>CM069083.1:12904949-14347449 GCA_035578085.1 Solanum pinnatisectum
AAAATTTTGGCATGTTTTTGGCCAAACTTTTTCATGGATGTCCGTTAAGACCACAGTAGTCCCGACAGGCAAACCAGTCCATTTTCAAGTTCAAACGAGCCCCAGAGTACGTAAACCCCTATTTTGTCGATTTTCATGTGCTATAGTCCATGGATTTTTGGTGATTCAGAATTCCGGCGTGTTTTTGGCCAAAATTTTTTAAGGACGTCCGTTAAGACCTTACTAATGGAAACAATTGGCATCGACGGGCAAACCGACCCATTTCAAGTTCAAATAAGCCCCAAAGCAGGTAAACCACATTTTGCCGATTTTCGTGTGCTATAGTTCATAGAATTTTGGTGATCCAAAATTTTGGCGTGTTTGATGAGTCCACAAATTAGATTCATTTAGGGATATATTTTAATAGAATTAGTGTCCTCAAATGCATATTTTGTCTCAATATCTGATGAAAACCATTAAGTTTCAGGTAGCATGGACATAATCAAGTGAAAAAAGAACAAAGGCAGTTGAAAGAATGAAGAAGCGAGGACCTAAGGATTGCCGAACCCATTCGGCGTGTCGCCAACAGGTCCCATCCTCACCTTTTGTTCCAGTGAGCTGAGCCTTGAAGGAAAGGATCAAATCGGCTGTAAAAATTAGCAGTCAGTGTGTCACCGAGTAGCTGCACAAAGAAGTATTATGTCGCCCAATGATCCAAAGTACGACGACGCGGAAGGATAGAGCAAGACGGGGATGAAACCTCCCAAAGGGCGGATCGGTGAGTTAATCGGCGATTCCAACTAACAACGCCGAATGATCCGCTGCAGTACTGATTTTTGAAAACTATAAATACTCGTTAAGAGTTGTAGTTAGACATCAAATTTTTAGCTTTGAACAGTAATTTTTCAGACTTTGCTTCTATTTTTGAGTTCTAAGTTTGGAGAGGGTTTTGAAGAACTTGAAGGTTCAAAGGGTTTCAACTCCAAGATTTTGGGTTTGGGTCTCTTGGTTTCTTCACTCTTTATTTGTTTTATGACTTAAATCTTTATACCCATTTGAATGCAAACTCATATTGGTATAAATTTCTATCTCTTTTACATGTGTAGCTAAAACCCCAATTCTTGGGGGTGATTTTGTGAATATGGGTTAGATTATCTGTTGGATCTTGCTTGTTGATAATTTATTTGTTGTTTAGATGTGATTTCGTTTAGTAGTTGTAGTGAAACTTAATGAAATTGTAGTTGCAAATATGATTTAACCTTTGTGTTTTCGGCTTGCTTGAGAGAGAGATCGTAAACTAAGACTACTAAATTGATGGCCGGTGGGAGTGGGTCGACTTGAAGTTCAGCTCAAGAGAGTGAACCCTAGTCTCATTCCCACACACTCAACTCGAGAGACTGAGTGGACTAAGGCGGAGGTTGTTCTTAATGCGGCAAGTGGGTGTCTGAGAGGAACCCATTTGATTCGGGGTAAGTTGCTCGAGAGAGAATTTACCCCCTCTATAGTCTAGCCTAGTCACAAATATTCAGCAGATTTATTGTCAAAAGCATATACCCAATAGTTTAGGTTTTCCCGTATTCCTATCACATCCCAAGAGCCTCATCTCCTTGATTAGCACTCTTTGCATTTTTACTGTTTTTGCTTACTTGTGACAAAACCCCCAATTGTTAATTGATGCTTACGTCAACCCTTAGATTTCATTCGATAATGTCTTTAGCTATGACTAATTAGAAACTAAATTTTATTTTTCTATTAATTCTTAAGCCCACTCCTTGGGACTCGACCCCAACCCTTGGTTGGATTACATTACTATTGTACGATCATGACACTTGCATTGGAAGTTGTGTCTTGATTACGCAAACATCAAAATGGCGCCGCCGCCGGGGAGTGGTGTTACTTGAGAATTCTTAGTTTAATAGAATTTTTGTTCTTCTTAGTAGTAGTTTACTAACTTAACTTTTAGTTTTGTTTTGCTTTGAAGTTGTTGATGTAGGCAAATACCCTGAGCATGGCTGAGGGAAATGGTAGCAACTTGGCTGAGACGAGTCAAGAAGTCGAGAGGGACTTCAAGTTAACCGCACTGGTAACTCAGCTGAATGTGTTGGCCACCAAAATATTAGGGGTGGAAAACCAGTGCAAGAGTCAAGGGAGGTACATACCCCATCATGAGCAGAAACAGTCTAGAGATAGGGAGAAAAATTATTTCGAGGACACACTCCAAATCATTCTCCAAAAGATCACCGAACAAGTTCGAACATTGGAAGAGATAAAGGAGAATATTGAAGTGTTGAATCAAATGATTGGCTCCCATTCTAGATCGATTCAGCTGATCAGGACACTCATGAGTTATACACTGCCTCTTCTTCACCCAAATGAACTATTAGGGTTACTTAGTAACACTAGGACCAACCTCACCAATGGAGAGTGAGTAAGGACTCACGTTGTGCCACGACGTTAACTAAGGCTCTTCTTGGGAGGTAACCCAAGGTTTTAAATATTTTTGTATGCTTTTATAAATAATGGTGTGCTAATGGTGCAAGTTTAAATGTTGAAAGTGTTTGGAAAATGCATATTGGCGAGTAAAAGGTCAGTCGGCGAAGCGCCGAAATGGTCAGCATGCCCGATAAAGACCGTCGTTTGCAACTTCACTTTGACTGAAGGTCCTGTAAAACTCAGCGAGCGTAGTGACCACTCAGGGGGTCGCCGAGTGGATCGGCGAGTGCAACTAATGTCGCCGAATAGGTGCGAACTGGACGGTTTATAATGGCCAAAAGACTTAGAATTTGAAATACTTCACTTTCCCTCATTTTTAAAACCTCACAAATCCACACCAAGGTATTATCTTCAATATTTTCTATTCCATTAGTATGTTAGTTGTTGTTTGGTGCTCAGAGTTGGATTTCTTTGTCGCCTAGCTTTTCAATCGTGTTTTAATCGGCATATAAGACATGGTACACACAAATCTAAATGAGCCACCCTAGAAAAAGGCAAAGGGCATTATGATAAATGAAGGAGGTTCAAAACCTCCACAAAAACGAAAGCAAAATCTCCCACCAGGAGACAAAGGCAAGAGGAAAAAGCACATAGCTAGGAAAAGGATAGCTATTGAACCCCAAGTTGATTTTCCTGAACTGAAAAATGAAGAGCTCTTGATTCCTCAAAGGAGTAGGCACTAGGCTAAATCTCAGCCTATGCCCACTGAAGCTCCCTCAGCTGTTACTCCACCTACTACAGAATCAGTGCCAACTCAGGCACCCTCAATAACTCCTGCACTACCTATTGCTCCTCCACCTAGATTGCTGAACAAACTAAAAGGTGAAGGAGTCCGGACTATCATAGATGAGAAGCTGTTATCTATGGAGGGTCTGGAAGGCAAATACCCAGATGTTTTAGACACCCTTCATTACCATGAGTTCGAGTAGTTCACACGGCCCCAAGGCCCTTACCTCCATTCCTGTGTTAGGGAGTTTTACACAGCTTATAGGGAGTTGGTAACTAAGAACAAGAAGAAGGCAAGTGAGTTTTGAACGGTGAAGTCGGTCATGGTTAGAGACAAGGAGGTGGAGTGTCACAGTGAGAACATTGATGATATATTAGGTGGACCGCTGCACTCTGCACTTTCTTACGAGGGGTTGCCTATTATTCCGTCCCTGGATGATTTGAAGGGTTGGTTAGCTCCCTGATTTCTGACACCACCCCGAGGTAGATCGATGCAGGAGCTCCCATTGAGAAGAGGGACATGAACATCGCTCCATCAGCAACACTATAATGTCATCCCAGAACGAGTCTATTATGCGTCATCTTAAGGCAGCTTGCTTTAGTTTTATCATGGCCAGGAGGCGGATCAACCTAGGACTGCTGATTTCATAGTAGATGGCATGAGAACCAAGCAAAGACTTACCTCTGTGTAATTCTCGATTTTGATCACTGAGTTATGTCGGCGTGCCGATGTACTTCGGGATCCTACGAATAATATAAAAGTCATCCCTTCATCCTTCACACACATCCGGCGTATTGAGGCCGAGTTCACACGAGAGGAGGTTGACAGGAGGAAAGAAGCTCGGACAGATATCACTCAGAAAGTTGGCGTTGACTCGTTACCAGCAGAAGCACCTTTGCCTACTTTGGCCTTTGAGCCTTCATGTACATCTGCACCCGCACCCTCCTCTTCTTCACAGGTACCAGGTGTTTCTTCCCCCTCCTCCTAGCCAGCAAAGATTACTCAGGCGATGATCCTGAAGATAGGTCACTTGGCCCAATCAACGGATGTGCGGGCTACCCGACTGGAGAGATCTATTTTAGAGATGATCGACAGGGCCATACTAGCAGCACTTAACCCCCCTTCAGACTTTTATTGATGCCGTAATTCTACTGACTTCACTTCACTACTAGAGGCTGCTGAGGACATAAATGCTCCTGAGACCTCGGGGATTTCTCCGGCTACCACCGGAGATGTGTAGAGGGGTGACACAACAGAGGAAGAGTCGGATGCAGAGACCGACGAGGAGCTGATAGCAGTGCACTAAGAGGAAATGCAAGAGAACTGCAATGAGAGCATATTCAGAGATTTGCCAGATCTCGTGGGATCAGTTGTGCAGCCAGTGATCCAGCCATCACTAACTGATACATCCACAGCAGCTTCTAGTGGATCTGGCACTTCTATTCCTCCTGAGGTGAGTTCGGGTAATGAGACCCGAGACCAGACAGATACTCTGGGCACTGATGCCCTGATTCAGACAAAGACCCTGACAGAGGGAGCTACTGCATAGACAGGACCCTTCTTTACCTCCCTCTTTGTCTTACTTATTTTTATTTTTGGATACTTTTATTCGCATTTGAGGACAAAAACTTTTATTTGTGGTGGGGTGAGGCCCACTTTACCTTTGTGCATATTTATTTTGATATTATAGTTTGGGTTGTGAGCTATTATGGTGTTTTTACACCGCTTTCTGTAGATGTTTGAGCTTATGGCTCATTTTGTTTTAAATTGCAAAATAATTTTGACCCGTCCAAAAATTTGCCACATCTCGTGTATTGAATGTGGCTATTATTTTTCAAAATTCAAGTCTCGGTTCTAATCAATATCGATGACTTAAATAGTGCTCTCAATCGAACGAACATGAATGTGCGGCTACGACGAGGCCAAATGAAGTTGCATAGACAATATGTGAATTCTTTGCCTCTTGTTGTGAATAGCCTGTTATCAAATTGAGTCTTTTGTGATGATCATTGCACAATAGCGAAAGTGTGGAGTCTTGTTTGACTGTAGTGTCAATGCCTAGTGTGATGAGCTTACTTTGAACCATGCATGATAGATCCTAGAATTTGCCCCGTTGGTTCGGTCAACTAAGTGATGCTATCTCTTGATATGATCTTAGGTAGCATCTAAGAGTGTGAGCCAATTTGACATATACCTTTTTTGTGACCTACCTTGTGAGTGTGTGAACTGCTTTTGAATACCCCTTGAGCCTTACCTTTCTTTGGAAGAAACATGATAAAAACTAGACCTTTCTTTATCCATCGCCCATAATCCTCATGAAGTTGTGGTTAGTTGCATAGCCAACTTAGGCCTAAAGCCTAAGTTGGGGGTGTGGTAAAAAGATAAGGGCAAGTCAAGAAGTGCAAGGAAAGTCTCCTCTTACCCATGGTTTTAAGAAAAATGGAACCCCTTCATATAAAAAAATAAAAGAAAGAAAAAAAATGAAAAAGAAAGTTGTGGAATAAAGTACAAAAGAAATGGGGTTCCCAAACAATCCATGGAAAGTGAATAATAGGATGACTTATAAGCACTAAAGAGAATGATAAAGGAAAAGGAAAGGAAGTGTTGTGAGCACCACATTTCATAAGGATAAAACTCACTGAGCCTAAATGACCATACCTTTGCACTCAACCCCATTACAAGCCTTGAAAAGACCTTTTTGATATTGAGTGAGCTGAAATAAATGTTGATTGGAAAATACGGGCAACCCTATGGGTGAAATTATGTATTGTGTTCTTCCTTGTGAGAGTGAGCGTTGTATTTATTCCAACACTTTAAATAATTAAACCTTTGTGTGTGAAATTGGAATCATTTCTTGTGTGAGGGCATTTGAACACTTTGGTTGAGCTTTCATTTGAAGAAAGTATTGTGAGCTTCAGGTTTTTTGATATTGGTGAGTCACAACTTGAATCGTTGAGTGCACATTTGAACTTTGCATAAGTAAATTGAGTTTTGTTGTGTGCATTCATGGTTGAGTCTTGTATAGCACTGTTCGAGACACCCTTTTTGAAAGGCTGAACTTGAGTTTGCTTGAAGACAAGCAAAAGTTTAAGTTGGGGGTGTTGATGAGTCCCCAAATTGGACTAATTTAGGGCTATATTTTAATAGAATTAGTGTCCTCAAATGCATATTTTGTCTCAATATATGATGAATACCCTTAAGTTTTATGTATATAGGCTTGGAGACAAAGAATGGACACAATTAAACGAAAAAGGAACAAAGACAGCTGAAAGAATGAAGAAGTGAGGACCTGAGGACCGCCGAACCCATTTGGTGTGTCGCCAACAGGTCCCATCTTCACCTTTTATTCCAGTGAGCTGAGCCATGAAGGAAAGGGTCAGATCAGCTGTAAAAAAGAGCAGTCGGCATGTCACCGAGTAGCTCCACGAAGCAGTACTATGTCGCCCAATGATCCAAAGTACAATGATGTGGAAGGATAGAGCAAGACGGCGATGAAACCTACCAAAGAGCGGATCATCGAGTTGATCGGCGATCCCGACTAACGACGCCAAATGATACGCTGCAGCACTGATTGTAGTTAGACATCGAATTTTTAGCTTTGAACAGTAATTTTTCAGACTTTGCTTCTATTTTTGAGTTCTAAGTTTGGAGAGGGTTTTGAAGAACTTGAAGGTTCAAAGGGTTTCAACTCCAAGATTTTGGGTTTTGGTCTCTTGGATTCTTCTCTCTTTGCTTGTTTTAAGACTTAAATCTCTATACCCATTTGACTGCAAAATCATATTGGTATAAATTTTTATCTCTTTTACATGTGTAGCTAAAACCCCAATTCTTGGGGTGTGATTTTGTGAATATGGGTTAGATTATCTGTTGGGTCTTTCTTGTTAATGATTTATTTGTTGTTTAGATATGATTTCGTTTAGTAGTTGTAGTGGAACTTAATGAAATTGTAGTTGCAAATACGATTTCACCTTTGTGTTTTCGGCTTGCGAGAGAGAGAGGTCGTAAAACTAAGACTACTAAGTTGATGGCCGGTGGGAGTAGGTCAACATGAGGTTCAGCTCGAGAGAGTGAACCCTAGTCTCTTTCCCACACACTCAGCTCGAGAGAGTGAGTGGGCTAAGACAGAGGTTGTTTTTGGTCAAATTTTTTAATGGACGTTCGTTAAGACCTTAGTAATGGATCCAGTTGGTCCTGACGGGCAAACCAACCCATTTTCAAGTTCAAATAAGCCCATAGCAGGTAAACCCCCATTTTGCCAATTTTCATGTACTATAATCCATGGATTTTTGGTGATCCAGAATTTCGGCGTGTTTTTGATTGAAATTTTTCATGGACATCCGTTAAGACCTTAGTAATGGAGCTAGTTGGTCCCGACGGGCAAATCGACCCTTTTTCAAGTTCAAACGAGCCAGAGCAGTTAAACCCCCATTTTTTTTATGATTTTCATGTGTTATCCATGAATTTTCATTGATCCAGAATTTTGGCATGTTTTTGGACAAAATATTTCATGGACGTCCGTTAAGACCTTAGTAATTGAACCAATTCGTCGCGACGGGCAAACCGGCCCATTTCCAAGTTCAAACAAACCCTAGAGCATGTAAACCCTCATTTTGCTGATTTTGTGTGTTATAGTCCATGAATTTTTTGTGATCCAAAATATAACGTGTTTTGTTCAAAACTTTTTCATATATGTCCGTTAAGACCTTAGTAATAGAACTAGTTGCTCCCGACGAGCAAACCGGCCCATTTTCAAGTTCAAATGATCCCAAAGTAAGTAAACCTCCATTTGCTAATTTTCATGTGTTATAGTCCATGAATTTTTGGTGATTCAGAATTCCGACGTGTTTTTGGCCTAAATTTTTTATGGACGTTCGTTAAGACTTTAGTAATGGAACCAGTTGGTTCTGACGGGTAAACTGGCCCATTTTCAAGTTCAAAAGAGCACCAGAGCAGGTAAACCTCCATTTTGCCAATTTCATGTGCTATAATCAATGGATTTTTGGTGATCAGGATTCCGGTATGTTTTTGGCTAAAATGTTTTATAGACATCTTTTAAGACTTTAGTAATTGAGTCAGTTGGTCCCAATGGGCAAACCAGCCCATTTTCAAGTTCCAATAAGCCCCAAAGTAGGTGAACCCCTATTTTGCCGATTTTCATGTGCTAGTCCATGGATTTTTGGTGATCCAAAATTCCGGCGTGTTTTTTGGCCGAAACTTGTCATGGACGTTCTTTAATACCTTAGTAATGGAGCCAATTGGTCCCGACAGGCAAATCGGACCATTTTCAAGTTCAAACGAGTCCCAAAGTAGGTAAACCCCCATTTTGCCGATTTCTGTGTGCTATAGTCCATGAATTTTTGGTGATCCAGAATTTCGACATGTTGTTGGCTGAAATTTTTAATGGACATCCGTTAAGAACTTAGTAATGGAGCCAGTTGGTCCCAATGGGCAAACCTTTCTATTTTCAAGTTCAAAATAACCCTTGTCGATTTTCGTGTGCTATTGTCCATAGATTTTGGGTGATCCAGAATTCTAGTGTGTTTTTGGCCGAAATTTTTCATGGACTTCCTATAAGACCTGGGTAATTGATCTAGTTGATCTCAATGGCAAGCCAGCCCATTTTCAAGTTTATACAAGCCACACAGCAGGTAAACCCTTATTTTGCCGATTTTTGTGTGCTATGTTCATGGATTTTTGGTGATCCAAAATTTCGATGTGTTTTTGTTTGAAATGTTTCATGGACGTCCGTTAAGACTTTAGGAATTGAGCCAATTGGTCGCGATGGGCAAACCAGCCCATTTTTCAAGTTAAAAGAAGCCCTAGAGCAGGTAAACCCCTATTTTATCGATTCTCGTGTGCTATAGTCCATGGATTTTTGTTGATTCGGAATATAGCATGTTTTTGTTCAAAACTTTTCATGGATATCCATTAAGACCTTAGTAATGGAGCCAGTTGATCCCGACGGGCAAACCGGCCCATTTTCAAGTTCAAACGAGCCCAGAGTAGGTAAACCCCCATTTTACCAATTTCCATATGTTATAGTCCATGGGTTTTTGGTGATTTCGAATCTCGACGCGTTTTTTGCCAAAATATTTCATGGACATCCGTTAAGACTTTAGTAATGGAGCCAGTTGGTTCTGACGGGCAAACCAGCCTATTTTCAAGTACAAAAGAGCACCGGAGTTGGTAAACGTCTATTTTGCCAATTTTCGTGTGCTATAGTCCATGGATTTTTTGTGATCCGAATTTCGGCGTGTTTTTGTCTAAAATATTTTATAGACGTCCTTTAAGACTTTAGTAATTGAGCTAGTTGGTCTCAATGGGCAAACCGACCCATTTTCAAGTTCAAACAAGCCCCAAAGTAGGTAAACCCCCATTTTTCCAATTTTCGTGTACTATAGTCCATGGATTTTTGGTGTTCCAAAATTCCGGCGTTTTTTGGCCAAAATTTTTCATGAACGTTCGTTAATAACTTAGTAGTGGAGCCAATTGGTCCCGATGGGCAAACCGGCTCATTTTCAAGTTCAAACGAGCCCTAGAGCAAGTAAACCCCCATTTTGCCAATTTTCGTGTGCTATAGTTCATGGATTTTTGGTGATCCAGAATTTTGACATTTTTTTGTTGAAAATTTTCATGGTCGTCCGTTAAGAACTTAGTAATGGAGCCAATTGGTCTCGATGGGTAAACCTTTCTATTTTCAAGTCCAAACGAGCCCCAAAGTTGGTAAACCTCCATTTTCCTGATTTTCGTGTGCTATTGTCCATGGATTTTTGGTGATCTGGATTCTGGCATGTTTTTGGTCGAAATTTTTCATGGACGTCCATTAAGACCTTAGTATTTGAGCTAGTTGGTCCCCACGGGCAAACCGGCACCTTTTCTTGTTCAAACGAGCCCCAGAGTAGGTAAACCCTCATTTTGCCGATATTCGTGTGCTATAATCCATGTATTTTTTATGATTCAGAATTACGACATCTTTTGACCAAACCTTTTCATACACTTTCGTTAAGACCTTAATAATGGAGCCAGTTGAACCCGACGGATAAACCGGCCCATTGTCAAGTTCAAACGAGACACAGAGCAGGTAAACCCCTATTTTGTCAATTTTTGTGTGCTATAGTCCATGAATTTTTGGTGATCCGGAATATATCTTTTTTTTGCCGCAATTTATCATAGATATCAGTTTAGACCTTAGTAATTGAGCCAGTTGGTCCCGACGGGCCAACCGGCCCATTTTCAAGATAAAACGAGCCTAGAGTAGGTAAACCCCCATTTTGACTATTTTCATTTGCTATAGTCCATGGATTTTTGGTGATTCGGAATTCTATCGTTTTTGGCTGAAAATTTTTATGGACATTTGTTAAGACCTTAGTAATGGGGCCAGTTGGTTCTGATGGGCAAACTGGCCCATTTTAATGTTTAAATGAGCGCTAGAGCAGGAAAACCCCTATTTTCTTGAATTTCGTGTGCAATAGTCTATGGATTTTTGGTGATCCAGAATTCCAACGTGTTTTTGGTCGAAAATTTTCAAGGATGTCCGTTAAGACCTTAGTAATAGAGCCAGATGGTTCTGATGGGCAAACCGGCATATTTACAAGCTCAAAGGAGCCCAAAGTAAGTAAACCCCTATTTTACAGATTTTCGTGTACTATAATCTATGGAGTTTTGGTGATCTAGAATTCCAACGTATTTTTGGCTTAAATTTTTCATAGACGCCCATTAAGACCTTAGTAATGGATCTAGTTGGTCCCCATTGGCAAACAGGCCCATTTTCAATTCGAACGAGCCCCAAAGCAAGTAAACCCCCATTTTACCGATTTTTGTGTGATATAATCCCTGAATATTTGGTGATCCAGAATTTCGGCTTGTTTTTCGCAAAATTTTTCATGCACGTCCGTAAAAACCTTAATAATGGAGCCAGTTGGTCTCGAGTGGTTAAGCGGCCTATTTTTAAGTTCAAATGTGCTCCAGAGCAAGTAAACCCTTATTTTGCCGATTTTTGTGTGCTATAGTCCATGGATTCTTATTGATTCAAAATTTTGGTGTGTTTTTTGTCAAAATTTTTCATGGACATCAGTTAAGAACTTAGAAACGGAAACAATTGGTCCCGACGGGTAAATAGCCCCATTTCAAGTTCAGATGAGTCCCAAAGAAGGTAAACCACATTTTACCGATTTTCATGTGCTATAGTCCATAGATTTTGGGTAATCCCAAATTTTGGCGTGTTTTTGGCCAAAATTTTTCATGGACGTTCATTAATACTTTAGTAATAGAGCCAATTAGTCTCGATGGGAAAACCGGCCTATTTTCAAGTTTAAACGAGCCCTAGAGCAGGTAAACCCCCATTTTGCCGATTTTAGTGTGCTATAGTCCATGAATTTTGGCCGAAATATTTCATGGACGTTCATTAAGAACTTAGTAATGGATCTAGTTGGTTTCGACAGGAAAACCAGCCAATTTTTCAAGTTTAAACGAGCCTAGAGAAGGTAAACTTCCATTTTGCTGATTTTCATGTGCTATTGTCCATGAATTTTTGGTGATCCGGAATTCTGGCATATTTTTGGCCAAAATATTTTATGGACGTCCGTTAAGAACTTAATAATGGATCTAGTTGGTCCCGACGGGAAGATCGACCAGTTTTTCAAGTTCAAACGAGCCTAGAGAAGGTAAACTTCCATTTTACTGATTTTTGTGTGTTATTGTCTATGAATTTTTGGTGATCCAAAATTCAAGCGTGTTTTTGGCCGAAATTTTTCAAAGACGTCTGTTTTGACTTTAGTAATAGATTTAGTTGGTCCTGACAGGCAAACCAGCCCATTTTCAAGTTCAAATGAGCCCCAGAGCTGGTAAACCCCCATTTTGCTGATTTTCGTATGCTATAGTCCATTGATTTTTGATGATCTAGAATTCTAACGTGTATTTGGCCAAAATTTTTCATGGACATCTGCTAAGACCTTAGAAATAGAGCGAGTTGGTCCCGACGGGCAAACCGACCCATTTTTAAGTTCAAACGATCCCAGAGCAGGTAAACCCCTATTTTGTTGATTTTCATGTGCTATAGTCCATGAATTATTGTTGATCCAGAATTTCAGCGTGTTTTTGGTCGAAATGTTTCATGGACGTCTGTTAAAACCTTAGTAATTGAGCCAGTTGGTCACGATGGGAAAATCGGCCTATTTCAAGTCCAAGCAAGCCCTAGAGCAGGTAAACCCCCATTTTGCTAATTTTCGTGTGTGATATAGTCCATGGATTTTTGGTGATCCGGAATACAACGTGTTTTTGTTCGAAACTTTTCATGAAAGTCCGTTAAGACCTTAGTAACGGAGTTAGTTGGTCCCGACAGGCAAATCAGCCCATTTTCAAGTTCAAACGAGCCCAGAGTAGGTAAACCCCCATTTTGCCAATTTTTATGTGTTCTAGTCCATGAATTTTTTGTGATTCAAAATTTCAGCGTGTTTTTGGCCGAAATTTTTCATGGACATCTGTTAAGACTTAGTAATGGAGCTAGTTAGTTTTGACAGGCAAACCGTCCCATTTTCTAGTTCAAAAGAGGACCAGAGCAGGTAAACCTCCATTTTATCAATTTTAGTATACTATAGTCCGTCTATTTTTGGTGATTCGGATTTTGACGTCTTTTTGGCTAAAATGTTTTATAGACGTCCTTTAAGACATTAGTAATTGAGTCAGTTGGTCCCGACGAGCTAACGAGCCCATTTTTAAGTTCAAACAAGCCCCAAAGTACGTAAACCCTTATTTTGCCGATTTTTGTGAGCTATAGTCCATGGAGTTTTGGTGATCTGAAATTCTAATGTGTTTTTGGCCGAAACTTTTCATGGACGTCCATTAAGAACTTAGTAATAGAACAATTGGTCCTGACAGGCAAACCTTTCCATTTTCAAGTTCAAACGAGCCCCAGAGCTGGTAAACCTCCATTTTGCCGATTTTTGTGTGCTATTGTCCATGGATTTTTTGTGATCTGAAATTCTGCCGTGTTTTTGGCCGAAGTTTTTCATGGACGTCTTATAAGACCTTAGTAACGGATCTAGATGGTCCCAATGGCAAATCAGTAAATTTTAAAGTTCAAACGAGCCACACAACAGGTAAACCCCCATTTTGCCGATTTTCGTATGCTATAGTTCATGAATTTTTGGTGATCCAGAATTTTAGCGTGTTTTTGGCCAAAATTATTCATGGACGTCGTTAAGAACTTAGTAATGGAGCCAGTTGGTACCGACGGGAAAACCATCTCATTTTCAAGTTGAAACGAGCCATAGAAGGTAAACCTCCATTTGGAGATTTTCATGTGCTATAGTCCATGAATTTTTGGCGATTCAGAATTTTGGCGTGTTTTTGACCAAAAATTTTCAAGGACGTCCATTAAGACTTTTGTAATGTGGCCAGTTATTCCCAATGGGTAAACCGACCCATTTTCAAGTTCAAACAAGCCATAGAGCAGGTAAACCTTCATATTATCGATTTTCGTGTGCTATATTCCTTGGATATTTGGTGATTCAGAATTTCAGCGTGTTTTTGGTTGAAATATTTCATGCACGTCAGTTAAGACCTTAATAATAGAGGCAGTTGGTCTCGACGGGCAAAGCGACCCATTTTCAAGTTCAAACAAGCCCAGAGCAGGTAAACCCCTATTTTGTCGATTTTCGTGTGCTATAGTCCATGAATTTTTATGGATTCAAAACTTTGGTGTGTTTTTTGCCGAAATTTTTCATGTACATCAGTTAAGACCTTAAAAATAGAGCCAGTTGGTCCCTAGTGGCAAACCGACCCATTTTCAAGTTCAAAAGAGCCCAAAGCAGGTAAACCCCTATTTTGCTGATGTTTGTGTGCTATAATTCAAGAATTTTTGGTGATCCGAAATACAGCTTGATTTTTATTAAATTTTATCATGCACGTTTGTTAAGACCTTAATAATAGAGCCAGTTGGTCCTGACGGGCAAACCAGCCCATTTTCAAGTTCAAACGAGCCCATAGCAGGTAAACCCTCATTTTGATGATTTTCATTTGCTATAGTCCATGGATTTTCGGTGATTCAGAATTTCGGCATGTTTTTGGCCAAAATATATCATGAAAGCCCGTTAAGACCTTATTAATGGAGCCAGTTGGTCTCGACTGTCAAATCGGTCCATTTTCAAGTTCAAATGAGCCTATAGTCCATGGATTTTGGGTGATTCAAAATTTCGGCGTGTTTTTGGCCAAGATTATTCATGGACATCCATCAAGAACTTAGTAATGGAGCCAAATGGTATCGACCGAAAAACCGTCAAATTTTCAAGTTCAAACAAGCCAGAGAAGGTAAACCCCCATTTGGAGATTTTCATGTTCTATAGTCCAAGGATTTTTGGTGATTTAGAATTTCAACATGTTTTTGGCCGAAATTTTTCAAAGATGTCCATTAAGGCTTATGTAATATGGCCATCTGTTCCCAACAGGCAAACCGACCCATTTTCAAGTTCAAACGAGCCATAGAGTAGGTAAACCCCCATTTTACCAATTTTTGTGTGATATAGTCCCTGAATATTTGGTGATCCGGAGTTCTGGCATGTTTTTGATCAAAATTTTTCATGAACTTCCGTTAAAACCTTAATAATGAAGCTAGTTGCACTCAATTGGTAAAGCGGCCCATTTTCAAGTTCAAACGAGCCCAGAGCAGTTAAACCATATTTTGCCAATTTTCATGATGTACAGTCCATGGATATTTATTGATTTGAATTTCGGCATTTTTTTGGCCGAAATTATTTATACACATCAGTTAAGACCTTAGAAATGGAAACAATTGGTCTCAACGAGCAAACTGGCCCATTTTCATATTCAAATAAGGCCCAAAGCAGGTAAACCACATTTTGTCGATTTTCGTGTGTAGTCTATGGATTTTTATTGATTCAGAATTTCAACGTGTTTTTTATCAAAATTTTTCATGGACGTTCATTAATACCTTAGTAATGGAGCCTGTTGTGCCGTAATTTTCCTATCTTTAGAAAAAATCACTTTTTGAAATGTTCTAAGTATAAAACAATTTAAGAAAAATACTTAGAAAAGAGTCGCCACTTAATTTTTTAAAGAAATTAAGAAAACTTATAATTTTCGAAGATTTAAACAGAAAAAATCATTTGAAAATACCAAAGAGGGTTCGGGGTTCAATTTACACTTCGAGAACGGTTTAGGCATTCGAAGTACCCGCTAACACGCGGTTGACCTGCGACTTGACTAAAATATTTGACTAATTATCTGGGAAAATAATTTAACATAAAAATAATAATTTACCATATTTGATTAACTTTAAGAAAAATAAATAAATGACAAATTTTTTTTTTATTTTATTTTTTTTATTTTAAGAAAAAGGGACCTAAAAATGAAACATTTCAATTAAGGACAAGTATTTAGAATATTAACAAAACTAGATTAATCGGTTTTTATTTGAATCATTTTTATTAATCAAAATATGAGAATTATTTTAAAGGGGCACATTCAACTTTAAGCTTTGGAACCCAATTAATACATGTGAAAAATAATAAACTTAAATAGACATACAATGTCAATAAGTGAAGGCAGTAACCAGAAGTGTTTTGGAAGGGTTATCACATTATCTAAAATAATTCAAGCATAAAAGGGGGGGGGGGGAGTTCTAACGACCCATATGAAAATTAAACTTATACGAACGAAGGAGGGAATTAATCACCAAACCAGCTAATTTGAACTTAAACAAATTCATATTTCCATCCAACTAACTATGGAATTTAGCTATACACCTAGGCATAATTAAATGCTTGGACCGGGATCTCATTGACAAAACAAACACATGAGGAATCGAAACGCTAGCATGTGGTGACTTTATGAATGCACAACTTAGGCCCATATCGGCATAATGCAAAAGTCAAGCGATGACGATTCTAACTACCAACTTTGCAAATTTTGAACAACAATTTACAAAATAACAACAAACTTTGGGAAGAATAACAGAGATTTAATAGACCTTAGTGCATGATTAGGCTATATCAAACTTGATAAATTAGCGACTAACACCTAAACCAAAGCTTGATTCAAACATGTCGTGTAGAACAATAGCACAAAAACATGAGATTTAAAGAAAATGAGGAAGACGAGCTACTGCAGTCAAGTGGCCAACAAACAAATAGATAAAACAATATTCGACTTGCATATTAATCGATTTGCGAGATCCTGTCTCATTTTCGAAAAAAAGCCAAGTGATGCCATCAATGGCAAAATTGTGAGCCATTGATGCTTAGGAGAACAGAGATTCCAATACATCCAGACAAGCAGGTGAGACAACGAGAAAAGAACAACACAAGAGGTTCCAATGAAAGGAAGTAGACGTAACAGTACTAATTGCTAAACGGCAAGCCTGTAACTCGGCAGGAAGAATGAATCACAAAAATCGCCCAAGCTCACATATATCACATTATTATCACTAACAACTAGTATTCAACAATAAACGACCACAGAAACAATCTTTCAATATCGGAAACATCACATCGGAATATGAAATAGGGGCGTTACCTTTCTCTAGGAAGCGAATCGAGACCAAACGAGCCAAAGAGCAGCCTTTTTTCACACTGATTTGGACTCGAACAGTAAACAAGAAAATTTGAAACAACTTTTAACGCAACCTTTCTCGGAACTTAGAATTAGAAATTGGCTTGGAATTCCTTAAGTGTAAATTATTATATCCTCAGAACTAAATTTAAAATCTTCCCCTGCCCTTTTTCCCGTTGTCCCCACACTAAAGAAAATGGGTCTTTATATAGAGGGAAATTAGGGTCAATTTAGGGAAAGCGAATGACACTCCTGATTCCCAAAATCGAAATCTCTCCATCCTTTTGAAAGGGGACGTGAGGAGATGGATTAGGTTGCAGGGTATGGGTTCGCAGAGGACAACAACCTTTTTCGGATTCGCTGGATCAACGCGACTGGATGGCGATTTGGATTAGGTTGGTTTGGTAATGGGTTTTACAGGCAAAGAAGAAGAAAGAAACGTGTAGGGGTGGGGTCGTTGGAATGGGCGTCTGCTGCGGCTGCGAGATTTCCGGGTGTGAAGAAGATGAATGTAAAGGGGTCGTTTGGAATTGTTGTTTTTTTTTTCTTTTGGAGTTGTTTCTGGGTTTCTGCTGTATTGAAGGAGAAAAGGGTTTGGGTCGGGTTGTTTATTGTATTTGCTGGGAAGGGGCTAGAAATGGGTTTGGAATAAACGAAATGGGCTGTTTGTTGGCTGGCTGGGAAATTATTGGATTGGGCTTGCTGGAATTTGGCCCAAAATAAAAAGGTTGGTTCTTTTTAAGAGATAAAATTGAGTTTAATTTAGATGAATTAACATTAATTAATTAACGAGTTTCTTAATTTTAACGACATATTATAATTATTTCTATTATAAAAATAATTAATTTAGTTACAAACTAATTAACTCGACATTTAAACTATAACTTAAATTAGTAAAACATTTAACTAGAATGTAAAATCTTTGCGATGATTTTCAAATATTTATAACATAACGTGATCGTAAAAATATACATATTTATTATTAAAATTATAAGATTAATCTAAAAATAACTTGAAAGCATTTTGAATTTCATACAATTCATTAACTCAAAATTACGACCCTTACTACTAATAAAGTATTTAAATATAAAAAAAATTTCGAGATGATTTTTGAATACTCGTAAAAATGCATTAATTATATACATAACTAAATAAAACATATATATTATAAAAAAGTGACAAAACTATTTAAAATAACTTGCAAACTATGTTTATTTTATTTTATTTCTGAAAATTTTATAAAACTCATTATGTTAAATCGTTAGTAATCGAAGAAGCTTGATGATTAATTTATATTATGGAGGGCCAAAATTGGGTGTCAACAGAGCTAATTGGTCACGACGGGCAAATCGACCCATTTTCAAGTTTAAACGAGCCCAGAGGATGTAAATCCTCATTTTGCTGATTTTCGTGTGCTATAGTTCATGGATTTTTAGTGATTCAGAATTACGGCGTGTTTTTGGCTGAAATTTTTCATAGACGTCCGTTAAGAACTTAGTAATGGATCCAGTTGGTCACAATGGGAAAATTGGCCAATTTTCAAGTTCAAATGAGCCTAGAGAAGGTAAACCTCCGTTTTGCTGATTTTCGTGTGCTATATTCCATGGATTTTTGGTGATCCAAAATTTTGGTGTGTTTTTTGCCGAAATTTTTATGGACGTCTGTTTTGACTTATTTATGGATTCAGTTGGTCCTGACGGGTAAACCAGCCTATTTTCAAGTACAAACGAGCCCCAGAGCAGGTAAACCCCCATTTTGCTGATTTTCGTGTTCTATAGTCCATTGCATTTTGGTGATTTGGAATTCTAGCATGTATTTGGCTGAAATTTTTCATGAACGTCCGTTAAGACCTTAATAAAGGAGCCAGTTGGTCCCGACGGGCTAATAGACCCATTTTCAAGTTCAAACGAGCCCCAAGCAGGTAAACCCCCATTTTATCGATTTTCATGTGTTATAGTGCATGAATTATTGTTGATCCAGAATTCCGACATGTTCTTGGCCGAAATGTTTCATAGACGTCAATTAAAACTTTAGTAATTGAGCTAGTTGTTTGACATGGGCAAATCGGCCTATTTTCAAGTTCAAACAAGCCATAGAGCAGGTAAACCCCCTTTTTGCCAATTTTTGAGTGCGATATAGTCCCTGGATTTTTGGTGATCCGGAATATAACGTGTTTTTGTTCAAAATTTTCATAGACGTCCATTAAGACCTTAGCAATGGAGCCAGTTGGTTCCGACGGGCAAACCGGCCCAATTTCAAGTTCAAACGAGCCTAGAGTAGGTAAACCCCCATTTTGCCAATTTTCATGTGTTTATAATCCATTGATTTTTGGTGATTCGAAATTTCGGCATGCATTGGGCCAAAATTTTTCATAGACGTCTGTTAAGACTTTAGTAATTAAGCCAGTTGGTTCTGACGGGCAAACCGTCCCATTTTGAAGTTCAAAAGAGCACCAGAGTGGGTAAACCTTCATTTTAACGATTTTTGTGTGCTATAGTCCATGGATTTTTTGTGATTCATATTCAAGCGTGTTTTTGGCTAAAATGTTTTATAGAAGTCCTTTAAGACTTTAGTAATTGAGTCAGTTGGTATCGATGGGCTAACCGGCCCATATTTAAGTTCAAATAAGCCCCAAAATACGTAAACTCCCATTTTGCCAATTTTTATGTGCTATAGTCCATGGATTTTTGGTGATCTAGAATTATAGAGTGTTTTTGGACGAAATTTTTCATGGACATCTATTAAGAACTTAGTAATGGAGCCAGTTGGTCCCGACGGACAAACCTTTCCATTTTTAAGTTCAAATAAGCCCCAAAGATGGTAAACTTTCATTTTGTCGATTTTCCTGTGCTATTGTCCATGAATTTTTGGTAATCCGAAATTATGAAGTGTTTTTGGCCAAAATTTTTCATGGACGTCCTATAAGACCTTAGTAATGGATCTAGTTGGTCTCGACAGCAAACCAACTAATTTTCAAGTTCAAACAAGCAAAATAGCAGGTAAACCCCCATTTTGCCGATTTTCGTGTGCTATAGTCCATGGATTTTTGGTGATCCAGAATTTTGACGTTTTTTGTTGAAAATTTTCATGGTTGTCCTTTAAGAACTTAGTAATTGAGCCAGTTGGTCCCGACGGGTAATCCTTTCTATTTTCAAGTCCAAACGAGCCCCAGAGTTGGTAAACCTCCATTTTGCTGATTTTTGTGTGCTATTATCCATGTATTTTTAGTAATTCGGAATTCCAGTGTGTTTTGGCCAAACTTTTTCATGGACGTCCGTTAAGGCCTTAGTAATAGAGCTAGTTGGACCTAATGAGGAAACCATCGCATTGCCAAGTTCAAACGAGCCCAGAGCAGATAAATCTCCATTTTGCCGATTTTTGTGTATTATAGTTCATGAATTTTTGGTGATCTGGAATACAACTTGTTTTTGGCCAAACTTTTTCATGGACGTCTATTAAGAGCTTAGTAATTGGGCTAAGTGGTTCTGACAGGAAAACCGACCCATTTTCAATTTCAAACGAGCCTTAAAACAGGTAAATCCCCATTTTCCCAATATTCATGTGCTATATTCCATAAATTTTTGGTGATCCAAAATTCCAACGTATATTTGGTTGAAAAATTTCATGGACATCCGTTATGACCTTAGTAATAGAGCCAGATAGTTCTGATGGGCAAATCGGCCAATTTCAAGTTCAAATGAGCCCTAGAGTAGGTAAACCTCTATTTTGCCAATTTTCATGTGCATAGTCCATGGATATTTGGTGATCCTGATTTTCGGCGTGTTTTTGGAATTTTTCATGGACTTCCGTTAAGACCTTAGTAATGGATCCAGTTGGTCCACACGGGCAAATCGGCCCATTTTTAGTTCAAACGAGCCCAAGAGCATGTAAACCCCCATTTTGCCTATTTTCATGTGTTATAGTCCATGTATTTTTGGTGATTCATAATTTCGGTATGTTGTTGGCCGAAATTTTTCATGAATGTCCGTTAAGACCTTAATAATGAAGCAAGTTGGACCCGACGGGCAAACTAGCCCATTTTCAAGTTCAAATGAGCTTAGAGCATCAAAACCCTTATTTTGCCAATTTTTGTGTGCTATAGTCCATTGATTTTTGTTGATCCAAAATTTTGGTGTGTTTTTGGCCGAAATGTTTCATGGACCTCCGATAAACCCTTAGTAATTAAGCCAGTTGGTCCCGATAGGTAAACCGGCCTATTTTTAAGTTCTAACAATCCCAAAGGACGTAAACCCTCATTTTGCTGATTTTTGTGTGCTATAGTCCATGCATCTTTGGTGATCCAAAATACGATGTATTTTTTGCTGAAATTTTTTATGAACATTCGATAAGACCTTAGTTATGGAGTCACTCGGTCCCGACAGACAAATTGGCCCACTTTTAAGTTCAAATAAACTCAGAGCAGGTAAACCCTATTTTGCTAATTTTTAGGTGTTATAGTTCATGGATTTTTGGTGATTCGAAATTCCGACGTGATTTTAGCTAAAATTTATTATGGACTTTCGTTGAGACCTTAGTAATGGAGCCAGTTGGTCTCGACTGTCAAATCTGTCCATTTTCAAGTTCAAACGAGCCTAGAGCAGGTAAACCCCCATTTTGCCAATTTTCCTGTGCTATAGTCCATGAATTTTTGGTGATCTTGAATTCCAACGTGTTTTTGGTCGAAATTATTCATGGACGTCCGTTAAGAACTTAGTAATGGAGCCAGTTGGTATCGATGGGAAAACCGTCCCATTTTCAAGTTCAAATGAGCCCAAAGCAGGTAAATCCCCATTTTGACGATTTTCGTGTGTAATATTCCATGTATTTTTATTGATTCAAAATTTCGGCATGTTTTTGGCCAAAATTTTTCATGGACATCCATTAAGACCTTAGTAATGGAGCCAGTTGGTCCCCACGGTCAAACCGGACCATTTTAAAGTTCATTGGAGCTCCTAAGCAGGTAAACCCCCATTTTGCCGATTTTCGTGAGATACAGTCCATGTATATTTGGTGATCCAAAATTTTGGTGTGTTTTTGGTCGAATTTTTTCATGGATATCCATTAAGACCTTTGCAATAGAGCTGTTGAACCCGACGGGTAAACCAGCCCATTGTCAGGTTCAAACGAGCCCTAAAGCAGGTAAATCCTCATTTTGCCAATTTTCGTGTGCTATAGTCAATGAATTTTTACCGATCTAAAATTCCGGCATGTTTTTTGCCGAAATTTTTCATGGACGTCCGTTAAGACCTTAGTAATGGAGTCAGTTAGTCATAACGGGTAAACCGGCCCATTTTCAAATTCAAACGAGCCCCAGAGCAGGTAAACATGCATTTTACCAATTTTCATGAGATATAGTCTATGTATATTTGGTAATCTAAAATTCTGACGTGTTTTTGGCCGAAATGTTTCATGAACATTCGTTAAGGCTTAGTAATGGCTAAATCGGCCCATTTTCAAGTTTAAACGAGCCCAGAGGAGGTAAATTCCCAATTTGTCGATTTTTGTGTGCTATAGTCCATGGATTTTTATTGATCCAAAATTCCGACGTGTTTTTGGCTGAAATTTTTCATGGACATCCGTAAGACCTTAGTGATGGAGCTAGTTGGTATCGACGGGAAAACTGACCCATTTTTAATTTCAAACGAGCCCCGGAGCAGGTAAACCCCCATTTTGCCGATTTTTGTGTGCTATAATTGATGAATTTTTGGTGATCCCTAATTTCGGTGTGTTTTTGGCCAAAAATTTTCATGAATGTCCGTTAAGACCTTAGTAATGGAACTAGTTGATCCGACGGGCAAAACGGCTTATTTTCAAGTTTAAACGAGCCCTAGAGCAGGTAAACCTCCATTTTGTCGATTTTTATGTGCTATAGTCAATGGATTTTTGGTGATCTTGAATTTCGGCGTGTTTTTAAATAAAATTTTCATGGATATCTGTTAAGACCTTAGTAATGGAGCTAGTTGGTTCCGACGGGCAAACCGACCCATTGTCAAGTTCAAACGAGCCCTAGAGCAGGTAAACCCCTATTTTGCATATTTTCGTGTGTTTTAGTCCATGTATTTTTGGTGATCCTGAATTCCGACGTGCTTTTGGCCGAAATTTGTTCAAATACATCCGTTAAGACCTTAGTAATGGAGCCTGTTGGACCTGACGGGCAAACCGGCCCATTGTCAAGTTCAAACAAGCCCTAGAGTAGGTAAACCCCCATTTTGCTGATTTTCATGTGCTATAGTCAATGGATTTTTGGTGATTCAAAATTACCGTGTGTTTTTTGCTCAAATTTTTAATGGACATCCGTTAAGACCATAGTAATGGAGCCAGTTGGTCCCATTGGGAAAATCGAACCATTTTCAAGTTCAAGCGATCCCTAGAGCAAGTACTACCCCATTTTTCCAATTTTTGTGTGCTATATTCAATGGATTTTTGGTGATCCAAAATTTCGATGTGATTTTGGCCCAAAGTTTTCATGGACTTCCGTTAAGACCTTATTAATGGAGCTAGTTAGTCTTGACGGGCAAAGCAACCTATTTTCAATTTCAAACTAGCCCAGAGCAGGTAAACCCCCAATTGCTGATTTTGGTGCGGTATAGTTGATTAACGTTTCAAAGACACTTCATCCAATTTTAAGTGTCAACGGTTGTAAATTAGTATAAACCCAACTATATGAGTTGGGGTCGATCTCATAGAGAGTAGCTTTCTTTTGAATTTGAATATGAAAGTATGACAATGACCTCTTCAGCTAGACAAACACCAAATTTTAGAGTTTAAAAATAAAATTCTAAGCTGTAGTTAATAACCCACTTCAACAAACAACACGGAACAATCAAATAACAAGACAACACTTGGGTATTGTGTAACCAACTATTGAATTCAACTTAATTGTGAACATCATTATCAATAATGCGAATTTGTTGTGGGTAGAATGGACTATATGTAAAGTAATTTTCTCTCAAACAATTACCTTATTTCTGCTGAATTCTTTCGAACTTCAACACTAGTCATAAAACGCCAAGCCCACTTTCTCATCAAATCTACTCTTTCGAGCTAGACACAAAGGCTAAATCTCAAGTCTCACTTTCTCAAGCTAAAACCGTAATGACCCACTACTAAGGATGCCAAATTACTACGTTGGTCTATGTTTCTCTCTCGAGTTAGCACAAAACTATGAATGCTTTCTCTCTCATGCAAAAATCAATTTATACAAAATTTGGTGTGACTTTTTGGGGCCACTCGGCGAGGAAAGTCGGGCTTCGCCGATCGTTCGGTGACTTGCCGATTATCCTTTCGTCTCTCCTTCCTACTTCATATCGTCTTCATCCGACCGCTATAATTTTAGGCGAGCCAACTCAGGATCGATGTTTCATTCTGCTACGCGCCCTTCTGTCTTTTGTCACGCCCATCTATGATTTTCTAGGTCTCCATCGGTACTTTCGACGACCTAGTCATCCATCGCCAATGCGATCGGCGTCACACCGAGTGGAATTGTTGTTTTCCAAAATTATTCCTAATCCAGCCTCTGGATTCTGTAACTTTAGGTAGTAGAGTGGCAACTTGGCGAGTCGCAAAGTGACATCAGCGATCATCAGGCTTGTTTTTCCATTCTCTTTTCCCCTCATGTTGTCTTTATTGTCCATTTCTATCTTAGCTTTGTTCCTCAATCCATATATCTGAAAATCAAGGATTTTACATCAGTTATTGGCACAAAATAAGCATTTGATGACACTAAATCATTGTAACTAAAGTCCTAAATGAGTCAAAATCTTAGACTCATCAATAATTCATGGATTTTTATTGATCCAAAATTCCAATGTGTTTTTGGCTGAAATTTTTCATGGACATCTGTTAAGACCTTAGTAATGGAGTCAGTTAGTCCCAACAGGCAAACCAGCCCATTTTGAAACTCAAACGAGCCCCTGAACATATAAACCTCTATTTGTCGATTTTCGTGTGCTATACCGGCATGTTTTTGGCCAAAATTTTTCATGGACGTCCGTTAAGATCTTAGAAATGCATTCAGTTGGTCGCGACAAGCAAATAGGCCCATTTTCAAGTTCAAACGATCCTGAGAGACAGTAAACCCCTATTTTTTTTATTTTCGTGTGTTATAGTCAATGAAATTTTGGTGATCCAAAATTCCGATGCATTTTTGGCCGAAATTTTTCATGGATATCCGTTAAGACCCTAGTACTGGATCCAGTTTTTTCCAACGGGCAAATTGGCCAATTTTCATGTTCAAACAAACCCAGAGTACGTAAATCCCTATTTTGTCGATTTTCGTGAGCTATAGTCCATGTTTTTTTTGTTGATCTAGAATTTCGACGTGTTTTCGGCTGATATTTTTTATGGACGTCCACAAAGACCTTAGCAATGGATCCAGTTGTTCACAACGGGCAAATCGGCTCATTTTCAAGTTAAAATAAACCCCAGAGCAGGTAAACCCCCAATTTGCCAATTTTTGTGTGCTATAGTCAATGGATTTTTATTGATCCAAAATTCTGGAGTGTTTTTTGCCAAAAATTTTAATGGACATCCATTAATATCTTAGTAATTGAGCCAGTTGGTCTCGACGGGGAAGCCGACCTATTTTCAAGTTCAAATGAGCCCTAAAGTAAGTAAACCCCCATTTTGCCAATTTTCATGTGCTATAGTCCATGAATTTTTGTTGATTCCTAATTCCGGCGTGTTTTTAGCCAAAATATTTCATGGATGTCCGTTAAGACCTTAGTAATGAAACCAGTTGGTTGCGACAGGAAAACCATCCCATTTTAAAGTTCAAACGAGCCCTAAGGCAGGTAAATTCACATTTTATCGATATTCGTGTGCTACAGTTCATGAATTTTTAGAGATCTAGATTTCTTGCTTTTTTTGGCCGAAATTTTCCATTAACGCCCGTTAAGACATTAGTAATGGATCCAGTTGGTCCCGATGGGCAAACCGACCCATTTTCAAGTTCAAACGAGCCCTAGAGCATGTAAACCCCCATTTTTCCTATTTTCGTGTACTATAGTCCATGGATTTTTGGTTATCAGGAATTTCGACGTGTTTTTGGACGAAATTTTTCATGGACGTCCGTTAAAACCTTAGGAATAGAGCTAGTTGGTCCTGACGGGCAAACCGACCCATTTTCAAGTTCAAACGAGCCCTAAAGTTCGTAATCCCCCATTTTGCCAATTTTTGTGTGCTATATAGTCCATGGATTTTTGGTGATCTAGAATTCTGGCACGTTTTTGGCCAAATTATTTAATGGACGACCGTTAAGACCTTAGTAATGGAGCCAATTGGTTCAGAGGGGAAAATCGGCCCATTTTTAAGTTCAAATGAGCCCTAGAGAAGGTAAACCCCTATTTTTGCCGATTTGTTACCTATAGTCCATGGATTTTTGGTAATCCTGAATTTCGGTATTTTTATGGCTTAAATGTTTCATGGATGTCCGTTAAGACTATAGTAATGGAGCCAGTTGGTTCCGATAGGCAAACCGACCCATTTTTAAGTTCAAACGAGCCCCAAAGGAGGTAAACCCCCATTTTGCCGATTTTTATGTACTATTATCCATAGATTTTTGGTGATCCAGAATTTCAGCGTGTTTTTGGCATAAATTTTTCATAGATGCTCGTTAAGACTTTAGTAATGGATCCAGTTGGTCCCGACGGGCAAACCAGAATATTTTCAAGTTCAAACGACCCTCAGAGTAGGGAAAGCCCATTTTACCGATTTTCGTTGCTATCATTAATAGATTTTTGGTGATTTGAAATTTCGACGTGTTTTTGGCCGAAATATTTCATGGACGTCCGTTAAGACCCGAATAATTGAGTCAGTTGGTCTCAACGGGCAAACCGGACCATTTTCAATGTTAAACGAGCCCCAGAGCAGGCAAACCCCCATTTTGTTGATTTTCCTCTGATATGCCCATGAATTTTCAGTGATACAAAATTTATGGGTATTTTTGGCAGAAATTTTTTATGGACGTCTGTTAAGACCTTAGTAATGGAGCTAGTTGGTCGCGACGGGCAAACCGGCCTATATTTAAGTTCAAACAAGCCCTAAAGCAAGTAAACCCCTATTTTGTCAATTTTCGTGTGCTATAGTTCATGGATTTTTGGTGATTCACAATACGGCGTGTTTTTGGTCAAAATTTTTCATGGGCGTCCATTAACACCTTAGTAATGGAGTCAGTTGGTCCTGAAGGGAAAACCAGCCCATTTTCAAGTTCAAACAAGTACCAAAGTTAGTAAACCCTTATTTTTCTGATTTTTATGTGCTATAATCCATGGATTTTTAGTGGTTTTGAAATCCAGCGTGTTTTTGACCGAAATTTTTCATGGACGTCCGTTAAAACTTTAGTAATGGAGCCAGTTGGTCACGACGGGTGAACATGCTCATTTTCAAGTTCAAACAAGCCCCAGAGCAGGTAAACCCCCATTTTGCCGATTTTTTTGTACTATATTCCATGGATTATTCGTGATCAGGAATATGGGCGTGTTTTTGAACGAAAGTTTTCATGGACATCCGTTTTGACCTTAGTAATGGAGCTATTTGGTCCCGACTAGCAAATAGACCATTTTTCAAGTTCAAACGAGCTCTAGAGCAGGTAAACCCCTATTTTGTTGATTTTTGTATACTATAGTCCATGGATATTTAGTGATCCACAGTTTTGGTTTATTTTTTGCCAAAATTTGAGAAGACAAACCCCCATTTTGTCCATTTTTGTGTGCTATAATCCATGGATTTTCAGTGGTCCGCAATTCCGACGTGTTTTTGGCCAACATTTTTCATGGACGTCCATTAAAACCTTAGAATTGGAGCCAGTTGGTCGCAATGGGTAAATCGGCCTGTTTTCAAGTTCAAACTATTCCTAGAGCAGGTAAACCCCCATTTTGTCGATTTTCGTGTGCTATAGTCTATGATTTTTTGGTGATTCAGAATTTCGGCGTATTTTTGGCCAAAATTTATCATGGACGTCCATTAAGACCTTAGTTATGGATCCAGTTGGTCCCAAAGGGCAAATCGGCCCAAATTTAAGTTCAAACGAGCCTCAGAGCAAGTAAACCCCCATTTTGCCGATTTTCTTATGCTATAATCTATGGATTTTTGGTGACCCAGAATTTCGTTGTGTTTCTTATAGAAATTTTTAAAAGATGTCCGTTAAGACCTTAGTAATGGAAACAATTGGCTCCAACAGGCAAACTGGCCCATTTTCAAGTTCAAATGAGCCCCAAAGCAGGTAAACCACATTTTGGCAATTTTCGTGTGCTATAGTTCATGAATTTTTGGTGATCCAAAATTTTGGTGTGTTTTTGGTTGAAATTTTTCATGGACGTCCGTTAAGACCTTAGTAATGTAGTTAGTTTGTCACGACGGGCAAACCAACCCATTTTCAAGTTCAAATGAGCCCCAATGCACGTAAACCCCCATTTTATCGATTTTCGTGTGCTATAATCTATGTATTTTTGGTGATCCAGAATTCTAGTGTATTTTTGGCTGAAATTTTTTGTGGACGTCAGTTAAGACCTAAGCAATGGAGCTTGTTGGTCACGACGGGCAAAAAGGCCCATTTTCAAGTTCAAACAAGCCCCCAGGTAAACCTTCATTTTGTCGATTTTTATGTGTTGTTGTCCATGGATTTTCGATGATCCAGAAATCTGACGTGTCTTTGGCCAAAAATTTTCATGGACATCTGTTAAGACTTTAGTAAAGGTAACAGTTGGTCGCGATGGGCAAATCAACCTATTTTCAAGTTCAAACGATCCCCAAAGCAAGTAAACCTTATTTTATCGATTTTCGTGTGCTATAGTCCATGGATTTTAATTGATCAGAAATTTCGACGTGTTTTTTCCTGAAATTTCTCATGGACGTCCGTTAAGACCTTAGTAATGGAGCTAGTTGGTCTCGACGGGCAAATCGGCTCATTTTCAAGTTCAAACGAGCCCTAGAGCAGGCAAACTCCCATTTAGCCGATTTTTTGTGCTATAATATATGGATTTTTAGTGATTTAGAATGCAACGCATATTTGGCTGAATTTTTTTTATGGACGTCAATCAAGACCTTAGTAATAGAGCCAGTTGGTCCCGATGGGCAAATCGTCCTATTTTCAAGTTCAAACGAGCTCAGAGTAGGTAAACCTCCATTTTGCCGATTTTCATGTGCTATAGACAATAGATTTTTAATGTTTTGGAATTTCGATGTGTTTTTGTCCGAAATTTTTCATGGACGTCTGTTAAAACCTTAGTAATTGAGCCAATTGGTCCCAACAAGAAAACCAGCCAATTTTCAAGTTCAAACTAGCTTCAGAGCAAATTAACCTTATTTTACCGATTTTCGTGTGCTATAGTCCGTAGATTTTTGGTGATCCAAAATTTCGACGTGATTTTGGCTGAATTTTTTCATGGACATTCGTTAAGACCTTTGTAATGGAGTCAGTCGGTCCCGACGGGCAAACCGACCCATTTTCAAGTTCAAACGAGCCCAAAGCAGGTAAATCCCCATTTTGCTGATTTTTGTGCGCTATAGTCCATGGATTTTTATCGATCCAAAATTTTGGCATGTTTTCAGCCGAAATCTTTCATGGACATCCATTAACACCTTAGAAATGGAGCCAGTTAGTCCCGACGGGAAATCTGGCCCATTTTCAAGTTCAAACGAGCCCAGAGCAGGTAAACCCCCATTTTGCCAATATTCGTGTTCTATAGTCCATGAATTTTTGGTGATCCAGAATTCTAGGGTGTTTTTGGTCGAAAATTTTTCATGGACGTTCGTTAAAACCTTATTAATGGAGCCAGTTGGTCCCAACAGGCAAATCGGCCCATTTTCAAATTCAAATGTGCCCCAGAGCAGGTAAACCCCCATTTTGTCAATTTTCATGTGCTATAGTCTATGGATTTTTGGTGATCCGAAACTCCGGCGTGTTTTTGGCCAAAATTTCTCATGGAGGTTCGGTAAGACCTTAGTAATAGATACAGTTGGTCCCGACAGGCAAACCGGCTCATTTTCAAAGTAGGTAAACACCCATTTTGCCTATTTTCGTGTGCTATATAGTCCATGGATTTTTAGTGATCCGAAATTCCGATCTATAGCACACGAAAATCGGTAAAATAGGGGTTTACCTGCTTTGGGACTCGTTTGAACTTGAAAATGGGCCGGTTTGCCTGTCGGGCTTCTTTACTTAGGTCTTAACGGACGTTCATGAAAAATTTTGGCCAAAAACACACCGGAATTCCAGATCATCAAAAATTCATGGACTATAGGACATGAAAATTGGAAAAAGGGGGGTTTATCTGCTCTGGGACTCGTTTGAACTTGAAAATTGGCCGATTTACCCGTTGGGACCAACTAACTCCATTACTAAGGTCTTAACGGCGTCCATGAAAATTTTCGGCCAAAAACACGCCAAAATTCTGGATCACCAAAAATTCATGAACTATAGCACACGAAAATCAGCAAAATTTGTGTTTACCTGCTCTGGGGCTCGTTTGAACTTGAAAATGGGCTGGTTTGCCCATCGGGACCAACTGGCTCTATTACTAAGGTCTTAACGGACGTCCATGAAAATATGATTTCAAATTGAATTTTTTTAGAGTTACTAATATTTATGAACTATAACCTTTATTGGACCATTCAAAATTTTAATTCTCAAAATCTTGAAAAATTATGTCAAAAAGATAAAAATTATGAAAACATATAAGTAATATTTAGAAATAACATCAAAGTAAATTTTATGTATAAAGTAAATTTTAAAAATTTTATATATAATGTCGGGTTGGTTTGGTCTCGGATTGACTTTTTTTATTTAAAACTAAACCAACCCAAGTATAGTCGGATTTTTTTCCAATACCAAACCAAACCATTAGTCGGATTTTTTCGGTGTGACTGATTTGCAGTTTGATTCGGTTTTCGGTTCGATTTTGTACACCCCTAGGTGAGATTGTTGATTTTTTTTTGTATCTTTTATCATGTTTATCACTTGCGAGGAATGAGTTCAAGTCACCAAGAAAATCTTGGTGAGAGCATTTTGCATCAAAGTGTATCACATCAAATCATTAATTGACATTTTGCGACGACGACGTGTCAGTCAAAATTTTGATGAAAAGTCATCAGTCTCACATTAATTAACAATATAAATGTGTCTTAAAGTGCTAAATAGTGTAAGGAGAGAAAGAGAGAGCGCGATTTATCGTACATGTGTACATCTTTCTTGACTAGAACAAAAAAGATAAGATAGAAGTATAACAAAAAGTACTTCTAATTTATAAAGACATTGGAATTTAAATGTAATAAATCCCTAACGTTTACGACCAAGTATAGACAAATCTAAAGTCACTAGGTGAAGGATTTTTCATACGAGCAAAATATATAGCAAAAGAATCCACCAACCAATTACAATAAATATTTGTCTTAAAGACCTTATGAAATCTACAAGGGCTCTTACGTTTATAAAAAAAAACATCAAATTGAGTATACCAAAATCCGTCACCAACCAAGTACGATAAATATCTTTCATAGGAAACTTAAATCTACAAGGACTCTTTCTTTTTAAAAAAAATCAAAATCATTATTATTCAAACCCCATAAAAAAGCACAATAAAAATAAGTATCGCTCCAAAAATTCAGACGAAAAGAGAAATCAAATTTTTCATTCATTTTAAGTGTCCGAACTCCAAGATCGTCATCCTCAGATTGACAATGAACTTTGAGCAGAGCAGTATTTTGAGGGAGGTTACTGACAAAAACTTCAGTAACTTTTGGTTCAAAACTTTCAGTAACATTTGGTTCAAAACTAGAAACATTTTTCATCATCATAAGATTGATGATAAATGAAATAAGCAATAAAAGTTGAACATTGGTGTAAGGATAATAAGTCATTTCAAGAGTGAAAAATGAAGTTGGTTTCTTCACTTTATAAAGATGATATATATAGAGAGAGAAATATTTTACAGTGAAGCATTGAGTTTAATTTGAATTATTCAACTCACTGATTAGGAGTGTATATGGCCGGGTTGGTTCAGAATTTTCAAATATCAAACTAAATCATTTGTGTTGGATTTTTGAATTTATAAACCAAACCAAACCAATAAAACTCTGGTTTTTTCGGGTTTTTTTGGTAAAGTATTCATACAAACAGATAATTTACTTGTAATTCAGATATTTTTTTAGTCCTACCAAAATACAACTATCTAAAGTGTTTATTAAGAAAATAACACAAAATATGATATGATTAATGACACTAAAATATCCAACAAAAAAATAATAATGAAATCGTGTAAAACAAATATAGCAAATTAATAAATAATAATGAAAATGATCATAATTTAAAAGTACTAAATCATGCTAAAATAAGTTTAATAAGTATTAGTTACATGACTAAGTATTAAAGGAAATTAAAATTAGATTATGTATTTTAATTGTCTAAACCTTTGTAAAACTAAATAACAAATATTGAATATTATTGTCATTCTTAGTGTTGAATTGATTTTCTTTATGCATAAGTATTAATTCGATTTTGATATAAGCTTTATTATAATTACCAACATCTATGAACTATAATCTTTATTGGACCATTAAGAATTCTAACTTTCAAACATGAAATAATATATTAAAAGATAAGAACTATGAAATGTATAACAAATATTTAAAAATTATATCGAAGTAAATATTTTTAAGTATAAAATAAAATTTTAAAATTATATATATAATATCGGGTTGGTTTGGCCTCTGGTTGATTTTTTTTTAGTTGAAACCAAACAAACCCAAATATAGCTGGGGGTTTTTTCCAATACCAAACCAAGTCAAACCAAACCACTAATCGGATTTTTTTTTCGGTTTGACTCGGTTTGCGATTTTGTTCGATTTTTGGTTTGATTTTGTACACCCCTATCACTGATGATTCTATTAATCTGATGTAATTATTAAGAAAATGTCATTTTTGAATGCTACATTTTCCATGGCTCCTTGGATTGACTTGGATTGTTTGAACTACTTCCTTTTGGTTTTTTTTTTTTTGTTGCTCATTTATTTCTTGAAGTTTTCTTGTTGATATTGCTGATTTCCCTTTCCATTTAAACTTGCTTGCAGTACTTGGTTTGAAACCAATATCACCAGTTATGTCAGCTGATCTTGTCACTTTGGTTGCACCAGTAGAGAGTATCTTAAAGCTTGGCATGCTAGGCTGCACCCAATTTATGAAAAATAATTAATAGCAAAAACTTAATTTATGAAGATGATTGATATAATTAGTAGCAAATACTCACACTAAATGCTTTGAATCTATTTTCAGCTTGAAACACACCCATTCCCATGATTGATGATCTTTTGTATGGGATTGTGCTTTCACTTCCCCTGCCCCTTCCTCTTTTACTAGTAGTTGGCAATGAAGTAAGTGGTGCTGGACGTGCTGGATGTTTAAGATATGCAGGATGTGCATAAGGTGTTTTTCTTGGTCTTTCCCTTTTACTAGTAGTAGGCAAGGAAGTTGCAGTAGGTGGAGGAGGAGCACAAAGTGTTGGATATGTAAGAGGTGTTGGAGGTGCAGTAGGTGTTTTTCTTGGTCTTCCTCTTCCCCTTTTTGCTGGGGACTCACCTTCTGTTGATGGATTCTAAATATACAAAGAAGAAGTTAGAAAATGATTATAGTTAATATCAATACAAGTAAAAATATTACCTTTGGTCTGCCTCTCCCCCTGCCTGAACCTGATGTTTTGCCTCTTTCCCTACCTGAACTTGATGTGTTGCCTCTTCCATTACCTGAACCTGATGGTTCCTCCCTTGCTGACGATTGAGCATTTTGTGGACAACCTCTTTTGTTATGACCTCTACCATTACAATTACTACCGATTATGGCAAGTCCAATTCTAGGCAACTTTCATGATTTCTTTGTTTCTCCAGCTTCTTTCCTTCTAAGCTTGCCTGGCCTTCCAGGCATGTTTTTAATTTCAGGTAGTGCAACTGTTGGATTAGTAGATATAGGCCATATTTCCATGTTTGTGATTGGTTGAAGAACATTAGCATAGGTTCTCAAGTAAGTTTCCTTACTGTAGCAACTATCAATATAGTCAACAGGATCACATTTCTTGAAGTATATTGCAGCCACAACATGTGCACATGGTATGCCCTTTAATTGCCATACCCTACAACTACAAGTTCTCCTGCCAAGATCCACAGTGTGTTGATATAGTCCCTCACTCACTTCAAACCCAGCAACTCCATTAAATTCAATACTACAATTCATTGACCTGTCACTATTTTCTTGTAGTACCTTCAGAGCCATTGGAGAGAAATTGCACTTCCAAGTATTTGTAAACTCCCTTAAATTACCTATCTTTGTCATCATCTTCACTCTAATCTCTTCAAGCATAGTAATAATTGTCTTGTGCCTTGCTGCCAATAACCATGCATTAAAACACTCAGACATGTTATTATCTACATAATCACATTTTATTTCAGTATTGAAGTAAACCTTACACCAGTACTCTATGTTGTAGTACATTAAGTCTTCCATCATTTTTTTTAGACCAAGACACTTCATCTTCTCCACATTGTTTCTTAATTGAGACTCAAAAGTACTTTTGGCAATCCTCCAGAATTGTTGTCTTTTTTGGAGGCCTCTCCAGTCCTTAGCCCAGTTAGCTAAGATGTGTCAAGCACACATTTTATGTTCTGCAGCACGCAATAAATCTTGAATGGCTGCAGACAATCCCTATAAATATATGTAGTTATGTTATAATAACATATGCAACATTAAAACTAATAAATACAAATAAAAAATTTAAAAGTACACATACCTTTTGCATATCTGTAATCAAGATGAGATCTCCACCATCTCCTAGTCCCAGATCAGTCTTTAATAGCTTGACAAACCATGTCCATGTATTTTTGTTCTCATACTCAACCACTGCCCAAGCTAGTGGCAACATCTGGTTATTACCATCCCTGGCAACAGCAACTAACAACTGCCCTTTGCAAACCCTTTAAGGAAATAACCATCTAAACCTATGCACTTCCTACAATTCAAGAATGCCTTCTTCAATGAATCAAAACAGATATAAAAGCTTTTAAATACAGGCCTACCATGTGCATCAGGTTCATCCAATTTAACAACACAAGTGGTTCCTGAATTGGTCCTTAGTAGTTCATCATTGTAGTCAAGAATTCTTCAAAATTCAACAATATATATGATCACCCATAATATCTTTCAACACTTTAGCTCTTGCTCTCCTAACAGTAGTCTTGCCAACATGAATTTTAAGCTTCTTTATAATCAGGTCTTACAACTTCAAAACTCTTATACCTGGCTACTCAGGGATTCTTTGTCTAAAGACTGTAGATATGTACTTTGCATTACACAAATAATTTTTGGTTGTTGAATTACAAGTATGCTTTGGATTGTAAGTCTTAATCATGAAATCATTTGTTGTGTTGTCAAGACATGCATACAAAAGCCATGGACAACTATCCTTGCACCTAAGTCTAACTCTTTTTGGCTCATTCACCCACTTCTCTACTTGAACTCTTCTTTGGACAGCATATTTAGTTACTGCTCTTCTAAATTCATTCACATCTGAAAAGACCATACCCAACTGCCATACAACTTTCTTAGCAGTAGGGTCATGAATACTTTTCTTTTTTGTTTTTTGTGCTTTTCGTTCTTAATGTATTTACCCTTCTAGGTAAATTAACCCAACTAGAATCAGAACTGTCAGCATCAGAATTGTGTTCATCTTCATCACAACACTCATCTTCATATATTTTAAAACTGTCAGCATCAGAACTTGGATAGTATGGCTCAGCACCTCCAAACCTTTCTTCAACACTTATTTTTCCTGTTTCAGTTTCATCAAAACCTAAATCTGGTCCAGCTTCACCTACTGGTACCTCTTCAGTGTCAGCTTGTACTCTCTCATTTCTTTTTCATCTTTGAAAAGTCCACTTTTCAGCCCTCAACTCCCTAACCTCCTCATGCACATCACTATCATAATCCTCATCATCATCTCCAACTAATTCACCTTCAGTATCAACACTCTCTTCAGTTAAGTAATCAGAATCATCTCCTTCCACTAAATCAGATCCAACTGGACCTACATCTATATTATTAGGATCTACAATAGTTAGATCTACACTAACAGGATATGTAGTAGCTGGTTCTGGATCTGGATTTGTACTAGCAGGATTAGTAGTAGGATTTGTAGTAGAAGTATTTGTAGTATTGATTGGAGTTGAGGTAAAAGATGCTCTAGCAGCAGTAGCAGTTGTAGTTTGAGGTGTTGTAGTAAAAGGGTCCTCACTAGATAAAGTTTCATCACCAACCACAATGTTTGGACCACAATTTTGTTCAGCCTGTTTATTGAAAGTTGAACCAGATTCCTCTCTATCTTCATGGCTAACATTTTCTAATAAAATAAGGTCGGGGTCCACAACTGCTTCATCAATCATGTGTTTCACATATATCTCCACAATATCTCCATCTTTCAAAGAACAACATAGGTCTAAAATATCCATATCATTGTCTATATCTTCCAAAATGCCACTGTCAGGGGGTCTAATACTAAATGTGCAAGTTGTGGTGTATCCCAATTCTTTAATGTAGCCTCTTAATTCAAAATAGGACATCTTATCCACATCAACATCTAAAAATTCTGTAACTTGCCCACCCTTATATTTTGGTTGTCCACTGCTTAAATCTAACACCCCACCATGATATCATCTTAAGGTAACCAAAGTGAACCCACTCATCTCCTACCTGAATGGAATGAAATAACAGAGAATATTTAAACTACACATTGTACATTAAACACACACACAATAGGTAAATATGAACATATCATTATTATAACAATGAAAATTGTAAACTTACTATGCCATAGTATCAAATCATTACGAACATATATAACATTAAACGAGAAAAGAAACACCACATGGCTAACAATATGAAGATAATATGGTATAAATTGAACAATGGAATGCTATTATACCAAAACCCAGTTATTGCTCTTCATTTTTTTGTCAATTTCATAACCCAAATCAAACACAATAATTAATATCGTTCAAAATCGCTAGTAAAGAACTAAAAGAACTAACCTTTACTTAGAGAAAACTTTGACCCAACAAACGAAAAAGCTAAACGAACCTTCCCCAACCTTCCCAGCAAACTTCGATTGGAAGGAAATCTCAGATCATGAAGAGAATGGGGGTGAATTTGGTCAGATCGAAAAAAGGTTAGGGTTTAGAGAAAGAAAGAGGAAAATGAAAATATTAAGGGAAATTCGTGGGTTTTGGAGTCTAGTTATTATGTGGCAGCGCGTGTAAACAGACATTTTATTATATCTGGTTTATGTGGACATATCACCAAATAAGGGTGAGATAATAAGTAAAAAAAATGTTCAGGGAGGTAATAGGACCCCCGTAAAATATGAGTGTATAGTTGGGAATCCGGCTATAGGTTGGGGGGGCTTTTGGCCATTTTCCCGGGTTAAGTATAGACCCCTATATTATATTATTACATAAAATAAATAGTACACATACAAAAGGTGGGGACATAAATATCTATAAAATTTAATAGGGGATAGTTTGGTAAAATATCTATATTATTAATTATTTTCTTAATGGTGTGCCAATTCAAAATATGATAAGTAAAAGTAAACGGAGGGAGTATTATTCTTTGGGGGAAAGGGGCCATCATCCAAAGGTTGTTTTTTTGGTCTATTTTTTAACGTGGACATTTTAGCTTGATTTTTAATCCATCTGTTCAATAAAAGTTGTCCACTATTGACTTGACACACCCCTTAAGAAACAATAAATAATATGGGTAATGTTACTTTATTATCTTTTGGCTTTATTAAATTTAATGCTTTGAAAAATATGTTATATGATAAATACTAATATTTAATAGTAAGGGTAAAATGGACACAAAGTATAAATTATTACTTAATTTTCTAAATTGGACAAATATTGTTGGGCATCTATTTTTAATATAATGGTCAAAAATATAATTGTTGACCAAATAACTTGGTCAACAATTAATGAACATTTTTTTACTTTCTTTAATGGTACGCTCTTTGTATTTTAAAAATTCTAGATTCGCATTAAAGATTTAAGACCTTTTTGTTAGTGTTAATATTATATTATCGTTTGGAGTACTCTTCAAAATTATTCTTATTATTATTATTATTATTATTATTATTATTATTATTATTATATTTTTTTAATTATTTTTTAAAAAATAAAAGATCTATCTCTGGAGGTTAATTTTTTTGGTCTTTTTTCTTTTACTATTCTTTTAGTAATGTCCGTAATTATATTTATTTTACCAAACGACTTGGGTGGGCACTAGGCACCTTGATATTAAATTACCATTTTTTTTTTATCATTAACCTTATACATAATTGAATTAATATTTGCAATAAGGTGAAAGGAGAGACTAAGTTTCATTACTTATTCATGACTATTTCTAATATCAAATTAAAATCTTAATATTCACAATTTAGATAATAGTGAGACAGAATTATATGTTATAAAGCATTTGATTCGAATAAAAAAATTGTATTACATCGATTAAGACAAAATCAATATCACTAGCACTTAAATTCAGAATCATCAATCTCACATTAAATAACAAATATAAATTTCTCCCCGAAATTGCTAAATAAAGAGAATGTGCACATTCGTGTTTCTTGAGTAGAAAAAAAAAAAGGATGGGCAACAAGTATAACATAAATTAAGTAATATATTATCTATTATATATTCGTAATGTTTACAACCAAGAATAGACAAATCTGAAGTCACTAGGTGAAGGATTCAGATTTTTAGTACGAGCAAAATATATACCAGAATCTTTCACCAACCAAGTACAATAAATACCTTGTTTAAAAAACTTAAATCTACAAGGACTTTTTCCTCTTAAAAAAGCATCAAAATTATTATACTTCGAACCCCATGCAAAAGCGCAATAAAAATGAGTAGTGGCCCGAAATTTTTGATGAAATAAGAAATCAATTTTTTCATTCACTTTAAGTGTGTGAATTCCAAGATCGGCATCCAGATTGACAATGAACTTTGAGTGGAGAAGTATTCTGAGGTAGGTCACTGACAAAAATTTCAGTAATTGTTGGATTAAACTAAAAGCATTTGTCATCATCGTAAGATTGATGATAAATGAAATAATATAAAAGTTGAACTTTGGTGCAATGATAATAAGACATTTCAAGAGTGAAAAATGAAGTTGGTTTCTTTCCTTTATATATATGTGTGTGTGTGTCTATATATATATATATATATTATATTTGAGGCATTGAGTTTAAGTTGGATTTAACTCACTGATGATTCTGATGTAGTTATTAAGGAAATGTCATTTTTGACTTATATTTTAACTCATTGATTTCGTAGATGATCACTCAGTTTAATATAGTGATACATTTCAATATTTAGTAAAAAACTACTCCTAATAAATAATTTTTTAATTTTTATTTTATTTCTAATAAAATAATTTATAGCCATACATAGATTTATGACTTATTTTAGACCACATTTTTCTTAAACTTATGTTAAGTCGAACTATATCATATAAATATGAACGAAAATTAAATGTTTACTAAATAAAGAAATGTGTCATCAAAAAATAAATTATTACTAAATATAGAAATGTTTATTATAGTGTAGAAATTTCTACTATCATCTTGCTTTTGTGTGTGTAATTGTGTGAAATATGACATTGTATTATCAGGAATTCCTTATATTTGTTCTTTTGTCGATCAAGTAATTATTAAAACATTAATTCAAAATAATCAATCTCACATTAAATAACAATATAAATTTCTCCCCAGAATGCTAAATAGAGAGAATATATTATATATTTTTATTGGTGTTGTTTACAACCAAGGATAGACAAATCTGAAGTCGCCAGGTGAAGGATTGGGATCTCTAGTACGAGCAAAATATTTACCAGAATCCTTCACCAACCAAGTACAATAAATATCTTTCATAGGAAACTTAAATCTACAAGGACTCTTTCTTTTTAAGAAAACATCAAAAGCATTATTATTCAAACCCCATACAAAAGCGCAATAAAAATGAGTATCGCCCCAAAAATTTAGACGAAAAGAGAAATCAAATTTTTCATTCACTTTAAGTGTGCGAACTCCAAGATCGTCATCCTCAGATTGACAATGAACTTTGAGCGGAACAGTATTTTGAGGGAGGTTACTGACAAAAATTTCAGTAACTTTTGGTTCAAAACTTTTAGTAACATTTGGTTCAAAACTAGAAGCATTTGTCATCATCATAAGATTGATGATAAATGAAATAAGCAATAAAAGTTGAACATTGGTGTAAGGATAATAAGCCATTTCAAGAGTGAAAAAAGAAGTTGGTTTCTTCACTTTATAAAGATGATATATATGGAGAGAAATATTTTACATTGAATCATTGAGTTTAATTTGAATTAATCTGATATAATTATTAAAGAAATGTCATTTTTGACTTATATTTTGACTGGTTGATTTAATAAATGATCACTAATTTTGACATAAAAATTAATTACGTAATTTTGCTCAAATATTATAAAAGGTCTCTTAACTATTTCAGTAGTTAAAAAAATCACTCAATGTTGCAATCATAAGTCATTTTTTAATTAAATTATCTTTACCTCCCAATTATAGAGGGTTAAGTATAGACCCTATATCATATTATTACATAAAATAAGTAGTACACAAACAAAAGGTGGGGACATAAATATCTATAAAATTTAATAGGGAATAGTTTGGTAACATACCTATAATATTAATTATTTTTTTAATAGTGTGTCAAGTCAAAATATAATAAGTAGAAATAAACGGAGGGAGTATTATTTTTTGGGGGAAAGGGACCATCCTCCAAAGGTTTTTTTTTGGTCTATTTTTTAACGTGGACATTTTAGCTTGAATTTTACTCCATCTCGTCAATAATAGTAGTTCACTATTGACTTGACATGCCCCTTAAAAAACAATAAATAATAGAGGTAATATTATTTTATTATCCTTTGACTTTATTATATTTAATGCTTTGAAAAATATGTTAGATGATAAATAATATTTAATAGTAAGAGTAAAATAGACACAAAATATAAATTATCACTTGATTTTCTAAATTGGACAAATATTATTGGGCAGCTATTTTTATTATAATTTACAAAAATATAATTGTTGACCAAATAACTTGGTCAACAATTAATGAACATTTTTTTACTTTCTTTAACGGTTCCCTTTTTGTATTTTAAAAATTCTAAATTCACATTAAATTATTGATACTTCTTGATTTAAGACTTTTTTTGTTAGTATTAATATTATATTATCGTTTGTAGTACTCTTCAAAATTATTATTATTATTATTATTATTATTATTATTATTATTATTATTATTATTATTATTATTATTATTATTTATTTATTTATTTATTTTAAATTTTTTTTATTTAAAAAAATCAATCTCCTGAGGTTAATTTTTGGTCTTTTTCTTTTACTATTCTTTTAGTATTGTTCGTAATTATATTTTTTTTACCAAACGACTTGGGTGGGCACTAGGCACCTTGATATTAAATTACCATTTTTTATTTTGTTTATCATTAACCTTATACATAATTGAATTAATATTTGCAATAAGGTGAAAGGAGAGACTAAGTTTCATTACTTATTCATGACTATTTCTAATGTCAAATTAAAATCTTAATATTCACAATTTAGATAATAGTGAGACGGAATTATATGTTCTAAAACATTTGATTCGAATAAAAAAAAGTGTATTACATCAATTAGGACAAAATCAATATCACTAGCACTTAAATTCAGAATCATCTATCTCACATTAAATAACAAATATAAATTTCTCTCCAAAATGTTAAATAAAGAGAATGTGCACGTTCGTGTTTCTTGAGTAGAAAAAATAAAGGATGGGCCACAAGTATAACATAAATTAAGTAATATATTATATATTATATATTCGTAATGTTTACAACAAGGATATATAGACAAATCTGAAGTCACTAGGTGAAAGATTCGGATTTTTATTACAAGCAAAATATATACTAGAATCTTTCACTAACCAAGTACAATAAATATCTTGTTTAAAAACTTAAATCTACAGGACTCTTTCCTCTTAAAAAAACATCAAAATTGTTATTCTTCGAACCCCATGCAAAAGCGCAATAAAAATGAGTAGTGCCCAAAATTTTTGATGAAATGAGAAATCAAATTTTTCATTTACTTTAAGTGTGTGAATATCAAGATCGTCATCCTCATATTGACAATAAACTTTGAGTGGAGAAATATTTTAAGGTAGGTCATTGACAAAAATTTCAGTAATTGTTGGATTAAAACTAAAAGCATTTGTCATCATCATAAGATTGATGATAAATGAAATAAGCAATAAAAGATGAACTTTGGTGCAATGATAATAAGCCATTTCAAGAGTGCAAAATGAAGCTGGTTTCTTCAATTTATATATATATATATACACACACATTTGAGGCATTGAGTTTAATTTGGAGCTGATGTAGTTATTAAGGAAATGTCATTTTTGACTTATATTTTGACTGATTGATTTCGTAGATGATAACTGAGTTTAATATAGTGATACATTTTTATATTTAGTAAAAAAAATTACTTCTAATAAAATAAATTTAAATTTTTATTTTACTCCTAGTAAAATAATTTATAGCTATACAAATATTTATGACTTATTTTAGACCACATCTTTCTTAAACTTATGTCAAGTCAAACTATATCATATAAATATGAACGAAAATTAAATGTTTACTATATATAGAAATGTGTTACCAAAAAATATTTTTTTATTAAATATAGAAATGTTTCATTCTTTTTGGGGTTGACTGAAATGAAAGTGAGTCATATAATTTGGACGGAGTAATTTTTTCAGACCATGTCACATATTAGGAGGTAATTTTCAAAAATTCATGTTTGAGGGAATAATTAGTATTAGTTCAGCGAAATTATCAACCTTAATGATACCAATACAGTATATGATATTGATTTAGTATCAATTAAGCGAAACTTATCTGCCTTAATGAATGAAGGGTATGAGCTGTAAAAAAAATTTTGAGAGAATGAGTAATTGCGGTATGAACATGTAATTATGTTGAATTTTATGGCTCATTTACGTAGTTTTTCCTTAAAATTTTTTTATAATTTATGTGTGCATTTAATAAAGTATGCCAAATTTAAATTTTTTAAAAAACTATTAACTCTTTATTAAATAAATCTTTTGTAACAAAAAAGTGAACTGATGAAGTACATAATATTACATTAAATCTATAATATGTAGTCTTTTGTTTTTTTTGGTCCGTAATAAACTGTGAAATATTACCTTTCTGTTGGTAATAAACTTTCCAAATTTCCTCTTGTCATAGTTGTATGGGGTACAAGTATAACATAAATTAAGTAACATATTATATATTTATAATGTTTACAATCATGGATAGACAAATCTGAAGTCACTAGGTGAAGGATTCGGGTTGTTAGTACGAGCAAAATATATATCAGAATCCTTTGCTAACCAAGTACAGTAAATATCTTCCTTGAAAAATGGAAATCTACAAGGACTCTTTTTTAAATAAAAAAAAACATCAAAAAGATAATTCTTCAAATCCCATGCAAAAGCGCAATAAAAATGAGTAGTGCCCAAAAATTCTGATGAAATGAGAAATCAAATTTTTCATCCACTTTCAGTGTGTGAACTCCAAGATCATCATCTTCAGATCGACAATGAACTTTTAAGTGAAAGAAGTATTTTCTGGGAGGCTATTAACAAAAATTTCAGTAATCTTTGGATTAAAAGTAATAGTATTTGTCAACATTATAAGATTGATGATAAATAAAATAAGCAATGAAAGTTGAACTTTGGTGTAAGGGTAATAAGCCATTTTAAGAGTGAAAATAAAGTTGGTTTCTTTCACTTTATGAAGATGATTCCATTAATCTCTGATTTTGTTATTAAATAAATGCCATTTTTGACTTATATTTTGACTGGTTGATTTCGTAGATGGTCAATTAAGCTTTTATTATACTAAAGAAATAAATTAATTTGTGACATAAAAGTTACTCAATTTTGTCCACGTATTATAAAAAGTCTCTCGATAATTTTAGTAGTTAAAGAAAAAATACTTAAAATTCTCCTTAAATTTGACATATTTTATTAAATATATATTTAAATTATGAAATGTCTAATTAGTTATCCCTTCGAATATGGACTTTTGAAACTAGTTACTCTCTAATACGTCATATGGTACAAAAAAATTATTCCGTCATAATTTATATTTGACTCATTTCTTTTTATTCAATTTAAAAAAGAATGACATATTTTTATATTTAGTAAGAAATTAACTTTAAATTTATTATTTATATTTAATAAAATGATTTTTAACCACACAAATGTTATAACTTATTTTAAATCAGATCTTTCTTAAACTTTATGTCAAGTCACACTACATCATATAAATAGGAACGAAGATTTATTTTTTTACTAAATATAGATATGTGTCATCGAAAATTAAATTTTTTACTAAATATAGAAATGTGTCATTCTTTCTGAAATGAGTAATTTTTTTATGTCACGTGGCATATAAGGTAAGTTTTGAAAATCCATATTTGAGGGGGCTAATTAATACTTCTCATAGTTTAAGTGGTAAATAGTTCCAAGAAACCATATTTGAGGAGGTAATTAAGATTTCACGCAGTTTAGGTGTGCATTTTCAATAAAGTATGTCAAGTTTACGATTTTATTTTTTAACTATTAACTCTATATTAAATAGCTCTTTTGTAACAACAAGGTAGACTGATCTAGAAGACTCTTATACTTATTCCTATTTGTTATCTCGATTTCTATATTTCAAAGCTTTTCATCTATATTTGATATGATGTGTATGAGAACGACTATGAATATGATATTACATTAAATCTATTTTATGTAGTCATATCTGTTTCTATTTTTAATAAACTATAAAATATTACCATACCAATAAAACGAGACTCAATACACCTAAAAGAGCACTCACCCCTTTAAGAAAAGGTGCCAAGAGGGATGAGCCTCAAAAAAGAAAAACTACTAAAATAATTACATAACTGTGTAAATACGATTTATAATTATGTATTTTGAAATCTTCTCTAAACAATTTTGAATTTTAGCTATGTCAAAATTTTCATTAAGGGGTATCAGTATTTGTGGTAAAAAAATGTATATGAGGCTAGTACATTGGGCTTGAACTCGCAACCTCAAGAAACTTTTGCAACCTCTTAATCATTGCAGTAAACCTTCAACTTATTCTAAAAGGCGTCAACACTTATACATATATATATCGCTTAACACCCCTTGGGCAAGGGTAACCCCACGTCTGAGCTCGTCTCTATATTTCTAGTCTTTTAATATATTAATCACTCAAAACTTGTGTTGCCCACGGGTGTTACTTTACATCTAGAACCTTGCCACTAAACCAAAAGATCTTCTTACATAATTGTGCAAGTAATAAAAAAATTCAACAAAATAATGGAGTATATGAATATGTAATGTATCAATATTATATATATAGTTATGTAATGTATCGATATTGTATAAATAATTATATAATGTATCAATATTGTATAAATAGTATATATGATATATATCATTATTTATTAGAGATCATATATATATCCATAAACACTATTCATACATTACAACAGTTTATATTCTTGAACGAGCTGATTATTTTTTTCAATAAAGACTAACTAAAATATCTTCTAAATAGTTTCAAAATTCAGATTTGTGCTCTCACGATTTAAAATATTATACTCAAAACAATTCACATTTACCTGCACTTTGTTGACCAACCATATTTTATATAATAAATGATGATTGGATCATTTTAAATAAAGAGGTTTGACTCAATAAATAGTTTTATTTAAATTTGTTTCAAAATAAAACTCCTTTTAAATGATAAAAGTCAATTAAAGTAAGTATCAGATTACACATATTTTTCCTGAAAGAAACTAAATTGACTCAATTTCAGAAGAGTCCAAATCCAAATACAAATACAAAGTCAAACAAATTTTAATATTGGTTGAATCAATTATTGTATCATTTTATAAATAGTGCAACCAATTTCATTTGCATTTCTGAAACACCATGTCTCTCAAAATGGATTTTTACTCTTACTCAAAAATTCTACTTTCATTATTTGCTTTATCACTCATCAACATCAACGCTAAGCCAATACCAAATTCCCCCATTCATTTAAATCCAACAATTTACCAACGTTTTGTGAGTGACCTTCCTGAAAATACACCTTTACTCAACATTCATTGTAAATCTAAAGATGATGATCTTGGAATTCAAACACTTAAACCAGGTGATCAATATCATTTCAAATTCCATATGAACTTTTGGGGCACTACTCTTTTTTATTGTTACTTTTCATGGGGTTCAAAGCATAACAATTTTGATGTCTTTAAACAATATGGTGGCATTTGCTCAGATCATGGTGAGCTGCTCAAAGATTACTATTGCAATTGGTTAATGAAAGATTCTGGTATTTTTTTGGCTAATGGTCCTAATCCTACACCTGACGAATTCATATTTGTCCGTCCTTGGTTATCATAAAAAAACATTTCTTTATTAAGTACATCTTTATATATAAGAAGTAATTTTTTTTTATAATATACTTGTGCACCCCCTCCTACCCTCATCCCCGAACATTAAAAGAAATGACAAATTTTATAGAGATTAAATGAGTCTCCAAGAAAGAAGAAGATCTTGCATCGGATTAATAAATCGATACGATTTTAATTATCTTAGTTATGTGATTAAAAACATTTTTAGTTTCAGATATATCAAATGCTTAATTAATATCTGATTAATTATGTGTAGATTGTGATTTGTGAATATGATAGATGTTAATTTGAGATTAAGTTAGCATCAACAACAAATGTGAAGTTGAAACTTCAGATTGAAATTAGGCAAAAAGAAATATCTAGATTTCATAGCATGAAAGTAAAATTATAACTTTTTGGATTTTATAGTAGAAAATAATTAACAAAATTATAACATCAAGAAGTCACAAACCTACAAAAGAAAGGTTTTCTCAATCAAGTTCAAGACATAATTAACAAATTTTTCCTACAGTTGACTTGAATTCTTTTCATGTCTACTCACAACACTAACAACATATAAAATATTACAAGTGCAATTACATTGAATCTACTATATGCAATCTTACTTTACACTTCTATATGAGGTTGTTTTCATAGGCTGAGCTTAAATATGTAAGACCTTTTGGTCGCACGAGGGAAACTCTGGGGTCGTTTGGGTGTGAACAAGTTATTTCAGGATTAATTATCCCGGGATCATATACATAACTTATCTCATCACTTATCATGCCTATCATGAAGTTGAAGTAGTTTGACTAGTTAGTTACTTCCACTTCTTGAATTTGCCTCCATGATTCTTGCCAAATTTGCCTTGTTTGTATTTGCCTTTCCCCTTTCCTTGCTTAAACTTGCCATGGCCCTTGCCATGCTTTCCATGATCATAATGTCCATAATGAGCGGTACCCGGTGCAGGGTAATGACCTCCGCCGTGTCCCATATGATGAGCACCATACGCGGCTGCTCCAGCCGCTGCTACTCCAGCAACTGCTACTCCCGCCATCATTCCATGTGCTACGTACAAATACAAATTCAGAATTTAAACTTTGATAAATGGACAAGTTGAATGAAAAGAAGTTAATAACACTATGCTAGCTTTGGAAACATTTTAATTTTAAAATTACCTTCTTATCCTTAATGAAATAAACACAAATGGTCAAAAAGTGTTTACCCCACAATTTTCGGAAATCTTTTCTTTTTTTTTTTCTTGAACTTTGTACCCAATCCAAGATCACTTAAATTGAGACGAAGGATTTCTTGAACTTTGTACCAAATCCAAGATCACTTAAATTGAGACGAAGGAAAGTAATTGTGAGCACTTGCTATCATTATATTCCTTCTTTTACCTTCTACTTTTGTCATTTTTTGTCTTTTAAAAGTGTTTTGTTACAATAATCGTATATCAAGCCACATCTAAAAGTAATCAAGCAATGGTACCTGCATGGTGTGGAGCGGGTTGACCAGGATAACCCGCCTGTGGATACCCTTGTGGAGGATATCCTGCAGGCGGATATCCCTGTGCCGGAGGATAACCTTGTGGTGGATACCCTTGTTGAGGAGGGTAACCCCCTTGCTGAGGGTATCCTCCGGAGGCTGGAACATACTGTCCCAGAGGATATTGACCTCCGGGAGGGAGCTGCCCTCCTGGAGGATACTGTCCTCCCGGAGGATATTGTCCTCCGGGATGATATTGTGCATGCTTATCCTTTCCACCTCCCATTCTTCTCAAGTACCTAGAAATGTCAAAAAAAGGCAAAATGGAATCAAGTTTCAATATCATAGAAATGATCAAAGAACCACATGAAATCAAATTGTTGCACTTGCAATACTAACACTATGCAAGCCTACAAATAAGTGAAAAATTAAAAGATAGCATGAAGTAATGTATATATGTCACCATTTCGCATGTGACAAAGTTATACTCTAGCTAGAAATTGTAAGAACTAATATGTTACATATGTTTAAGCAAGTGAATTGGGAAAGAATTGTAACAAGACAAATGAATATTAATTACTCTTATTATCACAAATCACAATATTCTCAAAGGTCAAATTCAAGACCAAAAGATCCCTCAATTCTTGATGAAATTTAGAATTACATAATAAATTCCTAAATAAGAAAAGTTTCAAACATGATAAAAAACCAGCAAATGTCTCAAAGAATTCCTAACATAAAATCGAGAACATTATATTTCTTACTATACAAAAAAAAAAAGCACGAACATCCAAAATTCATATACACTAACCACAACAACAACAAAATCAATGTAATCCAACCGGTGGAGTCTGAGGAAAATTCATATAAACTAACAATAAATAAAGAAAATAAGAAAAATTCATGAAGTGGAGAGGGTCCTTACAGATTTCCTTATGAAGATAAAAAAAAAAAGAAAAAAAAAAGTGTATATTAATTAATTGAAGGAAGAATTTGACAAGAGTGGATATGGATGAATATTTATAGGCCATTTTACTCTTTTAAATATTTTCCACGTGTTAATTACACCATATATGACGTAATTACTATTAATTGAGGTGTTCAATATTTTTCTCCTCTAGAATTTCTAGTTTTTCAAATTTTTATATAAATATATTACCTTAGAAGGCAAAATTAAATGACACTTTTGGTCTCTTAATTATTGGTGAATTCAAATTTAATCCTTGTGAAAAACGCATTTAACCTTTTATTAATTGCAGTGTGTGTTTTTGGTCCTTTTATATAGGAACATGTTATGTTTGAAATATTTTTAGAACTATATTATTCTCGGAATAGAGTTAAGGGTCAAAAATACAATTAAAGTATTTCAACTTTTTGAGTTTTATACCTCAACTATCACTAAATGTTTATTAAAACACACTAAAATTACTAATTTTTCACTTCTACTTGAACAATGGTTATATTTCAGGTAGGATAAGTGAACAAATGATAATTCTGGTGTGTATTCCGATAAACATTTGGTGATAGTTCAGATAAAAAATTCACGTGCCTAATAGTTCAAGTGAAACTCAAAAGCTCAAGATCGTACACAAGTAGTTACGTGGTGGAGCAATTGATAATCATAGTAAATTTGTGAATATCCATAAACAAAACGAATCAAAAGTGCATGTTTCAATTGATTAAAGATTAAATATATTTAATCTAATATCACAAGGACTAAAATTATAACTTAATTAACTAAGAGACCTAAAATACTGTTAAACCCTATACCTAGAACTATTTATTATTACAAAAGAGTATTTATGGTCAACCTTTTTCATAGTAAATTGACTTTTGTTGTCTTTGTTATGTATACCATTTTCTAGCCTTGTTTTCTTCTTTTCCTCATTAATTCTAATGTTAATTACATAACATAGGCATTTGACTTGTTCCCCAAATAAATCTTTTTTTTTTATTTTCAACCTTTGAGTTTTGAACACCTCTCCACAATTCAAGCCTATACCTTATACTAAATAGAAATTAAACTTTATGTTTCTCTCTAATGATAGGTCATTAGAGAAAAACAACAACCAGATGCAGGAGAATATTAAGTGCAAAACTATATAAGCCTTGTAACAACTTAAATTAATTAATCTATACTACATAAAATTATATAATCTACAATTACATGATAGACTAAACTGTAATCATTCCATCTTTGAACATGGAGAAAATCCAGCAGACTAACCCGAGTGTGCTGGAAAGGCACACTATGAGGGGAGTAAAGTACTTCCTACCAAGACGTTCCACGTTAAGAAAACTCGAGTTTGAGACCTCTAGTTCAAGGTGGAAGGAACCTTACCAACCCACCACAGCCTTCAACGGTGATAAACAGTTGAATCAGCAAAAGCGCAAAGCAGCTTTCAGTTCCTTCTCATCATTGCAGTTATATCCCAGTAAATAGGCTCGAGCTGAAGCAGTATAAGCAGAAAAATAAGGTGAAAAGCAGTTGAGTGATTAATAAACCAGAAGACAAAATTACAACTAACATACCAAAAAGACCAGAGCCCATGAACGGTTCTGCTTCGTCTGTCATACCAGCTTGTTGTTGGTCCTATATTTCAACAAACAAAAGGGAAAAATTAGCTAAAGTTCATTATAATGATTTATATGGATGCAAATATAGCATAAGTAGTGAGATGCTACAAGATGTTTTTCGAGGCTCATTATACAAGCATCAGGTGTAAACCAACCCTCAAAACCTATATTTTGACATAAAACTATACTGCCAGATGTATTAGATCCTCGATCTATTAAAACTAGTTATTAACAACCTATAGCTGCTGCAAATGATAAATAAGAGATTCCTGGATGGATGGACATGGAGATATCACTCCTATGGGAGTTAGGATCTAAGGGTAAAGGCCACTAACAAAACACAATCCAACAAACAATTGAATGATTATTTATACCTTTTCTCTAACTCAGATTATATGAAAGTGAAAAAGATATACCAGACATCTACATATAGACACGATTTTCATTTTAGAATTGCAACACTTCTTTTTAGAAGAATAGCACACTTTATCACCTTCAGAAACAAGTGAACTTTAGCACGTCAGTATAACCATTGTCTACTTACTCTCAGAAAATAGAATTCCAAAAATTGGCACACATAAACTTTTCATGTGTCCTTAAGTTGACCGTTCACACTGTTTAAAAAAATAGTGAATTCCAGAATCGCTGTAAGCTACCAGTAGGTTCTTACCACATCTGGTTCCATTTCATCTGGTGACAACAACATACTATCAAAACAGTGGCCTGAAATAGTGCACACCAGCAGACCATTTGTAGGATCCAGTACAACTTCCTTGCATGTGTCATCACAAACTGCACCCACACACACGAGAAAACCAATAAGCACAAAGCAATCACCCGCAGGGATCCATCTTTCGAATGATCAAATGACTGGTTTGCACTGTTGCAAACATTTTCTTACCATGAACGTTTCCAGTTTTTTCACAGACAAATACATCGCCAATTTGATGGTAAGCACACGTCTCTCCAGAGCAGGTATGACCATTGACCACATTATCACCAAGACCTTTGCTTGTTTTCCAAATAGAGACTTGATCAGCAACGGTCTTATCGAGAATCATACGGTCATCATTTATCTGTATATTAATGTCAGAAGGTAAGACGAATACCATAGAAGATTGTTTTTTTGATGAGTAATACCATAGAAGATTCTTGTCGTATGCACCAAAATGCAAATTTAAGGACGTGGGATGGATCAGTTCCCAATACTTATATTTTCATCTTTTGTTTAGTATTTATTTTCACGAAACACATTGTGATAAGTAAATGTGCATACTCAAGGACACAGGAAAAGTCCCCTCAATCCACTGCATTCACTCAACTTCTAGATGGAGTTTCTCAATTAATAGAGATAGCACAAACTACTTCTCAGCTGGCTAATCACCTAATTAAAATAACCTAGAATCCTTCCTTCCCTTTGGTATTTTGAATGGTCAAATACTCCAATAGGTTTGCAACTTTGTTTGAGATATTATTTAGGTCTTATTACCATCTATTCCCCCAATCCCTTTGTCTTTTTAATTTCAGTTTCTGTTTGGATATTTCTATGGAAAATCAACAGTTCTCCACTGCCTTGTTTAAGAGGAATGGTTGATGCATGAAAGAAAATACTCCACACAAACAAGATTTCTACAAAAACGAAAACAAGAAAGCCCAAAAAATGAAATTCAGAAAGTTCCCACAAGAAACACTAGAAAATGTTACGTAATAAAAATCTCAATCAGTGAGTCATTCCTCAAGAAACACATGTCTAAATATCAGAGATGCAACATCCAATTCTCACAACGCCCTTTCCTTACACATCCATAACCTTGGGCCTCACCTTACCCCAAGTTTAAAAAAGAAAAGAGCAAAATACATCCACCCAAATATAATTTATCGAGTAACAACTTTATCCCATAAATCCAGTCAATAAATTCAAGATTATTTGTGATTATATTCAGGTTTGGAAGAAGCAACTAGAAGCTTCAAATACAGAGAAAAATAATTACCTGAGAAGGAAGAGGGGCTTGGCTTCTTTTAGCAGCTTGCATTTGGATGTAATACTCCTTCAATTCCATTGGGCAATTCCTGACGAACTCCACCATGTCATCTGCATCACGCTGCAGAGAATCCATTTCTTTTTATCTAAAGTAAACTTAATCTACAAGACGCATACACCATTTCGCAACTAACGAAAAATTCCAAGAAGCCAATCGCTCACTTTGCAACTTGCTCTCTCCATTTCTTTCAAGATCCCATTAATTGACCTTTTTCTCTGAATAAGAAAAATATCATTTTTTGGGGGGGTTAAATCCAGCCATTCTTGGTGACAGAAATGAGAAATTACATCCTTTTAGTCCTTTTCCTAATTTGATAATGATGTTTCCCTTTTAAGCCTAACAAAATGTTTTTAGTGCTCAAATCTGAAATCTTCTCAATTCCACAAGAAAACCATATTTAGTTTAAAAATTATAACGAGCTAGCAAATGTTACTCAGCCTAATCTTGACCCACTTTGGCATTTGAATTTGGTTCTGGCTTAATTTTTCAACAATTGGTTTACATGTTTGGGTAACATTTGTTAAAATCAATTCTTCTGTTCAATTAGGACTTCGATTATGTTTGAAAAAGGTTTTTTTATGAAAACAATTGATTGAATCAGACTATTTTTAGAAATAGTAATATTTTGGTTTGGGAAAATTGGGTTGTTGATTTTTGTTTCTGGATTTAGTCTTCAAAACCACATAAGCTGGATTTTTTAAATACTTTTTGAACGCATGATTAGTTTTCCTAGAAAAGTTCCCAGACACACTGCCAAAACCAGTCATTTTACAACTAAACCAAACCCTTATCCAAATGTCACCCAAACATTCAACTTACACTGGGATCTACTTAACTATAAAATTATAAGCTTTTAAGTTCCAATTTACACTATGATGTAGAGAATACAATTTGCAAGTTAGATGTAAAAGATAATTAGGTTAGCTGAAGTGCTTGGTCGATGACAAGTGAGAATTTCACATTCGAATAAAAGATACCTTGCTGTAAAGCTTTTTCCAAGCACACTCCCGTGGCTTTTTTGTTGGGAGCACCAAACCCCATCGCAAGCAATAGCTGTACCAAAATTTTATCAAGAAACACCAAAGTCAAATGGATGAGAAAGATATTCTGAACTTTTAATTTTTACCGAAGTATGAATCAGTAAAAGAAATAAGAAGGGTTAACACATTAGGTCGTCAAAAAGTTAAGCAAATAATTGAACGAATGAGGACTTTAGGGCATGGAAAAGGTATAAGACTCAATATAAGTGTAAAAAATACTAAGTCAACCCTCTTTTTTTTAGCGAATTAAAGCTAAATGTTTGCAAAGTAAATCACATTTTGTCAATTTAAATTACACGTGAAGAATGATCGATTTGCAAGAAAGTATCTCCTTTGAAATATCAATTTGCAAGAAAGTAGTGATTATTCCTAGATGGCACGTTGTTGATTGGTCCAGACCCATAGTTGTCGAAGGGATCATACCCGGGGGGGGGGGGGGGGGGGATCAGAAATCAAGCCTAGAGAGAATGAGGATCGGATACTTGTGATCTCAGGAAAACTGGAATGGACGTTGGCGGCTCTTGGCAATTGGCCCAGGCTTACCACAATTGTGCCATAACATGTATTAGCATCTGATTTTCCTCGACACTGGCTGACTCTCTTGCTGTCAATTCAGCTGGAGTTTCTACCTGGCTCACCACAGATTCAGTATTGGATGTCATTGGTGCTCTTCCCCGTGGAGAGCCTGGTAGAAACTCCAGCTGAATTAACAGCAAGAGAGTCGGCCAGTGTATAGGAAAATCAGACGTTGAGACATGTTATGGCACAATTGTGTCAAGCTTGGGCCATTGGCCAAGAGCCGCCAACGTCCATTTCAGGTTTACCTGAGATCACAAGTAGTATTTTATCCTTATCCTCTCAAGTCTCAATATTTGATCCGTTCTTCCTGGTCTTCTATAATTTCTTACCCGGTCTTTTATTTTCGCAGATCAAAAAATAAAGTCATTTCTTTTTTATTAGGTATTCATAAGGTGACTTGGAACACCAAAAAAAGACGATCAATTTTGTAAAATAAGCGGCTAACACAATATTGTTTTGTCCAAAAATTATTTTTAGCCAAATAAAATTCAATGAAGCAATCGTGCTAAAACCATGGGACTCGAGGGTGACTCACACCTTCCCCAATCAACAAAATTACTTGCCCGGTCACTAATTTTCGCAGACCAAAAAATATAAAGTCATTTCCTTTTGATTAGGGATTCATAAGTTGACTTTGAACACTAAAATATTCAATTCCAAGTGCAGACTCTAAATAAATAAATAAACCCTTTTTCAAAACCGTCACTTCAAATGAAAAAACCCTCAATCGAATAAAAAGGGGTGTGACAATATGAATACTAGTACAAGCAACCAAGTGTAAGGCATAGTAATACTAAAGTGGGTTAAAACTTTGGAGACCAAGGTTCAACTCTCAAGCGAGACAAAACATACTAGATGGTTTCTTCCTGTTTATATAAGGTTTGGTGGTCAGAGCTACTTGGTACATGCACTCTCAATACCTATGTTGGTGTAAGAGATAGCACGTACCTAAAAGAACAATTGAAGTACGCATAAGTTGGCCCGAACACCACCCTTTTCAAGAAAATAAAGTAAAAAAAAATACTATTACAACCTATAACACCAAGACACATAGATAATAGATAAGCATATGCAGCATGAATGAAGAGACTACGAAAAAGGAGGAGTTACAAGGGGAAATGCAAGATGCGTTGTACTTACAGCTGACGCCATAAGGATTCATCAGAAGCAACACCATTTAGAAACTTACAGACCAATGAACATGCAACAAGATCCTGCACATTGCCATAAATAAAAAAAATAAAAATTTGGTCAATATGAAATAACCATGGGCACACAAAAGCATAAAAATAGCTCTTATTATCCTTTCTTTTTCAGTCCTTCTCTGTATAGGTTATAATATGATGAGCAAATAAAACTGAAACAACACGAATTACCTCTGAGGAAAGGAACTTAAGAATGTGATGGAGCAACTCAGGAGGGATTTTGCTGAGAATACCAGTTTCTATTGACCTTGGAGCACGTCTTATGTTGTTGGTACTAGCACCATCACACTTGCCCATAAGAGTCTCACACATCTTTGCAGGTGAAGATGCACATTCACCTTCATCTTTAAATTCAATTGGCAATGCAAGAGATTGAGATGATAATAATGTATTTACCTTTTTCTCCCCCTGTCTTTCCTCAAATTTCATCCGTTTTGCTCCTCTATTTTGCTCCTCCTCTCGCACCGCCTCTTTCCCCTCATCCTTCACATCTCTTAATTTCCCATTCACATGATCCTCTTCTACGCCAAACTTATCATTATCGTCCTCAACTTCCAGTTGCTTCCATTCATCCTAAACCATATCAACCTAATTACTTAACTTCAATTAAATCCATCCCAAAAAACAGCAAACAGTATCATCTCGTGCCCAATAACACAAAGTCAGAGATATCAATAACTACTCTGTACACTCATAGAGACACGGATTTTAAGATTATGGGTTACAGATTGCAATTTTACTGATTCTTGTTCTTTTTTATGTGGCGCCTACTAAAGTTTGGAGAGCTAAAAAAATTAACAATTATCTTTTATTACAATTCCGTGGAGCATATTTCAATATCACTCTCACCATCCCATTGTTTGTATTTGACTGAAAATGGAATTTAATATGTTAATCTTACTTCTATATTATGGTAGTGATAAAGGAAGAAAATATCAAATTAGTTGTTGAAAAGTCAGTTTGACAGAGAAAACATAACATTGAAGTTTATATTTTGAATAGTTCAATGAATTTGAATTCTTGAAAGTTGTAAAAGTTATATAGGAATGGAAATGTATCGAACATTTTGTGTCAATACAAGAAGAAAAGATTGTCATATAAATTAGGAAGGATGACTAATCTACTGTAAGAAGAATGTGACTTATAGTAATCTTTTATGCCGAATAAAAATATATAAATCTTAGTTCAACAAAAATAAAAGGTCAATGCTCAAGTCCACAAGTAAAAGTAAATGCATTGACCCTCCTAATTTGATCGAACATTCTTTTTATGAAAGAGAGTAAAAAAATATATTGGCACATGATAACCTTTTGCCTTCCCTTCGTTTTATAACCCAGAAATTCCCGAAGACCAGGGGTGTTCAAGGTTCGAAACTCGGTGAATAATGGGCCCGCCACTCTAAACTTCTCCACTTAGATACCAAACTTTTGTCTAAGGCAGGGGTCAAACACATAACAACGACCATCTCAGTTCTCACACATGTCACATTGCACTCTTAGCACTAGACCATAGCCCCGAGGGTAACCTTTTGCCCATTTCTTTTCGTAGAAATGAATCGCACTACCCTCATAAAAAATAACAATATCCCATAATCCATCACAGCGGCAAGAGAGGAAACAAAATGCAACAGTATCTTAATGCAAAAGATGGAACACACAAGACATTAGGTAAGAGCTGTTTAGACAACTTTCCAAAAGCGTGTTTTGAAATAATAAAAAAGTGCCAAAAGATAAGATGGTGTTTGAAATAAAACTATTCAAATTGTTGTATTCTTTTCTTTACTATTCAGTGAAAAAATGAGTGCAAACCACTTCAAAAAGAAAAAGCTTTTTGAAAAATCATTTTTTGCAAAAAAAATCTCAAGAGAAGTTGTTTCCGGTTACCCATACCAAGGAAAAACAGATAGTAGCAGCACAAAAACTATAATACTACAATACAACAATTGAGGTACAAACAAAAAAAAAAAAAAAACATCAACACCAATATTAGCCGAGCATAGCCAATCCAAAACCCAGCTAAAAGAGCAAGTAGAGTAAATTTGAATTCACCTAACGAATATAGCAGAATACTTGCATAGTATTCATAAATCTTCCCAAAATCATTGAGATTTATCGAGCGAGGTAAATATTATAAATTACCTGATCGGAGAAAGCGAGAACTTCGGACTCAAAGAATTGAGCGAGTGATTCATCCTCATCGTCAGAGATTACCATGACTGTAGCCTAAAAGGTCGAATATATAAGTACTGGTTTGGCCGGTAACTGAACACCGGCGACCGGAGAATGACGTCGGCGAATCTAAGCGGTGGATTAAATCGGAGAGACATTGATAGAAAAGGAGAGAGGGGTATTCAGCTGTTTGGTAGCGTAAGAGTCTGAGAGAAAGGTATCGGGTCGGGTTGGATGGATCCGGGTATACGTACCCGATGAGGAGATATTAAAATTATCAAAATGATCCTTAATATATGGAATTTGGTTCAATTTGGTCCTTAAGTTGTATATCTATGTATGTGTTTGTGTGATTAATTATATGTGAATGTACGTGTTTTCAAAGCAAAAGTTTGGATCCCATATATGTGTTTTCAAATAGTATGTGCACAGCATTAGCCAACTGTATGAAAGATACGTAAAGGGTATGTAAAGTGTGTGAAGATGGCGATCTCTGGCTACGCAAACCTCGATTTTTCAACGGGCTAGGTTTGTTAGATACACGTGTGTATAAGTGTAATTATGCTATAAAATTACCTAATCAAGAACCTAAATACATGTCTTTCAATTGTATCTTCTACATCAACACTAACAATTCGTCCTTCCTCTCCACTAGAGGGTTTTAGTAAATAACCAAATAGGCCAAGAAGTTGTACTGATAATGTATTTGATTTAACGCAAAAAAAATATCCAAGAACCTAGTAATAATAAGGAACAACTATAACTACTAACACACATCAATCCTGAGAAAGTTAGAATCAGCTATATGAACCGTGGATGTCACTTGATTAAATCCGGCTCAGTCGAAAATACAGCAAGGAACAAAGTGAATAACAGGAAAAAGAAAATGTGGACCATTGCAGGCATAAAACACTGCAAGCTTCCAATTTCAGATCTATGCACCACAACTCACAAATGGATACAAAAAGGGGAAGTTACTAACTACAATGTCAGTACCAAGAAAAGCCCCTAATGTTTACAGGAACTGCAAGTTGGGAAACTTAAGATGCCTTTTGAAAATGAAAGGATAGCAGCTTTGCAATCTCTAGAAACCCAACTTTGTCCTTGCCAGCAAATATCGTCTTCAACTTGTCATCGCAATTTATCTCCTTCTTGTTTGCAGGGTTCTGCAGATCATGAATTTTACTTGTCAAAAGAAACTAAAGGGTGTATATATTGTATATGAGTACACAACCTACTTCGCACATTAGTTCAAGTGGATTAAACACGTGTCGACTCAGATTAGATAATAACTATTAACTAAAGAAAACTTTTTTTCTCAAACATCAGAAGGATGTGGATTGTCCTCAACCTGATAAGAAACTAAAAAAATCAATTATTTTGATAGTTTGAAGAAATCAATGACAATCATCTTGTTATAACAACACTCACAATAAATCTATGCCTCAAACAACTAGTAGAAGGAATGCTAAATGATTATAAATCATCATCTCAAAGGCCATAGTGTAATATTTTTCCTAGAACCCCAAGTGTTGGTGATTGTTGATCAGTCACATGTTAACTACATTACTGTATTTTGATGAAACAATACCAAATTTCAATATGAACAAGCGAACAAAACTCTGCCCTAAAAATTGTTGTTGTTCTTTGCATCTAATTGTATCTCAAACAAATGAACTAACATGAAAAGGCAACTTTTGCAAGAAAACTAACATAGAAAAATAGTAGCAGGGTAAGTTACCAATTTCCAAAAAAGAAAATAGTAGGAGTGTAAGCAAATGGGCAATATAGAGAATCATGATTGGCTACATTGTGTTTTACTTTTCCATCAAAAACACTTTAAGAAATATCTCATATATATCCACAACGAAACTATACTTTTAAGTCTTAATATTGGCATAGGTTGTTAAACATGCTTGAACTGCTGGTTTGTTCTATCAGCAATTATTTTCAGCTTGGCCTTATAAAGGATGCCCCAGCTGGTAATACAAAGTGTTGACGTAGCTTGAGAATAAAAGCTCATGCATTATTCAGCACATGGCAATCAAATCAGACATCATAGTATTCCAGGGCCCCAAGCAATGAGCATCCTACTTCTTCATATAAAGTGCCGCAAAGTCTATACTTATCAAATTATCGTACATTTTGAAATAGCAGAAGACAATATCCTACCAACCAGTTTATTCATTACCATGTAGTGTAATATTCTGGACCAGCCACTAATCACCCAAGAGCTATAATGACCAACCAAAATAAGCTCAACTCTTAGTATATGTGCAGCTTTCAGGAAGTCCCGTAGGACAGAAAGTAAAATAACAGAGAGGGAGAGCGAATTGATCATTTGATATCACATGTCAATCAGTAGCCTAACTCGTAACAGAGGTCTTACAACCTCAATGCCAAAATGTCGAGCCCTTCAGATCCCTCACCCTCTTGTAGTCTACTCTCACAGGGTCCTTTGTTCCATTATCAGCCAGTCTACTAGATAGGAAAAACAACAATATCTTTTAATCCGGTGCATATTTTCAAATCATTTGTAAGACTTCCTAATCTCGCAGAAACAACTAGACTTTCCAAGAATCTTAAAATTTCCATCTAATATGTAATTGAGCAAAAAGGTTCAACTATCTTATAACCAAGAAAGCTAGTCAAAGGACCAAACAACAGACTGATCGTTAATTGCATCTGACATTCTAGAGCAGTCACTACTGTATTGTTAATTGTTGATACATCTTCCAGAAGCACAATAAAAACAATCATCCCTGTGAAAATTGTTTCATTAAAAGAAAACGCAATATCTTCCCGTACCATGTTAACTATACACGTCACTTTTAGCACCTCGAATCATCATACTGTCACACCTACAAACCTGTGCATTTGGATTTCTGCTAGGATATGGTAAACTATCTTAAATAACTTCTTTTATTTTATCATCTAATGTGCTAGTTACCATACATCTATACTAACATTTGCATTTTACGACATTGTAGTTGATATAGCTGATACAAACACCGGGTATCCATACTTGACATAGCTCAAGCAAAAACCCTCATTTTAGCAAAGAGTATATTTTCACACGTCGAATCCTTAACAACTTCCCAGTTACATTTTTACAAAAAAGGCTACTCCATAGAACAATACTATCAAGATGCAAAGGTTTATTCTCAATCATAAGTAGCATAAAGAGGAAATGGAAAGTGGACCTGAAGGTTATTGGTTTTGATGTAATCCCAGATTTTCTTAACAGCATCAGTACGTGAGATTTCAGAAGTACCGACAAATTTTTGTAGAGCAAGTGAAATCGGTTGAGGTTTCAGTATGCCTTTAGAACGACCTTTTCCAGCCGCGGTTGTTGAGGTGGCCGGAGATGTCTTTCCGGCGGAGGTCTTTGCAGCAGCCATCAGAGTTCGGCAATAGTTTCCGAAAACCCTAGAAGATGATGCCATGGTTTTCCTTGGATTCTGCAAAACCCTAGAAGCTAACAATGGAGAAATGGTGAACTCGAGGTTTTTGGTACGAAGGAATGGCAAATTCGTAGTTTAAAGTGGAAAATTTTGCTTTTTCGGGTTTTACTGTGTTTTTTGAAAAACTTTGACCTGTTGGGCTGATTTAGTGGGAAGAAGGCCTTCGGGTCGGGTCACTCAAAATTTAATTGGGCTCTCCCCCGTTACTTGTTGAAAATTTTATTTAAATGTACTCTTCGATTATCTAGTTTATAATTATAATGATATGGTCGAAGACTCGAAATATATAGTATTTACTCTATTATATATGTGTTTCGCTTATATAGATATTGTGTATAGTATATGTATATTATAAAGATGATGGTCAAAAACACATTTGAATGGCCATCTTTTACGAGGTTCATACTTGAACTATTAGGTGTTTGCATTTTGTATTTAAACTCAAGGCCGACTCGACTATAAGGCTACTAAAGCATTATTTTGGGCCCTAATTTTTTGGGATCCTCACTTTCTTTAATATGTTCTATATATATTGATAAAAAATCTCATGGTTAAATTTGAAATGAAAGGTATAAATATATGTAAGGATCATTATATTGATAAATGGAATAGTTTTTATGTAATTGCACTATCCTTTTTTACGTGGTTATTTATCTTGTTTTCTCATTTATATCATAACAATTAACATGAACATACATTATTATTCCTATATTTACATTTTTCATTCTCCTTTCACTATTCTTATTGTCTTATAGTTAATATTCTAAACCTTCCTAGACGGTCAAACCTTCTGCATTATACAAAAACTATTATTGTCTGTTTACTCAATATACTCAAAAGAGTGACAACGATTTATTCTCCAAAGCATTTCAATTTTCCCAAGTTAGTTGTATGCAAAAATATTGCCAAGAGTAGTAGTAGTAGCACATCAAAATTTGTGTTACATGATCAAAATCTAAATTTAACATCCTTACTTCCTTTGTTGCAGAAAAATTGAACTCTTTCAACTTTGCTCCTAAATTGTGTAATCTTTCTCATCGACTCATCATCGTACACGAGTGAGTGCTAGATAAGCCACAACTCTGTATCCTATCAACATCACAGCCATGACCGAGACATCGATCCACATATTGTTTAAGCCTACTGATTCAATGGCAGGTAAGTTTGCAACTTGGCAATAGACTCCTTTTGAACATTCATAGTAGTCATTGTCATTGTATTGAACCCCTAGAAGCAACTTGTAGCTATAGTAACTATAACTCAAGTATTTTAACCAAACGATGAACGGGGGAATCTGTTGAATGTAGTATCCTCCAGCAATAAGAAATACTAATGTTGTTACTGATGCTAATGTAGTGGCTTGTTTAACATCCATTAGCAAGGCACCAAAAGCTAGTCCGAGGCTTTGTGAAACGAGGACGTTGTAGAGGACTACTAGGAGAGATAGGATGAAGTTAGTTGGATCAGGTTTGAGCCCTCCCATCCAGTAAAGGATGAACGTAAATGATGTTGGTAATGCTAGTTCTAAAGGCAAATCTCCCACGGTTTTGGCTAGAAAGTATGACGAGAGGCGATACATTCCTGATGATCTCTCTTTGATGAGCATTCTTCTTTCTTGTGGAAATGTGAAAACTGCATTGTAGAGCGGATAGAACCCCCAAAATACCGCGAAAAAGAACAACATTGCAATCTGCAAAACAGGAAATCAAGTATCATTGTTATTATTATTAGGATATTGTAACATGTAACAAGGCCTGATTGTTGAAATGGCAAAAGATTAACTCTGTTTACTTGACCAACCTAGCGTAAAGATTATAGGAAATTATATGTTTTCGTATGTGCAAATGACATAAGGTGAACGGATAATTTCTTACTCGATCTTCAATGTGGGATGTTGGAGTATGCCACCACAATAGTCCTGCAAGAAATGCTACACTTATAACTTGGAAGATCCTAAGCCTGTTGAAGCTCTCGTGTCTTCGCTCCCTTAACCCTCTCATAAGAAGTACTTTGAATTGATGCATCCAACTTGTGCACCATTGCTCTAATTTCACACCATTTCCTGCATCGATAGACCCCACGATAGCTATTGTTAGGCACTGAATAAAGGCGATGAACGGTTTGAAGTTGCTTTTTTTCATTGTAAACTGTAAACTTACTTGTAGAAACATCCTTTGTGTAGCTGTAACTACTGTTATCTAAACTGCATACTTCAGTTTTCAACCTTGTAGAAATGTTCTTTTCATACGCGGAGATGAGAGCTTCTCTCACCGACTTCTTTTCCTGTTCAATACTGTCACCTTGATCGTTGCCATTCTTGGTATCCGGTCCAATTCCTGAAAGACCAATAATAGATTTTAAGAAGCCAAAAATACCGTAATGAAAGGAACATAAGAGTTTGTCCCTAGGTATTTGACCAAATTGGATCCTTTATGTTTAATTTTGTCAGAATTTGGCATTTATGTGGAAACATGTTCATTTCAAGTGTGTTAAAGTGGAATGTTTTAATTACCATTCGCGAGATCGAGCAAGAGATCAGCTGGATTGATAGTGATGGATATGGAAAAACCAATAGAGGAGAAGTATTCCAAGGCAGTTGATGCAGGACCATAGTAGATAGGACATCCCTCAGAGAGCAACACTACCTTATCAAACATATAATAAAGTCGACTAGACGGCTGATGGATCGTTGTGATCACAGTTCGACCACCACTTGCTAGTCGTTTAACAGTGTTAATGATCCGGAGTGCTGTTGTCGAATCAAGTCCTGACGTTGGCTCGTCTAAAAGTAGTAAACTCGGGTTGATCAGCATTTCTTGACCTATACTAACTCTTTTTTTCTCTCCACCTGATATCCCTTTAAACAATGGCCCTCCAATCATATTGTTTCTACACTTGTTTAATCCAAGTTCTGCAATAACATGATCTACATGTCTCACTTTTTCGTCCCTTTCGAGGCTTTGTGGCAGCCTAAGCAGAGCTGTGAACAGAAGTGTTTCAATTACTGTAAGATGAGGATACAGGACATCATCTTGTGACACGAATCCTGTTCTACGTTTGATTGAACCCGAGAATGGCCGACTGTTGTATGTAATCTTCCCGGATAATTTGCCCGAAAGACGCCCTCCTAGTGCTGTTAGGAGGGTGGTTTTGCCACTACCTGATGGACCTAACATAGCTAGCATCTCTCCTGGATACACAGTGCCTGTCACTCCATTTAGTATAGTCTTTTCTTTTGTGTTTAATGGTCCTCCACAACACATTCCTTTGTTTTCTTGAATAATCTTGTAAACAATCTCTTCAAACTGCACATTTAAAATGAAGACATAAGCAAAGATTACATTGAACCTATGTTGCTTGGACTTTTCAAAAATACATCAGGGTGTCAGTGTGTCGGATCCTCCAAAGCCTATTTAATTTGTGATGATCTAGCTAGTGCCAGTGCCAGGATTTTCACTAAGGGGTTTCAAAATATGAAAAAGTAAACTCTATTATATATAGATAAAAAGTAATTTAAACCATGTATAAACATGGTAATTTTCCATCAAAGAGGGTGCCTCCAAACTACCCCTTCAGTCCTACCTGGCTCCGCCCCAAGATCATGCACGGGGCCTACAACACTTTCGGGAAGGTTCGAGCAACATAACATTGAACCATTAAAGAATTACGATAAGAACAGAGTCAGAAAACTTCTTTTACTCTATTTATACAGTATAATTTTCCGACAAAGAACGTTCAGTTGCCGCTTCAAAATACATGTAGCTCTGCCTCTAGATCAGAACACATAACCGACACACTCTACTTGTGACATGTAAAGCAACAAGTAAGTACTAAAAGGTTAACAAGAGAAAAAAATAGACCTTCAAAGTTATAGGGTACATGGCCTTTTGTAAAAAAGATTGTTGTGAGTTGTTCTGGACAGGGAAACCCAGACATGACTTGTCATATTGCTTCGACGAATTAGGCGAATTCGTCGAAGCTTCCATCAAGTCTATGCCACCATTTTCTGGTTTTGGTGCTACACAATGAAGATGCATATTGCCAAATATAGTTGAAACAACTTGGACTATATATGTTCGGTTTTTTTTTTTAGTATTTGTGTTTTGGCTAGAAAAATAAAACACTTAGGAAGGGCAAGTTAAAGAGTTGGTTTTAACTTGAGATTGTTAAGTTGAATTGGACAGACATATAATATATAAAGAAAGAAAGACACACAAAGGAGTATGACTATTTCACTTTCTTTTTCTTGTGGGGCTCTCACCTCTTTCTTAAAGTATTGTAACACAATCAAATTATTACACTAATCTTCTTCATGTTATTTTTCGTATTAGGTGTGTTTAGTACGAACAAAAATATTTTCTTACAAAATATTATTTAAGTAAATAAGTGAGTTTTTTTTTTTGCTTATTATTTTGTGTTCGGTATCAATTATCATATATAACTACTAAATAGTTATTATTTTCCCACCGGACATTTTCGAGTATTGCCTACATATGTTTTGATTGAATTAGTAAGAAAAGAAAAATGTTCATTGGCTATTTTTAATATTTTAATGAGAATTTGTTGTCCACCATGCATTTTTCTAGTGAACTGATTCGGTGAGAATGAGATGGAAAAATCATGTTTTATAACACAAATTTTTTAATGATTTGAGGTGGATTTTTTTTTGTTTCTAATGATTTATGTAAGCCAAAAAAAAATAATATGACCAATAAGCACAGTATAATTTTTTGATGGCATGTCTAACTGACCCTTCAACCTATGATGACGTGGCTCCGCACTAGTAACAATGGCATCATGGGCGGAGCGATCTTCAGCGAAGGGTGATTAGCACCTTTTTTTGCTAAAAACTTATGTAGTATATGGAGAGGTTAAATGCTAGCTATCATTAGTGTCGTTTTAATCTTTTACCTCCTTAATTTTTTCACTTAGAAAAAAATTGAACACATGATTAAATCTCTGACTCTGATTATGACACTATGATAGTTAAACTTTAACATAAACTTGTCATTAGATATTAATTAGCTATAATTATGAGTTTAAAGTTTGATATATGAAAATGAAAACCAAATTTATTGGTGCATTACCCTAGTATTAGGGATAATAGGTAATTATTGTCGGGTTTTTTTTTTGCCGATTGGTATTCATTTATACGGCTACTTTTTAAATTTAATTGAATCATGACTAATAGACAATGATAGTGCTTCCCAACTTTTTAACTTAATAAAGCTCTCTTTATTAAAAAAAAAAAAAAAAAAAAAAACTTGTAAATGAATGCAAAATTGGACATACCACCCATGGGAAGCATTTTACATTTATGCTTCTCACAAGTTGTTCCACAATATATATATATGTAGCGAATAATAAAGTTTTTTTTTTCGATCATTAAGTATGTGATGAGATGAATGTGATTTTTTCTTTTTTTATTATATATTTTCGATTTGATTTCTTGAAATATATAGTTATTACTAGAAAAAAGTCAAAATTTGCGAAGGACCACCTTTTCATATGAAACAATTGCAACAAGTAAAATTTCAATAGATTTCTAATGAAAATTAAATCCGTTGAAAATTTCAATAGTATTAAGAGAAATGTATTGTAGGAATCATGTCTTCCTTAATGTGTCTTGCATAACATTAGAAAGTTTAATTAGTGAGACTAGTAAATTTTGAATATCACCTAATAAACCAAAAAAAGAAGATGAATATCCAATGTATTGTAATTGATAGTAATTAAGATATGTAATTATATTAGGTGATTTTTTCTTTGTGTATTGTTAGGCAAAAGAATAAAAAAGATAGGTTCTTTTCCTTGTTTTTGAAAATTGATTCTAACACTCTATTTGGATCATTATTACCCATTATTTCATAATGTATTGTATTGTATTGTACTCTATTGTACTGTACTGTATGGTAGATACAATATTTGACTAGACTGTATTGTTTGTTGTTCTTTAATAACATTTTTATTGTTTGGTTAGACTGTATCGTATTGTGTTGTAATTTATAAATTTACTAAAATATCCTTAATTATTCTAAGGTAGGAGGTTTGACTAGAATTAAATAATATAGGATAAAGGGTAAAATAGTATTATGAAATATTATGTAAGGATATAATTGAAAAAACAAATTAAGTAAAAATGGGAACACACCAAATCGGTTGTTCCATAAAATGGGGGTTTTTCATTGTTACGTAACAAAGAAATTTAACAATACAATACAATCCATTTTAAGTAACAATCAAAACAAACATTGTAGATGTGATAACGATACAATACAATACAATGGATAACAATGATCGAAACAGAGTGTAAACATATTCCCCAACCACCACCCTCCGGTTAATATTCTTGAAACTTAAATATCAACATTTGTATCATCTTGTTGGTATAATTTTTCTAATATTCATTAGAAAGTTGATGAAGTTGAATTGATTCTAAACAAATTGTTTTGATTCTTCGTTTAACATATATATATATATATATATATATATATATATATATATATTAGTTATCGTATTATTTGTTATTGCTATTATTCTCTTCTTCGTTATTTTCAATATGACTTTTCACTACTATTTTTGCTTTACATACTTAATTTTTTATATGCTTTATTCAAGTCGAGGTTCTATAGAATTTCTATCACCATAAAGTAAGAATAAGACTATATACACTCCACCTTTTTCATATATGTACTTGTGAAATTACACTATCATGTGATCAGTGGCATAGTCAGGGTGTCCAATTGTCGGAAAAAATATTGTATATACAAGTAAAATGATACACGAAATAATTAAATAACATATTTTGGACACCCTTAACATAACAAGTTGTTATAGCCCAGTAATTTCATCTCCTTAAAATGAGGAAGTGCTCGCGTGTTCAAATCTCACTAGTTTTACTTTTTGAGAAATTTCTGGCTCCGCCACCGCTTGTGATTCTAATTTATCTCACCGATAGATAAATGCATTTTGGAATCTAATCTTTTCCAACATAATGAATATTCTTAGATGCTTAAAAAAATCTTCTTGTAATTCAAATTCTGGATAAGTCGATTGACTTGTGTGAAAACAACCACAAAAAATAAAAATAGAACTTTACATTGTTAGGGATATTTTTATCAAGTAATTTAAAAAATATCTTTTGAATTTGTTTTTCAATATATGTATTTTGATATTTGATTGGTCATTATTCTGAAAATATCTTTGGTAAGAAAATATATTATTTAAAAATCAAAATAATAACGAATTATCTCGAGAAACTGTGAAAAATAAATCATATAAATGACATTCGAAATTGATTATCAACACCCCACCTCACCTCACCCACCCCGACTACCATCACCTTTACAGTGCTTATCTAAATGGCTAAATTATATATAAATATTTCTAAAAATAATATTTTATTTTCGTTTGTACCAAACAAACCCTTAAAATAAAAAATAAAAAAAGGAAAGAGCCTTGGTTCTTTCTTTTAAAAAAAAAAAATGGATCGTGAGTCTAACTCAAATTATATTCAAAAACTAGTTCAAGAGGGGAAAATCTTCAAGATCATATGAGGAGACCATCATCTCATTAAACATCGATGTATGACTATATCACACCCTTCTTCACGATCAAAATTGGACATTTAATGTGTGTGTTATTTCAATAAGGCAACCCATTATCCGGTGGAATCACCTTTAATCTGATATCATATTAAAGAAATGGACCTTAGTTAGAGTGTAACTAAACCTTAAAAACTGAATTGTTCAAAATCATTTTATAAAGAAATCACTCGTCTCATTAACAACAAACTTTTTCTCCTTCTTTTTGTTTTTAATTCATTTAAACATATTTTCATAATCACTTGGACCAGATGAGAGAGAGGAAATGATTAAAGGAACAACACATCAATAATGAGATTCCAATTATTTGTGTCCATAAAAATATAAATTTCTGTATAGCACTTTAACATTATTTGTGGAGCCATGCATTTCTTAGGTGTTTTAGTCTTTGGAATAAGTGGATGGCTGGGGTTGTAGCATTACCCCCCCCCCCCCCCGCCCCAAAAAAAAAAAAAGAAAAAAACATTTTAATAGTTGAAAAAGTTTCTTCTTTTTGGTAATCTACAAAACTTTTACTTTGTTTATTTGTACGTTGATTAAGAAAAAAAATGATTGGAGGGTGTGGTGGGATAACTAAAATTAAAGGTAGATGATCATGTTTTGAAATTTATGAATTTTTTAAATATTTTTATGTAAACATAAAATAATAATTGAGTTCATGACAGTTAACTAACTATAAATATATTGTGTCAATTTCTTAAGACAAATGCAGAACATAAACAAAAGTTATTGAATTTCTATTATCATATATCTTAAAGGCTAGATCCGTGCATCCTTATTGAAATAATACTACTTTTTATGTGTAACAATTCATCCTAAATATTGTTCGCTTTGATCTTAGGTCCTTCACTGTTATAAATACATTCTCAAAGAGCTCAAAATCAAAATTTAAGAATGGAAAACCTCTTATAAAGGAGTACTTTACTAGGTGCCAATTTAAATTAGTCAAATTTGAATTTTTTTTTTTTTTAAATATAGAATACTTAAATAAAGAAAAAAAACCAAAGGAATTTTTTGCACTTGCTTTTTTGACATTATTTTACATATAATATATTCTCTCTTGCTTTACTTGGAAATCTTTTATCTATATATATAGCCCCATGTGGAAGATATTCTTTGCTCCCTACTCTTCCAAGCATCCATTAACAGTAAATCAATTTTTGAGCTTTAGTAAATGAAAAAGTAAATTAAATGTTAAAAATAATTAGATGTCTTAAGTTTGAGTCTCACGATTAATTATCATCAAACAAATTTTTCACGTGTTTGAACTACGGAAGAGAAACATGATTACACGTAAGAAGAAGTGTTGATAATATAATTAAAATAATAAAAAATATAGTCTATAATTTTTAGATGAAATAGACTCGCACTTCGATATGATATAAGCAAATACAAATTTTGAATTCGAATCTCATAGCTTATCATTATCGAACAAAATTTTCACGTATTTAATTATAAAAAATTAACAGATCGACGCGTAAAGAGATGTGTTGACAATAGCATATTATGTAACTTTCATTGACAAGAAATTAAATAGAATCATTGTCCACATTTTCTCTTTTTTTTTTTTTTGGTTCTTTTTTATTCTTTAATTTAATTCTCAAAATACCTTTTTCAAAAATAAAATTCATAATTTTCTCTCCATTTCATTTTCTTTGTTCTCCTTTCCCTGATAAAGATACTTATAAATTCATGTTTTTTTTTTTTTTGGGTAACAAAATCGAGGGCAATTTAGTTATTGTACGAAAAGTACAACTTATCACCATATTATTTATTCATAAAACCAGTTTTAACACTTGATAATATTTATCAATAGTAATCTTTATAATATCATTAGGTGTTTATTGGTCTGTATTAGCATGAGTTCAATATTATGAAGTTATTTGATGATATGGTGTATATAGTTGATTTAAGATTAATTTATTTACATATTTGAAAATAAACGTAAAAAAAATTCAAAATTTTAATAAAAAGTGTCTAAAAAATATTTTATTATTTTCTCAATTAAAATAAAATTATAATCTGAAAATTTAAATAAAACTTGATGACAAATTCAAATTTCTTTATCAATATATTAAGCCTTTTTTATAATGCCATTAAGGAATTAATGAAAATGATAAACAAGCAAATGAAATGATTAGTGGGATGTGGATTTTCTATCATCATTATCTACTCAATTATTATATGCTCTTTCGTTTGAATTTATTCTATTTTCATATTAATTTATGTAATAATATTAGTTGGATACGAAATTTAAAAAATAAATTAAATTTATAGTTACCTCTCATCTCTTTTTTTTTTAAACAAAAAAAAAAAAAATTATAGCCTAATTAGGTGGCACTTAGAGATGCTAGAGGGTGGCTTTCTTTGAAAATAATAGAGAATTAATTTGGGGTCAACAATCAATTAAGGTTGTTAAAGTGACAATGATTAGGACAAATTAGCTAAGGTTGGAAAAGCCAATATGCACAAAGTCTAAAAAGGTTTACATCAGTAATCAATATAAACCAATTTTTTTTGGTTTATACTAAAAAGAATGTAATATTCTTTTATTTACCATTAATTAACTTTAATTTTCAATTTTATCTTAAATATAATGAGATTTTCTATACTTGTTAACCTAAATTGAAAAAGTTTCTCAAGTGGAGTGCTTCCCCATTAAGCAACAAATTAGTTCATAAATGGAGCAATACATATCATAACACATTTGCCAAAATTAGGAATTCTCTTAATTATTATACCATGATGAGACACCATTAATTAAAAGAAATAATGTAGGAGACATCCTATTGATTTTTTATGCATGATTCCTTATGCCATTTGGTAAAACCTTATCCTAGAATATTAATTAATTTCAAAATTATTTTATCGGATCCTTTATTATAACGATAGAATTAACTAACCCCTTTCATATGGGATTTTATGAAATATCCGAACTCATGAGATATGGATATGGATATCTTATGTTTATCCTTCCCAGTTGCCACGTATCAAAATGAACCCTAAGTTATGCTTATAAGAGGTGTTTGGTTAGTGAAACACAAATTTTATTCTCGGTGTCAAATCTTTTTCACCTTGGTATAAAATCAAAGATCATATTTATTAATTGTTTTGTATACCTAAAGGTATGGTAAGGCAATTGAAATTCATTAATTTTTAAATAGAGATTTTAATTATAAATTGTGAAAACTAAAATTCTTTTGATAAAATAAATTTACTTAATTATTTTCTTTCTAGACTACTATCAAACGGTAGAGGTGGAGTTAGAATTTAAAATTTGTAAGTTTTGAGTATGCATACAATCCAAATCATAGCTCATTTTAGTTAAAGAGATAGTCATTAAATATTTATACATATTTAGTAATTTTTCTAACACAAAAAAGGATCTATGTAAAAGCAATCAAATTGATCATTCGAACTTGTATCTAATACTATAGTTTCGAGCTTATGTCACAATCTAAATAATTAATTGAGGCGCAAAATTTCAGTTATCAGATAATTTATATCCCATTAAATAAAAGAAAGATAACTGAAGATCATAGCGCAATCATGTCAAATCTAATCATTTAGATCATGTATTTATATTTAAAAAGTTATTAAATATATACAAATCTTTATCTTGAAATCCAATTCGTTGATTCAACTGTTTTATAGAATTCATGAACTTAAAATTTTGAATATATCTGTGGAAACAAGTGGAGTGATGTGGAGAAGAATTACTTGGTGACATTTAGGTACATTTAATGTGGAGACAACAAAAACCCAGAAAACCACGCGTGAGCCCATATGCTTACAAATCATTGAACACTTGAAAATCCCACTATAATTTTAGTCCAAAAAAAAAAATATCTATTGGTGTACACGTTTGAACATGAATAGAGTGATATTATTTTAAGAAAATTATATTTAAAGATAATTTAAAAAAATATATTTGAAAGTTAAAATTTTACGTGGACATGGATTTTACTATATTAAAGTTTGTTAAGAAAAAGCCAAACATTTTTCAAGTTAGAAGTGAAATTAACACGATGTTAAATTAGTGGCATATTCAAAAAATTAAAATATATAGATTTTTACTATAATCTCAAGTCTCAACTTAACATTGAAGTGATGTTTCTCTTCAAAATTTATCTAACTCGGTTTTTGAAAACTTCAAAATATTTGAAAATTAAAATTTCAAAATCTAATTAAGTTTTATAATCAAGTAGACATTTGAAGATAAATGTTCAAAATCTTATCTAATTTATGATCAAACGACGGTTAAGAGAGATTATATTGTTGTTTCAAGTGGAAGAAAATATGATAGTTTTGGTATCTTTACAAAATCTTTTATATGCGCAATATTAATAGGCTTGAAAAGCACGCCTACAAAATTATTTGTCCTTATGAGGCCCCATGTATGAATATTAGAGATCTTCCCATCTTATCATGGTTTTCATCATTCATTTATTTATGGGGAAAAAGATAAATATACCCATAAACTATCGTAAATGATATGCAGACATTCTTCATAATATTTTTGGGACATTGCTGCCCCTGCCGTCCAAAAACTAGAGCATATATACCTTTTATACTAACGGACATACATGTGTCATAATCTTATCCACCGATCTGACATTTATTTAAATATCGGATTGACGAATAAGATTGCGATACGTGTCCCTATTTAGTCTTCCGTTAGAGTGAATGACATATATGCTCTAGTTTTTTAACGGCAGGGGCACCAATGTCCCAAAAATATGACGAAGGGTATCTGCATACCATTTATGATAGTTCGGGGATATATTTGTCTCTTTTCCCTTTATTTATTTAGATTTTCAACTCGCTTCGTCCCAAATTAAGTGATTAGTAATTATAATATGTAATTTATTAATATTTTTATTTAATAACTATCTTTTAATAAACACTATTAAAACAATCTTGTAGAAAGCTATGACTAAAAAAAAACATAAAGTACTAATTTTCGTCTTGAATTTCTAGAAAAACTATCAAAGATCAAATTTTAAAATGTGAACAGATTAATAAATTTGAACTCTTGAAAGTTGTTTTAGTATAATTTTTTTTTAGAACTTTTAGAATGTAAATAATGTTGTATAATTTATCGTGGAGTGTGTATATTTTATAGCAATTAGAGTGTGATCTCATTTTTAGGTTGCTATCTTCTCATATCATACGTGAAAAAGGAGGCATATACACTCAAATATATTGGACTTTTAACACATTTGACCACAATAATTACGATCGGTAGCTAAATATAATACATTATTATGTATAAAATATTTTTATTATATACTAAATATATGTATGTATCAATTATTATTTTGTTGGAAAACATATGTATATATGGATTATTATTTTGGTAAATGGCTATACAGTGTAAAAAATTCGAATATATCCTTTAGGACTTAGGCCTTAGTCTCGACCCATCTACCATATTATTTTGGGCTATATTATTAATACTTGATATGCACAATTAATGGACGATTTGCACGAATAGGATGATTTGAGGCTATTGTTTATATTTAGTCCCAATTTAAGAAAGCTTTATAGAAAGAATCGTAAAGCTATACATTCGAAATATAACTTGGTATTATCTTCATTCTACCTATTTCTGTATAAACTTTGGATTTTGCACAAATAGACTTTGAATTTGCATAAAAAGCTATTTTTGTGGCCACAATTTAAATTATGTCCCAACAATATGGTGAGCTAAATTTATCTTTAAAAAAAATAAAATATACCATACACAATTTTTATTAAGAGAATGATTGTGTTTGGATTTGGTTGGAAATATGACTAGTTGGTGCTATTCTATTTTATATATTTTGTTAAATTTTTTATAAGTTATTTTTGGATTTGTTCACAAATTTTGACGACAACTGTAATTTGGTATTATCTGCATTTTTATCTATTTTGTTCAATTCCATACAATTTTTTTGAATGGTTAAATTTCGTCTGTATTGTTAATTGTTCACAGGTTTTGTTGAACAAATTAAATTTGATATTATTTTTATTAGATCTATCTATCATAAATCGTTCACAAATTTTACCAAATAGGCATATCTTATTTGTGTTGCTTCTTTATATTTTAAATCAACTAACAAAGACGATGGTTATGCGGTGTGTTATACACATAATGAGAATACAAGAAAATCGAGTTTCATGGTTATGGATGTCAAGTCTCATGATCGATCTTGATATTGTGGGTGTTGTGAAATTGCCTCTTAACATGCTATAGGAAAGTCGAGGGACTCCGATTGTTATAAGTTAAGATTGACTATATAAATGTTTACTATTTATATCACACTCCATTTAAGGTTGTTTGTCTTAGTACTCTTGTATACATGTATAGTATATGTTCTGCATAATTGCATTTCGATGTAACAAAAAAAAAATGTTTAAATAAATTACGTAAAAAGATTATTTAAATAAATAACGTCGTTATAGATTGTTTTGACTTTACCTATGTTCATACCAAACATATTAATTTGTTACTAGGTAGGGATCACTATATATAAGAAAAATATGACATTGTTAGGTACTTATATTATTAATACTATCTCTTAATGAAAGTTTGTCAAAATCATATATATTTTTTCTTGATGTAACTTCCTTTTCCTTGCCAAACTATTGGAAAATTTCATACAACCATACACTTTCATTGTTATGAATGATTAAGAAAGTTTTCAGTTTTCTATCTCCCTTTGGCCAACTCAAACATATCGTTTTCAGCAGCGAAATCAAAAAATTTGATAATTAAGAATGTTCAAAATTTAGTATATATGTATGAAAAATAATTTTTGATCTATATACTTCATATAATTTTCTATAAACATAGTATAATTTTCGGACAAAGGATGTTCAAGTGGTTACTCTGCACTACATGTGGCTTCGTTTTGAAGAAACCTGTCTAATATGTTATAACTTGGTCTCGCTTCACGTAGTAATAAAACACATCGTCATAGAATTTTAAAATAGTAATCTACTAAAATATTACGAAATGACAAAAAAAAAAATCTTAAATATTATTTTTAATCTAGGTGAAATGAAGAAAAGAAATAAGAAAAATTGATCTTCTTATCATCTTATGTGCATACTTAATAAATTCAAGATCAATATTGTTTTTACGTTGTACATTCGATGTGTACAGTTTTATTAATACAAGTATAAAAAAAGTTCCTACTATATATAAGAGAGCTAAATTTTAAAGCTTTCACAAATTTTTATGTTAACACCAACAACAAATATCAGGTAATTTTTGTCCATCAAAGTTAGGACAAATGATAAAGCTTACCTAGTGTTTTTCGTTTTTCACTGGGTTTTGAACCTAAAATTTCAAGATTGTCTACCACTTCATTGATCACTAGACCATACCCTTGAGTGTACTTATTCATAATACATGAAAGTATAATGTAATTTTTATAGTCATTTTATCTCAATACTACGTGAAGAACATAATCCACATAAATAGTAAAAATTTATATAATCAACCCAAACTTGACAACTTTCCTATAGCATGTTAAGATCACTTTCCTTCACAAATATCCCATGAAAACCATAAGGCACACGATGAGGCAATTTCACAACAGCCACAATTTCAAGATCATGAGTCTTGGCATCCATCACCATGAAACTTGATTCTCTTGTGCTCTCATTATGCATATAACACACCACATAGCCATCGTCTTCGTCAGCTGATTCAAAAATATAAAGAATTAAATATATAATAAAGCGTTAAAATAATTCAAAATATATAGTTCATATTATACATTAAAGTAATTTTTTGGGATAAGGCATAAGTACCCTCTTGGATTATAATCGAAAGCTCAGAGACACACCTTAACTAAACTAAGGTCCTATTACCCCCCTAACAAATTTTTTTGGTAATTTTGTACACCTTTTTGGCTTATGTGGCATCCAAATATCTCCCACGCGCCAATTACGTGAAGTCACAGAGTGTGCCATGTAAGCTAAAAGGTATTCAAAATTACAAAAAATGTTTAGTTCGGAGAGGTAATGCGACCTTAATTAAGCAAAGATATGTCTGGTACTTGTGCCTTTATCCCCTTTTTTGATCTATCTATGTTGTGCAAATTTTCTGACAAAGAGGGTGTCAATTGACTCCCCTCCGAACAAATGTGGCTCCACCACAATCTCAATTATTTAAATGTGAAAAAAATAGTTGTGACATTACTATAATAGGTAACAACATTAACTTTTTTTAATCTATACATTAAAGTAATTTTTTGGGATAAGGCATAAGTACCCCCTAGACTATAACAAAAATTTTAGAGACACACCTTAGCTAAACTCAGGTCCTATTACACCTCCCCCTCCGAACAATTTTTTTTGGTAATTTTATACATCTTTTTGGCTTATGTGGCATCCAAATATCTCTCACGCGCCTCAACTACGTAGAGTCACGGAGTGTGTGATGCAATCCAAAAGGTATTCAAAATTACAAAAAAAAATTAATTCAAAGAGGTAATAAGACCTTAATTAAGTTAAAATGTGTCTATGAGATTTCGATCATAATTTATGGGATACTTGTGTCTTATCCCTTTTTTAATCTATCTATGCCCCTCTGAACTAATGTGGCTCCACCACAATCTCAATTATTTTAACGTGACAAAAATATTTGTGACATTATACTATTATAGTGAATAACATTAATTATTTTGATCTATCTATGTTGTGCAAATTTTCTGACAAAAAGGGTGTCAATTGACTCTTCTCGAATAAATGTGGCTATATTATTTTAATGACCTGTTTCCGGCGTTATAGAAAAGTCAACGGGGGAAAATTTGGGATCGAAATTTTTTTTTCGTAGTAATTGAATTTTCCCAACCTAGTCCAGATTTGGACGAAATTGGAGTCTTTAAGGTGTAGGAAAAAATGGTAACTATCGGGTGAATTATTTATGATTTTGATTGCATGAGTAGTTAGATAACTCGTTAAGGAACCCGTACGATTTTACGAAATTGAATTCGGGCGAGTAGAACTCTCGAAATCGATCTTAGCGTAAAGGGTATTTTCTGAGCGTCGTTGGTTAGAGGTGTGTTGTGAAATGGGGATTTTGAAATTCTTTAAATAGCTCACTGGTTCCGTGCAAGCTGCTTTAGCGGGATTGGTATCGCTCTGGCGGGGCCGCTACAGCGGGGTGAGGGCCACTGTGGCTGGTTCGACGCGACTTAAGGTCGTTCATAAACCCCTAAACGATCTTATTATGCACTTTTCGATTTTTAGAGCTAAAGAACGAACTCCAGGCGACTCCTAACAGTTTTCCACCATTCTTGAGGTCAAAGGTAAGCTTTTCACTTCTCGAATCTGTGTTTCGATCCGTAGAACGTAATAGAATGAACAATTAATGATGGGGGAGGGTTTTGATCTAGAATCTATGGTGGAAACAACCCTAAATTGGGAGATTGGGACTATGGGTTTGATCTAGGGTTCATAGAATTGTTAGTAATCCTGGTAATTAGTGATTGTTTATTGAATCCCGTATTATATTGATTGTTTGTAGATCAAGAACAAGCGGAACGAATCCGAAAAAGGAAGAATCAAGTTTCTTAGGGTTTCAAGCTTTGTTTCGAGGTAAGTGATGGTTGTGATTCTATGATTGTGTGATGTATGTTTGTTCTTGCTTCATTATGATACATGTATGTATGTGAATGTTACATTATTGATTACACTTGTTGTAAATGAGATAGATTAATAACTACATGCCATGAATCACTTCTTGATTGTATGATGATTGAGAATGTACTTGTGATTGTGATTGTGGTGTGTTGATTGGATCGGATACCGTATTTCGGTATACTAATTGGGATCGATTGCCAAGTTTCGGCATAATTATGAGATCGATTTCCACGTTCCGACATAAACATTGGATCGGGTACCACTTTTCGGTATGCTAACAGTTTGGGTTTGGGTCCCATGAGAGGACCAATGACTTGTTATAAATGTATATTGTTGAGCATGTGATAATCAATATTGTATATGTTCGGTATATTACATGTTTATAATGTTGTATTGACTTGCTTATGTTACACTTAGTGGGATAGCTGCGTGATCCTACTAGTACACTGTGGTTGCGTACTGATACTGCATTTGCTCTTTCTTTGTTGAGTACAGGGCATCTTCAAGTGGCTATTGACAGACCTCGCTTAGAAGATCAGTGATCATCGTTCGAATTAAGGGTGAGCCAGTTCTTCCAGGCTGCCATGAGTTCTCCTTTCTTCTATGTCCACATTTCGGACTTAGACTTTTCTAGTTAGTTATTAGTTGTTAGTTTGGGGTTGTGACCCTTCTTGTTTAGACTTTGGTTCATTTTTAGGTGTTTTGGTACATTGACTTTCAGGTTCTAGGTGTAATTTTCGCATTGTTTAGTTGTTAGATCTTTTGAAAGTTTATGGGAACTTCAGTTTTTAGCTATTTAACTTGCTTTCGTAACTTAAATGCTTTAGTTTTTTGTTGTAATAGTTGTTCTCCCACCAGGGGTTAATGTGGGTGTCAATCACGACAGTCTGGGTCATGACAAAGTTGGTATTAGAGCCTAGGTTCGTTGATCTCGATGTACCAAAACGAGTCTAGTAAAGTCTCGCGGAACAGTACGGGGACGCCATTACTTTTCTTCGAGAGGATATAGGACTTTAGGAAATCTCTTTGTTTTCTCTTATCTCCTTTCATGCTATAACTTGACTCTAATTGGTATATGTCGATTTAAATTGGTATCTAACCTCCTTCACTCTTCTGTCCGTAGATGGTTAACACTAGATTCAACAGCATTAGGCCCGTAGCTCCCGTCAATGCTCCAGCTGAGGAATCTACAGCGAGAGGTCGCAGTCGAGGCAAGGGTAGAGGCCGTGGAAGAGTAGCGCCTGCTGGAAATGGAGCTCATGTTGAGAATGCTCATATGAATGAGAACCCTCTTGCGTATCATGAAGGGATTGAAGAGGAGAATGTTGATGTTGAGGAAGTGGGACAAGAAGAAAAGGTGCAGGCTGAGACTACCGATGTTCCCCCCATAGACCCAATGTTAGCTCGACAGATCATGTCATTCTTGAAAGGGTTAGTTGGTCCTGGAGTGCTTCCTTCTGCTCAAACAACTCAAGCTCCTACTAATCCTCATGCTGCTAGCACTGTGCCCAAGGTGGGTGTGACTGGAGGTAATGATGCTTTCTTCCGTCCTTTGTTGGGTTCTGTTATGACTGCTAATGAGCATGAAATGTTGACTAAGTTTTTGAAACTAAAGCCTCCCGTGTTTTTTGGTTCTGAGAATGAGAATGCTTATGAGTCATCTTAGATTGCTATGAGAGGCTTCATAAGTTGGGAATTGTCCATCAGCATGGGGTTGAGTTTGTGTCCTTTCAACTTCAAGATGAGGCTAAGTAGTGGTGGAGAGCTTATATGGAATGCAGATCTTCTACTTTACCTCAACTTACTTGGACCTAATTTCATGCTCTAGAGAAATATGTGCCTAGAACTTTGAGGGATCGCAAGAAGGATGAGTTCATGGCTTTGGAGCAGGGTGGTATGACGGTGGCTGCTTATGAGGCCAAGTTCCATGCTCTATCTAGATATGTTACTCAATTGGTGACTACTAAGGAAGAGAGGATCCGGTTATTTATTAGGGGACTAAATTCTGAGTTGCAAGTATTATCTGTTCATATGACTTCTGCAGGGAGGAGCTTCAATGAGGTAACAAACTATGTTAAGAAAGTGGAGGGGGTGAGGCGAGACGGTCAAGCTAAGGCATGGGCAAAAAGGGCCAAGAACTCGGGTAACTTTCAAGGTTCTTATTCCAAGGGGTCCGGAAGGCCAACACTTGCAGCCAAGCCAATTCAGTCCGCTATGCCCGCCCTGCAAGTAGTTACTCGAAAACTCAATCTCATAATTTTAAGGATAACCATGGAGTCGCGCCTTCGATGGGCGGCAGACTATCTTTTGATCTTACTTGTTACAACTGTGGAGAACCTGGGCATATGAGAAGAGATTGTCCCCCATTCACGTGTGTTTGAGTCCGCGCAACAGCAGACTAGAGCAGTGGTACCTGTGGGAAATGGTAATAATGGTCGAGGGTGTCCACAAGGCAAGCGATGAGGTAATCAGCGAGGCCATGAAGGTAGAGGAAATGTTAATGCAGGAAGAGGTAATGTGCAACCAGGCAGGGAAGTGGTTCGTCAAGATGATAGGGCTCAGTGTTATGCCTTTTCGGGCAAGAATGAGGCAGAGGCGTCTGACGCGGTGATCACATGTACTATTCTTATCTGTGACCGGATGACTAATGTGTTATTTGATCCGGGTTCTACTTATTCTTATGTATCTGTACGATTTGCCTCAGAGTTTGATATGATTTGTGATATACTTGATGCCCATATCCATGTTGCTACCCCAATTGGAGAGTCAGTCGTAGTTATCCATATCTATCATGCTTGTCTTATTTTGTTTATGGGCTTTCAGATTTGGGCTGATTTGGTGATTTTGGATATGACTGACTTTGACATAATCTTAGGCATGACTTGGTTGTCCCCCTATTATGCCGTACTTAATTGTAACACTAAGTCCGTAACTCTAGAAATTCCGGGAAGGAAAAAATTAGAGTGGGAAAGGGTGTACAAGCCTAAGTGAACTAAGATCATATCCTCCATTCGGGCTAAGAAATTGATAGGGAAGGGTTGTTAGATGTTTTGGTACATTGACTTTCAGGTTCTAGGTTATTTCTTCTGCATTGTTTAGTTCTTGTTAGACTTTTGTTGGAGTTTATGGGAACTCCCTATTTATTTCCTTAGTATTTAACTTGTTTCTGTAACTTAAATGTCTTAGTTTTAGTTTAGTTGCTTGGTTTGGGTTGTAGTAGTGGTTCTCCCACCGAAGAATTAGTGTGGGTGCCAATCACGACGGTCTGGATCGTGACAACTATAACCTCAATTATTTTAAAATGATAAAAATAGTTGTGACATTACTACTATAGTGAATAATATTAATTTTTTGATCAATCTGTACTACGTAAATTTTCTGATATCGGGGGTGTCAATTGACTCTTTTTGAACAAATGTGGCTATACTACAACCTCAATTATTTTAACCTGACAAAAATTCTTGTGACACTATATTATTATAGCAAATAACATTATTTTTTTGATCGATTTCTACCACGAAGATTTTCGGGAAAAAGGTCTGAAATATATTCGAACTTTGACCGAAATTGATGTAACAATGCCGAACTTTGGAAAGGACCTTTTACCCCCTATACTATTTAATAGTGTGTTTTAAAGGTATATATGTGTCCACGTGGACATCATAAATATTGCATGATTATAATTAGTAACGTGTCCACGTGGACACATATATACCTTTAAAATACACTATTAAATAATACAGGGTAAAAAGTCCTCCATAAAATTTGATATCGTAACAATAATTTTGACCAAAGTTAAAATATTTTTCAGATCCTTTTCCCTAAATTTTCTAATAAAGAGGATGTAAATTGACTCTTATTAAATAAATGTTGCTCTACGACAAGTTAAATTATTTTAACCTGACAAAAATAGTTACGATATTATACTATTATAGCGAGTAACATTAAAGTTTTTGATTGACATGTGGCACTTAATTTTTCTGATAAAGAGTATATCAATTGACTTTTCTTGAATAAATGTGGCTCCACCACAACCTCAATTATTTTAACTTCACAAAAGTGACATTACTATTATAACGAATAGCATCAATTTATTTGATTGATATGTGCCACTTTATTGTTATAGTGATTAAAATTCAGTGACCTTACGTGATATTAATCCGAATAAAATAAATAAATAAAAATATATATAATAATTGGTTATATGAATTTTACCTGCAAATACATTGTCATGGTCCTTTGGCACAAAAAAGGGCTCACTACAGAAACAATTTGGTCCAAAAATTCTTGTGGCCACTATGCAATCATGTTGTTGATCAATTTCTAACATGGATACATCCAATTTTACCACACCTTTTGCCTTTGGCAAAGGGTCTGCAATAGCTGCATATATGTACCTTCAATAATGAAAACAAAAAATGCATAGATAAGTTAACCACTAGTCCACTACCACCATTTTATTATACCTATTAATCTCAATAAATCGTAAAATCTCAGGTTTGTTTCAATTGAGACTGATATTTAAAATTATAGGAGGTGATATATCTTTTGTGGTTAACTTATCTACGTGATGGGTGCTTGAAATCACACTCAAAATCTTTTTCAATTTTTTTGTATAATAATTAGAGTGTCTAAATGAAATTTACTAACAAGTTTAAAGGACCATCACTTCTTCCAAAGAGAAAGACCCCACACTTAGAGAGAGTGTAACTCTTGTGATGTGATGATGTATAAATTTGATTAAAAAAATTACTACTTTCTTTATTTTAATTTAAGTGGTTTAATTTAATAAAACACTAAATTCAAGAAAAGAAGAAAGAATTTTGAATTTTTTAAGTTTAAATTAGTCATACAAAATATTAAACTCGGAAAGTTGCAAGATATTGAAAAAAAGTATTCCTTCTTGAAATAAAATAAAAAAGTAAAATACTTAAATTGAAACCGACTAAATATAGTATAAAATTGAGGGGGAGAGGAAAACAAGAAGACAAATATTAGAAAAGACATATTATGAATGAAATCATGTATAGGTAGCATTTGAATTAATATATCAAATTCGAAAGAACTTCTTATTCTTCTTATTAATTACTACAGGTCAACTTAACCTGATAATTTTTTTTAAAATTTTTTAAATAATACGATACAAAAATTAAAACAAAAATCATAATTAATTGTACGTACGTACTTGTTCTTCTTGCCAATATAAGCCCGGTTGATACATGCCAATTCAAGATTCCTCTTGGACATTAGATTTCTACTTACCTTCCCCGTCTTCAAGTCGATTTTTACTTGTTCAATTGTTGCATGAACTAGGTCCAATCTTTTCAAAAAGTGCTCTATTGATAATATATTAGGAGCAATCACTACTATCGTATCACCATTATCTTCTTCCCACGCATTTATTGCATGCATCATATTGAACCCTGGTACTTCAAACCACCTCATTTCTGACTCATCTATCGCGTAACGAGGAATCACCCCAAGTCGAGGTACTTTTCTCGAGTTGGTACCCACCGGTGCTCCACCGGTGATGAGCCCTAAAAGGTTCATTTCAATTTGTATATCGGGAAATATGGCATAATTTTTTGTAATGGCAAAGTCATGAACGAATGATGGACATGTCATAGAGAAAATTGGTAGGTCATGACTTTTGACCCCGTTAGGGTGAATTCGAAAATAAGTTAAGTATGGAAATAATATTGGATCGTATCGAAAGGCAAAAGCCTCATTAGTATTTGGATCGATTTTAGGATGGGCTGTCATATTTATAGAAAGATTTTCATCAAAATTGTGACTACCAATAGTTATGATATCACCATTTGGGGCTAATTTTATAGCATAAGGAATATCGGATTCATAAAGAGCAAATAATTTGCCACCAAATAGTGCCAAGCTAGTATTTGCGGGGCCAAAACCATTGCTTGGATTGAATTGACCAATTATAATTCGAGTTATAGACATTGCTCCGCGAATCACAAGGGCAATAAGGCTATTAAAGTCGGAGAAGATATTAGGAATGACTGGATATCCTGCTTTTTTCTCTACCAAGTACTTGTAAGTTTTGACATAACGACTACAAAATATTGCTTTGCCTTGAGAAATTTTAGTAGAGTGAAGCATTCCATCGCCATCAAAGAAATGGAAAGGTCCACGAGGAAAATATTGTGGGTTTGGGCCATTTCTAATGTAAGCACCGTTGAGACACGATGGGAGGGTGCCTTTTACCACCTCACATTCTGTTGGAGGAAGTTCGCCAACAGGAGCAAAGTTGTCAGAGAGAACACATTCTGGATCAACAAAAGGATGACGTGGAGGATCGATGTACGTGTCGATGAAATCATCACTTGCATTCAAGAAAACTTCTAGAAATGAAGGCTCTAATAAGGGTTTCTTTAGGGGTTTAAGTTTATTATGTTGTGTAGATGATGGTTTTTTTGGAATGGCTTGTGGAGATACATATGAATATTTCCTATTAGGAGAAAAAAGAAGAGTTTTGGGGTATGATAATAATAATGTATAAGCGAAGGAAAATGTGAAAGCATTCATAGCTTGTATACTTTTAAGAAAAATAGGCAAGAAAACTAATTAAGGAGCCTATTATATTTTCTTTGATAAAGGAAATATATATGTTGGATGATACAAGGCCAAGGGGCCAGGGCTAATTTGTAGGGGGTATAGCTATATAATAAATTCTACCTCAGTGCCAAAATATCAATATTTTGGTCCTGCCTCTTAGCCTAAATGATTAGGCACCAAATATGTGAGTTAAAAAAAAAGAAGAAGGGAATTCTAATTTCATGGTTCTTATTTACCATACTAAATAAGTATCGCCCGTGTTAGCATGGGCCCAATGTTAACTGTTTGTAGTGGTTAATTTTGTGCCACTTTGAAACTACATTTCATTATAAAGTGTAACTCTATTCTGTACTAATTGACAATTGAACAGTAAAAAGGAAAAAAAACAAATAATCATCACAACAATCAAAATATAGTTTCGATCACTTAAAATGCCATGTTCAATATTGAGGAAAAACATTTATATCAACAAGGACGCAAAGATTTTACACCACTTTTAGATAGACGTGTTAATATCTCTAGATCGAGTAAATCATGATCTAATTTATAAGTTTCTCAGATCAACAAATGTTTGTTCATTAAACTTCTTCCAAGGATACATTTTAAACATACACCACATTTTATTTTATTTTGTCTATACAAATTCTGATGATAAAATGATATAATAGCAAAAAATAAAAAAAGACTTCTGCAGCTATCTATTATATCACAAAAAAAATAGATATCAATTTAAAGAATATGACATCGAAGAGTAGTACTTACTTATGCTATTGTCTCTTGTCACAAGAAAACAACAACAAAAATAGAACAAAAAGTATAAGCAACTTATCTCCCATGGTGGGCCTTTTGGCCAACTTTGGGTGTATTTTGTTCGACTTCTTTTATTAATAATTAATTTTTTAGTAGTCTCGGATCAAATTCATATATATATATATATATATATATATATATATATATATATAAATCAATTTATCTCACTAATAGACATAATAATAGACATCTCTTTTAACTTGGTCTCACTGACATCTATCTTGATTACCAACTCCCTCAAAACCCAAATTCTAATGTACACCCAAGTTTGGCTAACCTTACTCATGAAATACAATTGTTGTTGACGTGTTAAATGGGCTAATCAACAAATAACATGTGTTATATAAAAGTTTGAACGCTTTTCATATTCAACTTGACACGTAAGAAAGATACCTTTTTTTTTCATATTGAATTTAAAGAGCCAATGACTTCGGGGTTTCCAGTGATAAAAGCTAATGTACTGGATCCAGTGAATTTAATCTAAATATATAAATCATCATATATTATTAAAAGTGGAAAGAAATTTAAGAAAAAGTTTGATATTATTTTACCCTTGTATTAAATTAAAATATTATAAACATTTAATAAATTAAATATTGAAAGGTAAATCATCATAGTACATGAATATCTATTTTCACTAACTCTCCATTGTGCAAATATCATAACTAGCACTAATTATGTTCATTATTATTTTTTACTCCCACCTTCTCATCCAAGATCTCAAATGGGCTAATGTCATAGTCATGACAATTGCTCGTGGACTGTGTTTCTCAATTCTATCCTATAAATAATGATATTTGACACAATATTGTACACATTTAAAACAGTTGAAAAAATACTAATAAAATTATATTCTCTCTTCTCTTGCATCTTTTTATTTGTTTTATGTAATGTTTATGTTTCTTGTTTGTTATTATTGTATCGCATTCTAATATTTTGTTATTGTTATTATTGAGAATTTATAGTGATTTGTTACTTTGTATTCAGATGTTGCTGACCCTATATTAAATTAAAATGTTATAAACTATTTAATAAATTAAATATAAATGATAAATTATCATCTTAGTGCATGAATCTTTTTATTTCCACTAACTCTCAATTATGTAAATATAATAACTCCAACTAATTATGTTCATTATTATTTTGTCTCCCACCCACTCATCTATCATCTCAAATGGGTTAATATCATATTCATGACCACTCTTTTGTACACATTTAAAATAATTGAAAAAAATGAGAAAATCTCTATGTTCTCTTTTCTTTTTTCTTTTTATTTGTTTTATGTAATGTTTATGTTTCTTGTTTGGTGTCATTGTATAGCACTCCACTATGTTAATATTATTAAAATATGATTTTTATTAAATTAAATGAATTGTCATAAGTTGCTAAAATGATGACAAGCTAATAAATCTCTAAAAAATCGGTGTTTGTAATTACTAGTGTATATTAGTAGAATTTAAGGTATTATATTAGTAATTACTAGTGTAATTACTGGTGTTTGTATTATATTGAATATTTCCAAATAATGAATATCTCAAAGAGAAGATAAGAAGACACATCAAAAGAAAAGAAGCAACTTTCACATATAGCAAACACAAAAATCATATTTGTATGCTATAGCTATAGTTTGCATAATTGCGCTCCATAGCAAACATAAATATGTATATTTCGTTATACATATACAAAAGAAAACAGTTGTATATAATATGTTTTTGTTTCGGTATACATATACAAAAGATCAGTTGTATAATCTGTGTTTGTATAAAGCGAGAAAGAGAGAAAGGCTAAAGAGAACTGGGCAGGGGAATATTTGTATTGTATAATTATAAATGTATAGGACGAAGATATATGTATTTGCTTGTGTATATACAATTTTCTCTCGCTTTATACAAACAGAAACACAATTTATACATTTCTGTTTGTATAAGCGAGAGAGGCGAGGGAGAGTCTGGCGAGCGAGATCCGGGAGAGTGACGAGCAAGATCTGGGAGAGGAACGAGCGAGATCTGGGAGAGGGGAGAGGGGAACAAAAATATATGTAAATATACAATTTTCTCTCGTTTTATACAAACAAAAACGCATTTTATACATTTGCGTTTGTATAAAAGCGAGAGAGGCGAGGGAGAGAACGAGAGTGGCGAGCGAGATTCACCAGGAGAGAGGTGAAATAGCAACAGTTTGCTATGGGGTACAATTAAATCAAACTATGTTTATAGCATTTAATTTGAATTAATAGTTTGCTATTATATACAATTTTCCAAAAAAAAATGTGTGTGAAGATTAAAAAAATATTCATTTTCCTCGAGTCTTGTTTCTCATCTTTTTAGGTTCTATTAAAGTTTACTTCAAGTTATCGTATTTTTAGATCGTTAGTTGTGTTAAATGAAAATACACATGAATTTTTTTAATTCTTCTTACTACAGTTTAAGAAGGTAGGTAGGTATATATATATATATATATATATATATATATATATATATATATATATGAAGTTTATAAAGTTTACACATATTATACTAACCAGCATATAGTATTTTAGCTTCCTCATTGAATATTGTATTGAGAAAATACATAAAAAACAATCCTAAACTTGACAACACAACTTACTTTAGTACTTAAACTACACGGACATTTAAATATCCTCTTAACATTTTTGAAGTGAATTAAATACAACCCTGAGAATAGAGTACCACTCTCACCTCCCACATCATAGTCATGTAAGCACCACATCACAGCCATGCAAGCACCACATCATTAATTTCAATCTTTTTTTTTGCTTATTCACCTTTTTACTTAAACATTTTCTTAAAATTCATTACAAAAAATCAATTAATTAAAGATGCATTTTAAAATCAAAATTGCCCTATCTTCTTCCACCCCACCTCACCCCCCCCCCCCCGCCCTCTTTCTTCTTTCTTGATTTTCACCATTTTCAACCTTCACTAGTTTCTTTTCTTCCCGAATTTTCAGCCTTCAATAGTTGTTTTCTTCTTCAACATTCATCAATTTTTTTTAAAAAAAAAATAGCACCCAACCCTCTCTCTCTCTCCCACAAATCTGCTCCTTGGAGAATAATATTTTTTTCTTAACAACTCAAATGAAAAATGAAGTTTGTGTAAGAAAGTTGATAAACCCACATTTTTTGCATCACAACTAATAGAATTCAAAATGGGTTACTTAAAATTCAAAAAAGTTTACATTCAATAATATGAATTAGGTGTTGGATTTTGTGATTAGTGAAGGGCGGGTGAGGTGAGGGATGAAGATGAAGGAAACATTTTAATATGGAAGAAGAAAGGTACAATGAGTGCTCAACGGGGAAGAAGACATTTGGGGAAGACAACAAAATAAAGAGAGAATAAAAAGATCAAATTTTTTTTAAAAAAAAAATTGAACCCATAAATTTCCTTTACTTCTAAACAAGCAATTTCACATTTTTTTTAACTTTAACTTATAAAAAAAAATAAAAAAATTATTAGTTATACATTGGCCAATAAAAAAATGTCATGTGTATGATTTTACCTTTCAGCTTTTTTATTTTTATTATTTCACACTCTTTGAGGAGAGTGAATACACTCACTTTGAGGAGAGTGAATACACTCACTTTGCCCGGAACTAATAGAAGAATCAGCAATTTATAATGCTTTCAAAACAAAGGCAAGTACAAATTAAAATAGTGTGAAGAGAAATTAACTTCAAATCTTTAAAATGAGATTAGAAGAACCATATTCAAATTTGGTAGGGTAACTGAAAAATTGGTCACAATAGCATGATATGAGCTATACAGTCACCAAACTCAGATACAGATCTTCACCATCTATCTCACCAAATTATAATCCAATCTAGCTTGTATGCAAAAGTTCTACAAAACTAACAAGTCGTTAACACGACCATGCTCGTTCATTAGCACAAAAAATTGAAGGTAACAGTGCAAAAATGGCGACCAAACTCGACTACTTCATCAATCTCCCATTATGCTGTAGGGAAACAGAACATCCTACCAAATCTCACCCCCGACTCCAACTTTATGGAGATTCTAGAGTAGAGTTTTTTGTTTTTGTTTTTCGATAGAGTTAAGTGTTTGCTCTGGCTTCTAGATGTAAACTTACTAACAGAAAAATAGGAGTAAGAAGATAACTAAATCATGTTGCAGTGTAGATTCAAGATCAATGGAACTTCTAAGCTATTGATAGAATAGCAAGCAGATGGGCAGCAATGAAATCAAGCATTCAGCATTCAGAAACAAATGCGGATACTCACCCCATTCAAAACCAGCGTACTGCATCGTCCAATTCTTGATCCATGACACCATTTCAAGCTCATTGTACAGTCACCGAAATGGGTTTTACCAATTGTTTTCAAGCACTTCTGCCTGCAGATGCAAATCCAAAGTGAACCCATCATGATGGTTTGGCAGCTATACAGGGTATGAAGGGTTGACTTAAGCTGGGCAACAACAGCTTGTTCAGAGGAACTGTGTCTTGTAAAATACGATCAACCTTCTGCAACAGAAGATACAGCTGCGTAATCCAAGCGAATCCGATTTGGCAAAGGCCTCGCGATGAGACTGTCAGTTACCCAACCTGCTACCTCACCATCAGTTTTGACATGGTTAAACTCTCTCTCAACATACTCCAAAGACATCTGCAGCCTTCCCCCAGGCCTGCAGTCATTAGCTACACTGCTAGACTTGATTCCTGCATTTGTCTCCAACCAGTACAGGTAATTGACATGAAACAATGACTTCAACATATCTTGTGGTGATGAACTTTCTTTCAGCACAATCTGCTCCAACAAGTGCAAAGTAAATGTAAAAATGTTAGTTAAGCATACGGTCAAACCACCACCCTCCATCCATTTCAATGAAGAAATGGCAAGCAGAAGTGAGATAAAGACGGGAATTGAATCAGGAAATTTCCAAGTAAAACAAGCCTACTAACGATCTACTCATGCTCAACTCCCCCTCCCTCTCTGATATTTGTCACTCACTAGAGTATTCACTTTTCCTGCTAAGTGAATGATATATATGAGTCATTCATTTTCCCTTCAGAGAGTTTCTCCCTTATTTATACAGTTCAATATCTCTAAATGACATTTCATTCTACCAACACTACTCCAATAATTCACATTTAAGAAGGCCAACCTTAGATCTCAATCACCATTTTTATGAGGTTCGCCATACTGCTTGGTGATCAACTTAAGGTATTTTGGGAGCTACACTGATGCAATTGCTGAACAATTTTTGTACTAAGAAGAAGAGCATGTAGTTCTTTGATCTCTTATCACAGAACTTCCCACCGTTGTTTGCTAATACTGGCACAATTTTGGATTGCCTTTAACTCAAACAGTGACCATCATAACTCTATAGTGGTGATTGTAAGTTACAAAATGGATTCTGCAGAACCATCATATTTACTTTTCTCTTTGTTATACATACAAAAAAAAAGTGTAGGTCAAAATAGCTGGGTTGCATCTAAAGTGGAGTTCCACAGAACATGAAATAAACACTCTTGAAGAAACATAGGAAGGGCAAATATTATTCTTTCCACTCAGCCTAATACTTGTTATGACTTAAGTTTAGCTTGTTTAAATACCCAACATTCATAGTGAATGTCCCAGTGGGAGGTTAATCTTTCTTTAGTTATAGTAACTACAATCACCCTCTGGAAAGGACAAAATATGATCAACTGTTCCTGATAAAAAGAAAGGTTCCTTGAGAAGATCAATCAAAAATTTGAGCTCTTAACATTTTATTCACCAGTTTTTAGGAAGTTGACTCTTGCAGAAGGTAGATCAAATAAAATCTTTAGCTGGAATTTACAGGTTAGTCTAAACAAGTGATGTCTCAACAATGAAGCTAATGAGAGGGGGGGGGGGGGGGGGCGGGGGAGAGAGACTGGATTACTTACACAAAATCTTCCTTCATGCTCAGTCAAAATGTAGCCTTCATTCTTGTACAGTTCAAACAGAGCAAGCACATCTTCTCGGCTTGTAGCAACATCAGAAAGTTTAGAACCCAGCTGCAACCGTCGCACAATCCCTGCAGCTGCTTGCTTAGCATGAACAGAAAGCACTTCCGTTTGTGTCTGTAAAGACCAATAATCAGAGAAGATGGTCTATTTTCATAGTTTGCAAGTCAAAACCAAATTATATCTTCAACTGGAAGCTGGCATCAACAGAGAAATTTTTCTCCCATTCCCAACAAGGAACAAGGGTTATAGTTAGGGCCATCCCTAGTCACTATTCACTAGGTCATCCTTGGTACTCATTATCACTCAAGATTATGCCTATCTTGCGAGTTGTTAGTTATTATTATTTTTCTGTCCATTTGTATTTGAATAAGCATATTTTTTCTTAATTTCTTCAACTGTTCTAAGATTTTCCTAATCTCATTTGATGTTAAGAGTTGCACATAAGAACACCTCATTTGTCCTCTATAACTTAAAAAACAGTTAAGCTGGACAAAAATAGTCTTTCTGAGAAATCCATCGTTTATGTCATCAATTTATAGAATGATATAAGAGAATACCCAGCTCCCCTGCTGCCCCCCGCCTCCCCAAACCACGCACACAGAGACACAAAAGAAACACGTTTTACTGCATAAACATAGACCAGAAATCCCTGCAGTGTGTTTTATAAATTTGGAGGATAAATGAAAATTTGTTTACATAGTGAAACATCAACACACACACAAAAGAACTTTACAGGTTCTGAGGTTTGCATAGATATGAGGGAAGATGTCTTACGAAACTAGTAAAAGTGAAAGCAAACTCACTTCATATGCTGCCTTTAGATTTAAAATAGCAGCTGGAAAAAGGGGCTCCTCATCATTGACCTCTTTAACAGTAGGAACTAGACCACTGAGCAGATATTCACTGAAGACTAGACCTATCAAAAAAGAGTCGCTAACATAAGATTAAACAAGGACACATTACGTGACAAGTTTCAGCTACCTCTTATAACTTAGTAAGATTTCTATTAAATTAAAGCAACACTTCTCCAGCAGTTAATAAATAAAGTTAATATATAAAATCCTTATCCAAATTGTAATGCGCTATGCTGCAAGGTACATGTCATATAAGTTGTCAATGCATATGCACATGTTCCATAATTAATCACTATAACATCTTCTCCTTCACTTATGTTACATCATTCAGGACAGGAACTTAGAACTAGATCTGAGATTGTGTAATAGGTCCTCTTGGACACTCATTCTATCAATGGAAGCGAGAATAATAGGCCACTCTCATGTAAAAGAATCCACTGAACAGTTTAATACACAAAATACAGAATACAAAGTAAACTTCCTTGTGCTTTCCAAATTAATTGCTTGTATCTTATGATATAAGAAATAAAAACTCAAGAGAAGAGAAGTACTTGCACGATAAGGATTTAAAGTCCTTAGTTGAATTGAGTGATATGACTTCAGATTACAGAACATGTGGATCCAAGTTACCACTCCAAAAGAGGCAAGAGCAAGAGATGTAGAAGAGCGGGTGCAGTTAGCCAGTGCAATGCCAAGCATGATTCCAATAGCTTTGCTCACCATTCCTTGAGCTTCACCCTTTGCAATCACCTGCGATTAGTAACAGATTCAGAATGGAATTCTTCTGGTAACTCCTCGGTCCGCACAAGGCATATGTGCATAAATACATGAGTGGTTCTTGTAGGTAATCAAGAGAGGCTGGAACATTAGAAGTTTCCTGACGCCAACATATTTTGACAACCAAAGTAAGAATATAGAAGTAAAGAAATTACCTCAGCGAAATTCCTCTGAGCGGCAAAACCCGCATAGAAGCAGCTCCTTGTAGCAGCCTGTAAGACAAAGGTTTTGTTTATCGTTGTTTACTGTATGAACCTTAATCTCTTTTGTTTTTCTTTTTTTCCTTCAGGGATGGGGGTGAGGAGATGTGTTTGGGCATAACATCCAATTCTTCTCTGTAATGAAGATAAAAATTACATAAATTTAATGAAACACCTAAGAGAAACTTGCAGCACATGTTTGAGACACAATACCAGCAAAACAGTGGATTTGCAGTAAGACATGCAGATCAGAACCTTGCCCTTTTTTAATCATGATCAGATTCACACTTGGCTTCAAAAAATATTACCTGGATTAAGGAAGCAGCTGATCTCCCTGCTCCAGCAACAGCTCCGATAGGAACAAACAGATGTGGGAATGCAGGGGTCAAAATCTCTAGGCCATAAGCAGCATTCTCCAAAAGATCAGCAAACAGCCTCCAGCTCTTAGGATTGACATCAAAATGCCTGCCATAGTTCGACAAAAGAATCTTGCTTAGATATCCAATGCCATCCTTAAGCACCCAATTGACAGCAGCAGCAGTAGGAATAGCCCCTTTCCCTAATCCAACAGCATAAAGCAAGGCCTAGACATAACAGAGTATGAAAAATCAATCAGCATTGTTCACTCATATGATTTTCTTCCTAAGATGATTCAAGACAACAAAGGTGAAAAAAGAAATAACAAACAAAAGTATATATAACCTATTAAACTTTCAATGATCCACGAGCTTTCTTGCTAGTTGTTACTCGTTATGAATCTTGGTATCTTTTTTGAGTTATGAGGAATCCTGTTAATAGTTGTGGAAGAGAAAAGAATTGCAATGAGAACAAACTCTTTTCCTTTGACCTTTGATTTGCTTGGTTGACTTGAATCGCCCGACCAATAAGATTGAAATAGTGACAACTGACAAGGCCACTTTTTTTGTTGATAAGGTAAGTATTTTATAATAATTGTGGGAACCTCGTATACAACCCATACACCAAAAAAGAGAACCTACACCATAATATGGTTCTCAACATATAGGAACCTCGAAAGTACACCAAAAGGAAAGTAGAGGCAAAAAAGTGACAATGCCACATTTGATTGGAAAAAACATGTCACTTGTACACATGACATGTTTTTATTGGTCTTTGATTTGACTAGGTATGTCACGTCATTAGGCATGTGGAATCACTATCTCTCCTTGAATTATTTGGCATTCTAGGCTTGAAAGGGTGCTTGTAACATTCAATTTACGCTGGTTAAGAGTCTGAGGAGACCACATTTTAGATAATCGATCAGAATTCTAGTTATGTTCTAAGTCCAATCGACCAATTAGAGAGAATTCCTCTAAAATAGCCATGAACTCGCAACCCAACCAATTAGTGGAGTATGAGTCAACAACTTGGTTAACGTCCCACTATCTTCAACTTCAATTAGGAGACACATGTGTTTGAAAGACGGGGTATATACTCTCTGTAGTAAATCATTTCTTAAAATTGCATGACTAAAGAAGCTTGGTTAATCTTTGGCTGAAGCTAATCAAGTGCATATGAGTTTGATCTAGAACATGATGTATTTTTAATCCAAAGGTTTGAAGTTTAATTTTGATTTAATTTTTGATCTTTGAATGCTAGAACACATGAATGTTTGCATGTAGAGAAATTCATTTATTTGACTAGGTATGTCACATCATTTAGCATGTGACATAATCCTATTTGACTCTTTCACTTGATTTGGTGCGTCGCGACATTTGACATGCTCTAGGATAAGATGACAGCTTGAGCTAACAAAGTGGTTAATCATTTTAAGTCCAAATCAACAGACTATCCCAACAAAATTAGACCTTTTTAATCAAATCCAAATTCATTAGACTCAAATAACTACTTCAACAACATTAGCTCGTCATATTTATTTGGGCTAATATATCTTTAATTAACACAAGAGCAGTACCTGAGTTGCAAGAACACCACTGATTTGTGCAGCAACACCTTGAACCCCTCTCCAAAGGGCATACTCCAAGTAATCACTTGTAACACTCTCTGGAAATCCCTCAGGAAGCAACAAAGTCGTCGTTAATTCCTTGCATTGCATCCACAAATTGGAAACAAAACTCCCCGATTTCGAATCAGGTAATAACCGTGACCACATTGTCTTAGTAAGAACAAATTCATCCTTTGAATAATCTGGCACAAGTTCAAACCGTTTTCCTCCTCTAATTTCATACACAATTTCTCCATTATTAGTTTTTGCTTGTACAAATGAAGCTAACAGTAAGCAGCAGGTAATTGAAGAAGAAGCTGATACAAGGAACAATAACAATGGTTTACACGATAATACGGAATCGATAAAAGTATCTTCATTTCTAAAAATAGGAAGGAGGAGAAGAGATCTTCTCTTATCGAAATTGAAGAAATTGCTCCACCAATCACCGCCGCCACTACCGCCGTTGTTTTTACCGTTTCCACCTGCACCGCCACCGCCGTTTCCGATGTAGTTATCTCGGCTGGCTGAACGCCGAAGAAGAGACAACTTATGGAATTTAACGGGAGAGAAAGGAGGAGTATAACCGGTGGCGGAGGAGAACACGGCGGTGGTCGGCGGGGAAAACGGCGGTGAAGTCAAACGGGAAAGAGAGAGAGGGTGGCCGGCGTAGCTCATGACTACTGAGGACTCTTCCAAGGGGTTGTTAGGTCGCGCTTTTTTTTTTTTTTTTATTAACTGTCGTAATTTACATTATTTTTTTCTCTGTTTGGTATTCGTATTGAGGCTTATTAAATCAAAATCGCATATTTTAAAATTCATTTTCTGAGATAACGCTCTCAAATAGTATTGCCTTTTTTTTAAAAAAAAAAAAATCATTTCTAATAGTAATAATGATGTTCATGATTTGATTTAAGTCGATTTTTCTCTAAATGATGACCAAATTAATTTAGTTGATTTTTCAAATATTAGAATCAAATCAAATCAGTCAAGTTGGTTTTTTAAGCTTCGTTTTTTCGTAGGTTTATTCAATTTATTATCGATTTTTATTTAAATATATGATAATATAGTTTCAAACACATAAATGGACTATATTCGAGCATAGCATTATCAAAATTAAATATTTGGAAAAAAAAGAAGAGGAAATATATACAGTTATATTTTCTTTTTCTTTTTTAAATTGTATACAATTTTAAGCATTTAACCATTTTTAAGGAACATAAAAAAAATCTTACGATGATTATTTTTAAAAAAAAATTATTTTTATGCAAAAAAATTAAAAATCTTGATGTAATAGACCAACATATTTTAAAGAGTAATTGAATTGAACAGTGATGAATAACTAAATAATTAGAAGATTAAATTATTTTAAACATGAAGTAGATTTTTGAATTTTATCAAATAAAAACTATAAATCATATTAAACGGTAAAGTGATCTATAAAGACAAACACTTAGGGATCGTTTGGTTGGGAACAAGTTATCACATAATTAGTTATCTTAGGGTTAGCTATATTGAGATAATTTATCCCACCATGTATATGGGATAACTTATTCCATCACTATGATATAAATGGTGGGATAAGTTATTTCAAACATGACAACCAAACAAGATACAAAATTTTTATCTCATCACTATTTTCTTATCCCATCACATTTATTTTTATCTCTCACACCAAACCACCCCTCATATTATAAATTAAGAGTGTAATTATGCATATGTACGCTCACATGCAAATATTTATGTAGTAGATTTGGTTAGTTGTTTCAATTATTATTTTTTGTTTTAAATCAGAATCTAATTAAATTTATCGTCTTTTAAAATTTAAAATTACCAAATAAAAAATATCGTTTTCTGTTCATTGATTTAATTTGATTTTCTAATTTACCTTGTAAGCCCCAATTCAAAGGCTTGAGACCGCGAATTACATTATAAAAATACGATATATATATATAAAACCTATATGAAGAAAAACAAGAAGAAAATTATATAGAAGATACATACATAGAAGACATAGAAAAGGATTATACCTTAATAAATGTAGAAACAGAATTTTATAATTTTCAAAAAGGAATAAATACTATAGGAAAAATAAAAAATCCTAAAGACCTAGAAAATATAGTAGCAATATTAGACGAAATGAAAATAATAGGAGAAAAAATCATTAATACACTGGGAAAGTAATAAAATTATGTGTAAACTAGACATAATAAATCCAGAGTATACTATAAAAACAGCAACAATAGAAGCAACTAATGAAGACACTGAAGAATTTACTAAACAGATTAAAGAATTACTAAAATTAGAAGTAATAAGAAGATCTACATCTAGACATAGATCAGTAGCTTTTATGGTTAGAAATCATAGTGAACAAGTGCGAGGAAAAGCTCGCGTGGTAATAAATTACAAAATGTTAAATGACAATACTAGAACAGATGCATATAAATTACCATATAAAAATGAATTAATTAATAGAATACAAGGTAAAAAGATATTTAGTAAATTTGATCAGAATCAGATATCTGCAGATTTCAACAAAGATTATTCCATCTCTAGAAAATAAATAACTTCCGTTATTTTGTATAAGAAACTGTAAACCTAATACTAAGTTAGTTTTAATATTAAGATCTCTTACTAGTATTTTATACATATTATATGTTGGTTTATAGAATTCGTTACAAGTATTTATAAAATTTATTTGTGCTTTTTCTATATACTGGTCGTAAAGATTATATGTTCCATCCATTTGTATTGCTTGTATAGGTCCTTTAAATTTTTTTAGAGTAGATAATAAATTATGTGGTAGTATCTTTTTATTAAGGAGACAGCTAGTGCATCCTGTGTCTACTAATGCTAAAGTTTCTATCTCTACATCTTTTATTTTTATTCTTACTAGTATTTTCATTGTTCCAAATTTTTTATCTTCATTGCATATAAAACTAGTATTATTTTCTTTTATATTCATTAATTCGCTTTCTATTTGATCTATATGTATTGTTCCTTGTGACCGTGTATTATCTATGTTTTCCTTTCCTTTTTCTAATGTAATCAGTCTTTGTTCTAAGTTATTTACTCTTGTTTCTAGAGTTATTAGTCTTAGATTAGTAGCCTGAACTTTTGTATAGATTTGTTCTTCAGTTTTATTTACTCTTTGTTTTAACTTATTTTCTATACAACTAATACAAGCTTCCATATAACAATTTTTACATTTTGCTCTATTTATTTTACTAGGATACCATTTACATATATTACATTGGTTACTATCTATTCCTTTTAGTCTTTCGAACTCATTGTTACAATCTTAACAAGTATTCATCATAGTATCTATTAGTATAATGTTTAAGAAATATTCATTTCTTTCTACTCCTATTTCATTAATTAAATTATCATCTTCTGAGTCATATGTGTCTGATTGAGTATTTATTTCTTCTGTATCTATGCTTACTACTGAGTATATATTTTCTGTGTCTGACATGTATTCATCTACATTTAATAATGTTTCTTGAAAATCTTCTATTAATTGAGAATTTCTAGTCTTCATGTTATTCCTTTTAGGGCATGTATTTGCTAAGTGTTCTATACTTTCACAAGTATAACATTCTAATTTATTTTTATAATTCCTATCATTTATATATTTTCTAACATGTCTATCTTTATTTAAATATGGCTTTCTAGCTGAAGATTTTCTTAAAAAATATTTTTTATGTCTATAAGGTTTTTGGTTATAGGTTGTTCTCCTTTTATATTTTCTTATTTTACTAGGTTCTTTATCTGTATATCATTGCCTTGCAAAAGTTCATTTCATTTTGTTTTAATTGCTTTTGTATTTGTATATTTGTACATTTTTCTGTTAGTATTTCCATTATATGATTTATTTTTTGTCCTATAGGCCATAAGAGTGTAGGATTTTGCACCACTCCTTCTCTTTTGTACCATCTTTCTTCTATTTCTCTTCCCAAAGCTCCTGGTAATTTATTAAATAATTTTTTACCTAATTCTTCATTAAATGTATTCCCACTAATAATACAATAATAAAAATAATCATTTAGAAACTTCTTTATGTGTATCCAATTAGATATACTTAATTGTTCTAATTTTATTACAACATTTCTTTGTAATGTTACTAAGCCACTATTAGGGTCTTCTCCTGTTAATAACACATGTATTTTATTTGTAAAATTGTATGGGTTTGGTCCTAATTCAATTAATCCTTGAAATTCTTGTGGATAGGTTTGTTTATAAGATTCCCATACTGCTTTACAGGACTCTCCTAAAAATGTTTCTTAGTATCTATACATAGTCTCAGCGTCTGTTTCTTGATAGTTTTTAATAAAGTTTGCTACTACTATTCCTTTCCATAAGTCTATTACTGTATTCCACATTTGTGGATCATGTGCAGCTATGTTTAATAATTTTCCTTTATTTTCTCCTCCTTGTAGTCTAATAGGTTCTTCTATAGACATTTTTTTTCCTGCTGGTCTAATATTATCTTTTATTTCTTGGTCAAGTCTAATCCACGGCCGTCTAGGCAAATTACCTGTATTATAACTAACACTTGGAGCTGCAGTAGTTCTTTGGAAAGGGCTAGCACTGTGTGAGCTAGTTGCCTCATCCATGAGTTCCGTATAACTATTTATGGATAAAGGGTCTATTTTATCTTCACTTATGTATTCTGGTTCTTCTATTCTATATGCTAAATTATCATCTCTGTCTTGGCATATTCTAAAATGTTCTATTGTTTCCATTATATCCATTTTACCTTTTTTACATCCTCTACATTTAAAAATTGTATTGTTATTGTCTTGGTATTGTCTTCTTACTTCTTCTATAACTCTTTCTACCTCGTACCCTTCTTGTATTAATTCTATATTCATAAATTCTTCTTGTTCTGTTTCTATGGTACTTTCAGTTTCATTATCATCTAATTCCTTTTGACTTGTATAATTATAGTCTGTAAACATAATCGATGTCTCACCTTTTGAGCTAGTGTACATTAAATGTTGTTCTGGAGCAAACACTCTGGGTTTACTTAGTTTATCTAAATTTCATTCTAATCCTGCATATTCTTCTGGATTTATCCTTATTGGTTTTATTAGTTTTATTCCTTTGTTACCCATTATTTCTACTACATCGTTTACTTGGAGTTTAAATTTTGTGTTACTACATAAAGTCATTTTTCCTATAAAACCTATACACATTAATAAGTTTTTTCCATTATTCATTTCTTCATACCCTTTAGTCTGGATTCCTATTTTAATATGTTTTTCAAATTCTTTTAAATTTATTAAAAATTCTGGACTAATATAAACAATTCCTCCATTATTTGTCATGTCTACTTCGGTTAAGCCAATTATGGATTTCTTTAAATCTGACCATCTATCAGCGTATAATACAATTAGAACTTTGGATCCTAAATTCTTTCTAGTTAATCCTTTTATTCCTACGATTATTAATCCCATATGCATTAACATAAGTTTAGGATTTTTGACCGTCTTTATGAAAGCTGGGTTTACTAAATTTAGGTTTGCAAAGTCTTCTCCTATCACTGATATCTGTTCTTCTCTATAGTGTTTGTATAATTGATTATCTTTAGAGAAATGTTTTACATTATATAATGTCTTAGGATTTAATAATTTGAGTTGATTTTGTTGGAAAATCTGCAAATCTCTATCTATATCTATGATTTCATTTAATTCTTGATTTTCTTTTATATTTGAGTGTCTTTTAGATAATATTCTAGAAATTATATTATTGCCTATTTTATTTTCTGAGAAGCTGGGTCTGCTGTCTTGGACTGTTCGCCTATTTGAAAGAAAGTTCATTTTTGAGGTTTTCCAGTTAATTTATGTTTTTCTTTTTTAGGTGTTATTTCTACTTTCTTAAGTTGAGTTATTAATTCGTCTATTTTTGTATTTTTATGAATTAGTTCAGGTTGTTTTTCTTTTAATATTTTATCTATTTTTATGTTTAATTCTACTAGTAAGGCTATTATTGTATTATTTTGTTTAAGGATTACTTTGTCTGTTTGGCTAGAGGGAATATGATAAGAAAATCCTATTGGTAATTCGTTGTATATTCTAATGTTTTTTTATAGTTTATATCTTCTTCACTCATGAGAGTGAGATCATTTCAAGTCTTATGATTATTTCTTTTAAATAACTAATTTCAGTATTTATTTTTTCTACTTGTTCTATGATTTTCGTTACTACTTGAGTATTTTTAATTTCTAAATCTTTGGGTTTTTCTATTATAGTCTTTACTAATTTTTCTATTTCTATTTTAGTAGGTATCTTTTCTAAGTTAAATTTTGTATTTAGATATTGAATTTTTTTTATCTATTTCTATTTCTTGTGCTTTTAAGAAGTCTAAATTCTTTTCTAATTTATCTAATATTTTAAATTGTTTATTTTGAACTACTTCTATTTCTTCTAAAAGTTTTATTATAGTTTTGTCTTGTTGTTGAATTTTTTCACTAAGATTTATTGTTAAGTCTATTAAAGTATTATATTGCTTATCTTCAGAGTGTAGTATATGTTCTTCTTCAGAAAAATTACACTTTAAAATATTTTTTTTGTATAGCGATCTGTATTTCTTTTCGGGATGTATTCTTAAATCTAAATATTCAAGATGTCTTGACGAATCTATTTTTCTATCCTTGTGAACTTTTAACTTGACTAATTCTTTTATAGAATTTTATTCTATTAGTAGTATATTTTATATCTAATTTAATGTTGTTTATTTCGTTAATAAGATTAGTTTTATGTTCTACCAATGAGTCTATAAGATGTTTGTCGTCTATTAATGAATCTACAAGATATTTATCTTTTAGTAATAATTTATTTAACTGTTCTTCTGTCCAATTTAAATAATCTATTAATACTTTTAGAGTGTTCCTAAGTTCAAATCTATATTGTATTTCTTCGTATAGCCAGCTATAAACTAATCTTATTCTCTTAATATATTCTAAAGACATGTATATTATCCAAATTGTATTTTTTCAAGTCTTTTTATGTATCTTCTTATTCTTAGTTTAGAATTTTCAATCTGTCACTCTATATGGTTTAATTCCCTATTAAGATAATTTATGTTGTAATAAGATTCTTCTAAGGTTAATTGTCGTCTTATTTCTAATTCTCTGTCTAAAAGGTATGTTTTATCTAATTTTTCTTCTATAAGCGACTAAGTTACTTGTCTATACCTTCTAATTAAAGCTTGCATTAATTATCCTAACAAAATTGCTTCCTTTTTTAAGTTTTTATGTATCCAATTTATTCTCTTATTACACCAATTTATATCACTGTCGTAGCTTAGTATATCCCACCTAGTATTACTAATAAATTCTGGATCAATAATTTTATCTAAATCTTCTATAGTCTTAATATTATAAGCTTTTTGTAATCGTCTTCTCTTTTTTACAGCTATTCTTTTAAGGTTATATTCTCTATATAAATTTCAATATATAAATCCTATATTTCTAAACGAAAGATGTCTTTTCATATAGGTATTTATTCCCAAAAACTTCTCGCTCTGATACCAAATATATTACACTTAGATAAAAATAATAGTATATAATATCAAATATATTACACTTAGATAAAATAATAGTATATAACAGATGTATAGATAATAATGATTTAAGCAAATAAAGATAAATAAGGACTTAAGCAAATATGTAGTAAATCCTACTCAGTACTCCATCTCTCATCTAGTTAAATCACGTGTTTTTACGATTAAATTCCCTAATTTCCCCATTTTTTACGTTTTTTTTTTTTGTTTTTATCTTACCCCTTTCATCTCTTCTTCTTAACCTGTGTTCTTAACAACTTCATCTTTAGCCACACCCCGGATATAAAAACTGGCAACAACTTCGTCCTTTCATCAAGCGGACTATAAAGGCCAAGAATCCTAGGAATTTACAGGTTAATCCATAGTCGTTATTAAGAAGTTAAGGAGCTAACCATATACTTAGGGTAGTTTTCTAACACAAGTACTTTAATTTACATAAAACCAACAACTGTTAGAAAATTAACATAAAAAGATTAAGCTAACAACACAAAAGGATAACATATTTTTGGGGAGAATTTCGGGAAATAAGCATCATAAAAACTTACACAATAAACAGAGAGAGGTTTCCCTTTCGGGAACCCCCAAAGAGCTTTGAAAAACTTGAAAAAAAACTTTAAAACTCAAACACACACTTTTATTATTTCACAGACTTTAATATGCAACAGAGGATTTTTGGTACATAGGGGAGTATGTAGGGAGGAAAGGTTGGGAATTTTCTCACTTGTTTGTTTTTTTTTTTTCACTCTTTTTCATTCTACTCTCTCCGCTCGTCACCTCATGTCTTATATAGGACTTTTAGAAGAAATTAAAAGACCAAAATGACACTACTACGTGGCCTTAATTATTAATGACCAACAACTTGATAAGATTCTTTTAATAATGCAAGTCGGGTACACATTGAGCCCCATCGTCACATGCATTATTAATTTCATCTTTTGACTTATATTACAGACTCAATTATTCGACATACGCGTGCTATGTCAACAATTTTTTCCTCTTTTGAAGGGTAGCGATAAAATGACAACACACTCATTTTTACAGAACACGTAATGGGTATCCCCACCTAATACTCTTAATATTACATGACACGTAGTGGGCATCCCCACCTAACATTTTTGACTTTGTATACTAATTAATATTTCTTGTACCATCTTTATCTTATTCTTGACACATGCCATTCTTGACTTATTTTTGACATGTCTTTTTTGTCTTTCTTTACACATGCCATTCTTGACTTTGCCATTCTTTTGCCTATGTCATCTTGTTTTTTTATCTTATTTTTTGTGACTTTGTCTTTTTTCATTTAGTGACTTGTCTATGTTGTGACTTTTGTTTCCGTTGATGAAGTCTTTTGTCAATTATCTCATCTCCATATTATTGAATTTTCTTGCCCATATCTTTTCTTGCCCATATCTTTTTGCCATTCCCATGCCATTCTTGTCACTTTATATCCTTTTTCCATCTTTTTAGTAACTTGTCTTTGCTTCAAGTATATCCGTAGTATATGATATGGAATGAAGTGAGATAAAATAGTTTAAGAAATACAAAATGATTAAGTGTCTAAATTATGTAATGCAATAGTATCAAAACTCATGCCTGAGTCATTATCTTCATAAGGTTCTTGTGAGTCTTGAATATTATTAATCTGTTCTTCGTCGGATAGAGAAGGACTATGAATATTGTCTTCTGAACCATTACTTGGACTAGGAATGTCTTTAATAATATATTTGTCTTGGCTTTTTTCTTGAAAAAATTTCTCTAAAGTTTGTTTGATTATTTTTTCTAATTTTTCATTTTTTTTCTTTTTTAATACTTCATTTTTTCTTAAAGAGTCTTTCTGAAAATATTTAGGTAATCTCCTTTGTGAGGAAGAAGACTCCTCTTCTTCACTTTTTGGCAAAGTGACAGCCATTAACGGATTTGATAAGTCTTTACCGGTCACCGTTTGAATCGGACTAACTGTATCATGCTCCGATACAGTAGAGTTCTTAGCATTCAGAGGGGAATGCACACCCGTCTCATCCATTTTTAAAAGAGATGGAGAACTCATGTCTTCTTTCTCCGTAGTACTGTCTGTTCTTGGCGAGTATTTGCTCTGAAATGTCTCGAGTTGTCTCACTAGTCTCATATTTTCTTGAATAAGGATTTCATTTTTGGCATTAAGTCTCTTGAAACCCTCAGTCATGGATGAACAATGGTCATAGCATATTATCTTATCTGAGTCTTTTTTGATATTGTATTGAGGTATTTGGTTTGGCCTTTGTCTAAGGGCTGGTGAAATATAATAATTTGGCCCAAGTATTCCTCTTGCATAGTCTAAAGCTTCAGTGAAATTATTAAAACCCTTAAAAAACGAATTTTTTTATCCCATTTATAGAATCTATTACTTCTATCCAAGTTTGGAAAATACCTTTGGTTTTACCATATATAACTACATAATATTTAAATTTATTATCTTTATTTTTGTCTGAAAAGTATTGACATAAAGCATTAGAAGTTGCTATAAAATACTTAGTATCTTTTTTATTGTATGCAATCCATAAGTTATCTATTAAACATTGTTGAGCCTTATCTAAATTACAGTCTTGAACTACTTTGAATGATAAATTACACTTAGGATATGAAATTAAATTATACTTACCAAAATAAATTCTCTCCATTAAGTTGTCTATTGTGCTTAATGGTCTGAAATTTTGTCTTCCTAATAATGTCTGAGCATAGGTATCTGGCTGGGCGATGCCCTTGCCTTTGTCTTCTGGCGTTTGGCCAGTTGGTCTCATGTTTGGTCTCATACTGAAATAGAACTTAATTAGTTTTTAATTGTAGTCTACTTAGTTTATCTGCTAAATCATTGTCTTTTCCTTTAACGTATTCAAAAACAATATTATTATATATAGATATTATATCTATAAAGTTTAACCATCGTCTTTTACTACTAGCTTTACTATTTATTTTTTCATGGAACTTAACTATCGCTTCGCAGTCTGTTCTTACTAATACTTCATTTTTGTTTAAAATGTATAATTTAAAACTATTTAATCCATATATTACAGCTAACACGTCTGCGTCTATACTACTCATATTTCCTTTTTCTTTGTATTGTCCACTTTGGTAGGCACATATTTTTTCTTCATTTTTTGGACTATATTTATTTGGTCTTGATTTTAAGATGGCTCCCCATCCTAATTTACTGCCATATGTTTGGACTATTAAATAATCTAACTTTAAGGGTATTTGTAAGTCTGGTATATTTTTAATTTTATCCTTAATTTGTTGAACTAATTTAATGTCTTCTATATTAAAGTGTTTTTGTCCTTTACTACCTGTTTTTGCATATAATGGACCTGCTATTTTTCTTAAGTCTTGAATAAAATTTCTCGCATAATTTACTAATCCTAAAAATTTTTGTAATTCTTTTGTATTATCTAGCTTATCTGGCATGTCTAATACTTTTTTAGCTATATGTGATTGTAATTTTACCTTTCCTTCTCCTAAAGTTACTCCTAAGAAATTTATATGTGTCTTACATAGTTTCATTTTCTTTTTACTAATTATTATTTCGTATTCTACAAATAATCTAAATACTATCTATAGGTGTCCTAAATGTTCTTGTATATTTTTACTAAATACTAAAATATCGTCTACATATACTAATACAAAGTTCTTGTACTCTCCAAACATATCATCCATCTTTCTTTGGAAGATAGGCGGAGCTGTCTTTAAACCAAAAGGCATGGCTAGCCACTCAAAATGTCCTTCAGGACAAGTGAAGGCTGTCCATTCTATGCTTTCCGGGTGCATTTTTACCTCGATATCTGATTTCTGATCAAATTTACTAAATATCTTTTTACCTTGTATTTTATTAATTAATTCATTTTTATCTGGTAATTTATATGCATCTGTTCTAGTATTGTCATTTAACCTTTTGTAATTTATTACCATGCGAGCTTTTCCTCGCACTTGTTCACTATGATTTCTAACCATAAAAGCTGCGGATCTATGTCTAGATGTGGATCTTCTTATTACTTCTAATTTAAGTAATTCTTTAATTTGTTTAGTAAATTCTTTAGTATCTTCATTATTTGCTTCTATCGTTGCTGTTTTTATAGTATACTCTTGATTTATTATGTCTAGTTTACACATAATTTTATTACTTCCCTAGTGTATTAATGGCTTTTCTTTGTATTAATGGTTTTTCTCCTATTATTTCCATTTCGTCTAATATTGTTACTATATTTTCTAGGTCTTTAGGATTTTTTATTTTTCCTATAGTATTTATTCCTTTTTGAAAATTATAAAATTCTGCTTCTACATTTATTAAGGTATAATCCTTTTCTATGTCTTCTATGTATGTGTCTTCTATATAATTTTCTTCTTGTTTTTCTTCATATAGGTGTTTTGAAGAACAATTACAATTATTGCCACAGTCGTCACAACATGGAGTTGTATTTTTTGTATTTATTTTATTGTCTTTATTTAATTCCTTGGTTGGAATTTTTCTAGTTTGTACAGGGGTATATGTTGTATTCCTAAACATCATTATTTCGTCTCTGGAAATTAAACAACTTCCGTTATTTTGTATAAGGAATTGTAAGCCTAAGACTAAGTTAGTTTTAATATTAAGATCTCTGACTAATATCTTATGCATATTATATGTAGGCTTATAGAATTCACTACATGTATTTATAAAACTTATTTGTGCTTTCTCTATATATTGGTCGTAGAGATTATAAGTTCCGTCCATTTGTATTGCTTGTATAGGTTCTTTAAAATTTTTTAGAGTATATAATAAATTATGTGGTAGTATCTTTTTATTAAGGAGGCAACTAGTGCATCCTGTATCTACTAAGGCTAAAGTTTCTATCTCTACATCTTTTATTTTTATTCTTAATAGTATTTTTATTGTTCCAAACTTTTTATCTTCATTACATATAAAACTAGTACTATTTTCTTCTACATTCATTAATTCATTTTCTATTTGATCTAAATGTATTGTACCTTGTGACTGTGTATTCTCTTCGTCTATTTTTTATTTTCCTTTTTCTAATTTAGTTATTCTTTGTTCTAAGTCATTTATTCTTGTTTCTAGGGTTATTAGTCTTAGATTAGTAGCCTGGTCTTTTATATGAACCTGTTCTTCAGTTTTATTTACTCTTTGTTTTAACTTATTTTCTATACAACTAATACAGGCTTCCATATAACAATTTTTGCATTTTGCTCTATTTATTTTACTTGAATACCATTTACATATATTGCATTGGTTACTATCTATCCCTTTTAGTCTTTCGAACTCATGGTTACATTCTTGAGAAGTATTCATCATAGTATCTATTAGTATATTGTCTAAGAAATATTCATTTCTTTCTACACCTATTTCATTGATTAAATTATCATCTTCTGAATCAGATGTATCTGATTGAGTATTTATTTCTTCTATATCTATGCTTACTACTGAGTATATACTTTCTGTGTCTGACATGTATTCATCTACATTTAATAATGTTTCTTGAAAATCTTCTATTAATTGAGAATTTCTAGTCTTCATGTTATTCCTTTTGGGGCATGTATTTGCTAAGTGTTCTATACTTCCACAAGTATAACATTCTAATTTATTTTTATAATTTCTATATTTTCTAACATGTCTATTTCTATTTAAATATGGCTTTCTAGCCGAAGATTTTCTTAAAAAATATTTTTTATGTCTATAAGGTTTTTGGTTATATCCGGTTCTTCTTTTATATTTTCTTGTTTTACTAGGTTCTTTATCGTAACTTTGGGTAGTGTATATCATTGCCTTGCAAAAGCCCATTTCATTTTGTTTTAATTGTTTTTGTATTTGTATATTGGTACATTTTTCTATTAATATTTCCATTATATGATTTATTTTTTGTCCTATAGGCCATAAGAGTGTAGGATTTTGCACCACTCCTTCTCTTTTGTACCATCTTTCTTCTATTTCTCTTCCCAAAGCTCCTGGTAATTTATTAAATAATTTTTTACCTAATTCTTCATTAAATGTATTCCCACTAATAATACAATAATAAAAATAATCATTTAGAAACTTCTTTATGTGTATCCAATTAGATATACTTAATTGTTCTAATTTTATTACAACATTTCTTTGTAATGTTACTAAGCCACTATTAGGGTCTTCTCCTGTTAATAACACATGTATTTTATTTGTAAAATTGTATGGGTTTGGCCCTAATTCAATTAATCCTTGAAATTCTTGTGGATAGGTTTGTTTATAAGATTCTCATACTGCTTTACAGGACTCTCCTAAAAATGTTTCTTAGTATCTATACATAGTCTCAGCGTCTGTTTCTTGATAGTTTTTAATAAAGTATGCTACTACTATTCCTTTCCATAAGTCTATTACTGTATTCCACATTTGTGGATCATGTGCAGCTATGTTTAATAATTTTCCTTTATTTTCTCCTCCTTGTAGTCTAATAGGTTCTTCTATAGACATTTTTTTTCCTGCTGGTCTAATATTATCTTTTATTTCTTGGTCAGGTCTAATCCATGGCCGTCTAGGCAAATTACCTTTATTATAACTAATACTTGGGGCGGCAGTAGTTCTTTGGAATGGACTAGCACTATGTGAACTAGTTGCTTCATCCATTAATTCCGTATAACTAGTTATGGATAGATTGTCTATTTTATCTTCATTCATGTCTTCTTATTCATTTATCCTATATGCTAAATTATCATCTTTTTCTTGACATATTCGAAAATGTTCTATTATTTTCATTATATCCATTTTTCCTTTTTTACATCCTCTACATTTAAAAACTGTATGGTTATTTTCTTGGTATAGTCTTCTTGTTTCTTCTATAGCTCTTTCTAACTCGTATCCTTCTTGTATTAATTCTATATTCATAAATTCCTCTTGTTTTGTATATATGGTACTTTCAGTTTCATTATCATCTAATTCTTTTTGGCTTGTATAATTATAGTCTGTAAACCTAATCGATGTCTCACCTTTTGAGCTAGTGTACATTAAATGTTGTTCTGGCGCAAATACTTTGGGTTTACTTAATTTATCTAGATTCCATTCTAATCCTGCATATTCTTCTGGATTTATCTTTATTGGTTTTATTAGTTTTATTCCTTTGTTACCCATTATTTCTACTACATCATTGACTTGGAGTTTAAATTTTGTGTTACTACTTAAAGTCATTTTTCCTATAAAACCTATACACATTAATAAGTTTTTTCCATTATTCATTTCTTCATACCCTTTAGTCTGGATTTCTATTTTAATATGTTTTCCAAATTCTTTTAAATTAATTAAAAAATCTGGACTAATATAAATAATTCCTCCATTATTTGTCATGTCTACTTCGGTTAAGCCAATTATGGATTTCTTTAAATCTGACCATCTATCAGCGTATAATACAATTAGAACTTTGGATCCTAAATTCTTTCTAGTTAATCCTTTTATTCCTACGATTATTAATCCCATATGCATTAACATAAGTTTGGGATTTTTGACCGTCTTATGAAAGCTGGGTTTACTAAATTTAGGTTTACAAAGTCTTCTCCTATCGTTGATATCTGTTCTTCTCTATAGTGTTTGTATAATTGATTATCTTTAGAGAAATGTTTTACATTATATAATGTTTTAGGATTTAATAATTTGAGTTGATTTTGTTGGAAAATCTGCAAATCTCTATCTATATCTATGATTTCATTTAATTCTTGATTTTCTTCTATATTTGAGTGTCTTTTTGATAATATTCTAGAAATTATATTATTGCCTATTCTATTTTCTGAGAAGCCAGGTCTGCTTTCTTGGACCGTTCGCCTATTTGAAAGAAAGTCCATTTTTGAGGTTTTCTAGTTAATTTATGTTTTTCTTGTTTAGGTGTTATTTCTACTTTCTTAAGTTGAGTTATTAATTCGTCTATTTCTATATTTTTATGATTTTGTTCAGGTTGTTTTTCTTTTAGCATTTTATCTATTTTTATGTTTAATTCTACTAGTAAGGCTATTATTGTATTGTTTTGTTTAAGGATTACTCTGTCTGTTTGGCTAGAGGGAATATGATTAGAAAATCCTATTGGTTCTTGATGGAAATTCGTTGTATATTCTAATGCTTTTTTATAGTTTATATCTTATTCACTCATGAGAGTGAGATCATTTCAAGTCTTATGATTATTTCTTTTAAATGACTAATTTCAGTATTTATTTTTTCTACTTGTTCTATAATTTTTGTTACTACTTGAGTATTTTTAATTTCTAATTCTTTAGGCTTTTCTATTATAGTTTTTACCAGCTTTTCTATTTCTATTTTAGTAGGTATTTTTTCTAAATTAAATTTTGTATTTAGATATTGAATTTTTCTATCTATTTCTAGTTCTTGTGCTTTTAAAAAGTCAAAATTCTTTTCTAATTTATCTAATATTTTAATTTGTTTATTTTGTACTACTTGTATTTCTTCTAAAAATTTTATTATAATGTTGTCTTGTTGTTGAATTTTTTCACTAAGATTTATTGTTAAGTCTATTAAAGTATTATATTGTTTATCTTCAGAGAGTAATATATGTTCTCCTTCAGAAAAATTACACTTTAAAATATTATTTTTGTATAGCGATCTGTATTTCTTTTCAGGATGTATTTTTAAGTCTAAATATTCAAGATGTCTTAACGGATCTATTTTTCTATCCTAGTGAACTTTTAACTTGACTAATACTTTTATAGTATTCTATCCTATTCGTAGTATATTTTATGTCTAATTTAATGTTATTTATTTCGCTAGTAAGATTATCTTTATGCTCTACTAATGAGTCTATAATATAGGTATCTTCTATTAATGAATAAATTAGATATGGTCTTGATTTTTCTTTAGCTAATTGTCCTTCTGTCCAATCTAAATATTCTACTAATGTTTTAAGAGTATTTTTAAGTTCAGATCTATATTGTATTTCGTCGTATAACCAACTATAAACTAATCTTATTCTCTTAATATATTCTAAAGGCATGTATATTATCCAAATTGTATTTTTTCAAGTCTTTTTACGTATCTACTTAATCTTAGTTTAGAATTTTCAATCTGTCGCTCAATATGGTTTAATTCCCTATTAAGATAATTTATGTCATAATATGATTCTTCTAAGGTTAATTGTCGTCTTATTTCTAATTCTCTGTCTAAAAGGTATGTTTTATCTAATTTTCTTCTATAAGCCACTGAGTTATTTGTCTATACCTTCTAGCTATGGTTTGCATTAATTATCCTAATAGAATTGCTTCTTTTTTTAAGTTTTTATGTATCCAATTTATTCTCGTATTACACCAATCTATGTCACTATAGTAACCTTGTATTTCCCACCTTATATAATAAGATATTTTACATGTTATAAATGATTATTATTTTTTAACTTTACGGGTGGTGTTTGTTGTTGTAGAATTGAAAGACAAATATGTTTTTTTTTTTTTTTTTTTTTTTTTGGTTTGAGGTTTTTAAATATTGCCAAATTGTTACAATCTATACGATTATTATAGCAATCATCTTTTGTCCTTGCGGCAAATTAATTTTTTTTGTACTCTTCTATTATTAGTAATATAATATATGTCATTTTGTGGTCTTCTCCAAAGCTATGCCGAATATGAGAATTCTCCAATTTCCTCAGATAGTACCTACATTCAAAGATTATATTAGTAAATAACAATTATCTCTGAAAACTCCTCTAATATTGTTGAGAGAAATTTGATTATAACAAGTACCGTCAAAATTAAATCTAAATTCATCATTGATATATAGGGTGTAAGCCATTTGATAGTAATATCGAACTTACTATAATTGTTAGAAGTGACAAAATTTGAAGTGTACATATAATCGAGAACCCTAATAGCTATAGATTAATTAATGTAATCCAATATTAAAAAGTTAATAAGGATAGATTATTTAAATTAGTCTTCTTACATTAGTAATATCGGAAAGATATGGGTTCTTTTTATTTTATCACTTAAGAGTTAACAACTAGGAAGTACTTACATATATGGTTTTATAATGGGATAAGGGTCTGAAAAATACCCCAACTTTGGTCGGATTTGCTGTTGCGATACTAAACTTTCATGAGGACCTATTACCTCCCTAGACTATTAAATATCCTATTTTTTACCCCCTGAACTATTTAATAGTGTATTTTAAAGGTATATATGTGCCCACGTGGACACATTACTATTTATAATTTTGCATTATTTTTTATGTCCACGTGAGCAAATATATATATTTAAAATACGGTATTAAATAGTCTAGAGAGGTAATAGATCCTCATGAAAGTTTAGTATCGCAACAACAAATTCGACCAAAGTTGGGATATTTTTCAGACCTTTATCCCTTTTATAATCATGCAAATATTTATAATTTCTCTAAAAATTAAATTAAATTCAATATATTTCTCTTAAACTCTAGATCCAATCAAATATCATCACCTAAAATGACATAGAAGTAGTATTATTTTATTGTAATAATACACAAAACAAACATATCACTTAGTGTTTATTACAAAGGAAAATGTTTTTCATGAAAATATTTCTTTAAAAATAAGTAATTTTTTTTTTTTTTTACTTATTTTATGTTGTATGGTAAATTAGTAGAAAATGTACATCATCGGTTATTTTCGATTCTATTTTTGAGAAATAACTTTGATCACGGAGTTTCAAATTTTACTAGAAGAATTTCTAAACTATTATGGTTGACGTTTTACTTTTGAAATCTAAAATCTCGTAACAATGAAGTTCACATTAATGAGTACATGCATATTAATAATCTATGAATCTTTTTTCGTATCCAGAATAGAACTAAAAAAAAAAAAATCAAGAAAATAAATCCCATTTATTTTAATTAGGGTTTTGTTTATATGGTCTTTTGGCCCCCTCTCGATCGTTTTCTTATTATTTGACAAATATAAAATAGAGGATTGTGATAGATTGATAATCAATAAATAAAAAAGTCCTACATTGATTAATCCGTCAATATTTGGAGTTAATGAACATGACAAAAAGTCAAAAAGTGTGAATTTATGCCTAACGACCAACTAACTTCGTAAATTAACCAAGTGACACCAAATTCTATTTTGCCCTTTTCCTTGATAAAAATTGAAAAGGTCTACTATCTATTAAATTAAAACAATTATTGCTACCTAACTATTTATATTTATGTAGTTTGAGAATAAATTCTTGTTATCTAGAAGTTGTTAAAGTTGTACGTATCTTCATTCAATTATCTAATTTGATCTTTTCTTTGTTAAAAACCATTTAATTTAAAATTTATTTTATACGTTTCATAAATTATTTTATCAATTATCCCCTTTTTAGATAACTATTTAATAAATGATTCTCTTTTTCTTTTCTCTTTCAACTTATGACTCTTTTAAATCACAATCTAAATTTTTCTTTTGTGGTAAATTAAAATTTTTATGAAAAAACGTTAATCATTTTGTAAGTTAATTATTGCAAATATTAGACGATGCTCAAAATATTTTGTTTGTATAGTTGCACGCTATATTAACCAATATTAGACCTGAGTTTAACATTGTTCAGAGTTCACAAGTGAAGTCAGGAGAGGGTAGTTTGTACGACTTTGTCCTTCCAAAATCTAGACCGTTATCGATACACCCCTAACCTCAAAATAACCAAAGAAGAAGCATCTTCTTCCTCTTTTTTTTTTCCTATTAGAATCTAAACTTTAGTCATCTAAGTTTGAATTCACTTCACTGACCACTAGATCACACCCTTTCCTGCAATCTGTACACCCGCTTTGTTTCTCCCTATGGATCAACAATAATCCACCACAAGTCCATCGTTGTTCTCCAGGAGAGGGAGGGGGGCGGGGTAGTCGCGGGCTTGTCAATCTTTATCTCCAACTCCAACTAATAATGTAAATAAATAAACCAAATTAGGAAAACAACCTCAATGTCCACATCAATAAAGTCATTATCAACCCAATTACCTAATCCATTCGTTCAAAGCATAATCAAACGATTCAAGAATGATGACACACCATGGATTACGACATTAGTAGAAGAAATTCTAAACAATTAGAATGATTCTATGATGGAAAATAACAATAATTGGTATCTATATTAATATAATTTTTTTTGAATAATATCATTATTGATCTGTTAAATTATTATCAGATTATTTTAATATATGATTCTTGGTAAAGCTTCTTTAACAAACTTATCAACTTTTTATAGCTTAGATAAGCAAAGCTACAACTAGCTTATGTGCTTGCTTGAGCAATAAATTATTTTCTATCTATAATCCTCAAAATCAGCCATAAGCTTGTTTAATTAGCTGCATAATATAACAATAAACATGTTATGATTTATCCTGAATTTTCTACCTTATACATTAAAATTTTTACTATGATTATGTTTTACATTGAAAAGGAAAACTAACCGTTTTCTTGGAGGAAAAAGTTTGAACTTCTATAAATTGAAGATATTGAAGTTTATGTGCATTTTTAGAGGATCTGACACTGATACAACAACTTCTCGGAGGATCCGAGCAACATAGACCATGAGTCATAGTCTAAGCACTATACTCAGCTTGAAGATACAACAATAATGTCACAGTCCTCTTTTGGCATGAGAAATGACCAAATGAGCACCAGTAAGCAGTGTCGGATCAAGAATTAGATACTACGAGTATCGAGTGGGTTCTAAAAATGTATATCTAACACCACTTGTACTCGTTTTTTCGCTCATACATATAGCGTTTAGCTTCTCAAGTTATGTCATTCATCTCATTTTCGAAACAAGGAAAATATTTACACAAGTCAAAAAAGGAGGTTATTACAGCTAAAGTTCTATAGGTTATATTCTTATAACAAGCTAGAAAGAGCACAGGTTTTTGTAACAAACAAGTCAAGTAACTGTTAACCGACCTTTACGTTCCAGATTCTTCCATGATGACTCGAGCCGTAGTAGGTGTAACTTCTCAACAAATGCCTCTAGAACTTCAGCCTCTTCTTCTGGTGCAAAGACCATGCAAATGCTAAGCTCCTGGACCGCCTCCTCGTATTCCCTGGATATTTGTTCATTTTGTCAAAATTTGTTGATAGTATGAAATGTTTCAGCAAAAACGAGGAAAAGAACAGAAACGGTTATATTTCATTCGAGTGTCATTGTTTACCTGCTATAGTACAACATCATGCCGTGGTCTCTCCTCAGAGTCCAATTGTGTGGCTGCAGAATCAACAATCTTTGCGAAGCCATAATAGCCAGCCTAGAAAGTTGGTACCATCCCAGACATATTGTCATTACAAGTGAGAAATATATTGCGCACAAAAATTAATACCTCGATAGCTAGGTCAAAACTTCTACTGAAAAAAGACGTTCTTACTCGCCTAAACTAATAAAACGAACACCTGAGAAACGTTGTCAAGCATGTTTCTACATTTCGGATAAAAAGTTAATGCACTAGAGATGATAATCAAATGTCAAGTCGAGGTAATCCCATGTTTGATGAAAAAAAACTATCGAAATACTAGGATGCAGAAATGGACATGGATATAACACTGATGATAACTCGAAAGATTTCATTCTTAACAGTCATATCTAAAGATTAGTGCAAGTTAGACATATTTGGCAGACCAAAGAAATATCAACTGGTGAATATGCTGGATCCTCCAAAAGTAATGCAGTTTTGGAGAATCAGACACACATAGATGCGACAACATTTTTGGAGAGTCTGAGCAACACAGATATTCGGATAGACCACCGAGTTTAGATATGGAAAGCACTTTGTCAAACCAAATGGTGCTATAAATGAGAAGGTTCCGGGGACCTAATTATGCTCGACTAACTAAAAAACCAGATGGAGGAATTAAAACTCATGCAATATTGCAGCATAGTAGATCATGTTTTTTTTTGTAGGAAGTTAGAATCAATAAGAATAATAATGTGGCCAAATTATTCGCGGTTCTCCTTTTCTCATGCCAAAATGTTGCATATTAGCATCTTGAACCTGTAGGGACAACACAAAGTGGCCTGCTTAATCAGGAACGGGAACCAGAGGTAGTAACAAAGACACAATTAGAGTATATGATCTTTACCTCAAATCTTGAGGCCTCAGAAAAGGTACAGTTAGAGCATCGGTCTTCTTAAACTTCTCGTCAGACTTATCCACAGACCTAAGTGGAGAAGTCAGCATCAAACCATGATTTGCTCTTGACGCACGTTTCCAATGAATCCTCTGTATAGGAACCTCCGATAATGTCAGGAAAGGATTATACATATAATAGAAGGGGTTCTGTATATTTGTCCAATTCATCGCGTTCTTCTTTTCTTTATAGTAATAGTACGAGTACACTATTTCAGTGAACTTCACTTCATTTAGTTCAGTTTAGTTTTAGTTTAGGAAAAAAACTATTTTGCCAAATCTATGAATGGCGACATTAATATTCATAAATAACACCATGAGATGTATAAATACAAGCTTAAAACGTCCAACATACTACCTTTTAGAAGAACAAAACTCACCATGAGATTAGCCAAAGCAATTCCTATAATATCTCGGTTTGTTGCAATCTCAAGCTCCGACAGGGAATTGCTATTGATGTCCGAGGCCATTGATCTAGGGTCATCGACGCACTTCCCGTTAACAATACCAAACAAGCTGTGACCAGAAGTAACCTTGAATAGCTCCTACAACAGTTGCAAATGTAGACAGACCAACTCAATGAGACTAGAGATCAACGTAAATTCTGAAGGAATATACCAGAAGTAGTATATGGACATGCCAACGAAAAGATCAAGACATCCATTTGCTCAGATCAACATACCTCAGGGTTTCCGGTTTGGGGCCATATCAAGAATTCTTCTCCAATTCGAGATCCCACAATGGTTAGATTAAGTCTTCGACAAACTTCAATGTAAATGACGCTAAGCAAAATTGCTGTACATAAGTTAAACAGCGTGTCAGATTACATTAGTAAAAATGAAGCAATCAGGAAAGAATTCTGAATTTCATGAGGCTTAAGAAATACGCAAAATAACGAGGATATTGGTGAGACAAATTTTAAGATATACCGCTACAATATCCAGAGCTTAACACTGAATGCAGGTATGAACATTTTGAGTCCACTATCACAGATGACCTTTTGAAACCCCTCGACTTAAAAAGAACAACGTTCACTGCATCCAAAACTTCAACCAAATGGCATCCTATATCTCTCGGAACTAGCTCTGCCTCAACTTCCCTTGCAATGGAATCTAACTCGGCCATCCACTCACTCATATTCTTTCCAGCCAGAGGCATGGCTTCTACGCATTTCCAGTCTAGTGTATCAGATGGCAGTGAAGTAGATCTTCGTTCATTTTGGAGTGAATAAGAATCCATTTCCCGGTTGAAATCCATAAATGCCTCGTCTTCAGAAGCAACGTAGAGCAAAGCCTAACCCGAATAATAGAAAACAGCAAAACAACCAAATGAAGAATGCAATTAATACAAGTAAAAGAACGGATGAAACATGCACGTTACTTGCGAAATGATGGTTTAACTCGTATGCTGAAAGCCTCCGTTCATATAGAAACAATTTTTTACTTATTTGCATTTATCTAAAAGAAAAACAACAACGCCGGAAATTATTTATGGACAGAACATTCCAAAAACAAACAGCCACTTCATTTCTGTCCCTTTAAACCAAGAAAGTGGTTATATTCAAACCAACAGATCAACTGCATTGTACGAAAAGAGCTTATCAAGACAAATTACTACCTTTGCCAGGGATATATCTTTGTCCTTGGACTGAAATGATATCTCCTGTGTAAACTTTTCCCTAGCATCTTTCAAAACCTGCCAGATCGCAAAATCTCAATCAATGATCAAGATTTAGACCGAGATACTCCAATAGACAAACAAAAATAGGCCTATTATATACTCTCTCTATTTCATTCTTACATGGTGGTCTTTGACTGGGCAGTGGGCACAACATTTAAGATCAGAAAGATCTTAAAACTTGTGCTCTTAAACATGTCATGACATTTATATGGCGAAAAGAACATGTCACTAAAAGTAAGGTTTCCAAATACAAAAAGGTGTCATTCATCTTTTAACAGGCTAAGACGGAAAGGGTATCCCATAAAATAGAATAGAAGAAAGTATCTCTATTCACTGATTAAACAAGTATCAAATAACCATTTTGACAGCAAGAATTGATCTATAAAGCAGCATATAACAAGAAATATAGTCCCAAACCTCCTTATAGAACTTGGCTCGCGAGGACCATCGGGTTTCTGCTAGAGCAGCAGAGGAAGCCAAAGGTGAAATGCTCATTCCCAATTTAGGTGCCTTTGTACTTGCAGCAGCAGCAGCCAGTTTGTTCCATTTTCCTTTCTCATTCCCAATCCAACACCCAACGCGACCATCAAAATCACACCTGATGATCCTACAGAATAAAGGGTTTGGGAATTTTCGCCCAGTACTAGGAGAAATTCTTCTCCAATCCACAAATAACTTTACATAAACAAAGTACAATCAACAACAACAAAAAAAAAAAAAAAAAAAAAACAGCCCATCAAACAACCTTCTAAAGCTCACATTTTTCCTGATAAATCAAAACAAGAATAAAAATTCAACAAACACCCTTCTAAAGCTCACATTTTTCTTGGTAAATCAAAACAAGAACCAAAATTCAACAAACATCATTCTAAAGAAACCAAAAAGAAAAGAAATAAGGCTCACATTTTTCTTAGTAAATCAAAACAATAATCAAATTTCAACAAACACCTTTATAAAGAAACCAAAATTAGAAGAAATAAAGCTCACATTTTTTCCTGATAAATCAAAAGAAGAATCAAAATTCATCAAACACCCTTCTTAAGAAACCAAACAGAAGAGAGAAAAAAAAGCTCACATTTTTCCTGATAAGTCAAAACAAGAATCAAAATTCAACAAACACCCTTCTAAAGAAGAGAAAGAAAAGCTCATATTTTTACTGATAAGTCAAAACAAGGACCAAAATTCAGCAAACACCCTTCTAAATAAAGCAAACAGAAAAGAAATGAAAAAGTTCACATTTTTCTTTATAAATCAAAACAAGAACCAAAATTCAGTAAACACCCTTCCAAAGAAACCAAACAAAGAAGAAAAAAAAGCTTGCATTTTTTCCTAGACAAAACAAGAATCAAAATTCATCAAACACCCTTCTAAAGAAAACAAAAAAAGCTCACATTTTTCTTGAGAAATCAAAACAGGAACCAAAATTCATCAAACACCCTTCTAAGGTAACCATAAACAAAAGCAAAAAAGATTGCTTTTTTTTTTCTGATAAATCAAATTTCATCAAACACCCTTCTAAAGAAAACAAAAAAGTTCACATTTTTCTTGATAAATCAAAACAAGAACCAAAGTTCATCAAACACCCTTCTAAAGAAACCATAAAGAAAACAAAAAAAAGACTGCATTTTTTCCTGATAAATCAAAATTCATCAAACACCCTTCTAAAGAAAACAAAAAAAAGTTCACATTTTTCTTGATAAATCAAAACAAGAACCAAAATTCATCAAACACCCTTCTAAAGAAACCATAAACAAAACAAATAAAGATTGCATCTTTTCCTGATAAATGAAAACAAGAACCAAAATCCAACAAAACCCAAATGCAGTTCTTAAATTTTACCTGCTGCAAATGTCTATAGAAACCATAGCTACTGAAGATGCTTTCACACCACTGATAATCATTCCTCTAGTCCAAGAAAACTAAAAGAGGAGAAAAAAAAAAATAAGAAGAAAAGTTGAAATCTTTGATCAATTTAGTTGTCCACTTGTTCAAGAATCAAAATTGGAGTTTTTTTTTTGTATGAGTCCATTTTGGTAGTGAAATTGAACAAAGAAACTGACAAATTGAAGTAACTGAAATTATTATGACAAGTATAAGAACAAAAGTGGAAGCTGACAATATTACTATTACACAAAATTCCAAGACCCATGGTATTGGAGGATACTTTTAAAATCTTCTCTTTTCACACTATTGAAATCTCTTATTTTTAGTAACTTGAGGGGTCGTTTGGTTTGAATACTAAGTTATGATGGGATTAGTTATGCTGAGATTAGTTATGTTGGGATAAGTTATGCTGGGATTAGTTATGCTGAGATTGTTTTTTATTGACTGTTTGGTTTGTTGTATTAAAACTAATATGCATGACATACTTTTTAAGAATAAGTTGTTTGTTTACAAAAATACCCTTCATCTTATTTAGACTTTTTATATGTATTTTTTATGGAGCTTTATTTATTCACTTTTAAAAATAAATTACGTGAATATGTTTAAATTTGTATTTCATATGAATTGAAATAGGCCCGTGGGAAGCCTCTCCTCTTCACTATCATAAGTAAAATATTAATTAAAAACAAATCAATCATAATTTGAAGTAAAAATTGTATCAAAATAACCAAAAATATTGGATCAAAACTCCAAAAATGCTTCAAGAAAACAACAATAAAGTGACCAAAATTACCCTTCGTTTTATTTAGTTAATATTTTCTTTGCAAACTTTAATTATTTATTTTTAAAAATAAAACATTTATTTTATTTAGCTTAAATATTTTTGTTTATGCATTATCATGGTAAGTACCATATGTATTTAAAAATATAACTTTTTCTTATTTAGCTTAAAAATAGAATTTCCCTCTTTAAGTTTTATTAAAGTGAAAGAAGATTTATGGGAAATCAAAATATAAATAAACATAAGAATTAGTCAAATAAATTCATAAATAAAAATTATATTTATATAGTGTAATTTTTTAATAGAAAAATATAAATAATTATCCTAAAAATAAGAAGTAATGAATATTAGCATACATGATATTAAAAATAATGTAAATATACATAAATGTGAAAAATGATGTATACAAAGGGTTTAAAGGAATATAATTGTCATTTTCCTATTCTATTCCAGGATAAATTATCCCGGGATTACTATACCACCAAATGGGAGGGATAACTTATCCCGGTACTAATTCCTAATCCCGGGATAAGTTATCCCAAGCTTTCCAACCAAACAAGGAAATAAAGGATACTTAAAACTTATCCCGGGATTAACTATCCCTATCCATCACACCAAACGACCCCTGAATGTATAATCAAATGTTGTTTTGAAACTATTTTAGAAAAAAAAAAAAATCCATATACAAACGCGCCTTTAATTTATCTTATCATCAATGTTCAATAATATTATATTTTAGAGCTAAAATGGACAAATTCTTTTTAAGAAAAAAATTAAAATTATAGACATATTAATTTGTGTTAAACATAAAGATTAATATAGACAATAGAGGATCTTTAATAATTTATCTAAAACTCAATAAGTGTTGCATTCAATAAGATTTAAAATTCATAAACTTTGAATTTTATGTCTTCATATACTTCATATTTGAGAAAAATGTGATTGTATCAAGTCACTAGAGGCAAAGTTATAATTCTGCTTATGAGATTTTGAGAGATGAAATTATATTTTTACTTGTCATTGGAGACAAAGTTATAATTCTTTTTATGTGGCTATTAAAGACGAGTTATAATTCTGTTAAAAAAAATTGATAAAATTCAGTAATTTTAGTTATATCTTATAAATATTTTATCTAAAACTCAGTAAGTTACCTTTAATAAAATATACATAATACACAAACCTTACTACTAACTCTCGGCAATATAAATAGTAGACTCTGTTTATGAATATGTTGAGTAGGTATGAGAATCTTGTAGATTAGCATTATGAAGAAAACAAGGTAAGAGAAGTGAAGTGAGTGCCAAGGATAAGGTTGTTAATGTTCAGTTAAAAGAAAGAAAGAGTGTGAGACATAAGTCATCACAAAAGCAACATCACTTCCCACCAAGAAAGGGTGGAGAACAAAATATTAGTATAATATATGGTTTCTTCTTTTTAGTGATATTATTTGATTGATGAAATCATAGTAATTTAGTTGATTAATTATTTAAAGTTTTGAACTTGTATTTTATTGATGAAAAATTATTCTTTCACCTAGTATTTTTCTTTGGGAAACTATCTGATTATACATACATTTATATCATATATACTAATTATATCTATACTTTTCAATAATTATGTACACAACTTAACACTAACTAAGAGTTTTCTATCAAAGATACACCTAGATACATGTATTTTTGCTACTAGATGCACTAAAGTAAGGAGAGAGGCTAGCGAGATGGAGAGGAGATAGTGATGTATCTCAGATACATTCGAATTACACTAGATACACACTAGATACATTTGTCTGTATGTATCTGGGATACTAGATAAACAGAAGAGTGGCAAGCGAGATGAAAGGGAGGCGAGTGAAATTTGTTTATATATCCCAGATACATGCGAATCTACTTGAATACAGTGTATCTAGAACAAAATTACACCTAATTTTAACCTCATATATTCCGAGATACATATATTTGGACGTATCTAAACAGACAAAAATCTAATAAAATTCGCGATATTATAAATTAGAGTGCATCCAAATAATAAAGTCCTAAACTAATAAGATTTCTATAAATTTCTTCTTCTATTTTCCGATACACGTCCTTTATTTATTTAATTTTTTTATTATTATTTATTATATATAAAAAAAGATATTATCTAACACAAAATGGAATAAGAATGTCCTGTTGCTATCAATACTGTAGAATAATTCATTATTGGATCTAAGTTCTAGACATTACATTATGGATAGCATCCCATCCCCAGTCTTAAATAGTATATTCGTTTACTTTTAATGGTCATGGTTTTTTTTTTAAGTCAAATTGTAAAAAATTTATGATGTATTTTTTCATCATATTAATATGCAAAAATTTGCAATTTATAGTATTTTTCGTACATTTTTTTAATATTTAAATTTTTTGCTTAAAATATCAAATTAATGTAATATAATATAACTTTAAAAATCAGTCAAATTGACTTATAAAAATCGTAAAATAACAAATAAAAATGAACGGAGGAAGTATTAATATTAACTATTAAAAATAGTTTATTGGGTGACCACTGAGGCGACATCATATCAATATGTTTATGCCAATTGGTATATACCCACTTCATATTTTTCGTCCATATTTTTACATCAAATTGTACAATCATAATTAAATGACAAATAAAGATTAAAAAAAATATTTATTACTTTTTCTATTTAAATTTATATAATTTTTATGTAGAAGAATAAGTAATCTGTTTTTATATAGATCATGGTGTTGAGAATATCATAATATTTTTTTATTGTATAAAAAATTATTGAGGTAAATAAAATTAATTATTTCAGAATTTAGAGGTATATTATTCTTCTTGAAATGTATTCAAAATGAAAATGTGTCTCATCAACTTAATTAATAAAGTAATTAATGGTATGATTAAGTGTTAAAAGTTGATGTAAGAACAAATGTTATAGTATGCTTATATTGATTAATTTGGTGTTCATTGAGTGCGTATAAAAAAAAAAAGTTAAAGTAGCTAGCAGAGTTCGACATATTTAATTTCTAATTCTAATAAAAATACTTAGACAAAAGTATAGAGATATTATAAATAATTTAAAATATTTTTTAAAAAGTATAGCAATTGACTTTCTAAATAACAAAACAGTCATTTTCTTTGTTTTAAAAAGAATATACAACTCCCAATTATTAGATTCAATAATTTAATGAATTATCATCACCACCCAAAATATAAAATATGTTTTAATTGACTCAGCATATCTACATCAAGACATATCCACAAATATAGCATACAACAAGTTGTTTAAGAATTTTTGGTTTATATATATATATACAACAAGTTGTTTAAGAATTTTTGGTTTATATATATATATATATATATATATAAACCAAAAATTCTTAAACAACTTGTTGTATGCTATATTTGTGGATATCTTCCTTTTTTATTTTATATATTTTAGTTTCAATCCCTAATAGTTTTGAGCATTTGACTTCTTGAGGGTTCTCTAAGTTTGTTTGACTTTTTTTCTTGGAACTTCTATTTTATTCAATTAATAAAGACTCAATAATTGAGAAATGTACTAGCCACAGTAGAAAAAAAATTAAAGACTCAATAATTGACAAAACATGTTTTCACTTTAGTGGATAGCTAGAGTAATATAATATTGATAAAAAATAATATATATTTCGTAAAATTAATTAAAGTGAGCGAGGAGTGTTGGGGATGGAAAGAGGGGTGGGGGCGGGGGTAATGTCACGACCCAGACTGTCGTGATTGGTACCCATACTAACCCTCTGGTGGGAGAACCACTACTACAACCCAAGCTAAGCAACTTACGAAAAACTAAGACATTTAAAGGTACGAAAGCAGGTTTAAATGCTAAGGAAAAGAAATAGCTCCCATAAACTCCAAACAAAAGTCTAACAACCAAAACAATGCGGAATAACACCTAGAACCTGAAAGTCAATGTACTAGAACATCTAAGGTTCAACCATAAGTCTAAACAAGAAGGAGTACAACCCCATACTAAATATAAGAAATCTAAAGAACTAGTCTCAGTTTGAAAATGTGGACATAAACAGAAAGAGAACTCATGGCAACCCGAAAGAACTGACTCACCCTTGAATTCGAAATAATCATTGATCTTCTAAACGAAGTCTGTTAATAGCCGCTTGAAGATGCCCTGTACTCAACAAATAAAGAGCAAGTGCAGTATCAGTACATAACCACAGTGTACGGGTAGGATCACGCGGCTATCCCACTAGGTGCAACATACATAAACCATTACAACATAATAATAACATGCATACATCGAACATATACAATATCAATATCATCTATGAATAACGATCAAGTTCATAATTCTCAATTACATAGTTGTGTTAAGTCAATGGTCCTCTCATGGAACCCAAATCCAAACTGTTAGTGTACCGGTTCGTGGTACCCTGTCACACCACGAGCCTACACCCTGGACGTGGCTGGCACTTGAGAACCATTGTTGGCCATAAGCGAACCCTTGGCCTAACTTACTTACTCAGCGGAAGACTCTATGCATATTTATAATGATCAATAACACTATACTCACTTGAATAATAAAATACTGAGAATGCTTAAAAAGTAAAACATTCAACTTGGCCAAAATGGTAACTCAACTCTTAACATAAAAAATGAAAATGTAAAGACAACTGAACTACTAACTGTCTGACTGTTTATGAAGCCTCTAAAACAAAGAGGGATGTCGGGACAAGACCCCCGATCACCCTAACAATGAAATACTGAAAGCAAATGATAAAAAGAGTCCTCTGAAATGCAAGGAGGCTCACCAACTGACTCTGAGTGCTCAATTGGATCAACGAGGTGCTAGATGCTGATCCTGGTTACCTGCGTCTGCATCATAATAAGATGCAGGCAAGCTGGCATCAGTACATTGGATGTATGAGAGTTGGAATGCTAAACATAACTTAAGCTTGGAAATGATCTGAAAGGAACACTTACATTGGCTTTACTCAACTCCTGAATAACTTAAATCAATATAAAGCAATAAACATATGCAATATATAGAAATCTTGTAAAACAGTGGAAAACAATTTAGTTCGTTAAAGAAAAATGCAATAACAAACTCAACTTTACTCATATAATAAAGTAATATAGTTTATGTGGAAGTTTCTCTAACCGACAACCACCACTATGAGCCTAAGTGGTGATATAGCATCTTGCCCACGCTAGCAGAACTGTCCTCTATAAACCTTCTAAAATAGCTAGCCAAACCCAAGAAACTCCTAATATTAGTTAGAGATATGGGTCTAGGCCAATTTTGCACTGCCTCTATCTTTTGGGTATCAACTCTAATTTTATCACCAAAAACTATGTGGCCCAAGAACGCCACAGACTCAAGCCAAAACTCACATTTAGAGAACTTAGCATATAACTCCTTATATTTCAAAGTCTGAAGAACTATTCTGAGATGGCTAGCAAGATTTTCTTCATTCCTTGAATAGATTAGTATGTCATCAATGAAGACGATAACAAACATATCTAAATAAGGTTTGAAAACTCTATTCATAAGGTCCATGAACACTGCAGGTGCATTAGTTAAACCGGACGACATGACCAGAAACTCATAATGACTAAAACGGGTCCTAAATGTTGTCTTGGGAATATCACATTCCCTTACTTTTAACTGATGGTAGCCAGATCTGAGGTCTATTTTCAAAAAACAAGAAGCACCCTGAAGCTGATCGAAAAGATCATCAATTCTCAAAAGAGAATACTTATTCTTGATGGTAACCTTGTTCAATTGGCGATAATCTATACACATCCTAAGGGAACCATCCTTCTTTCTCACAAATAAGACTGGAGCGCCCCAAGGTGAGACATTTAATCGAATGAAACCCTTATCAAGCAGATCTTTCAACTGTTCTTTAAGCACTTTCAACTCTGCTGGTACCATTCTATATGGCGAAATAAAGATAGGACGAGTATCGAGAAGAATGTCTATGCCGAAGTCTATTTCTTTCTCAGGAGGGACTCCGGGTAGATCATTTGGAAAGACTTCTGGAAACTCTTTAACTATAGGAACTGACTGAATGGGAGGTATCTCAACACTTGAGTCATTAACTCGGACCAAGTTATAGACACAACCCTTAGAAACTAAATTTCTTGCCTTAAGGTACAAAATGAAACAACCCTTAGGCACTGTTGAACAACTTTTCCACTGTAAGCCTAGCTCATTTGGAATCTGAAACTTGACAACTCGAGTCCTACAATCAATGGAGGCATAACAAGCATGAAGACAATACATACCTAGAATGACATTGAAATTTACCATGTCTAACTCAATTAAATCTGCCATGGTGTCTTTGTGATTGATGGAAATGACACAATCACGATAAACTTTCTCAGCTAGAATAGACTCCCCAACAGGTATAGAAACACAAAAGGGTTCACAAAGTTTCTCAGGAAGAACATCAAACTTATTTGCAACATAAGGGGTTACAAAAGATAAACTTGCTCCTGGGTCTAGTAAAGCATAAACATCAAAATTAAAGACTTTGATCATACTAGTGACAATATCTGGAAAGTTCTCTTGCTCATGACGACTAGTGATTGCATAAAGGTGTTTTACTCATCCGCCAGTATCGAAAGTAGCTCTTCTAGGTGCAGCCTTGTTTAGTGGTGCAACTGATGAAGATTGGGCTCTATTGCCCTAATTTCCACTACCTTGCCTGTTCTTAGGGCACTCTTTCATGAAGTGACCCTCTTGTCCACACTTGAAGCAACCTATATGTCCATCACGACATTTACCTAGATGGGTTCTACCATACCTAGCACATGCAGGAGCCTAATTACCTATTTGTGCCACACTACCCTGAGACTGTGTAGGTCTAGCTCTGAAGTTCTGCAAATTCTGACCATTATACTCACATTTGTTTCTGGGTGCAGGTGCACTAGCAGATGATGGAGCATGTCTCTTTTGATTTTGCTGAAAAGACGAACGGTTCACATTACCTTTCTGCTGCCCGGACTCATTCCCTGCCTTAGCTTTCTTATTTCTGAATTCCTCCCTATCCCCCAGTTTCTCTTCCTCAACCTGCTGCACATAGACCATCAATATTGATATGTCCATGTCCCTAATTAACATAGCTGTCGTGCCTTTTTTGCTTGATAGACTGGACAACCCAGCAACAAACAGACTCATTATACTCCTCATGTCCACAACCATCTCCGGAGCATAACAGGATAGTTGGGTGAACTTCAACCCATACTCATGAACACTCAAGGAATCCTGCTTAAGCGTAAGAAATTTTTGTACCTTAGCCTCTTTAAGTTCTCGGGGAAAGAAACGCCCCAAGAAAGCCTCCTCAAAACATGCCCAACTCGCAGGTGGTGCATCATCAGCTCTACCCTCTTTCTACTAGTCAAACCAAGTCCTAGCAACATTCTTCAGTTGATATGCAGCTAGTTCAACTCTCTCAGTATGACAACATGCATAACCTCAAATTCCTTTTTCAGTTCCTCAACAAAACTCTCTGGATCCTCAGTAGTGCTTGAACCCATGAAACTTGGAGGATTCATCCTCAAGAACTCTTGGATCCTCGAAGTATCAGTCACTTCCTGTCTAGCTCCTTTTTGTTGCCCAACCTGGTTAGTCACAACTTGGCTTAACATCCGTATAGCCTCACAGAACTCAGCATTGGTAACCTCTCCTTCAGGTTACACTTCAGGTGCATTAGGTACCCCTTGCTCCTCAACATTATGCCTAGCAGGACGACCTCTGATAGCTCTTCGTGGAGGCATGATTAACAACTGAAAAACACGCGCAAGCACGAATTAGAAAGAAACTCTTTAGAGATCAAACTCTAACATACGAAATGAGTGTGAAAGAAGTAAGAAATTTTCCTAAGTGTTGCAGCCTCCTAATTATAGATGTGGTGCGCTTTACACCGATAACTAGGATTCTACAGACACAACTTCATAGACTCCCTAGGACTATTGAACTCTGTGATCTGATACCAAGTTTGTCACGCCCCGAGCCTACACCCCGGAGGTGGCTAACACTCGAGAACCATTACTGGCCCCAAGCGAACCCTTAGCCTGGCTTACTGACTTAGCGGAAGACTCTATGCATATTTATAATGATCAATAGCACTATACTCACTTGAATAATAAAATAATCAGAATGCTTAAAAAGTCAAACATTCAACTTGGCCAAAATGGCACCTCAAGTCTTAACATATGAAATGAAAATGTAAAGACAACTAGACTACTAATTGTCTGACTGTCTATAAAGCCTCTAACACTGTCACGCCCCGAGCCTACACCGTGGACATGGCCGGTACCCGAAGACCATTGTTGTCCTCAAGCGAACCCTTGGCCTAGCTTACTGACTCAGAGAAAGACTCTAAACATGCTTACTATGATCAAAGTGAACTTACTCAAATAATTTTAGTAAAATAACTCAGAATGTTTAAAAGTCAACATTCTACTTGGCCAAAATGGAAACTCAAGTCTCAACATATGAAATGATAATGTAAAGGCATTTGACTACTAACTGTCTATGAAGTTTCTAAAACAAAGAGGGATGTTGGGACAGGACCCCCGATCATCCTAACATCTGAAAGACTAGAAAGCAAATAAAGGAGTCCTCCAAAATGCAATGAGGCTTACCAACGGACTCTGAATGCTCAAGCTGGATCAATGAGGCACTGGATGCTGATCCTGGTTACCTGCGTCTGCATTATAATACGATGCAGGCCAACTGGCATCAGTACATTGAATGTACGAGTATGCGAGTTGGAATGCTAAAACAAGATATAGGCATGAAAGGATTCTGAAAGGAAACACTTACCTGGCTCTTCTCAACTTCTGAATAACTTAACTCAAAATAAATCAATGAAACACATGCAATATATGAAAAAGCTTTATAAAATAGTAAAAACAACTTAGTTCGTTAAAGAAAATGCAATAACAAACCCAATTGTACTCATATACAAAGTGATATAGTTTAGGTGGAAGTTTCTCTAACCATCACGCTGCCAGACTGTCCTATACTTTGCCGTCATATAGAACTACTTAACTTAGTGGATCCACTAGCTTAACTTATGTGATCATCTAAAAAGTATGATCCATTAATACCCATGATGGCTACATAGTTTATGGAGACTTGAGTTAATATGAACTTGCCTCCCCATATCGGTGCTCAATACTACTTCAAAAAATATACTTAGCTCATATGTTTTTAAAACAACTTCTTTCTTTAGTTTGAGGTAATTACTCAAAACTTAGCTTGAAAGCTCTCTTGGAATCGATGTTCCTTTTTCTTGCTCAAATGTGAAAACATTTATAAACTCTTTAGGAATACTTAGTTCCCTTATAGCTTTTTGAGAAATGAACTCAACTCTTTAATCTTTGCTTAACTTGAAACTTAAGTCTTAAAACAAAGTTTAAACATTCGTTAAAGACTTTTGAAAAACTTTATAAATTTTGCTTTGACTAGCTTCTTAACTTCTAGACTTGACTCTTAACTTCTCTTGACTTTGATCCTAACTTTCCTTGAATTGGATTACGGATTCAAGGTTCATGATCTCATGTTTATGGATGATTTCATGATGTTTAGATGTACCTTAGAGTGTTGGAATCAACTAGAAAACATAGGTACATTGCTAAGAAATAAGTACGAAAAGGTGGGGAACGAATAAGGAGAACTAGCGTCCCTGGTGCTCTGAAAGGCGCGGGGTGCCAACCCTCAAAGTTCAGAGAGCTTCATGTGGCGCTCTGGCTGGTGCGGCGCGCCAGAGCCCAAAGTTCAAAGGAACTTTTGTGGCGCTCTAGGAGGCGCGGCACCCCAGCCCCCTCCCCAGAAAACTCCGAACTTTCTTCTTCGTTTTTCACTCTAAACCCTCTAATTTCACTTGGTTCTTTCCCCAAACACTTAGAATCATTAATAACCTCAATATACAATAGATTCAACTCAAAATTACACCTGGAAACATGAATCAAATCATCAAGAAACTTCAACAACACAATCCACAAGAATTCAACGAAAAGTTTCAACAATGTTCATCAAGAACTCAATTTCTAACTTTCAAAGACTTAAATTCACTGAATATAATCATGGTTGGAGCATGGGTGAACTAACCCAATGCTATGTGATCTCACATACCTTGTAGGGATCACCCACGACGAATTCCACACACTAAACTCGACGATCTTGACGAATCTTGCTTCCTCTTCTCCTTTCTCCTCTTTTCTCTTTTCTCCAAGCCCTAGCGTGAACTCTAACTTTCTAAACTGACCAAATTCTGGTTTTACCCCAATTAATCTCCTAAACAGAATTAGAATAATTAGGTCAGGAAAAGACTAAATTACCCTTCCAAAATTCGGATTAGACTTTCCTTATTTGAACAACCCAACTTCCAAAGGGCATAACTTACTCATACGAACTCAGAATTGCGCAAACTCGGCGGCGTTTGAAAGATAATTCCAAGAGATTTCCAACCATATCTGGAAGTACACCTAACTCATCCTAATATAGGAGTTATGGCCGTTTGAAGTTGACCAAAAACTCAATTTTAACTTAAACAAATTTCCAGATTTCAATTCTTTCCAAAAATCACTATTTCCAATTCTTAGCTTCTTCCTAGCTATTTAGAATTGCGAGATGTTACAAAAACAAAGAGGGATGTCGGGACAAGACCCCCGATCACCCTAACAATGAAATACTGAAAGCAAATTATTAAAAGAGTCCTCCAGAATGCAAGGAGGCTCACCAACTGACTCTGAGTGCTCAATTGGATCAACGAGGCATTGGATATTGATCCTAGTTACCTGCATCTGCATCATAATAAGATGCAGGCCAACTGGCATCAGTACATTGAATGTTCGAGTATGCGAGTTAGAATGTTAAACATAACTTAAGCTTGAAAATGATTTGAAAGGAACATTTACCGTGGCTTTACTCAACTCCAATAAACATATGCAATATATAGAAAGCTTGTATAACAGTGGAAAACAACTTAGTTCGTTAAAGAAAAATGCAATAACAAACTCAACTTTACTCATATAATAAAGTAATATAGTTTATGTGGGAGTTTCTCTAACCGACAACCACCACTATGAGCCTAAGTGGTGATACAACGTCTTGCCCACATTGCCAGAATTGTCCTATACTTTGTCGTCATATAGAACGCTTAACTAAGTAGATCCACTAGTCTATGCTAAAAGCATCTTAAGGAGTCATCTAAATAGTATGATCCTTTACTACCCATGATGGCTACATGGTTTATGGAGACTTGAGTTAATATGAACTCGCATCCCCATATCGGTGCTCAATACTACTCCCAAAAATATACTTAGCTCATATGATTAAAACCAAAACTTCTTTCTTCTATTTGAGATAATTACTCAAAACTTTAGCTTAAAAACTCTCTTGGAAATCGGTGTTTCCCTTTCTTATTCAAATGTGAAAACATTTAAAACTCTTGGGAATACTTAGTTCCCTTATAGCGTTTTGAGAAATGAACTCAACTCTTTACTCTTTGCTTAACTTAAAACTTAAGTCTTAAAACAAAGTTAAAATGTTTGTGAAAGACTTTAGAAAAACTTTATAAACTTCTCTTGACTTGCTTCTTAACTTCTAGACTTGACTTTTAACTTCTCTTGACTTTGATCCAAACTTTCCTTGAATTGGATTATGGATTCAAGGTTTATGATCTCATGTTTATGGATGATTTAATGATGTTTAAATGTACCTAAGAGTGTTGGAATCAATAAGAAACATAGGTACATTACTAAGGAACAAGTACGAAAAGATGAGGAACGAATGGGGAGAATTGGCGTCCCTGGTGCTCTAGAGGCGCGGGGCGCCAGCCCTCAATATTCAGTGACCAGTCTGGGGAGCGCTGGCTGGCGTGCCGCCCCAAGGGTGAAGTTTCAAATCCCCTTTAGGGGGGCGCTGGCTGGCGCGACGCCCCACCCCTATCCCTAGGTATTTGACGACTTTTCTTCTCCGTTTTTCATCTCTAAACCCTCTAAACGTTAATGGTTCCTTCCCCAAACACTTAGAATTATTTATACCCTCAATATATGATAGATTTAAACCAAAATTACACCCGGAAATATGAATCAAATTGCAAGAAACTCCAACAACACAACCCACAAGAAATTCAAACGAAACTTTCAACAATGTTCATCAAGACCTCAATTTCTAAACTTTCAAAGACTTAAATTCACTGAATTGAATCATGGTTGGCGCGTGGGTGAACTAACCCAACGCTATGTGATCTCACATACCTCGTAGGGATCACCTCTTGACGAAATCCACAAGTTAAACTCGATGATCTTGACGAATCTTGATTTCTTTTCTCCCTTCTCCTCTTTTCTCTTTTCTCCAAGCCCTAGCGTGAAACTTTAACTTTTCTAAACTGACTACAATCTGATTTTACCCCAATTAACTCCTAAAAATGAATTATAATAATTAGGTAAGGAAAAGACTAAATTACCCTTTCAAAATCTGGATTAGACTTTCCTTATTCAAACAGCCCAACTTCCAAAGGGCATAACTCACTCATACGAACTCAAAATCGCGTAAACTTAGCGGTGTTGGAAAGGTTATTCCAAGAGCTTTCCAACCACATCTAGAAATACACCTAACTCATCCAGAGCTAGGAGTTATAGCCATTTGAAGTTGACCAAAAACTCAACTAACATACTTCACATTTTTTCCAGACTTTCATATACTTTCCAAAAATGATTCTTTCCCCAACTTTTAACTCTTTCCTAGTTATTTCAATTTGCAAGATGTTACATACCCGATCTAATGTTTATGCCGGAACGTGGCAACCGATCCAAGTTAGTGTGTCGAAACTCAACACCCGATCCATTCAACAAGCCACAATCACAATCATAAGTATATTCTTAAATCATACAATCAAGTCATGATTCATGGCATTCATCATTCATCTATCCTCATTTACAATTAGTGTGATCAATAATGCAACATTCGCATACATACATGTATTATAATGAAGCAAGAACAAACATACATCACACAACATGAAATCACAACCATCACCTACCTCAAACAAAGCTTGAATCCCCTAAGAAACTTGATTCTTCCCTTTCCGGATTAGTTTCACTTGTTCTTGGTCTGCAAACAATCATAATAACACAGAATCAATAACGATGTCTAATTACCCGGATTAAAGCCAATACTATCAACCATAGATCAAACTCATGATCCCTATACCCAAACTAGGGCTTTTCCCACCATCCAAATAGTTCCAAAACCCTTCCCCAATAATAATCACCCAAGAAACTAAGTTCTACGGATCAAAAAACGGATTCGAAGAGTGAAAACCTTACATTTAGCCTCAAGAATGGTGGAAACGGTCAAGAAAACACCTGGGGTCATCTCTTAGCTCTCAAAGTCGAAAAGTGCAGAGTAAAATGATTTTGGCGTTTATTTCTGACTTAAGCCGCATCTGTCCCACCACAACGGTACTCACCCCGCTACAGCTGCCCCGCCTTGGCGGCACAAAATCCCGCCATAGCGGCTTGCATGGAACAGAGAGCTAAATAAAGAATTTTCAAACCCCCATTTCACAACACACCTTCATCCCATGACACTCACAAACTACCCTCTCACGCTAAGTTCAATTTCGGGAGTTCTACTCACCCGAATTCAATTTCGTAAAGTCGTACGGGTTCCTTAACGTCTTAACTATCTATTCATATGATCGAATTCATAATTAGATCTCCCAATTGTTACCAGATTTCTCTAGACCTCACTAACTCCAATTTCGTCCAAATCTGGACTAGGTTAGGAAATTCCAAGTTACTACGAAAAAGTTTTCCATCCCAAAAATTTTCCCTAATGGATTTTCTATAACGACGGAAGCCGATCGTTACAGGTAATTCATTTTTTGGGTCTTAATATGTCATAGTATGTTATTTATTCTATTTTCTTTATTATTTTAAAATTTTAAAATAATAATTATTTAAAAATAATTTATTTATGTTAAAACGATAGTTAAAATGGAATGAATGAAGTAATTAACTGAAGTGAGGCTTGAAGCAAAGATTTCATCATCATTACAAACTTAAAATGTAAAACAAATAAGATTAAAAATAATTTTTTTATGTTAAAACGATAGTTAAAATGAAACGAATGAAGTAATTAACTGAAGTGAGGCTTGAAGCAAAGATTTCATCATCATTACAAGCTTAAAATGTAAAACAAATAAGATTAAAGAAAACTACTATATTTGTGAAAAAGAAAGATATGACTCATTATTAGAACCCTTAAAAGCAATTTTTTTTTTTTGGTAAATCATATTTTTCATTAGAAGCAAAGTTATCCAACACTATTTTTTATTTAAAGATTCATTAATGCCCTTTTGTTCTGAGCCATTTGAGTATTAAATCCAAAAAATAGATCTGCAATAAAATTAACCTCATTATTCATCACAACCTTTCTCAAACCCCAAATTGATTGAGTTTAACTAATACACATCGATCTTGATTTAATATTTTTCACATCATTACGTTACTTTACCAATTTTAGCAGGTAAGTTGTTGTATTTTGATTTAGATAATAAATTTCACTTTTTTTTGGACGATTTAAGCTGTTTCGAGTGACATCATGACAACAACAATAACATATTAAGTGAGATCCCACAAGTGAGGTTTGGTGAGGGTAGAATATACATAGACCTTACTACTACCTCATGAAGATAGAGAGAATGTTTTTGAATACTATTTGTACGTGTATATAACTTAAACTCTGAATCTGTTCTCTTTTTTTTTTTTTTTTTTTTTAATTTGTATATATGGCCAAAGGGCCTTCTCCATTGATCCCTCTTCTCCTTGTACTCACTTTAGTGTTACTTCTTTATGGTCATAGTCTTATAATAAACACTATTTCACTAGCAAAAGATTTAAATTTCACTTTTTTCATTTTAATCCCTCTTTTAGCTATCTTTTTACTTTACAATACAACGCAATCAATCATACTACCTCTTTCTTTCATGCTATTATCTTATACATTTTCAAAAATCCTTATTGTCCCTCTTGTATTGGTCATTATAATATATTTAACGAGTTTATATATACCTTTTTTTCAAGAGAATCGTTATCAGCAAAGTCTTGTTTATGAATATGAAGATGAGTTCGGAGGATGGGGATGGTTGCTTCTTGATTTGATCTTTTTTGTTTGTCAAGTTATGTCTTTCAAGGCAGAAGGAAATGGATGGGGGTTTGTAGTGGTAGTTGTGATTTTCTTCTTCTTATACAATTGTTTTAGTGACTAAAAATTAAAGTCACTAGATTTAATACAATATAAAGAATTTTTACATGATTTACTTATTTTAATTTATCGTAATAGATAATCTATTATATTGTATAGGCTGTTAATACATCATCATCATCATATATATATATATATATATATATATATATATATATATTTTTTTTTTTTTTTTAATTTTATTTTATTTTTTTTATTATTATTTTTTTTTTTTTCAAAACTAGCTTTCCCTTTCATGAAAATTTGTGACTTTTATGAAAAGTTGCAACTTCAATGAAGAGTTGCGATTTTTATGAAAAGTTGTGACTTTTATGAAAGGTAATGACCTTTCCGAAGGGTTGAAACTTTTCCAAATAGTTGTGAGCTTTCCGATAAGGCACAACAAACATTTGTTCACACTACCACTTGTTGTCTATAAATATAGGGATTTCCTCTCATTTTTAAACAATGAATATTCTGAACTTCTTATTCTTCTTCTTTTTCTTCTTCTTCTGCACAATTAAATACTCGTGTACTTTGCTCCTGTTGAGTTGCTCACTGACACCATTGCATATGTTACAAATCCTAATATTTTTTTTACAATCATAAATTTATGCTTATGTTATTAAGGATAAATGATAAGATGTTATAATTTTCATTTTCCTTTACATTATTAATGTTCATTATACTACCTAATCTTGAATGTAAAATAATATAATGTTTTAGTTTTAATGACTGATAGGTTTTAAATATTATTTTATTAATTCCGTGATATTAAATTCCCACGCGAAATACGGATAATTTTACTAGTTTTATATATGTATGAATACTTGTAGTTATGACCATGTAAAACTTCACTATGATATCGCATTTAATCGAAGGGATTAAGTGAGTTATCTCGTTATAAAATTTGAAATTAAATCTATCATGCATTTAATTAAAGATAATAGTTAAGTTGGAGGTAAAAGTACTTAGAGAAGTAAATAGATGTTGCATATGAAGAAACAAATATTAATGAAATATTGAGTTAGCATTGGTCCAAATAAGATCGATGAGTTAGCTTCACGCAAAAAAAATTCGATATTATCCTGCCATTTAAAAAATAATATAAAAATATATATATAATAATTATAAATTTAATAAAATAAAAAGTATTTTTCTCCTTTTATAGACCTATTAGGAAGTTTAAAATACAATTTCCCAAATCCTTTTGATTAATGCAAAAATTAACTATTTTGTAGAATCACATAAGAGAAATGTATTTAAGTCTTATTTTCAAGTTTTCAATGTTTTCTATTAATAATTTTTCAAATTACATTTAGTTTTTTGTCCTCCGGGTAATTCCTTATTTTATAACCACTAGAAAACTACCACCTCGATCAAAAAGTTGCTATTAATATTTATAAACTATATAAAAATTTGTATATATTTCGATTCGGATTTACTCCTTAAATTCAGATGTTAACAAGCTAGATTGAAGATGATCACGTGGACTACCGCCCGTCTTCGTACTAAAAGTACTAGATTGGAAGAGGTAGATATACCTCAAAATCTTGATTTGTTAAAAAAATGGACTATTCCAAAAATTATTATTAGAACCATTTATGACTATGGTTGGTTTGATAAGGTCTCTAATAAACAGTTGATAAAAACTACTGAACAATCTTTGGCGTTAAATTCGTCCAACAGACTATTCGTTTGTTAAATAAATGAGAAATCAACTTGTATAAACTTCGGTATAACTTCTTGCATATTGGCATGATACAAATTGATACCAACTAAACAGGATCTCCGAAGACGGGCGGTAGTCTGCGCGGTCATCTTCAATCTAGCTTGTTAACATCCGAATTCAAGGAGTAAATCCGAATCGAAATATATACAAATGTTTATATAGTTTGATGATTGTATGGAAGGATCTAATCTTTTTACCCGAGCAAAGGGTCTGTCTAGAGTCAATACGTATTGCTATTGAGCCCATATGTCTAGCAGCTCTAACCGGGTATGGAGCGCCCTTTTCAACTCATTAACGGGCTTAGAACCACGACTGGCTAGACGGAGTCACTAAAACAAAGCCAATAACTTGTTGTATTAAATCTGACTGTACCACTATCTCGGAACCAAGTCAAGAAACCATATATAAATTTATTTATATTTAGATAAAGTTTAGATCTTTCATGGTAGATATAAAAGCGAAGTTAGATATCCGACATAGATATGATTCTTTTAGTCGGACATAGTCACGGCTCTAGATTGGAGAAAGATAAAATAAAAAGAAAGGACGAATTAAAGTACCTTGTAACTATGGCCAACACCAGGGCCTATGAGAACTATACACTTTATTGACAACTCCGGTAAGTATCTGGCGAACTCACAAATTACAAAAGAGGCAAAAGAGAGAGCTTTACAAGAGAGAAGAAATGGAGAGAGAATTTTTGAACCTGCCCCTCAATAACTAAAACTAAACTTATTTATAGAAAAAAAAAAAAAAAGAATCTACAAACAGTAAATGTGGGTCCCTATGTACAGTAACAGTTTATCTACTGTTGATCAATAGTGTATTTACTGTTGATAGTGGCTTTTTGTAACATCCGACAATTTGAAATAGCTATGAAGAAGCTTGAAATTGGAAGTAGCCATTTTTTGGGAAAAAATAAAAATACAGAATCTGGAAAATTTGGCTAAGTGTGGAAATCAGTGATTTTTTGTCCAACTTTGAGCAGTCGTAACTCCTAGATCAGGATGAGTTAGGAGTAGTTCCAGTTATGGTTGCGAAGCTTGTGGAATGATCTTTCCAACGCCACTGAGATTGCTCGATTTCGAGTTCGTATGAGCGAGTTATGGCCATTGAAAGTTGGGCAGTTGGCAGGGAATCCGTCCGGAAATTTTAAGGGCATTTCGGTCTTTTCCCTAGCCATTTCTTTTGAGGTTATATGTGTGTGTTAGGCTGATTTTGGATCATTTTATCCTATTTTAAAAGAGAAAGAGTTAGGGTTCTTGAGAGAAGAAGAAGAGAAGAAGAAGAGAAGAAGAGGAGAAGAAGAGGAGAAAGGAGATCAACAAGTTTCCGTCGTGGATTTTCGTCGGGGGTGATCCCTATCAAGGTATGTGAGTCTTTGTGTGGTTTGATCCTTTCCCCCACACACCAAGCTCATTTTTTTTATGATTTGAGAAAAGATTGGATTGGTGTTGAAGTTGTTGAAGTTGTTAGTTGTTGTTGATGTTGTTAGTTGTGTTGTTGAAGTTATTGTTGGTTGTGGGACATGATTGGGTTGTGTATTTGAGTTGTAATTTATTGTATGTTGAGAGATTGATGATCCTTAGTGTTTGGGGTTAAATCCATTGAAGTAAGGGTGGTTTAGAGTTGAAGAAAAGAGGGAGAAAAGTCGGGTTTTTCTGGGGAAAGGGCTGGCAACTGGGCAGAATGCAGAGTGCCCAGCAGCCCCCTTTGAAGCTGGCCAGCAGTCCCGTTTGAAGTTGAGGGCTGGCGCCCCGCGCCTCTTAGAGCGCCAAGGACACCAATCCTTCCCGTTACCTTAATTCCCCATTTTATTTTATTTTTGTTCCTAGGTATTATACCTACGTTTCCTAGTTGTTTCCAACACTCCAAGTTACTTCTAAAAGTCAAGAACTCATCCGTAACATGTGAGCAAACACCTTGAATCCAAAATTCCAATTCAAGGAGAGTTAGTTAGAAGTCAAGTGAAGTTAGAAATTAAGAGTTAAGCTTAGAAGTTAAGCAAGTCAAGCTAGTTGTAAAGTTGTTCAAGAGTCTTTATTGAACGTTTTAACTTTATTTTTAGATTCAAGTGTCAAGTCAAGCAAAGAGCTTAGAGTTCAAGCTAAGTAAAGAGTCACAAGTTTCAAGTTGAGTTCATTTTCTCAAAGTTATTAGGGAACTATGTATTCCCAAAGAAGTTTTAAAGAAATGTCTTTACATTTAAACAAGGTTGGAAACTGAAATTTCCAAAGAGCCTTCGGGATAGTTTTTTTTGAGTAATTATCTCATGTCAGCAGGAAGAAATGTGTTTTAAAAACATAAGAGCCAGTACATTTTTGGGAGTAGTATCGAGCACCGAATTATTTCCGTCTTAGATGGAAATTTTTCGAGCAATATGCTTCACCGAGCTAACTTGAATTATTCCCTTCTAAGGGGTGATGCAATATTCTTGCACCCTTTTTTCAATCAAATCCAACAGTTCTTGTCCATATAAAGACTTGGTTTTGGGATCTCTTTTCATTAATTTGTCCCATAAATTATTATAAAAAGTCCTATATAAACAAGGAATTTGCTCCTCGGTGAAACCTACTTCTGGAGTCCATTTATGAATCCATGAAATCAAAAATTCAATGAAGAAGTATATTTGTTCAATTTTTTCGATGTAAAAGATATGATATGTGTGATATAATGCGTTAAGATCGGCCGAAACTTTAACGCATTCTTTGTATAACTTAAGAAATGGATCTGGTAGAATTTTAATTGTTGGACCGTGGTATGATCACCAATTTAAAAATCAATTAGGGATTGGTTATGTGAATATCTTCGCACAATTTTTAATAAACCAAGTGTGCTTATGTCTCTCATTATTGTAGATGAGGACTTTATCAAAAGCACAAATATAGTCCCTATATGTAAAACTAGACTTTATTCAGGTTGATCTGCCTTTCCTTCATTGTGGAGATACCCCAATCTTCAACAGATATAATCTATTTGATTATCATTTTGGAAAAGTTATAAACATTCTCACTAGTGTTATAACCTGAAAAATGCTGAAATTCAGCACTACCGGTGCTTATTAGAATTGTCTCATAATAAGATCCGGTTTTGAATGACTCGCCCGAGAAATATAATCCATTAATCAAATATCGCTGGAATATCTTCCAGGGTTCTTCTTTTCGCTAAATATCAGAATTTTCTAAAAGAAATATCATTTCTTTCTTGGATATTTTTTCATATGATTTGATATCATCAACATCTTCTTTTGCTATGGATGCAAAGGTATCACTCTGCTTTTGGGATAGATACTCCTGTAATTGTGCATATAATGGATTATTTTCTAGATTATCTTTCAGATGTATAAAAGAAGCCTCCTTTTGAGAGCTTTTTAGATTTACCAAGCTCATCCCTCCTCTTTGTATGATTGGGGAGCTAGATGAAGAAGATCTGTATGACGATCCTGATGATCCCGGGGATGATCTTCCCCTTCCTCTAGTATAACCGCCTTTTCCTCTGGCTTTAGTTACCCAAGGAGGGTCCATCCTACAAACAAAACATTTTGTTTTATTCGAAAGCATAATAATTGTTATAATAATATAGTTCATCATCAAAATTAACAATTTCTTCTATCATATGAATAGAGTAGACATCTATCAGCATATCATCTATGATCTTTCATAGAATTACTTCATGTACATCTCGATTGAGAGGAACTATCTTTAAGATTGTAACTAAAGTTTTGTCTGTAAAGAAGGGAGACAAAAAACTCATTGTGAAGATATGTATTCTCTAGATAAGAAATCTGGAAGAGAGTTATCACTTCCCTTTTTATAATGGATTTCAAAATCAAAAGGAGCTAGCTGAGCCTGCCACCTAGCAAAAATTAAATTGATTTCTGATCATCCTAGTGCTTTTTGGAACCAGAAAAAGCATATTGTTACTCTTACATATGAAGAAAATTTCTCTGAGGATGATATTCCTACTAAGTCTCGTCCTTGCCAGATGAACGCCGAATTACTATAATTCTGCAAAAAGAAAATTGATAACTTGTTACAAAAGGGTTTGATAAAACCTTCGAAATCACCTTGGTCTTGTACTGCATTTTATGTTAACAATGCGGCAGAAAGGGAATGTGGTGTCCCCAGGTTGGTGATAAATTATAAACCTTTGAATAAATATTTAAAATGGATTAGGTATCATATTCTGAATAAAAGAGACTTATTATATAGATTATATGATGCCAATATATTTTCTAAATTTGATTTAAAATTCGGAGATTGGCAGATTCAAATATTTAAAGAGCATTCTTATAGAACAGCTTTTAATGTCCCATTTGGACAATATGAGTGGATGTAATGCCCTTTGGTTTGAAAAATGCTCCTTCTAAATTTCAGAAAATTATGAATGATATTTTCAACCCTATTTGGATTTTATCATTATCTATATTGATGATATTTTGGTTTACTCAAAGACTCTTGAAATGCACATCAGGCATTTAGACATTTTTAAGAAAATTGTTATACAAAATGGTTTGGTGATTTCTAAACAAAAAATGAGTTTATTTCAAACTAATGTAAGATTTTTAAGACATCTTATTTGTCAAGGGAAGGTTACCCCGATTCAACGATCGATTGACTTTGCCTCTAAGTTTCCTGATGTTATTACATATAGGACTCATTTGCAAAGATTCTTGGGGAGTCTAAATTACATTTTCCCCTTTTATAAGAATTTATCGCATGACTTGGCCCCTTTATATGACAGGCTAAAAAAGGTTCATAAATCACCATGGACTGATAGTCACACCAATTTGGTAAAGAATATTAAACTTCATGTCTAATCTTTGTCTTGTCTAACTCTTGCTAATCCTGCATGGCAGAAAATTATTGAGACAGATGCCTCTAACATTGATTATAGTGGAATATTGAAACAAATTAATCTCCATGACAAAAATGAATATTTGATTAGATTTCATTCAGGAAAATGGAGCGATGCTCAGAGGAAATATGCAACGGTGGCTCATGAAATGTTGACCATTGTCAAATGCGTATTAAAATTTCAAGATGATTTATATAATCCAAAGTTTTTGATAAAAACTGATGCACAATCAGTGAAATATATGTTTGATAAAGATTTTAAACATCAAAATTGATTTTTGCTAGGTGGCAGACTCAGCTAGCTCCTTTTGATTTTGAAATCCATTATAAAAAGGGGAGTGATAACTCTCTCCCAGATTTCTTATCTAAAGAATACCTATCTTCACAATGAGTTTTCTATCTCCCTTCTTTACAGATAAAATTTTAGTTACTATCTTAAAGGTAGTTCCTCTCAATCGAGACGTACAGGAAGTAATTCTATGGAAAATTTTAGATGACATGCTAATAGATGTCTACTCTATTCATATGATAGAAGAAATCGTTAATTTTGACGATGAACTATATTATTATAACAATTATTATGCTTTCGAATAAAACAAAATATTTTGTTTGTAGGATGGACCCTCCTTGGGTAACCAAGGCCAGAGAAAAAGGCGGTTATACCAGAGGAAGGGGAAGATCATCCCCGGGATCATCAGGATCGTCATACGGATCCTCTTCTAACTCCCCAATTATAGAAAGAGGAGGGATGAGATTGGTGAATCTAAAAAGCTCTCAAAAGAGGTTTCTCCTATACATCGGGAAGATATTCCAGAAAATAATCCACTATACTCACAATTACAGGCGTATCTATCTCAGAAGCAGAGTGATACCTTTGCATCCATAGCAAAAGATGATGTTGATGATATTAAATCATATGAAAAAATATCCAAGAAAGAAATGATATTTCTTTTGGAAAATTCTGATATTCAGCGAAAAGAAGAACCCTGGAAGATATTCCAGCGATATTTGATTAATAGATTATATTTCTCGGGTGAGTCATTCAAAACTCGATCTTATTATGAGACAATTCTAATAAGTACCGGTAGTGCTGAATTTCAGCATTTTTCAGGTTATAACACTAGTGAGAATGTTTATAACTTCTCCAAAATGATAATCAAACAGATTATATCTGTTGAAGATTGGGGTATCTCCACAATGAAGGAAAGACAGATCAACCTGAATAAAGTCCCTATGAATTTTACATATTGGGACTATATTCGTGCTTTTGATAAAGTCCTCATCTACAATAATGAGAGACATAAGCACACATGGTTTATAAAAATTTGTGCGAAGATATTCGCAAAACCAATCCCTAATTAATTTCTAAACTGGTGGTCATACCACGGTCCAACAATTAAAATTCTACCAAATCAATTTCTTAAGTTATACAAAGAATGGGTTAAAGTTTCGCCCGATCTTAACGCATTATATCACACAGATCATATCTTTTACATCAAAAAAATTGAACAAATATACTTTTTCATTGAATTTTTGATTCCTTGGATTCATAAATGGACTCCAGAAGTGGGTTTTACCGAGGAGAAAATTCCTTGTTTATATAGGATTTTTTATAATAATTTATGGGACAAATTAATCAAAAGAGATCCCAAAACCAAGTCTTTATATGGACAAGAACTGTTGGATCTGATTGAAAAAAAGGTCCAAGAATATTGCATCACCCCTCAGAAAGGAGTAATTCAAGATAGTTCGGTGAGACATATTGCCCGTAAAATTTTCATCCAAGACGGAAATAAAGAAGAGATGATTAATAATTATCTCGAAGAAGTAAGAAGGAATCTACTCCTCAACATAACTCAATATGAGAAATCAGACACATCCATGAGGAGTGAAACCAGTGAGGACGTCGCCCCTGAAGATATTCAAGAGGCTCAACCATGTGAGTCGGACAAACTTATCTCAAAAGATACTCTGCAAAAGGTGAAAGATTTCCTTCGCGAATTAAGAAAAAAGACAAGATGTGGAATTTATCACTACAATAAAGCCACTATCAACAATAAATACACTGTTGATCGACAGTAGATAAATTGTTACTGTATATAGGGACCCACATTTACTGTTTGTAGATTCTTTTATTTTCTATAAATAAGTTTAGTCTTAGTTGTTGAGAGGTGGGTTTGGAGAAACCCTCTCTCTCTTTCTTCTCTTGTAAAGCTCTTTGTTGTCTCTTTTGTAATTTGTGAGTTCATCGGATACTTACCGGAGTTGTCAATAAAGTGTATAGTTCTTAAAGGCCCTGGTGTTGGCCACAACTGCAAGGTACTTTAATTCTTCATTTCTTTTATCTTCTTCTCTTTCTCCGATCTAGAGTCGTGACTATATCCGGCTAAAAGAATCATATCTATGTCGGATATATAACTTCACTTTTATATCTACCATGAAAGATCAAGATTTTATCTAAATATAAATAAATTTATATATGGTTTCTTGACTTGGTTCCGAGATGGTGGTACATTCAGATTTGATGCAATACGTTATTGGCTTTGTCTTCGTGACTCCGTCTAGCCAGCTGTGGTCCAAAGCCCGTTAATGAGTTGAAAAGGACGCTTCTATACCCAGTTAGAATTGCTAGACACATGGGCTAAATAACAATACGTATTTGAATCTTGACAGGCCCCTTGCTTGGGTAAAAGGATTAGATTATTCCATACAGTCATAAAACTATATAAAAATTTATATATATTTCGATTCGTATTTATTTCTTGAATTCGAATGTTAATAAGCTAGATTGAAGATGACCGCGTGGACTACCGTCCGTCTTCTGAGATCCTGGTTTCGTTGGAGAGTTATCACTCTCATTTTTATAATGGATTTCAAAATCAAAAGGAGCTAGCTGGATCTGCCACCTAGCAAAAATCAATCCCGTTAATGAGTTGAAAAGGGCGCTTCTATACGCGATTAGAACTACTAGACACATTATTATTATTATGAAAACAAGACATGAAACCTCTCGTGGACATCTAACTCTTATATTCTTCATGAAAGTTCCAATCACTTTTAAAAATTTTATATTTTAATTCAATTTCTCAAGTTTTTATAGAAATATTTTAAAATTTTAAATTAAATTATTTATAATTTTAAATTAGTAAATAACTTTTTAATAACAAGATCTAAGATACATATTTACAAACACATGACTAACATCTTCTTAATTTAAATTTGTCTTTTTGCTATTATAAATAAATATTACTACCATATATTTGTTAGGAAGTTGAAGGATTGGTGGCTCATAAAAATACTACAAGGTAAATAACAAGTATGAAAAAAAGCTATACCAATTTTTTGCATATGTATAAATAAATTACTATTATATTTTTATTAAATAGCATATATAGTCTCAATATGTGTGCTATTTGTCATTAAATTTAAAGATAAGGACAATTTAGTCATTGATGTTATGCATTTTAGGATATATACTTGACTTATATTTTGTTTTTCAATGGATACCTAGCAATTCTCTTTGGTCTCCATCACTAATCGCTTTTTCTCTATTAAACAAAAGAAAAGCAAAGTACACCCTATCATTTTCCTTTTTCCAATCAGAAGTTAGCTGGGCTTTATACTATAACTTTTTGTTAAAAATATATCTTTACATAATTAAATCAATTATATTTGAGTTTGATTTTGTCCAAAAAGTTGATGGGGTTAAAGTTATTTATTGATTTACAGGCATGTGGCGTACAAGTTCAGTTGTGGCGTAGATGTTTAGTTGTGAGTGTATTTTGTTGATCGAAAAATTCTTGAAATTAGGAATCATGGATTTTGCTAACAATGTTTACTGTGTGATCGTAATATGGAACATGATTCTAAAAATATTTCTATTGATGATTTTGATGAACACATTTTTTTTTGAAACTTTACTGAAACTTATTTTACGAATCTGGTAGCCTAAGTTATTGAAGATATGTTTTTTTTTTCATGGAATAAATATGTGCAACTCTTTTTCCAAAAATACCTTGGGAATAAATTAAAACAATTTCATCCAATTGTTTAAAATATATATCAAACTATATAATTACGAAAGGCATACTTATATAATTACGTAAGGCATATGTATATATAATTACGTAAGGCCAAAATCTGATTTATTGATGAAGAGATTAGTTGAAGTATTAGATTATAGATATTTTAATATTACAATCGACATAAAACTCCAAGCAAAATCATTGGATGTTCTGTTCTCCAAGCAAAATCATTGGACGCAAAATCATTGAATGTTATGTTACGAGGGTGGCTACGCACGGAGAAGTTATTTTAAGTAGATGACCCTTCAGACAATTAAAGCAGGGTAGATGAGGTTTAGAAGAAAATATCATATGAAAAAAAATAATAAATATAAATGAGATTATACATTATTGATAAAATGAACATATTTGTAGTAGATTAACCAAAGAAAAAGATATCAATATTTTGACGAAAGAAGTTACTCCCAATCATTGATCCTCTCTTATTATAATAATAACGTCATTATTTTATTAATGTTTCAATAACTACACTGAATATATTTATTAATAATGCTAGAAAAAAACCTTTACTAAGTTTTATTTTAGAGTATAATATTAGTACCAAATTGTTGCCTCAGTGATACCCAAGTGGAGCTGGACAGTCCTTCAGTTCTTGTCCATGGTAATAAATATCCTGCCATCAATTCCCACAAAAATTCACTTAATTCATCCCTAAACAATATTTAATTTATGCAAGAATTATACTAATATTACAATTTTCTATGATACAAATATTGTATGTCTTATTTTTTAGATAACTAGGTCCACTTATTGTGGATAGTTATTTATTGAAGGTTACAAAAAAATCAATTCATTTTCTAGTAATTTGTTAATTCTATTTAAATTTAAATGAGTGCACTTGTGGACTCTAAATTGACTTGATCCAATGAGTACGTTGAGCCTCAAATAACTCATTAAAGTATAGATGGTAAAAACGGGTTGAAGTAGTGTAACTATAAATAGGTCAATTGCAATTGAAATTCAAACATATGAAATTGAAAAAATATGTAAATACAAAAGAAAAATGTTAAGCTAATACTAATTAAGAAAATTAGCTTTTACATCCCTTTTTCAAAAAGAAAAGCAAAAAAGGAGAGGGGTTGAATCATGTAGAACAATTACGTTATAACTTGTTACTTGACTCAATTTATTTTTATCCTAGCAAATTTTGCATGTTGAATTTTTGACCTATTTATTGATTTGACTTGTTTTTAAATGTTCAAGTTTGACCCACGTCATTAGTCATCCTTATGATACTTCTACCTATCTTTTAAAGAATCGGATACTAATCAAAGACTGAATATTTAATCCATGCTAATTCTTACCGATGCAAAGTGGTTGACGTCGCGATGATGAGCCTCATCCGCCCTAACCACCATGACAACATCTTTAAGAGTCGCGTCTTGCGTCAAACGCCAATAATCAATGGCAATAACCGGGGCAGCTACATTTTCAATATTTCCCTCATCTAATTCTTTAAGAAATTGAGTGTAGGAATGAATAGCTTCTTCTTCTAAGTAACCAACAATTCGATGTGCCAATTTTGGTGATAAAATATAAGTCATAAAATAAACATTGAAGAATATGCCTTGTGTTATTAAGACAAGTGCACGTTCATACCATTTTGGTTTTGATACTTCCATGAATGTCATTAAGTGCATTCTTTCATTTTCTGCTTCTTCTAATAGTGCTTTGATCCAACCACCACTGTGCTCGAATCGCCTTAAAGATTTACAGTGTAACAACATTCCTCCTACCATGCCGGGGACTGCTGCCACAGTTTCCAACATCATTGCACGACAACCATACCTCCTCTGTAGCACATTATAATTATAAATCGACTGAAATTTGTTTATATAAGATTAAATATTCAAAAAATTGATATGATATATTTTTTTATAAAATAACCGTCATACTATTGACTTTTGATGTCAATAGGGCCGGGCCGACCCAACCCAACCCATTGAAGTGCGGCTCTACTAATAGGTTGGGGGTTGGACTGGATAAAAGTTTAGTGGGTCGGGCTAGGGATGAAAAACTAGTGTCTGACCCGGCCCAAAACCCATTAAGAGATTAACAAGGTTATTTGGTTGGTTTTTTTTGTTTTTTCTTTCTCTTACTAAATTACTAAAATTAACATCGACATAAGTTACTTGAAACTATTTAATATTGAAATATATTGATAAATGTTCATTAAAATTTATAAATCGAAAGATTAAAATCCATACTAATTTGTTTTTTTTGGGGGGATGTAAATTGTAACTTGTAAGTGATAAATGATCGGCGATCCACATAGATCTTCAAAAATAAGCAAAATCACATAAATTAAACAAACTAGCATAAAGTTATGATCGTTTAAAATTTGTCAATGACAACCTCTTACACTGAATATATTGTTATTATTATCGAATTTTCATGTCAAATATGAATGAATATCCTAAGAAAGTACGTTAACAACCTCGTCTCTACTTAGGATCGTTCGCTCTTATTAGATAGTAAAATAAAAAAATAAAATACAACTAAATTTACCTGAAAAAATAAGTCCGTGGGTACCCTAAGAGCCTTGACAGTCCAATAAGCCACTTTATCCAACAATGTAATAGGCTCATGGTGTTTTTTCATATCAATCAATAAATCTGCCTTGTATGTCTCCCATGGCTATATTCAAAATCCATCAAAAAATAAATAAATAAATAAATATATATATATATATATTTAAATAATCAATAGATTAAGAATATCAAATTTTTACATAATTAAATAACATTAAAATCAAATATACATAGGTCAAATGTTCACATATGACATATACAAGGACTTAAGCGTATAGTACTTATATTTCTAAGAAAGTTAATCCGATAAAAATAAAACTTACGTACCATAAAGCAATTCCACTTCCATGGTGTACCATCTTCTTTTGTAACCTTAGGAGGTTGAATACCCCAATAACTAACAATACCTTTATTGTTATTATTTCCACCACTACTAAGAGTGGTGGCGTTGACTTCAGCGCCACCGCTCTGATCAACTTTTCTTTGACCATTGTGTTTGTCATTTTTCTCCTTGTCACTCAAACTCATTATACTTGTGTTATGCGAATTCATAGTTGAAAAGTACCTAACATATGTCACCATCGTCTTTTCGAAACCATTGATAGAATTTCCATGCAAGAAATTGAACGGTGCACCGGTAACAACTCCGTTTCCGGCTTCATTTCCGGCCACCGGACGTATAATTGAATAGTAACGTGGACCAATGTGAGACATCATAGATCGCGCCAACCTCGATGTGCAACGTGTAATCATGTTATTTGAACTAATTTAAATTAAAGTGAAATTAATTGAAGAATTGCAAGAAGTTTGGATAGTAACTTGGAGGAAAAGGCAATGTTTAAGACACTTGTTTATAAACAAAAAGGGTTTAAGACACTTGTTTATATAGGGTTTGTAATTACTTTTTCTGTTTCAAAAGTAGGTAATTATTTAATTTCAATGTTTCACATGACATGTTTAAGGCCACAAGATTAAATGATCAATTTTTCATATAATATATTTGTGATCATAAGATTAAAAGATATGTTAATATATTTAATAGTATATTTTTAATTTAAGATCACAAGATTTAAAAATATTTAAACTTGTGAAACTTTGCTCATATTAAAATAGAATAAACAAATTGAAATAGGAAAAATAACATTATTTTATTAAAAAAAATATTATAAGGTACATTTAAGCTTCAAATTAAGGCGGTGGAAAACGATGTCTTATTTACTTGTGATTTCTAGAGATAACTAGAGAAATCGTAATTGACTAAACTTTTCTCTATTAGAATTAAATGACAAAAGTTAAAGTCAAATTTATTTATTTTTTTTTTTTTGGTAGGGGCAACTAATTGAGAGTTTAATTATTTGTATCTTCGTTGGAGTTTGATTATTTTGAATTCGTGCGATATAAAGGTTTTATTTGAAAAAATATATTTTTTACAACAGATTCTTTCATACCTAGAGCTCGAACTCAAAATCTTTGACAAGAACATAGTAACCTCATCTGCTACACCTTAATCGTGGATGGAAAAGGACTTTTGCACTTAATAAGTGTGGAAATAATTTAGCCACGAAGTAATTGTAGAGTCCAGCACTAGAAACTTCCCCTCGATTGTTCTACTTTCTAGAATAACGAAAAATTAATATGGACATGAAATCATTTGTAGCTTTAAGTGAGTTTTTTATTTATTTATTATATGTATTTAATTAATATGTAAAAACATAAAATTTTGAAAATATTTATATATAATTTAGATGAAGCTTATAAAAAGTGAAAATGGAGTAGGTTTGGAGTGGTGACAATGGACAATATATGGAGATAATGTAAAAATGAGTTGTGTTGAAGAGTGGAGAGGATATAGTTAATGTAGAATGTCACTTGTGAAATTTGTCTTTTTTTTTTTTAACTTCACTAGAAAGTGATCATTTTTCTCATTTTTAAATAACATAGTTTCCAAAAGAACACAGTTTCAACTAGCTTATCTAGAACATAACCGTAGCTAGGAAGTTATGAATGATACAGATTATAGTACAAAATTCCTATGTGGGAATGCATCATCTAGTATTCTTGTTCTCTCACCATATTAGTAGTTATAGTATTATTGTAATAGTTTCTTATATTTCGATTTTTGTTATTATATGTTATTTTTTACTTTGACTATCATATTGTTTTGTTGTAGTACTGTCCTATTATTATCTGTTTATTTCTTGTATTTCCATTAATTCTTTTTTGAATTATATTTTTTAGCCAATCAAGGGTCAATCAGAAATAACTTCTCTATCTCTGGATAACGATAAGATCTACGTACATTTTATTCTCATCAAACCAATTAGATAACCAACTCATCTAAAATGGATTGAATCGAGTAAATAATTATAAATTTTACCCATTTTACTATCTCTATCCGAAACTATAATTTCTCAACAATTACATTTGGCCAACTTTAAAATTAGAGGCAAAATCTAAAAATGGTAACCTAAAAAGTGTGACATTTGCAAAAGGCATAATACATTATTAAATATGACATTTAACTTGACTTTAAATTCTAACTTTGACCTTTAACTTTGATAGTACACAAAGAAACACTTTAACTATCCAAAATTTAAACAAAAAAACACTCATATATTTCAGACAAAATGCGTGATATACAAATGTTCTGACATGGATAAGTGAACCATTCAGTTGCTGCCAACTAACTAAAATAAATAAAATAAAAATAAATTATAATATAGAATAAGGTTAAAGTGAAAACAAATTCATTTTTGGGAAAAAAATTTTACTACGCTCTTCTCCTCTTTCTTCTAAAAAAAACCCTAATCTAAATTTCTAAAATTCATGCCCCTTGTATTCAAATTAAAGAAAATTTTGTTCAAGATATGTGCAGAAATTTAGTCAAGGTATCAAGATTCAACACTTTACAAATAAGAATTGCATACTATTGGTCAGATGTTCAAGCCAATATGGGAATCACTAGAGGAAACTAACGTTTTTGTTGCAAAATTATTTCAGTGCAGCCCATAGATATTGGAAGACATGAAAATCAATTAACTTTTTCTTCTTTGCTTTAGTTTGAAGTGTCTTTGTGCTTTAAGTTGTCAAATACTTAGTGAGAAAAAAAGGATATTTTGTGTATTATGATTGTCATTACGAATTTTCGGAGGCTAATAGATAAACATAGAGTGCTAAAAATTGTTAAGTAAAATGGTGCACTTAAACTGTTTGATAAAATGTCTAAATGAACTTTTCCAAATCTTTGTCAAGTTTGAGTAGCAATCTGATAGCGGAGTAAAGAGTCCTTAAGTGTGGATCGGAGTGGTTGATTGAGAGTCTTCAGACTTAGATTGTGTTTGATTTTTACAAGTGTATACTCACCCCATCTTGCTTACAATAGATATAGGGAAAAATAAAAAAACTTCATTATAACTTTTTTTTTCACAATAACAAAAAATAATTAAATGTCACTTGCAATTTGTGCACTTTGCAATGAACAACAAATAATGCAAAAAAGAGAGGGAAAAATGTTGGAAAAATTAGAAAGAGATTAAAGTGAAATTTAATTAAAAAAATTAAAATATATATATAAAAGGATTGATTAAGGATTTAATTTGGATGTGTTTCACGCATTTTGCCAGGTAGGATTCGAGTTTTTTTTTGTTTAAATTTTAGATAGTTAAAGTGCCTACTTGTGCAGTGACAAAGTTAAAGGTCAAGTTATAATTTGAAACCAAGTTAAGGGTCCAATTTATGAATAATGCCTTTGCAAAAATCAGCCTTAAATACGAATTAATTAGGGAAAAGGCAAAAGTACCTCTCTAGACTATGACCCAAATTTCAGAGACACACCTTAACTAACTAAGGTTCTATTACCCCCTGAACTAATTTTTTTTTGTAATTTTGTACACCTTTTTGGCTTACGTGGCATCCAAATATCTCCTATGCACCTCAACTGCATGGAGTCACGGGGTGTGCCACATAAGCCAAAAGGTGTATAATATTATATATAAAATGAGTTCAGGGGGTAATAGGAACTTAGTTTAGTTAAAGTGTGTCTCTGAGATTTCAATCATAGTCTAGGGAGTACTTGTGCCTTCTCCCTAATTAAGGCCCAATTCTGTTTGGGTTAAATTATATAGTTGGGCTTCACTATTGATTAGTAGGCTAGCCACATATGATAAGCTTAACATATTGGTCGATCGGTCAAAATAATTCTAATTACGAGTTGAAATATATAAAAATTATATATTAAGTATGTACTATATTTATATTATAAATTAATTATATGTATATAATATATATTTTTATATATTATTTTGATGTACGACTGTCACGACCCAGACCGTCGTGATTGACACCCACACTAACTCTCCGATGGGAGAACCACTGCTATAACCCAAACGAAGCAACTAAACCAAAACTAAGGCATTTAAGTTATGGAAGCAAGTTATAGACTAAGGAAATAAATAGAGTTTCCATAAACTCTAACAAAAGTCTAACAAAAACTAAACAATGCGAAAGAAATAACCTAGAACCTGAAAGTCAATGTACCAAAACATCTAACAATGAACCAAGTATAACAAGAAGGGATACAACCCCATACTAATGAACTAACTAAAACAAATGTCTAAGTTCGAAAATGGTGGACATAGACGAAAGAGAATTCCATGGCAGCCCGGAAGAATTGGCTCACCCTTAAATTCGAAGTGACGATCACTGATCTCCTAAGCAAGTGTCCACAATGGCCACGAAGATGCCCTGACTAACAAAAATAAGAACAAGTGCAAGATCGCGACACAACCACGATTGTCTTTGGTAGGATCACGTGGCTATCTCACTAAGTGCAACATAAATAAGTCAAGACAACATTAAAATCACATGCATATATATCAACATATACAATACTATCAATATTAGGAACAACGAACATCTTCACATTTTATATCAAATGATCGGTCCTCTCATGGAACCAAACTCAAACAGTTAGCATGCCGGAACGTGGCAATCGATCCCATTTTTATGCCGTAACATGGCAACCGATCCAAGTTAGTTATGTCGGAACATGGCAACCGATCCATTCAACACACCACAATCACAATCACAAGTACATTATCAAGATCATACATTTAAATCATGATTTCATGGCAATCATCATTCAGCTATCTCATTTACAACAAGTGAGATCAACATTGCAACATTCATACATATACAAGTATCATAATGAAGCAAGAACAAGCATACATCACACAATCATAGAAGCACAACTATCACCTACCTCGAAACAAGCTTGCAACCCTAAGAAACTTGATCCTTCCCTTTCCGGATTCGTTATGCTTGTTCTTGGTCTACAAACAATCAATATAATACGGGAATCAATAAACAATCATTAATTACCTAGATTACTAACAATTCTATGAACCCTAGATCAAACCCATGATCCCAATTATCTAAATTAGGGTTGTTTCCACCATAGAATCTATAACAAACCTCCCCCCATCAATATTTACTCATTCTATTACGTTCTATGGATCAAAAAATGGATTCGGGGAGTGAAAAGCTTACCTTTAGCCTCAAGAATGGTGAAAAATGTGTAGGAGTTGCCTGGGGGTCGTTCCGTAGCTCTAAAAGTCTAAAAGTGTATAATGAGGTTGTTTAGGGGTTTATTAATGACTTTAATTCACGTCGGGCCTGCCACAGCGACCACCACCCTGCCACAGCGGCCCCGCCAAAGCGGCAAAATCCAGCGTCAAAGCGACATTCTCGAGAAAGAGAGTTATTTCAAGAATTCCAAAATTCTCATTTCACAACACACCTCTAACCCACGACGCTCAGTAAATACCCTTTACGCTAAGATCTATTTCAGGAGTTTTACTCGCTCGAATTCAATTTCGTAAAGTCATACGTATTCCTTAATGAGTAATCTAGCTACTCATGTAATCAAAATCATAAATGATTCACCCGATTGTTACCAAATTTCCCTACACCTCAAAGACTCTGATTTCGTCCAAATCTAGACAAGGTTGGGAAAATCCAAATACTACGAAAAAGTTTTCAGGCCCCAAATTCCCCTCGTTGGATTTTCTATAACGACGGGAACAGGTCGTTACAACGACTATGCCTCTCATACACAATAACTTGCACTAGATTAAGAGTTTTGTACAAGCCTTTCAATTACCGCATTATAGTTACAATTGCTAGTCAAATATATAAAAAATATACATTCAATGTATATTTATACACAATAAAAAATTAAATCTAATCATAAAATTTAATTACTTTTGACTTTAGCTAATTGGTTGAGCTTTAATTTGTTCTTCATGCAATTTAGTCATCAAATGTAAGTTTAGTAGTTTAAGCACAAAAATCATATGATCGTCAAATTAAAATATTTAAGCATGTAGATTTGAATTTGCGCATACACTTTATCACTTAATCATGGTTAACTAATGCATGTTTCATTTTATTAAATTACATAATGACGATAAAATTAATTATTCAAACTATCGGAGTATTTATCCATTGAAGTTGTAGCTTTCACCTAATAACAACAAAAGGAGGAAAAAATAAGTGCTAAAACCTAGAAGTAATAATAATAATAATAATAATAACGATGATGCATGATCCACAATGGAGGCTCTTTTTCTTCTTTTTTCCGTCCGGTGTCCATGTTTGAGTCCGACTAAATCCGAATTCATGTTGGAAGTCCTACATTAGAGGGTAAAGTGCTCCCTAACAAAGGCGACCTCTGTACCCAGGGGACTCGAATCCAAGACCTCTAATTAAGAATGAATGAGTACTTACCACCCCGCCGTGATGAAGACTGTTAGTACTCAACAATTGAATTCCTTTTTACATCAATTAAATCTTCTTTAATTTCTTCTTATTCTTCTTATGTTGGCCTCTAACTTTTTGACAAAATTATGAAAGTTTTTTCTAATTGTGTTTTGGCTTTATGGATATATGAAGTGCTAAGAATCTTCAAAAAGCTTTAAATAAAGTCACGCGTGGGATGAATGAATTAACACTAAAGTAAAAGTTGTTGCCCTACCACCACCAACCCCCACGCACCCCACCCCCACCCCAAAAAAGGGAAAAAAAATATGGAAATTTGAAAAAATGTTAATCATGTTAACCTCCTTTTTTGTTCATTAATTTATGATGAGTGACATTTCTCTAAAATATATATAATGTTTATAAATTAATACTAGGTATCTTGGAATAAAATACAATATGTAGGTTTGGTTCAAAGGTCGATTCATGATTTAAAATTTATGAACTCCATAGCTAGCAATTTTAAGTTGACATAATAATAATAATAATAATAATAATAATAATAATAATAATAATAATAATAATAATAATAATAATAATAATAATAATAATAATAATAATAATAATAATAATAATAGTAATAATAATAATAATAATAATAATAATAATAATAATAATAATAATAATAATAATAATAATAATAATAATAATAATAATAATAATAATAATAATAATAATAATAATAATAGTAATAATAATAATAATAATAGTTGGATTGACAGTTAAATAGATATTCAGTAAATTTCTTAATTATATATATAATTTGGGCAAAATGTTTTTGAATTCATGTGAACACATATATTACATTGTAAATCCGCTTGGTGGATATACATGTAAATGTAATTAAGTTTGTGTAATTTTTTAAGAAATGTTTATGAAGTATTAATTAGTATATGTTAGGGTGCACTAAACATATATAAATTGATAATACTTAATATCAAACACAGAAATATCCTTAATGGTGTTTCTGATTTATAAAATAAATCTATCAGAAGTAATTTTGATTTATATAAATAATATTTTTCTTATCCACGTAATTTTCGAACAAAAGATGTTTAACTCACCAGTTATCACCCTTCAAAACTATTTTCGTAAAATAAAAATTTCTTTAAAACATGTCGCATCGAAGCAGGTTAGAAAAGAAAATATAAAAGTATAAAAGTAACTAATATAGAAAAGAACAATAACAACCATAGATAATATAATAACCGAAGAATATATATATATATATATATATATATATATATATATATATACACACACACACCTTGGAAAAAATGTGTTGAATAGCATGCCATTTTTAGTGCATAAGCAAAAGCAAAAGTTGGTCATATTATGCAATTTGGTTTGACTAATCACAAAAATATAGAACAAAGTACCCTATGTGCTTGCATTTCATAATTCATATGGGTCATATCTATTTGTGTTCTTCAACATGTGCACAAATATTTAATTACTTATAATACTTAATATTTCTTATTTTACAAGAAAAAAACATGTCATATAGGTATGTCTAGACTTTTTGTGGTGGGTTTTGAATATTTAACAGATTTAATTAATAATTAAAGGAAGAAAGTAGTAGCCATTCTTTTAACACATGCTTACAAATGTAGAGGTATTGTTTTTTAAAATGACTTTGGACAATTTACATCATATAAACTAATTTTTCGAGTTGGATTGAGCATAATGTCTTTTATTTATTTTATCATGGTATTAATTTTTATTCTTGATCTACTCAATATTAAGCTTATATTATATTATTCACGCTTTATATATTATTATTAAGAGAGGTTCATATTGATCAATAAAACAAAAATATCGTATACTCGTATTATATAAAACATCTACAAAAAGAAAGACATGTTCTCCCTAAGGAAGAAATTGTTCAAACATAATCCTTTATAATTTGAAAGAAAATAATCCTCCAATATTTTAAATATATATTTTATCCTCAAATCTCTTATGTATAAATAAAAAATATTTTGATCCTAAATTTGATATAAAAATAAATAAATTTATAAAAAGACAGGCATCACAATGGACCCTTTTCTTACTTTTCGAGAAGGCAATATTTGGATTGGCTCAAAATTTATCGAAATCCCCTCCATCAAAATCATTTTTCTTTTTGAACATATAATAGACGTCAAATCTCATCACTTAAAATCTGATAGTATGAGATTTGGTTGGTAAGAGTAGGTAGAAGGCATTTGCACAAAATCCTCAGAAGGGGGGAAAAGTGGAGAGGTAAAAAGCACACAAAATTGCTAAGTTTGATAATCCCAACAAAAACTAATACTTTGAGGGGTTATTTGGTACAAAGATGCATAATGCAGGGATTACTAATGCATGAATTAGTAATGTTGAGATTATTAATGCAGGATTTAGTAATGTAGAGATTAGTTTTTATCAAGTGTATGGTTCATGTTTCCCATTTAATCTTAATTATGTTTGGTTTAAAATTCTAGAAAAAGTTTCTTTCCTATTATACCCTTGAGTTATTATGAGATTTTATATTTCATTTAATATGTCAAATTAAATACTAAAATATATTTTAAAAAATTATTATTAAATTTTGATGTGTGATATGCCACCATAGAGATCCTTCATAGTATGGTATATTAACCTTCAACTTAACATAGATTTAAGGCTACTTAAATTGTTCAAATACACAAAGCTTTTTTTTTTTTTTAAATAGTTCAAGTGGTCAATCGACGAACTACATTTAAAAAAAAAAAAAACGAAAAAACCAACTCAATATAACAAATCAAACATGGAGAAAAAAATATTAATTTGTGAAATTATCAAATTACATGGAACGAATTTGGAGAATTTAAAAGAATATTTATAAATATTCTCATATAAATAAAAAAGAGCATTAAATTACAAAAAAATTAGGAAAAAAGATTTGGGGATAGTTTAGTCATTTAGGAGTCTTATCCAAGGATTGTTAAACATTGGATTAGTGATCTCTCCCTTTTCTAGGGATAACTAATCCATGGATTAGGTTAAATAAAGTAACCAAACAATGTTTTTGTTGGACTAAATTTTAATCCAAGGACTATTTGATTAATACCTCCTACCAACCGGGTCCTGAGAGTTCACAAAACTATATATATATATATATATATATATGAGTTCAAGATGTGAGAAATTTATTTAAGATCACAGGAGAAATTATATTATAAGATATAAAATATAAATATAATTTTAAATTAAACCAAACATACCTCTAATCATAGGCGAAATAATGTATGAATTCTGAATTTTTAAATCACGATTTGAAATAAAAATAACTGAGTTGTAGATTTAATATGTGAATAAATTAATAAATTCCTTTATGATTTCCAGATAACTTCAAATAAAGCATCATTCCCACTTATTAATTAATTAATTAATTGTTAAATTAAATTAATTTCCAAAAACACCCCACCTAGTAACCACCACCCCCACAATCAGAGAATAAAATAGACAGCCATACAGCTTGATCATGATGGGATTGGTTCAAATTTCAGTTCACATATAACAAATATTATTTAAATTATTATAAAAATAAAAAGAGAAACATCAAATAAATAAATTATTATTGGATTTAGAATTCCCAAATACATGAATAGATCTGATAATGACTGCTGTGCCTTTGACTTCTTGCCTCTATTTGGAACACAAGAAAGAAAGAATGACACGCCTTCCTAATTTTGTTAATGTGATATAAAAATAATAATATCATAATTGTGGTATAAATAATTGCGAGATTGCTGACTTCAAAACTAAAAGCTCAACCAAATGTGGATAAAATAGTAATTTTTTATTCTAGAATTATTATTTTGTTATCCTAGGTAGCTTATCTCACGAATCAAACAATTCTTCAATTAGGGGTATAATTGAAGCGTAGAAAGTGAGTGTGACAGGGAAAATTACGCAAATAAACAAACATATACTAATTAATTAGCTAACATAGCTACAATTTAAATTAATTACGGCCCGCACCTTAATTTTAGTTGTAATTACGTGTGCCTTTCTAGCCTCTCTACTCACTTATACATATACAAATACAAATTATTCATATACATATAGACAAATGCAATCGCCTCTCTCTACTCTTTGCGCTCTCTCGCTCGTCTCTCTCCTCCATGTTTCAATCTCGCTCGCCAGATATACAAATACATATGTACATCAGTTACATATATACAATTATCTGACAGATATACATATATAACTCGCCTCTCTACCCTTTCTCGCTCGCCTCTCTCCTCCCTCTAACATATAGCTACGAATCTTAATTAACAAACTATAGCTATAAAGCCTAATTAAAAATATTTTAATGGCTATTTGTGAAAATTGCCCATAATTTTAGGTCAAAGCTTATATTGTTTTAAGAAATTTAATATGCATAAATTATTAATATAAGAGTTAGTAATTCAAAAAGAAAAGCTTCAAATCCTATTTCGCATTTACCTTTAATGACACGTTTTTAGTAATTCAAAAAGACAAAATAACTGAATTCATAAGCTTTAACTACTGTTTCGCCTTGTCTTTAATGACATATCTTTAATAACTCAAAATAACTAAAATTTTGAATTCATAAGCTTCAAATCACTCCTTTTTTTTTTTTAATATATAATGACAAACCTTTTATTTAAAAGACTTGAAATCCTGATCGTACGCCTTAAATCTTGTTTTATCTCTATTTTTAATGACATGTCTTTAATTAATAACCCAAAAGACTAAATTCTAAATTCATAAACTTCAAATCTTAATTTCACAGTTATCTTTAATAAGCATGTCTATTTAGCCACATTAATTTCATAATATATTTAAAAGTGGACAAACCCCATCAATTAAACTCTTTAAACAACACTCACTTTCTTCCTAATCACTCACTCTATATAAGTCTCACCTTCTTATCATCACCCACAACCCTCTCCAATTTTCTTCTTTTAAGTCTTATTATTATTATTATTATTATTATTATTATTCCATCAAAACATGAAAATATCACAAAATTCCTCACCTTTCTCTCTATTTTAGTTTTAATTTCTCTCTCTTCTTAACTAAGAAATTAATTTTTTTTTTCTTCTCCTATTTTGCGTTTTCTTTTAAAAAAAAATAATGACAACAAAATCCTCCATTGAAGTTCTCAATGCTCAACAAGAAGTTGCAGTAGCTGAAAAAAACTCAACACAAAATGATAAATTTGTGCAGAATGATGATGCTCAGGTAATTAATTAATGAATTTATTTATATATACTCATAGCGTAAAAAATATTTTTCATTTTTCACTATCCATATTATTCAACATGTTCCAATAAATAACTTTTGTCTTATTTTTCAAGTTACTAATCTTACTGACGGTGCTGAATCATTACCCTAAAAAATGGCTAAATTCCTACTTTTCTTTGTTCATTTTTTTCATGTGACGAGTGAGCTGGAGTCAAAATATCATAAGGGGTTTAGAATTCGATCTTTTTTCGTCAAAAGATTATCTTAATCCTTATATATATATATATATATATATATATATATATATATATATATATATATATATATATATATATATAAAACTAAATTTCTCCATTCTTTTACTTTTATGTGTTTACTATATAAAAGATAAATATTTATTTTTACAAATTCAACTTAAAATTAAGACTTTGTATTCCTAAAAACATAGGTGAGATAAGTTGCATTCCTCTTTTATTTTTGTATTCCTGTAAACGCTTTATATCTTTTTTTTTATTCAGCGATTCAATACTCACGCTAAAATGTTGATTAATTTAAATTCATGTGGATATGTCTACTAACTAAAGGGTGGTATAGTATGTGTTAGTTATACTTTATGTGTATATTATTTATTTTAATTTTTGGGAGTAAATCAAGACGTGTTGATATCATAAAGATAAGAGTTATTCATTTAAGCACATTTGACTGTCACTTTAGCTATTTTTATCTCCATTAAAAAATAATAAATACAACACATAAATAAAATTGAATTGATTGTTTTGTCTTAAATTTTACGCACTCTACTTTAATGTAAGGATATACTTAAAAATAATTATTCATTTTAATTTAGTCATGAATTCCAAAGATGGTTATCAATTTGGAACTAAGTTTTTAAAGCTATATATAGTAATAGCTAAAATGAGACTGAGGGAATATAAATTTACAAAATTTAACCAATATGTAACGTATAGTTAATGCAGTAGCAAAATCAGAATTATTATTAAAGGAGTTCAAAAATATAAAAAAATATAAATACATAAATAACCAATGAAATTCAACATTTATATATATACATATTTAATGTTCGAATGAACAATATATAATATGTGCATAATCAATATATATACACATATTATACATTATTTAGATACTTATTAAATATTTATTTATTCATAAAGAGTTTTTCTAATTTAACTTAACATTATTATGTTACTTTGTGTTGTGTGTTTTTGTTGAATGTTATGGGATTTGGTGGGGTTTACATGTTGGTTGGAAAATAAAAAAGAGTATTTTCTGCACGCCCAATGAGTGCACTAATTTTAAATAATAATTATCTTTGAATTTTGATGGAAAAAAAAAGAAAGAAAAGAAAACACACATGCAAAGACATATATTATTATAACAAATAATTGACGCATGCTTAACTTAGTTTACTTTATATAATAATCATGACAACACATATAACTACTCTCCGTATTTTAATAAAAAGAAAATTTGTGCTAAAATAAATACCGCTTTAAATAATTCTTGTTTTAAACTACACTCTTATATTAAATAATTAACTAGTTCTTCTTAAATATATGATCATTAATTAAAATATATCAATAGTTAATTAATTGATGGGGTACTGAAAATATTGTTCAATTTTCGAGAAACATCTAATAAATAAAGATAATTTTAATAAATTATATCTTGTGTTGAACATTTTTCTTAATGAACGTGACATGAAGTAAAACAATACTTATTTTGTGACGACGAGAGTATATAAATAGTGTAGTTGTTTTTATCAAGAAAAGAGGAAAGATATTTATAATTCTCATAAACTAGAGGGGAGAGAGTTTTAATTAGTCCAATAAGTTCTTTGTTTATTGTTGTTTTTTACAAATTACTTTTGAAAAAGATTATTAAAATTGTTTTAGTAAATTAAGCTACAAAAGCACTTGAGAATAATTATTACACATGTTTCTTTTCTTAGTTACAATGTAAAAACATAGATAGCTTTAAGGAGATAATGATGAAGTTTCATGGTGTTGAGAACAATAGGGGCCTCTAATGTCTCTTTTTTTTTAAAAAAAATAAGTTGGAGTGCCAAAATTTTAGTATCTAAATTGTGGTATAAAATATATTGACATACTATATAAACAAACATTAAATTTAACCTCTGATAAATAAATATTTTAATTTTGAGAGTGTACGTATTTTTAGTCACCTCAACTTGATCTTGATTGTGAACTAAACATTCTAACTAGTCTTTGTTGCGTCTTGTAGACACCCATAATACATAAATTTTGAAGGTGTAAAATAATTATTTTGTTAGTTAAAGTGTTCATCTAACAGGGTGAAAATGAGTTGAAACGTCCAATATGCTCACATGCACTCGAAAAGTTGAAATGCTTACTAACCTAGTGAAGTCAAGTATTATAAATATTTGTTTATGTATTAAGTCAAATTAATGACGGCCTAAGCTCAAAGCGGACACATAAAATATTTTTAATAATTCCATTTTACCTCTACTTTTTCTCTTAATTTTAAAATCTCCAATAATCTTTCCTTTCATCTCTACTTTATCATTTTTTAAAAATAATTAATTAATTAAAAGTCTGTAATTTTACATAAATTTGATAATAAAAAGATATATATAAAAGCCTAATAAATACATTTTCTTAAAAAGACAAAAAGTGAAAAAAAATAAAATATATTGTAGTGGGGTGACTGTGACTTGTGAGTGTACTTAGCAGAACAACAATAGAGTGTTGCAGAACAAAATACCATGAAAATATTCACTACTCATAGAATTTATCAAAATAGAATCTATGTTTTCTCTCAACATTCTGCAAATTTTTTTATTTTTTTTAATCTCAGCAAAGAACAGATTCAAGAACCAAAGTTGATGAGTTCAGTTTAGGTAAATTATTAAACTTTTACAAAAAAGAAAAAAAAAAAAAAACTTCCATGTGTATAACATAGTTTTCGTGGATATATGTTTTTTTCTTACTTCTTGTTCAAGAATCTGATGACCCACTAAGCAGTTTTGTATTTTTTGTTTGTTTTGCTTTTGTTTCTGTATAAAGATTTGATTTTTAGTGAAGAACTGTGTCATAAGTTGGTAAAGTTTGCTCCTTTATTTGCTTTAGCTAAGATGATTCTTGGGAAGAGGTGATTAAATGGGATCTGACACAACTGTAGCTCACCGAGGACATAACCTTAGAGGGGAGTAACAACCTCTATTTGCTTTAGCACGATAATCAACAGGACATGACACAACTATAGTTAATCAAGGATATGACCTTAGATAGGAGCTTATGGAGAACATGGATTAAGGTGGCAACCTTAATTTGCTTTAGCAAGATAATCACCAGGACATGGCACATGGCACATCTGTAGCTTACTAAGAATATGACCTTAGATAAGAGCTTATGGAGTACACAGATTAGGATAAAAAGTTAGTAAAGTACATTGAGTGTTATGTCGCTTTTCTTTTCATACTAGTAATTGTAGTATTACTGTTGTAGCTTATTGTTATTCGATTTCTGTTACTTTTTATTGTATCTTGTACCCTGATTATTATTGTCTTCTTTTGTTGTAGTTACTGTTCCTTTTGCGAATGTTTTGTCCTTCTTTCTTTAGTTTTTTTTGGCCATGACTTCTTTCACTGTCCTAGGATTTATCGATAACAGTCTCTCTATGTTCTAAGGTAGGGGCAAGATCAGCGTAAACGCTAGACCTCACTTGTGGAATTTCACTGAGTATATATGTTGTTGTTGTTGTTTACTTAATTTCAATGAGATGGTAATGTTAAAGATTTGATTCTAAATGCAGAAAGTAAGGGACTTACCTCAAAGAGAAGCTACAATTCCGATGGGAGAGTGTAATAATGCAGAATACATAGAGATTAATGAAGTTGTTTCTTCTTCAAGAGCAAATAATGATGGGAAACTTTCTCTGTTGCCTTTAGTTTTTCTCATTTTCTATGAAGTATCAGGTGGACCATTTGGTGTTGAAGACACTGTACAAGCAGCTGGTCCACTACTTGCACTTGTTGGTTTCTTGGTTTTCCCAATTATATGGAGTGTACCTGAGGCTCTTATAACAGCTGAATTAGGCACCATGTTCCCAGAAAATAGCGGATATGTTGTTTGGGTTTCTTCTGCATTAGGTCCATACTGGGGCTTTCAACAAGGTTGGGTGAAATGGTTGAGTGGAGTGATCGATAACGCTCTTTACCCTGTCTTGTTTCTTGATTATCTGAAATCAGGAGTTCCTGCATTAGGTGGTGGACTTCCTCGTGTTATCGCGGTCATAGGCATTACTTTGGTCCTTACTTACATGAACTATAGAGGTTTAACTATTGTTGGATGGGTTGCTGTTCTGCTCGGGATATTGTCGATTCTTCCTTTTGTTGTTATGGGGTTGATCTCGATTCCGAAACTATGGCCCACGAGGTGGTTGGTGATGGATGTGCACAGTGTGGATTGGAACTTGTATCTAAACACTCTCTTTTGGAATCTGAATTATTGGGACTCTATAAGTACGCTAGTAGGAGAAGTACGTAACCCGAAGAAAACTCTGCCTAAAGCTCTGTTTTATGCTGTGATTCTAGTCGTTTTATCGTACTTTTTCCCTCTATTAGTTGGTACCGGAGCTGTTCCACTGGAGCGTAACCTGTGGACGGATGGCTATTTCTCAGATATTGCGAAAATACTTGGTGGAGTGTGGCTAAGATGGTGGATTCAAGGGGCTGCTGCATTGTCAAATATGGGTACATTTGTAGCTGAAATGAGCAGCGACTCATTTCAGCTACTTGGTATGGCTGAGAGAGGGATGCTACCCGCGTTCTTTGCCAAAAGATCACGTCATGGAACACCTCTAGTCGGGATCCTCCTCTCAGCTTCAGGTGTGCTTTTACTTTCATGGATGAGCTTTCAAGAGATTGTAGCTGCAGAAAACTTCTTGTATTGCTTTGGAATGATCTTGGAATTCATGGCATTCGTACGATTAAGGATAAAGTTCCCAAATGCATCGCGCCCTTTCAAGATACCTGGTGGAACAATAGGAGCCATTCTACTGTGTATGCCTCCAACCATACTCGTTTGTGTTGTTTTAGCGTTTTCAACCGTTAAAGTCATGGTAATAAGCCTTGCTGCTGTTGCAATTGGGTTGGTTATGCAACCTTGTCTTAAACACATTGAGAAGAAGAAATGGTTGAAGTTCTCCATTAGTCCTGACCTTCCTGATATTCATCGCGATAATGGAACATTACTTCATTGATTGTTTAGACGATGATATGGTTATCTTAAAAGTTTCTCAATGTATGGAAATGTTTACACCTCAATTATGATCTCTTTTTACTGTATTCATTATTTGCGTTATGAAAACTGCAGTAAAAGCAACATTCATCATGGATATCGAATTTACAATTTAAGCACATAACACACAAGGAATTAAAACTCTTTAATTCCTTCCCCTTTATGCAGCAATTCTACTACAAAGGAAAACTAAGCAATAACTCTATTGCTCACTAAACCAACTAACTTAAGTTGATCTAGACTTTAAAAACCCACTCAAAACAAGACTAACTCTAGTTGACACTACTCTACCCAAGAGAACATCAAAACAATGATGTAAAAAGGCTTGACCAAAACTTAGATGATTCGACTAACTCTAGTTAATACGACTCAAACTAAATACTTAGACAAACAACCGATCTACTATCTTTTATAACTTAGGAGTAGATTTACAATTTAAGCACATAAGACACAACTCAAAATATAATAAAGACGTTTCAGCACTCTATCAGGTCCCTTTGTTGAGCATGAGCTGTGTTCTTCCTTGAAGATGACCTTTTCTTGTTGAGCTCATGAATTGTTACAAATTCACAACTTTGTTTGCCAAATCTTGAGTTTGTGTTTTGGAGAAGAGACTATATCAAATGGATACAAACCCCTAGGGACGACACCATTGGTTAAGAGCCTGCTATTCTGAAAAGCTGTGCACCCACCATGTCAGATGTGACAGCTTTTAGACAACTATCTTTTGACTTTTTCACGTACGCAGTCTTTCTGGGACCAGGTCCCTTGCAGTTTTTTCTTTGTGAGTTCTTGAATAGACTTGCTAGCTCTCTCTCCTTTTTGAATGAATAATGTTGTTTGTTTATTGTTGTATATATCAATCACTAACAAGAGTTTTGACCACTAAAACAAACAACCTTGTCCGCCCTTCTCATTGGTGAAGTACACTGCACTTTCTGCTTTACAGTTGTACACCACTTTGAATCTGGACGAGAGCACTCTGCCAGGGACCGAATCCCTGCATTTGTGAGGATCATCAAAACACCTAGAATATAACACTTCTACATCATTTCACCTACTCGATGAAAATATAATTACACACAGTAGAAAAAAAAAAATGAAAACTGCAGTACAAGCAACATTCATCATGGATATCGATATTCACTTCAAATTATAAGTTCGTGCTATAAATTTGTAAAAAATGACATGCAAAGCCCATGTTTAGAGACTAGTCTTTATATAAGAAATATCATCTTCTACATATGTTTCTCTTTGGCGATAGTGATATATAATGGACACTTTTCTGCTCGCAGATCACAATAACATCTTCTTCAGTCATCCTTCCGATCAACTCCAACAAAAAAATCGACATGCATTTGGAGACTTTAATTATTTAGTCCACCTTCCATTCTTGAAACCCCAACTTCCTAAATAAAAAAATGTATACATGCAAAAGAAAAAATAAATAAGGAATAAATGATTATGAAGCTGATGTAGTAAAATGGGAATCAAAAGTTAAGAAGGAAAAGAAATTCTAGAAAAGAGAAGTATTCTGAGGTGTAAAGCATTGTCCCCTCTTGATGATCTTTGCATGAGACTGAAAAAAGAAATTACATGCATAGCTTCCGTTTTAATTGCTACTACAAGCCAGATGTTTGATTGCCTTTGACAAGTATCAGTGAACTTTCAAAAATTCAAATGCATCTAGGCACCTAAGAGAAACCAAATTTCTCCCTTTTCTGTATTCTTAACTACAAATACAACCTATGAAACATACTGAACACAACTAAATTCTCTTGCAAATCGGTCTCATTTCCCCAAAATATCACACTGCTACATGGAAGAAGAAACCAAGCAAGTTTCAGGGAAGGTTGAATGCAAGACAATGGTGGACCTGAAAATGCTAGTTGCACTTACAAAGGTGTTTGGCAACGTACGTGGGGCAAATGAGTGGCTAAAATCCATGATGATCAATCTTCGATAAGTACGCATTCAAATCTTTCCACACTCCACCAAATCCTACATTTTCACCATTGTTGTCCTTTTCAACCTTTCTGTTGATATCCGGTAATGGAAATGAAGCTTGCCCTGCAGAGAAGCAGTTGCTTTCGAAATCATTGTCACCATATTCAGTCTCTCTGGAACTCCAGTGTATGTCAAGCTGCTTAAGTCAATTGAATTCTAGGTTTGGTTTCTGGTGTGCACATGATCAGAAAAATTGAGTTGAGCCTTTTACCATAAAGTTTATATGGAAACAACATCTCAAAAGTACCGAGCCAAAGGCGAGGGCCACGGTTTCAGCCATCCATTTACCCTACGTACGTTAGAGAACATCCTTGTAGCTGTAACTAGCATTTCCAGGGCCACCTTTTCTTCACATGCAACCTTTCTTGAAAGTTGCTTGGTTGATTTTCTTCTTCCATGTATAGAGGTGTAACATTTTGGGATAAGAGATGGATTTGCAAGAGAATTGAGTTGAGTTGTTCAACTTGTTTTAAGGGTTGTATTTGTAGTTAAAAAGGCAGAAAATAAAGGAATTTGATTTCTGCTATGTGTCTATATATATATGTGAACTTGTGAAATTCCCTAATCCTTCTCAAAAGCAATCAAACATCTTCTTTATATAGTATTTAACATGGAAGTTATGCATGCAAGTTTTTTTTTGGTCTCATGCAAAGGTCGCGAAGAGTGGACAATGGTTTACACTTCTTAATAACAATGCAATGCCAAACTTAAAGACATGTGATATCTATAAAAGCAACAAAAGAGAACAACTTATCAATTCTATAAACAGCACTAAAATGCAAAATGAACATAGGCTCACCTTCTCACTCTAATATCAATAAAAGGAGAGGATTTTCGAAAACATACCAGTAAAATTCTACAAGTGGGGTTTGGAGAGGATGTAGTATACACAGGCTCTACCACCTCGTAGAGTCAGAGAGGTTGTTTCCCAAAGACCCTTGACTCAAAATACAGCAAATCTATACAGAAAAAGAAAATAGTGAAGTAAACATAACGACTAATAAGAGAAGCAGTGCAAAGACTACAAGAACGAAATAAGAACCGAAACGCAATAAACAGATGATGATAGATATCAATAGCAAGAACAACAAGAATACAAAGCACATGGGTGAAATTACTGACCACAAAAGAGCAGCCGGATTCACACAACTGTGTATCCAAGAATTCTGCTAACAGTAACTTGGCGCTCAAGCATGGCATTTACCTGTTATACAGAATTACAGATGAATAGGAGAATTAGCACCAACATTCTGTCTCAAATCCAAATTTAAAGGGAAATCAATAATCATTCCATATTTACCACACAAAAAAATGCACACACGCAATCAATGTACTAACAACTAGTAAACAAGAAGTGTCACTAGGCCTGTTGGTGTGGTTCGAATCCCTTACCTTGTAATCTCCTCCGTCAATTTCCCCTTCCCCTTCCCCTATTAACACCTCAACAAAGTAAGTACATCATAAGATGGACTAAATTTGAGCCCACACATTTCAATTTTTAAAAAAAAAAATATTATATGAAGGTGCTATTTACTGAATTGATTCTTCAAAATGAATTAGAGAATCACTCTCTAAACCTTAGGAAATCAAGCCAATTTAGATATCCATTGGGGAAAAAATTTGAGAACTGTAGCAAAATCGAAATTCATTTTAGAATGGATGATAAATAGAAAAATATAGGCTTCGACTTCTATACAATGACACATTGATAGATCTACACTCCATGGAGAAAAAACTGCAGTTTTTTCATACTCACCTCATATGTGGCTTTTGGGAAGATATCAATCAATGAAGAAGAGGTGATGATTTCATCAACAGTCACTATTCAATGAAGCTGCAGAATTAAAAGCTATTACATTGATTGCGTAGTACAAAATGTAAATTGATTACGAAGCAGGCTTTTTATGTCCTATCGATAGAGTTTATCTGAACTATCAGTCGAAATTACAAAAGAACAATTGTGCAACAAATAGGAAAAAAACATAATCAGCTGATCTAGTAAAACAGGAATAAAAGGTTAAGAAGGAAAATAAGTAAGTAAGATATTTCATTATCATAGATTCATGCCCTACTTACCTCTTGTATCTTTTTCCATCAGCAATGCATTAACATCTTCTCAAGCTATTCTTTTTTGTCCTTCAACGTTCATAACGATGATCAAAACAGACACATGGTATATAAGAACTATTAGATTGATTTTTTTATACGCATCCCCAATTCTATTGATGGAGTTTGTCAACTGTCAACCAAAAATATAGAAACCAATTGCACAAGAAATAATACATAGAATTGCATAGTTCAAAAAGGAAAAGACTAAGACTTTAACACCAAATTCATAAAGAGTTCATCAGTTATATATACATAACATTTTAGCTAAGACAAAAAGGAGGAAACAATAATTTAGAAACACCTCTAATATAAACACCAACGTTAATTTATAGCAAAAAATATTAACTTCCTTAGCACAGGTCATTTTAGTTGGTTTCTAAGAAGAAAGAAAATAGCAGCTGAGCTAAAAATTCAAGAAAAAGAACACACCAGCAAACTACGAGTCCGTAACTAAATATCAATGTGATACTTTATGTGCAACCCAATACTATAATGTTATTTCATTTATGAGATTGATTTTTAGTGTTGGAAATAGAAGACTACATATCCTTCTCTTTCCCTTGTCCCCAAATGGACATGGTATGACTTATGAGAGCTTGTATTTATCATAAGGTAGCTTCAGCAGTAAATGTACCGAAAATGTACCATGTACATTTACTCAAAGCACCCATCTTTTAACTCAAGTTCTCTAGTCCATAATTATCCACATTCAACTTTTTCAGCACTAACGTTAGGGTTTACTTCATTTTTTTTTATATAAACATTCAAATTCATTCACCTTTAAATAAGACAAAAAAGTAATAATTTTGGTCAGCAGTGTTAAAATTGGAAAAGTTTAAAAAGGAAAAAAATTCAAGAAAAGAAGTATTCTGAGGTGTATTGCGTTGTCCCCTCTCGACGATCTTTGCATGAGACCAAAACATATGCATGCGTAGCTTCCATGCTAATTACTACTACAAGCAAGATGTTTGATTGTTTTGACAAGCATAAGTGAATTTTCTAAGTTCACATGTATACAGACACATAGGAAAAAATAAATTCCTCCATTTTTGGTCTTCTTAACTACAAATACTGCCCCTAAAACATGTTGAACAACTTAACTCAATTCTCTTCCAAATCAGTCCCATTTCCTCAACAATGTTGCACTACTATACTAGGAAGAAGAAAATCACCTCGGCAAGTTTCAGAAAAGGTTGCATGCGAGGCAAAAATGGCCCTGAAAATGCCAGTTGCACCTACAAAGGTGTTCTTCGCCAACGCACCAAGGCAAATGGGTAGATGAAATCCGCGACCCAAACCATAGTCCTCTCTAGAACCCCATTGTGTGTCAAACTGCTTGAGCCAGTTAAATTCTGAGCTTGGTTTTTGTGTGCACATGATTAGGAAAATTGAGTTGGACCTTATCACCACATGGTTGTATGCAACAACATCATAAGAAGTCTCAAAAGTTCCAAGCCAAAGGTGAAAGTCATAGTTAGGCTCATCGATTTCAGCCACCCTTTTTCCCATGTATGATGGGTGAACACCCTTGTACGTGCAACTAGCATTTCAGCCACCCTTTTTCTTAAACTTGCTTGGATGATTTTCTTTTCGTAATAGTAGTGTAACATTTTGGGCAAATGGGATTGATTTGGAAATTGGAATAAAACTCGGTTGAGTTGTTTAGCATGTTTTAGGTGCTGTATTTTTAGTTAAAAAGATAAAAAATGGAGGAATTTGATTTCTCCTACTTGTCAAAAGCAATCAATTATCTTCCTTGTATCACAAATAACACGGAAGTTAAGCATGCAAATTTTTTTGGTCTCATGCAAAGATCGCCAAAAGTGGACAATGTTTTACACTTCATGGTACTTCCTTAGGTTTTCTTCTTTTTTAGAAATTTTTTCCTTTTTAAACTTTTTTATTTCTACACTACCAACCAAAATCAATTTTTTTTCTTCTTCCAAGGTGATGAATTTGGAATATCTTAAAAAAAAAAGATTAAGTAAACTCTGACGTCAATCCTTAAAAACAATGAATATGGATAAGTATGAACAAACCTGAGACAAAATATGGGTGCTTTGAACAACTATAGTAAATGCACTTTTGGAAGAGTGTACATTTACCGCCAAAGCTATCCTCCAATGAATACAAGCTCTCATACCATGACCATCTATGAACGAGGCAAAGAGAAAGAAATATAGGCTTCCATTTTCAATACTAAAAGAGCAATTCATAAATTAAATGACATTATAGTGGTGGTTTGCACATAAAACATCATATTGATGGGGCAGGCTTTACCACTACCTTGTGGAGGTAGAAAGAATGTTATCTGAAAGACCCTCAACACAAATACAACAAATTCAAGTATACAGAAGAAGAAAATAGGAAGTAAACATAACAACTAACAAGTTAAGCAATGGAAAGCCTACAAGAAAGAAATAAAAACAACAACAATATCAGATGATGATAAATATCAAAAGTGCCAAGACCTGATCATGTTGGTGACCTTCGATTCCATACCTTATAATTCCTCCCCTAATTTCCCACTTCTCGTTCCCATTCTCCTCCCCCTCCACCTATTAACACCTCAACAAAACAAGTATGCCATAAGATGGACTAAAATTGAGCCCATTCAATTCAAAAGTTTAAAAATATAAAATTAAAGTAACTATTTTTAGTGAATTGATTCTTCAAAAGGAATTAGAGAATCACTCTCTAAACTGTAGCAAAAACATAACTCATCGTGGATTCAAAGTTTAAGACGTGATTATTTTCTGATTCAAAAAAAAATTGACAAAGTAGAAGAAGTTCAAACTCACCGAAATGCTGCAAAGAGTCCGAGAGAACACTAGGAAATTAATCCAATTTCTTCTACGCCATCTCACCTACTTGATAAAAATATAATTAACACAAACACAAAAAATGGAATTTTTTTTTGAAAAAGGTAACAAAAAACAAAATTCATCATGGATTAAAAGTTCAGATATCGAATTCTCACTTCGAATTATAAATTGTGATTGCGTTATGAGTCAAAAAAAAATAATTGAAGAAGTGCTGGAAGATCAAACTAACCAAAATCTTGCGGAGATTTCGAGAGAAATGTGTTTTTGTGGTTTTTCAGTTTGTGAGGGAGAAGCATTATTTGTAGTGTGTTTACTGCTTGGGAGGTGAAAACAAGAAAACAAAACCGGGTTCCAAACTCCACGGTAAAAGCATGACTAAGATTTGACCCATTTAGATGAATTGGGTTGGATTAAAAGATTTTATTATTTTTAACTTATTGTTTTTTAATTTTTTGTTCATGATATAAAGTTGTAAAAAATGATGTGCGAAAAATGTGCAAAGCCCGTGTTTAGTGACTAGTTTTTATATAAGATATATAGTCTTCTAAATATGTTTTTCTTTAGTAGTGATAATGGCCATGTGATACCTAAAAGCTCTTATATTGATTGCATTTTGAACTTTTCAAGTCAAATTTATTTAAACATGCTATGATCAATCGAAAACATATAAAATTATTACACAAAAATTGGAGAAGAGGATAACATTATAAATGTGAAATCAATAGTTTAAAATAAAAGGTTTAATGAATAAAGTATGATCTTAATTTGCTATTTGTCAAAAACAATCAAAACATTTATTTATATATGTATAATTGACTTTTCTTGTTTTATCAATAGAATTTGTCCGTTAAAAAAGACACTAAACAATTACCATGTAATACAAAAAATGTATTCAATGAAGTGTATAATATGTTGTCAATATATTATACAAACGTTAAGAGGGAAAAACAGTTAAGAGTAAGATATTTCATTATCATAGATTCATGCCCTACATACCTCTTTTATCTTTTTCCCATCAGCAATGCCTTAACATCTTCTCAAGCTTATCTCCTTTGTCCTTCAACGTTCATACGATGATCAAAACAATCACATGGTATATAAAAGCTATTATATTGATTTTGTTAAATGCGTCTCCAATTCTATTGATAGAGTTTGTCTGAACTGTCGACCAAAAATATAGAAACCAATAGCACAAGAAATAGTAGAATTAAGGTAATGATAAATAAGAATTTAATAGTTCAAAAAGAAAAAAGAGTTAACGACTTTGACACCAAATTCACAAGGAGTTCATCAGTTATATATGCATAACATTTTAGCTTAGACAAAAAGGATGAAACAGTAATTTAGAAAATCCTTTGATATAAACACCAACATTAATTTATAGCACAAGATATTAACTTTCTTAGCACTGGTCATTTTAGTTGGTTTCTCAGAAGAAAGAAAATAGCATCTGTCTGAGCTAAAAAATTCAATAAAAAGAAGACACCAACAAACTACGAGTCCAGAACCTAAATATCAACTTTTTCAGCACTGACATCAGGGTTCACTTCATTTTTTTATAAACATTCAAATTCATCCACCTTGGAAGAAGACGAAAAAAGTAATGATTTTGGTCAGTAGTGTCAAAATTGGAGAAGTTTAAAAAGGAAAAAGAAATTCGAGAAAAGAAGTATTCTGAGGTGTAATGTGTTGTCCCCTCTCGGCGATCTTTGCATGAGACCAAAAAATATGCATGCGTAGCTTCCGTGTTAATTGCTACTACAAGCAAAATGTTTGATTGTTTTTGATAAGTATTAGTGAACTTCTTGAGTTCACATGTATACAGACGCGTAAGAAATCAAATTCCTCCATTTATTATCCTCTTTAACTACAAATATTGCCCCTAAAAATGTTGAATAACTTGACTCAATTGTCTTCCAAATCGGTCTCATTTCCCCAAAAATGTTACACTTCATACAGGGAAGAAGAAAGTCACCTAAACAAGTTTCAGAAAAGGCTGCACGTCAGGCAAAGGTGACCCTGAAAATGCAAATTGTCCCAACAAGATTGTCATCCAACGTACATGGGGAAATGGGTTGCTAAAATCCGTGAGCCAAACTGTAGCCCTCTCTTGAACTCCACTGTGTGTCATCAAATAGCTAGAGCCAGTTAAATTCTGAGATTTGTTTTTGTGTGCATATGATTGGGAAAATTGAGTTGGACCTTATCACCACAATGTTTGTATGCAACATCGTACCATGCCAAAGGCGAGGGCTATAGTTAGGCTCATGGATTTCAGCCCCCAATTTGCCGATGTATGACGGAGGACACCCTTGTCGTGCAACTAGCATTTTCAAGTCACCTTTGTCTCGCATGAAACTTGCTTGGGTGATTTTCTTCTTTCCCATGTAGTAGTGTGACATTTTGGAGAAATGGGACAGATTTAGAAGAGAACTCAGTTGAGTCCTTCAGCATGTTTTTGAGGCTGTATGTTTTAGAGGCTGTATGTATTAGAGCAAGCTCAAACTTACCAAAATGCCACGGAGAACTCGTGAGAAGACGTAGGAAATTAAACCAACTTCTTCTACGCCATTTCACCTACTCGATGAAACTAAAATTTCACAAATAGTAAAATTTCAGTAGTCCATTTCACCTCCTCAATGAAAACTTAATTAACACAAACACATCCCGTTTAAACTGTAGCAAAAAAAAAAAAGATAAAATTCATCATGAATTCAAAGTTTAGATATAGAATTTTCACTTGTTTTTGTTTTATCCGTCGGAAAAAAAATTGATGAAGCACAGGTAGATCAAACTCACCAAAATCCTGCGGAGAATTCGAGAGAAAACTTATTAAATTAATCCAATTTCTTCTACGCCATTTCACCAACTTGAACAGTGAAAAAATACATGAAAACTGCAGAAAAAACAACATTCATCACAGATTCAAAGTTTAGACATCAAATTGAACTGCAGGTAGATCAAACTTACCAAAATGCTGCAGAGAATTTGAGAGAAAACTTATTAAATTAATCCAATTTCTTCTACGCCATTTCACCAACTTGAACAGTGAAAAAACACATGAAAACTGCAGCAAAAACAACATTCATCACAGATTCAAAGTTTAGATATCAAATTGAAGTGCAGATAGATCATACTTACCAAAATGCTGCGGAGAATTCGATAGTAAATTAATCCAATTTCTTCTACTCCATTTCACCTACTCGATGAACAGAGAAAATATACCTGAAAACTGCAGCAAAAACAACATTCATCATAGATTCAAAGTTTAGAAATCAAATTTTCCCTATTTTTGAATCTAAAAAACAATTGATGAAGAATTCGAGAAAGTGTCTCTTTGGTTTCTCAGTTTCTGAGCGAAAAGCGCTATATATAGTGGGATTACCGCTTGGAGGAGAAAACGAAGAAACAAAAACCGGGAGCCCAATCTACGGTATGAAACCCGGTTATTTAATTGAAATAAAAAAACAAAAATGGATAGGTTTTTTAAAGAGAAAATGGTCTAAAACCCCCCCAACCTATACCCGAAATTCCAACTACACACTCCAACTTTACGGGTGTCTTATTACCCACCTAAACTTTATATTTCTCTATTTTATACACACCTAAAATGCCACAACCACGTATATGTTGTTGGGTGAGACTCACGCGTTTGACACGTGGAATATTATTTTTTTAAAAAAAAAAAAAATTAATTTGGACATGAGGTCCATTTTATTAATGCCTTAAAAAGGCCAACAAATCAAGCTTACAATTCACCTGAATATTATTAAAAACTTTTTTTAAAATTTTTTTTCTCCTTTTTTATTTATTGATCTTCAAATTTGAAACTATTTGATGACATTGTTGGTTGCTAAACTTCCCGGCTTCATATTGTTTGAACCCAAAACAGCGAGCAAGCATACCAAGGGGAGAAATGGCGATCATTGAATTTAGTTGAGTAAGAAGTAGTTCTTGGAATTTCATTACTTTCCGGATTTTCTTCTCCACTTCCATGTAATCATCGTAGCCGTGGTCGCGAAAACGCTGTTGGTTTCTGGGTATAGAAGTTGACTGTGACATTTGCTTTGGGGATAGTAAGAAAACCGTAGGAATCCATGTGAGGGGCTTGAAGGATGTAGATTTTGACTGTAATAATTTTGTTGAAATCGAAAGGAAAATGTGCATTTTGATTAGAGAAAATGGTCTAAAACCATTTTGATTAGAGAAAATGGTCGAAAGGAAAATGTGCATTTTGATTAGAGAAAATGGTCTAAAATGTGAGTTCTTGAATTTGGGGTTTAGGGTTTTAGGAGGAAGATGAATCACAAATGCACATTTTTAATTTTTTTTTTTCTCCTTAACGCGCCTAGAGGAGGTGTTCTCACTTCCTATGATAGATCAGCGTTTAAGTGTGTAGAAAATAGGGAAATATGAAGTTTAGGGGGGTAATAGGACACTCATGAAGTTGGAGTGTGTAGTTGGAATTTCGGGTATAGGTTGGGGGGGTTTTAGACCATTTTCTCTTTTTTAAAATTAAAAGTGTGAGTAGGTTAAGATAAAATAAATTAAACTATTATTGTTTGGAAAAAAGTATAACGTATTACATGTGAACATCACATTTCAAAAACTTTCCCAAAATGCTCTAGAGAATTCACAAAAAAAGATCTGTACTTTTCTGTTTGGGAGAAATGTGTTTTTCTTTTTTTTGTTTTCCATTTGATATTTATTGTTCGATTGAATTTGAATCGCATATTGCAGGATCTATTTTGGAAGTGACGCTCTCAAATTCATGATGAAAATATAGATTAAAACGTAAATATACAATAAAATTACATATATAAAATATGTGGTCTTTGTACCTTCATGTAGAGAATATTTTCCAAATTAAAAGAGGAAGTTTTATTTTTCAAATTTTTGTGTTCTTAATTTTTTTTAAAAAAGTTAGAAAGATATCCACGCAACACATATATAATGATTAGCATTATATAAGATATATCTTCTTTTGTAGCCTCTTCTAGCAAATATTTTTCACAAAAGAGATGTTTAATTCTTATGAACTTTTTGTTCTTTAATTGTTATTTCTGTTATTGATTTATAATAATTGAATGTGTAATAAATGTGCAAGATCCATGTTTAGTGACTAGTTTTTTTCTAATATTATATAAGAGTTAGTTTCAACGTGTTTGTTATTTGTCTTTAAAATTTAATATATACATTTCATAACATTAAAGCTTTTTTATTTTAAACATCTCTTCATATTCAGTAGCTAGCCACCATATTCACTCTCAAACTAAATGAAAGTTGGAAGTTGATTGCTTGTTCTCATCTTTTCTACAATTTTACACGACACTCATTCGATTTTTCTCTTCCCTATTAATCAAAATTTGTTAGAGAAAGAGCTAGCCTTCTTAATTCTCTTCACATGGATATGAAAAGAGTTTTGTCACATGGTTCTTTTTCTTTATCTTTTCTTTTTCATAATGAAACAATTGAAATTGTCCATCGTTCCTTTAATCTGTTAATTCAGTCTCGCTTCTAAATATTTTATATATATATATATATATATATATATATATATCACATGTTTCTTTTTCTTTATCTTTTCTTTTTCATAATGAAACAATTGAAATTGTCCATCGTTCCTTTAATCTGTTAATTCAGTCTCGCTTCTAAATATTATATATATATATATATATATATATATATATATATATATATATATATATATATATATATATATATATTTTGTTAGCAATTATGGTCGGGGGGAAGTCGAGGCGTTGGGCGATGAGATAGAAGAAGAGTCTCAAATGTTGGGTAGGTCCTGCGGACCAAATTAGAAACCATTGAAAAATAAATAAAAAATTTACTCGTTTTTTTGAGTAAATATTTTCACTAAAAATATTTTTCGTAACTTTGATATGAAACACACCCATGATGGTGTGATATACTTTTCATGAGCAAAAATACATCATATATATGCATGTGAAAATACATTTCTAGGTGTTAAGATTTAGGGTGTGATATATTTTTTTATGTAGTTTTTTAACTCTTTTGAAAAAAAAAAAATATTTTTTCAAATTTCACAATAAAATATGATTAATGTCTACATAATGTTGCTTACTTATACTTTTATTCAAGTAATTAATAACATTACACGTATAAACTTACTGGTATTTCATTTTAAGTGTTTGTGAGGCATCTCCATGTCCTTTAGCTCATCTTAATTCCAACAAAATTCACTTCTTAATTTTTAATTGTAGCCTAGCTAACTTCTCTCGAAGCTATTTAGCATGAGACCTCCTTATAGAATGTTGAGGTGATTTCTTAATAGTTGTGTCACATGTTGATGGTCTATCTTGGACGCTATCATAAATTTTGAGTAATTCTTTAGATTTTATTTTTCTCATACATTTTTATGATCACTCTAAATCAATCAATATCATAATAATTTATTATCTTTCCCAATTCTTGAAATCTCCGCTTGAAGATCATTATTATTTCATGACTAAGTCATTTCGACAATACTCATATAACATAAAAAAATTCCATAAAAAAACTACGTACTACATTCAAATGTCTTGCTCACACTTTCATTTTTTTTTTTCTTATGAACACTATTTTTACCTCTGTCAAAAGAGCATTTGACTCTCAACCATTAATTATAACTTTATCTTGACCATCATAATATTAATGCAAACTATTTAAAAGTTAAAATATTGTGTACCTAAGTTTATTTTAATATTATGAGTTAAATGTGGAGCTTTGGCATCAATATAGATGAGACTGGTAAAGTTATATTGATGGAGTTTTACTAGAAATAAAGATTTAATTGTTGATACGATTGCTTTTTATTTCAGTTTTATTTGTGATGATTTAAAGCTTGCGAATGATTAATTTGAGTGTGGGGTTTAAGACATTGTCGTTGAAGTTTCCAACTATTGAAGAATACAATGTTACAATCGCAAGAAAGTGACTCTCTTCATCAAAGTTTAACGGCAATTTACACTATTCCACCGTTCAAGGACAAATTTAACTATTTTCCAATATGAAAAATACTGATGTATTGGAGAGCTTCCGTCGTTAATAAATGAGGACATATTTGGACCAACCTTGTAATTACTAGAATATTTTTATGACAACAATTTTTCTCAAACACTCGTATACATAAACAAAAACACCTAAATAATCATTTCGTGCAACTTTTACACCTCAATCATTTATTATTTTATCTACCTACTTAAATCATCACATCTTCGTAAGCTTCATAACGAAACAATTCCTTCATTGTATTAAAACACCCTAATACTGAATTGGCCTAAACGAGCCTATTATTGAATGGAAACAAACATTTTAATCATTTCATCATCAAAGTATATTTAAATATATAAACTGAGTAATAATAATTTAGATAAATAAGGAAAATAATAGACCAATAAGATATGAAACTCCCGAAAAAAAGATCAAGTATAACTAGGTATCTATTTGAGGGGAAAAAAGGACACATAAATTGCTTCCCTCTCCTCATTCAACAAAATCTTCCCTCTTTCCTAAATTGCTTCACTCCCCTAAAGAAAACTTCATCTTTCAGTTCCAAGCTCTAATTTCACAAAAATGGGGAACCCTAAGAGACAGTCAAGTGATAGGAACGAAGAACTGCACGCGGCGGCTCGATCTGGGGATCTTAACGCTGTTCAAACACTATGCAGCACCAATCCTTTAGCTGTCAACTCTAGGGATAAACACTCTCGTACACCGTATGTTTTCGTTAATCTCCTTCTTCAATCTTAAAATTTGCTATTGTTTATATGTTTATTTTGATGAATTTAGACTTAAAAACGAAATGGGGTTTCACAATGGGTTGTTGGAGGTGGGAATTTACTATGAGGGTCTAATTCACTGATGAAACATCTAGATTCGGATTTGTTGGATTCAATAAAATGATTGAAGATGTAATTATGAAGCTTTTTGATAGTGGGTATTTCTAGTTTGGGACTTATCTAAGAAAATGAAAAGGAATTGAGAGCTAATTGGGGAATGTTCATTTGTGGCAACTGCACATTTGTACTATCCTGGCGAAAGAGTAATGAGTCTGCATCCACTGGTTTAAAATCTAGGGTCCCCCGTGGAGTAGTTAAGGTGATAAGCAAGGTGGGAATGGGGTTTCACGAGGTAGCTAAGGTGAGAAGTATCTGAGAGCTAATATGTTGTTTTGTGGAAACAGCACATTTGTACCATTGCAGCGAAAGAGTACTGAGTTTGCACTCACTGGTTTGAAAGCTAGGGTCCATCGTGGAGTAGCTAAGGTGATAAGCAAGGGCAAAACACTTGTCGTTTGTAGCAAATCATATATTTTTGTAGGTGTGAATGTACTATGAGGGTGTAATACGTTGCTGAAATATCTAAATTTGAATCGTAGAATTTTTTTTGAAGATGGAATCATGAATCTTTTTGATGGTGGGTATTTCTAGAATTTCACTTTAAGGACCTTATCCAGAAAAAAAGGAATTGGGAAGTGTTAAGGAGCTAATTGGTGAATGTTGTTTTGTGGCAACAGCACATTTGTACCCATTGTGGCAAAAGAGTAGTGGGTCTGCATCCACTGATTTGAATCTAGGGTCCGTCTCTGGGTAGCTAAGGTGATGAGCAAAGGGCAAAACACCATTTTGTCGTCACCGCTAGTGTATTATTAGCTAAATTTTGATAGAAGTTGAGAGTATTTGGTTTCCTTAATAACTGTTACTTTGTATTTCCTACTAAGAGGACTGTAAACCCACCAGTTTTGATAGAAGTTATACTAAGATTCTACATTATTTTACTTTTTGAGGCGTTTCTGATTTTATTTCCCACTGTATATGCTGTTTTCCTTTGTACCTATGACTTTTGTTATGATAAGAGACTTCTGATTGATTTTAGTTTTGTACATTATTGACACAAAACATTGTTTATGCTGGAGGGTGAATGTTATTCTGAATGTATATATTCAAGTCTGAGAAAATATATAGATTTCTGCAGACGGTTTTCAAGTCAAACTTCTAAGCTGCTAGCTTTGGTATTGAGAGATTATTCACATCCCTTTTTATCATATTTGATGTCTCCTCCATCTAAGCTGTAGTTATGCTAAAAAAACTGAACTGTTAGTTTTAGGTCACATTATATGTCATTTTACAAACAAACTTCTCAGTAAATCTGAAGGAATTAGGAAGGGCTTAATCTTTCACAACTTCTGCTCATATGTATATTACATTTTCTGCCTCTTTTTTTTCTAACTGAGAAATCCATCTAAAGCAGACCGTTTGGGCCAACTGCAGCCCCCGAAACTCGAAGATGATGAGTCCACCCCTCTACCCTTATTCACTTAAATACCAGAGTTAGTTTGCTTCAGTTGTGGCAGGGCTTGATTCTGTGACCTAAGATACAAGTCTCCCAACCTTTGCCGATTGAGGGGTTACCCCCGGGGCAATATATTACATTTTATTCTCTTCTACCATACTTTTTGCTTTAAGAATTACTTCAAGGGCATGACATCTGTCGAACTGAGGCTTTCTTTACCCATTTGGATGCTTGTTCCAATAAATAATTTCTAAGGTTTGGTCATTGTATCTTCTTTCATTTATGGAGAGACATCCAAACCTCAGCTGCTAGAACTTTATGACCATGTTTCCTGCCCCTTGAGGAGTGCTACAGACCAAAAAGAATATGTAAAATTTTCGTTTGTATACTTTAGTGCAAGTGCTAAAAATTCTAACTTGCAATCTGAAGGAATGATTGTATCGAGGTGTGCCCATGGAGATAACCTTATAGGATATTCATTGATATTTGAGAAAAAACTTCATTCAATGGAGCTTACGCTCGGTCTCCTCTTATGATTTTAGAAGTAGGGAAAGGAAGTGCCTAAGGTGGATATATTGTAGTAAAACTCAAACATATGTGAAGAGTTTGGCATGACAAAGAAAGGCAATTTGTGCTGTTAGCAATACTTAAAGGGGATCTTCACAAAGTTTTTCGAGCAAAGATTAGTCTTTTGTGATTATCACAAGCCTAAGGTTGTGTGATTATCTCTTCTACTTTCTTAGCACTTGCTTTATGAGTGGTTTTATGCCTTTACATGTAAACTAATGCTCCAAATATATTCTGTGGGATTGGCTATTGTTATATTTTTACTGGCTTGTAACATTCACTCCCCACATAAACATACTGTTAGGCCAGAAAGATCTGCTTTGAGTTACCAAGAATATTCATCATAGAAAATATCTACTTCTTCTTGCTGACTATGAACAGATTTTCTCCCTAGGCATAAGTATTGCACTCAAAGAGTGCTGTTTGATGGCCTAACAAAGATGTTGAGATAATAGAAAAAGAAAACAAGAGATATACATTGGAAGCTCTAACAAAACGATTCATAACACTACATTTACTAGTGGGTTAGGTACTCGATAGAACAGTCGAGCTGGATGCAAACTGGACATTATCATTAAACTAAAAGAAAGTGAAAATTTATGATAATTCTACCTTTTATAGGTTCAATAAATTCATTTTTCTATAACTGAGAAGAAAGGATGGACACATATTGTTTTATGATATTGCTTTATCTCTGTTAGTCCCCTTTGTATCTGATTTGGTTCTCACCACTATCACCAACACTTCATTACCTGATATATGTCTATTATCTCTTCAGTCATGTCCTTTTTTTCTGAAGATATTTTATTCAACTACTTAATCAATGTCACTTTTGTGGTTCAGTTTTCAATTTCTTTCCTCTTGAGATTCTGACCCCTGCTAACTTCAATACTACCATAATGTGGCCAGTTTTGGATGTCCCTCTGTGCTTTATTTTGGTAATAACCGGTGGTGTCTTCCCTTTTTTCCAACCCTCAAGTGAGTCGAGTCACTTTGATCCAGTAATTTCTTATATCACTTTGCTGTACTTTTTTATTTGTAAATTATTTTGCCTTGTTAATGCATTTAAAAATGGTCTTTAGGCTCCATCTAGCAGCATGGTCTGGCCATGCCCAGATTGTGGACTATCTCTGCAAAAACAAAGCTGATGTTGGGGCTGCTGCTATGGATGACATGGGTGCAATTCACTTTGCTGCTCAAAAAGGTCATTTGGAAGTTGTTAGGCTTCTTGTTAATTCTGGAGTGTCCGTCAAATCATGCAACCGTAAGGGTATGACTGCCCTTCATTATGCTGCCCAAGGGTCTCACTTAGAACTCGTCAAGTATTTGCTGAAGAAAGGTGCAAATGTTAAAACTAAAAACAAGGCAGGGAAAACCTCCATTGATCTCGCAAGCAATGAAGAAGTCAGCTCCATTTTACGTCAACCTGAAACTGCATCCTCCAAAGAAGCTCTAAATGATGAAGAGAACAAGGTTGAATCAGAATCAAAGTCATCTTCGCAGGAGGAGAAGATAGAGAGAGCTGATGACAAAGCTGCTGCAACTGAGGAAGGGGAAATTGTGGCTGAGAAAGATGAATCGCTCAAGAGAAAGGGTGACGGAGATGAAACCAAGGAGAAGTCGAAAGAAACAAAGAAAGCGAAAGTCGCTTTAAATCATCTTCTAACCTCAGATGACAACCAGGAAGATGAAGAAAACTTTTGAGAACCTCTAATGAAGTGTTACTGACATGTAAACTAGCTATTCTACTAGCAGAGTAGTTCACTAAGAGAATCTTATAGATATGTGTTCTTTTCATTTAAAGAAGAACCATTATGCTATCGTGTAATTTGAGTTGGTGAATGGAAACTTCCCACCGACTTTATCATCAATTTTGATTTCGATATATAACACCCCTGGAATTGCAGTTCTTCCTCAGACCCTGCGTGAACACGGGACTGTTTTGTGCCCAGAAACAGGTTCATGTTATCCTACTAGAAGTAAGTTGTTTTTGCCAAGTGTGAAGGAAATTTAAGTCAATGATTTCGACATCTAATGCATATCTAATATTTGTTGAAAATTTTAGTAGGTTTGCACATATATATTATGTTCCGCTTCAAAAATACTGGGTTTAGATGGACATGTTAGCAGGAGGCTAGATCCGTCAGTGGAGTGGGTGAGTGGCTTCATTCTGAATAGCATGTGTACTTGCATCGACTTATTGTGTAATATAGATTCCTAAAGGCACCCTTCTCTTTCAAGACGATTCGCAATTGTCAAACTCCAATAAAGTTGTTCGCTTTGCATCAAATGAAATGACTCAATTCATTAGCTAGTATTTGTTTGCTTTGCATCAAATGAAACATCTAGTATTTGTATTTGTTTACTTTGCATCAAATGAAACATCTAGTATTTGTTTGATCATTCAAATAGTGACTAGCATTATACTTTTTTCATATCATCCATCAAATACATGCTGAAATAATATTTCAACATTATTAATGCTGCTTACCCATCCACCACTTCATCATATCCTCCACTTGTTTGAAAGACTAAGATTGTTGAAAATTGTTGTTTAAGGTCTTGTCTTGGCAAAGAGTAAATATACCTAAATTATCGTAAATGATATGCAAATACCCTCGATCATACTTTTGGAACATTGGTAACCCCATCATCTAAAAACAAGAACATATATACATTTTATACTAATGAACATACACATGTCATTATCTTATCTGCCAACTCAACATTTATTAAATATCGATATATCGGATCAACATATAAAATTACACCCCTATTCAATTTTCCATTAAAGTGAATGACATATATACTCTAATTTTTGGATAATTCAAGGTATATTTGTCATTTTCCCCTCCATTTTAATAAGTAAATTCTACTGTAAAGTTCTTTTTGTTGAACCAACGAATCTTGATTACTGTTTGTTCATTGAAACAAAAGTTAAGTGGCAGATCAAATTCCAGTGCCTTTGCTCATACATGTCGTTGAAGGTGTGTCTCGTGTTATTATTGTTGTTTATGAATTTTTCATTATAAATTGTGTTCCACCAATGCATTTTCCAGTTAAACCACATAACAAAATCCCTGCATAAATCTAACAAACAACCAATCAATCCCAAAAAAAGAAAATAAATTGTCTGCAAAAAATATCAGTCTCTAGAGGATAGTCTTCCTGATTGAAACTCAAGAAAAGACATGAACAAGGAACCCCTAATGGCTTTTCAATATAGCTTATGTATTTTTGTTAAGTACTGTTGTTAATTCATCTAAACAGCACTTGACCGTCCATAAGCACAATTCACATTTTCACAAAACCACAACATACCCCGTAAAATCACACAAGTAATCAAAGAATATTAGTTAAGTTTACACTCTAATTATCAAATGGCCTCAGAATTGCAGAATTAACATCAAGGCCCAAAAAAAGACCTTTCAGTCCCGAAAGATGGTGTTTTTTCATAATAGATCTCCTCACAGGCCAAAATAAAAAATTAAAACAACATGAATTTTGATTATAAAAAAATGTACTTCTCATGGCAAATCCCAAATAGTAATAGCAGAGATTCTGCTCTACAAGGCTATAGGATATGAGAATACCATTTTCGGATAATAAAGCAATATGATTCTTTCGAAGAAAGACTCATACTGTTAAAAAATCAACAAAAATGGCTTAATTTCTGATGATTTTTTTCACATTTTGGGTTATGCGGCTATCAAATCAAACCCGCCCCAAATTCAAAAGTGAATCATCATGACTAGAAATAGTGCGCAGACCTTACTCCGATGGACTATTTTCGATAAAAACTCAACCCCAAAAAAAATAGCAGACAAAATATACATAACTAAGCAAACACAACTCAACAAATTAGCTTAGAACAATCGGAAAGAATGGAAGATTTAGATACCAGCAAAGCCGGCGATGGAAAAATGGAAGGGACGATGTGAGGGTTTTATAGATGGAAAATTATGTTATTATTAGGTTTCGATGGCGGCGTAATTTTGGGCTTTTTTCAAAGCTTATAAGGTCAAATTTGAATGTGGGCCGATTTTTCAGTTTCAGATATGTGTAAGCGAGTAAGGCCCTAAAGATATTCACAACAACAACAACCATTCTGCGGAGTCTGAGAAGATAAAGTGTACACAAATACATTATATTATTACGTTGAAGTTAGACGGACTATTCTCAATAGATTCTTCATTCAAAGAAAAAACAATTCAAAATACTAGGCATGAAGAAAATCATGACAAAATATCATAGCCATTTTGATGATAATCGAAGTTTAACAAAAAAACTAGATAATAACCAAACTAAAAGAAGAAAAAATTATAAGAGTAATACTACCACTAATAATACGAATAAAAGTATAGAAAATAAGTGAGACATTGTTCAACTATCTAACATCTTACTCTGATTTTGGGACTCGTTTAGTACGAGGGATAAGAAATGATTAATTATAGATTTTTTAGAACAAGTTTATCTCATATTTTAAAATTGCAATACATACTTATCTCGAAATTAGTTATTCTAAAATTATAATGTCATTTATATTCCATATTGCAGATAAATAACAATCTCGAATAACTTGTTTCCGACAAAACATATCTACTAGTTTGAGAACCCATCCAAGATATAAAACCATTTTCAGCCTCTTCTTCTTTCCCAAAGGCAAAAGTGTTCATGTAGATTTACAACTTAATTTTTTTTAAAAAGAAAGAAATTATTTTTTTTGTTTTTTCATGTTGGATACTTATATTGGATAATTAAATTCAGATTCCCATCGAAAAATTGGATTTTAATGGCCATCTATGACTTAACACTTCAACCAGCATTAGTAGGTAATTTCTATTAACATCTTCCTCTACTCTTTTCTTCTTTTAAATTAAATTAGTTGATTCTTCAGTTCTTCTATTCCAAAAAAACAAAGAGCAAAATAACAAACCCTTTTGAAGCTACCCTGAATGGACTTATCAATGCGAATTTGAATTAGTTACACTTTAATTTGGCTATCGAACACCGAGCGAAAAATTAAAATAACACCAATCGTTTGGATCACCCACTTTCGTATTAAAAAATTAATGTTGCTCTGATCTGTCGATATCTTCAATCACGTGTTGTCAGTGACAGAAATAAAGTACCTTTTTTTTTTTTTCTTACAGCTTCATCCACTTGTACTTCTAGCTGTTCATGGTGTACATATTGCTGTGGAGTTTGGATCCATTTAGGGTGCACATCAGGTGGGTCTTCTATTTGACTTCGAAGACACAAATTTTCTACATTGTTCCTTTAGTTACGTAAACAGAATAACTGATAGTTTCGTAGTTTGATAAACACTGGATAGCTCAAATAGAAAAAGTGAATATATAGTTTAGATAGAAAATTCATATAAACGTGATATTTCTAACCATTTACTCAAGGTCTGATCTAGTGGTCAATGAAATGATTGAGAGCTTTAATTTAGGGGGAGAAAAAAATATTAGGTGATTCTTTTCATCTCTTCTAGCTATGCGGACAGAGTCAATTGGTAGTGTTTCCAGAGGAAAGTGGTAGCTATATCACCTAATTAGTCGAGTTGCACCAAAGTTGGTCCAGAAAATCTACCAGTTAGTCAGTCCAATTATGCACCAATGAAAATCTACCAGTTAGTCGGTCCAACAGCAATAAATCCACCCCATTTGAATGATTAACTATTATCATAACCACTATCTGTCCGATCCACACTGTTCTTTTCTTTCTTCTCAAGTTTCAACTAGTTGACTGAATTAATGGCATCATTTAGTGATTCATGTCTTCGACGGAAGTATGATGTTTTTCTAAGTTTTAGAGGTGAAGATACTCGTAGAACATTTACGAGTCACTTGTATGAAGGTTTGAAAAATAGGGGAATATTCACCTGTCAAGACGTGAAAAGGCTAGATCATGGCGATTCGATTCCAGAAGAACTCGTGAAAGCTATCAAAGAGTCTCAAATTTCCCTTGTCGTTTTCTCGAAGAATTATGGTGCATCGAGGTGGTGCTTGAATGAACTAGTGAAGATCATGGAATGTAAGGACAAAAATGAACAAACTGTTATACCGGTTTTCTACGATGTGGATCCATCACATGTTCGAAACCAAAGAGAGAGCTTTGGAGAAGCATTTTCCAAACATGAATCGAAGTATAAGGATGATGTCGAGGGAATGCAGAAAGTGCAAAGATGGAGGACTGCCTTAACTGTTGCGGCAAATCTAAAAGGATATGATATCCGTGACGGGTGAGTTAAACACACATATTTGCTTTTAATGGAAGAGTTCCCATTCAAATGCTTGTACATTTTTTTTCCGAAAAAAAGAATGGTGGTAGATTATAAATGTTCCTATCAGTAAGAAGGCATATATTATAGTCCTAGAGAATACACAAAAAATCATCATAAACTATTTAACTTAATCACTTCTTATTCATGTAGGATTGAATCAGAGAAGATTCAACAGATCGTGGACCACATTTCTACCAAATTATGCAAGAGTGTGTATTCTTTATCTTCTTTGCAAGATGTTGTGGGAATAAGTGCTCATTTAGAGAAACTAAAATCCCGGCTTCAGATAGAAATCAATGATGTTCGGATTGTAGGGATTTGGGGAATAGGCGGAGTTGGTAAAACAACAATAGCAAAAGCCATCTTTGATACCCTATCTTATCAATTTAAAGCTGCTTGTTTTCTTGCAGATGTTAAAGAAAATGCAAAAAAGAATCAAATGCATTCTTTACAAAATATCCTTCTATCTGAACTGTTAAGAAAAAAAGATGATTACGTTAATAATAAGTACGAAGGGAAGAGCATAATTCCGAGCAGACTCTGTTCAATGAAGGTTCTAATTGTGCTTGATGACATAGATCATAGTGATCATTTGGAGTATTTAGCAGGTGATCTTCGTTGGTTTGGTAATGGGAGCAGAGTTGTTGTAACAACTAGAAATAGACATTTGATAGAAAAGGATGATGCAATATATGAAGTGCCTACATTACCTGATCATGAAGCTATGCAATTGTTCAATCAACATGCTTTCAAAAAAGAAGTTCCAGATGAGCGTTTTAAGAAGTTCTCATTGGAGTTAGTAAATAATGCTAAAGGTCTTCCTTTAGCCCTTAAGGTGTGGGGTTCGTTGTTGCATAAGAAAGGCCTAGCTCAGTGGGGAAGAACTGTAGACCAAATAAAGAATAACTCTAGTTCAGAAATTGTTGAAAAACTCAAAATAAGTTATGATGGACTGGAGCCCGAAGAGCAAAAGATATTTCTAGATATGGCATGTTTCTTCCGAGGATATGAAAAAAAAGAAGTCATTCAAATTCTTGGAAGTTGTGATTTTGGTGTTGAATACGGATTGGATGTCCTAATCGACAAATCTCTTGTTTTCATCTCCAAAAATGATACGATTGAAATGCATGACTTGATTCAAGATATGGGTAGATATGTGGTAAAAACACAAAAAGATTCGGGAGAACAGAGCAGACTATGGGCTGCTGAAGATTTTGAAGAAGTGATCGCCAACAATACAGTAAGTAGGCTAAACAATGCAATAATATTCACTTTCCGGTTTTCATATTCGAAAGACATATAGAGCAATCATCTCCAGTTATTTGTTCCTCTTGCTTCATATTCTTGCACGTACACCATTTTTAGTTGTTTACTTTAGTAGGAGAAGCAAAAGTAATATAAATTTCATAACGCGGCTAGTTCACCATGTAGCCATTTTAATGAAAGCATCCTAATTCTTTTATCTTATGTTAGTAAGCCATGAATTAGTCTAGTAGCCGTTGAATATGTTTAACCCAATTTCATTCTTTGGATTAACTTCAAAGTTGTACGATATTTGGATTCAAAGTTATGCTTTGTAGACTAATGATCCTTTTATCAGGGCACGAAAGCAGTGGAAGCAATCTGGCTACATTATATTCAAAATCTATTCTTTAGCAAAAAAGCCATGAAAAAGATGAAAAAGCTTAGAGTACTATACATCGGTCGTTTTCATACACATGATGACACAATTGAGTACCTGCCCAACAACTTGCGTTGGTTTGAGTGTATTTGGTATCCTTGGAAATCATTGCCAGAAAATTTTGAACCCAAAAGACTTGTTCATCTTGATCTCCAGTACAGTTTGCTGCGTTATTTATGGATTGGCACAAAGGTACAATTGCTGAATTCAGTTTTAGTTTTTTTCCTTTTTGGTTAAATACATAGATAGACACTCAATGTTGACAACACGTGTTAATTAGACATCTTAACTATTCTAGTGACCATAAATACACCATTGATTGATATAACTCGTAATTGTCTTTTGAATACCCCAACCTGAATTGGCAACGGCGTAAAATACAATTGCTTCACATTGAGTGATTTAATAACCAGCAACAGCTGTTCAAATAATAGGAAGGGGATTGGTATGTGATTTGCGAGGAGAGTAGGGGATACTTAAGACAATTGCAACATTCAAGTGTGCACTGAATAAAACATGTCAAGTTTAAGGGGGTTTTAGGTATTCTACCTTTGTCTGAACATGTAATTCCATATAAAAATAAAATTAAACAATTTCTAATTTTGCACGTTGACTCTCATAATCTAAATGTTGTTACTTATTTTTAGTCTAAGGAGTAAATTTAACACAAAGGTCATTCTTTCTGTGTTTTGAATATATAGCAGCATTTTCCATCTCTACGAAGGATAAATCTCAACTTCTCTAGAAGCCTGATACGAACACCAGATTTCACGGGGATGCCAAATTTGGAGTATTTAAATCTGGAGGGATGTAGTAATCTTGAAGAGGTTCACCATTCCTTGGGATGTTCCAGGAAACTCATCGAGTTAAATTTGAGTTGGTGTGTAAGCCTTAAGAGGTTTCCATGTGTTAATGTAGAATCTCTTGAATCTCTGAATCTACAACATTGCTCTGGTTTAGAGAAATTTCCTGAAATCCTTGGAAGAATCAAGCCATTGGAGTTAGATATTCAAATGAGAAAAAATGTGGTAGGGGAACTACCATCATCTGTTTTTCAGCACCAAGCACGTCTTACGGAGCTAGATTTGAGCTTTTTGATCAACATTATAGCTCTTCCAAGCAGCATTGGCATGTTGAAAGGTTTGGTGAAGCTACATGTGCGGTACTGCTCAAAACTTGAAATCTTGCCAGAAGAGATAGGTGATTTAGAAAACTTGGAGAAGCTTGATGCCAGCTATAGTAGGCTAATCTCGCAGCCTCCGGCTTCCATCATCCGCTTGAACAAGCTTAAATTCTTGAGTTTTGAGAAAGGAAATACAAAAGTAGGCCATAAAGATGGAGTGTGCTTTGTGTTCCCGCATGTGAATGAAGGGTTATGCTCATTGGAATATCTGAATCTCAATTACTGCAATCTAATAGATGGAGGACTTCCGGAAGACATTGGATGTTTATCCTCTTTAAAAGAGTTGTATCTCTGGGGAAATAATTTTGAGCATTTGCCTCGAAGCATGGCCCAACTTGGCGCTCTCAAATTCTTGAATTTATCACACTGCAAGAAGCTTAAAGAGTTGCCAGGTTTCACGGGGATGCAGAACTTGGAGACTTTGAATCTGATAAAATGTATGAATCTCGAAGAGATTCATCATTCCCTGGGATTTCTCAAAAAGCTCCGTAGATTAACATTGACAAATTGTATACAACTTAAGAGATTTCCAGGTCTGTGCATTGATTCTCTTAAGTATCTGTGTCTACGGGATTGCTCTAGTTTAGAAAAATTTCCAGAAATCTTCGGAATCATGAAACTGAAGTCGGACATTCACATGCTAGACAGTGTAATGAGGGACCTAAATTCAATGTATATTTCATTTCCACATTCCTTGTCTCAAGATATCGTTTCCTTGCAGCAAGGCATGATCTGTGCTTCAGATTCCTTGTCACTAAGAGTGTTTACCGTTGTGCATTGTGGGAATAGGATCCCAAGTTGGTTCCACCATCGGGGAACTGGTAAAACTGTATCAGTCAACTTGCCTGAAAATTGGTATGTACGTGATGACTTGTTGGGATTTGCTGTATGTTACTCTGGCAACCTAATTGACACCACAGCTCAATTGATTCCCTTATGTGATGATGGGATGCCGTGGATGACCCAAAAACTAGAATTATCCTCTCTTCCAAATTATGATACAGGATGTACTATTCATTTTTTCTTGGTACCTCTTGCTAGCTTATGGGATACATCTACGGCAAATGGTAATACACCAAATGACTATGGGCTTATTACGTTTTCTTTCTCCGGAGGAATGGAGGAGTATGGATTTCGTTTGTTGTATAAAGATGAACTCGAGGGAAAATTCTGATGAGCATTGCATTGGGACAAGGACGAGCAGATATGATATTATCAGGTACATTAACTTTGCAGAGACTGATCAATGGAGACAGTAACTTTTAATAAGAATTTTATTTTCCTTTTTTATATCCCGTTCGATCCACCCTTATGTGATACTTCAGAACAGGTGAGATTGAATATGAAAATCACCAGCCTTAAGACACTCAAACTTGATCTCAGTAAGCACCCTAACTTTGAATATGCACATCTAGACATCTCAACTAATAAAAAATAGATTTCTCTTTAGCACATTCCAAGTTCGTTAAAGGCCTTTTTATTATATTCATTTGTTGTAGTTATCATAACTATTCTCATGACTCTTCATTTTCATTCTTTATTCTAGCAATAAATAAATTAACATTTGTAGATAAGAATGAATGTATATGAATGAATGAAATGATGATGATAATATAATATTTAATATATGGAAATAAATGGTTCATATACTAATATGATAATTTATTATTTAATATTTAATTTATTAAATAGTTTCTAATATTTTAATTTAATGTAGGGGTAAAATGGTAATCTAACTTTTGCTTAATATTCTTTTCTCTTTGAATAATAATAATAATAATAATAATAATAATAATCATATATATATATATATATATATATATATATATTATTATTATTATTATTATTATTATATGATGACACATGATGATGAGTATCTCCCAATTATTGTACTCTTAATGTCCTACACTGTTATTTAAATGAATTTTGGAGTCTCTATTTTCAGACATTCTTTACTTTAGTTGTAACAAAATAATTGAATGTGATTATTAGTTTTGGAAAAATGAGCAATGTGGTGGAACCCAAATAGCAAAACATGCATCAAAATCTTGACTTAGACTTAGTGGTCACTGTACAAACATTATCCCCTTTTTTTTTTTTTTTTTTGTATTTTACTAAAATAAAAACATGGTCAATGAAGTGGATTGAGAATCATGAGGTCTTGGGTCAAATTCCAACAAAGACAAAGCTCTATGTGATTTCTTACAACAAATGTTGCTGGTGGGAGATGGTAGATATCATGTAAAATTAATCGACGTGCGTGCAAACTGACCCGGACACCACAATTATAATTTTTTTATTTATTAAAATAAAGGAAGTGGTGTCTGAACACTTTTTCCTTTTTTGTTTGTAAATGAATGATGTAAAATGGTGTCTGTACAGCTGTACTGATAGGCTTATATGTGTTGCAATATCTTGTTTCCTTTTTTTTAGTTTTGCTATTTTATCTTTTTTCCAATGACATTCCAGAAAGCTTCATAAATTTAAATTCAAATTTCAAATCTCAAATCTCTGTAGGTAGGATTCTCAAGTACTACAGGGATCCAGAATATGAACCATAAAAGAAAATACTTATTAAACCAATTACAAGAATACCAGCTACAGCCTACAGTACCTATCATCCAAAGAGGAATCCTTCCAGTAGTATCGGTCATTTATTCCACTCCATTTCAGATTTTATCAAATGATCATGCTAGAGACATAAACAATCATGGATAATTAAATTATGAGTTCCTTGTGGATGAGCTTTCAAAATAAAAAATAAAAATCAAGAAAACGTGAATGCCCAGGTTTAGGAAACATAACAATTATTCAGAAAGACAACCTTTATTATATTGACTGTAACATAATAGTAGTGCTTCTACTGTTTATCACACTTTGTCATTTCCAGTGTGCAAATTGCTTCCATATTTAACAGTGTTGTCAAAGGCGCACTTAAGCCCAAAAAACAAGGCTCAATACGTGTTGAGCGCTTCATCTCGCTTAATGTGCGCTTCATTGTTGTCATCAAGGTTCTAAGACATACTTTTCCTTGTCAATGAGCCTCTTTTGAAGAGGCGACACTAAACCATTGATATTTCACTTTATTTTTGTTCATAGAGTTGTCATTCATGCTTATATTTATTAGTCTTGGACTAATTAAACATATATATTTGTATTTTCTTGCTCCCTTTGCGCCTATTCGTGCACGTTTTATTTGCCCTTTGCGCTTAAAACCCCAATGAACCTTAGAGCTTTTTTGCGCTATTTCTTTTGTTACACTGATTTAAAGAAAACAAATCTTGTTTGTTTGTATTTCTGCAGAAGTAGCAACAGAGATGGCTGCTTATGCTGCTGTAACTTCTCTGATGGGAACAATACACCTGATTTCACAATCCAACTTGGATTTACTGGAGGGTAACAAAGAACATTTGGAATTACTCTACGACAAGGTTGGTTCTCTGCAAGAACTAATTCTTGATAGTTGTGATGATGAACCAATGAAGGATTTGTCAAAAAAGATCAAATATCTAGCGCATGAAATAGAAGATGAAGTTGAATCACACATTCAAAGAGAATCCGTTAAGACGCTTCCTAAGATGTTGCAACGAGCTACAGAAATCTTCCGCCTTCCAACATCTCAGGAGAGTCTTTTTAAGACCTTTCAACGAGCTACAAAGATTTTCCACATTCCAACAGCTCATGATATGCTTCATAAGATCTTGCAACGAGCTACACAAGACATTGATTCTGTGAAGGAAGATGTCCTCAAGCTGAAGGAGAATAATAATATGCGAGCTGTAGATTGTTCAATTGGTGGTACAATTTCACCGCAATTGCATGTTTCAACCATTGAGAATGATATGGTGGGGTACAACATCGAACAAGAGTTCATGCGGAATCAACTTAGGGGATACTCATCTCAATTAGAAGTGATCACTATTGCTGGGATGGGCGGCATAGGTAAGTCAACTTTTGCCAACAAGATGTTTTATGATCCCTCAATTCTGAGCTTCTTTGATGTTCGTGGATGGATTACCGTGTCTAAGGACTACAGTTTAAGAAAGATGCTTCTATGCCTCCTTCAAGATGCTATTGGGGTGAAAGAAGAACTTGATAATGTAAGCGATGGAGATCTAGCAGATCGCTTGCAAAAAAGTTTAAAGGGTAGGAGGTATTTGATTGTTGTGGATAACATTTGGAGCACGGAAGCCTGGGATGAGATTAGACTATGTTTTCCAGAAAACAATAATAGAAGTCGGATATTGTTGACTACTCGAGACATGAAGGTTGCTCAATATGTAAGTTATCCTAAGGATCCTTTTCCAATGCGTTTCCTAGATCCAGAGGAAAGTTGGAAATTGTTTTACCAGAAGGCATTTGACAAAAAACCTTTCCCAATTGAATTTGAGAAACTCGCAAAGGAAGTTGTAAGTAATTGCAAAGGATTGCCACTAATGATATCTGTGGTCACAGGGACTCTCTCTAGCAAGAGGACATTGGACGAGTGGACTAACGTAGCTCAAAGTGTGAGCTCTTTAGTAAACCTTGATGATTATCAACGTTGCTCAGGAGTGCTCGCTTTGAGCTATAATCATCTTCCTTCACATTTGAAAGCTTGCTTTCTGTATTTTGGAGTTTTCCCAAAAGATAGAGATATTTCTATGAAAAAGTTGATTAGATTATGGGTTGCAGAAGGGCTATTAGAGCTAAAGGGGCTTGAGGGATTTGAAAATGTGGCTGCTAATCGGTTACATGATCTTATTGATAAAAGTCTAGTTGTTGTTGGAAAGCGAAGTTTGGATGGAAAAATCAAGACATGTAGGATTCATGATCTTCTCCATGATTTATGCTTGAGAGAATCTGAAAGCAATAGTCTTTCGTATGTCGTAAATCCCACGATCTCTAGGAGGCAAATAACAGATTGTCCTCATGGTCGTCGGTGGGTGTCAGTTCATTCAAAGAGAGGTTCTTTCTCTCCCATTCTTTTTGATACTCTTACTCACAACAAAACGCGATGTCTTCTTTTTTCATCCAACCAAATCGATCGGTGTTGTGATTTAGGACTAGTCCATTTCAAACTTCTTAGAGTATTGGACTTGGAGACAATGAGATTGGGTTTATTCCCTAGTGAAATAGTACACTTAGTTTCTTTAAGGTATTTGGCTGTGATGATTTTCGGGATTCGTAAAGATCTACCAATTTCCAATCTTTGGAATTTACAAACTTTTATTTTTCCTCAATATACTCCACAAACCGGAACCATATATTTACCTAATGGAATTTGGGAATTGTCTCAATTGAGGCATCTCCGCTCTACAAGGATGTATTTGTGTTCTCCTCCAAAGGTATCAACTAATGAAGTCAAGTACCAAGTTTTGGAGAACTTGTTAAGTGTTTCCGGGTTGAGTCCTCGTTGTTGCACGAAAGAAATATTTGAAGGGATTAAGAAAGTGAAAAAATTGGGGATCTCTGGAACTGAAGATGAATTTGATAGTGAGCCCGGAGGCCTAGAGAATCTAATATATTTACGTGAGCTTGAGGCACTAAATATTGCATCATACAGCTCTGTCAGAGTTGATTTTTTCTTAGGCTTCCATGTCTGAGTTCTTTCCCACCAAATCTCAAGAAGCTTACACTTTGTGGTACGAGTTCACGATGGAAGGACATGACAATCATTAGCATGTTGCCGAAACTCGAGGTGCTCCAATTGAAGGATCATGCTTTTGTAGCAAACACAATATGGGAAGTAACAGAGACAGGGTTTCCTGAATTGAAATTCTTGCTCCTTGAAGAGTTGATTCTTAAATATTGGAGAGCCGATGATGATTATTTCCCATCCCTTGAGCGCGTAGTTATCAAAAATTGCAGTTTCTTACAAGAGATTCCTCGGGGATTTGCAGATAGTATGACATTGGAGCTAATTGAGTTACATCAATGTTCTCCTTCCCTTGTGAGTTTTGCTGAGCTGATCCGAAAAGAGCAAGAGGATTTGGGGAACGACATGCTTAAAGTTTATGCCTTCGACACAAGAGGTAAGTAAAAAGTTTAGAATGAGCTTTCAACATCCATTATAAGTTTGACTTCTGATGAACTGTGTTAAATCAGTAGATAAGAATCAACTAATAAGATACAAAAATTTAATAGTCACTACAAAAAAGGAATTAACGATGGACAAATTCCATTATTGAACAAAAAAAATTTGTCGCTAATCTTATTTAATGACGGGTTAGAGATGGATTAGCAAATAATCCATCTTTCTCCCTTATTTTTGTAGTGAGTTTATAATGTATGTTACATATGATTGTAATGTTAGGGCCTCTTCGCCTTTTTAGTAGTAGTATTTAGTAGTCTCTTGCTTTTCAATGTGTATTACAATTTGTTGCTTTATTTACTTTTTTATCTTGCTGTGTTGCTGCCTCTTTTTTTTCTCTCAGTCCTGCTTTGAACATATTTCTTTTGAATCGAGGGTCTATTAGAAACAACCTCTCTATCCCCACAAAGGTAGTGGTAAGGTGTGTTTACATCCTACACTCCCCAAACCCCACTTGTGGGACTACACGATGTTGTTTATAGGTTCAGTGAACGGGTATTGTATACCAATCGTTGCACATCGTATCTAATATTTCTGTCAAACTTGTTTTATTTATATATTTACTTATTTATTATCAGAACATTAGGAAGTGCAAATTTAGATCAACAAGGACTTGTTTAGTTCATGGTTTTCATATGCAAGTGAATGAAATATACTGGAAGTGATTTTTCAGGTGCCAAATGTCTTCTTTAATAATATTAATCTTCAAAAAAAAAGAATCAAACCTTTTCATTAAAATAGAAATTTCCTGATCCATTTTTATGTTGTAACTTAGCATTATACTGCATGTGTTTTGGAGAGTACATTATGTATTCTTCAGTTGGATAAATATGAGAACAAGGACTAAATTCAAATTGTTGGCACATGATAAACAGATGTTTTAGATCAATGGTAGTTCGGTTGAAGTTAGACATGTTAGTAAATCTTTTCTGTAATTGACACCGTCAAATCTTATTTTTGTGCAGATTGGTAACAGTTGACTACGGTTGCACTCAGTCGAAGAAGTATGTAAATATGTGTTACAGTGAGTTTCCGACTCTAGGGGTAAGGCTGCATACACATAACCCTCCTCCCCATACCCCACTTGTGATGATATCTCATTGTGTTTGTTGTTGTTCTTGTTATTGTAATTCTTGTTTCATGTCAACTGAGGTTGAGTTTATCATCAAAATTTTGCAAGAACAAAAACTAGAATATGTATAATACCACTCTGTAATGTTGGTCTGAGATTTTATATTCAAATTTGGTTTGTCTGAACTTTGAAGGGGTTATTCGAAGATTATTGCACATATTGTCTATAGGATGTTATTTGTAAATATTCTGTATCATGTTCAGCCCCTTTGTTACTCACAGGAAAATGCGTTCTCTTCATTTTTCGTTCAGTATAAGCATAGAATGTCTTGCATTAAGACTAAATAATTTCAAACTTCTTAGAGTACTGGACTTGGAGAAAGCTAGCTGCTACGATATACCTAGTGAATTAGTACACCTATCTTCATAAAGGTATTTGGCAATGATGGTTTGTACGATTCCTAAAGATCTAACAATTTCCAAAATTTGAAATTTACAAACTTTTTGTATTCCATCAACAGTATCGAGGAAAAAACACTACCATTACTTTATCAAATGGAATTCCTGAAGGATTTGCAGATATTATGATTTCACTACTCATTTGTAAAACAACTAATCCCCAAATCATAAAATCGTTGTAAAAGTAGAGTTGAGAGAGCAATTCTCTTAGGTGTAACTGTGATATTTTCTCTTTCTTTGTTAATAATATAAAAGCAGTTGTTCTCTGATGGACGTAGGATCACATTGATCCGAACCACGCTAACTCTTATGTTTTTTTCTTTTACTTCTCCGCTAACAACCAGCTCCTCTTTTCTTTGGGGCTGTGTAAGGGTGCGTAAACTGTCAAAGAAGACTCAGTAGCTTGAACAAGATAATTTTTTCCTTAAAAATAATCAAGTCAACTATTAGAAATGGCTAGTTGATTTCTAATAGTTATAGAATATGCTAGTAAACTTTCTAGTTTCATTAGAATATGCAATTTGCAATATAGATATATTCTAGGAAACTTCGAGCAATTACTAGTATTTAATACCCTGACCAGCTCAGTTAATATAGTGATATACTTGTAAATCAAATCTCTTCATTCACAAATCTTGTATAGAATTAGAAACCGAGATGGCTGCTTACGCTGCTGTAACTTCTCTGATGGGAACAATGCACCTGATTTCCCAATCCAGCTAGACTTTCAGGAAAGTAACAAAGAATGTTCGAAATCACTCCACGAGAAGGTTGGTTCTCTGTTAGAGTTTCTTGACAATTCTGATAATGAACTGATGAAGGATCTGCAGAAAAAGGTGAAAGATCTAGCAAACGAAGTAGAAGATGAAGTCGAATCGCAAGTAGTGCGGATTATGGAGAAGGATGAACATATTCAAACAGAGGCGAATGAGAAGCTTCTTAATATCTTGCGACAAGCTATAGAAGACATCGATTCTGTGAAGGAAGAGCTCATCAAGCAGAGGAACAAGAACAACAATTTGCAAGCTGGAAATCATTTGCTTGGTGGTACTACTTCACCACGATCGCGTGTTTCAACCCTTGAGAACGACATGGTGGGGCACAGCGATGAACAAGCGAGAGTGCAGGGTGAGCTTATCGGTCACTCATCTCTACTGGAAGTCATCTCCATTACTGGGATGGGCGGCATAGGCAAGTCAACTTTTGCCAAAAAGATGTTTTCCGATCCCTCAGTTATGGGCTTCTTTGATGTTCGTGGATGGATTACTGTATCCAAGGACTACAGTTTAAGAAAGATGCTTCTATGCCTCCTTCAAGTCGCTATTGGCGTGAATGAAGAGCTTGATGAGAAACCCGATGATAAACTAGCTGATTGCTTGCAGAAAAGTCTCAAGAGAAGAAGGTATTTGATTGTTGTGGATGACATATGGAGCAAGAAAGCCTGGGAAGACATCAGACTATGGTTTCCAGAAAACAACAATAGAAGCCGAATTCTGTTGACAACTCGGATCATGGAGGTTGCTCGATATGCTAGCTATCCTAAGAATCCTTTTCCAATGCGTTTTCTATATCTAGAAGAAAGTTGGAATTTGTTTTGCCAAAAGGCGTTTGGCAAAAATGATTGTCCAGCTGAATTTGAGAATGTCGGAAGGGTAATTGCAGAAGATTGCTACGGATTACCACTATTGATTTCTGTGACTGCAGGGTCTCTTTCTAGCGAGAAGATGCTGCACAAGTGGCATGAAGTAGCTCGAAGTGCAGGATCATTAGTAAACCTTGATGGTTATTATCGTTGCTCAAGAGTTCTCACTTTGAGCTACGACAATCTTCCTTCCCACTTGAAAGCTTGCTTTCTGTATTTTGGAGTTTTCAAAAAATCTAGTGAAATTTCTGTGGAAAATTTGACTAGATTATGGATGGCAGAAGGACTCCTTAAGTTGAGGGGGATTGGGGATTTGGAAAAAGAGGCTTGTAGTCTACTACATGATCTTATTGATAGAAGTTTAATTGTTGTTTGCAAGCATAGTTTGGATGGCAAAGTCAAGACATGTAGGATTCATGATCTTCTCCATGATTTGTGCTTGAGAGAATCTGAAAGTGAGAGTCTTTTGTATGTTTCGAATCCCCCAATTTCAGGTACCAATGTTCCTCAACATCATCGGTGGGTTTCATTTCATCAAGAGCCAGTGCGAGATTTTTTTTCTCTTCCCTTCCCTACTTATGGTAAAACACGTTCTCTTCATTTTCTTGCGGTAAGACCTTAAAGTCTTGAATTTGAATTAGGATTAGACCGTTTCAAACTTCTTAGAGTATTGGACTTGCTGGGATCAGGCGTGTGGCATTTACCTAACGGATTATCAAACCTAGTTTCCTTAAGGTATTTGAGGGCTGATTGCAGTGGATATACACCAATTTATAAACTTCGGAATCTACAATTTCTTAGTTTTCGTCAAGTTAGTAAGTTTCGACCCATTGAGTTCCACTTACCAGATGGAACCTGGAAAATGTCTCAATTGAGGCATCTCGACTCTGCAAGTTTTTATTTGTGTTCTCCTCCAAAGGTATCTGGCAATAAGTACCGGGTTTTGGAAAACTTGCAAAGTGTTCATGGGTTGAGACCTGTTTGTTGCACAAAAGAAATGTTTGAAGGGATTAAAAAGGTGAAAAAATTGTGGATTTGTGGCCGGACTAATCACTTCAATGATGCGCCCAAATGCCTAGATAATCATATATATTTACCTGAGCTAGAGGTACTAAAAATCTTATTATACGACCATTTCGGAAGTGATTTCCTTCATCAGCATCCAGTTCCATGTGTGGGTTCTTTCCCATCGTATCTCAAGAAGCTGACACTTCAAGGAACTCATCTATTATGGTCAAAACTGACAATCATTAGCAAGTTGCCCAAACTCGAGGTGCTCCAATTTAAGGCATTACAGTTGTTTGGTGATAAGGTTGGAGAAACTGTCTGGGAAGTATCAGAGATGGGATTTTCTAAATTGAAATTTTTGCTCATAGAGAAGAAGGGTCTTAAAAACTGGAAGGCCACCGACGATTCTTTTCCATGCCTAGAGCGTGTAATTATCAAAAACTGTCATTTCTTACAAGAGATTCCTAAAGGATTTGCAGATAGTATGAGACTGAAGCGAATTGAGTTATAGGGATGTACTCCTTCCCTTGTGAATTTCGCTAAGGAGATCCAAGAAGAGCAAGAGATTTTGGGAAACAACATACTTCAAGTTTATGCCTATGACACAATTTGAGGTAAGTAAAATAATTAACTTTTGACTTTTGATGAAATGTGTTACATCAGTAGATGAGAATTCTAAACTGTCTTTTGGTGTTGTGGTATAGGTTACACTGCCCATATCGCCAATAGACATAAGAAAAGTTCAAAGCACAAATTGTCAGTAGATTAAACCTAAAGGAAAATAACGAGGGATGTGTAAAAAGCATTGCCGGCGAATGATTTTCCTTCTCATACTAGATGATTTAAGGGAAGCTATAAATTAGGATCAAGTAGGTGTGCCCCAATCTGAAGATTTCGCAAGAAGCAATGTAATTATAACTTCTCATTCTTTGGAGGTTTGTAAGCAAATGAAAATGAGAAGAGACATTGAACTGAATGTTTCCACATTGGAGGCAGATGAGTCTCGACAACTGTTTGTCAAAAATGCAGGAGATGAAGCCAACTTTTATTGTAATTCACATTTTGTTGCCTCATTCAGGAGTAACTAAGCAGATGATGGAAATTCCTGTCCAAGAGAGACACGAAATTTCAAGCTAAAGTTAATCAGTCGTGTTTGCTGTGATGTATTTTCTGTCAGATGTCTTAAGTTTTTTCTGCCAATAATTGTTCCTTGTTTGTACCATTTTTTCTTTCTGGTTTTGATTGCTTGATTGTACACTGAGTAACTTCTTTTTTTGATTGTGTTGTAATAAACTGGTATTTTGGAGTTGCTAGGGAAATGTTGTAAATAAACCTTAGACTTGTTAAAACAAACTGGTATTGCTTCTGGTATTGTACATTCAAAATTTAGCACATGCTCTTGCTTTTCCATGTTTTTGGTCTCATGATAACACTTCAGATTGTGTTTGATGAAACTTTTAAAGTTAGAAATTGATAACAATGTCCAAATGTTGGTTACAACAATAACATTAAACTTATAAGTTGGGATAATTGTGAAGAAAAACGACTTCCATCCAAAAGTGTGAGGAGTCATCTTGAAAAAATAAACAGAATACATAGAGTTACTTACTGTGTTATACTGTTATGGTTTTTTATTTTCAAATTTAGCTCTGGTTTACCAATTTGTTATCCCAAACTCACTTGCCTGACTAGTCCCAGCTCTTTTCCAGAAGTTTCTTCATTTAACTTCTATTGTGATGATCTCTTAATGATGACCAAAAGGCAACATAATCATCTTCTTCAGACACAGAACAAATCATTGTGAAGACTCTTAATGATACGCTTGGGGAAATACACTGAGTTTGTTGTTGTTGGAATCCTTTTCTTTTTTTTTTTGTTCTGCTGTCTGCAAAGGGAATGACAAGACTCTGTCCACAATGTGCCAAAGACTATTGCAAAAAGCTTCATATTCAAAAGTTTTGGTTTTCTGTTGGAGATCTATCATGAGACGCTCATTGGGAAGGAAATATATGTCTTAGAGCCTTTATGACAACACTAAAGGGCACATTTCGAGTAGAAGCGTTCAACATGTTTCGTGCCTCGCTTCAGAGCTTAAATGCACCTTTGACTATGCTGTTTGAATTAATTTCCTGATGACAAATTGTTTGGATTTCATTAAATTTAACTTCAGTGTTTCAATAATATTCTGTAAGTCTATCCAGACTAGCTCTCAGTCCCTCTTGGTTATTAATGAAACTATAATTTTGATAAAAATATTCTAGTTGTTGAGGCTTAATAATGGTTCTTCCTTTTTTGTTTGTTCTGTTATTCTCTTATGGAAATAACTAGACGTATTGTTTGTTCTGTTATTCACTTACGGAAATAACAAGACGTTTTGTTTGTTCTGTTGTTAATATCTTTTGCTATGTGCAAACATTGTGCCAATGATTTGGTGTTATAGGAAAACTTCATGAGAATTAACAATTGCTTAGAAATTAACGACCACCTATGTTGAGTTGTTGACTGTGATATAATTAAATGTATCATACTTTGTTGTTTCCAGTTTGCAAAATGCTTAAATATACTTAGCATTTGTTGTAAACTTCTTACTTCTTATCTATCCTTTTCGAGTGCCAACATTCCGCAAATCTATTCATTAACAAATCTTGTATTGATCTCTGAAGGTACTTAGCAATAGAGATGGCTGCTTATGCTGCTGTAACGTCTCTGATGGGAACAATGCACCTCTTTCGCAATCCAGCTTAGACCTTCAGGAGGGTAACAAAGAACATTTGGAATCACTCTACGACAAGGCTGGTTCTCTACTAGAGTTTCTTGACAATTCTGATAATGAACTGATGAAGGATCTGCAGAAAAAGTTAAAAGATCTAGCAAATGAAGTAGAAGATGAAGTCGAATCACAAGCTTTGCTGATTATGGAGAAGGATGAACATATTCGAACAGAGGCGAATGAGAGGCTTCTTATAATCTTGCAACAAGCTATACCAGACATCGATTATGTGAAGGAAGAGCTCAGGAAGCAGAGGAAGAATAACAAGCTGCAAGTTGGAAATGGTTCGGTTGGTGGACCTTGTTCACCATCGGATGTTTCAACCATTGACAACAACGTTGTGGGGTACAACATTGACCAAGAGGTCATGCTGCGTCAACTTACCGGAGACTCGTTTCAAATGGAAGTCATCTCTATTGTTGGGAAGGGTGGGATAGGCAAGTCAACTTTCGCCAAAAGAATGTTTTCTGATCCCTCAGTTGTGAGCTTCTTTGATGTTCGTGAATGGATTACTGTGTCCAAGGACTACAGCTTAAGAAATATGCTTTTATCCCTCCTTCAAGACGCTACTGGGGTGAAAGAAGAAATCAATCCTCAAGATCAGGGAAATGATGAGGTAGAAATTGATAATGCAGAATTAGCAGATCGCTTACAATTATCCTTCCTTCACATTTGAAAGCTTGCTTTCTATATTTCGGGGTTTTCACAAAAGCTAGCAAGATTTCTGTGAAAAAGTTGATTAGATTATGGATTGCAGAAGGACTTTTTGAGCTAAGAGGACGACGATTCAGGGATTTGGAAAAAGTGGCTGATAGTCTTGTACATGATGTTATTGATAAAAGTCTAGTCGTGGTTAGCAAGAGAAGTTTGGATGGTTAAAATCAAGACATGTAAGATTCATGATCTTCTCCGTGATTTATGCTTGATAGAATCTGAAAGTGAGAATGTTACTCCTCAAGATCATCGGTGGGTTTCACTTCATTCAGATCAAGGTTTTACATCTCCCTTTTTTACTTATAACAAAACACGTCCAATATTCTTGAATTATGACTATGCCATTTCAAACTTGGGGAGAGTGAAGTTATTATCTTTCCCTAGTGAATTATCAAACTTAGTCTCTTTAAGGTATTTTGCTACGACGGTTTATGGGAGAATTGAATATCTACAGCTTTTATTTTTCTTCCATTTGGATGCATTTACCAAATGGAATTTGGAAAATGTCTCAATTGAGGCATCTCCACTGTAGAAGCCTTTATTTAATAACATATCTCAAAACTTGAATCATAATGAGAAAAATCCTAAATCAAAGTCAAGTAACGTATCCAGTAACTTCAACCACATACTTCAATTTTTCAGAAAATCCTTCGAAAACGTACATTAATTTCTAGAAATTTTATTATGGCATGGCTGCTCATGATATGCACCTTACAATACTCCTCCCCTCCACTCACTTATGCAATCATTCTTGTCCCCTAATCTTAAGAATCAATATGTGTTGGAGCAACAAAATTGGAAAAAATTTAAGATGGCAAGACGCACAATCAATAATAGTTGGGTGAGGTTCCACTCAATTTTTGACATTTGAATTTGTGGGTTCATTTGTACTCTTTTACCTCCTCACCACCCCACCCAGTTCCCTTATCCACCCACCCCTCTTCTTTTTTCTTTTTCATTTTTCTATCTAATAATAAAAATAAAATTAACTTCCAAATACACTTTAAAAAAATCAATTTTAGATTGAATTCATGGTATAAATACTTCACTTTACTTTACAGATTTGTCTTACAAAATAAAATCGAAACAAAAAGGAAAAAAAGGTCTTCTTTTTCTTATTTTTATTTATGAGTTCGCTTGTTATTTTTGAATAAGTAGTTATGGAGAAATTTATTTTTTTAGTCAATTTGCTAATTATTGCATGCTAGCTAGTTAGATAAATAGTTTACATTTATTAAAAATAATTGCATCTAATTAATTTATATTCTAAAGTGAATGAAACACAATTAATTTGAGTTTTGACTTAGTTTAATACTATTATTTGTGTTTTGTGTTTGTTTGATACTATTAAAAATATTGGATAATAAGTTTATTTTTTAATATTAACAATTTTAAAGACATTTTAGTTATTCCAACAAATAAGTTATTAATCAATATTCTTTTTAATAAAATACATTATCTCCGCTTCAATATTTTTATCTTTTTATTTCTAAATTCAGCTTAAGCACTTAAAAAGTGTTTTTAAGTACATATACCTAAAAATTACCTAAATTCAAGTGTCAAAAATTGAATTGAGTCTCACACAACTATTGTTGGTTGTGCCTCTACCATCTTAAAATTTTTCACAAAATTCTTGCAATTCAATTTCCCCATCCAACTAATACAATAATATACAACAATACTAATAGATTATATAATCTACCCATCAATTTATCACACAATTACGAAGACAAGATCTTTCAGTAAAATTTTACCTGAACGCACATCACTTATTCTTTCGTTTTCCTCTCCTTCAGAGTTTGAGTTGGCCGCCAAATTTGTTGCAACGAGAAAAAAAGGAAAACTAAGCAAATACCTCATAAAAGCATAATAATTACAAACATATACTCCTTTACATTCAAATCCTACTAAATAATTACATTATATATCCCTAAATAATTTAGCTTAGCTGAATACTAAATCAGTATCATATACTGTATTGGCATCATTAAAGCTGATAATTTCGCCTAATTGATACTAAATCAGTATATATATATATGTATGTATATATATATATTGTATTGGTTTCATTAAGGTTTCTTGTTTAGAAATTACTCAATAGTCAATGATACTATAAGAGTATACATAATCAGCCTTAATGATACCAATACAGTATATGATACTGATTTAGTATCAGTTAAGCGAAAAATTACCAGCCTTAATGAATGGGGTTATGAGTTGTAATTATTTATGAGAAAATAGGTATTTCGGGTTTTACATTGGGTTTGAATATGAAGTTGTAATTATTTTGAGTTTTATGGCTCATTTATGTAGTTTTTCCAAACGAAAAATATTATTAAACCCTATTTACTCCAATTCATTCTTGCACATGAGTTAAGTGATATAGGCTAATAATTAAATTATGAATTTGGCCCATTAATCACCAACTAAAATAAATTATTTAAAATTATTTATAAATTAATAACCATACTTAAACAAATAGTTCGAAATTCCATAACTAATTTCATTGACTGATCAAGAAATTAGTACTCGGGCAACCATCGAAAGGGGTAAAATAGTAACTCAGTAGCTTGAACAAGATATTTTTTTCCTTAAAAACAATCAAGTCAACTATTAGAAAATGGCTTCAATTTGCAATATAGATCTATTCTAGGAAACTTGGAGTAATTACTAGTGTTTAATACCCTGACCAGCTCAGTTAATATAGTGATAATACTTGTAAATCAAATCTCTTCATTCACAAATCTTGTGTAGAATTTGAATCGGAGATGGCTGTTTATGGTGCTGTAACTTCTCTGATGGGAACAATGCACCTGATTTCGCAATCCAGCTTAGATTTTGAGGAAAGTAACAAAGAATGTTCGAAATCACTCTACGAGAAGGTTGGTTCTCTGCTAGAGTTTCTTGACAATTCTGATAATGAACTGATGAAGGATCTGCAGAAAAAGGTCAAAGATCTAGCAAATGAAGTAGAAGATGAAGTCGAATCGCAAGTAGTGCGGATTATGGAGAAGGATGAACATATTCAAAAAGAGGCAAATGAGAGGCTTCGTAAGATCTTGGAACAAGCTATAGAAGACATCGATTCTGTGAAGGAAGAGCTCAGCAAGACGAGGAACAAAAATAACAATTTGCTAGCTGGAAATTGTTTGTTTGGTGGTCCTACTTCACCACGATCGCGTGTTTCAACCCTAGAGAACGACATGGTGGGGCACAGCGATGAACAAGCGAGAGTGCGGGGTGAGCTTACCGGGCACTCATCTCTACGGGAAGTCATCTCCATTGCTGGGATGGGAGGCATAGGCAAGTCAACTTTTGCCAAAAAGATGTTTTCCGATCCCTCAATTGTGGGATTCTTCGATGTTCGTGGATGGATTACTGTGTCCGAGGACTACAGCTTAAGAAAGATGCTCATATCCCTCCTTCAAGACGCTATTGGCGTGAATGAACAGCTTGATAAGAAACCCGATGATGAACTAGCTGATTGCTTGCAGAAAAGTCTCAAGAGAAGAAGGTATTTGATTGTTGTGGATGACATTTGGAGCATGAAAGCCTGGGAAGATATCAGACTATGGTTTCCAGAAAACAACAATAGAAGCCGAATACTGTTGACAACTCGGATCATGGAGGTTGCTCGAGATGCTAGCTCTCCTAAGAATCTTTTTCAAATGCGTTTCCTAGATCCAGATGAAAGTTGGAATTTGTTTTGCCAAAAGGCGTTTGGCAAAAATGATTGTCCAGCTGAATTTGAGAATGTCGGAAAGGTAATTGTAGGAAATTGCAACGGATTACCACTATTGATTTCTGTGACTGCAGGGTCTCTTTCTAGCGAGAAGATGCTGCGCAAGTGGCATGAAGTAGCTCGAAGTGCAGGATCATTAGTAAATTCTGATGGTTATTATCGATGCTCAAGAGTTCTCGCTTTGAGCTACGACAATCTTCCTTCCCACTTGAAAGCTTGCTTTCTGTATTTTGGAGTTTTCAAAAAATCTAGTGAAATTTCTGTGGAAAATTTGACTAGATTATGGATGGCAGAAGGACTCTTTAAGTTGAGGGGGATTGGGGATTTGGAAAAAGAGGCTTGTAGTCTACTACATGATCTTATTGATAGAAGTTTAATTGTTGTTTGCAAGCATAGTTTGGATGGCAAAGTCAAGACATGTAGGATTCATGATCTTCTCCATGATTTGTGCTTGAGAGAATCTGAAAGTGAGAGTCTTTTGTATGTTTCGAATCCCCCAATTTCAGGTACCAATGTTCCTCAACATCGTCGGTGGGTTTCATTTCATCAAGAGCCAGTGCGAGATTTTTTTTCTCTTCCCTTCCTTACTTATGGTAAAACACGTTCTCTTCATATTCTTGCGGTAAAACGGTTAAGTCTTGATTATACATTAGGATTAGACCGTTTCAAACTTCTTAGAGTATTGGACTTGCTGGGATCAGACCTGGCACATTTTCCTGACGGATTATCAAACCTAGTTTCCTTGAGGTATTTGAGGGCTAGTTTCAGTGGATATCTACCAATTTATAAACTTCGGAATCTACAATTTCTTAGTTTTCGTCAAGTTGGTAAGTTTCGACCCATTGACTTTCACTTACCAGATGGAACCTGGAAAATGTCTCAATTGAGGCATCTCGACTCTGCAAGTTTTTATTTGTGTTCTCCTCCAAAGGTATCTGGCAATAAGTACCGGGTTTTGGAAAACTTGCAAAGTGTTCATGGGTTGAGACCTGTTTGTTGCACAAAAGAAATGTTTGAAGGGATTAAAAAGGTGAAAAAATTGTGGATTTGTGGCCGGACTAATCACTTCAATGATGCGCCCAAATGCCTAGATAATCTTAGATATTTACCTGACCTAGAGGTACTAAAAATCTTATTATACGACCGTTACGACCGTTACGAAAGTGGTTTCTTTCATCAGCATCCAGTTCCATGTGTGGGTTCTTTCCCACAGAATCTCAAGAAGCTGACACTTCAAGGAACTCATCTATTATGGTCAAAACTGACAATCATTAGCCAGTTGCCCGAACTCGAGGTGCTCCAATTGAAGGCATTACAGTTTTTTGGTGATGAGCTTGGAGAAACTACCTGGGAAGTATCAGAGATGGGATTTCCTAAATTGAAATTTTTGCTCATAGAGAAGAAGGGTCTTAAAAACTGGAAGGCCACCGACAATTCTTTTCCATGCCTTGAGCGTGTAATTATCAAAAACTGTCGTTTCTTACAAGAGATTCCTAAAGAATTTGCAGATAGTATGACACTGAAGCGAATTGAGTTATGGGGATGTACTCGTTCCCTTGTGAATTTCGCTGAGGGGATCCAAGCAGAGCAAGAGATATTGGGAAATAACATGCTTCAAGTTTATGCCTATGACACAATTCGAGGTAAGTGGAATGATTCTTCAACATCCATTATATGTTTTACCAGTAATTAATTGACCTGATCACTTTGATTCAAAATTTTATGTGCATAACTACTAGTATATCTTTGGATTGTAATAAGATAGGTAAAATTGAATATTTCATATGTATAGACTCTGTAAAAGTCGGGGATTCATTAGATTGAATAAGTTGATCACATCTCTCTTACATCTTGAGAGGCCTAGTTTAGTCCATTATATTGTTGGGACATTTGGTTATAGAAATTTGTTGGAAATGAAAACACTTTTGAAAGAGTAGCATGCCAATTATTGCAAAAAAAATGTGCCCTTACATCTATGATAAGCGTACTGGGGAGATGTGATTAGATAGAACATGGTGCAACTTCAGCTTATTGAGGACATGACCTTAAATCGGAGGGTGTAGAAGTCATGGATTAGGGTAGAAGGTTAGTAGGTAGTGTAGTATTCTCTTGCTTCGGAAGGGTTTAGGCTTAGTGGTGTGTGTATGTCGTAGTATTTGTTTTATTCTTGTAATGTCTTGCTTTTGCTTTCTATCACCATCTGTTTTTGGTATGGTGTTTCAATTATTGCATTATTTTGTTCTTATTACTGTTTTCTTCCGTATTAGTTGCTTCACTGTCTTTTTCCTAGCTATTTTATACGTACTTTGATTTGTTGTACTCGAGTCGAGAGTCTTCCAGAAACAACCTCTCTACCTCCACGAGGTAGTGGTAAGGTATGTACACACTCTACCCTCGCCAGACTCCACTTGTAGGATTTGACCACTAAGTGTGTGTATGTATATATATTGTTGTTGTTACATATATGATCAGCAGGGTAACGTTTTCAACAATGGTTTAGATATGCTCTTCAATAACGTTTTTAACAATGGTTGAAGCTAGCTAGATATGTTAAATCTCTTTAAAATATGTGCAGAAGTATATATATGTCCTACCGAGGAAGATGCAAAGGAAGAAGCTGGTGAATGAAGCTATTTTGGTTTACTTAAAAACTGGTTGCGGAAGATGATTGTGTGCAAATGAGTTTTAAGCAAGATATAATAAGTTTATATTTTCATATGATAATATTCTACAAGTTATGTTTATGCACCCTTAAAGAACGTATGTCTGCTAAGTATAAGTTTGATTGCTAAGGATAAAATTAAAAGATCAATCCTTTCGAAGGAAAAATGGTGTTATGTCTTCTCATTAATTACCATTTTTAGTTGATTCATAAGCTCTTGTAAAAAATTGGTCCACTAATTTTATTTTTCTTGACCTATTTTTTTAAACTACAACACATTATCCTACAACAAATAAACCAAAAAATTCTATCTTTGATCTTGTTTTTATGTCACTTTCAAGAATTTATGACTCTTCATATAGTACTGTTTGCTCCTCTTCACAATTTTACAAGCATCAAACAAATATAATCATATCAATAAACCAAGATATAAATGTTACAGCAGAATTTCTTGATATTATCACAATAAAATAAAAAATAACAATAAAAAGATCACAAGTTCAAGTACTGACAGCGTAATAAATTTTTGGCAATCATCAGTAGGTAATAATTGAACAAATTATTTTAACGCCATTGTATTTTATAAAAAAAATAAGATTATATTCATAAAAAAATGATTTCAAATGTATTTATTATAAATAACTCGCCTCAGGTTATAGTTTAGGCTTCAATTATTTGCAGTTAATAAAGGTATGAATTTGAATGATTTAGATCTTAGGTTATTAAGTGCATTTGCTTTGAATAAGTCTTTGATCATTAAAGTATTGAGCGAAGGCTTAATATTATTTAAGAACTATTTTTGAGTGAATAATTTTCATATCACTCTATTCATAATTACTAACCACCATCATTATCACTTCTGACATCACAATTATCACCATTATTATTCGACCATCATTTACATCGCTAACTACCAGCCACCACACCAACCAACATAGCCATCAGATCGTCACGGGCAACCACTTCTTTCAATCGTTGTTACACCTATCACTTAAATCATTATAATTATATCCACTTCCACCATCATCGTCATTATCGCAACTGCCACCTCTATCAGCCTCTACCATCACTGGGGTCAATCTCTACTACCAACCACCCCCATCATCACAACTAGCATCGTTGACAACTACCACCACACATTGTTCAGTTACCATCATCAATGCTATCATTTACTAGCATCAACTTCACCATCACAACCACCATTATCAATTGTCACCATTACTTCAGTCTCTACAATACCATGCAACTATTTCCATCATATATAGTATCACTACCACCACCATTATCAGCCACTAACAATAGTCATTATCATCATCACCACTACAACCCGTCTCTACCATTGCTAGTAACATAAATTATTTAAATTATATATTTATTATATTGACAAATAAATAAATATGTATATTCAGACATTGTAAATCAAATAATCTAGAAATAACATCTTAATTGATATACATTTTAATTTTGACACATTAATTTTAATAAAAATAAATAAGACCTTATACACTTTTTTTTTTACAATTTTCTGTTCAGTAAAGTAGTAGAGAAAGTCGGTGGCACGTATAATAACGTCAGTTTGTACCATGGCATCAATGCATTTCGTCAGCGACAGCTCTATTTTTATTTATTTTGTATTTTTCCTTCGACGTTCATTGCATTTAGTCAGAGAAAGTAATTTTTTTTTCATAGTGCCAATAAACAAATATATTCTTAACTAATATAAAAAAATTTAAAGAATTGGTCAAGTCAATAACTATTTTACATGTTCAGTATTGACTTGACATAATACTTAGAGCCCGTTTGGATTGACTTAAAAAATTAATTTTTAAATTAAAAATAAAAAGTCAAATTGAAATAATTTTTAAGTCAAAAAATAAAAAGCAGGGGAGACCTACTTTTGGTTTCTAACTTATTTTAATTCATTTTTACTTATTTTAAGTCATTTTTTATCTTGCCAAACACTTCGTAACTTATTTTAAGTCATTTTAGACTTATTTTAAGTTATTTTTTATATTTGTCAAACACTTCTAGAAATCAAAAACTGACTTAAAAATATGTTTGACCAACTTTTAAATCAATCCAAATAGGCTCTTAGAAAACAATTAGGGGTCGTCGGTTGGGAATAATAAATTATCTCGAGATAAGTTATTTTACTATGTATATGGCGTAACTTATTTCATCATTAGTTAAGATATAAATCATGAGATAAATAATCTCAGGATTGTCTGATACTTTTAAATAAACACACATTTTATTCCTGAATTACTAAACTTGTACCTCACACTAAACGACTCTAAGTTGCATGATAATTTTTTTATATCATTTTTTATTATAATAAATTCAATGTTTTATATGTTGGTGGTGCTTTGGAAATGCATTGAAAATTATAATTAATGTAATAAAATAAAGTATGAAATAAGTAATATATTATCTCTTCATTTTTTTAAACTGGTAGAGTAAAAGGGAATATTTCTTAGTATATATATAAAAGTGAACGAATAAAATAGCATATATATGAAACCGTATATATGTATAGATTAGGGCAGAAACAAAATTTTTAGTTTATGAATTATAGACTTCAGGGGCGGTTCTAAAATATAAGTTTTACGAATTCAATTAATAAAAAATTTATTTAATATTTACTACTTTAGAATTAATAAATTTTTAGTTACCATCTATAAAATATTTCTTTGTTTCACAATTTAAAAAATTGTATTTTTTCCATGCCACCTTCTGGAATTAAATATTCAAAAACATATTTATATACCACAATAATATATATTAAACTGCTTAATTTTTTTTATTTCTCATAAATATTTTTTCTCTATGATCATGAGATTCCTTCAAATATTAGTAAAACGATTTATTAGTTTATTATGTTCCTACTCGTAAAGTCACAATAATTACGTGTATTCAAAAAGCATAAAGTAATAATGAAAAATGCATTTATCCTCCACCTGCCTCTTTTATTACAATTGCTCCATTATCACTTTTATTTATTGCCATCTTAATAAAAATAAAACACTAAAAATGCCTTAAATTAGTTAGCAGTTAGATAAATCTATATGTGAATCGACATGAATGAGTAGGATGATTAAAATTTCTTCACTTTTAAAGGTCTCGTATTTAAATTATGAGAATGAATAAATTTTAGTGTAAGTGTCGTCCTCAAAAATAAATTTTGTAGCACGCAATTCAAATTAATCAGATCTCAATGTATTTATCGGACGTCGAATAAAAAAGAATCTATAATTAAAAGACATTGGAAAATGATAAGTCTCAATTTTTTCAATGAAAATGATGTATGACGTTGATTTGCATGTGAAATATCTTTGGTACCTAACATGATTATGATTAGCATGGGAACATAAAATTATAAATAACTTTGTTTTTCTTTCTTTTTCTTTATAGCTTTGTTTTTCTTTCTTTTTCTTTTTGAGTTAGGTTGCAATTTAGAGATATAATATTTCGTTGATCTCAAAGTATCTTATCGTGATTTGCAAATAGCTAAAAAAGTATTTAACCAAAAAAGAGAGGAGGAATAAAAAAGAGTAAGATATTTATTTATACTTGTATGATGTGGTCCTATGAAGGCAAATATGAGAATTATTTAAATTATTATCATTTACGCACGTAGCCCTGCAAGTAACACCAACATTGTCGTAATTAAAAATTATAGTGAAGCGGTAAGTTTTTTTTTGTTATTAATTAAATATTTTTATTTTAAGTTTAAGCCAAGTGTACGGATATTTTGATAAGAAACATTTTATTCTAAGTGAAATTTTCAATGAAAATTTAAATTTAAATAAAAAACGAATAACGAACATCGATGAAAAAAAAAATACAAGCTTCCAATTTCTAAATACTCACTTTGGATCTGATAACAAAATTCGAAAAGTCAGTCAATTAAATACTACACGTATGACGTATCTGCATAATTTTCAACTTTTTAAATTTTTATTACTCTTATTGAAATTATTGAGAATAATAATTGTCAATCATTATTTTGACTATGAAAAATAATACTACGTACTGAACTATATATTGACTATAGTATGGTCCAAAGTGGACAACTAGTTAATTGTTACTCCCCTTTTATTCTCTAATCAATTTGATGCAGTGGTACACTAGTGGGCCCAACCCCAAAAAAAAAAATTCCACCCGACGTTCGGTATCTGTTTTTAGGGGTGGACATGGTATGATATTGAAAATTTTAATTCATCAATTTCAATTTTTGATTTTTAAAAATATCATATTAAATTCATTCGATATGATTCAGCATTTTAAAGTTCAATTTTGATATTTTGTGGTACAATAATCAGTGGCAGATCCAGGATTTAGAGTCCGTGGGTGCCAAATAGACTTATCGATTAAATTAATTTTATATTTGATTAAATTATTCGTCTTTTCGATATATATCATTAATCAATCAATAAAATATAAATAATAAGATATTACAAATCCACACTCCACACTAAAAGCATGAAGTTAACAAATTTAATTTAAGTCAAAAACAATTATAATGTAAAATTAAAAAATAATGTGCCAACTTTTTTCCTTAAAAAAAAGGTGCTTGAAGCCTTTTCTTTCCCTAAAAAATATCTGCAGCAAATTTCTCAAAAAGAATAGGTACAAATGGGATTCGAACTCACAACATTAGCCATCTAAAGTTGCCCTCCAACCGTGGCACCGCAAGCCAATTTTGTTCACTAGGTGCCATGTTTTATATTTATATAAATATTATATATATGTACCTATGTATACGTAGAGTTTCCGTCGAAGTCCTGACCCCTTCATAGATCCGCCCATGACAATAATTGATAATTATATTAATTTATTTGACTTTGAATTACATATTTTCATGTCATAAAGAATTATTACTTCAACAGAAAAGTCTCAATTATATCATACTAATGTCTTACACATATAATAGTATTCAAAAGAAAATACAAGTACTTTGTTTAGTTGTTCAGTAGCATATGAACGACAGTTCAATCAAGATGAAGTAATCAAAATTTAAACATTTAATAATTAGTTTTGTACTAATAATTTATTTTATATTTGCTAGTATTATAATAATATATATCATCACATCACTCGTGTACAAATCATATTTTTCTTGTAATCAAGATGAAGTAATCAAAATTTAAACATTTAATAATTAGTTTTGTACTAATAATTTATTTTATATTTGCTAGTATTATAATAATATATATCATCACATCACTCGTGTACAAATCATATTTTTCTTGTAATCCTTCTTTGAATAAGTTCTCTTTTAAATCGAGGATTAGTATAAAATAATTTTTTTATCTCGCAAATATTAAATTACTCAAAAGTTATCTACTAATACGCATTCTTAAAATGAAAATTCGTAATCTTAAAAATAAAATAAATTACCAAATATAACATATAAAAAAATTTTGGAGACAATAATACTCTTATTTTGGAGCAGCAAAACATTAATATCATTTTCATTTTTTTTTAGAATTGGGGAATAATTTTTCTATATAATGGCAAGAGGACAATTACCAAAATTTTAGGAATCTCTATAGAGATTTGGGAATTTTTCTGAAAAAAACAGTTCTAAAGAGACTTTCCCTTTTGATGATAGTTGTTATAGTATTTTATAAATAGACAAAGCAAAGTATAGAGAAAATTTGATGACAGAAAAACAAATTTGTCAGTGCTCAAATTTCCATTTTTGTAATTTTATATTCATTTACTTTGAATATTAGTTACAATTACCTAAGTCCTATTTTGTTAAGTTTAAAATTAACTTTTGAATCTGAATATATATCTTTTTCTTTAAAAATGTATGTTGAGATTTAAAATATTTGAAATTTAAATACATAAATATGCTTAGAGGTAAGATCATGAATAAAATAAAACAAAACACACATAGTATTTGCCAAACTACATGAAATGCACAAATCAAAAAAGTCAAAAGTCATGTGCACATGTTTCATAATAAAAAGAACATAAAAGGTTAGAAATTTTCAAATTGACCATGAAATGAGATTGAGAAAAAAAAATCACACTTATTGTTCACATCAAATTATACAATTTAATTAGGTCATATTTGGAAGGACACTCTGATAATTTAATTTGATGTAATTGGGTGTAATTACATTGTCTGTCCTATTTGGTTGGACAGATAATTACTTGGTCAACATGAAATTGATGTAATTGGCAGGGGTAATTACACTCTCCAATTCACAGCTAGAGGCTGTGAATTACTGGTAATTACATGGTGTAATTACCAACTGATTACTTTTAATTTTTTTTCTATTTTTTTTACTTCTATTATTTTAAGTTCTTTTTATTTTAATTTTATTATTCTAAAAATTTCTAAAAGTTTATTTTTTATTTTATATAATTATATTTCATTTTCTTCTCGTTCTCAACCTTACTTCATGTGATTCTATGCCATTTTTTCGTATTATCTATTTCTTTATGCCATGGTTATTTTCTCATTAGCATAATTCTATTAATATTCTAATTTTTAAATTAAAATAGAATTTATTGTTAAGTAAGGTTATACACTTATGTTTTCTTTAAAAAAAATATAAAAAATAAATAATATTTGTGTATGCTATGTTGAAATTTGCGATAAGAGTATTATGTTAAATTTTTTGTTTTGAACTTATAACTTATGTTATATTTTCAGTTTCATTTGTTTAGTAATATTGAATTCACATTGCAAGTTATTTTTTAATTAGACCTGATAGATTATCTTTGTGTCAAACAATTTAATAATTTTATTTATATATTAATCTTTTTATCAAACATGCATTTCACGATGTTAGTAGATACTTCATACTTTTAGTTTTTATGATCAATTCAATTGAAATATATTAATTTGAAAAAATATAAATCAATTATTTTTTCATAATATTAGTTAAGAACATATGTTTATTAATTAATATATTTTCAAAATAATAATATATTTCTTAAATATTTTATTTAATATTATTTATATAGTTTCTTATTTGTCTAGTATAAATTTTAAATAATTTATTTATATTTTTAAAATTTTAATATAATATTATGATTGCAATTGTACATCAAAACAGAACATGTTTAATTACACTATGACATCTAAACAGGACATGTGTAATTACACTGTGGCAACCAAACAAGTCAATGTAATTACTAGACTGTGTAATTACTAGGCTGATAATTACTACCCTAGTAATTACACCAATTACAATTACCAGGTGGATAGACCCTTAATAATTAAATTATAAATAGAGATTAAAAAAAATATACAAATAGTATAATGTTGCCAAACTTTAGATTTTACTAGGTGCGTGTCTTGTAAATACGTACTCAAGTAATTTGAATTATGTGATACCTTTTTTTAATTCGTTTTTTTTTTTTTTTAAAATGATACACTACTAAATTTGAGAATACTTGATTTTACACTTCTTATTTATCCTATGTGGGAAGCTTTTATTATCATACAAGTTGTTGTCATAAATTCAAATTTAAGAACATAAATTTTAAAAGTTTTTATTTTGTTCATAAATTATATATTAATATAAAATTATATCACATAATTAAAAAGTAATAAGTAAGGAAAGTTGATAGTATCACATTTATGATTGAGTAGCATAATTGAGTGTGTATAACCAAATTTAACCATAAAAATTATGTAAAAACATGTGTCATATGTTCACTAGATTGGTGAAAATATTAAATGCTTATCAATTTTACTTATATGTATATATAATAACTATTCCAACCATATACTATCAATAACTCTCTCACTATAGTAAGAAAAAGTCAGAATAATTTGCAATAATTGATTAGATCAATAAATAAAGTTAGAATATATCTAGCAATAATTGATTAAATCAATTAATAAAGATAGAAATAGCAATCTTTAATACATTAATTTTTGGGTTTCTAACTAGAGAAATTCAAGGGGTAATACTCTTTGTTTGACCAATTATTATTCTACCCAACCATAAATAGAGAGTCAAAAGCAGTTCTTTTTTATATTTAATACCTTTTAAACTTTTAATTTTTTAAAAATATTTATAGTGTATTTTAACCATTTTATAAAAAAAATTAAAAAAATAAACTCAGCATTATTTTTTACCACCATCAACATGATATAATCAATTTCAGTATGTTTATCCAAAATTTACTACCTCTCTTTCGATTGTTATGTCGCGCTTTTTCAAAGTTAATTTGACTAATTTTTAAAGTTAAATTAAATTATATTAATTCAATATTTTAAACTAAAAATTTAGATATTCAAAACTTATACAAAAAGTACTATAAATTGCATTTTTTTTGCATATCAATATGATAAAAGAATATATCATAAAATGTTAGTTAAAATTTTTATTATTTGATTCTAATAAAATAAACCATGATAACTAAAAAGGTACGAAGAGGATAACTTCTTATCTAATAAAAAAAATATTTAATTCCCATATTGTGTGGCTCTGATTTCTTTTCCCAATAATAAACACAAGGATCCAAAACAAGAAAAAAACCAAAAAAAAAAAAAAGAAAGAAAATCTCTCTCTTTTTTAATATTGTAGAATTCATTTGCTAAGGTAAGAAATCACTCTCTATCACAACAATAAAAACTTACTTATATGGAATAATTTAACAAAATAAATATATATATTCTATATTCACACACAATATATATATATATATATATATATATATATATATATATATATATATATATATACTGACTCTATAAAAATATTCTATATAATCAAACAATACATTAAAGTCAAATTTATAATAAGTGTATTTCTACGAGAGGCTGTTTAAACACCCTTGGTAAATTCCCTAATAGGTACAAAAGGGACACCATATATGTGTGAAAAAAGGGGAGTAACAGTTGTGGCAATAAATTCCAAACCCCATAAAAGAGAAAAGAAGACAGCTATTCAGAGGGGGCAACAAAGCCAAGAATCTCAAAGAGGGTAGGATAAGAACATGACATAAAAATAGTTTTTTTTTTTAATTTTATAATTTTCTTCAATCAAAAAATAATAATAATAATTAATTTAAGGTTGTCTGTTTTCTTCTTCTCTGTTATGTAATGTGAGTGTGTAATATATATATATCTATATATCTCTTCCTCGACTTTTTATCTTTCTTCCTACATCTGGGGTTGGTTAAAAATTGAGTCTTGAAAACAAGATTCTGGCCCAGAAAGTGAGGGGAAATTTTGGGTCTTTCAAGATTTTTCTTGAACATACAAGGTACTTTACTGTTTTCCCTTTTTGGGTTCTGTTGTATGTGTATTTATTGTTTCATCAAGAAGCTGATTAATGGGCTCTACTCTGTTTATGTAGTAAGTACTTGGTTTATATCATTTTCTGTGTAAGATCTTTTTCAGATCATTGCATTTTTTGAGTCATTTCTGTCACTTTCTCATTTATATCCACTGTTTGTCATCTTGGGTTTCTTTGATTTACTGTTATGTTGCTGGTTTTCAGCATTTGGGGTTTCTTAGTTTTGTTAATAAGATCTTGGGTTTCATTTATTTTCTTGAATTAACATGCCTATATAGTGCAAGATTTGATCTTGGATTGAGATTTGACTGTAATGTTCATAAAAATTGAATCTTTTTTGCTCACTTTCAAGCATTTCATGTATGGGATTACTGTCGGCAAGTGTATTTGTGTGTGTAGTAACAAATGAAGTATTCTTAACTTATCTTTATTGTACTAAGCTTTACACTGTTCTTTTTTCCTTTCTTGTATTCATGGTTGTTAGGTGCAAAAATTCTTTTGTTTGGTTCTTTTCTTCATACTTCTTCCCTACATTATTGACTTTAGTGGCTAAGAGGGCCCTCATTGGGACAGCATAATTTGATAAAGTTTTGGGCCCTATATCATGTGGAAAATATAAAGATAAAGTGAACATGTTATGTTAGTTCTAACTTGACCCCTACTTTCAGTATCAGCAGATCTAATCTAATGGTTTTTAAGAGTTGTGATTAATAGCCTGCTTTTGAGATTAGATCTGTTAATGGTCCTCTTGTTTTGTGTGGATACTAGGATTTTGTATCTAGTTTACTCAGATATCTAAGTATTGGAGTATTAGATTTTCAGTTAGTGGCTGTTGTTGTATACTTTTTGGAGGACTTTTTGTCAAGTTAAGCATTTATGCTATCCTCCTTTGGCTTCTCCGATTACTCTATAGTTTCCACAAGCACAAATTCCGCTTCTTGTAGGACCAAAAATGCTTTCACAAGATAATCCATCTTTTTCCGGTTTACTAGTTCTGTAATGAGTAGTGTAGTGTTTTCTTACCTCTTGGATTATCTACCGATTTTGCTCCATCTCCCTTTCTTTTTGTGTTGAAATCAGGATATTGTTGTGATGTCACTCCTTTTTCGTTATCCTTCATTTATATTGGAACCATTGCATTCATTAGATAATGATTCCGATCTCGAAAATGTGTTTTCTCCTCTTTGATTTCCTAGCTGCTCCCATTTCTACTTTTCATTATAACAAGATGATGGGTATCATATTCTTAACAGAAAAGTAGTGATTGCCGATCGGTATCATATTTTCCCCTCTCATTTGCTTGATTGCTCTTTCCATTCGATTGTTCTTCTTGATGATTCATTTTGCTAGAACAGTCACTTTAAGAAATTCCAAGTGAGAGTTTGCATGAAGATTTTACTAGTTGAAGAGTTGGAATGATTTACCTGGTTGTTTTGCTCTTATGCAGGTAGCTGATAAGGAGGATCAGGAAACATGAAGCACAAAGATGGAAAACCTCATCAATCGGATAAAAGTTCGTGGAAAGTCCCAGTGGCATTAACAGTTGTGGTGCTGTGTGGGCTTTCTTTCTACCTTGGAGGTATTTTTTGCTCTGAAAGGGAGAGATATGTAGCTGAGGCTGTTAACAAGGCTGTTGACACTCCCACGGGAACTGCTACTGTACCTGTCCAGATTAAAGCCGTTTCGTTTCCTGAATGCAGTGCTGAGTATCAGGACTATACTCCATGCACAGATCCAAAGGTATTATGATTTGTAGTCTTTTTATTCTTGAATTTTGTTCATTAAGATATTTATTTGTTATTATCATGTGGTTCTGTCCGTTGTGTTAATAACCTTTTGTTGATATCACAGAGATGGCACAAGTATGGTCGCCATCGTCTTGCTTTTTTGGAACGGCATTGCCCTCCTAGTTTTGAAAGACAGGAATGCTTGGTACCCCCACCAGATGGCTATAAATCACCTATTAGATGGCCAAAGAGCAAAAATGAGTGTTGGTACAGGTAATACTTCATGTTCTTGAACTTTCTTTGTCAATACTTTGTTCGATTCATTTGTGGTCATTGAACCTTACTGAAGCTACTGGTCGGATCTGGCTACAGGAATGTTCCATATGATTGGATTAACAAACAAAAGTCCAATCAACACTGGCTTAAAAAAGAAGGGGAGAAGTTTCTCTTTCCTGGTGGTGGTACAATGTTTCCTAATGGAGTTGGTGCCTATGTTGATTTGATGCAAGATTTGATTCCGCAAATGAAAGATGGGACAATCCGAACTGCCATTGATACTGGATGTGGGGTGAGTCTTTGTCGTGGAGCTTCTGTTCCTATTATGTTTCCAAATATGAACAACTTCTCCAGCAATTTAAGTTTGTTTTTCTTCTTGGGAGTGTTTACTTGCAATTCGACACTAGCAAACAATAACTGGTTCAGTCATATCTATATTATATATTAGTCTTTGGGTTCCATAGCCTTGTTGAAGTTAACTGAGCACTAACTCATCAAAGCAGTCCTCGTCTATTATTGACAGTCAAATGAAGAAATCCCTATCCCTAGGCATCGTCCTTAAGTGTGTCTTTGGTTGCCTTTTGCTATTTCCGTCCTGAAATCATACTGATTCTTTTATTACTGATTTTGGTACATTATATCTCTGATTGCAATATCGTGTCTCAACTAATTACTAGACAGGAAAATAAAATATACTAACAGAGATGTTTCTCCTGGGAAAACTTATTTGTAGTATCTGATTCCGAATTCAGGTTAAGCCTAATGTTCCTCCTTCATCTTCCTCTAGGTAGCAAGCTGGGGAGGTGATTTACTGGATCGTGGAATTTTGACAGTCTCTCTTGCCCCAAGGGACAATCACCAGGCTCAGGTTCAGTTTGCTCTGGAACGTGGAATTCCTGCAATTCTGGGCATCATTTCTACTCAGCGTCTTCCTTTCCCTTCAAACTCTTTTGATATGGCTCATTGTTCAAGATGCCTAATTCCATGGACTGAGTTCGGTAAGTGATCTACTTACTTAGGTATAGAAGGTGTATGGTGTCTTAATTTTGCATTGCGTGGCTTTTCCAATTTGTAAATAGGGATGTATCCAAATTCATGCTGTGCACCTAGTGCATAGACAAAACAAGCTAGATATTAGCAGTGATGGTATACTAATTCAACCTCATTATTTTCAGGTGGAGTTTACCTTCTTGAGGTACATCGCATACTCCGACCTGGCGGTTTTTGGGTCCTCTCTGGTCCTCCAGTGAACTATCAACGTCGTTGGAGAGGATGGAATACCACTATTGAGGAGCAAAAATCAGATTACGATAAGTTACAAGAACTACTAACTTCAATGTGCTTCAAATTATTCAACAAGAAGGACGACATTGCTGTGTGGCAGAAGTTGTCTGACAATAGCTGCTATAAGAAGCTTGATAATCCTGACAACTATCCATCAAAATGTGATGATGGTACTGAACCTGATTCAGCGTGGTACACCCCTCTTCGTCCTTGTGTAGTTGTGCCAAATCCTGCTGCTAAGAAAGTCAAGTTGGATGCCCTCCCCAAGTGGCCAGAAAGATTGCACGCTGCTCCTGAACGCGTTTCTGATGTTCGTGGAGGTAGTGCTGGTTCCTTCAAGCATGATGATGGTAAATGGAAGGCTCGGGCGAAACACTACAAGAAATTGCTCCCTGCACTTGGGACTGACAAGATCAGAAATGTAATGGACATGAACACCTTGTATGGAGGTTTCGCTGCTGCTGTGGTCGATGATCCGTTGTGGGTCATGAATGTGGTTTCATCTTATTCACCGAATACACTTTCTGTGGTCTACGATAGGGGTCTCATTGGAACAATTCATGACTGGTAATTACAATTTACATGCAAAAAACTCAAGTCGTTTATAGAATTTTTTTCATTATGCTTGGTGATGAGGTCTTCACTTATTTATAGAATTTTTTTTGTTTGCTGTTCTATAGGTGTGAGGCTTTCTCAACATACCCTCGGACATACGATCTTCTGCATCTTGATGGCCTCTTCTCTGCCGAAAGTCACAGGTAAATGCATTTGCACCTCATGTTCACACTGCTTCGTGTCTTAAGTGCATTTTGTCCATCATTTGCATCTCCGCCGAAAGTCTTACCCTTGATTGCGTCTTTTAGTGAGTCGTTTGACCCCCTCTCAATCAAAGCGGAGCTAAAGTGTTGTCTAATGGTTTAGCCGAACCCAACGTCTTTGGTTCAAACTTCAAACCCTGTATTTGTCCCCATTGAATATGTACACATTATTATTTAGAACCCATTATCTTAAACAAATTCCCAGCTCTGCTTCTGCTTCTAACTAAATGCCAAGCATCTACGTTTAAGCTGGCAACCATTTCCCTTCCTCTTGACATAAGTTACGTGTACCGTGCAGATGTGAAATGAAATATGTTCTGCTGGAAATGGATCGTATTTTACGGCCCAACGGATATGCTATAATCCGAGAATCCAGCTATTTCGTAGACGCTATTGCTACTATGGCTAAGGGAATGAGATGGAGCTGTCGTAAGGAAGAAACGGAATACGGCGTAGAGAAGGAGAAGATATTGATTTGCCAGAAGAAGTTATGGTATTCAAAGCTAAATTCATGAAGAACTTTGAACGTCATACCATAAAACACAATTGCTGATAATGGAGAGAAAAAGTTACATATTTAAGATTGGCATCATAGGAGATAAGTAAGTCCACACAGCTCATATATTATATATATATTTTGTTAAACAAATCATTGGAAATTGAGATTTTGAATTCAATAGCCAAAAATTAACCATATGCTAATATTATGATGGCTTGTTCATGCAATATATTCTTTGTAAGGCCCAAAGCTTTTGCTTTGTGCACCAGCTTGCCCTCGGAGATTTCTCGATTATAAAAAACGGAGTGTTGTACTCTTTTTGGTTGTATTCTATTTTATTTTATTTTTGGGGGAAAAAAACATTGCAGCTCCTTGTGTACGTAGTTAGATTTGTTCATTTTGAAGACTTCTTGGATGTAATAATTGAAGTTCAATTTTTCTTGTCAAAGTGCTTCTATCTAGCATTAAAAGTAGTAGTATCTTACATGATGTTCCATTTCAGTGACACTTTTTCGGATTCTGTGAATGCGAGATGTTTTGTGCACTCTTTTATACTTGCACTTTTGATTATTATGCTTGTGAGTTTCCCAATTAATGAATTCATTAACAGTTGCATCATTAAACTATTTATGTGTTGTGTTGATTTTGGATTGTTATTCTAGATTTTGAGTATAACTAGTTCAATAATAGTCTAAATATAAGATATTTTTTATACATGGGGACTAAAATCACATAATTGAATATAAAGGATTGTTTGGGTTGAAGACAAGTCATGGTTGAATTAGTTTATCATCCACTTTATTTAGAAGAAAAAATATTTGAGAGACCTCAAGGGTGTTTTTGTTATTTTATTTTTTGCAGGGATAACTTAATCTAAATATTAATTACTAATCCTGATATAATTTATACCCAAAATGGTACTGAATTGATAAGACAATACTTATATTTTATTTCAAAACTATCTATGTTTGTCTAACATACTAATATGTTTGACACACACTCCTTAATATTTTTAAAAGAGTTTGACCAATATGCCCTTGCTTATGTGGGTAAGCCACTTATATGTATCCTATTCTCTTTCACTATTTTGAGCAATTGTTGAATTTGTTTGAACCTTGAGATGACAAGATTGATTATTATATACAAAGGGATTCAACATATTGATGTTGGCTAATGGAGACTTGCTTTAGTTGTTTGATGTTTGAGTAGTGTGAAAGTTAAGTAAGAATGTTAGTAGTATTTATCAAACAACAAAAATCAACTTTGAGATCATTTATTGGCCAAAAATGGAATCCACCAAACCCCTAAACAAGTCCAAAAGCTTCTATAAAATAAAAGGACTTCACACTCTTTTCTTTTCAATCGATATTTAATATCTGCTTTAAAATCTCAACTAATTTGAATTGAAAAAGTAATTCAAATAGTCGTCACATGAACTAAAATAGTTGATAGATGTATACATTATGTACAATATCTTTATAATCGTGCAATATGTTATCTTAAATTAAAAATAGTTTATGAATATAAATATATGTATAAAATATACATTATTGTGTAATAGTGTATAATTTATGTATACCTGCTAGGAAAAGTAAATAGTGATTTGATCAGTTATTTGTGTAAAGATCTCATTCGGGTTCGCATGCCCATTAAAAAGAAACTCTTCTCATTAGAAGTTTTTTTTTTATTAATCTTATGATTCGAACTCGAGACTTCTAATTAAAAATAGAATGATCTCTATCTATTCTATCACTTTGGTGGCATCCAAAACAACTGATTGGGCTCTCCTGGTCCATTTATGCTACATCCACTAGATTAGATTCCAGAAATGTGCTTTGGTCTTTTCTTTTAACCCATTGTTTAGATCTTAGTGTTATCAAAAAATAATTCTACCTAACAAAAGTTTGTCCTAGGGATGACAACGGAGCGGGTTAAATCATAAATAGGATGATTAAAGAGAGTTTTTTTTTGTCATTTTCACCCACCTCGCCTTGTTTTTCTCCGCCCATTCTTGATTGATAATTAGATCATTATTGAAGATTATAAATATCTGTTGAAAGCGAAAATGACAAATCATAAATAGGATGATTAAAGAGAGCTTTTTGTCATCTTCACTCACCTCACCTTGGTGGCTTGGTACCCTTATCCCAATCTCGATTTATAATTAGATCATTATTAAAGACTATAAATATTTGTTGAAAGCGATTTGTTAAGTGATTGTTATTGATATTATCTCTATTATGTACAAATTTGACCTATTTGAAGATGGATGACTAGTTGTTAAGACTACCACAACTACTAATTCAAGACATACATCTAAGATTATAAAATTACTTCATGTTTAGCTGTTTAAAAATTAACTTCTAATTGAATTGAAGTTAAAATCTTGAATATGAAATTTGACACATAAATATGAGTATGAAGTTGGGCTCGTATATCATATATTAAACTTTTATTTCGAAAGAAAACAATGGATATATGATATATATTAATGACATTGATTTTTCTATTTATAATTTTTACCTAGGAGAAAGAAAAAAATTGGGTTTGAAATTTGTCAATATTAAATAAATATTTTTTATTATATTGATATTTCGCCTTTGGATGAGATTCTTAATTTTTATTTATACCTATTGAACTTATGTCTAGTGAATATAATTAAGTTCTTTAAAAATCAAAGTTATATTTTAAAATAACTTATGAAATTTTTTACTTTTCTTTCCGTGAAATTTATTTAAAGTATACACTTCATCTTTAAAAACTTGCTAGATTAGCACCAATCAATCTATCCGTTTGTTCAACTTACTCCTTTTTAGGAGAGTCACATACACCTCTCTTTTATAAAGACTCAGCATTCTTACTAAAGTTTATCATACCATTACACTTAGCATGATTTCATATACATATTATTCGTTTTGGCCCAATAAAATCTCATAATTTCTATCACTTAATATCACATTCAAACCTCAAAATCGTGATTATATCTTACAAAAAATTTTACTTTCCTCTCTTATTCGGATGAATGAATTAACCTTGACATGCATCTAATAAAATACATTTTTATATTCCTTTGGATAATATTGGGAATTGAGTTAGAAGAAATATAAGTAGTTAATTTATTTGGCAATATTTTTCTAACACGTTGCACTAGTTGTACACCTCACCCACCCACCAATTTGCCAAATGCCAACTACTATTCACAATATGCCACCTCTTTCTGATGCAAAAGTACTCTATTCTAGATAACATATGGTATCAATGAACTTTTTATTTTTTATTTGGTGTCTGATATATCACATCGTGAAGGAACTAAACTGTAGAGCTCATTTTTTTGAAAATTTTATCAATTTCGAATTTAAGATTTTTAATTAAGTATGGAAGATCATAATTATTTTTTTGTGACCTCACTTTAATTTACATTATATGTGTTCATTGATATATATAGACTATGATGTATCAAGTAAATCTTGTTAGGTGCGTCATACTCAAATAGATCATGTAGTGTGCGAATTGAATTTATTCAGAATTTCAATGTGAACTTTGGACAGTGAGAAATAAAAAAAAATATTTCAATTTATCACAATTTAATGGAATTCGTGATAAATGTGTTCGTTGAAAATTATTTTTGATAGATTTTGATTGAAATTCACTGATTATCAACAATATTCTGCTAAGTGTGTTCGTGAAAAAATCATAAATTTTTAATAGTATATCAATAAAATGATGAGGCGAATGAGCTTCTTTTATTTTAATCACAAATCTTGTACTTGAACCTTCATAATGAAAAACTTGGGAAATTTGAAACAGTAAATTTAGAATATTAAATAATCAAATCAAATCTATAGTTTAACATTTAAATTTTTTAACTATGGAACTCATTAAATTTTTAAAATTAGAGTAAAGACAGTATTTTTTTTATTTCAATTCTCAAACAAAAAATTTGTTTTGAATAAGACAATTAACTCCAACAGAAACTTGGTATGCTCACATGGGTTGACACCTGTTTTTATTGAGAAAAACTAAAAAGACAAAAAATAAATGACAGATATAAAAAAATATTTTAAAAAATAGTTTTTATTGTATTGTAATTAATTGTTTTAATAATGTTTACATTTAAACAAAGAGAATTATTGCACTTTCGATAGTACATTGATTGTTAGATGAATAATGTTATGCTCTGAAGTCTGAATAAGACTTATTCATAAGTAGAGATTATAATACCTAAGCTATGAATTAACTTTACCGTAATATTATTTCACATTTATCCATATGAATGAATTAATACATAAAATTTGAGAGTTAATTAAATGAAATGGCAAAGAGAATACTTTTGTTTTGCATAAAACAATGAATTTGTCTAGGTTGAATACTTCTTTCTTGTGCATTCAACTTTGTTAGTGTCAATCACTCCTTTGATCAAGAAACTATATTTTTTTTAATATTATGATATCATTATTGAATATTAGATTCTTTTTTTAATATAAAATTGATTTTTTTTATTTGAGAAAAAAGAAAATAAAGATTTTGGTCCTTATATATACACAACAATAACAAACTTACTGTAATTTCACAAATAGGTTATGAAAGGGTAAACTGTACATAATCTTACCTTTATCTTTATGGATAAAAAGATGATTTTTCGATTAATCTTCGATAACTATATATTTACTTCTTTATCTAACATCAATAAAACAAATAATTAATTCATTTATTTTTCGAGAAAACATTTTGCATTGTATCAAACACGGCTAAAAAGTAAAACTTTAAAGATAAGATTGGTAAAGTAGAAAATGATATTGGGATCATTGTATTTAGACATATATAAGATTGAAACTTTATTTCATGATTTAATTACCACTTGCTTATAAAAAGGGTTAAGGCTTTTAAATCGAATATTCTTTAATTCACAAAAGTAGTACCAAAGAATTCTTACGTGAAATGGCACATCACTTTTTGTGAAATATTCTAATCCAAAGCAAAGAGAATACATTAAGCATCTAATCATTTATTAAAGTAAAATTAGATCTTGTTTTAGCAATGTAACAAACCAATACAACATACTATTTAACATAATTAATTTTTTTTTAAAAATCATGTTCGATATCTGATAGAGATTTGTGCATTGATAGACTTATTTCTGATAGAGACACTTTCAACAAGATTTTTTTTTATTTTCAAAAATTCGAACTCGAAATCTCTAATTAAGTGTGAAGAAAACCTAAAAATATCCCAATTTATTTGTTAAAAATTAAAATTATACTAAACAAATGTATGTCGTCAATAAATATAGTTATTCCTAATATATTGAGGAATTTTGGGATCATAGCACCGTCCAATATGTCAATTCATTAACAATTGGAGGTCGTAAAATAGTAGGCATATATTCCAATTATCGATGCGAATTGTGATGTAATTGTAATTGTTGAGATTTCTTCACTTTCAAATCATGTTTTCAAATTTAAGTTTTCGATTTTTTTTTTATTAAAGTGTGCCCTCTTAAAAGAAAAACTATATAATACACAAATTTAAATTTACTTAGATCTCAATATAAATACCAGACCCCAGACGCTAAAAAAAAAAATAAGGTATAGATCCCAATTTGGAAGATTTTTCTTAAATGAATATTGCAATAATATTCTGGTGATTACCATTTGAAAGTATCAACTTATAAAAAGTAAAATTAAAAATTAAAAAAAAGGGATGTTATCACTTTTGAGTTCTTAATTATTAATTGTTAGTGAAAAACTTACAAGATAACAAAAAATACAAGATTACAATTGAAAAATAAAATTGAAGAAATAAATCTCTTCAGGCTGAGGCACGGATATCTCGCTCTCTTTAAGGAGATTCAAGCCCACTGCAGCAAATGTTTTTCATCGGTCCAACAGTAGTCCTCTTGACTTGTCCCCTTCACAAAGTATAACTCAATAACTCTGGACAAGAGTTTAGTCCAAAGCTCCACAAAAAAGAACACCTCCCTTCAACTAATAAAAACTCTCTTCTTTTTGACTAACTCTTTCACTCTATATTTTTCTTGTGTGTTATATATATCACAAACCAAATGAAGACCACCACTATTTATAGTTGGGGATGTCTTCCTAGCAATGAATAGGAAGATAATGGGGTAGTAAATAGTGAAGATAATGGCCTTAGGAGTCACATATGTTACAAGGTATAATGGAGGAATAAAGAATGAAAATAAAGGGACACTTAAGCCACCAACGGCTTGGGAGTTGCTGCGTGCACCAAGAAAATTGTAACATATACACCAACTCCATTTGGAGTAATGCTGAATAGTAATGCAGCAATAATTATTTTCAACGGCAACAATCAACTGCCAATTCATCCATCATTATGTAACAAATTAATATATAAAATATTAATATTAAAATGTTGACCAACAATCCCCCACTCATTTTAAAATTAATCAAGAGAGTATATCAGCTGAAGGAAGATTACTATGCATAATGAAGGTGTGCTCTGCATTGAACCTCCACTTAGTGAAACAATAATTTTTACTCCAGAGTCGTAGTGGTCTCAGACTTGAACTATGACTGCTTAAGGAAAATAAAATATCACTGCTCACACATAATAATCAAGGTGTTGACATGAGCTTTATAGCCAGCACGTTATGGCCTTGTGCTATCCCGGTTTCATGAGTGCTTTTGAGAATAAGTCAATTCTCATAGGAAGCGACCTACTTCCACACTCACATAGGTGAAATCTGTCGAGAGTGCTCCTCTAAGTTTAACACTCCACCCATACGGACTACATATATTCATTAAGAGTTTTATCAACTCAACCTTCACAAATCACTACAGGAACCAATGCACTCACATCATAGGGAGGGAATAAAAAGATAGTGCATTTTTCACAAGAAGTCATCATATGATTAGTTTTTCCCTTTGAACCTGGTTATAGGATCTCTAGTCCCCAGGTTGGGTTTCCTCATATATGACTCAAGGATTTATAGGCTTCAATCCCATCCCCCTCGATGTGCTCCAGACCTTCTCTCTCGTTAAGGCCTTAGTAAGAGGATCTGCAAGATTATCACAAGATTTAACATAATCAACATTAATGGTACCATTTGTCAAATACGATCTTACATTACTGTGTTTCCTCCTTATAGGTCTGGATTTACCGTTGTAATAACGGTTTTGAACTCTACCAATTACAGCGGTGCTATCACAATGTGTTAAAATAGAAGGAATTGGTTTTTCAAAATAAGGTATTTGAAACAGTAAATCTCTTAACCAATTCGCTTCCTCACTAGCTGAAACTAAAGCGATTAGTTCAGCCTCCATGGTAGAGTTAGCAATTATAGTTTGCTTTTTTGATCTCCAACAAATAGCACCACCATCTAAAGTAAAGACATAACCAGTGGTAGAACACGAATCACCTGATAAAGTGTTCCAATCTGCATCACAAAAGCCTTCAAGTACAACAGGATATTTTTTATAGAACAAACCACAATTTTTCGTTCCAATTAAATATCTCATAACTCTTGTTACAGCATGCCAATGTTCATTACCTGGCTTGCTTGTAAACCTACCAAGTACTCCTACTGCATATGCAATATCAGGCCTAGTGCAATCGGTCACATATCTCAAACTTCCGATTATGCTAGCATATTCTTTTTGATTTATTACATCATTTTCACTTTCAACAGGAAATAAGTGAACACTTGAATCAAAAGGAGTAACAACATGCTTGCAATCAAGAAAGTTATATTTTTTCAAAATTTTATCAACATAATGTGACTGGTCAAGAAAAATTCCATCACATGTTCTTGTTATTTTTATTCCAAGAATAAAATTTGCCTCACCAAGATTTTTCATATCAAAATGGCTTCTAAGAATATTCTTAGTTTCATCAATAACATTCGTGTTAGAGCCAAAGATCAACAAATCATCAACATATAGGCAAATAATCACATGTGAATTATTCCAAGACTTATGATATATGCACTTATCACACTCATTTGTTTTAAAACCATTTTCAATCATGCAGGAATCAAATTTTTCATGCCATTGCTTTGGTGCCTGTTTCAAGCCATATAGGGATTTAGTAAGTTTACACACTTTGCTTTCTTGGCCTGCTTCAACAAAAGACTCGGGTTGTTCCATATAAATTTCCTCATTTAGGTCTCCATTTAAAAAAGCAGTTTTTACATCCATTTGATGAATTTGCAAATGAAAAATTGCAATCATAGCAATTAAAAGTCTTATGGATGTAATTCTTGTTACCGGTGAAAAAGTATCAAAAAATTCTAGGCCTTCTAGTTGTTTAAAACCTTTTGCAACTAATCTAGCCTTATATTTATCGATAGATCCATCCGGTTTCAACTTTTTCCGTAAGACCCATTTGCAACCAATAGTTTTACAACCCGGTGGTAAATCAACTAACTTCCAAGTTTTATTAGAAATCAGTGATTCCATTTCATCATTTACAGCCTCTTTTCAAAATATAGAATCATGTGAAGATAATGCTTCTTTCAAAGTGAGAGGGTCATCCTCAACATTAAACACATAAAAATCAGGACCAAAATCTTTTTCTATTCTAGTTCTTTTACTTTTTCTTAACTCAAAATCATCAATTTCTTTATTTTTTAAAGTAGAAGTAGAAGAACTAGGTAGTGACAAAATATTTTGTTCAATCCTTTGACCCCCACTATTTTTAAAATCAAAAGAAAATTTATTTTCATGAAAAATAGCATCACCCGATTCTATCACAATATTATCTTCAAGATTAAAAATTCTATAGGCTGTACTATCTGAAGCATAACCAAGAAAAACACAAGTAGTAACTTTCTTACCTAACTTTGTTATCTTGGGATCCATTAGCCTCACAAAGGCTAGACAACCCCAAACTCTTAGATATCCAAAACTTGGCTTGTAACATTTCCACAATTCAAAAGGTGTCAATTTAGACTTTTTATGAGGCACACGATTCAACACATAACAAGCAGTTAAAATAGCTTCATCCCAAAAATTTAAAGGTGCATGTGACTCAATAAGCATGACATTAGTCAATTCAACCAAAGTTCTATTTTTCCTTTCTGCTACTCCATTAGATGAAGGAGAGTAAGGAGGAGTAGTTTCATGAATTATTCCCAATGATCTAACAAAAGAATTAAACTCATTTGACTCATATTCACGGCCTCTATCACTTCTAATTCTTTTTATTTTTCTTCCAAACTGATTTTCAACCTCATGGAGATAAGTTTTGAAATTTTCAAAAGCATCACTTTTATTTTTCATCCAGTAAATATATGTAAACTTAGAAAAATCATCAATGAAAGTGATAAAATATCTATTACCTCCACGAGTTAAAATTCCACCAAGTTCACAAATATCAGTATGAACTAATTCTAACAAATCAGTTTTTCTTTCAACTTGAAAATGAGGTCTTTTAGTGATTTTGGCTTTACTACAAGCCTCACATTTTTCAAAATTCTTTTTAATCATTGGGATTAATCCTAAACTACTCATGATTCCAACATAACGATCATTAATATGACACAAATGAGCATGCCAAAAATTAGTAGAAGAAAGCATATAAACCGAAGTAGAAACTTTATTCATTTCAACATTTAGTTTGAACATCCCATCACAAGCATACCCCTTTCCCACAAAAATACCCTTCTTCACAATTACATATTGATCAGATTCAATAATCTGTTTAAAGCCTGCTTTATTAAGAAGAAAACTAGACATCAAATTTTTTCTCATAGAAGGAGTAAATAGTACATCTTTCAAAGTTAATACACTTCCAGAAGTAAAACACAATTCGACATCTCCCGTTCCAAGCACTTGAGTAGTATGTGAATCACCAAGTATGATGGTTTTGGGCTCCTCAAAATGAGTATATTTTTTAAACCAGTCTTTGTCATAACAGACATGACGGTTTGCACCAGAATCAGCCCATCATCCATCAACACTCTCAATCATGTTTATGTCGGTAATCACCACCACAAAAGGTTCTTCGGTAACGTTTGCCTGAGGATTAGGACCACGTTTCCGGAATCTGCAAAATCGAGCAATATGCCCACTCTTGCCACAAACAAAGCACGGTCCCTTATCTTGAACTTGTTGATTTTGTGCTTGGTTATTTTCACCACTATTTTTCTTGGGAGGTCTACCATTATTTTTCTTGAATTTTTTCTTCTTAGGCTTCAAAGAAGTATTTTTGTGAGTTTCAGGAGTAACATTATTTGAAGTAATTAAATTTACCTTCGTTGTGATGTTGTTCTCTTCTGTTTGTAAAAGTGCATCTTGGCCTCTTGCCTCTTCTTCCATACGGATTTTCATTATCAAGGATTCAAGGGAGGTTTCCTTTTGTTTGTGGCGCATAGTTTTTTGAAATTCCTTCCAAGAAGGTGGAAGTTTATCTACTATGCCACAAACAATAAGGTTATCTCCAATTTCCACCTCCTTGGACCTAAACTCTCCAACAATCATTATAAAGTTTTGAGCTTGGTCTACCACTGATTTATTGTCCACCATTTGGAAACGAAAAAATCTACTAGCCGCATATTTTTTCGCTCCCGCCTCCTTGGTATCATACTTACTCTGCAATGCTTTCCAAATTTTCTTTGCACTAGAGTAAGTTCTATCATAATAATCATAAAAATTATCAGATAGACAATTAAGAAGATAATACCGACACTTATAGGAGTCACCATCATACTTTTCCACTTTCTCATGATGAGAAATAAGTTCATCATCATCCATTGAGGTGTCATCCACTTTATTAGGATTCTTCTCAGTTAACACATAAGAAACATTGAGAAGACTTAAGTAGAAAAGTACTTTACCCTTCCATCTCTTGAAATGGTTACCATTGAACCGAAATGGCTTGTTAAGATCTCCCATCTTGACATCCGCGGTTTTTTCAATTGTAGTCATCTAATGAATCTCCTTAAAATTGTTAGTGAAAAACTTACAAGATAACAAAAAATACAAGATTACAATTGAAAAACAAAATTGAAGAAATAAATCTCTTCAGGCTGAGGCACGAATATCTCGCTCTCTTTAAGGAGATTCAAGCCCACTGCAGCAAATATTTTTCACCGGTCCAACAGTAGTCCTCTTGACTTATCCCCTCCAGGATACAACAGCCTTCACAAAGTATAACTCAACAACTCTGGACAAGAGTTTAGTCCAAAGCTCCACAAAAAAGAACACCTCCCTTCAACTAATAAAAACTCTCTTTTTTTTTTACTCTCTTTCACTCTATATTTTTCTTGTGTGTTATATATATCACAAACCAAATGAAGACCACCACTATTTATAGTTGGGGATGTCTTCCTAGCAATGAATAGGAAGATAATGGGGTAATAAATAGTGAAGATAATGGCCTTAGGAGTCACATATGTTACAAGGTATAATGGAGGAATAAAGAATGAAAATAAAGGGACACTTAAGCCACCAACGGCTTGGGAGTTGCTGCGTGCACCAAGAAAATTGTAACATATACACCAACTCCATTTGGAGTAATGCTGAATAGTAATGCAGCGATAATTATTTTCAACGGCAACAATCAACTGCCAATTCATCCATCATTATGTAACAAATTAATATATAAAATATTAATATTAAAATGTTGACCAACATTAATAAACTTGATTTTAATTTTCATGACATATGATTCAGTATATTTCATCTTTAAATAATTACAATATGTATTTATGATTTTTTTTATAGAAAATATGTTATATTTGACTATTTATAAAAATCAGTTACCATCAAACAGAATGACAGTACATTTTGACATAAAACTTAAGTTATGAAACAATTAATAAAGATGATTACTTTGTGAATGTTTCCAAATAAACATATTAAATGAACAACTCAATTTATTGAAGATTTAATTTGCTTAGCACGATATCATAAAGACTAAAATAATAATTTACCACTTATTTATGGACCAAAATGTTATTCTAAACTTGAAAAAGGCCAAAATCGAATATTTCAAATATGTAAATTAACCTTTAATAAATTTTAAGAACCAACACTAAGAGTCACGTTGTCTTTTCGATTTAACACTATTAAAGAGAAAATAGTCAAAAGCCCCCTCAACTTATTAGTCAATTTTCAACTACACACTTATTCTATACGAGGGTCTTATTACCTCCCTGAACTATTTAAATATGGAATAATCACCTCCCTAAAAAGGCATAATCAGTTTTATGTCAAAGTTGTGCAACGCAAGCGATGAGTCACTGTACATTTATTTTTTTTTCCTGTAAATTATAAGCCTAATCAAAATAATAATTTAATAATCCCCCGTAAAATTATGTAAAGTTTCCATTTTTATCAAACCTAGAAATTGAAATTTACAAAAAAAAAAAGCTTTCAAATAGAGATTGTTTTTCCAAAATACTAATGATTTCTTTAGAGAATAATAAGAGAAAATGATGAAAAAATCTCTACACCAATTAAAGAAGAAGAACAATTCCATAGCTAGTCTACATAAACTTTCTATTAGAGAAAGGGTTACTTAGCAAATATTGGGACTAAGTTGTAATTAATGAAAGTTAGAAGTATTAGTTTGTAAGTTGTAGAAACTGTTAGAAATTTAGTTACGGAATAGTGTATATAAACACATGTATGGTGATAGCTAAAGTCAGTTCAAGTTGAATGAAAATTGTGCTTAATAAACTTCATCTTCTTCTTTCTTAGCTTGAATAGAAATACCCTTCAATAGCAAAATCTAACATGGTATTAGAGCCTGTAGATCTTTGAATTGAGTGATCGAATTAGTCATGGCAATGGTTGATAATGAGTTGCCAGAGAAGCTTGGTCATAATCATCCTCTGTTTCTTAGCACCATTGATAATTCTGGCGTGATGTTGATCTCGATTCAACTGACAGGGGCAGAAAATTTTTCTATTTGGAGTCGTGCAATGAGAATCGCAATTCTAGGTCGAAACAAGCTTGGATTCATAGACGGTACTTGCGTGAAGGAAGGATTTGGCCCTAATCTAACATCTCTATGGGAACGGTGCAATGCAATTGTACTTTCTTGGATCATGAACTATGTATCCAAGGAACTTCTTGGAGGAATTGTATGCTCAACAAACACAACTGTTGTTTGGAGTAATCTCAAGGAAAGATATGATAAGGTTGATGGTTCACGAATTTTCCAACTTCACAAAGAAATTACGTCAATCAGTCAAGGTACAAACTCAATTTCAGTCTACTTTGCTCGATTGAGAGATCTCTGGGTTGAATTTAATAGTATTACTCTTATACCTAGTTGTACTTGTGAGAAATCAAGAGATTTCATTCTGTTTGTTCAAAATCAAAAGTTACTGCAGTTTCTTATGGGGCTTAATGAGACATATGAACAGTCAAGAGGTCAAATTCTTATGATGATTCCTTTGCCTTCATTAAACAAAGCTTACTCTATGTTAATTGAACGAGAAAGTCAAAGATCCATCTCTCAAACTCACAAATCTGGGGGTCAACCTGATATGAATGCTTTAGTGTCAATTAGATCTGGTACAAATCCTATGAATAAGCAGAAGAGTCCTTATTCTCCTTATAGTTATGATCCAAATGTTACTTGTGATCACTGCAAATGTAAGGGTCACTTTAAGGCTATCTGTTTTCGTTTGGTGGGCTATTCTTCTGATTTTGAGAAGAAGAGAAGAGAGAATCAAGTCAACAACTACTCAGATAAAGGGAATTATTATTATGAGAGAGGAGGTAATACATATAATGCAGCTAATAATGTGGTAAATAGTCCTGTGAAGACTCAAGAACAGGCCAATCACTTCTTAAGAAATGTGGACTATAATAAAGGTATGGAGGTTATACATGAACAATACAATCAGATCTTGCATATGCTTGGAAAACTAATCTGCAGGGAACACAAGATATGGGTACTAGCACACAGGGCCAACCAGTGGCAGTGTTAACTCAATACAAAGCTCCAACACTGCAGGTAATAGTTTCAAACTCACAGTAGGAACACATGATTGGATTGTAGACTCTGGAGCCACCAACCATATGACATATAAGTCTGCTATGTTAGTACAAAAGAAGTCCATACCTCTTAACAATTGTAATCAAGTCTATTTACCTAATGGAGACACAACTACTGTTACTCATACATGATCTTGCAATATCATAGAACATGACAATGTTGACAATGTGTTAGTCGTACCAAAGTTCAAAAATAATCTTTTATCGGTCTCCAAACTTACTCAAGATCTCAATTGTTCAGTCTCTTTCTTTCCTGATTTTTTTGTTTTTCAGGATTTTTACAATGGGCAGGTGAAGCTGGTGAAGGTGATTGGTAGATAATCTAATGGTCTCTACTTCCTCCCTGCTCCAAAACACAGAAAAGAGTCTACTACTCACATTCAATCACACAATGCTCAGGATAACACTAACTCAGCAACTTCTTCTGTTCTGTTGTGGCATCAAAGGCTGGGACACACCTCTTCAAGTGTGTTAGCACATGTTATTCCTTTTTCTTCCAAGCATAGCTCAGTAGAAATTCAGAATTGTACTATCTGTCCATTAGCCAAACAACATAAATTACCTTTTGCTCATAGTACTTCAGTATCTTCATCACCATTCCAATTGTTACATATTGATGTTTGGGGTCCTTTTAAATTTCCTACATATTATGGGAATAGGTTCTTTGTTACAATTATTGATGATTGTACAAGAATGTTGTGGTTGTTTTTAATAAAGCTGAAAAATGATGTTTTGTCATTCTACAAAATTTCTGTAAATTGGCTCCTAATCAGTTTGGTGTGTCAGTTAAGGCCATTAGAACAAACAATGGAACAAAATTTGTTAATGCTGAATGTCATCGCTTATGTACATCACTGGGGATAGTACATCAAAGAACTTGTATTCACACTCCTCATCATAATGGTATTGCTGAGAGGAAGCACCAACATATTCTTGAAGTTGCCAAGGCCATCAAATTTCAAGGGCACATTACTCTTAGATTTTGGGGTCACTGCATCTTAAGTGCAGCCTATATTATTAATAGGCTGACTACTCCAGTTCTAAATGGGAAGTCACCACATGAAGTTTTACACAAGTGCAAACCATCACTACAACATCTGAGAGTAATTGGATGCCTATGCTTTGCCAAAAATATGTATATCAGTGATAAGTTTCAGTCAAGAAGTGTTGTTGTAATTCATATAGGGTACAGTGAACAAACTAAATGCTACATTCTCTATGACATAAAGGACAAACATTTTTTCCTCAGTAGAGATATTGTATTCAAGGAAACTATATTTCCTTTTTCACTCCCTCTTTCAACTGCCTGGTAACTATTTCCTACCACTAATAGTCCTGCTGAAGATGCTTTAGGTAGTGTACCAGAACCTGAAGTTCCTAAATTATTTTCTACTCACACAGTTCCTACTCAGCCTGCTACACCAAGGAGGTCTTTAAGAACAAGTAGTACTCCATCGTGGATGAAATATTATGTGGCATTTGTCCAAGGAATCCCTGCACATGCCAAGTCATTATACTTCATTGTTCAATATCTTGGATATGATCATTTGTCTGCAATTACCAAGTATATATATCATCTTTTGGGGCTGATATTGAACCATCTAGTTTTGAAGAGGCATGCAAGGATCCTAGATGGGTTGATGCAATGCAGGTTGAAATCAGTGCTTTAGAGTGCAATACACCGCGAGTTGTACCTTGTGGCAAGACAGTCATTGGATGCAAATGAATTTTCAAGATCAAGTACCAAGCTAATGGTCAGATTGAAAGGTTTAAGGCCAGATTAGTGTCCAATGGGTATAATCAGAGGGAAGGACTAAATTATCAGGAGACATTCTCTCCTGTTGTCAAGAGAGTGACAGTTAGGAGTGTTTTAGCACTTGTTGCAGCAGGTAACTGGCATGTACACCAGATGAATGTGTATAATGTTTTTCTGCAGGGAGATTTGTACGATGAAGTATGTATGACACTATCACAAGGTTTCCAGCTGCCATAGGGATTTACTGGGCAGGGGGACAAGCCTGTGTGTAAGCTCATTAAATCCCTCTATGGCCTCAAGCAAACTCCCAGGCAATGAAATGTTAAGCTCATTGAAGCTCTCATAAAGTCAAAATTTGTACAGAGTCATCTTGATTATTCACTGTTCACTAAAAGAGTTTGGATTGCTTTAGTGATAATCTTAGTGTATGTTGATGATATGATGATCACAGGTAATGACATCAATCTGATACAGAAGACTAAGCAGACCTTGCAAGATACATTCAAAATGAAGGACCTTGGAGATCTTAAGTATTTCCTAGGGATAGAGTTTGCCAGATCACACAAGGGGATAGTTATGCATCAGAGGAAGTATACTCTTGAGATTATTTCTGAGGCTGGCTTAAGTACAGCAAAACCTGCTACTACACCACTTGATCCCTTTGTGTAATTAACTACTAAGGAATATGATGAGGTGAATGATAGAGGTCACACTGACAAATTACTAGAATATTCTAGTGTATACAGAAGGTTAATTAGCAAACTCATGTATTTGATTATTATCAGGCCAGATATCTCATTTGCAACTCAGACATTAAGCCAGTTCCTTCAACAACCAAAACAGTCACATCTTAATGCAACACTGAAAGTAGTAAGGTATATAAAAGGACAAGCAGGGTTAGGAATACTATTATCCAGCAAAGGTGGCAATAACTAAATGTTTATTGTGATTCAGATTGGGCTACATGCCCACATATTAGAAAATCAGTGACTGGATTCCTAGTGAAACTTGGAGACTCACTCATTTCATGAAAGTCTAAAAAGCAGGTAACTGTCTCTAAAAGTCCAGCAAAAGCTGAGTACAGAAGCATGGCAACCTCAGTAGCTGAGGTGGTATGGATAGTTGGATTGTTCAAAGAGTTAGGAGCAGAAGTTGAAACTCCAGTGGCTCTTTACAGTGATAACAAATCAGCAATTCAGATAGCTGCCAATCCAGTACATCATGAGAGAACAAAACATATAAAGTTGGATTGTCATTTCATAAGAGAGAAGATACAACGAGTGGTTGAAACAAAACATTTGAATACCAAAGAGCAAATAGCTGATCTGCTTAGTAAAGGCCTAGGCAGGTCACAACATGAATATTTACTATCCAAGTTTGGTGTATTGAACTTGTTCATACCCTCAAACTTGAGGGGGAGTATTAGAGAAAGGGTTACTTAGCAAATATTGGGACTAAGTTGTAATTAATGAAAGTTAGAAGTATTAGTTTGTAAGTTGTAGAAACTGTTAGAAAGTTAGTTACGGAATAGTGTATATAAACACATGTATGGTGATAGCTAAAGTCAGTTCAAGTTGAATGAAAATTGTGCTTAATAAACTTCATCTTCTTCTCTCTTAGCTTGAATAGAAATACCCTTCAATAGCAAAATCTAACACTTTCAATTTGAAATCCAACCCAAAAACAAAATTCCACAAATAAGTATTCACAAATGTGGGAGTGAAAAACAAATTTGTTAATAATGAAATTAGAAAGTGAAATTCCAAATTCACCATTGTTGGTTCATTGTGGTTTGACTTCTTTTTATTTATTTATTTTTCCTGAAATTATGAGGGGTTTAAGAAAAAATTTGAACTCCATTTTTGAGCTTCATATATGAAAGTTTCTTATGAGTTAGGTGATTGTTGTTGCTAAAAACAGTTGATGTATGATTAACTAAGCATAAATTAGTAGCTATAAACTGATTTGGAGCTCCTAGAGACGAAATTTAGAAGACCACCATTGAAGGACTTTGAGAAAAACTTGAAGAAATCATGAAATGGGTATAACAATTTTGTGATATAAAAAAAGGAAAAGAATTAAAAAAAATGAATTAATTATATAATCCCCAATGAGATACTACCACATGGATTCTTTAGTTCAATTTTAGTCATTTTATGTCTTTTTGTTGAACCCTTATGCGCCTACAAGAGGTGTATTCACCTTCTTGGACAGGTCAGGGTTTAAGGGTCACAAAATATATAAAATAAAAAGTTCGGAGGGTAATATGACCCTCGTAAAGTATAAGTGTGTAGTTGAGAATTGACTAATAGGTTAGGGGCATTTGACTATTTCTATCTTATAAAATATATAGTTTGATATTGAAATGTACCTAACTTAGGTCCTTTGGTTCCCCAATATTATTGTCCCCATTACTAAAAATTTGTCAAAATAGTTCAATTAATTAGTTAGTAGTAGTAGTATTAATTACCAAAAAATTAAAAATAAAAATAACTTAAAGCTTATTTGATCAGATTTTTAAAATCAGATTCATTTTTAATTGAAAGTGCTTTTTAGAAAAAGTACTTTTGATGAGAAGTTGTTTGTAATTGACTAATTAATTTGAACAATAATTAGTACAAAATCAAACTTTTTTTTAAAAATGATTTTAAATGTCAAAAATGTTTTTCAATAAAGATATTTTTGGGCAAAAATCTATTTCTTTAAGCTTATGAAAAACTAATTTGTGCTATTTTTCTCTTAAAAACTTGATTAAATACTTTCCTTTTAAAAAATAATATAGTTTTAACCTCTCAAAAATTTAATCAAATAAGCTACTCATCGTACATTAAAAGATTTAAGAAAATCTATTTCACCATAATCTTTAATAATAATTGATATTTTTTTGATAACTTCAAGAATTTTAAACACATTAATGAGGAAAGAGATATGAAAAAACAAATTTATTGAAGAATATAAAAACCTTCTACAAGGAGTATGAGTTCTTCTTTAGTTTTTTTAACACTTCTTTCTCAAATATAATTCTCAATTTTTTTTCCTTATTAGTATTATTATTTAGTAGTTGTGTAATTTCTTAGCTTTATTATGCATTAATACATGTTATTTTTGTGTTTTACTATTTTACTGTTATTTTTTTTTAAAGTTAAAGAATCTATTAAAACTAATTTTTCTATTTTATAAAAATATAAACAAAATCTACGTCTATTTTATCCGCATAGTTTTCCACTAAACTATGGGTATCCTAAAGTATTGCAAACTTTAATAATATCCCTTTACTTAGTAAAAGAATATTATTGACAATGTCTTTTGTTCCAATTTTTCTCTTTTTGAATTTCAATCTTTTTCATACCTTTATTATTTTAATATTAATAGTGACCGATAGTTTGAATTTAAAAGAAGTAAATGAAAAAAAGATATTAAACAAAAGTGACCAATACAAAAAGAGATAAATATTATTTTGTTTTTTTAAATTTATTTATTTGATTTTAATTTGACTTGTAATTTAATTTAAAAAATGATTTTTGAATCTTATAATTTTAAAATAAAGATATATAGACCTCAAAATATTTTTTAATTTGATAATTTTAAGTATGTCATGGCGAAAAGTTAAAATCATAAAATTGTAAAAAGATAAAGCATTCTGGTCAGAATGCTAAAAAAAAAAAAAGTAAGACAAACCGAAGGAGTATGAAAAAGTAAGTTCAAAGGGGTAAATAACACAAAAATATTAATCCATTATGTCATAAATTAACGTTGTGCAAAAATTAGTCTAATCGATTTTTTTTTACAAGAACACTATTGATTTATTAGTACTAGATTAACAATTTTTAAACGATTTGTAGCATTTTTTAATTGAGTTATCGATTTTATGATTTTGTTAATGTATTTTACTCCTAATTATGTACCAACGACTTTGACATTTTATCAATTCTATTTTCTAAATTTTAATATTACTTTCAGAGGTAAACAACACAAACTATCGTCTCAGCCTCTCATTTGGAACACCTTCTTTCTTGTCGACACAAACTAGTATTACATTCTCTCTTCTCATTTTAGATTTGATTATAACAAACACAAACAATTAATTAATGTTATTTCCACAATTTATTGCATGAGTCTTTATAAAGAACTCAAACAATTCTATCTTAAACAAAAATGATCAAGGTAGAAATGTTGATCAACGTTTTATTCTTACAAATATTTCTATTTTATGAACATTTTCTTATATATTAAATAAAAAATAGAAATCATTAATAACTAAAAATCAACAATTAAAAACATACCATAAATATTTTATCAATTTGATTATCAATATAACATATTAATAAACTAAAAATCAATAAATCAAATAAAAAATACATAAATCCAAACCTAACCGAACTGAACCGAACCCTCCACTTTTTTATCTTCCATACAAAAGAAAAATAACCAATAAAATAAAATATCACACACGGTTTATAATAATTAGGTTTTATTTTATTTTATTTCCACTTTTTGTATTTTTAACCTTTTCTTGCCCACAAAGCGAAGATTGGCATCATCATCACCATCATATATTTATTTCATACAAAAATAAATAGACTCAATGCCCTCCTAAAACTTCCATTTTGCAGACAAGCGAAAAAATATATATATCACACAGAGAGAAAAAAAATATTCAATTTCGAAAAAAATAATCAGTTTGTTAGGGTTTGGTATAGTTAAGCTCTGGATTCTCCTTTTCTCTCTTCCGTGGCTTCCCTAGGTTATGCCGTTTCACCTACAGGTATTTTTTTTTTTTTTTTGAATTTTTGTGATTTTTTTGGTGTTTTTGTAAGAGTTTGTGGTCGGATCTGAATGTATTTGTTTGCTATGGATCTGTGTGTTTGAGTTTGAATTATGAGAGCGAGGTGTTGTTGATTTATTGAGAGTTTTGAATTTGATGTTTATGTGATTTTTGTTTTTTTCTGGAATGTTATGTGTTTATGTGAAATTTATGTGAAGATTTGCGTGATTGAGTTTTATTATCTGTTTGTGTGAGGTTTCTTCAGGTATGGAGTTGATTTTGTAAAAGAAGATTGATTTAATCGATTTTGATTAAGTGATTCCGGTTCCTTTGTATTGAGGCTTTGTTTTTTGTCTCTGTAATTGGTTAGGTTTCGTTTGAATGGAGTTTGTGGTTTGTAATGGTGATTTAGAGATTAGAGAATTTAGTTTTTACTCGAATTGTTGAGTATTGGAATGAGATGTGAGCTCAGATAGAGCTGAATAAATGTTGAGGATTTGTGCAACTAGTTTGATTTAGGCTTGGTTGATTGGTTTGGTGAGCCATGGTGAAAATTGTGGATTTTTGGCCTTTTGAGGGTAAAACCAAAGTTGTTAAAAGTTAGAACATTGATTGCTGTTCTAGGTCTTCAAAACACTTGCTCTGGTGTTTTAAGATGTTTAATTTTGGTGATGTAATTGTTTGCTGGATATTAATGGCTATGAGGTGCACCTTACTGTAGAGTTTTATGTGTGCGCGCTTTGTATGACTGCTTCATAATGGATCTAATGTGCATAGCTGTCAAAGTGATTCTTTTGTCGATCTGACTGCTTATTAGATAGTCACTGCAGTGAGATGCACCATAATGTAGGCTTTTACATGTATGAACTTGTTATGCAATTTAATGATTTGATTATGTATGCATGTTGTGAGTGTTCCTTGGTAATATTCAGCTTTGAGATGCCAAAGTTGATGCGATTTTCATGAGATTCACAATATAGTATTCATATTTTAAATATTTGTTACTGCCTTGTGTATGCTTGACGGCATTTATAAGTGTCTCAAATATGATCATGGGGAGAACAGGTCTGTATGCCTGCTAGTCCTGTTTAGTTTGCACTTTGTTAAGAAAGTTGATGAGGTCCCTTTTGAGTGCTGGCAAGTTCTTGCATTTTTTTAGTTAGTTAATCATCATCTTTCTTAAGTTTTCCCCCTTGGTTATGCTTTTCCAGGATTTGGTAGAGTTCAATTCCAGGGTATTAATATTACTTAGGACATGGAGCAATTGTACCTCTGCTCAGATCGCATCGAGTGCCGAGCCTTTTCATTTCAGGAAGTCCTTGATTGGCGGTTCCTCATCCCTGGAGATTTCCTTCTTGTTTCTTTTGTCAATTGCACTTAGTGAACAGCCTCTATTGAATTATCAGTACAGGAGGCCAAATGCGAATTCTGTATGAGCTAGGTGTTGGATGTTTTGTTCAATTCCACAAATAAGCTGCACTCCTTGTTATGATGTCAGTTGTTACTGTACTGTTAAGTACCTCGGCAAGTCTACTGTTGCTAGTTCATCACCAGTACAACACCCAACCTGGATCCTTTGAGACCTACATCTGAGGTATTGATATGGGTTTATTTTGTTTGCTTATACTGTCGTTTATGTTTGTAATAGCATCACCCTAATTCTTGCTGTCTCTTCTGCTCAAATGCAGGGTGAGCTAAATTCAGCAGATGTTTCCTTGCATCGTTGAGTGTTAGATTGCGTTTGTACACACTTTTGTCATAGTTTCTCTAGGAATCTTCATCAGGATTCCGGTTAACTGGAGTATTGGTATCAGATTAGTGCATATTTTGAAGCAAGGAGCTATTGACTTTTGAGAAACACTTCCAACTAGATCTTGAGTTGATAATTCATCCTGTTGAATTGGGCTTGTTTCGGGTCTCAGTTAGTTGTGAAGTGAGATCAAAATGCTCTTCAGCATCTATGTTTCCTTGCTTTCTCTGCCTTGTTATGATAGTGGTTTTGTTGATGCGGTATATTTGATGAATAAGGCTGTGAGGCGCATTAATCTTATCACTACTGGTTTTGCCTTCGTCTGTGCTTCAGCAGAAAACTAACGGTTGATTTTGCTGAATCAGCCAGGCTACTAGTTCCTATTTAGTAATTTCTCTTTTCCGGTCGACTAGTGAAGAGGAACAACTCCAAGTTGTTTTTATTGTCTCTACATCTCCAATAAACAGGTGTCCTTTGTGCTACTGAAACATCAGCAAAAATGGAAAGGTGTGATGGGTTCATGCTTTCCTTACATTAGCATTATTTGTTCTCAGTTTATGCTCAAATTTTTCCAATTATGGCACAGGTACAAGATAATTAAGGAAGTTGGTAATGGTACATTTGGGAGTGTGTGGCGAGCTTTAAATAAACAGTCTGGTGAAGTGGTAGGTTTAATTGTCTTAGCAAACAAGAAATAATTACCAATATTTGCTGCATTTGAAAGTTCTTCTAAAACTATTACATATGTACTACAGGTTGCAATTAAGAAAATGAAGAAGAAGTATTATTCATGGGAAGAATGCATCAACTTGAGAGAAGTCAAGGTAAAATGATATTCTGTCTTAACATAGATACCCTTGCGTTTTCCTCTTCAGGATTTCAACTAATGGTTAATTCTTTTGCAGTCATTGAGGAAAATGAGCCATCCAAATATCGTTAAGCTCAAGGAAGTGATTAGGGAGAATGACATATTATACTTTGTGTTCGAATACATGGTACATGGTGGTTCTTGATAATTTACATTTTCTATGTATTAGTTATATTTACTTATCTATTTCTTTGTGGACTATTGTCAGGAGTGCAACTTATATCACCTTACGAAGGATAGGCCTAAGCTTTTCTTAGAATCAGAAGTGAGAAATTGGTGCTTTCAAATATTTCAAGGTCTTGCAAACATGCATCAACGTGGATATTTCCATCGTGACCTTAAGCCAGGTGATCATTGTTGATTTCCTTTGTCTTAGTTTGATCTCAGCTTCTATGAGTTATCTCGTCAGTTGTCATTCATGAAATTAAAGAGTTAAAGTAAACTGGATAGTGGATATAATTTCTATTTTGATGGTGAAAAGACTAATTTCAAACTCTTCTTTTCTTATTTCGGATCTGACTTTAAGCCCATGACTTGCATTTTTTGGCACATTTCATCAGACTGTTTTTTTTTTAATTACGTTTTTCTAGATGCTGAATGCTGATCTGACAAGTATTTACATGTACTTCTGATTGCTGTACAGAGAACTTGCTGGTTTCAAAAGATACAATAAAAATTGCTGATTTCGGTCTTGCTCGGGAGATCAATTCTAAGCCCCCATATACAGAATATGTCTCAACACGCTGGTCAGTGCATTCCTGTGCAGCTTTATCTTATTGGAGCATTTTACTGGGGTGATATTCTTTTTTTCCTTTTTTTAAATGGCTATCACGTGGAACTGCAGGTATCGTGCCCCTGAAGTTCTTCTACAATCACCAATATATGGTCCCGCTGTCGGTGAGTATGGAACTATATATATCTAGTTGAAAATCTTTTGGTCTTTCCCCTTGTTGGGCAATCTATTTCTTTCCTTCTGTTTATATTGATTGCCTCTCTTAAATACAGATATGTGGGCAATGGGTGCAATAATGGCTGAACTATTAACTCTTCGTCCTCTATTCCCTGGTTCAAGGTGTACATTCATCTTTCTGATTCTGTGTCCTCTGTTAATACATTTTCTTCTATGTTTTTTGGACTACAGGTGAATTTTAGTTTAAGTTATGCACTGGTATTTTTATATAGGTTGGTTGGCAGAGTTGGGATGGTTCAGGGTTGTAATGTTCCTTTCCTGTATCAGCGCTGTGTTGCTGTTAACTTCTATAGATGTTTACTTTCATAATGGGTTTTTGGGGTTCGGATAATCTTTATTTTTGCATATGTTTTCCTTTTGCTGATAATTGTCTCTCATTTTCGGTGCAGTGAAGCAGATGAGATTTACAAAATATGCAGTGTTATAGGTACTCCATCAAAGAGTGAATGGGCTCATGGGCACGAACTTGCTGGTGCTATTAATTATCAGTTTCCACAGGTCCAAAGTGTTCTCCTTGACACATTTTCTCCCCATCATGCAGTTTCGATTTTTTAGTCCTAGGAGTTTTCTTTCTCCCCCTTTCCATATATATTTCGACATATGTAGAAATTACAATGTCTATTGGCGATACCTTTGTATTTGGTTAAATTTGTTTGACATCCTCCTTTATGGTTTGGTGTGGCAGATACCTGGTGTAAATCTGTCTGTGTTACTCCCATCTGCCAGTGAGGATGCAATTAATCTAATCACTGTAAGGACTTGATGACGCAATTACATTTATCTTCTGAATATGTCTGATACAATCATACATCTTTGCTGAAAGAAGGAAAACCCTTCTTTTTTATGTACATTCCTCTTCATGATGTTTTGCAATATGGAACGTGAAGAGAAGAATATGTTACTTGGCATTTCATTTTTTCTTTTTTCCTGCAGTCACTTTGTTCGTGGGATCCTTGCAAGAGGCCAACAGCGGTCGAAGTTCTTCAGCACCGTTTCTTTCAGGTGGCAAACTTGTTCCCCTTGTTTCATGTATTCTTTATATCAATTTTCTCTCTTGTTTAGATTTAATTGAACTGATATCGTTTATGCTATTGCAGAGTTGCTTTTATGTACCTCCATCATTACGCTCTAAGACTGCTGTCGCTAGGACGCCTCCATCTGGTTTGTTTTTTAAATTATTGAAGCTCCTCCTTGAAAGTAATTAGATTTTATGTGTATGAAGTACTTATGAAATCTTTGGTGGTTGCAGCTGGAACGAAGGGTTGCACAGAGCAAAAAACCAACAGGTGGTCTTCCAGTACTTTAACCAACCCAAAGCCTAGTAGCAACTTCTCTCCCATCAAGTCGCAATTTAGCCCAGGTAATATATAAATATTATAGGAGCTATTATTCTTCCTGAAGATCTTTTAAAAACACCATCTTCTTTTTCAATTCCAGACATGAAAACACCATTGTTCCATTTTAGTTTTGCACAAATGGTTTATTTTCTTTGTTCTAATGCATATACTGTTTTTTTCTATATAATCTCTGTGCAGCAGGTGTCCAGAGGAAGTTGCAAATGAATTATCAGGTATGCTGCCTTGGGAAACTTCTAATTATATCAGTGTATATCAGTGTCGTAGGTATGTATCAGTGTCATGCTTCATCTAATTATTGCCCAAATTGTTGTCATCCAGGATGCAACTAGGAATGATAAACCCCTGAAAGGGCCTTCTATTAAACAACAGCCAGCAAAATATCGGCCTCCTGCAAGGAATGTCCCTTGTGAGTTTCAACTCTTGCGCCTTTTACTTTTCAACTAGTAGAGTGTTCCTTTATGTTTTCCGTTTATCTGGATAAATGGACTTCCATGTTACTTGTTGTATTGGTTCTTAATTAACTGTCTTATGTGTCAGTGGTTGGTTCTGCGGCAAAAACTCGTGTCTCTGATGCTGCTGAGAAGCTTGCCAACATGACCATTGGCTCTGGTAGAGCATCTATAAAGCAGCCATTCCCTCAACCCATGAAGGCTGGAGGGTTACATGGGCAGCATGACCTGTTCTTGGGACGATCTCAAGATATTCTGCCTGGAAGAAGCTATTCAAGGAAAATCGCTGGATAAATAAATGTCGTATCTGGAGTATGTTGGCTTCTTATGTTTTTCTACTAATATTGTTGTGTGCCTGTTTGGTGAGTAACGGTTGTGTATGCTGTCAGTCTGTTTCCTTTCGGTTACACAGTACTTGTTAAGTAATGTTGTGATTGTGTTTGAAATAGCCGACTAGTATTTGCTATAAATAAATGGTGTGAATGTGTTTGGAATAGTCTTTTTCTAAGAGTGTTGGTATCTGGTAGAGACAATATTCGCGCTGTGATTTGATTTGATTTGATAATCGGCATATGCACTGTTTCCTGTGTTATGTTATGCTTGCTCATGTAAATATGTTTGAAGGGAGAATGAGCAACATGAAAAATATTGGGTATAAATATTTAAAAAATGACACTGCGTGTCATTATAGTAATTTGTTAGTTTGTTCACTACATAATATATTGACATTCCTTATGAAAAAAAAATCTTATATACGGCACAACTAAAGTAAAATTAGTTGCATAGGTTAACCTACGCAAAATTGAGGTATTTTGGATTATGTAGGGATTATGGGTATGGTTCACTAGTTTATCACGGATTGTCCTAACATTTTTGGACTAACCTATACGAAAAATTGAGAAAATTTATGGTCCTAAAAATATTGGACCAAACATAGTTAGTCAGTAATGTCCCAAAAATTAATGAACAATTACCTACGAGAAATTGAAATAATCTTGAATTTCAATCTAGGACACTTAAATTCCAAAGCAAAACGACTTCTTTCGATAACAATGAATATCATTTGATAGGTAATTAATAATGGATTCATAAAATTTAAGATCAAACAGAGTGTGTCACATATATTTTGAAAAACATATGCACTAATACTTGGAAAACTAAAAATCCTAAATTTCTATTTCATAACTCATAAACTTCAAAAAAGCATCTTAACCTTGTTTTTATCGAAATTTTTAATGGACATCTGTTACGACCTTATGAATGGCGTGAGTTGGTTCCGAGGGACAAACAACGCATTTTATAGTTCAAACGAGCCCCGATGCGGGAAAAACTAAGTTTACCGATTTTCGTGTGCTATAGTCCATGGATTTTTGGTGATACGTGATCCCGACTTGTTATTGGCCGAAATTTTTCATGCACAGACGTTACGACCTTATTAATGGCGTGAGTTGGTCCCGGGGGGCAAACAAACACATTTTCAAGTTCAAACGAGCCCCAATGCGGGAAAAAAAAAAATTTACCGATTTTCGTGTGCTATAGTCTAGGGATTTTTGGTGATACGTGATCCCGACTTGTTTTTGGCCGAATATTTTCATGGAAGTCTGTTACAATCTTATTAAAGGCGTGAGTTGGTCTCGAGCGGCAAACAGACGCATTTTCAAGTTCAAACGAGCCCCAATGTGTGAAAAACTAAATTTACTGATTTTCGTGTGCTATAGTCCATGGATTTTTAGAGATACGTGATCCCAACTTATTTTTGACTGAAATTTTTCATGGACGTCTGTTACGACTTTATTAATGACATGAGTTGGTCCCGAGGGAAAAACAGATGTGTTTTCATGTTCAAACGAGCCCCAATGAGTGAAAACCTAAATTTATCGATTTTCGTGTGCATACGTGATCTCGACTTGTTTTTGGCCAAACTTTTTCATGAACGTCCGTTACGATCTTATTAATGGCCTGAGTTGGTCCTGAGGGGCAAACATACGCATTTTCAAGTTCAAATGAGCCCGAATGCGGGAAAAACCAAATTTACCTGATTTTCGTGTGCTCATGGATTTTTGGGGATACAAGATACCAACTTGTTTTTGGCTGAAAATTTTCATGGACGTCCGTTATGACCTTATTAATGGTGTGAGTCGGTCCCGAGGAGCAAACATACACATTTTCAAGTTCAAACGAGCTCCAATGCGGGAAAAACTAAATTTACCGATTTTCATGTGCTATTGTCCATGAATTTTTTGTGATATGTGATCCCAACTTGTTTTTGGCTGAATTTTTTCATGAACGTCCTTATTAATGGAGTGAGTTGGTTCCGAGGGGCAAACAGACGAATTTTCAAGTTCAAACGAGCCCCAATGCGGGAAAACCAAAGTTACCATTTTCATGTGATTTAGTCCATGAATTTTTGGTGATACGTGATCTCGACTTGTTTTTGGCCGAAATTTTTCATGGACATCCATTACAACTTATTAATGGTGTGAGTTGGTCTCGAGGGGAAAACATACGCATTTTCAAGTTCAAACGAGCCCTAATGCGGGAAAAATAAAAAAAACTTACCGATTTTCGTGTGCTATAATCCATTGATTTTTGGTGATACGTGATCCTGACTTGTGTTGGCCAAAAATTTTCATGAACGTATGTTACGACCTTATTAATTGCGTGAGTTGGTCTCGAGGAGCAAATAGACGCATATTCATTTCAAATGAGCTCCAATGCGGGAAAAACCAAATTTACCGATTTTCGTGCTATAGTCCATGAATATTTGGTGATACGTGATCCCGACCTTTCGAAAATAATGAGTATTATAATCAATGGAATTTGAGTTCAAATAGAGTCGATTATACATATTTCAAAAAATTAATGGACTAGTTCTAAAAGCATCCTCAACTTTTGATTCCATTTCCTTTAATAGAAAGTTTGTGTTACAAACATCTAAGTAAAAACTAGAAGATTCACCAAGCCATTCAACCAAAAAACTGAAGGCAAAATAAAGCCCAAAAACAAAGAATTTGTCAAAACAAAAAAAAATCAGGTATAATTAGAGATCAAAAAAGTGACTAAGAGCCTTCTTCTGTAGAATGAAGCAATCCAACTGCAAAAAAAACTATATACTTCAATATGAGTCTGGTGTAATCTCTTTTCAATGCCAAGAATGGTGCTTGAATCGCCCGATGATATCGTGCAAGGTGAGTTTTAAGTTAATCACTATGAAGAACCAATGCTCGAGAGATAGACGTTCATACACTTATGTATGAATTCTCAAGAAGAGAGTTGTGGTGCTCCAACCTGAACCTCCTCGATCACACGAGTGAATCGATAGTTGAATCTACATTGGATCTCAAATGTTGCATTTCCCAGGGAATACCTTGATAATATTCTTAGGATATTGGCAGCAACTTAGTATGGAAAAAAAGACATGCTTTAAAGGTATTGATCTTGTATTCTATCCCTGTTTTGTTCCCACCACTGCTTCGCGTTCACCTCCCCAAATTTTTCGCGGCTGCATAGATGAAAAAGAAGTTAGAAGAAGCTATTTCAAGTGAGTAACATTAACATTTAAGGTTCTAAGTTCCAGCAATGTTTGAAACATCTAATGTGAAATCCAAAAACTTGTTCAATTCACGCTCAAACTTTTTGTTCTTTATTACATTAGTTAACCAAAGGACTAGTGTCAACTGAATGTCTAAACCAACCGGACTATTAAGATTCTCCTGTCAACTGAATGTCTAAACCAGATTTTCAACGCCCCGCCTCTTGTCCAACTGAACGAATAAAGCATGCTAGAACAAGGGAACTTGAAAACAACAACAATAACAACCATCCTTCAATCCCAAACAAGTTAGGTTCGGTTACATGAATCGTTGTTCATGTTGAGCCCTATAAACCCATGTAAGTCCTCTGCATTTTTTTCCACCGGCAACGACACTATTCTATAGTTATAAAAAAAAAAAATGTCATCCACAATGTTACGGACATACAAATCTCTAACAAGACTAAGCCTATAGTAATCGCACTAACTAGGGAGCTAGAAAAGAGTTAAAAATATGAAATACCTGAATCTTACACGCCGTAGCTCTCGAGTGCCATCAGCTAGTTGTCTGATGGTAATATATACCCCTGGCTCATCTTCTGCTATCCATTCTGACTCTCCATCACCAGCAATGCTCATGGATACTGAAGCGTCGTCTCTTGAGTCAGTTGTCATCCTTGATGGATCCATAGATGACATCTCACCCTTTGGAAAGCCGGAGGCATAAGAACTGGGTCCTCCATAGTTATATTGGCTGCTGCTGGATGGTCTATAATTCTTCTGAGTCCACTCTTTGCTTTCCCTAGGTGATCCAAGCCTTGAATAATTAGAATCTCTCTGCAGATGACAAAAGACAACATGAAACTTAAAATTTTAGTAAAAGCTAATGCTTAGTAGTTAGTACATTTGAGGTTCTTTTGCAGAACTATAAAAAAAAATTGGCATGCGATTCATAATATGCATAATACATAAACACGCACTCAAACTTGGCCTCAACTAACAAGTAAGCACTCCAACTTTGAGAGGACACATTAGATACCTCAACTTGGTCTCAACGGACAACCAACAACGGACAACTAATCACTCTAACTCGTCCCCACTGTATCTCGTGGACACCCGGCGTTAATGTGACGCATAAGTTTTGGAGGAGTCTAGGTGATCATTTTGTAAGTTGGAGTGTTCAACTGGCATAATGGAGACGAGTTGAGGTGTCTAGATGTGTATACTCAAAGTTAGAGTGTTTTAGTTTCTAGCTGAGGCCAAGTTAAAGTGTCTATCTATCTATTTATCTATCTATCTATCTATCTATCGATCTATCAATCTATCTATTATGCCTTCATAATAAGATGTCTTGGGCAATGCTGGAGGTACTTGTACTTCTACGAGGAATCATAATCTTTTAAAATTTTATAGCTGAAAACAGTGCTTACGGTTTAACTAGGCCCGTTAATTCTAACGTACAAAACGGTATAAAGCAAATTCTATACATCAAATGAATTCACTCTCAAGTTTTTACCTTTAGAACTGTTCCATTCAAACCAAATTTTGAGTACTTTAAACCGATCCCTTTGTTGAAACTGTTAAATTTCTCAACAGAACTTCCCAAGAGTGAAGTTAAATTCATTCTACTGTTCAATCCAAGTTGTACTAGTGCTAGCCATTTACTTTTGAATAAAGACTAGAAAATCAAGATTCAATGTAAAAGGGGCAACTGAAACAGAAAAGATGCCCCAACTTGGGAATTCTTGTAGTAGAGTCTGATGCAACGATGAATAGAACTTACAACTAGAAGATGTTGAAACATTTGTACTAGAAAACCAGAATCTGTTCATGAATACCAGTAGAGCTAATATTTTCAGAAGTTTAATAGGTGATGAATATCAAAGCAGCATCAAGATGATGATGAATATCAAAGCAGCAGCAAATTGAAGATGAGTTTTACACATATAAAATACGAATAAATGGTGCAGCATTCTTACTCCAAGCTCAGACCGCCCAGGAGTGTCCATAGCTTGCTGATTGAATTTCTGGACATTGTAGAGCTCCATAATTCTGTCAAAATTCTCACCCCACCATCTTTGAGCTTGCCATTTATCGAACATATCCCGACTTCAAGTTAACGTGTGAAACTAATGTCAGTACACTTAGGATAGTTTTATAGAGACAGTTGGAAAGCTACATGCCATGTGCACATTCAATCAACTAAGCTAGTAACTCAGATGTTACCTTATTCATAAATAAGAGAAAATAACGGTAATAGTAAACATGCAAGAACTTAGCAGAACAAAAGAAAACCATCCTATGGTACATTATCTTTCGTCTGCTTTGACATTATGTCGATATGTAGCACAAGCTATGGGATTTCATGCAAATTGATAAACTTCACTAGAATTAGCAAAAATTGTGTGATGTCCAAATTTGTCTCTTGCACATCCATATCATATATGTACCTGTTCTCGGATACATGTGACATGTACTCACTAAAACTTTGAACCAACTTACGGAGTTAAATGCGTTGGTAGAGGAATCTTTACATCAAAACTTCATAAAGAACAAGAATGAATAGAAGTATAAACTTATATACATGTATATAATGAATATTGTACCAAATGATTCATGAAGACACAAATCCCTAAAGAACTTGTGTGCATTGATTCTACATTGACAAAAGAATCGAATATTCATTGATGAATGGAAGGGATTGAAGGTTGTCATGCTTCTATTTTGAAGGGTGTGAAAGATGCAAGTTTAATTATAAAAGACAACATCGAATATTTCACATAATCAAGTTTCAAGACAGAAAGGTTCTTGATATATACCTAAAGCGGATTCGTTTGAGATCATTTCCACCAGTTGGAAGTGAGACAAAAGTAATCTGAACACCAGGCTCCACCTGAGCTATCCACTCTTTTGGTCCCTCCTCATCTGGCAGCACCATATCACCTGTCTGAGAGTAGACGGATTCTCTCTTTTCATCGTCACCACCACCATATCCTCCGACAAATCTTGGATCTGCTCGAGGAGTTCGATGATTACGGGTAAAATCCCAAGCTGGAGTAGAACTTGAACTTCCAGGTTGATATGGAACTTCCTCTGAAATTGTTTCAAAATCAGGATATGCTCTGCCCCCTCCTCTCCTGTAACCACTTGTTGGTGTACTAGACTTGCTGCTTTTACCAGAGACCTTTAATGCAATATCTTTGATCTGCAAATTTGTAAATCCACAAGTTTTACAAGAAGTACAAAGTAAGAAAGATAAATGCTTTGTTTGAAGATCAACAGAAATATCTTAGCTTAAAAGTAGTACATGTCCAAGATTATAAGAGCAGACTTCAGTAGCTAAATTTGGTATGGGCAAGCACAAGTTAAAATTCGAGTTCGGACTATAAGTTAACATACTTCTGTGTTTTAACAATTGAATTACATATTAAAATATTGTTGTTTGTTGTTGACATTACATTTTAACCGTGGCGTCTGAATCAAACCTCTACACACCTCAACTATTTCACCTTGTTACCTTCCACTAGCATTGTTATCGAGTAACTAATCCTACCAAAACTTAGATAAATGAAACCCAGTTTCACATGACAAAAATACTACTTCCTTTGTCTCAATTTATGTGTCAGTATTTGACTAGCCACAAAGTTTAAGAAAGAAATATAAATACTTTTGAAACTTGTGATCTAAAACAAGTCATACATCATCTCTCTAAGGATAAAACAATAAGGTTAACATTATAAAGTATTTCTAAACAAAGAAGTATGCTATTCTTTTCTCAACGATTAAAAAGTAAAGTATGACACATAAATAAAAGCACTACACCAAAAATCATCTTTAGCGGCAATTAATTAACGGCAATACTTTAATTGCCACTAAATATGTTTTTTAGTGGCAATTAGAACTTTTTGTCAATGTCCCCCAAAGCCTATAGCGACACTGGATCTAATGGATTAACTAATGTTGGTAAAAACTTTAACACTCTTTATTAATGTACATATTTTTTGCCGCTAAAAGTAGTTTTTATTGTAGTGAAGGAGTAGGTGATTTTCCCCATCTTTTTGAACTTTCTTGAGCTAAGTAATTTGCCAAATAGTCGAGAGTATGCACAAGTTGGCCCCAACACTACATCTAAAAGAAGAAGTGAAACCAGATTGGTCCAAAAGCAATGGCATTATTGATTAGTTGTCCTGACAAATATATAAAGTCACTTACTTTCACAAGTTAGCTCCACTGAGTGTTAATCAATTTAATAATTGAAAGTATGCAAGATTGAGTAAGCAGAAGGCTGGAGAACAGTGAATCATGGGACAAAAATTCAACAGTGGGGCAGGTAAAAGAAACTCAGACATGTCTTTCCCAGACATGCATGTTGTCTTTTTCCTCAGAATCTCTTCTACTTTGGATTTAGTGGTATTATTGACTTGACCCAAAAAAAAAAAAAATACATGCTAAAGAATAACTCAATCAACTATCTCATGCTGGGCTAAATCAGACACAAAAGATGATTTAATCTTTACTAAACTCTATGTTGTGTAGGAAAAGAATAGAGGTAGGCTTATATAATGTTGTTCAGTGTACTAATCTGGAGAAAATGACAAAAAGGGTCCCATATATTTGAGGGTAAGTTCAAAATAGTTCCTTTAAGTATGCATTGAACAGTTTTGGTCCTTTAAGTTTGTCGAAAGTTGGTCTCCGCCAAATAACAAACTATGTCTGTTAGGAATCGTTTGGTGTGAGATATAAGGTATAATAATCACAGGAATAAAATGCAAGACTATTTTACCCTGCATATAGTTGGAAGTGTTAGACAGTCCTGCAATTATTTATTTCACCATTTGTACCTTAGTGATTGAAATAAGTTATCTCATATACATAGTGAAATAACTTATTCCGAAATTAATAATCTCGAGATAACTTGTTCCCAACCAAACGATCCCTCAGTGTTAGTGCATCCTTAAGAAATTATTCTAAACCTACTCTTAAAAATAACGGATCATCCACAACTTCCCCTGAACCCCGCGCATAATGGAAAGCTTAGTACATATAAATTCTTGATTGCTCAACCAAAAGAGATAAAGGTGCAGCAAGGCGGACTCGGGTCTAAAATTTTTTTGAGTTTCTGATCAAATTATTTTTATATATTTAGTAGATTTTAAAGGCATATACATAATTTTGACAAAAGCTATTAAGCTCTACAAAATTTCCAATTATAACTCTAGCTCAGGGGCGGTTCAATATAATTGGAGGCCTAAAATGAAATTTCAATTCGAGGATATAAACATTGTGTATACGTATTTATTCAAATTTTATTTTTCTTACACTATTTAGGTGAAAATTATTAGTATTTAATATTGTAGTTTTAAGTAAGATTTTATCAACTCAACATTGAAAAACATAATTTCAGTGAGGTAATTATTATATGAATTGTTAACATAATTCTATAAGTAATAAGTTGACAAATATTAAATAAAGATAAGAGTTAGAACCATAGAATCTCAAGAAATTGATGACTTGGTATACCCCCATTTGAATATGCTTGTTGTAATGCTTGAAACTAAAATTTAACAAATAAAAAAGAATTTGTAATTCACTTTAATCAACACTTTTCACTATTAATTCTTATTTTCAACAAAGAACAAAAAATGTTAAAGTGGTTAAAATAATATTTTTTAAAAATATTATACTTTTTATCATAAATAATCCATTTTTCTATAAAAAATTTAACACATAATTTATTCTTTATAAAAATTTGGGGCCTCCAACATTTGGGGGCCTAAGGCATAAGCCTTATTTTACAAAGCATAGAGCCGCCCCTGCTTTAGCTCCGTCCTTAAGGGGATTAGTGGTGAATGGAAACTATGAGAGATTAAAGTAAAATGCTCATTACTTTTTTTCATAAATTTAATTTTAGTGAACAGAGTTATTCGATAGCCGATAAAATATAATGAACATTCAATAAAATATGAAATACGCACAAAGACTAGAACACTATTTGTGTTTTTAGAAAGGAAAAAAAAAAGATAGTGTACCATGCGATGCTTTCAATCTATTTTTTTATTTAGACGTTTACACAAGTGGCAATATGATTTGTCTACATCATCTCGAAAACACAATCAGCACGTAATATTTAAATTCTTAAAAAGCTTCCCTCTAGTCCAGTTAAATCAACTTACAGTTATTTGTGCCTTTTAGTTAATGATGACTGTTTGAATATTTCATTTTTTAAAAAAAAATTATTTAAAATTGTGTTGTTCGAAATTTTTTAAAATATCAATAGGTGTGAGTTAAATCCTTAAAAAAAATGTTAGAGTATTCGAAAATAAGGACAACTCAATATACTAAACTCCCTCTATGTGCATGGTCAAGAGAAGGATTGGATTATAAGAATTTATTGTACGAAGTCTTACTGTTTTCACAACTTAAACTCGTGACCTTTTGGTTCTGTTACAATAATTTTACTAGCTTAGCCGAAACTCTTATGATCGACTAAAAATTAAACACATGACACTATAGTTCTAATTAGAGTTTTAGACGCTAAATTGATAAGATATCAAGATATTTGAGGTTAGTGAATATGTTATATAAGATTACATACTTCCAACCAAAGATCTTTTTCAATAAATACTTTTACGTCATGAATATTATATAGTCTACCAAAAAATAAAAAATAAAAAAGAATATTGTGGCTGAAATTTAAAGAGAAACTGACATAAATATACATTTTTAATACAAAATAATACATGCTAGTACTTTTTATATATTTATCTAGTAAATATAATTATTTTACTGGCTAGATGTTTAACTTGCCCATTAATTATTAGAGACAATAACAACATACTTAAAAAATAGTAATAGAATATATGCAGATCTTACTCTATCTCATAAAAATAGAAAAACTATTTTTCGAACAATCTTCAACTCGAGTACTTCATATCAAAATAGGAAATCATGAAGACAAAGACTTATAATTGAATGATAATGAAAAAAAAAGAAGATAAAGTTGGAACATTATGGGACCAATTTAAAAAATTAAACACATGATCCAAGAAATAGCATGATTATGATCTCAAAAAAAAAAATTTAAAATGACCCTAGTTGTAGGGTAAAATAAGTCAATTTTTTATTGATATCATAGTGCCCACAAATAAAAGCCTTTATTGATCTTTGGGCCTCTCTTGGATCGAACATATACAATGGTCCTCCCCACACTTACCCAAGTAGCCCAAAAGTTTTTATTCCATTTTATGCTCAATTCCAAAAATAGCCTAGATTCAACTGGGAATTTGGGATGTGGGCCCACCAATTTATATAACACGCTTTCATTTTAAGTCTATTTCAAAAAGAATGTTAGCTTTGATATTTTAAAAATAATTTTATTTGAAAATTTTGATTTTATTCTTAATGAGTTCTTTTAACCATATAAATATAAAAGACTTGTTTTACACCATATATTTCAACTTTATTTCTTAAATTCTACGTTCAATCAAATAGTGCTACATATTAGAAAAGAGGAAATATGTGGTTAACTTAACATTTTTCCTTTGTGTAACAATGGTATTCAGGTCAACTTGCATACAACTCAAATAATTTAATGGAGTACCTAATCTCATCAGCATAAGAACTAAACAATTCTATCCATCGAGATAAAATCACTTAGTGTTTGAGTTTTCACAAACTTTAAACACGACACTCCATAATTTTCAACTCATTTTATTGACCAAATAGGTCATACCTCATCGATTTAATATGTTTAAACTATCGAGTGATACAATGACATGATTAAAATCTAAATCTCATATCTCTTAATTTAACTCTATTTTAAATTTTGAAAAATATAATTTTACTTTTATAAAGATCATTTATTTGTTTAATTAACTTAATTATGCGAATTCAAAATAATCGAATTAATAAAGAGCAAGGGAAGGTGTAGGATAAGAACCTGGGCAGTCAAGCTTTTGACTGATTCTTTAGTATTGGGGGTCCCACGTGGACCTTCTTCTCCTCCGTCATCATCTATTTTTTGCTTACAAGTTATACACGTCAGCATTTCCCTTTAATTTCTTCTACTTCTTTTTTTTTCAAAAAGAAAAACTTTCTTTTCCTTGGTACTGCAAAAATTAATTAACCATTAATATGCTAATATGCCAATCGAGAAGAAATTTTGTCAATAAATTGAACAGTAGGTAAAAAATTAAATAATACTTCCAATGATGTATTCAGTATAATTTATGAATAAGAAATAGAAGTCGTCTTCAATGAACCTTCGATTCAGATAAAACATAAGATAACCAGTATGAACAAAGAAATATAGTAACAGAGAAAAAAAATAGCAACATATATAATATAATAACCAAGCAAAAATGTGTCACCCTTTATATTCATTTAATCATTTAGGCTTATTTCTTAGGAAAAGATTATTAACTATTACAAAAATGTGTCACCCTTTATTTTTCTTTTAAAATTTTAATAGTGACATTTTAAATGTGAAATGATATGACATCTCTTGTAATAAAGGCTTTAAATGTGTACTATACATTTTCCCGAAAAAAAATATATAGAGACAATATTTAATTCAAGAGGAAGTCACCATCCACGAATCAATATAAGGGGAAATAAAGTGAAAAATTAACACTATTCTAATCAACACATATCACTTTTTAAGAGTTTGTCTTTTTGTCTCAAACAAGAATATTTATACATAATTAAATAATAAAAAAAAGGCAAAGAATTCCTTTCTTTTTAATTGTTGCATATGCGAATTCTTGTTAATATATTATCAGCAAATAAATATCTATATTATTATGTCACCTCAAGAATACTTGAAAGAATCTTCATTTAAAAAAAAATGAGATCTACAATCTTAAAAATGGAGAAAAATGGGATAAATTTTTTATTTTAACATATAAAAATATCCGATCGTGTAAGCTCTACTAACTAAATATATAATTTAAATCATAATTTAGACATACCTTAAAAAAATATGTGAAATGAATATGTAGTTTTTAAAGTTTTTAATTCAAAAGGTATTATCACACATGACAAAGGAAAAATAGTTCTTTTTAAAAAAATAACAACCATAAAACAAAATATTTCCACAAAGAAAAGAGGTGTGAAAATCCAATGCTAGTGCAATATACCCTTTACTTTGTACTCTACTAGTAAATCAACTTTTTTCTATTTTCTATGACAAGGAATCACTATATTTTGAATACGCATAAAATAAGTTTCGTTTTAATGTAATAACATACACTAAATTAATATTGTATGATGAGCTCGATCGAAGAGAAAAAAGGTTAAAAATGGGCTCAGAATTCGAGGAAATGAAATTAATAAAAGGGGAAAAAGAAGAATTGGAATTTTTGGGAGAAGAGAATGAAATAGTAGTCACTTGTTGAATTCCAATCCCAAAGTGATTTCCTCTATGCTTTCTTTAAAGCATATAGACACCCAATAAAAAAAAACAAAGAATAAAATAAAAATAGCAAAAAATCTTTCTATTTTCTTTGAAATTACTCCATAAAATAGTTTAAAATATTCAATTAAACTATTATTAAAATTAAATTAAATTTAACTATTCAAAATTATATAAGAATAATATTATAAACGGTAATTCTTCTCAAGTTGACATATAATTTGAATTTAGAAAAATAAAAAATATCCCCCATTATTATGCAAATCAATAATTTGTTATATGGTTTTTTCCATTTCAATAACAATTTTCACTTCTAAACCTTTTTAACTTTTTTTTTCAGAGAAAAGATACCATTCAATACATAAACTATGTCATTTTTACATCGAAAATAATTATACCTCAAAAAATGTGACACACACATTTATAAATATGCAAGCATTAGTGACGGCTGACTCAAATAGAAAGAAAAAGCAAATAAAGTGAGTGTGTAGTAGCAGTACTTGCAGAAGTAGCATAGTAGGGAGTTGGAAAAACGATTGACCAATCGCTATTGAAATGAATGAGCAATCTCCAGTTGAAAATTCGTATTATCTTAATCTTAGATTTATTTAATTTTATTTATAAAATCAGTTGTAAGGACGTGATAATTTAATAAAAATATTTTTCATATGTGCATACTAGTGTTCTCAAATTCAGATTACAAGACGAAGAACCAAAAAATAACAAACTAATTAAGGTATTAAAATTTTTTGAGACATTAAATCAGAAACAACAAACATAATTTTCTTAAATAAAAACTCAAACCCAGAAAAAAAAAAGTTGAAATTAATCAAACAATTTTCAAATTAATCACAAAATTAATACCTGAAACAGTCACAAAAGCTCTAATTCATCAAAAATCTACTCGAAATCAGTTGAATTTAGCATCTGCATCCAAATCGCTAATTTTCTCTCTTCCGTTTTGTGTATTATGAACAAAAAATGGGAACTCAAAACCCTAGGTAAAATCGTAAACAATATCAAATCAAATCAATGAGCTGTCACCAAAATCTCTTCCAACGAATCTTCAGCTAAAAAAAGGGAATATTCGCCGGCGCCGGCGCGACTCACCGCCGGCGAATTTTCAAAGAGATTCTACCGAGCGTTTCAAACCGGGAAAGAAAATCAGATTCTCTTCTCCAGGTTTTACATTTATAGTGACGAGAATCAGAATCTGCAGATACTATATTTATATATATATATATATATATACACACACACAGTGAGTGTGTTTGTGTGTGTAATTTTGGGAAGAAAACAAATATAGAATGGAGACAAAGTAGAGAACAAAACGGGATAATGTTTGAGGTATTTATAGAACGAACAGAAGTGACGCCGTCATTTTTTGTGGTGTCGTTATCTAACGGAAAACGTGTACTTTTGTACTCCATATATTAGATAGGTTGTCGAGCGTGGTATGGATTCGCCTCGGAAATCCTACATTGAGGGTAAAACGTTCTCTAATAAAGGTGATTGCATGCTTAGGGATATGAATTCGAGACTTTTAATTAAGAATGAAGGAGTACTTACCACTCCATCACAATTTTTGTTGGTGATAATACACAAATTAGACGTATGTGAAAAGTCATTACTCACAAGTAATACTAAAACATTTTACTTTGAAATAATGGACACGTAAAAGATTATTTCTTGCTATTTCTCAGCTAATTTTTTCTTTCTATCATTGTTTTGATTGTATTTATTTTTAATTTCTAGTATATTGAAAAATAGTTTTTCTACACAATAAGATTTACGTATATTTGATGTTCCCCAAACTTTATTTATATGAATATACTTGATATGTGCAATATATGTTATTATTGTTGAGAGGGCGTGGGTTGAAGTTGTGCATTGTTGTGTTGTACATTGTGCTTAAGAGGTTGGGCGCTTAAAATATTGTGTTTTAAGGAGTTTACGAATTTAGTTGAAAAAAAATTGAGTAGCAGGATTTAGAATACAAACACATACAAATATAAGACTCACTTATATGCGGTCTTGATTGGGGTGAACCAAATGGGCCCACCTGTCTAGTTGGTAAAATAATGTTAAAACATAGGGACACGTGTCAATGCATGAATGGTTTAAGACCGCGAGGGTGCATATTTCTCTTTTTGTCAACCATTAAGGGGATCTAATAATTTTATTGTTTCATTTTATTTTATTTTATTTTATTCTCATTTGATGTTTGGTGTAGACCCTGTAGTTTTTTGGATTTTGTATTGAACGCATAGTATAATTAAAATCCGTCAAATTTTGTTTAAGCATGTTTATTTTGAATTCAGAAAGTTTCATTTTAGCAGATTAAATGCTTCTTATTAGTGGTGAGGCTCTTCAAAATTTAATTTTGAAAATTTTGATGAATGAAGGTTAGAAAGTATTGTCTCACTAAGATCTTGGATGAATTTGGAAAATTGTTTCTATTATTTACCAAAATGATTGGTGATTTATAATCAAAATCAATATTCTTTCACTTGTATCATTTCTTACTATAAGCGATGTAATTGTGGTTCATATATATTCCAAAATTTGGAATAAAATCATGTTTTTTTTTCTAGGGATCATTTCACATTTGGTTGATTGTATTAGATTAATTAATCTAGCATAAAATATTGAATAAGATACTATAGTGAAAGTGACATTTTTCTTTTTCTTGGCTACCTAACTTGTTCGAAATTTATGCCCCTCTTCATAAGTCATTAACTTCTCCATTAAAATTTTAGTGATATATTTCTTGGTTCACTTTTACTTGTCACTTATTTCTAAAATAGATTTTCATTTTTACTTGTCATTTTTGACAAATCAAGAAAAGAAAATTATTTTTTCTCATGTTTTACCCTCAACGTTAAATACTTATTTTCCAAGATATCATTTAATAAGGGATAATTTGGTAAAATACATATATCATTAATTATTTTCTTATGGGTGTGCCAAATTAAATTATGACAAGTAAAAATGAACGGAGGAGTAACTTTATCCAAACTAATTCAATAAAAAAGAAAAAAAATCCTATATGTAATTAATGTATTACTAATTATTTTTTGTTCTTTTTATATTCATGAAATTTTATTGAGTGTATTGTATATTATTATATATTTCAAACTAGTATTATGAGGATTGCTTTGTTAGCTGTTTGTATATGAATATTCAAAATAGGTTTAAATTGAAAAAGTAACAATTTCTAAATTTATAATTGTGTTTTGACATAGAAATATAATTGAGGTTTTATGATTGGAAACTCTAAATATTTCCCAAGACCTATTTCTTGAACTTTAAATAATTCATATTTCAAGTTTGAAATTTCAATAATAATGTCAGTTTCGATGAACAAACACTCATTTACAATAATCTTCATATATTATTTCAAATTTATAAAACAAATTTTATGAATAAATGAGAGACGGTTCGATTAACAACTTTTCAAAGAAGATATCCTGAACTATAGGGTGAAAATACAATATTGAATACAAGTTCAATAGAATTTAGTAAAGTTATCATAAGTTTTAAAACTCAAAATTTTATTTCCGTCTTAATTACTTTACAAGTGTTATTTGTGCATTTTCTTTTTTATTAATGATGATTTTCAGGCCCTTTTCAGAATTCAAGATATTGGGGTCCTAAAGATCTTATCAGAAGTTTTAATCCCCATGTGTTAATTTTGCCGTATGTGTCAGTGCATTCACAATACATATTTAAGGTCAATTTGATTATGAAAATTATGAAATTTGAAAAAATTAATAATTTAATTTTAAAATATTAAATTAATATTTAAAAATTAAAAGTTTATATACCTTTCAAATTTGGAAATATTTTGGAATTTAATTTCAAGTTAAATTTTGAAAATTTCTGAAATTACAAAACATGATTCTCAAATTTCAATTTCGAAAAAAAGAAAAAGTACTCATAATCGAACAATCTTTTATTCACGCCAGTATTAACATCAAATCAAATATTTAAGCTAGTAACTTATTAACAGATTTTGTAAGACTCAAAGAAAAAATAGTTTATGAAGTTGTGCGAAAAATAGTTTTTGGAATTTAAAATTATGTTTGAACATATATTTACTTGAAAATATTAATAAATTTTTACGAGTGAAAGAAACAATTCATCTAAACCATTTTTTTTAAAAAAAACCTTCAAAAATTCATAGTCAAATGAAAACTTATCAATAAAGTCATAAAAAATAAATAAACCATAATACATATCACTTAATTATGATAATGAAATAAAAGTTTTTATGCGTAATACATATATCACTTAATTATAATTAAGTAAGATTTATGTAAAATATGTGTGTTATAATTATTTGCTTTTATATAAATATCGAATACTAATAAATTACATCTGCTGTGGCAATAAATTTGATTATACTTTAAGCTTTATTGTCTCTAAAGAGAGGGTTCATACAAGATCTTCTTAGGCATGAAGAAAAGCATAGTCAAAAGTTCACAAAGTATATTTCTTTCAGACATCCTTAACTCTTTGTCTGGCTAAAATTACCCATTTTAGTTCAAATCCAACAATTATTTGAATGAGAAAGAGATGAAAAAAAACTTTATACTAATTTTTCAAATTCACATTATCTTTATCAAATGGTTCTTTGACCAACATGAGTTATGATGGAATTGTTGAAATCCCTTCTTTCAATAAAAAGTCTCGAGTTTAAGCTTGTAGGAATGAAAAACTCTCGTTGGAAACGCCGCTTCCAAAAGATATGTGGTAATCCAAATTTAGTCGAACTCCAATATAAATATCGAGTATTGAGTAGAAAACTAGAAAAAAAATCTCTTTGATCAACATGAGTTGTAGCAGGATAGTTAAAATTCCTCCATCGTTAATCAGATATTTCGGAGTTCAAGCCACTGGGAATGAAAACCCCAAAATAGACCCTACAAGAGATGTGAATTTGAATTTAGTCAGACTCTAATACAGATAAAACTTCTCAGTCTTACATAGATTTTTGGCAAAGTGTGTGACCAATAATGTGTGGCAAAGACAAAACAATATATTAGTAAATGGGGCCTAATAATCTTGGCCATATATTAATTGCTTTTGCAGCAAATGCCAATAAATGCCTTTAAATCAAAGTTTCAAACATTTAGTTTTGGCTAATTGTTGAACACAAATCAAGTAGTTGTAATTAACACAATCATTAAGCAATGATGTGAACATTTCTAATCAAAGAATGTTTCAATCAATCATTTAGAGTTCCCATTTTTAGTTCATTCCATATCTTCTGTAGTTCAATCATGTCTGTCTTAGTATTTTCGGAATATGGATATATCACTATATGACTTGTTATAATTAATCTTATTGATAGTACAACCAACATATACTATGAATTTTCTTTACAAAATATAAAGACACATACACATTAGTCATATCATAACTTCTTTTTGTATAAATGATAAATGAGTTAATAAATATTACATTAAAATAAAGAAGGTAAGCGTCATATCATAAATCACATGGAAGGTTACAAATTATCGTCTCTTTTTTAATTAGTCATTATGGTACATTTTATGTTGTTAAAGCTTTATCCATTTTGCTAGTACATGAATATTATAAAATAGAGCTTTTGGATCAACATTTTGATCAATTTTTTTTGCTTTAGTAACAAGTTTTCCATGATTTTGCTATTTTGGTATATATCTCTGTGGTGTGATGAAAATTATGAAAGAATCAAAACAATATTTATTTTCTCAAGATGGAACGATACTTTGAATAAAAAACTATCATGGTACATTTTCTCTTGCTTCGATTGATAAAATCCAAGATAACGGAGTTTGGGTATGATGATTCCAAAAATTAAATCTTGCAAATTTATTCCAACAAAACATGATATAAATTCATTCTAAAATTGATCTCAAAATTAATGATCTCTTATCCATCGTACAAAACGAGCCTATTGTCTATAGAGAAAACAAGAATGATTTATTATTGTATCAAACCATAGGTATTTCATCGATGTAAAAATGTTCAAATCATAGTAGAGGGCAAAAAAGAGCATCAAGAGATATCTTCTCATCTATTTATGCCTTGTCGAACAAATTTATCATATACTTTGTGCTACGAGAAATAACATGTATCCCACTAAATAATTGAGAGTAATCGAGCATGGTAAAAAATTTCACAAAGGGTATTCAAACTTCGAATCGTAAATAAACTATGATATAGAAAGGCTATATAATAATACAACTAAGTCTGAACCACGAGGAATCAAACCTAAGCATCTTGTGTTTGCCAAACTACTACTCTTCATTGTGTCAAAGGGGGTTCAAAATGCTATATATACTAACATAAAGTAATATTTGACCTATATATACAATGTAATTTTCGACAAAGCGTGTTCAGCTAACCACCCTAGACACCACCATAAATCCGCCCCCGGGTAGGGGCAACTTCTTAGTTTTCCTCAAAATGAACAAGTAAAAAAGAAGAAGGGAGAATCAACAAGTGATTTAGAAGAAGCCTTTTTCCTAAATTGTAAAAAAGTACATAAAGTTTAACACAAGTGGAGAATAGACAGATTAGACTATCTTCTAACGTTAGGAATGTGCAACAAAAAATCAAAAATAATATAAGCAAAGTTTGAAAAAGTGATTTATATTTGAAAAGCCAATGCATTGATCATCAAACTGTAAAAGTACATAATAAGATATCCCTTTTAATTGATCTCTCACAATTCCCAGGTCCTTTCCCTATTTCCAAGGTTTCTTTCATTTACAATTTGATTATATTCTTAGCTTCTTTTTCTGGTTTTCTTTCTGTTTTTTTATGAAAGAAAAAAAATGTTAAAAGAAGAGACCAGTTGCCATTAATTCTTTTTTCTTTTGTTACTTTGTTCTTTTAGCAACTAACTAGTTTTTAAGATCTTGCTTGTTAAGATTGTTCCAACTTTAACACTCTTTCTTTCACTTTTTTTGGACCAATAAGCTTTTTGGTGTCTAATGTTCTTTAGGTTAACTGGGCTTTTTACCAATTCTCTTCAAATTGGTGTAAGGCCTAGGCCTAGGAACTTTTTATGAAGAAAAATGCTATGACTGTGGTATCGAGGCCAGTTGCACGTGCTACCTTCCACCAACACAGATGAGCATTTCCATCCACTTCATTAACGACTAAGCTACACCATTTTAGTGGTACGAAGTAGTAGAGCTTTAACCTATTGAGGTGGAATGAGGATGTGAAGTTCTGATGCTACTGAACCAATAGATTTAGTTATTGGTAACATTAGTATAAATCTCATCTAATTTTCGTTTACTTTCTGCAAGTAAAAAGGTAGCTCACAGAAAGCAACATAAATGACCCACAGTTGTATATGATGGGGGTTTGAATTAGGTATTTATACATGTTTTATGAATTTCCTAATACAAAAATAAGGTTTACGAATAATTTCATATTTAAGTGCCAAACTGGTTAAACTGCTAAAGGGTGTAGTATTGGAAAAAACCTCTTTACACCACAAAGGTAAATGTAAGGTTGTACATTCTACCCTTTCTAGACCCCGCTTGTGAGATTACATTGAATATTGGTTGAAGGGTGTCCAGATGCTTAGAAAAGATATCTGATTCTATACCAGACAAAGGAAAGAAATGTACTTCCAACTTTTGTTGAATTACTTATTCCTATTACAAGAAGAGTTTATACTACTTTGGGTTTCGACAAAGGAGATTACAAGTCACATTAAGTGCTTGAAAGAATCACTTAGTAGCTCATATGACCAAGTGCTTGAAGCTTTTGAACTAGATTCGGTAGTGGCGGAACCAGAAATTCTGACAAAGGAATTCCCAAAAATCCAGCAATGTCACATGTGATATTTGGGGGCTTCAAGACTTTTAAACTTTGTTTTTATCCTACTTCCGCGGTATAACCTTCCAATAAAAAGGATTCAATTGAATCCTCATCCTTATATGTGGCTCTGCCTACTTGTTATGATTTACAAACTCGGGATCTTAACCTACTATTTAAAGTAATTTTGGAACACCCTTTACTGATTCACTAGGTTCCTCTGATGTCATGAAGATTCAACAATCTATACAGGCACAAAAAAATTAATTGTTTTTAACCTACAACAATATAATTTTTCCAACGAAGAGGATTCGTTTGGATCCCCTCCCTAATAGATGACTCAAAGCCCACACTTCATCTATTTCCACCAAGTACCTCCGACCTCCCACTTCATAGACCACTAAACTGTTGGGTTTGATAAATCTAATACATCTCATTCACTAGATATCAGTGTTCTTCTTGGAGTTTGTATCACCTCCGGCCAGCACACAGATCCAGAACTGGAGAAGTGCTACAAGAAGGGAAGGGAAGAAGACTTGTGTTGGGTGCCTAGAAGTGCTGATGCTACTCTTCCTTTGCAACTACCAGATTTGCAAATCAAGCAGTTTCTGGTTTTTTAGTTTGTTAAGGAAACTGTTCTACTGCTGGTGTGTTCCAGTAACTTTTGCCAGCTTGACCCTATGATCTTTTCTTTCTTTTGACATATGGTTTTCAGGCGATTAACAATATTGAGTATAACCAGAAATCAGAGTGCACCACATTTGGAATACAATTCCTGGAAATGTGACAAAAATAACGAAGGGTCTAGCACAATCAAATATTAAAGGATACCGTAACATATTCCTAGAAAAATTTAAACACATGATGCTGATCAATATGGTAAATATAGGGCTCATATATCACTTCAACTAATACCACCCTATGAAGTTGCACAAGTTGCGGATTGTAATTAATAACTCCACAGAACCTTCAAACGGATAACATGATGCAAGTTCAACAAGGATAGCAATATCCTGAATAACTGATGCAGTACTGCAACATCAGTTGAACAGTACTCAAGACCATGAAGGGAAAATTACAAGCAGACGAGTATTTGTTGAGGCAAAAGATAAAAATAGACAATGACAAATACACACAAAGTTCCTAGATAAGCAAGTTCCATAGAAAGAAATGGACCTGCAATCCAGGTAGTAGATGATAAATCTCCTTTCAGGGGTACATTACTACTCTTCATCATCATGACGTTTCCTGCTCCTCTTCTCAGAACGTTTTTTGTCCCTGCCTACTCGTGCATCATCAGAGTTGCTGGCATCAGAATCAGATGCTGAGGCTGCTGCTCTCCTGCTCCTACGCTTGTGCCTTGGAGGCGATTCATCACTTGATTCAGCAGAACTGTCTGCATATCTATGACTTCTCCTCCTCCTCTTCTCCTTCCTACTTTTTCTCCTCCTCCTCCGATCCTCCTCCTCATCTGATGAATCATCCCGTTTCCTCCTCTTTTCCCTCCTCCTCTTCCTGCGCTCCTTATCTTCATCATCATCCTCCGAATCACTGTGTCCCCTCTTCTTCCCACTCCTCCTCCTCTTTGATCTACCCCTCTTCTTCCTTTTTCCAGAGTCTGACTCGTCATCATCATCATCTTCAGAATCTTTCTTTTTGTGCTTCTTAGATGATGACTTTAACTTTCTACTCACCTTCTTACCATACTTCTCAGCAATTGCCCTCTCCATTTCAGAATCGTAATCGGAATCAGAACTCTCATTCTCCTCCTCTTCTTCACTGCTATCCTCATTTTCTGCTTTTCCCTTCATCTTAGAACCATGCCCCTTAATCTTCTCCAATCCAGACAACACGGCAGCTTCAATTGCCTCTGCATCCTTATCCTTGTTATCATCCTTAACACTCACGAAATTCCTACATTGAAAAGTGAGGTGGCCAACCCGCCCACACCTCTTGCATGCTCCACGGGTCTCATCAGCATTTGATCCAGTGATTCGAGCAAGTGCAAGCAAACCCTGAAAGCTCGCATAAGCATTTTCGGGATCTGCAGCCGACGACGCCTTCTGGGTAGATGATTTCTTGTCTTCATCCTTGCTAGGAGCATATGGGTCATAACCGATAGCACTTTGCCAGATGCCGTGCGTCTGTAGGGCTGCACTACTGTGAACCCTATTGTTCGCAGGCATGCGAACTCTACCTGCTGTGGCCGGCATGTTGAATGTTTCTCACCTGCAAGCTGTATACACCAAGAAAATAATTTTTAAGCATTACCATTCAAATAGAATAGTTTCCACAGTAACAAAGAGCCAAAACCAGAAGTAGAACAGCTGTATACACATAATCAACATGTAAGCATCAAATTTCCAAACCCCAGCAGTTTTTAAAGCTCCAAATTCGGTGCTAAAATCAGAAGTGAAAAGGCTGTATTCACTAAAAATCTAACATGTAAGCACCAGATTTCCAAACCTTAGCAGCCTTCCAAAGTTCCAAATTCAGAGCTAAAAATCATAACAGTCCATTTACACTGAAAATCACAACGTAAACATCATCAACACTCCCAAACCCAGATTTTCGAAGTTCAAAATGCGGATCTTAAAATCAGAACAGTATTAGGATGTGTACACCAAAAATCATTAGTTAAGTGCAAAAAAATTGAAGCCCTAGCTTTTAAACAATTCCCAATTTGAACTAGAAAATCAGATCAAATATAGATAAGTTTCAAAATTAGGCCGACAACACAATTCAATTCCACAAAGATATAACCACCCAAAGTAGTTGATTTCTAAGGTAGAGCAATATGAAAAACCAACAGACAAATAGCGAAAGCCTCCCAAAAGACCAAAGATACAAAAAATTTAAAGCCCTTACAATGAGATAATTGACAAAGAAATGGACCTTGAACCTAACTCAAGCCAAAAAGCTAGCTCAAGAGATGAGAATTGCCCAAGCCATATAAGGAGATCAACACCCTTCTTGGACGGGTTTATAGCTTTCGACTTATAAGCAATAAGTTAGGGATTCTGACTTATGGCTTTTGGCTTATTTTTGTCTTTTTGACTTAAAAAAAAGTTCTTAAAAGCTATTTCAACTTAAAATAAGTCAATCCAAACAGTATCCGAGATGTGGGGGACTCAACAATAATTGATATAAAGACTAATACAAAAAAAAAAACCAACAAACAGATAGTACAAGCCCAAAAGACAAAAAAAAGTACAAAACTTTAAAGCCCCTTCAATGAGATAATTGGTGTAAGCGATCTAAAATAGTTCCTAGTGTTAATAAAGATGTCTACACAAATTCACCACAATCTCAACCTACTTTTGTTCGGGTATATGAATCATCAAATTTCGATTTTGTTCCATCTGCCCATTTATTCCAATACTCAATAATTTTACTTAAAACAAGCTATAGGTGATTGCACAATCAATTCAAATGAATTTAAAAAAGAATGAATCCTAAAATCGTGTTTTTTCTGCTATATCTCTAGGGGTTTGCAGATGTAAACTGTTAGTAAAAGTGCAGATTACACCACAATCATCATTATCAACAACAACAAGAAGCACAATTTCACCTCAATCTCAAACTAGTTGTATTTAGCTATATGAAATCCTCAATATTTAGTAATTCGTCTTGAAACAAGCTAACAGTGATTGCACCATCAATAAAAAAATCTTCTTTTTTCTTTAAAAAAAGACAGAATTAGGGCATAAAAATCGTGCTGTTTCTCTAGGTTTTTTTTTCAGACATAAACTGTTAGTAGAAGTGCACATCACACCACAATCATCAATAACAATTTCACCTCTATCTCAGACTAGTTTGGTTCGGCTATATGTATCCTGAATACTCAGTAACTTGTCTTAAAACAAGATATGGATGATTGTACAATCAACTTAAACAAAAATAAACCAAAAAATAGTGCCTTCTTATGCTTTTTCTCTAGTTTTTCCAGATATGATCTGTTAGTAAAGTGCATATTACACCACAAATCATCAATAACAACATCAATAACAATTTCTCCTCAAATCTCAAACTAGTAGGGTTTAATAAAGGTACAGATTACACAATTTCACCTCAATCTCAAACTACTTCGATTCGGCTATACTTATCATCAATTATCAATTCCATTCAATATTCCCGTTAAAACAAACAATCGATGATTGCATAATCAATTATAAAATTTAAATAGAAGAACGAAACCATAAAATCGCGTTTTCCAGCTATTTCTCTAATTGTTTTTCAAATACAAAGTGAAATTTTGGGATCTGAAACTTACCTTTCCGGCGATTTTATCAGTTCTTTCTCCGGTGAAGATCGGAAAACTATGTCCGGTGATTTTGAGTCGGAGCTCCCAATTTCGAATTGCAAATAATGAAAAAAGAGGAGAATTTAAGAAATCTTATCGCGAATAAATAGATTTTACGACCCGAAACGACGCGTTTAGTATGAGTCGGTGATTCCCTGCTCTTTTTTTTTTCTTTTGATATTTCAAATTTGAATATTCATTTAGCCCAAAGTAGTTGAACAGGAGAATCACTATCATTATAGCCATTGGTAAGTTTATCAAAAATGAAAATGATTTATTTGATATATGGATGACTGGTGGTGGAGTAGGGTTGTTCAAAATCGATAAATTTACCGATAATGGGTAATGATTTTTGATTTTTTTAATTATCTGATTATTGATTCTTAATGGTTGGAAGCTTTTTTTTTTAATGATTTAATCGATAATCCGACAGTAAATTAAATAATTATATAATATATTTATACCATTTGGTATATAAAGTCCTTGACTTAGAGTTTAGTTTCATACTTTCATTTTAAGTTGTCTCAAACTTTCGGTTATTCTACAATTTGACAGTTTCTGATCAAGATGCATTCTCACAACTCATGTGCATGATTCATTTGGTTTATCACCTTAAGTGATTTTCCATGATTTTTTTGGTGCCAAATCTTAACGATTAAAAGATCAATAACTGATAAACCAATATCATGAAATGAACATTTACCTCACTTAGTGTAGTCTCAGTTACACATTTAGCATAGCGTTTGGACTTATATGCCTTCAAGAATCAGGGGTATTGGATTTTTCATTCGGTGTTCATATTTGTATTAGGGCCCAACCTAATTCAAATTCGCGTGAGTTCCATTTGGGCAACACTCATAATAAGATTTTTTTCCATTCCTAAGTACTCGAACTTGCGAACTTGATATCTAGTTAAGGTACGTGAAAATAATAGAAAATGAGTAATTTCTTATGATTTTGCACCTTGAATGCTTGTTCATATAGATGAAACCTTTGTTAACACATAAATCACCATTAGGCAACGTTAGTCCTGTTTGATAAACTTGTAATTGACAGGAACATCTAAAAGAAAAAAGACTTGACCTTTGAGAATTTGGTTTAAGCTTCAACAATTAATGATTTAACTACATTTTACTGTAAAGTTCTCTATGAAACAAAATACTTTGAGATTTTTGCCTACACGCCACGCTCGAGCCTATTGTAGAGGCCGGAGACGGATTCAAGATTTAAATTTTATGAATTCATTCTTTAAGATTTAGCAATGAACTCATTATATATTGTTAAAGTCACCGGTTCATATTTATTTATTGTAATTTTATTGAATTTTTACACATAAATTTATGTTTTGCATCGTAAGTACTGGTTTAGATGAACTCTGATACATTAGATCCGCCCCTGATAGGCTTGTTGAAAAATGGCCGCACAGTTGCAGGCTTGCAGCAACAAATGATTCATCATGTTTTCATCAACAAATTGTTCATATTACAACTCACACTTGTATTTTACATAATATAAATGCAAATAATAAAACGACATGTACAGTGATGATTCATATGGCTGATCCAAAGAAGCACCATTGCACTTCACCTAAATCACACTATAGGAAAACTAACCAATTTGAAGAATTATTGGCAGAGAAATAGCTAGAAGGGCAATTCCAAAACCAGTAGAAGCACGACGCGTTCACCATAAGAGATGTAGGAGGTTTATTGCAAGGTTCCGCGCCAATCTGTATTTTGAATCAAAGTGTCAGAGCTAACATTTCTGAAGTAATAAGGCTACACATACTAAATCATCAAGTATGCATTAGCTATACTACTCGGATTCTTCCAAAATGCTATCAGGTACGTCTGATCCTTCAAAATAGTGCATTATTGGAGTATGCAACACGAGTACAATAACATTTTTGGGAGGTCCGAGCAACATAGTGCATTAGTAGAGTTTGTGCCAGAAAGTTATCATTGTGATTAGGTGATAGGAGAAGCTTGAATTTTCAATAAGTACATAAAGCAAGCTTAAAGTAGATTGCTGAAAGAGAGTTTAAGTTATGAGGCTTGGAAGTTACAACTTGATTATATGCCTTTGATTGTTTTGTTGATTGTGAACTTCAAATTACGCGAAGAACATGAGAAAATGTGTTGTGTGTAATGCACGTGCTCACGATTAATCGTTGTTATCAAGTCATTAGCATAGGTTGATGCAACATAGAGTTGATTGATGCACGTGAACGAGATTAAGGTAACTCTCCATAGCTCCTCTTTTCTTGAGAATCCATACATCCCTTATCAGTGTGTGCACAGCTATTTTCGAGCACAAGTTTAGGTTCGGTCTCAATGGGAAAATACAATGGAGGACCTAACTCGTCACAATCAATTTCTCAGAATGCTATAAGAATTGAAGAAGAAAATGAAGTACCTGTTGGACACAATGTGTTAGGATAGACTTTCACATGAATGCTGACCATCTACCTCATAGTAATGTTTGATGGATGGGATCCGTCCAACCTTTGAACGATTGACACTTCCTTTGCCACGGATATTCTCAACGAGTTCTAATGAAGCTGCTTTCAGATTCATCTGTTCCAAATTGGTAAGATAGTCAAGTCCTTGAGGAACCACCTTCAGTTTAGGACAATCGTGTATATGCAGGCGCACAAGTTTTGGCATAACTCCTTCCAGGAATACCATTTCATCCAACTCTGGCAAACACAAAATGTGTAGGTCCTCGAGCTTTTGGAATCCTGATTCAAAGTGCAGCTGTTTCTGGCTGGCGTAGGCATTAACCAGCACAAGATGCTCCAAACACGGAAGCTGACTGATGCAGGGGATAGGATCCTGATCTTTTGGGAAGTGGCTCCAATGCAAATGCAAATGCATAATGTTGAGCATCGAAGAAAACCAATGAGGAACTTTGCACATTCTTCCAACTAAAGTAACCTTCCGTAAAATGGATGGAGTCTTCGAGAGATCGTCTAATTTAAGAATTGCATTTGCATCCACTGTCATCACAAGTAGATGGTGAAGGAATTTAAGTTTGTCGATGGACGAACATAAATTCTTCATATGCTCTTCTTTGACATTTGTGAGCTCAATCCTTCTAAGCTTAGTCATTTTCACTATCTTACGTGCTATATCCTTGTTTGCCTGTATGCAATTAAGAACTTGCAAGTTCTTCATCTTCCACAGCTTGCCCGGAACTTGCACCCCTCTAATATATGCAAAATGTTCCGCTGCTATCTCTTTGCCATAGGCCAGAAGATGTCGCAGATTATGCAGCTCGGTGATTCCATTTGGGAGTACATGCACTTCTGTTCGCCTAATATCTAACGTCTGTAGGTTTCTCAGTCTATTCACAGTCGTTGGAAGCTCTTTTATTCCTGTACCACCCAGACTTAAGTACCTTAAATTGAACAAGTTACCTAGTTCATTAGGTAACGAATCAACATTGGCATCGTTCAACTCCAACACCCTCAGTAGTCTAAACCTGGATAAAAGATCATCCAACAAAAACTTGGATTCCCCTTTGTCATTGAACATAGAGAAAGATCGAATGTGTGTCAAATCACCTTTCATCTTAACCGCTCCATCAACATTGTACACGGACAATCTACGTGCTCTTATCTCATCTTTCTCCAGTACTTCTTCACCACATATAGACAAGAAATTCTCCTTCTCTGAGATCGAACGAGCTAGCTCCCACATCAGATCATGCAACTTGCAAGTCTTCGGCCTTATAAAACTCTGATGTTTTACAACCTGGAGTAAGTTCCTAGAAATCAGTTCCTTGAGATAGATTTTCCCGACTTCTTCTGAATTCAGGCTGTTCTTTTCTTCCAGAAAACCTTCAGCCATCCACATTCTAATGAGTCTGCCTGCTCCTATCCATTTTCCCATCGGAAAACGACAACAATACAGAAAACAGTTCTTAAGATAGTAAGGCAAATCATTGAAACTCAACAACATAACAGTTTTAACCTCATCCAGTAACTTATTGTTGCTGATATGCCAATTTAAGCTGTCGTAAACTTCCCTCCATTTCATTTCCGACCTATCCTTAGATCCCATTAGTCCTCCAAGAGCAACAATTGCTAATGGTAGACCTTCACATTTTTTCGCCAATGACCAGCCTATTTCCTCCAGTTCAGGTGGACACTTGCAATTAGGCTGACTCGAAAACGCCTTGTTGCAAAATAGCATCCACGCATAGTCATCAGCTAAAGGTTTAGAACGAAAATGTGTGCCACCAGGACCATAAGGGTAAGCTGCAATATCTTCATTTCGCGTTGTTATGATGACCCTGCTCCGGTTTTTATCATCAGGAAGAGCAACACTTACTTGTCTCCAGAAATTATTGTTCCATACATCATCAAATACAACAATATACCTCTTTTTGTGCAAGAACTTCACAAGAGTCTCCACCAACTGCCTGTAGTCCATTGACTTCAAGTTTTTCGGGATCAGATCTTCCTTTTCATCGAAAAACTCCGAGATCAGCTTTTTGAGCAGGTCCTCAATCGTGTTGTTTTGTGAGACGGAAACCCAAGCACAACAATCAAAATTCTTCCTCACAGTCAGGCTAGTATAGGCTTTCGCGACTAAAGTTGTCTTACCTGAACCACCCATGCCCGTGATAGAAATGACAACACGGTGAGCCTCCTCTCCCTCCAAACTTGACAGCAACGAGTCTTTGGCTTTATCGATCCCTATAACTTCGTCGTTCTGAATGAAGAGTGAAGATTCTCCAATATTTTGCACACAACTAGAACAATTTAGTGAATTTGATCCAGCGTTCGAGGATGCGTCCAAGTGACTTAGATCATACCTCTTGCTTCGTTTTGCAATGCATTTAATCTCAGATCTGATTCTCTTCAACTCCAGGGCAGTTTTGTACCTCAACCACAGTATCTTTGGAAGGTAAAACACACCAGCTAGACGCCCTCTAAAACCGCTCTTTTTCATGCTGTCCACATGATACAAGAACTCATCAATGATATCTTCAGCTTCAAATGCTACGTCCCTCACTTGTACCACCCAAGCACACACACCTTCATTCTGGTTTTTACACTTCTCAGCATCTTTTATAAATGAATCTATGCTCTCTAGCTCAAGTTTCACCTTCGAGATCTCCTGACGAACTCCTCCAATCGCATATCCTGGATTGTCAAGCACAAACTCAATGCTCAATATCAAGATTTTCACTGCAGATTCAGCCATTTTTTTGGTCTTTTCTCAAAATTTGTTGCTAACCACTCAAACCAATAGTAAAGGTTCTCATGTATAATATATTTTATTTCCACCTATAAATTGTATATAACTGGAAAAAAATACCAACAGTAAATATATGCCCACAAACAATGAATAAGTATGCATATATCTATTTGAGCCACATTGAGATAAAATTGACCAAAATAAGTCACAATTCTAGAAAGTAACTAAAATAAGCTTAGTGTAGTTTTCTCTTCTGTTTTACTCAAAAATATAAACGGCAGACGTTAGTCTGTTAACCCCTCTGTATTTTAACATAAAACAAAATTTTTTCTTACACTTTATAAAGGGTATGTTTTTCTTACACTATATAAGAAAAGTTAACTTTACCATAATCTTTTCACTTTCATCTTCTTAAATCAATTTTTTAACTCTTCACTGGTCCCAATCCGACCCTACAATTTTTTTAAGGTATTTTTTTTTTTCATCATATATTCATTGATTCATGATTAATATATAAATTAGTGAAAATTTTGAAATCATGGATCAATGAATATAAAAGGAAAGAAATAAATACCCTAAAAAAATTGTAGGGTCGGATTGTTGGGTTCATGGGCGGATTTACCTTTAGCCGAGGTGTGTCACGTGGCACAACTTGATCGGAAAATTTTATTAAAGAAGTATAAAAAACTGAGCATCAAAATAAATAGGTCATATACAACAAAGTTACACTCCTTATACCAAAATAGGGGTGTAGCTCATTTGGTCAGATGTCTTTAACTTTTGGTTAGTTTTTGGGGATTCGAACCTCAATTAACACTTTTTTTCTTTCTTAGTTAATTTTTTAATTTAAATTTATGTCGCTACACACATAAAAATACTAAAAAATAATTTTTTAATATAACAATATAATTTTTTATTTTTTATATTAAAATGTGACATCGCTTATGAAGATTTTTGCATACGCCACTAGTTGGGTTGTCGGGTTGTGCTATGTATCTCCAATCTTTCGAGAATTTAATTTTTGTTGTGGGTTGATTGGTTTGTCAGATTGGGACCTTCACATTTGAGAAGATGAAAGTGAAAATATTTTGGTAAAATTAACTTTTTTATAAATTGCAAGAAAAACTTACACTTTATAAAGTGGAATTTTTTTTTGTTTAGGTTAAAATATAGACGTTAACAGACTAATGTCTGCCGTTTATATTTTTGGGTAAAACGAAAGAAAAAACTACACTAAGTCTATTTTAATTACTTTTAAAATTGTGGCTTATTTTAGTCAATTTTATCTCGTTGTGGCTCAAATAGGTTCCGGACTAATATAACACCTATCCAGATATATAAATATGTACACACGATGGTCTCACATAACACCTATTGCTTGAACTCTCCAAAATAATGTTACTCAAATTAGAGGTAAAAAAAAAAAAAGAGTTTGCAAAAACTCCTATAGAGGTGGGTATTTTGCAAAAAAAGAAATCAACAGAAAGTGACCTCCAGAGATCGATTTCTATTTTCCTGGTTTTTTGCGCTAAAAATTAAAAAATAATAAAAGATAACTACTTTTTTGAAAACTGACCTTTTCTTAGGCCAGTTTCTGGAGGTAATTTTTGACGTTTTTAAAGTAGTGTGAACACTCACTAGCTCCTTCATATTTTTGAAAAATCCAATCAACATACCTCTCATTTCATCTAGCTTGATGAGTCAATAGACATCCATTATTTTTTGGAAATGGACCCTTCTTGCTCTCAAACAAGGACTAAGAAACCCCAAATAGGAAAGTTGTTTGATAAAGAGTAAATCATGACAAAGAATTGGGATGAAAAAAACCTAAGTACCATCTTTTCACTACTGATAAATTGTAATTGTAACATAAGAACCCCTAAGGCTTTGATAAAGTGGTGAGACTGCAGTGTGATGATGTGTGAATTAGGTACACGTGGTAATTTCAGACCCTACTGCAACCAAAAGTATGATATTATAATATTTAAGTGAAGAAGAATAGAGAGCCAAGTTCATTATCTATTGAGTTTTGAATGGGTAAAATTCACAAATTAAATAGCTACTTTTTAGTACAATAACTAAACAATAGCTATTGTCATGAAGTTTCAAATTTTATAAATAAAACGAATCTGAAAGAATCAAATGAAAAAAGAAAGATTGTCTTAGCATATGCTAGATTTTTACTTTATTTTTTTAATCAGATAATTAGAGGAGGGGGTAATTCCAAGGATATCATAAAACTTCAACATAATTTAGATAAGTAATTGATAGTTTTATATGGTCTCTTTTTGAAATTAAGAAGACAATATTCTACTAATTTCCATATATGACTTTGATAGCTTATCAAGATGATTGACATCATTATAGGAGAAAACTATATGAAAAATATAGTACAACTTTTATAGAAATCTTACAAAATAAGATAGGTTATCCGTTATACATCAATTGAAATATATTGAAACTACAATTTTTATTCTAGCATTATCATCGTATTCAAGTTAAATTTTTTATACAATTACTTTGTTCATTGCTTAAACAGTCATAAAACTATTGGAAATAAGTGAACATTGTCAAAATTATTTTTTGTTTGAGTGACTCTTTGAGAAGAATAAACATAAATAATGATTCTTCCATTAAAGAGTTGAGTAACCAATAAAACCCTAACATTATAAAAGGTATCATGGGTTCCAGCCTACTTTTTTTTTTTTTGTTTGGTTTCCCATTCGGTGTTCGAAGTCCATATTGGAGCTCCGATTAAATTTGGATCGCACTTTGCAGGGCTCATTCGAGGGTGGCGCTTTCAACAAGATTTTTTCCATATCCAGGGCTCAAACCCGAGACCTGTGATTAAGAATGAAGCACTCTCACCAGTGCATTGGTGGGTTCCAGCCTACTTGACCCCAAATAAAGTTGAAATTATTCTACTCATATCATATTTTAAAAAGTAGAAGGCAAATACTACTTGGATTCCTAAATAATGACTTCGAAAAAGAACTTATTATCAACATGATTGACAAAAGATGACAAAGTTGTTACAATTATTGAAAATACAATGCGCATTAATTTCTCTTTCTTTCTTTTATAGAAAAAAGATGAGTTTGATATATATATTAAATTGTTGTTATGTGTGGAATTCGAAGAAGGATCAAATGTATCACAAGGATATATTGTACGTAACTTTATCTTATATTATTTCAAGAGGTTGTTCTTGTAGCTTAAACAAGTGATCTCCTGATTACATGACATTAACTTTACTTAAACTCGTTTTCAATAATTTTCATAAAAATTACATAAAATTCTATAGTGTTAAGAGTTAATTATATCATATTCTTATTCTTTCTCAAATCAAAAAATCCTTTAAATTTATAGGATCTCGGATACATCAAGAAACCCGTGAATATATAGCTCATGAATTGCAAATGACTGTTCACTTAATGAGAGGAATGTATCCGAGAGGAGAGAGATGTTTCTGAGAGGAGAGATGGATGTTTTCGAGAGAAGAGAGGGATGTATCCGAGAGGGATAGGGATGTATTAGAGAGGGGATAAGGATGTATTCGAAATTTTTTTTTATAATTTTTTTAAATGATACAAAATTTTAGAGATTATGATAAAATATAAAAGGTGTATTTATATAATTTTTCAATAATTTTGATATATAATGCTTTTTTTGGTCCCACTGTCAACACCATTTCTGACAAAATGGCACTACTAACGTGATAACCTTTTTGTCCTATGTAATATCTCCATCATAATATTCCAGATTAGCCAGAACAGAATAATTGAGTAACTTAAATATGTAATAAATAAAGTACTAGTATTTAAGGGTGGTCAATGACCTGGAAAAACAATAATGGGAGATTAGACAAAAATAAATAAATGTTGTTAGGTGATTTTATTACATCTGTCTATATTTTGGTGTGCATAGTTATTTGAATTTGTGCGTGAGAAATTACAACAAATATCTACTAAATAATTGAGATACGCATAAGCTATTTTAAATACTATTGATATAAAAATATATAGATATTGGTGTATAGTCAAAATTATATAACATATTGATATTAGCTAGAGATTATACATAATCCAATTGTTCAAAGGAAAATTTTCAAAATAAAAAATATTGAATAAAATATAGCACTTTATTTGCAACAAAATATACCCCTCCCACTCTTTGGAGTTCGATAATTTGGCTTTCCATGTTGGAGTGCCTCAGTTCAAACTCTCACAACAAAGAAGTGGTTTGCCTAGGTTGAGTTCGTCGCCTGCAAGTGCATTTCTCCATGTGGTTTGTGAATTTATCAGACAGAAAGAGATTTTATTCCGCACACCCAAAGAATAAGAATACTGATTTCTCATTATAAAAATAAATAAATATACCCGTCCCACTCTTTTCTCAAAGGAAATTATTAATTTTGATAATTTTTAAGACTTGACTTTCCAAGTCTTCTTATCAGTCAAAAAGAATGAGAATAATAATCAATGTTGTATGACCAACATGTTGTTTCCAATTAACCCATCTAAATGAAATGTTCATAATTCTCAAAAATAAAAATGTATGTGGAAACCAATTTTTTTTCATAAGCTATTGAGGCACTATCGAATTAAAAATGTAAAAAAAAATAATGATATGTGCTTGACCTTGTTTTCGTGTGTTTGGTAGGAAGGAGAATGTTTTCTGTGAAAAATATTTTTTTGAAAATAAGTTGATATTTTACCTATTTTTTAGTGTTTGGTAAGTAAGCAAAAGAAAAATATTATCTCAAGAATATTTATATATAATTTGCAAACACTATAGGGGTGGAGAGTGGGACCTCGAAGGTGGCGGGAGTGGAATGGCCAACGGGTAGCGGTTAGGGTGTTGGTTGGGTGAGGAAGATGTAATAAACATAAAACTTTTTTCCTCTGCATTCATTTAAGGAAGTCATTTTCCTCATTTTTAAGAAAATGTGTTTCGTAGAGAAAACGTTTTCCAAAATTTTTGTCCAACTAAACATGAAAAAATAAGAAAACATTTTCCAAAAAATGATTTCCTCCGTAACAAACACACTACTCCTAATTGAATTACAAAAACAACAAAAACAATAGCATATTCAATATAATTTCATAAACAAGATTTGAAAGAAAAAGATTTATGCAGATCATATCGTTGTCTTTATGGAATAAAGAGGTTAGAAATAATTAACAACACCATTTGAATTATTTAACAAATCATAAGGATCCTTAATTGGAAGCTCTTTTTAGTCCAACATAGTATGACCTATCATGAAAGTAATGGTAAAATCTGTGTATATTTTATCCTTTCAGAGAGACTATATCAGGTAAGTTGTTGTTGTATAGTAAGGGGCAAAGGGCTACCATTTTGTGTGCCGGTTATTATAGTATACTTGCGTCTTTTCGTTTTGTAAACATAGATCACATTGATCGAACCACATCAAATATAGATATACCTCCTTTATTTTTTTTAACTTATTATTATCATCATCTTTGTTATTGTCATTATAACATCAATAGACTAAATTTAACACTAACATTCCATAAAAGTCATAATCAATAATTATTTAAAAAAAGAAAAATTGTGTTAATAGCTTGTAAATAAAAATGAAAAGAAAATGGCCCATTCTAGCCAAAGGGATAATAGTGTTTAGTGGTAAAAGAAAAGATTCTTTTAGATTTCTCTTTAGTCATTTTATTTTTATGTCAATAAAATGAAAGAAAAAAATATACACTATCTTCATGTACTTCTCACCTTATCCATATCCCCCCCCCCCCACCCACCACACACACCCCACGTTTCATCTTTTTCCTAAACTTCTAGGATATGTATACACATATATACTCTCAAATAAGTTACATAGTTGAGATCAATTCATCTTTAATTAAAAAATTTGGATATAATATTTTGATCTGTAGGGTAAAGTCTATCCCCTTAGTAGAACTATTTAAAAAAATATATGCATAAATCAGATAAAAAAATTCTGAATATTGAATAATTAAAACGAAAAGAGACGTAATGATACTTTTGGTTTCTATACTAACGATAACATTTGATACTTGTGATATATCACTTAGCTTTTCTAACATTCAACTTATTAATAATATAAGCAGACATTTAAATTTGAACTCAAATAATAAGTGAACACTTTAACTTTGAGTCATTTGAACTCTCCAACTTATAAATTGGTCATTTAGGCACTTTCAAAATTTATGAGTCACGTTAGCATCAAATATCCATAAGACAAAGTGGAGACAAGTTGGAATATTTAGTTGTTAGTTAAGATGTCTAAATATGCACTCTTAAAATTAGAGACTTGTGATCTGAGGCCAATTTTGTTTCTCTATTTATATGTGCTTTTGGTCTCTTTGTATAGAAAATATTTTATGCTTAGTGATTGTTTATGTGTGCCTTTGGTCTCGTAACACTTCAATTTGAAAAATGCATATCTAGACATCTTTAAGGAATGTACTCTAAAAGTGTATTCTCAAAATTGGGGGGTGGGGGTGGGGGTGGGGGGGTTACGGAGCAACTTAAGCCAAATTAAAATTTTTAAATGTATCAAGTACCGAGTGACTCTATCTAACAAACTTAGATATATGTATAAAATCAACCAATGATTTTACATCCGTTGAAATTTAAACCACCTATTACATACACATCTTGATTAATTTTATGGAGTATCTACTATCTCCTATCAATACAAACCGAGTAACTTTGTCCATCAAAATCTAGATACATGTATGAAATCAACCAAAGTTTTTACATCCAATGAAATTCAAACCAACCTATTACATTTAACATATGTTGGCTCAAATTCTTAAAAAATGTTGATGGGTAAATGTGGGGCTATTTTTTTTTTTGGAGGATCCAACACAGGCATGAAAACATCATTAGAGAGTCCAAACAACATAGCATTTAACCACAAACTCGAGGAGATGATTTCCAGCATAAAATTAGTTCGACTCCCACAGCAGGAGCACACAAAATTGATCATCTCATCCAGCAACTTGAATAAATACATTATTTTTTTTATGGCAAACTTGTGCACAACACTTGTCTTGTAAGCCATACATTTTTTGCACAAGAAGAGTATTGAAATTGAAATACAACTACAAACACAATGCAAGGACTAAATGTACCAGTAATATAAAAAGTACGTGTAAGCTCATACAAGTAGATGTTACAACTTGATGAGTTGATCCACCTACACGTCTTGCTTTTACTGCTATGTCGGGAGTTTAGCACTAGGACAACCATTCCTCTGCATAGCACCAGAGACTGCTAAGAGTTGAAGCAGCCGCAGCTTCCTCAAGCATCTGCATGCGCGAAAAAACAAAGTGTAACATTAAGCTTGCTACGGACACTTACTTGCAACTATAACGGGACAGAGAGTTTGATAAAATGCTGAAATTTCACCATTTAGGGGAAGAAGCACTCCTTGAAGAGAATCCAGAAGGAGCATTTGGAATGGATATGGACAGCTGAGTGGTGGAGAAATTATTTTTGCCAGATCCCTCGTCAAGATTGGACCATGATTCTTTGGATGTAGGCCACTCGTCAAAGAATGAACGCATTGGATGCTGTGGCTCCTGCTTTACTGTACCAGGTGAATCTATGTCACTGCTGAAGAAGCAATGTTGGGGTTGCTGTTTTGATTCAATCACAGGCTCAAACGGATTAGGTGAACTACCCAACAGCTGGGAATCATTTTTCAGATTGGGTTTTGACGGAACTTGTGATGGCATCAGCTGCCACATGTTGTCTGTGTTAGAACCCGTACCTCCTAGTCCTCTCACACTTGAGGAAGCTACTGGCAAGAAATTGTGGTCATCCGCATCAAGAACCATTCCGTACCTGTGTAGCATTTCATGAAACTGGATTTTATGCCATTTACACCAAATGCAAGACCAACAATACACCATATCAGACATATTCACTGAGCAGTAACAAGAAAACATACATGGAACTTCGAACAGTACCCAATACCCTAACAGTTAATGTGAAGAGCGAACATCGTCTTAAGAAAAGGGCTTAAAAGAACAAGATTTTATTGACAACCACCAATTTTTTCTTTTTTGATAAAGATTGACAATACCATGAGTGTATTAAGTAGGGGATAGCAGGGGAAACTTGGTCATATTTTGCCCTCTTGCATAAAAATCTTGTCGTACTTATAAGAATCTAACAAATACTAAACGATTCTAACTATGCTATACTTTTTTGAGCTCAAATTGATGAAGTGGATGATGAGATAAGATTTGAGGTAATATCATGATTAGTGATATCCCCTATAAGTACTCATGATCACTAGTCTTTTCACTGATCTATGTAAGATAATTTGGACCTAAAATAGTTTTACAAAGGGAAGATGGTAGCTGAATATAGGAGAGAAGAATATCTCCCCTACTTGACAGTTTTAAGTTTGAAACAATTGGGGAAAAAAGAAGGATTGACAGTCACCCGTGTCATATTTAGCATCTGTCCAAATGTAAAAGATTTGAGCCAGCAACTCTATCTTTCATCAGCAATAGAAAACACAGAATATAGGAGCAGAAGACTTGTCACTTGAAAACAGTATAAAACAGCTATGCAGCAAAACAGCAAGATTTTATGCAAAGCTGCACAAGAATTTAGATGAAAGTAACAAAAATGACATGCCAACTACTTGAGAACTCTTTTATAGAGTCACGTAATCAAGGTGCACTACCAGTAAAGGGCAGGCCAATGCACAAAGTATCCCACAACCCACATTTACGCAAGGTCCGGGAAAAGGGCTGCACCCCAATGGGATGTAGTGTAGGCTGCCTATTCTAACACAAGCACCACTGTTTGAACCTGTGACCTATAGGTCATGCAGAGACAACTACACCGTTGTTCCGAGGCTCCAAGTTGCACGGACAGTATGAGAAAAAAATCTATTTAAGGAGAACATGAACCATAGAGGACAAAGAGGATGTACCTATACTCCTTATTATTTATCCCATAGGAGGCAGGCTCCATCTGCAGTTTCGTGGTGGTGCTTCCGTAACTTATTCCATCTGAATTAGCAACGGAATATAATGGCATATTTTGGAAGCTTCCACTGCTATTGCTTTGGAAACTTCCACTTCTATTGCTGCTCCCAGTAGCAGTGTGTGATATACTTGTCGACAAGGACTGGGAAGTAGTTTGAGATTCCACAGGCTTTCTTGAACGGTTGCGGCCTCGATGCATGTGTCGTTCACAATATTTGGAGTCAGGATGTGCATCTTTGGAGCACCTCCACTTCTTTCCATCTGTCCTTCTACATCTTCCTGGCTCGGGGTCAAACTTCTTCCCATAATAGGAACAATAACCCACTGCACATGTAAAATAAATTACCACATTTACATTACAACCCCATCATTCACCAACTAAAAAGAAAGACCTTTATCATGCAAAATGCATTTTTCTTTTTTTGGATCAAGTACGGCCAGAATTTAATGATATTGCATCCAGTATCATGGAATTTCGATAGCTACACTGCCATCAAAATTCTATGAGACTGGAATTTCTGCAACAGACATTGACATTTAAGCACAACCTTAACAGAGTACTACATGAGGGAGACATTGAAATTTAATACAGATGTAAAACTACGAAATTATGTGTAAAAGAAAAAGAGAGAAGCAAAAACATGCCAACCATGGATTTACTGCCATAATGAAACACAAGCTAAATTTAGCCCACCAGATGTCAAGAGAGTGGATATATGTTCAAAGTAAGCGCTTGGCCAAAAAATAAACTATTTATATACGTAAATGACATTTTTATACAATAGTACAATTTCAAATCAAATATCAAATCCACATGACAGAAACTATTGGATTTAGTTCATTGATGAAGGCTAGTAGCCTTTTATATAAGGTCGGGTTCGAATCACAAAACCCGGGGTGTTCTCTTTCCCCCTTTAAATGAGACAATGTTACTTTCGCACAGCATCTTTTTAGGAAGTGAGCATGGATCATTTTCACCAGCCTATTCAAATGATAAAAGAAAAGGAGCACGTGTTGAAGGAATCAAACCCATGATCTTATCCTACAAGTTCACACCTTTGCAATGCACCGGTGTTTAACTTCTGTTTAAGGTATTGAATAAAAAGAAATTTCGTTCTTAAACTCCCTGCCCAATTAAACATCATCACCAAAATTGAGACAAAGGGAGTAACTTTTTTTTTTTTTATTTTTTATGAAGAGGGTAGCGCACAGGGTAAAACCCCCGCTCCTATGCAATAGCTCGCAAACCACATAGGAGAGGTAACTCACACTAGGCAAGCCCGGTGCAACGAGCTCGACCCAGAAGGCAAACCCCTTGCTTTTGCTGGCAAGGGGTTTCGAACTTTAGACCTCCAACATGGAAGTCCCAAGCCCAAACCACTGGGCCACCCCTAAGGGTAAAGGGAGTAACTTTTTGTTGTTGTTTTGTTTTATTTACTCTACAGATTTTGTAATCCTGTGTTGTATAATCTTGTTTATTTATATAAATCATTAAAGATTGATGTATTTTAATAATTAAAATAACAAAACATAAGAAATTGAGAACTTTGAAGTAAATTATGAAACTTGAAAATGTGTAAAGATTTGAAATTTTACAGTAAATAGTTAAATTCGTTAAGTTATTTGTGCGTTGAGTTTATAAACATTTGACTATTTGCATTAAAATATAAATTTGTAAATGACTCTGTCAAATTAAACATATCTTGGCTCTCTGCTTTGCTTTTGGCCTGTCATCAGCCATTGAACCCGCTTGTACAATACCAAAATAGATTCATCTAACAAATTTTTTTAGAAAAAGAGAAAATAAAATTGTTTTTTCCTATAAAAGAGAAACCCACGAGGGACGCACGGTTGAAACTAGATGGATAGTGAGCCCGACCCTCTATCCTTCTCAACTTAAATACCAAGCATTTGTACAGCAAGGTTCGATCCAGTGATGAGCACCTAAGCCACAAGTCATCATGTGTTGCGCCCTTACCACTACACAACAGGGCTAATAAGATGAATCGTGAATGTTTCTAGCACTGATAAAAATACTTCTAAAAACGAATCCATAATATACTTCCAACCAAGATCTTAGAATCAAAATATAGGGATGCAGTTCTTTATTATACTGCCTTAACAAATCTAAAGTTCCTTTTCTTTTTAAAAAAGGATTAATATAGAAAAGCAATGAAAAACAATGTTCATCGATCTGCAAGCTCCAATTTAACCATCAAATTATGGTAAACTTCCCCACTCTCATAAATGCAAACTCTATAAAGAGCTCGACTATAATAAACTAAAATTAACAAACCAAACGAAAAAAAGAACAATGTTTTCATGTAACTGAGAAAACCCTAGAGGGTAGTGGCGGACAGTTTGAACCTAGGTGGATAGCCTCCTCTATCCTTATCCTTCTCCACCTAAATCCAAAGCTTTTGTACGAAAGGTTCAGTCCCGTGATGAGCACCTAAGTCACACATCATGCATTTGCACTCTTACCTCTAGACAGCCGCGCTAAAAGGATGAATGCTTCTAGCTCTTATAGAAATACTTCTAAAAGTGAATGGACAGTATTCTTCCATCCAAGATTTTAGAATCAAAAACATAGGGATGGCAGTTCATTATTTTTCTTCATCTTTAAAGGTAATACTCACTCCGTTCCCTTCTGTTTGTCTTTCCATTATAGTCCGTTTAATAAAGAACGTATCTTTCCCCTCTTGGCAACTCTTTAGTTTCAACTTTCCATTTTAGAGCACAACATTAAAAATCATTTCGGTACATTATATATATATCTTTAATGCAATACCACAAGATTCAACAGTCTATTTTAGTTTATTAAACTTCATGGTAAGTCAAAAGCAGATTAACAAATTGAAACGGAGAGAATACTAGAAAAAAGCCATGAGAAACAATGTTCCTAGATCTGCATGCTCCAATTTCACCATTAAATTACATTAACCTTCCCATTCACAAAACACCATAAAATGCTCTATAACTACAATAAATCAACCAATTAACAAACAAACAAACAAACCAAAAAAAAACTTTAAACTGAAAAAACAAATAAAGAGAAACAGAAAGAAGAAACTTACAGCTAGGATGATTGAAGAACCTGGCTGAGATAGCATCAAAACTCCGGCGAATAGGTACTACTAGGTCCTGTGGCACAGGCAGCCCAGCTACTAAATACTTATAAATCATAGCTTGATGCTCCAATTCCTGCCACTGCACCGCTGTAAACGGTGGCCGGAATCCATAATCATTATACCCCACCTCCCCTCCACCTCCCACCAACCCCACCCCCACCACTGATGTCGTTGAGGTCCCACTCATCTCCTCCAAGAACCAAAAAAGACTTCACCTTTTTGCTTAATTTACACACCCTTTTCCCTTTTCTTCCAAAAGCTGCACCCAAAAATGAAAACAAACATCAGTTAACAAACATATTTGTAAATGCTCAAACAGAAAGAAAAAACATAATCAAGAAAAGCTTTTTTTTGTGTTTCTTGAGTGTGGGGGTGGGGTAGGGGGGTTAGCGGGAGTAGAGGTTGTTGGGGTTACCCAAAAGGGGGACAGATCTAGGGTTTTGGATAAACCTGCAAGAAGAACAGAGAGAGAAAAAAAAGTGAAGTGAGAAAGAAGAGTGTACTAGTACTTGTTAATGGTTTTTTTTGATTAAGTGGTGATTAAGGACTAATCAAATGGAGATTTGAAGGTTGGCATTGTGTATTAGCAATGGAAGAATGGAGAGTTTAAGTTAATGAAGAGTGTTTTATGAGTGTTGAGGTTAAGGGAAGCATTGGGACATGGGAATAAGGATGCAGGGGTTGAGATTTCGGGGGACCTTGGGGTATGGGGGGCCATGTCTTTGTTTTTGTTGTGGTCCAATTGATGCAATGCAAGCATATCTTCTCCTTTTTATTATCTTCCAAAAAAAAAAAATGTTCATATGATTGTATTTTGTTTTTTCAAAGGGTAGTGATAAAGTTAATTTTGTTATGAAATAATAAGACTTGTATCAAAGAGGAGGAAGAGAGAAATCTTTTTTTTTATTTTGGTTACAAAATGAATTGAGTTGGCTTCTTATTTATTAAAAGAACCGAAGCAGTTTACAAAGTTACTTACAAGTTGTTTGCAAAGCTTCGTAATCTAATTTTTGCCTAAAATTCTTCACTTTTAGTATAACTAGTTTTGTGTGTTGCACTTTTATCCCCTACTCTTGTATAAAATTTATATAGTGGGTGATAGAGCTATGGTACTTTTCAAACATAAATAACTTAACACAATAAGTTAACTAAAATATATCCTCAAAAAGCAATTCAAAAAAGATGAAGACACTCAACCAATATCAAGGAGAATTCTTCATGCCTTTATATTACAAATCTTAAAATAAAAAATATTTTAAAGTTTCTTTCATCATTTTCTCCTATTCAAAGCGTTAATTATATTTATATCCTAAAGGTGAAAGAAATAAATAATACAAAAATATAATAACCAATTATAAAGTTATATTTGAAAACTAAAAAAGATGGAAATATTAAATACAAAAATACTTACAATTTCATATCCGGAAAATTTTCATCTTGATGACAATTTACACATTTCTCAATAAAAAGAAGATAAATATGCATGAAATAATAAAGAATAAAAATAAATGAATTAGTAAGGATTCTTACGATTACTAATCCATGATAATGATATTAACAGTTTATCTGATCTGAGCCAAGTCAAAAAATGGCTCTAGCTTTCTCTTTAGCACAGGCTTTGTTTCTTTAGGATTCCCAAAAACATTCCATAATCTTAGTGTCTCATCAGCTGCTGCAGTCGCGACGGTATAGCCATCTGGGCTCTGAAATATGTCAAGATGAAAAGTCAGTGAACTGTAAAAGCACCGTGAAAATATGAGAGCACAAACGAACAAAATGTGACAGTTTCAGTTAACCAATCATACCTGAGCCATATAAAGAACTCTTGATGTGTGACCCAAAAGTTCTGAAATTTTCGTCATAGAAGGATATTTCCAAACAGTGAGCTGGTTGTCAGTAAAGCCGTGAGAACTCAAAAGCTCGCGATCATGTCTGTTCCAAAGCAAGGAACAGACTTGTGAACCTGTATTGACAGAGTTCAAGCATGCCCCCGTATTGGTGTTCCAAAACTTTATGCATTGATCTCCAACGCCACCACCTGAGGCGACCATATTACTCTGGAAAGGACACCAGGAAAGAGCTTTTACAGCAGCTGTGTGATCTGTCATACGGTGAACCCATTGGTGTGTAGAGTTAGCAGACCCCATCGATATGCTCCATATATGGACCAAATTGTCATTCCCTCCACTAGCCAATTGCTGGCCTGAAGCAGACCACTTCAATCCACATATCTCCTGATTGTGTCCCCTGTATGTTCCAACTATGTGGGATCTTACACGCACATCATTGTTGATGATCATACTGTCCATGCCCCCAGTTGTCAGTATGTGTCCATTCCAATCGAGTGAGCCAACCCTTAATCTGTGTCCTCGTAAAGTCCTCAGCTGTGTATAAAGGCAAGATGTTAGACTTCTGATTAAGTAAAGTAAAAGATAAACTCTCTGCATATTTTGATTTCCACGTAATTTGCTGTATAATAATTAGACTATAAGAAGGAAGACGAAAGAAACTACTCACCAATCGGCTAGACCCCTGCAAGGTGTTCCACAGCTGAACGTGCGAATTATTCAAGCCCACAGCAAGATGTCTTCCATCTGGTGACCAGCTGACAGCAGTCACCGGCCCAAAATCATCATCAACTGTGAGAAGCTCATTAGCAGACCCATCAGAAGCATCCCACAGATAGACAGAATTTCCCAAGGCAATGGCAAGTACGTTATTGCTTCCCCAGTCTAACAAATTGAGATAAAAATCATCTAGGATGTCAGGAGCATCCAGGGTCCTCTCCGAAGACTGTTAACAAGCAAGGAGTTCTCTAAGTTAGGAACAAACGCCAAGATGAAACATCTATTTACACTAGTACAATATGTATGGTTAGCATGGGCAGACACAAAAACAAAAAGATAGTAAAAAGGGGACGAAAGAAAAACTCACTTGGGGAATGTATCTCCTCTTTTTAATGGTTTTTGACTGTTGTATAGATGATGGAGATTCAGAAACTCTCTCAGCCGAATGTGGAGGCTTATTCTTAAAAGCAAGGATCCTCGTTCTATTCATGTTGAAAATTTCTGCTAACTGCTTCGAGTAAGCTTCTTTAGATGGAGAATTTACTCCATAGTGTTCCTTTTTAACCTTCCCACCACTGAGCATGTAATGTGCATAGTCAAAATCCATCGCAGAACGATTGGGTATAAACCTGTCCAGCTGCATTTTCACAAACATATCATTTAAAATCCAACCTTGCAACAAATCTCATATAATGAATATCAAAACATAACTCAACACTGACACCGTAAAACAACGAAAACAATCATTAGAAATACAACCAAAACCAGGATGACGTGACGCAAAGAGCTGACATCCATACATGTTAAAACACCTAGTCCAAACTTTTCTCTAGTTTGATTAATGAAAGCTCAAAAAAGTAAAATCGCAGCCTTTTACCTATCTTCCCTGTTTCAATTGCCTAAGTTTGATGGACATATCACGAATAAATTTTCAACAGCATATTCACCTAACCTCTTTCTCTTAATCACAACAAACAACATACCCAGTGCAACCTCTTTCTCTTAATAAAGAAGTAAAACCATCATCAAAATTCGATACCCGAAAGTAGAAGTCATCAGTTAACCACATCCACCATACCATTTAACATACATAACAGATAAAACTGGAAAAATATATAGTGAAAGCCGATCAAACGACATTGTATTCATAATTAAGATTGCATAGTGGAAAACCCCAATTTGCAAAATTTAAGCGAAAAATCAAAACCCACACAAACAAAAATTCAAAAGGAGACACTAATCTACTTCAAATTCAAGAGCCCAGAATCTACCTATCAATCAATCAATCATCATTTACACCTCAATTCGTCTCTACTATGAAAACCCCATTTTTCAAAATCTACACAAAACGCAAAACCCACCAAAACCCTCATACAAAATCAAAAAAAGAGACGCTAATTCATCGCAATTCATAATTTTATCAATTAATCACACCTCAATTTGGCTCGACTATAAGAATCCACTAAAACCCAGTCCAAGAAACTACTACACAGAATGAAGAAAAACAGTAGATGAAAAAAAAACGTACATTCTCTCGAGTTCTTTTCTTGTGAGACAACTGATTAACGAGAGGAGGTAGAAACTTATTGTATCTGCTCCCTGCATCCATAGATACAGAAAAAAGAGAATTACTCTATCAAATACAAAACGGCAAAATTGCGAAACAACAACAGAGAGAAACCAATTAACAGTGACAATAATGGCGGCGGCGTCTTTAGTAGATCAATATGAGAATTTCTTGATAAAGAGCGTCAATGGCGTATTGAATTTCTTCAGCGTTAATGGGAATTTTTTTTTGTTTTCTAGAAAGTGTTAAAACTGTAACGGCTATATATATATATACATTTCGGAGTCGGGTTATTGGACCGGGTTCTAATTCGGGTCAGTTTTTTGTGATCCGGATCTATTGGTGGGAAAGAGATGCTATTTGAATTTTTTTTTCTTTCTCTAATTTTTTTTTAACTCGGATTTTTCTTTTCATAAGTGAGTTTCTAATTACTTATTTTCTAGTGTTTGGTAAGTACACGGAAAAAATATTTCAAGAATGTTTATATGTAATCTAGTAAAAAGCTTTGAGAGTGGGGGTTCGAGGGTGGTGGAGAGTCGGACGATGGTCAAGACGCGTGAAGGGTGGAGATGAAACAATGAACTTGAAATATCACTTATGAAATATTATCCGAGTTCGATATCTGTATTAGAGTCAAATTAAATTTAGATTCGCACCAGAATGTCCCACGTCGAGGGTAAAACGCTCTCTAGCAAAGATGACTTCGTAGCTAGGGGTACTCGAACCTGAGGGCCGAGATACTTGGTTAAGGATGAATGAGTACTTATTACTCTACCACAACCTTTGTTGGTGGGTGTCAACCACACCGTATCATGATCGAGTGCAATAATTTTAATTTTTGACCGATCAAACAAGAAAAAGAAGTTCATAACCAACCAATTTAATCTTAATATTCAAATAAATATAATAAAGCATACGAGATAAAATTCTAAATTATTCATTTGCGTAGCTTTTCGAAATTACTCATGCCCTCCTCCAAAAGTTCACAAGAAATTAAAGGACACATATCATATTCATCCTTATTTTAATTTCTTTTAATTTATAGGTAATATTTTGGATTTTTTTTTCTTGCTATGTGGATTCGCTTGATAGATTACCCATAGTTATTAAATAGTAATATCTTAACTCAAATACAGAGTTTTACCCAAAATCAGTTAGTTCTATCTAATTCATATAACTATACCTCTATGACTCCGTTCTTGATAAGCTGACACGTGACATGTAACTTAAGAGTCACATCAACGACCAAAAAAAAGTTAAAGAAAATAATAAAATTTGTTCTCACTTTGTTAAAGAAGAAAAACAAGAATTTTAACATTGATTTTCTTAATTTTTTTTTTAAAAAAAATTACAAACAAACTTGTTATTGAATCTAGTGGCCATTGTGTCTCTCATATTATTCACCAACCATTTTCCCGGTAGTTTAATGGCACAAATGTTTCTAATTCACACCTCTTCCTTCTCTATACCTATACATACATATTTATTATATCAAAAACATGCATGCATGTGGTTACGTTGGTTATGTTCTTGGGAGCTCCTATTCGAGTTTGAATTATTACTCATGAAAATATAATGAATATGGTTGCATAGTAATGTTATTCGAGTAAGTATTTGATTTCACTCTGAGTTTTTTTTTTTGGACGATTTTCTGAAATGATAATGTATGGAAGGAGATAAATATGAGAGATTTTGAAGCAAACGCGAGCTTAATTTTTTTTCAACATATGAAGACTTAATAGCCTCGTGTTTTAATACATAAACAAGCTAAGGAAATGTATGGAAGATCGAGTTTTTTTTTTCTTTTTGCGTTTGAAATACTAAAAGTATAATGGATATCGTTGTGTAATGTTAATTATTCGAGTAAGTATTTTACTTTGAGCTTTTTTTCTTGTGATTTTTTGAAAAGATAATGTATGTTCGTTGTTAGATAGTATGGAGGGAGAGAAATATGAGAGATTTTGAAGCGAACAAGCTTAATTTTCCTACATATGAAGAATTAATAGCCTAAAATTATGACTTCCCATAGATTCTCTGCTTTTTTGTATACCAAAATTTCCTAAAATTACACTTTACTTCATATTAGAAAACTTGTGTGTTTGAATTAGATATAGTATACCCCTACTGTTATACTAGGGATACATATGACCACTTTCATAACGAGGGTATATCAATTTCTAAATATGAAGTTGAGAGGTATATAAGACCCTTTTCCCTATATGAAGATAAACAGGAGAGTTTTTTTTTTTTTTTTGAAGCGATTGAGCTTAATTTTTACATATGAAGCACATATTGCCTCATGTTTTAAATGTTTTTTTTGTATTCGTTCATGACGTTACTATATGTATATAGGATTGGGTGTATTTTGTATATCTTTCAAGAGATTCTCTGCTTTTTTGTATACCTCTTATAAACATGAGTTTGCTTATCAATGAAATTACACTTCATTTGATAAAAATAATAATTGTATGTTCGTAATGGTGTAGTATAGTTCGTGAATTGTGAGGATCAAAAGAGCATATTATTAGAGACGTAAGAAGGAAAAAGGTAAAAAAAACATGTCGAAGGTGGTGCACGAGGGATGGATGGTGAGGTATGGGAGGAGGAAGATAGGAAAATCATTCCTTCATATGCGTTATTTCGTTCTGGAGACTAAGTTGTTGGCCTACTTCAAGACGAAACCTCAAGGAAACGTGGTGAGTTCAATTTACAACGTATTTCAATTTTTTTTGTTTGTTTGTCTAATTTATATGTCCGAATGTGAATTGATAGTTAAGTCGTGCTTAAAATGTTTTGCCTTTCGAAGAATACCAGAATTTGAAGCTAATGTGTTCAGGATTCTAGTTTTGTAAAGTTAGTTGGTTCTAAAAGATTAATTTCGTACATATTCAATGAATTTCATCAGACAAATATAGAATTTGGACTAAAACTACTAAGTTCAACCAAACACTAGCTCCGCGTGCCCTTGAGTGCACGACTGATGGAAAAATGATACTATGTTAGTAATTTTAAAGGCTTTTAACTTATGATGTTACAATAATTGCTAGGCTCCAATCAAGACTCTTGAAATTGATGGTAATTTTCGAGTGGAGGATCGAGGCTTGAAGACTCATCATGGACAAGTGAGTTGTTCTTATTGTTGATATTTGGTTTCTTGTGTAAATCTATAAGCTTGATGAACATTCATATAACATAATTTTTCTGTTGCGAAATTGATATGTTATGTACTCTTTACAATCTGCAGATGGTTTACGTCCTATCGGTCTATAACATGAAAGAGAAGCATGACCAAATCACGGTACACGATCTTCTTTATTCCTTCTTATCTGCTCTCTTGCCCCAAAGATTTGATTCACAGTGCATATCTACACACCTCAACTTGGTCTTAATTCACAACTAAACACTCCAACTCGTCCTTACTGTGTCTCGTGGAACACCCAAACACTAAAGTGAAACATAAGTTTGGAGGTGTCTAGATAATCATTTTGTAAGTTAGAGTGTTTATCTAACACAGTGGAGACGAGTTGAGGTGTCTAGATGTGCACTCTCAAAGTTAGAGTGCTTACTTGTCAGCTGAGGCCATAGCCATGTTTGTTTTGAGACTTTTGTATATAAAAGGACACGTAAAACAAATTTGTCCGGAGGCTTCCCCATCAAATCGATATAATTTATCATGTACAAAGAAAAATGAAAGAAAGAAGAAGATAGATATATGACGCGAGAGACACTTCCGCGTAGTTTCTGGAATGTAACTGCAAAATTTTCAACAAGTTCAAGTTTTTTTTTTAAGATTTGGCATTATAAATGTGAGTTTCATTGGCTGGACCAAGAACTAGTTGTCATTTTGGGAGATTAACCCATATTTGGATATATTATTTTGGCAAACATTAGTGTTTGGTGAATTTAGTAACAAGTGAGAATAATTCTGGTTATATACATTGCTATATATAGTGGATGTTGTATAGACTTAACCTCTTCTTCGTGTGTTTACTTCTTTATATTTTTGAAATCTCCTTGCGACTGTGCTTTGCTGCCTGCTCTGAGTTTCCTGTTTTGTGAGAGAGAAATTATTCATGTTAATCATAATGTTCTTCCAGATGGCAGCGTTCAACATTCAGGAAGCACTAATTTGGAAAGAAAAAATCGAATCTGTGATTGATCAGGTTTTTTTTCCTTATTTCTTGGTATTCTCTTCTTCCCTCATCGTACGTAGATGCTGGTGGCGATAGTAACATGTTGACTTCTATGCAGCATCAAGAGTCAGTAGGTGGTAGTCGTACCAAATACAACGAATTCAAATCTGGGACGGAGAGTACTGGGAGGACGGCTTCAGATCAGGAAAGCCCGTAAGCACTTGTTCTCTGTTTAGCTCTGTATCTGTAATTCCCTTTTTGATACTTATGTGATTTTTTTTAACTCTTGACTAGCAATTCTTAGACTAGTGACGAGCGCAAAACACACTATAGATTAAACGTTTTTCTAGTCAAAGATAGTATAGCGTAGTTATCATCTCCACTGGATTTTAAAATGATGACTTCAAATGCCACATATACATTGTTTGAACAAAAGCTACTTGGTTACCTATACGTGGTCTTCTAACTCCGCCCCTAACCATAAATTGTAGCTATTACTTCTATAGTCTAAACTTCATAGTGCAAGTCACCCTATTTTGTAGGTTCAGTGCTGCTGAGGACGAAGATGAATCTCAACAAAACGTGCTGCGAGGAACAACAATCGCAAATGGTTTGTTAATTTCCCTTGTGCTTATTTGATTTCTATACATGTTTTTTAAGTTTCCTTATTTCTTCTTCAGCGATAGCTCCTCCGGAGTCTGTAGTTGACTGGACAAAGGAATCAGAGTCAGATTTGGCAAACCCGAAGTATAGGCGCTTACTTTACTGCCAAAATGGTCAGTCTAATTCTCAATTTCCCCTTTTTGTTTCCTCAGTATAGCAATTGGCTGGATTTTAAGCTGTAGAATATGCGATTACGGACATTTTCCTGGACTAGTATTGACGACATTTCTCCACTTAACGAGTGGCTGCAGGGCTTCGCATTTTCGAGGAGCTACTCAATGTTGATTTACTAGTATGAGCTCATTCTTATGCTCTTTTCTGCTATGTTGCTTGTACTCTCCAAAAGTGTTGCTGCACCCATGCCGGATCCTTCAAAAATACATAGCATTTTTAAGATCCTACACTTACCCTGCAGTAATTTTGAAGAGTCCGAGCAACATAGCTTTTTTGCTACTCATAAGCTTAGCGTAATTTAGTGAAGTAGGTTGCTTCAGGGTATTTTGAGTGACGGATTTTCTCGTTGTTCCTGCAGCCAAAGGGCTGTAGTAGAGCTATGAAGGCGGTTGGCGTAGTGGAGGCTACTTGTGAAGAAATATTTGAGCTTGTAATGAGCATGGACGCAACACGGTTTGAGTAAGTTTCATCCACTTGACCTTGTATATACACTATACAGTGTGATCTTTCTGTGACCCTTACTGCCCTCTAGCTCCGCGTCTGACAATAGGCTTTACTTTTCCATCACAATGCCTTTTTTGGCGTAACAGGTGGGATTGTAGCTTCCAGTATGGTAGTTTGGTTGAGGAGGTAGATGGACACACAGCAATACTCTATCACAGACTTCGACTCGACTGGTTTCCAAGGTAATATTTTTTCCTTGTCAAAACAATCTTTGCTGTAAATGCTTAAATGTATATCTGATGAACTATTTTGTAGTTATCATTTGACTTTTGTTTTAGTTGGTTAAATAGCTCCATTAGTAAAATTGGTTGAGTCACAGTAGCAAAGGCAGGATTTTCACCAAGGGGCTATGTTATTCAGTCTCTAAAAAAATGTCGACATGTACGTGTCAGATTCCCCAAAAAAAGTATATTTTTGGAAAATACAACACAGGTGCGACATCAAAGGTGAAGAGTCCGCGCAACTTAGCCAAGGAGTGATTCAACATCTAGTATATACATTCATACGAAAGAATTTTGAACTTAAATATACAATGTGATTTTCCAGAGGCGTATATATCCACATAAAGTGAAGGGTGGTCAGTTGAACATCCTTTATAATTTTGGTGACAAATCTTTGGTGTACGCTGTGCAGTTTTATCTGGCCTCGTGATCTTTGTTATGTACGATACTGGCGTAGAAATGATGATGGAAGTTACGGTAAGTATAACCACAGATTCCTGTTTATTCTTGTCGAAACAATCGTTTCTCTTTATCTAATTAAAATTCTATTTGTTTGTTTTTTCATTACTATGGTTGCAGTTGTGTTATTTCGTTCTAGGGAGCATAAGAATTGCAATCCTCTACCTGGATATGTTCGAGCTCATATCGAGAGTAACTTCTGTCTTCCTTAATAGCTTTTACTGAATTCATTTACATTTGCACAAACTAATCGATCTTTTACGTGTACAGGTGGTGGATTCAATATTTCACCCCTCAAACCGCGGAATGGGAGGCCAAGAACTCAAGTACAGCAACTTATGCAGATAGATTTGAAAGGGTGGGTTGTAGGCTTCATCGCGTCATTTCAGCAACATTGTCTGTTTCAGATGTTAAATAGTGTTGCTGGTATGCTTCTTCTTATGTTACACGAAAGTTACATTCCTCATAAACACTCGTCGAGCTTGTTGTATCCATTGATTCTCAATGTGGAACTTATGTATACAAATTCTATGTTAGGACTTCGTGAATACTTTTCTCAAACTGATGAGAGGGCAGCTGCTCCGAGAATTCCAGTTATGGTTAATATGAATCCGCCATCTATCTCCTCCAAGAAGAGCCAGAAACAGTCTCATCACCGTACTCCGTCTTTAGACCAAATACGTGCTGCAAATAGAAATGCAGTATCGATGTTGGACGAGTACTCTGATGAGGATGAAGATTTTCAGTGCACTGATCAAGAGGTATGAACTATATACATACTTTTTCGTATTATTTTTTCATCATCTCCTTCTGAGTATGAGCTTGGACTCCTCCTTGTAGGTATCATCACCCGGTCTTGAAAACGATACGATTAAAACTGGTAGGTGTTGGACCGCAGTTTTATTTGTTATTGGTGTTTCGCTATTTCTTTATTGAAAATGTTTTCGATACTTGTGAAGCTCTTGAAGAAGAACCTATGGAGCATATTGATATGTCAACTTTTTCGGGTAATCTACGACATGATGACAGTGATAATGGCCGTGACTGCTGGACAATATCTGATGGAAATAACTTCAGAGTTCGTGGCAAGAACTTTTGCAGTGACAAAACAAAGGTCCTTATCGCTTTGTTTCTTCAATATGTCCTTGGTTTAGAGCTATGTTTCTCGGACTCTTCAAAAATGTCATCAGGTGCATGTAGAATCCTCCAAAGGTAGTGCATTTTAAGTGGATGGTCTGACATGAGTGCGGAAACATTTTTGGAGAGTCCGAGTGACATTGATCTTAGGTGGATTGTCTATGTCATGTGATCTGATATCACTTTGTAAATTGTATATGAAGGTTTCAGCTGGTAAATCTCTCATGGATCTTGTTGCAGTCGACTGGTTCAAGGATACTAAACGAATGGACCATGTGGCTAGGCGTCCTGGTTGTGCAGCGCAGGTAAGTTTAAAGGGAATGTCAAACCATTTAGAACATTTCTCCCTCCATGTCGTTTTATGTGACAGTCTTTTTTGACTGAACACAAAATTTGAGAATCAAAGTAAGACTTTTGAAACGTTTGGTCTAAAATAAACCATAAACATCCATGTGGCTATAAATTCTCATTACAAGTAAACTGAAAAGTATAAATATAGAAAAGTGTCGTTCTTTTTGAGACAGACGGAAAAGTGAAAAAGTAAGTGTGGCACATAAAACGGGACAGAGGCAGTACTAGTTTCTAGCTTGTCTTATTTAGTAGTGTTATCTTTTCACTTATCTTTATACATCTTTTTTTTTTTAGGTTGCTTCAGAAAAAGGACTCTTTACTTTGGTTATAAATTTGCAAGTAAGTTTATTCCTCCCCTTCTTTAAAATTTTGAGTGAAGGGTCAAAAACACTAGTGAAGTTTCTCGATTTTTCGAGTTTCCTATCTGAACTATCTAAACTATCATGTGTTCACTTTTCCTACCTAACTAACAAATGTTTTTAAAAACACACCTTAACATCAGTTGTTCTTTATCCTACCTGAACGATAGTGATATTTTTGGTAGGAAAAGAGAACAACTTATAGTTGAGGTGTGTTTCGATAAACATTTGGTGATAGTTCAAGTAGGAAACTCACGCACCTGATCATAGTTCAGGAGTGTTTTTGACCCTTCACCCTTGAATTTTTCGATTCAAATTTTTTCAAGTCATATAGGAAGAAATAAGTGGACAACATTTTTGTCTTTCTGTAGGTACCTGGATCAACACACTACAGCATGATTTTCTATTTCGTCATGAAAAAGTTGATACCTGGTTCTCTCTTGCAACGGTTTGTTGATGGAGATGACGAGTTTCGTAATAGTAGAATGAAGCTAATCCCATCAGTGCCAAAGGTATCTTTTTTTATGTCTTTAAACGGCATAATACATAGACACCTAAACTTGACCTCGACTAGCAACTAAACATTCCAACTTTGAGAATACAGACCTGATGTTGACGTGGCACATATATTTTGGATGTGTCTAGATGATCATTTTGTAAGTTGGACTGTTCAACTGACACAGTGGAGATGAGTTGAAGTGTCTAGAGATGCATCCTCAAAGTTTGAGTGCTTAGTTATCAGTTGAGGCGTGTTATGCCTTCTTTAAACTATCTCGAAGAATGCTTTCTGTTTTGCAGAATGTTAATTAGACAACAGTTGAATATATGGACAAACAGAAAATGAACATCGCATCATCATCCAAACCCCCTTCGCGGGAAATTTACATTGTACATACAAAATCAGAATTATTTTCTATGTATATATAGTAGTTATTGAATCCCCTTGACTTCTTCGAGTAACCATCTGCTATGTAGTCATCTGTCTTCCTTCAATAACTCTCTGCCTGTTTGCATTTGTGTAAAATCTTTACCATTTTTCATCTATCATGCAGGGTTCGTGGATTGTGCGTCAGAGTGTTGGAAGTTCCCCATGTTTACTGGGAAAGGCAGTCGATTGCAACTACATCCGCGGTCCCAAGTATTTAGAGGTGAAAACTCATATCCTTTTTCCTTCCTAGAATAGCAAATACTGACACAATACATATAACAAGTACTATACCACAATCCCGAGCAAGTTGAAGTCAGCTCTATGAATCATCATTGTCCATGTCGCGTCTTAGTTCAACATCATAAAAACTGAAATTTCTGTCATACATGTATATATATTTGATTCTTGTATTGCTTGCATTCTGTAGATTGATGTTGATGTTGGTTCTTCCACTGTTGCAAACGGAGTTATGGGGCTTGTCATTGGCGTAATCACAACACTAGTCGTTGACATGGCTTTCGTTGTACAGGTACATGGATAGACCTTCATCCATAAGATTACTATGAACAGTTACATGTAGTTATCTTTTAGTCGACAATATAGTACATTGTATGGATATGTCACAATGAATGATTCATTTTGGAAATTTTCTTTTAGGGAAACACCCCTGATGAGTTACCAGAGCCACTTATAGGCGCTGCACGCGTCTGTCATATAGAACTATCATCTGCTGTTGTACCAAAGCTTGAACCTGAGCCATCGACAACAGAGTAGGTCATATTATGGCTGTTGTCAATTTTGCAGAAGGTGTTTTTTTTTAATATATGTGTAATTATACTTGCATGTATTTTTTTTGTTCATTCTTTAGTCTAAGCTCTGAGAAACGTTAAAAAGGAGCAAAGTTTTGTATAGTGATTGTAAAGACTTGATGATTTTGTATTTCTATGATTCTTTCGTCTTCCTTATGTGTATTAATCAGTTGAGTTATGGAGTTATGGTGTGCAGTTTTTACCAAACAGAGGGGTTTAGTTGGTAAAAATTTCACGGGGTACCCTATTTGAACGTAACTAGTTAACCTTTATCTGACCTGATAACAAGTATTGCCTCCCTACCCAGCCTTCATAGTGGGCCCTTTGTTTTGTCATACTTAAAAGAGTCTTGCTTTTTAAACTTCACATATCGCTTGTTTTAAGTTGTTCTGAAGTGGGTAAACTTGCAAATTTTTGTGCACTACGGGTATGGCTTAAATGGTGGTCCCAAAATTGGGTAATCGAGGAATTTCTGAGGGCCAATGGCTCTTCTCGGCTTAAATACCTAGTTTTTTGTTTGCAGCAAGGTTTGAACTTTGATCCAGTGACTTACACCTAACCCACACATCATAAGCTGCACTCTTACCGTTGGACCGAAAATTTGGGGTAGTCAGGGGGTTGGGGTGGGTGGCAATTTTGAAAACTTATGCTAGTAGTAATGTTTTCATCTAGACATGCAGTCTCAAAGTTAAAAGTGTTTATTTGCCCGTTGAGGCAAAGTTTATGTATAACGCCAAACAGCTAACACTGCAAACACCAAAAATAAGCTGTTCAGAAAGGAGAATTTATAAATATAAGGAAACAGGTTCACATCAAAGGAATGCTAGTTCATTGATCAATAAATTAATCAACTTCGTCGCGCCCCAATCCAGTATCTGTTCTGTTCAATAAAAGTTCATACTAGAAAAATTGAGTAATCTGCTTAGGATCAGCAGTAGCTCCGAAATCGCCAATGGAGGAAAAAAATGATGAATATGAGCTTATGTTTGCAAGACAACAATGTCATCAATTGGAGGCGTTAAGAATGAGAAATTTGATGGCAATTTAATAAGAGGTTCATTTCCAGCTAGCCTCTGATAGGCAAGTCCAAGCGCGTACCCAAGCGCGCGACCAACAGGAACTGCTACAGCATTCCCAACTTGGCAATATCTACACAAAGTGAACAACACAATGAAAACCAATTTATGAAGTGACAGAAGATACAAAGCATATTTTGAGTAGTTTTGACTCATTGATCGTGTAAATAGCATCAAATCATCGCGTGTTAGGAGGAATTAATCACTAGTTCTTTACAACTTCCAAAATGTACATGTAAGAGGAAGACAATTCAAGGTTAGTGCATTTACTGCGAGGGTATATATGTACCACTTCTTTAACGAGGGGTATAATCTGCTCTAAATCACAAAGTTTGGGGTATATATGCCCCGCCCCTTTTCCCTATAATGAGAGATCACAAAGATGTTTTTTTTTTTTTTCATATTCCTCTCTACATAGAGATGAAGGCTGCATTTACGTATGTTTTTCTTTTCCTGGTCTTTAAGATCTTTGATTAGTAATCGAAATCGACAAGCTACTAGAACTATTTTCATCAGAAAACAAGATACCTTTCCTTGAGAGTACCAGTAAACCTATAGAAATCTGGAAAACCTTGCAATCTTGCATACTCTCGTATGGTCAGAACTCGATCTTGCTCTGGGTGTAAAATAGCCTGAAAAATATTAAAAATCTTAGAAAACGCTACAGTTCTATATTGCATATTTGATGGTAAGAATAACACAACAAAGTACCTGAGCACGATGATTAGGAAACGTCACTAATGTTGCTACTGTTTCATCCCACCACAACCTTGCAAATGGCCTAAAATTCAAAAAGGATTTAATTTCTACTGGATATTATCAATTAAACAGATAAACACGAAGAGAATATGACAAGCTTATAAGAAAACATGCATAACCTCTTAGACTTTCCTTGCTCAAAGTTGAAGGCACAGTCAGGAACCTATATTGCAGAAGAATGATTCCGATTAGCAAGAATGATACGCTATTTGTCTAGGTGTCATAGACAAGTACTTTTTAACAGAACAGCTGAAACAAATTGCCTACCATGGGCTTTCCGTTTGGTAGAACCTTTGGATCTTTAGTATCACGACGAGCCACATTGTCCCCTCCTACAATTACACCAGGGAGATCCCTGAAATTTGCTCCCTGCAGTGGAAATATGTTACAAGGGGGCAAACATCTGAAAAACTCAATTTTCAGTAATGTTACAACCGTCAAACCTTTCTACGTGGGACTAGACAAACTCGCAAGTAATCGTCCTCGTTTAGTTGGCAAGGCCGATGATCAGACAAAACAGGTTCTTTTGTTTCCGTAACTCCAGTAGATGAACAACTCATTATCTCTGAAGGAATCATTTCCACATGTAAAAATACACATTCAGTTCATAGAGTCTAGCATAAACTTAAATTGCACACTTCTCATGTGCTTAGCCGTAGTCGAACAAAAAAAGCCATTAGAGCTAGTGTGCAAACAGAAATTACCATGTTTAGATAATCTCATGTATTTCTGGAACTCTGTTTCGGGGGGCACCTCATATGGCCTTTCTTCACAAGTTTCATGCCATGTGACCTATAAGAAAGTACATCAATTATTCCATTAAAAAGATAAATTTCCTAATAAACACACAACATATACCAAAATTAAAAAGGACTTCTAATGAAAACAATAACCATACAGCTGGCATATCAGATATAGCATCACGAAGAACAAGAGCTTCCTCAAGGTCACGTGGTTGTCCTTCGTCATAAGCAACAGTATTACGCTGCAAGAAGGAAAACAACTGTAATAAATGCAGACCAGCAGTATAAAAAGCCTATAACTAAGAGAAAATAAAAAGAATGCCACAAGTTCTTGGGTAAAACAATAAGGGCAGTGTAAATGTAAAAGGTACCTCAAATTCAGGTGAGGGCCAATATTTAACAATCACGTCATGCGAAGGAAGTGGAAATGGGGGCAACCTCTGAACAAGAGAGGGAATGATTGAGATTAATTGGATGTCACAAAGCTATAATCACCAAGTATGGACCAGTATAGAAAAGAAAAACCATTCCTATTCAGTAACTCTGATGATAACAGGCATACTCACCTCACTCGGAAGTGCACCCCAAAAGAAAACTCGCAATCGGAATTGTGGGAGACCATAACAACCAGCTGCCATAGTTCCAAGTCTTGCTTGGTATCTCATATTTACCAAACGACTTAAAGCATATCTTCCAAGAGATGCTTTATCGAACCTCAATATGTCAGCAACATTTTCCATCAACACATATTTAGGCCGTAGGAATTCCACAACATCCATAAATATAATAATTTGACGATTTTTCTCATCAGACAATGGGTCATCAGTATTTCTGTGGCGATTATATCCACTGATGCCCTGGCAAGGAGGACCTCCACATATCATATCAACATCACCCTACAAACATAATTAGTCAGGACCGGAAATTAAACAGGGATGATGACTCCAATGTCATTTAGTGATAATCATTGCAAATGCAATGGGGAGAAATAACTTACTGGTAGAGGCAGAATTTTCAACTGTTGCCCCCTTCGAACAAAATCTTTTATGCTGTCTCCGCAATTTCTGAGACAAAATAATTATTGCACATAAAATTGAGGATGTGGTGAAAATGCATAACAAAATGTTGAGATCTTCTGAATTTTCTCAATCTCAGAAAAACTCAGAATTGCACTTCCTGCTTGCGTTAATTCGTTGAAAACCAAATATGATGAAGGAGAGTGTTAAGAACCTTGATATTCAGGAAGAGAAACAGTGCTTCTAATTTTAGCTAATCAAACTTTTTGAGCAACCAAAACTGAAAGACACTATTAAACGATGGAAGCAACAGCATTTAGCAAGTACTTACTCCAAGTTTGCTATTGGCTCCCAAGTATCTTCACTCGGACTATAACCTTTCCATCGCACCTATAAGAGCACTCGCAAGAAGAAACATCATGCTCAATATCAAAGTTAAGATCAAGAATCGAGTTTGTAGAATAAAACCGTCAAAGTATAAACAATACAGAAAATCAAGAATTAAACCTCATTCCTCCATCAGTTAAATCTCATAACTTCTGACGGAATCACCTCATCACATTAACATACTTCCACTATTTGGTTGTTTGGATAAATCAATTCAGTTCATTGATGATACACCACGGTGGTGCCAAATTTGTGTTAGTGAATGAGTGGCTCAACCATGTGTAACAACTATGTCATCCCAAAGATATTGGTGTCCTCTTTTTACACCAAAAATAAATTAAATGAAAAAAAAGGACTTCTTAATACATCTTATCTCCTTTTCTTCACTATGGAAAAGTTTGTTGTTCCTTTCACTCCATATTCGCCCAAAGAAAAAGCAGATAGCATTATTTTCAACTGCCCTCTTCTCCTAGTTAATTCGTCTCAGTGTCCAACTAAAACGGGGAGATAGCTAGATTCCAATGCTGTGATGTGTACCTGCAATGCGAAGTATATGATCTGCATCTGAGCTCTAGCCCTTGCACAAGCAACACCAGCTTTACTGCGGCTCTCTTCCTCAGTTTGTCTGTCGTTAAGAACTTAAGATGAAAACCTTCACCATGCACCAGGTAAAACGACAACTCTTTTTGGTACTTTGGTATCCCATACTTTCCTCTATATCTTCATCCTAGCTAACTTTTCCAATATTTTTATGTAAAATTCAAAGCTGTGGAAAAAATGGGGGCAGCTTTCTAACCTTTTTGATCAGCTTGCATCTTTAATTCTCAGTACACATTTCAAGATTCTCTAGATAAGTTCATCAGAACGCGATCCACACTGCTTGGGACAAACCCGACTCACATTCCTAGGACTTAAGAGTCCATGTGCCATTTTTTTATAGTCCTCCAAAACAAATTAGAAGTTTACACCTTGTAGTGTGACAGAATTTGAGTCCACATCAGCTTCTCAACATTTTCGAAGTTTCCTATGGCGAGTTTACATAAGAAGAGTGAAGTTCTTTCTTTCAGATTTTTTTTGTTTGAGAAGGAAAGAAAGTGAATTTTAGGTAAGATTAGATAGATTGGCCCCTTGGATATGATGGATTGTTATGTTCTTCTAGCACGATATGTTGGAGATAGCTGAGAGAGTGGCATTTAATGTGTAATTTCTACATCACTTGTCTTTCCAGAAATCGATTCTATTTCCATCCCTAACTTCTAACATGACATTGCCACTACCCTCTTCATATTCCTTTAACATATTTCTCCTAGGTCAAAATCAATAATGTAATGTGATACTTCTGGATCTCCATCACCAACCTGTATACCATACTTGTTTCCGACCACTGTGTCCTCCACATATTCTATATTTACCTCACTACCAAACCTCCAAAGCTACTTTCCTAAGAGTGCTTTATTGACTCTCAAATCTTTCACTCTGAGCATCCACGCTTTATTGGGGTGATGACCACCTCCCAATTCACTAGATCCAATTTTCAAGGAACGTGCGTGCACAAGAGATAATTAGTAACCATCACAAGTTATATAGTGTGCTAATGAAGTCAATCAAGATGTGGAGGACAAACCATGTTGGATTTACTCTGGTAAGGTATATAATTTTGAACATAGAAAATTTTGGCTAGAATGAATGTTTAGGCAGGATAATGGCCGGGAAAGTGAAACCAGGAAAAGAAAAATGAAACATTAACCGGTAAGGTCGCCTGTAAGGAGTAGCGACTTTAAAATACTAGAGGGATCCAATAGGCTCTGGTACCATATTGAAATCTGTAAGGACAGAAGGAAAGTAGAAAACTAATTTTCTACCACTAATACACATTCTTACTAGATACACCTATTAATAGGTGTGATTTTTTTTTGAAAATCCAAATACATGGGTGAACATAATACATAAAAGAATGCAATGCATTTATTGCACCACTTGTTACCAGTTTGTTAGGTCAATACTGAATGTTGACGCTCAAAACTTAAAGAGTTCAATTTATTTCAAAACGTAATCTTTATTCATCAATTTGGGTCCATTTTTCTTTAAGTAACTCGTGGTTTTTAACTCTAGGATGCAACTATAAGTGCATTAAACTAGGACAACCAACATATAATTAATATGAAAGAAAAGCTTATACCTTAAAATGAAGTCCAGATTTTCCTTCGTTGTTGGGATCCCCGTAACATACGTCAACTAATCTTAATACCTCATACTCTCCAGAAGATGCGTTGGAACCAGACTGGGAATCATCATTGTTTTCACCTTCATCTCTGTCGTCTAGCTCACCATTAGAGCTTGTTTTGATATCACTACAGCCGTACGACTTAATTAGCTTCTCCCATCTTTTCAGTAGCTCTAGAAAATTCTCAACACCTTCATTCCTAACCTAAGAAAAATGTTAACTATGATTGAATATTACATACCGATAGAATATATCATGCCTGCCACAAAAATAAAAGCTTACATGTGTCTGAGGATGATTCAGTTTCAGGCTATCACAGGCAGCTCTATTAAAATCAACTGCCCATTTCTAGAAGAAGAAGAAGAAGAAACAAATGAAATTTTAGACGCATAACTTAAAAAGATAACTAGACATGAATAGGATTTTTATAAATTACCGTCACAAGATTAAGACCAGATAGTTTGGTGCCAAGGCACAATCCCATTGACATGCCACCACAACCAGCATATAGATCCAATAATGACAACTCCACTTTCATAGGCTCACAACTTGGCGATACCTCCAGAGGATATGTAGTGATAGGCTTATATGACGCATCAACTAGCGAAGGGGAAACAGAACTTTTGACTGAATAGGCCAAAAAAGATAAAAGTGAAGTATTAACAAATATCGGTAGAGAAAATGTAGAATCAAATTAGGTATCATTACAAGCTTCATGCAACAAACTGCTACAAGAAGTTCATTAATGATAACAAGTGGAAAATAGGATGTTTGAAATTTTTTATGTCACGTACAAGTAAGCTACAAAAGGTAACTTTTTTTTTTTTGGAAATTGTTAACATAGTAAGATTCAAAAGGTAACTTCACATTCAAGATACAACTCAAATATCATAAGCAAGAAAAACTTGACAATCATGGACACTTTGAAATGCTCCTTTTGCACTAGAGTAGCAACGTCAGTATCTCCTTCAATTGTACAGAACCTACCCAATTTCACTAGCCATCACATGGCATCAACTAATGCCATCCATTCTATGGATCAACTATATGCGATAATTTTATGTCGTCTAGAAATAAGACCTAATACACACAACGTGTCAATCTGACTTATTGTGACTGAATATGTTCTTTGTGAATCTAAGATAAGATTCTCACTTTCTCATAGAATTTGTTCTTACTCACTTATGCACCTCACATCTCATCCTTAACAAATAAAGTTAAAAGTATAAATACATCCATGTGAATAGAAATTTTCTTATGAAAATTAAGGTTTAAAAGTAAAATAATGGATAGAACAGTCATGTTCCTAAACCACTGCAAATAGAAGTTTTGAGCATCGTATGCCGCCTATTTTAATAAAGATTTACTACAAAAGATATATGTCATCAGGTGTTTTCTCCAGAAGCTACGTTGTTTGAACACACAGGACCATTCCAAGATTACTGTAACAATATAACTTACCATTATGCAACGTACGGAATGTGGAATAATCAACACAGTATTCCATGTCGTAATAAAAGTGAGCAGGTGGAACATCCTTCTTATTCAAATCATGCTGCAGCAGTAACAAAATTGCACAAGAAACTGTAAGAGCACAGTAGTCAATATAGTGAACAATGGAACAAACGAGAGTAATCACAAGCAATTTTAACAACATTTGAAAAAAATATCAAGATGGAGCATACCCTGGTTGGTAATTCTATCACATTGACTTTGGAAACTATGCAGTCTAGTAAATTATCATTCTGTAAAGTAGAATAGAATACGCGCTTTGGGTCATGGAAAGAAGCAGCACCTTGCAACACCTGAAAATATTTTGTAGATAGAATGTCCAAATGAATAAATTAGAAAAAAAGGGGCTTCAAAGTATACAATACAAAGTGAAAAGAAAATACTCTAGCAATAGTACAAACCGTATCTTCAGCTCTGAAAAACCATTGTACCCTAAAATAATCTTCCCCCTCTGTCGTCTTGAAAAACTCCAAGATCCTGCCAATATGTTTTTTCTTGCCTTCACCCTAAAGGAATTGCCCAACATTTTTCAAGACATAGCCAGATGAGTGATTCATTAAGGTCACATAGCTGGCAATGAAATTTCAACATTTTGCATCAGTTATGAAAATATTTTTTTTTGTTAGAAGAAAACTTTAAAACCTGATCCTAATTGCCATGTGAGACGTGTTGGAGATCCACATTGAAGAAACGATTTAAGTTCACACATCAGGTCGCTTGATAAAATTTAACATTACGGAGCATAATTATACCAAGTTATATCTGCTGAGATCTAACTTCTCATTCTAACTATGTTGCATGAATCCTTTTGTATTATACAAATAGAGGATCAGATAAGTTGAATTAGTCAGCGACAAAATCACATTATGTGTGGCAGCAAGAACTTCCAGAGCATTAACTTCAAATGGGGAAATACTCGAAAATAGTATAGACCCCAAGTCATGTATGTTTTGCTTATGCACCTAAGCCTACTGCTGCGCATTTTTACTAACTATTACATTAAAATAGACAAAAAGATCAGTAGCATTTTCCATTTAGCTCTTCCCTATAAATTTCAGTAGCTACAGTCTGAAACTTGTGTACAATCCAGTGTGATGCCTTTGACCATACCTTTACCTCTGCCTATATGAATATCTTAAAGTTGCATATCCAAAGCAAGTCAACGTGGGAAAAAGCTCTCGATGGCCATAGACCTGAATGGTTGGGGTGTGCAGGATCACTCTTGAAACTTTCATCCTTTATCTTTATATAAGGAATCCTCTTGGTTGTTCGAAGCTAGAAGACGGCCGGATGAACTGCTATTTTGCATGGGGGAGTAAGATAGACAAGGTGCTTTTACTTAACTCATGATGGTTCATTTCTAGATAGTAAGGATAAGGAAGCAAAGGTAGAGTCCTTCAATAATATGACTGTCATTATGTGCGACTATCTCCACTATAGAAAGAAAAAAAAGGAAAAAACAACACATTTATACAAATAAGTCTTTATTATTATATTAGCATAAGTAGTCAACATTTTCAACTAGGGTTTTGCCATACATGCAAATGTAATAAATAAAACCAAACGAAGATAGTTAGCATAGATACGAGTCTATCTTTAGTAGGTATTGAAGTAAATCTCCACTAACAAAGAAAAAGAACATCAAAAAATGAAAACACATTACAAAGCATCTACAGACACTTACTTAAACCTTCTTAAACTCCAAAGAGTCGACTGACTCTTAATAATTTCTGTTGTGGATGCAGGAGACTATAACTAAAAATAATATCCTCCTGTTTTCAGGAAAGGGTCTGTCCCTCTACTTCCAAAGTTTTAATTTGGTTTAAGAGCTGTTGAACTCATTGCTCCACCACCTCTGGAAAAACAGCAAGCACATGTTCCAAAAAGGCATACAGAGTTGGATGCCATTCACGCTTTGCATTTTCAACATTGAAAATTACTTGATTAATTTGAGAAAGTATTTCACATGGTTGAATCCATATCTCTCTTTGCTTTGCCAAATAGAGAAAGTTGTTTCTATTTAATTATAGACGTTGTAAGTCATTCCATTGAAAATTACTTGATTAATTTGAGAAAGTCTTTCACATGGTTGAATCCATATCTCTCTTTGCTTTGCCAAATAGAGAAAGTTGTTTCTATTTAATTATAGACGTTGTAAGTCATTCCTATTTCTTATTATATTATTTGTAACCTATTTTTATTAGGTTGTCTTGGTTCCATAACATGGATTAAACCTGGCTTTTCATGAATATGGAACCCCATTCATTAGATTTTAGTTCGCTGAGAACCTCTACTGAACGAGAGCGAGTGATAGACTTGGCAGCCCAACATTCACTCTCATATAATATTGGGCTTATAACTATTCTATAGAACTTACCTTTTCACATTGGTAGGCATCCTCCTATCACATAATACCTGGTAGCACTTCTCTATTTCGAGCATCCTATTTTGATTATCTCTGTAATATCTCAATCTATTACTTCATTCTCTTAGAATAAAAAGTGTAGATACTACATATGTTGTCTTATTCTGCTCATCCAAAAACCTTGCTCTCAAGAGAGTTTCTCCAGTGTTCAAGCTTTTGGTTGATAGCATAGATAATTTTGTCAATTAGCATAATATTATCAGCAAATGCATACTCCATGGGACCTCATCTCGTATTTCTGTAGGTTAGTTCATCCATAACAAGGGTGAATAAGTATGGGCTCAATGTTTACCCCTAGCCTAAACCCACAATTATGAGAAACTCTGTTGTGTCACTTACTACCAATGATGGCTCCTTCGTCTTTTATGATATTTATAATAATTTAACATGAATTCCCTTTTTCTTCAACACCCACCAAAAGATTTTTCTTGGTACTGTTGTCACATGCTTTCTCTAGGTCAATAAACACCATGTGTGATCTTTCTTCCTCCCACGCATTTTCCTAGTAGAATCTATTACAAAATCTACTGGCCATAAATCAAAACTGATACTTAATCTATCAGTCCTCCTATTACATTTTACATTTAGTCACACCTATCATCGATCATCGTAGTATCAAGTTAACACAAATAGTAAGTTTAATACCAACACGATAATTGCTCACCTAAAGAAGAAACAAAATTCAATTCTCCTTTAAGAGTTTTACTTTTAGATGAGATAGTGACACAATTCCACATAATTTTTAAGTAAGCAAAAGCTCTCGGTACAAGTCTCATTATCACTCATCTACAATGTTTTCACTTGCTTAGCCACAAAACAAGAATAGTCTCATACATGAAGGGACATGTTACAAAACCTAAATAAATAAATAACTAACCTTTACAAATGCACAATCTCCAAGATTGAAAATGAAACCAGCAACCTTAGCTTGAGCATAATGGCATTCCACATTTAATATGATTTCATCTTCTTCGCCAGAACTACAATAAAAGGCAAGCATAAAATTAAGGAGTGAAGACGTGCAGCAAGTTTACAAAAAGGAAACATTTTTACCACCAAAAATGACAAGTTCAGATAGTATCACTCACTTTAATTTCCACCCTTGATGCTGTGTTTTTCGATTCTGCAATTGCCAATATTACATTTAAATTCAGAATGAGAAAACTTTAATGACATGTATGCCAGACAGAGAACTAAATGTTGCTCAAATATTGAAAATAATCCAGAATCACCACTTATAAGAGCACAATGTAATCAATTAAAATGGCCAACAAATAATAGTTAGGTTATAGGAGCTGATAAAAGGTTCAAGTGATTATTCAGATTTTTTGGCTTAAGATATCCTAAAGTCAACTACTTTTCCGTTCTGTATAATCTTATACATTGCAACGCCAACTTCTTATTCATTATATATAATATTATACTTTTCAGTGAATCTTCTATGCACATTTTCCTATAAAGAATCAGGATAGATATCTAGGGTGTTATGTATACAAATAGAAGGATGTCGACCTGTAACGATCCAACATTTATTTTTTCAGAAGAAGAGTTGCTTCATTAATTATAGCTTACTACTTTTAAGAGGTTTCATGTCGAATCAGATAATTACGGAATATATTCTCATAGCATGTATGTATATTTATTATTCTTGAAAATACTATTTATATCATATAATGTATAAGTTAGTGAAGTACTTTAAGTGGTTAGTTCGCCTACTTTACACTTTTACATGTCAGTTGGGTGATCAAGTAATTTATAAGAGTGAAGAAGTGTGGTAGTCCCATTTATTCGTAGCCTACATATGAGGATATGAGATATTTTAAAGTAAAAGAGCTCTTGGCTCTTTGGAAATAAACTTTTTGCTCGAAGGGAAAGACTGGAACTTTAGATGAGCCAACCGTGAAGCTCTCGTCAATTTATGCTTCAGGTAAAAATTTACTTAGTCAAGAGCTGTATCAGACTCAATAACAATGTAGAGTCCAAATGGAATATATGTGAGCTTAAAGAGAAGCAACACATCAGTAACGATGGTCACGCCCATTTTCCAGCAATGTAACTGCTTTATTGATCCTTTGAAAATATTTTTTGTAGTAAGAAATGATAAGGATTTAATGATTCGATAATGGTGGTAATGATTAGGGTACATACAATCGAAGCAATGACAATGGCAATCATGAGCTTATTAGTCTTTTTAAGAGTTTAGATTAGGATATTAGAAGCCACTGTTTCAATTTTTATTCGTATTCTATTAGTCATCATTTGACATCAAGATCGAAACTTGATTATAGATTTGGACTCTATGGCTTATGGACAGCGTGTCCATGTAATCAATTTCGGATTTTGGACAGTAGATCCGAGGGGCCGATTTGAGTTGATCAAGAGTTGACGTTGACCCCGAGGTGTCATAAATTACGGGATTAGTTTCCCTAGACTAATTTGAACCTGTTATTTATATTATTGAATAGATTGAGGCTATTGGAGGTCATTTGAAGATAAGTTGGCATTTCAAGAGAGGTTTGTGTACCGGTTATAAGGCAAGTAAAGGCTTAAACTCTTAGATTACTTGTTTATCATCAAAAGGATGTGATTTGTATTTTATATACGCATTTAAACCATTTAGTTTGTGTGAATGGGCGAGCATGATCTAAATTGGATAAACTTTCAAGTGTCTAAAGTAATTGCCGTTTGAGGTAGATGCAGTGGCGGAACCAGAAAATTTAATAAGGGGGTTCAAAATCTGAGAAGTAAACACACGAACTAGTGGAAGAAGCAGTTAATATCATATATACCTAAAAATAATTTTAACCATGTATAAATAATAATTTTAACCATGTATAAATAGTAATATTTTTAATATTTTTCGGATGATCCTCCTCATTCACATATACCTCCGCCCCTGGGTAGATGAACATTTACTCCACTTTATCATAACTTCATAGGAGCATACCAGTGGGTTTGGTCAGAGGTAGATGCTAGAGTTATAAGTCACCCGGGTAGGATTGTGGGTAAATAATCCTCACTCTAGTAGAGTTATCGTCAGAATGCACATTTAATGTTAAAAATCCACTCAATATGTATATTCTAAAATCTAGAACTTGTAAACTCAAAATCCTAGCTCCGTCTATGATACTGGTGCAAGTCTTCCACCAAACAGGCCTGAGTTCGATTACACTGTTCCCTTTCTCCTCTCCCCTCCTCCCCTCCCCTTCCCGTTCCATTCCGTTCCTCACTTCCTCCCCTCAATGGGAATGCTCAATAGTTGCTTATAGATATAATAGCCTGAAGCAACACTCAATTCAGCAATCCGGAGCAGATATATCCGATATTCGTGCTGGTTGGCTGCTCGAAGGATTACCTCAAATTGCACCCACATTTTCCAAGATACCTTTTTTATTTAGATTGGGGACAGGGGAAGGGGATTACAAGGTGAGAAATCAAATTCGAAATCGAAATCTCATCAACTGAACTTTCCCGTTTTACTAAATGAAATAAGAAAAAAGAAATCAAGTACCAACCTTCAATTCGTATCGCCATTGCCATTTCTCTTGAGCTTCCTCTGTATCTATCGGCTCTCCGATAAAACATGCATTACTCTTCTGCTTCCTCACACTTTTCTCTGCTGAATCTGCTGAATTTTTTATCCGTTTCATTTCCGATCCTTTACTCTCATTATTATTCACACTCCCTTGTATTTTTCTCGATCTTAAAGTCTTCTCCCCCACTGAATTACTCTCAGCCGTTATTTTTTCCGATGTTCCCGGCGATTCAGCAAAAACTGCATCTTTCCTCCGAGATCCTCGTGAATTGTTCCCTGCGTTTACTGAATCACTCCCCCTGGCGGCGCGTTTCTTCGACGCGCTGCTGTTCGCCGGCGGCGTCATCATCATCAAAGCCAGCAGTTCCCGCTTCGTGCCGGTTCTTCCGCCGGCGGCGAGTGCACCACACGCGCTATTCTCCGGCAATGCTAGTAGCTCTAGTTGAACTCCATTTGATGAATCGGAATTCAACCTCGGAGATTTTCGGGTTTTTTCATCCATTTTTGAACTTACCGATTTCCGTTTCCTCGATAATTCCACTTGTTTTATTATACCCTCTGATTTCCTTGAATTTACTTTTTTGCCCTTATCCTCCGCCGTCGTTGTCCTAGTTACCAATCTCGGCGACCTCCTCGTACCTTCCGCCGGAGCTTTTTTTCCGGCCAATGTAGGTGGTGATGGAAGAAGAAAAACTGTAATTTCAGGTGAAATGCTCTTCCCATTTTTCCTCATGAATTCAGTAGCAGTAGTAGCACTAGTACTGAATTTGTTTGTAGTGAATCTAGAAGATCTTCTCCTAACTGATGGATAAAACACTATCAATGGAACTGGTTCTTCATTTTGAGGAAAAGACAGAGCTAATGCATCTGGATTTGGTGATGGAGATGAAATGGGTTTGGTTTTTTTGGGTGATGGAGTTAGATTTGTAGAAAATCTTGAAGAATTGTTTTGCTTTTTCGCCATTTTTATTTGGAAATTGCCAAGAATAGGAGTTGCTTTACAGAAGAAAACAGGGGAAGAGGATTGGTCAAAATAGTATAATCTAAATATGGAATTTTAGTTAATACAAGGTTATATTTGTAAATATGTCAGCCTTTTAAGGTAGAAAAATGAAAGTACACTATACTATTCTATTTATTTGGTATTTTCATAATTCGATTTCTATATTTGATATAAATAATTGAAAATAGATATCTAATATCAAAAGTAGAAAAAAAATATTTGATTTAGTATTTTCATAGTTAAATTTCGATACTTCCATATAACTAATCAAAAGTAATTATCATATATGAAATTTTTAAAATTAGGTTTGATACTATAATTCCATTTTCGATGATTTATACTCTTGATTTAGTTAGGAGTAATTATAACCCTATCATTCAAATTGCATTATGTTATATGTATTTGTTATGCATATATTTCTTGTGACTTTGAATAGAATAACGCTTTTAAAATATCATATGAAAATTGTTGTTATTACTCGATTTTGCCTTGATGAAATGTGTTGATATTAGTAATACACTTTGGTATAATCGTCACAATATATGCTATGACTATTTCACAATATGAGTTATAAATACTTTATATAAATTTAAATATTTATTTGTAAATATTTATGTATTACTCCTGTATCATTAGTAGTATTTAACAAAAGCAGTTAAATTTACTTAAATTTAATATATAAAAAAAATAAAAAAATAAAAAAAAAAAAAATTTATTCCTGGGAAATCGTGCAAGTGGAAAAGTGGGAAAGGACAGTTAATCTCACGTGTAATGTAAATATGGGTTGTGGTAAATTTTAGTTCTAAATTTAATTTTTAGTCTTTGCTCTGACTGAAACTGAATAACCAAATCTAGTCCACTTTTGCAGTTTTGCTTCCAAAAATTTCGAAAATCAAATTTATGGCTCCAAATTTTTTTTTTATTTTTTTTTTTAAATAAAGTGGGACCAAAAAGATAAGAGTACTTAAATTTATTTTTATTTTGTTTATTATTTTAAAAATATATTTTGTTTTATTTTATCACTTTTAATATATGAAGAAAAGATAAAAAAAAAATCCATATTTATTTTTACATTAATTGCTATTCCTTAAATTATTTTTATGATCTAATCAAACATCAATTAATAGGATAGTATGGTAAAAAAAGTCATGTTAATTTTTGTTTTCCTTATTTGTGTGTCAAGTCAAAATATAACAAGTAACTTAGTCTACCTCTAGATTTTTTTCTTTTATGAAAGTCAAGTTCAATTTGTTTGTACGATTTTAACTTGAGGGAGAGTTTAAGAAAGTATAAAAAATTGTTGTATGCTATGTTCTTAAATTAAAGATATGTAAAATATATCAAATTGTCTTTTAATTTTGTGATTTTAAACATGACATGTAAAAAATTGAATTAAAAGAGTAATTTGAATCTGCTATATGAAATCATGATTTAAAATCAAATTGATATAAAGTTAAAGTTTTGCTTGCAATTTATATATTTCAAGTTAGCATTTTTTCTTGGGAAAAAAGATAAATATACCCCCAAACTTTGATAAATGGTACGTCTATATCCTCTGTTATATTTTTCGTCCATCTCAGCCCTCGTCGTCCAATAATACATTTGCCCCTCCCAACGGCACCCTCTTTGTGTACACATGGTGAAATCCTAAGCCACTACCCAGTTGACCAATTATTTTAACCCAAATCCTATGAACCCGCCCCTTAACCCAATAAACCCACCCAATTTGTGGGTAAAATATACTCTGTAAAATAATTGGTCAACTGGGGTAGTGGCTTAGAATTTCTCCACGTGTATACAAAGATGGTGCTGTTAGTAGGAGGGGCAAATGTGCACCGATTATTGGACGGCAGGGGCTGAGATGGACGAAAAATACAACAGAGGGTATAGACGTGCCATTTATCAAAGTTCAGGGTATATTTGTCCTTTTTCCCCTTTTTCTTTCAAAAATATGAAAACTATTAAAATGTCTTAATTCTTACACAATCTTATCAAATTAACAAACAATAGTTCATTAATAAGATATCGAAAATATCCTAAGGTACCGCATTGATAAACCGCATATCTCCATGTTGCTTTTATTTATAAATATTTGTTATTACAAACTTTTAAATAATACACAATTTCATAGTTATTTTAATATAATCATTTCACACCATACGAACAATCTTTTCATGCCAAACAAGATTTTTTTAAAGAAATATAAACTTATAAGTCAAATTTTATATCAAAAAAATAATTAAAATCCCTAATCACTCTTTTTGAGAATTTAATTTTATAAATCATGATCTTAAATCGTACATTCAGACAATGATTTAAAATCTTAAAATCACAACTGGATATCACATATCCGATTGCAAGCAAAGAGTTACTAAAAGACAAATTTGAGAATTCAACTCATGATCTTATACAGCACATTCAATTGTTGATTTAAAATTATAACCGCATATTGCATATCCAAATGCATTTTTTCTGGCCGTTGCAGGGACTTCTTTGGCTAAAGCAACAAGGGCTTTAGGAGTTACACCAATTTGCCTTCTGGCTTGACTGAATGGACCGAGACCGAGGAACATCTATGCATTACTCCTCTTTTCATTCCAAATTCAAGAATACGACCAATATGATTAATTGTTATGTGCGCCTCTCTTATTACTTTTTTGTATCCTCCTGTTCTTTCAATACAATTTGATCCTTCTATGACAAAATCTCAATTTGTGGAAAGCCTTCCATGACAGATGCGTGTTTGTTGTCAGCCCCAATCATTCGATTTACGGATTGAAATAAAGAGTTCCATGTTCATACTGACACGTCACCCTATGCCATGTATGTTGGCGCTAAAAAGGATCGCTTGATCACTCTATCTACTTTTTAAAGTATACAACTTTTCGAAGTAAAAATATTACAAAGATGCAGATAAGCATTTTTCTAAAGCAAATCAAAAAGAAAAGCTAGGCAAACAAATTGAAACCCGAGTATATATATATATTCAATAAAATTCTTTATTACAAATGAGTAAACCAAATTCCCTCTTTTGCTTCTTGTTATGAAATTCCCTCAGTTCCCATTTTTCTTCAAGTTCCAATCTTTCCCTCATTTTCACAAGCTATTCTTTTCCTCACAACCAAAATGGAATTCCAACCACAACCCAAATCTTGTTATCACCCACCCAACTCTTATCCTCATAGAATCTTGCAATTCAATTTCACATATAAAGCAAATTCAAGCCAATATGATACACACTGGCATGATTTCACACATTTTCCCTATCAGTAGACTTATATCATTTTGTGCTTTGGATGTTAATGGTGATATAAACTATGCAAATGCTTTGTTTTCAGAAATTAATGAACCTAATGTGTATATTTGGAATACTATGATAAGGGGTTTTGTTAAAAATCAGTTCTTGGAAATGAGTTTTTGTTTGTTTAGGAGAATGGTAAGGGGAAAGGTTGAAATGGATAAGAGAAGTTATGTTTTTGTGTTGAAAGGGTGTGGGGTTTTGAAGGGGGTGGGGGTGCATTGTAGGATTTGGAAAGTTGGGTTTTTGAGTGATATGATTGTGAGGAATGGTTTGGTTCATTTTTATGGTGGAAGTGGGAAAATTGTTGATGCACAGAAGGTGTTTGATGAAAGTCCTGTTAGGGATGTAGTTACTTGGACTAGCTTGATTGATGGGTATATGAAAATGAATATGGTTGATGAGGCATTGAGGTTGTTTGATTTGATGTGTTCAAGTGGTGTTGAGTTTAACGACGTTACATTGATAACTGTGTTTTCTGCGTGTTCGTTAAAGGGGGATTTGAGTCTGGGGAAATCGGTTCATGAACTTGTGGAGAACAGAGGTGTGGAATGCAGTCTTAATTTGATGAATGCCATATTGGATATGTATGTGAAATGTGGTTGTTTGCCTATGGCTAAAGAGATATTCGATAAGATGGAGATCAAGGATGTGTTTTCATGGACAAGTATGATCCATGGCTATGCAAGAAATGGGGAGGTAGACTTGGCAAAGAAGTGTTTTAGTGTGATGCCTGAACGAAATGTAGTTTCTTGGAATGCGATGATTGCTTGCTACTCGCAAAATAATAGACCTTGGGAGGCCCTTGAACTCTTCCTTGAAATGGAGAAACGAGGTTTGGTTCCCGTGGAAAGCACTTTGGTCTCTGTGCTCTCTGCTTGTTCTCAATCTGGTTCTTTGGATTTTGGTCGACGCATTCATGATTACTATATTAAGCAAAAACGGATTAAATTCAGTGTGATCCTGGCAAACGCATTAATAGACATGTACGGAAAATGTGGAAACATGGATGCAGCTGGAGAGCTCTTCCACGAAATGCCAGAAAGAGATTTGGTCTCCTGGAATTCAGTAATAGTAGGATGTGCTTCTCATGGTCTCGCCGAGAAGGCTCTCACTCTTTTTGAACAAATGAAATGCTCGGGACTCAAGCCTGATAGCATCACATTTGTGGGTGTTCTATCAGCATGCGCTCATGGTGGATTGGTCAATCAAGGCTGGGAGTACTTTAGGTGCATGGAATTAAATGGCTTGATTCCCAGGGTGGAACACTATGCTTGCATGGCTGATTTACTTGGCAGATCAGGGCATCTGAAAGAAGCTTTTGAGTTCACAAAGCAAATGCCGGTGGAACCTGATAAAGCTGTTTGGGGTGCTCTGCTTAACGGTTGTCAGATGCATGGAGATGTTGAGCTGGCCAAGGTTGCTGCTGAGAAACTTATAGAACTAGATCCTCACGATAGCGGTATTTATGTGCTTCTTGCAAGCTTGTGTGCTAATGAGAGGAAATGGGCTGATGTTAGAATGGCTAGAAGTTTGATGAGAGCTAAAGGTGTAAAGAAGAATCCAGGACATAGTTTGATAGAGGTCGACGGTAACTTCTACGAATTTGTGGCTGCTGACGACTCACACCCCGAATCTCAGGCAATACATAAAATGCTTAATGAGATTATATTGCTCTCTAAGTTAGAAGAATATGTTTCTGATGCACAGCCAGAACAAACATGACAAATACACTATGATCCAGCCAGTAAGTCTTGACAGGCATGGAAGCACTTCCAATTCTTCCGGTCAGTAATTACTAACTCGTGATTGATCCATTTAACACTGAAGCTGGTAAATAGGTGAGTTTCCCCATAGAGCTTGCTGCAAGTTTGAAGGTGGAATCAGCTTGCAACTCTTCGAATAATTGGGATGTTGTATGAAGAGGATGAAGCACCTTCTCGAAGCATTGGACCAAATATTGCTGGGAACATTATATACCAACAATTTTCAGGTATTGGACACCATGTTTTAGTTCTAGTAAATTCTGAATCACGTAAAATTTGTTTTCTGATCTCGATGAAAAGAGGTCTTCCTACATTTGAGTCGTTCGGGGGAATCAGAATATGGATAGGACAAGCATGGACACTTCCATAAATTTTTGTTACACCGTTAAATATGCACATAACTTAAATTCAATAATATGTATCTTGATGATTACATTTTTAGATAAAACTATTACCATACAGAACATAGCTCGCTTACCAAGTCGCCCATTTGATGAGTACACTTTTAGATACAGTATAACTATTACCATACAGATCATAGCTCGCCTACCAAGTCACCCATTTGAGTAGTTGCCAGGAAAAAAATGAGGAGGAAACGAAGTTGTCCACGAAGCTTTTGAATGTCCCTAGAAGGGCCTTCCTTAGCTTTCACCTATTTACCTAAAATCTCAACACTGAGTATTCTACTTATCTAAATTACATGTCATACTAAACATTAGTTAGCTTTTTCCAACAGAGAATTATGATTTCAATCAAGTTAGAATCAACTATCTGAATCATGTATATATTGTTATGTTTAGTTGACATAATACCCTTTGATAACTCCTCCTCTAATAAGAGACTCATAATTCGGATTATATTCATGAAGAACCCACTCTTTGTCCGTGGGATTATAGCGATACGTGAAGTTCTCATCAAACTTCCATTCACAAGGCACCGAATGGCTAACACACTCATAGTCGGATTTAAACGCCACAAATGTTCCTTTTGTGGGATTGATTAAAAAATTAAATAAGTCATATAAATTGGGATAGAGGGAATCACATTCATTCTCTATTTTTAGACTTCTCTACTTTTTTTTGGCATAGTACATAAATTTGTCTTGTAACTTGAGCTCATTTCAGTTATGCCCTCCTACTTTGGGAATGCACAAGTAGACACTTAAACTTGTATAAAGTTGAACAAAAAAGACAGACATGTCATAAGTGACATTGTACATGTAGGACACCACGTAGGACACAAATTGTCGTGTAGGATGTCAAAAATGACATGTGTGTCTATTTGTTTAATTTTATACAAATTTAAGTATCTACTTGTGCACACCCAAAGTTGAAGGACATAAATGTGAATTGAGACCAAGTTAACAGACATATTTATGTATTATGCTATTTTTTTACGGGGAGAAAGCCGAAGAAAACAAAGGGAAAAGTGTATCATGAATGCGTCGAAAATGTGGAAGGTGAAGGTGACACTATTAAAAATAAATGTTTTTTCACTACGTATCAGTAAAGATTCATAGTAGGAATAGATGAGCCACACTTTTAACTGATGAAGTAGATAAGCCTTTCTCAAAGTTTGATGTCATATTTGAGCCATTTCTCTATTAAAAATATAATTTAATTAATAACATGGCCGAATCATAATTGAACACGTGCAAAAATGGTTTGCAAAATCGAAAAGATTTTCAGTTAACAAATAATAGTATAGATGAGCTTTTTCTAAAACAAAAATGACATTTATAGATGAGCCAAACTTTAACAAATGACATAAATAAATATTTGGGAAAATTTTCAAAACAAAAATATTTTAGCTTTTAGTGGGACTCCTTAGCAACAATCATTGTTTATTTAAAATATCATTATTTTAGTTTGTTAAGGGATTAGTTATGTATTTATTTTATTTTGATTAATTTGAAAGAATACAAATAATTAATAACAGAATAGAGAAAACCATGGAACAAAAAAATTCAAAAAAGGTAAAAAAGATTTTAAATACAAATCAGTTACGTTTTGAAAAGAGCATAAATAGCAATCTTTCTGTCGAGCATTATTTTGCTTTCTTCTTAAGAACATAAAAAAAAAAAAAGTTAAAATAATTTAGTTTGTCTTTCGAATCATTCATCTGATAAGTTTCAAAGCTTCTTCAAGTTGAATACGACATATTTTTGAAACATAATTTTTCAAAATTGACAACTATAAATTTGTCGCATCCAGTGAACAATCGAAAAATAATCATGTATATTTTTTTGATTCTTTTATTTGTTTGGATGAGATATTCGTATATGTCGAGTACAAGAGTGTTGTTTTTTTTTCCCTGATTGAATCAGTGAAATCTTTGTATGCATTGGGATTTATAACTTTTTTCAGATGTTTTGTATCCAAATTATGATGTATAATGAATGAAATTGTTTTGTTTTTAGTTTAGTAGTTGTTTTTTCTGTTTGAATGCATACAATAATTTGTATCCCATTAAGTTAATGTAACTAATCGATCATGTACTATATGTTGAATACAACAATATATGAATACAAAAGTGAGATGAAAATACAAAGCTATAAATACAAAGCGAGATTGAATATAAAGTTGTAAATACAAAAGAAATACTCTCTTCATTTGAAATACAAAGTGACTCTGAAAGGTAAAGTAGACAGATAAAATACAAAATTTGTTGGTATACAATTAGGTTGAATACAAAACAAAAGAGAAATACAAATTTGTTCACATATAAATTGAGATTGAAATACAGAATGAATACCCAATAAAATACAAAATTGTTAGCATACAGTTAGGATGAATACAAATTAAGAAGGAAATACAAACATGTTGGTATACTAATTAAGATTGAAATACAATGTAAAAATAAAAAATGTAAAGCTTGTTGATATACAGATAGAATGAATACACAAATAAACTGTTGATTCAGACATTGTAGACAGACAAATGCTTTCCCCAAATCTAAAACCCTAAAAGCAAATATAAATGTATTAAAAATCAAACAAAATAAACATATGAATGAATTTGTAGATTCTAATAAATCTGAAATATTAAAACGAAATCAGAAAAAAATCAAAAAAAAAAAAATTGTTTAATCGACTAAAAATCTAAAATACATAAATTTTACATGAATATGTAAACAAACTTGCATAAAAATTGATATTATCAAATATTAAAATGTATTAAATATCAAACAAAATAAACATATATATGAATTTCTCGATTCTACAAAATCTGAAAAATTAAAAGAAAATCACAAAAAAAATTGAAAATCATAAATATTTGATGAATATCTAAACAAAATCACATAAAACTCGAAATATTCGACTGGAAATCTGTAATATATAGAATCCGGAATATACACCATTATCGGTGATTTTAAACAACAAATCAAAATAAATCTAAATAAATAATGGAAATTACCTTGCCAATCGAGAAATCTGCTTGAATTAATAAAGAGATTACGTTTAACAATCGAGAAAATTTCTTGAATTAAAATATATATTTTGATGAACAATTTGTGAGCACCTTGAAGAAAGAGAATCTGGAAATGTGAAAAAAGGGGTAGAAACGTGAAAGGTGAAGAAGGAAGGATAATGGGCATTTGTTTAATTTATTTTTTCTTTTTAAACAGTTATTGGTTTAGAATTTGGTCAAATATAGGACTGTTTTCATAAATAAAATTAATTTTAAATACTCAAATTTGAATACATATTATTTTCCAAAATATTGCCATTCTGACATTTTAAATAAATATTTTAAAGTGTTGTTATTTTGATTAAATTATGTTAGGTATTATGACTTAATTGCTAATTTTCCCTAAATATTTTTCCTCAGAATTGATCAATAGCATATTTAAGCTTTTCCCCCTAATCGAATAATATGCATGATATGCATTTAGTCGACAAGAAAGAAATGAGGGATGAAGCTATCCATAAAGCTTTCGAGTGTCCCTTCCCCACGCCCACCTCCCACCCCACCCCACCCCAAAAAAAAGGATCTCCACAAATTCATCCATTTGTCTAAAATGTCACATTGAATATTTTACATGTCCTTGTTAGTTAACATAATACCCTTTGATGACACCTCCTCTAGTAAGAGACTCATAATTCGGATTGTATTCATGAGCAATCCACTTTTGCTCCTTGGGACTATAGCGATAGGTGAAGTTCTCATCAAATCTCCATTCACAAGGCATTGAACGGCTAACACATCCATAGTCGTATTTAAATGCAACAAATGTACCCATATTTGTGGAGCAATTGTACATTGTTGAAGAGGAGAAGAAATTTTTGATTTTGACAGTGATGTTGAAACTGCCCATGGTACTTAGGTGCTTAACATCGCCATCTTCTACGAAGGAGAAGCAACGGACGCTAAGATAATTTGTATGGTTATTGGTTATAACAACAGTTTTTTTATCTGGTAATCCTACTGCAACGTTTAAGAGAATTATATTGATCATCAACATCAACAATATTGTCGTTGAGGTGAAAGTTGCAACAATTTTAGCTTCTTCCATTATTTATATATTTCCTTTTCTTTTTCTGTTTTCCTCCTGAAATTTCAAAATGTTGAAAAAGATTAGAAGAAATTAAACAATCATGAATGAACATTCAAATTTTATATTGGCATAAAAAAATATTGAATTTTTCTAGTAATGTAAAATTTGCTATGCATTGCCCTATCCTGGTATTCATTTGTTTTGTAATATAAAATGAATATTGCCTAAGAATTTTTTTTTAAAAATCTTTGATTCCCAATGGACAACATGAATCGTATATAATTGCAAATGTTTATTCATATATGGGGTTTATGGAGGGGTTTATTTTTGCTTTTGGTAATCGATTCGTCATATTGGAAGAAGGTAATACGATTTGTTTCTACTAAAGATTCAAATATAATATCGGTCAATTTTATTTAGATATATCAATCAAATAATTCGTTTATCATATTTATCTTTCTGGTAAATGGGAAAAAAATTAACAAATTAAGAAAGTATCGTTGAAAGAGAAAATGTACCTTCAAAGACGATTTTCTTGATGACTAAAACCAAAGTTTTGACAATATTTTTCTATGAAAGGGTTTTGGAAAGAATCTTGAAAATGGATTTTTTCAAGAAAGGATTAACAAAGATGATTTCTTTTCTTTCTTTTGATTTGTTAAATGATTAAACCTCTCTTGCTATATATTCATAGGTCAAAAATGAAACGAGGGGGGTAGAGTTCTTCTAGGAGGTCTTAAATCTCTAAATACTATTTTTAAGTATTTACTATTTAATTTTTGAACCTTCAAAAGAATTACAAAAAATTCTCAATTTAGATGATAATGGCAAAAATAATCCCTTGAGTTAGAGGGTAGATTAAAAATAGTCCCTTAAGTATGTATTAAATAATTTTGATCCCTTAAATTTATCAAAAGCTAACACTTTTAGCCTCCATAAAATATTTAACAATATATATTTGTTGATTTGATAGAAATAGTGAAAAAAAGATTTAACCATAAATACCAACAAAGTCTCATCAAATTCTAAAAGCATAATACATAAACATACATTCAAATTTGGCCTCAACTGGCAAGTAAGCCTTCGAGTGTTAAGAGTCCAACAAAGACTTCCATAAAATGTCTCATTCATTTTGTCTTAGGAGTTTCTTACTGACTGCTAAACCTTCTCTACTTATGAAGATAGACTGAAAAGCAAGCTCACATGATAGTCAAGTGGAAGTCACAGACTCCCTTTTTTAGGAACTTAGACTACCTATATGCCGATAAACTCTACCTAGACTGAGAATAATCAATTCGATCATTATGTTTGTGCCCTAACTCCTAAGTCATATATCCTTCAGGAAAGGATCAATTCCTTATCTATTCTCTAACTTCTACTTGGGTCACTATCCTCAGAAAGATTCTTCATTAGAGTTGGCTTTTCTTTTTGCTCCTTCACCCTTGACTGCATTCCTGAAAATGTCATTTTCATACACTGAATCTGCTCCTTTTGAGAATGGTTTTACCCCGTTCACCAGCTTGAGCTTTGTGAGTGCACATTTAGATACCTCATTTTGGTCTCAAGTAGCAACTAAACACTTCAACTCCTCCTCACTGTGTCTCGTGGACACCCAAACTGACACGGAACATAAAATTTTGAAAGTGTCTAGATAATTAATTATTTTGTAACTTGGAGCGTCCACGAGACGTTTGAGACATTTATATTGATCATGAACAAGAATAATATTATTGTCGAGGTGACAGTTGCAACAATTTTAGCTTCTTGCCTAGTTATATGTTCCTTTCCTTCTCCCGTTTTCTTCCTGAAATACCAAAATGTTATGTTAAAAAAGATTTTAAAAAGACGATCATTAATTTGGTGTATGAATGATATGCCAGATAAGACGACTGAAGAAGACGCCGGAGAAGACTCCAAAGTAGACGGTCAGATAAGATGACCGGAGAACCATAGGAGAAGACAACCAGAACACAATTTATCAAAATGGGAAAGGTTTAGTGGAATGGTTTCGGAGTCTATTAAAAATAGAAACTTGTACCTATTAATTACTTTTAATCTATTTTTTATCGTTCAATTGTTTGCACACTCTCTGTGTCACATCAATATTTATGATGTATTTATTTAATTATAAAATAGTTTAAATAAGTAATTGGACTCAAGTTAAATTTAATTAGTGTGTCATTGAAATTTCAGATATAGTTTGAAAAGATACTTATATCTTATTCCAAAAAGAAAATCCAAATAAGGTAAAATCAGGGGAAACAATTAACAAGTACCGTTGTGTTTCAATAATCTATAATTGAATAAATGTATCACGAGTTTAAATGGTAGAAAGCAATTTAAATTAGTTGTCGGCCATGGTGCTTCTTTTATGCGTATTCTAAGAGCTAGTGAGTACACTCTTATATACGAACAAAATATGCTAGTGAGTCTCAAATAAAAGATAAAGATATTATAGACATATGAGAACACTCTTTTTTACTTATATACATTCAGACAGGACTAATACTTACTCTTGTGAAAGTTCTCTTTATTTAGTTTTTACTTTGCACAAAAATCCCTTTTATAAGTACTCATGATCATGTCATTTTGTATCTGAATCTTCATATTGTTTTGAAATATATTACTACAGTTTAGTTTATGTAATACTTTTGATGACTCCTCTAGTAAGAGATTCATAATTTGGATAAAATTCAATAGTATGTAACTTCGTGCCGTTAAATATATACATAACATAAATTCAATAATATGTAACTTGACCAGTACATGTTGTGACCCAACTATTATCATACCGATCATGGTTTGCTTACCAAATCACCCATTTGAGTAGTCTCCAAAGAAATGAAGAGGAAGCAAAACTATCTATGAAGCTGTTGAGTATTGTGTAAGGACATCAACTTCACCTATTTTCTAAGATCTCACACTAAATATTCTACTTTTCTAAATTGCATTTTATACCACCTTTTTATGTTGAAGCATTCTGATAGTTCTTCTAAGTTAGAGAGTCAACTATCATAATCTTCAGTAACGTAAGAAATTTATCGTTACATTTAGTTAACATAATACCCTTTGATGACTCCTCCCCTAGTAAGAGACTCATAATTTGGATTGTACTCATGAGCAACCCATTTTTCCTCCTTTGGACTATAGCGATATGTGAAGTTCTCATCAAACTTCCATTCACAAGGCCGCGAATGGCTAACACACTCGTAGTGTGAATTAAACGCCACGAATGTTCCCATGTTTGTGGAGCAATTGAACATTGTTGAAGTGGGGAAGAGTTTTCTGATTTTGACAGTGATGTTGAAGCTGCCCATGGTATTTAGGTGCTTAACATCACCATCATCATCGAAGGAGAAGCAACGGACACTAAGGTAATTTGTATGGTTGTTGGTTATGACAACAATTTTTTCGTTTGGTAATCCTGCAACATTTGAGACATTTATATTGATCATGAACAAGAACAATATTGTTGTCGAGGTGATAGTTGCAACGATTTTAGTTTCTTGCATGGTTATATGTTCCTTTTCTTTTCCCGTTTTCTTCCTGAAATATCAAAATGTTAAAAAAGATTAGAAAGAATTAAAGAATCACGAATGATCATTCATATATTATATTAGCATCAAAGTTGTTTAACTAATTTTTTGATAATGTAAATCGTTATCACCGAGAGTAACATTGACTATCATGATACTTATGTAAAGTTGAATGGTTATTTCATCATAAAAATTAATTTTGTGATTTTTCCAGTGATTTTTGTGTTTATTGAAAAAAAAAAAAAAAAGAAGGATAAAAATGTTTATTTATTTCATAAACAAATAGAATGATGAGATTCTTTTGTTTTAATTTGTTGTATCAATTAATATTGCGCATGTCATTATCATGCCTAAGAAATTAAAAAAAGAAAAAGAAAAAAAAAGAGATCTTCGATTTCCAATGGACAACAAGAATTATATATAATTGCAAATTGTTATTCAAGAATGATCATGTAGATGCTTAGGGAGGGGTTTGATGTTGCTTCTAGTAAAGATTCAAACATGATATTGATCAATCTTATTCAGATGCATTAATTAAAAAAATTGTTTATCATATAATCTTTCTAGTAAAAAGAATTTTTTTTCGAACAAACTAAAAAAGTCTTGTTGAAAGTGTTGAAAGAGAAAATGTATGTACCTTATATATATTGACCGCAAAAGAAGGAAATTCTAGTTATGAATCAATTCCTTCAAAAAAAAATACTTCTCTTTGGTTTCTTGAAATGATTAGAACTAAGGTTTTAATGTTTTTTTTTAATTTTATGAAATGGGTCTTGGAAAGAAGATTTTTTCTATCAAGAGTTTAAAAGAATTATTGATTTCTTCTTCTTGATTTGTTGAATTATTAAGCCTTTCTTGTTATTATTTATAGGGAAATTAAACAAGAGGGAAATGGTTTTTGAAAAAGGTCTTAAATCTTTTATACTATATTTAAGCTTTTACTATTTTTGAACCTTCCCATAAATAAAAGAATATCTCAATTCAGATGAGAAAATAAAAATGATCTCTTATATTTGAGGGAAGGTTCAAAATGGTCCATTTAGAATGTAATAAACAGTTTTGATCTTTTAAGTTTGTTTTTAAGCATAAATACCAACAATGTTTTATCAAATCATAAAGTACAATACCCAAAAAAAAAAAAACTGCACTAGATACTAACAGTATAGAAAAAAGAAAACAAAAATTACACCTTAAAAATTGCTAGACTTGAAAATTTTTTTCAGCAAAAACTACAAAAATTGGACCTTTTAATGTGAATTTTGGATAATTTTGATTTCCGATTTTCCACCTTAGTTGTTGTTAAATTTAATAGAGCAAGTTCAATAAATATTTGATAGAGATCAAAAGTTGCATCTTTTGATAATTGAAACAACAAAAATTGTTAAATGAATACTTAAGGAACTTTTTTGAATTAATCCTCTAACAAAAGAGACTACTTTTGTCATTTTCTACAATTTTGATACACAAACTTGTGATTCCTTTTTTTTGGTCACAATATTAAATGCAAATGACATAGTTTTTAGAGATTTAGAAGGGTATATAACAATTTACGTACTAAACAATAAAAAAGAAATATCAGGGAGATGAATGAATTAGGAATAATTTATTGGGATCAAAATTGTAAGATGTTATGTGCAAACAAACAAAATAAACTTTGAACGATTGATAAATAATATAACAAAGAAAAATATGCTAAATAAGATATAATAAATTAACATAACTTAGTCAATTAACCTACATATGAGAAATCAATAGTAAAAAGCGACTAGAAAAATATCAACAAATGCTTCTCGACCTAAACAAAACTCTCCAACCCTAAAAGACTATATTATGGATATTGTAGTGAGGGGGATTATGGCTCCTCAAGTTATAGAGGTAAACAATGACTTCCTCCAAGAAAAAAAAAATAGTTTTCCTTATAGAAAAAATTAAAAGTCATTTTTGATTAAATGAATATTTTTCCCTTTATTCAAGAAAAAAGAAAGGGATAAGACATAAGGTATAAGTAACCCGTGAACTATATTCAAAATTCTAGCAATATACATAAACTCAATTAAGGTTTTATTAACCTCAAAACTATTTTATAATAGAATAAATTTCACCTTAAATGCTGACGTGATATAGATAACCCAATGAGTATCTTTTGTGTGTATTACACGCGCTTCACATTTTTTTCCATTAAAATTAAGTTTCTCTTTCTTAATTCTGAATCTTTTTTTCTGTTTATTGATTTATGAGTAATTTTATTTCAATGGCAATTGATTATAATGGCGACGCTAAAGATTGACCGGAGAAGATGTCCGGAAAAACATAGGAGAAGACAACCAGAACACAAATTTTCAAAATGGGTAAGGTTTAGTGGAATAATTTTGCAGTCAAATTAATTAGATCTAATTACTTTTAAAATTATTTTTGTATTCTTCAATTGCCTACACTCTCTGTGTCACGTCAATATTTATGGTATATTTATTTCATTATAAATAAGACACAAGTTAAGTTCAAATGCTATAATTTCAGATATAGTTCGAGAGGCTACTTATGTCTTATCCCAAAAAAAATAATAATCCAAATAAGGTAAAATCAGGGGAAACCTTAACAGAGTTGTTTCAATAACCTAAAATTGAATAAATGTATTACGAGTAATTCGCAACCAATATAGTAGAAAACAATTTAAATTAGTTCCCCATGGTGCTTCTTTTATGCATATTCTAAGAGTTACTCAACCATTAGAATTTGTTATGTACGAACATAATATGCAGTGAGTCTCAAATGAAGGATAAAAGAATATTATAGGCATACGATAACACTCTTTTTTACTGATGTACATTCAGATAAGACTAACACTTGCTCTTTGTGAAAGTTCTTTTTTTTTTTTTTTTTTCCTTTGACTTCACACAAAAATCCCTTTTTCAAATAATCATGATCATGTCATTTTCTATCTGAATCTTCATTTGAAATATATTATTATAGTTTAGTTTATGTAATACTTTTTGATGACTCCTCTAGTAAAAGATTCATAATTTGAATAAAATTCAATGTCTGTAACTGATATCGTTAAATATATACATAACATAAATTTAATAATATGTAACTTGACGAGTACATGATGTAACTCAACTAGTATCATACCGATCATAATTTGCTTACCAAATCACCCATTTGAGTAGTCTCCAAAGAAATGAAGAGGAAGCAAAACTATCTATGAAGCTGTTGAATATCTGTATAAGGACCACAACTTCACCTATTTTCTAAGATCTCACACTAAATATTCTACTTTTCTAAATTGCATTTTATACCACCTTTTTATGTTGAAGCATTCTGATAGTTCTTCTAAGTTAGAGAGTCAACTATCAGAATCTTCTGTAATTCCATTTAGTTAACATAATACCCTTTGATGACTCCTCCCCTAGTAAGAGACTCATAATTTGGATTGTATTCATGAGCTACCCACTTTTCCTCCTTTGGGCTATAGCGATACGTGAAGTTCTCATCAAACCTCCATTCACAAGGCCCCGCATGGCTGACACACTCGTAGTGAGAATTAAACGCCACAAATGTTCCCATGTTTGTGGAGCAATTGAACATTGTTGAAGTGGGGAAGAATTTTCTGATTTTGACGGTGATGTTGAAGGTGCCCATGGTATTTAGGTGCTTAACATCACCATCATCATCGAAGGAGAAGCAACGAACACTAAGGTAATTTGTATGGTTGTTGGTTATGACAACAATTTTTTTGTCTGGTAATCCTGCTGCAACATTTGTGACATTTATACTAATCATAAACAATAACAATATTGTTGTCGAGGTAATAGTTACAACAATTTTAGCTTCTTGCATGGTTATTATATGTTCCTTTCCTTTTCTTGTTTTCCTCCTGAAATATCAAATTATTAAAAAAGATCAAAAGAAATTAAAGAATCACGAATAAGCAATCATATTTTATATCAGCATCAAAGTTGCTGAAGAACTAATTTTTTGATAATGTAAAATCCTTATCACCTAGAGTAAACTATCTTTTTTAACAAAAAAAAAAAAAAAAGCGTTCAACTTTGCCTAATATCATAAAAAAATCCTATCGAGTAACTCTTTTTTTTTTTTTCTAGAAACTCATTTAACTGTGTTAAATAAGTCTTTTGGTTATGTTTAGATAAATTGAGTAAGAGATAATTTATCGACTATCATGATAATTACGTCAAGTTGATTTTCACTATAAAACTAAATTTTGTGATTTTCCCAGAGGCATTTGTATTTCATTAAACATCCACCTCCCGGTGGTTTATTGCAAAAAATAAAAAAATAAAGAAGGAATAAACAAATAAAATGATTATTAAGCCTAAGAAATTAAAAAGAAATTTTCGATATCAATGGACAAGAATAAGATATAATTGCAAATGTTATTCAAGAATGATCATGAAGATGTTTAGGGAGGGATTTAATGTTTCTTTACATAATCAATTTCTGATATTGAAGAAGGTAATTAAAATTTATTTCTAATAAAGATTTAAACATGATATTGATCAACTTTATTCAGACATAATAATTAAAGAGTTAATTAGTTTAGATTATCTGGTTAGTTTTTTTGACAAACTAACAGAGTCTTGTTGAAAGAGAAAAAGTACCTTATATTTATTGGCAGTAATTGGAGGAAGTTCTCGTTATAAACCAATTCCTTCAAAAAGAAATTCTTCTTCTTTTGTTTCTTGAAATGATTAAAAATCAAGGTTTTACTAATGTTTTTCTACGAAATGAGTTCCGAAAAGAATCTTGAAAATTGAAAGAGAGAGAGAGATTTTTTTTCAATCAATAATTAACAAAGAATTCTTGATTTGTTGAATTATTAAACCTTTCTTGTTATATACATATTTTTTAAATTAAACAGGTGGGATAGAGTTTTTGAAGGAGATCTTAAATTTTTTATACTATATTTAAACTTTTACTATTTTTGAACCTTCCAATAAATAAAAGAATATCTCAATTTAGATGAAAATGATAAAAACAAAAAATAGTCAATTATGTTTGAGGAAAGGTTCAAAATAGTCCCTTAAAAATGCAATATGCATTTAAGCACAAATTCCGACAAAGTTTTATCAAATTCTAAATATACAACACAAAATATTGCATTAGACGCTAATAAGATAGAAAAAGAATAACAACAATTACACCTTAAAAAGTTATATTACAATTAAAAAATAAATCAAAAATAGTAGAAAGTTCAAAAATTGCACCTCTCAATGTGAATTTTGGATAATCGTAATTTTTCCTAGTTTTTGTTAAATCTACTCGATAAAGTTTAATAAATATTTGATGAAGTCTAAAAATGTTATTTTTTTGGTAACTTAAACAACTAAAATTGTTAAGTGAATATTTAATAGACTATTTTGAACTTATCCTCAAATCAAAGAGACTACCTTTATCATTTTCTACAATTTTGATACACAAACTTGTGATTCTTTTTTTTTTTTTTTAAATCACATATGCCATAGTCTTTAGAGATTTAGAAGGGTATTAGCCATCCAATGGTAGGGAAATAGATAAACCTAAAATCACATATGTCTTACATGACATAATACATGTAGGACACAAAGTTGCCATGTAGGGTTCCATGTAGGATGAATATGTCAATTTATTCAATTTTATATAAGTTTAAGTGTCTATTTGTGCACACTCAAAGTTAAAGGTCATAGTTGCTAGCTTACGCCAAGTTAAAGAGTCATGTTTATGTATTATGCCAATACCAAATATGTAACTAGGGATGACAATGGAGCGGGATAGTTGTGAGGCGGGGCGGATGCATTTTTTTTTTTTTTTGGTTCCTTAGCTGCCTAAACTGAGTTTATTTCTTGATAGCAATAAATATATGTACTATGTGAATAGAACTTTAAATATTAGTTTAAAAAAACTTTGTATAGAGTATTAACCGTCTTTGTTAGACTACCAATCTACTTATAATTAAATAGTTAAAATTTAGGCATAATACATAAATGTCTTTTAACTTGGCCTCCTTTCATATTTATGCTCTTCAACTTTGGTTGTGCACACGTAGACACTTAAACTTGTATGATGTTGAACAAATAGACACACACGTCCTACGTGTCATCCTACAAGGCAATTTGTGTCCTACATGTATTATGTCACATAGAACTCATCTGTTTACTTGTTCAACTTTATACAAATTTAAGTACCTACTTGTGCACACCCAAAGTTTGAGAGCATAAATGTGAAATGATGTCAAGTTAAAGAGCACATTTATGTATTACCAATCATTTAAAAAGAAGTTCAAGAGTATTGACTAAATTTGAAATACTTAACATTATGTCTCTTGTAATAATAGAGATTAGAGGTGAGATTATTAGACTTGGATTTATCTGTTGCTAATTTCTTATCATGTATTGCTTTAATTGTTGTCCCAATCATTTTCTCGAAGTCAAACAGTTTTTTACTATTTAATCTCACAAAAAATTACCAAAAAAAGGTATTTCAATAAAACTTGGGGAATTGTAATCCTACAAGTGGTGTTTGGGAAGGGTAGAGTGTACGCAGACCATACCCCTGTCCCATGGAGGTACACTTTCAAGTATACATTTTAACATTTGATTCTGTAACTTCACATTTAACATATTCTACTTTGCAGACAAGTACCCATTGTTATATGCTCCCTCTAAAAGCATTAAAAAGGACCATCAAACATTTAGATTGTGTGATTGCCTCTTTGGAGAAAGATTCTACAACTGTATAACATACCAAATGACAAAACTGAAACAAAAAGATGGTAGTAAACATAAAACAAAACATTGAATTATATCGTTAAAGATCAAAATGATCAGCATAAAGAACGAAATGGCAACGATACTAACAGTATCAAACTTCAAATCTCTAGAGTCTACTTAACTACCCTCTACGGATTCTAGGCTTTCGACATAATTTATGACTTTAAATCTATCCTTTGAAGTTCTCCTTTGAAAGCTGTGAGTTCTTTTTGTATAAGGATTGTATGATATGAGTTCAAGTGACAACCCAATTGGGTAGCCTAAAAGAAGTTCACCTTTCCTCCATGATCCAACGGGTCGTGCTAGATTAGAGAACGACGAAAAAGCAAATTGCTTAGTCCAAAACTCAGCTGCACCTTGTTGTTCAGACATCACCCATACCTCATAGTTGTTCAAAGTTATACCATTCCCAGAATATGTAATCATAGAAAGACAACCCTTAAGTATCACAAGCTTCTGAATAGTCAGGTTAGAGACAGTATTGAGATTCGGTAGCTTAATCCTTGTAAAAACTTGGTTATACAAATCAAAACAAGTAATTATATCGAGTTCATTATCGTCATCATTGCTATACGATAACCAATATAAGCAGTGATTAAGAATTACTGCAGACCCACCTTTGGGAAGCAAACTATGAAGAATAGGAGCTTCAATTTCTTCCCAGGAATCGGAATTCAGGGCGTAAACCCAAACCTTAGGGTTCGTACTAGATGATGGAATCTTAATAACCTTGTAATCATTAGTTTGAGGGACGAAACCAAACATTATACAGGGGAAGAAAGGATCAGAATAAAAGGAGACACAATCAGGGGATTCAAGCAATTTATACTTTCTAGTTGCAGGATTCCACAAAATAATGCTCGAACTCCTATTGAAATGAACACATAATAAGCCATTACAAGAACCAACGATCCGTACCTCATCGTCGGAACTACACGGAAAGGGCAAATCAACAAAGACAACAGACGGATCGGAATCGAAATCTCCGAGTTCGTCAATTTCATCATCAACTACAACAGTCGTAATTTTCGGATCTAGAGAGAAGAAGGAAATAGTAGGGATGTATCTAGGACCTCTATCGCTTACTCTGAGAAGCTTTTCGTGTATAGGTTGTCGACGGTGCATCTGAATAAAATCGCGGCTGCTGATGTAACAATACCATGACTTGGAAACCGATCGGAATCGGAGCAGTGAATTCACCGGAAGCCGTAAAAGGATTTCGAAGATTACATCTCTGGGCAGAGAGCAATCGGCAGTTTCATTACTCATCGGAAATCGGCAGAATTGCTTTTCCGATTTACAGCAAAAATCATATAGGGTTTTTATAGAGTCCCAAATAGTAAAATAAAATACCTAATTTTGAAAATTAAAAATTGAATCAAATTAAACTAGTTAATTTTATTGGGTTTGTTTTTTAAAAAAACTAATAATATTTTATTTTATTTAAATTAAACAAAAAACGATCGAATCAATTAAATAAATTTTGGTCTCAATAAAAGAGCCTATGAAAAGAAAATTGAATTGAAAGTTTCTCTGTCATATATTTCGAGTTGACAAAATTTTTGGCTTTACGAGACACCAGCAACTTTGCTATTCAAAGGGATAGATCGCCAAAGCAACTTATAGACAGGGCATTTTTGGGGACTAGTAGCCCCCTTCTCATTACTTAATAGGACAATTCCTCGTACATAGTTAAGGGAGTCATTGAAATGTGTGACTAAAACATTGAAAATGAGAATTATCCAAGCTAATGACGGAGGCAAAAACTCTTTCCGTTCAAGTCTCATTAATTGATCTTAACGATATCATGGAAGTGTTGCACGAATCACCTTGATATGTATATGAAAAGAAAATAATCAAGTTGATAATAAACCAGATCGAGAAATCTTCTTAGAAATGAAAAGATCTAGAATAGGCCGTCTCCATATTTGACCCTGACCTACGCTCTAGCCCTCCTTTGTTGTTCAAGTCGCATACCTTCTAAACAATCCAACATAAAACTTGTTAATCATAAAACAAGTCATAATCTTTATGAGATTCACAAAATGGTCAACATTTAGTAGACTTTAAGCTAAAGGATAGTCTAATCATAAAATTTACAGCATTATCAAATCAATAAAGTCATCAATACCACATAAAAAACTTTTGTAATACCCTTTTAAATCTCTAGGATTATGACATAATTATATTAGGTGTTGCTACAAATAAGGGGAACAGCAAGTTTGTGTATCTAAATTGAGATATTTTTTTTTATTCTTTAGAAGGTTAAATAATTAAAAATAGTAAAAAGCTTTAAAATAGTATAAAAGATTTAAAACCTCCTGCAAGAACTCTATCCCTCATGTTTGTCTTTTTATTTTTATTTTATAAATATATACCAATCATGGAAAAGTTTAATCATTCAACAAAACAAGAAAAGAGAAAAAAAAAAGATTCTTAGTTAAGTTTGAAAATCCTTTCCAAAACCCTTCATAAGAAAAATATAAGGTATATTTTCTCTATTTTATTTAAACGCTTTCAACAAGATTTTCTACATTTTTTTTAGATAAACATTTGCAATTATGTATAATTAACTTTACTTATATTATACTAAAATTGTGGTTGTTACATCAAGTTTAATGATAATATAGTTCTAAAATCTAAATTTAATAACATATTTTATACGTAAAAGGGACAAAAATAATTATGTTTTTATGGTTAATTTAAAATTAAATATAATGAATCATATGTTAATTAAATAGTTTAAATTAAATTATACTAATATCTGAGAACAAGTGTTATATAGTATCTCCATATAATTTAAATTATTAAACACCTATAAAAAAAGTGTTAATTTTCTTTAATAATTTCTCTTAATCATTCTTTTACATTTGATATTTCAGAAGGATAGTCAGAGAAAAAACAGAAAGAGAAGTAAGATACACCACGGAAGAAATTAAAATTATAGCAATAGTCACCTCAACAACAATATTGTTCTTGTTCATGATCCATATATAAATAAATGTCTCAAATGTTGTAGCAGAATTATCAGATTAGAAAATTGTTGTCATAACCAATAATCATACAAATTATCTTAGCGTCCATTGTTTCTCCTTCGATGAAAACGGTGATGTTAAGCACCTAAAAATCATGGGTTGTTTCAACATCACTGTCAAAATCAGAAAATCCTTCTCCACTTCAACAATGTTCAATTGCTCCACAAACATGGGGACATTTGTGGCATTTAAAACCAAGCTATGAGTGTGTTAGTCATTCAATGCCTTGTGAATGGAGGTTTGACGAGAACTTCACGTATCGCTACAGTTCCAAGGAAAAAGAGTGGGTTGCTCGTGAGCAGAATTCAAATTATGAGTCTCTCACTAGAGGAAGAGTCATCAAAGGAATTATGTTAATTAAATGGAATGATAAATATTAAAAGTTTTCTAAAGATTCAGATAGGTGACTCAACTTAGTAGGACTATCGAAATGCTTTGTCAAAAAAAGGTAGTATAAAATGTAATTAGAAAAGTAGAATATTTGGTGTGAGATCTTAGAAAAATAGGTGAAAAAGTTGAGATCTTACACGCACATTCAAAAACTTCGGTTTTGCTTCCTCCTCATTTCTTGGAGACTACACAAATGGTTGATTTGGTAAGCGAGCAATGTCCGGTATGGTATAATCGTTGTATCATAACATATACTTTGTAAAGTTACATATTATTCGATTTATGTTATGTGTATATTTAACGACATCAAGTTACACACTATTGAATTTAATCCAAATTTATATGTCTTTTAAATATATCAAGTTATTAATTATCGTGATTTATAATAATTTTCAAATATGAAAAAAAAAACAAACAAATTAAAACGAAGAAATCACATAAAAAAGACCAAAATGCCCTTGGTGCACAAACATCCATCTCAATTTTCATTTGGAGGTGAAGTATAATTTTATGAGCAAAAGATGAGTTGAGGAAAACCCTAAGAGGAACTGTTCCTTCTCAACTGTACTCCATGGAAATGCAGAGGAAAATCATGGCGATTGGAGATCGACTCAGTGATTTGCCTGATTCGATTCTCCTTCTCATCCTCTCTAAGTTACAGGACAGTAAACAAGTTGTGCGAACCAGCGTATTATCTTCAAAATGGCACTCTCTTTGGAAATCCGTTCAAGTATCACTAGAAATCCAGTTATCCTGCCGACGCGTCAATCGTTATTTAGCTTCCACTGATAGAGACCTTTATTACTGGAGGTATTTCGAAAAAATCTCAACATTCAGGGTTATTTCATTTGGTACCTGAAGAAACTTCTTAAAGATGTTGATTTATGTGTACATTTCGCAATTAACGACTAATGTGGAATGTTTTACTCTTGTATTTTACCATTTTGAAGACTCAGAAGAATATACGTTTCCGCAGTTTGCATATAAGAACACCTTGTTGAGGAATTTGGTTTTAAGTAGCTGTCAATTGAACCCTTTTGGTACTGTTAATTGGAGTAATTTGATTTCTCTTTCACTTGAGGATGTGAAATTGACACATGGTTCTATGAAAAAGATATTAACTGGTTGCCCTAATTTGGAGTGCTTGGAACTAAAGACATTTTATGGGATCAATTGTTTGGAAATTAACAATGTGAAGCTGAGATAAGTGACCATAGAAGATTACCGAGATAACAAAAATGGCCCTTGGCTAGAAATATTTGCTCCACATATTCAGAAGTTGCAACTTTTAGGGTACTGTGGTGAGAGACGCATCCGGCAAAGAAATGTGGCTTCACTTGTCACTATTGTCATCAAAGCAGTCTTCCGTCTATATATTGATCATGACGATGAAGAATACAACTTGGAGGATTTTTACAATGAAGAACAACAGAACTTGGAGAAGGAGTGTCGCTATTTGAAGGAACTTCTTCACGGTGTTGCCCATGTCGAGAATCTTGAATTGGGTACCGGGTGCATCCAGGTTTATTCATACTCCTCACCAGGGGCGGATCCAGGAATTCTATCAAGGGGTTCAAAAAAAAAAGTTAAACACGCTAATATTATCCATAAATAAACGGGTCGGGTCATATATGAAGTTATAAACGGATTGATTAACAAACGGGTTGACAAAAAAAAAAATCCTTAGTTCAAATAATTTCTTACCATTACAATTTATCTTAAGAAACAAATTTGAAGTACATATCTATAAAATGATAATAAAGTAGCACAACTCATTCAAAAAGTTCTACAAGTTCTTCAATTCCTTTAGAATTCTCTTCGGCTCCTGAAAGTGCAAATGGAGAGCAAGCACAAATTTAACATTAGAAAGACTAACACAAATTTAACATTAGAAAGGCAGAACAAGCACTCAAAGCGTGAGAAAGCTAGCGCCCGGCCAAATGACGTTGAACAAGAAAGAAATCAAGATTAGAAAAAATAAATCTTGCAAATTTGCAATCCCTTAAAAAGAGGGATATGTTTATTTGTTGACATTTTCATTATGATTTAAAATATAATTTTTTTTAGTTATAAAATTAAAAATGGGGTCGTTTTGGTCTTTTTAAAGACTGCAAAATAGCTAAACATTACAACAAAAAAATATGTTGTTGCCTGGAATCGATCCCGCGACCCAAAGCTCACTTTAGCGAAATTTTGCACCCCCTCAACCGTTGGGCTACGCTTTTGTTATATATTTAGGTGGTTCAATTTTAAATATATACATGTACAGAAAAAAATCATTCTTATATATATAGTGTAATTTTTTTACCGAGGGGGGTCGGATGACCCCCCTCGTAGCACTGTAGATCCGCCCCTGCTCCTCACCACCCAAAATTTTGATTTTATTTTTTATTTTCATTTTGGGACTTTTTATTTGTTGTTGGATTTTATCAGTTTAGTATCATTAGAAGTGCCACTACTTAGGATAACTAAGTTGATAAGTACTAAAGAATTTACATTCTCATAGCTAATTCGGTTGGACAATGGAAGGTGATCGAAATGAAACATTTTGAACAAAATTTTGGAAGATGAACTGTGAGAGTGAAGTGTTTGCAATGGACAAAACAAACTAGTATAAATTTGGATAGTCTTATATTGATCATACTCTTTTAAGTCATATGAGTGGGTTTTTCAAAGTGTTCAAAAGTCCGTCTTTGGGTTTCCAAATCAACCTTTGAACACTTTGATGTGGCAAAATGCAGTCCAAGCCATTTTTATCATGTCATTTGTTAAGTATGTTACATTTCCCTGTTTTAACATATTTTTGTTCATCTATTTTTGGTTTATAAGCATCTGTCCATACTGGAGTGGAAAGGTTGGCAGTCTCCACCATCAGGGCAGAAATTCTTAAAACTTAGTGCAAGCTTTGAATCAGTGGACTTCCTTGGAATTTGCAGCATTTTACAAAGTTCATTGGATCTTGAGAAATTGGTCATTAACTGGTATGGAACAGGAGTAAGTTTCCTCTGGACCTTTTTCTTTTTGTTATACTTCATGTTATCTATATCAAACAATTATCATTGGACAAAAAGACTCTATATATCAATATACTTCTGTTCTCAAGTACATTAGTAAAAAAACTCATATAACTTTAAAAAGAACTTCAAACCATCTTAGTGGTATATTCAAAGATAATGGTAAGACAGTGCAAAGAGGAGGACTTAACTTCCTTACCTCTTCAAAAAAAGTAGGACTTGAACCGGTTCAATCGTCAAGAAAAGAGAAAGGTTGAGAAAATTCCGATCTTTGAAGATTGTAGAATATAACCGTTTTTTAATGACAGTGGTGTTAGGGACAGCTTGGGCGCACCTTAACTATTCCATCAGATATGTGCTACCTCCCACTAGCACACGTACCTGGTAGCTCTGTTCAAGGGTTAGGAAAATGGGAAGATATCACCTAGTGTTTTTGCCCTGAGACCTCACGGTGTCGAAGATAAAACTAAATGTGCATGCAAAAAGAGTGCTTCTGTATAGAAGGACAACTCCTATCTACAATGTGAAACATAAATAGCCCAAGTACTTGATGAGCTATACAACAATAGCTTCTAACTTGTGGAAACTCGCTCCCCTGTACATTGTTCCCATAAGAACAAAAAAGTAGAAAAAGTGAGGAGTATCCTCAAGTAACATATGTGCTCACAAAAGATCTAATCGGGAAGTTCATCTTGTTACCTGATTGGAGGTTAGCTTTGGGCTTTATTTATTTTGAAGTACCTTCTCTTGATAGTGACTTAAAGATGGAAAATTTATTCTCTACGTCCAATGGCTGAGTATATCCAGCTAAAGAATCAGCCACACCATTGGCTTCTCTGGAAACTCCCTTGACAGTATTCACAGTAAGTAAAGAGTCAGCTTCCACCCAGATATTTCTAATACCATGTCAAGACATCATTTAAGTCCATAGGAAAGTGCAAAAGCATAAGCAGTGTTGTTTGTTCCATGGTCTAGTGGGATTGCATATGCAATGATATCACCAGAAGAATTCCTTACTAATACTATGCTACCTGGTCTACATTGTCCTGGTCTTCAACTTCCATCCGTATTTAGTTTTACCCATCCTAGATAAGGTTTGGATGATTCTACAATAGTGCTTGTCCATCCAGGTGAGTATTTCTCAATGTGTTTACAGATGTTGCTCCCGGAATGCATAGTTTAGATTCTGGAAATTTAATTTGAATCCTGCTTTCCAAGGATTTCAGAATATGCTTTTAATCTTGAAGGTTGATAGTTTCTCTTTGTTGAATCAACATGCTTATTATTCCCCCCACCATCACCCACCCCTTATTTTTTTTGCGAGACGTTAAGATGATTGTTCTCTCAATTTATCTCGAAAAAGCAGTCCAACTTGAGTTGCTTTGACAAAAAATTCATGTTGTCACTGGCAAAAGTGATTGAATGAGTAAGCCAATTAATTCTACAATCAACTTCTTTTTGCTAGTTGTATGTAAAAGATGTTTATGCGAGGAAATAACAGACCAACTTCGATGAAAGCTTTGAAGCATTTTGTTGTTGTAAGCATGTACCATTTTGAAACATTCGCTAAGCACTTGACTTTGTTCCTTGAATAAAAATTTTATCACCTTTTTATTTTATCCAATCAACTCCCTTGGCTTTCTACTTCCATCTAAGGAGAGAATGACCGTCTAATCATAGTGGATCGTTTCCTGCAGGACCTGGTGGCAAGGTTTGTGGATGAGGATGAACAGAGTAGAAGGTTTGAGACACATAATTTTGACTGCTCATTACGACATCTGAAGACCATCAATATCATTTACTTTCATGGAGCACCAAGTGAAAATAAGTATATACTTCCATTGAAAAAATATTTGCTCAAGATTGTAACGGTGCTAGAAAAGGTCACCATTGTTGTCAATTAGGAGGGAATGGTTTGTCAGGATTTTGTTAAAATGAAACAGGAGTTCTTGAGTTTTCCAAGATCTTCTCCGCATGTTTCAGTTGTATTTTCTCATGTTTGAAACTTGTTTCTAGCTGATAGACAAGGTTAGCACGCACGCACGCACTTGTTAGTAGTTAAGGAGTTGTAATAGTTCATGTGCAAGTATAACAATGTGTTTATTGAAATTTGGTTGCAAATTTCTTAAAAGACCGTTGATCCTTGTTCAGAATGTTTGTTAATGCATCTGGAACGTTTTCACGAGGCATGAAGAATTGCTTGTTACCAACCATACTGTTAGTGTATATAAGTTAAAATCGTAAGCAATTCCCCTGTGACTGATTTGAGACCGTCAATCTACACAAACAAATCATGAGTGTGTTAGTCATTCAATGCCTTGTGAATGGAGGTTTTATAAGAACTTCACATATCGCTATAGTCCCTAGCAGAAAGAGTGGGTTGCTCATTAGTACAATCCAAATTATGAGTCTCTTACTTGAGGAGGAGTCATCAAAGGATAATCCAAATTCTGAGTCTCTTACTTGAGGAGGAGTCATCAAAGGATATTATGTTAATTAAATGGAATAATAAATATGTAAGGTTTACTAAAGATTCATATAGTTGACTCAACTTAGTAGAACTATCGAAATGCTTTGTCAAAAAAAAGGTAGTATAAAATGTAATTAGAAAAGTAGAATTTAATATTTTAAGTTTCTTTTCCACCAATTAAAATAGCATAGGCCAAAGAAACAGGTCCTTGCACAAGTAATCAATATTGAAGATTACTTAAATTTTCAGTATAAAAGCATGATCAGGAATCAGGATACAACAATATGAACTGAAATCACAAGGTCATTTGGTACAAAGATTAATAATGCGGGGATCAATAATGCAGTAGAACAAGCTTTCTTACATGATGATTAGAGAATGAACACATTGTTTACTTAGACAAGAGAACTACTAATAACTCCTTGGATACAAACAAGTGCAAACCAAGGCTTGTCTATCAGCTCAATCCAGTTTCAAACATAAAGTGACAGATGTTAAGTATGTTGCGATTAATACAAACAATAGTGGCCAAAGGTTATCTGTAAGAAAAGATAACTGAAGCTCGTGGAGAGGATCTTGGAAAGCGCAGGAGCTCCCGTACCATTTTTACATCCAGAGACTCATCACTCCTTTTGCTTCTGCAGGCAACAATGACAAATTTTTCTAGCACACTTGCATGCTTGAGCAAATATTTTACAAACGGAAGCATGAACCCAGAAAAGTCAAGGATCTTGACGGTCTTCAGATGTGGAAATGAGCCCCTAAAATTATGTATCTCAAACCTCTTGATCTGTTCATCCTTATTTGTGTAACATAACAGCTGGGCCTGTAGGATAATCCAGGCCCTCTCTCTGATTAAACCCTTTTGCTACAAGTTGTGCCTTGAATCTGTCAATCTCACCAGAGGCATGATACTTGACTTTAAAAATCCACTTACAGCCAATGGCTTTCTTATGAGGAGGTAAGGGAACCACTTGCCAGGTCTGATTAGATTCCAAAGCTGATATTTCAGCTTGCATAGCTTCAACCCACCTAGGGTCTTTACAGGCTTCCTCAAAGGACGTTGGTTCAACCTCAGAGCCAAAAGAAGAAAGAAAAGCTTGATAAGAGGAGGACAGGTTGTCGTAACCAATGCACTTGTCAATAGAATACAATGGCCTAGTGGGGCTGAGATGTGCAGAAGCAACATAATCTTGGAGCCATAGTGGAGCTTTGCTGCTACTTTGGGACCTTCTCATGGTAGGAGGATCTGGAACTGAAGGTGCATCAACTGAGTCAGTAGAAGTAGTCTGAAAAGGAGGTGGAGGATCTGAAGGTGTATCAATGTGAGGAAACAATTGCCAGGCAGTGGATGATGGAGTAGCAAAGGGAAAGATGGTTTCTCTGAACCACACATCTCTGTTGACAAAGAAAGTTTTGTCATTGACATTGTATAAGATGTATCCCTTTGTATGATTACTATAGCCCATGTGGATAGCAACAACACTTCTAGGTGAAATTTATCATGAATGTGCATATTCTTGGCAAAGCATAAACAACCTAGGACCCTCATGTGGTGCAGGGAAGGCTTACTTTTGTGAAACACTTCATATGGAGATTTGCCATGTAGGACAGGTGCAGGCAACCTATTGATAATATAAGCAGCATTAAGAATACAATGCCCTCAAAATCTGATAGGAATATGACCTTGGAACCTGATGGCTCTAGCAACCTCAAGTATGTGCCTGTGTTTTCTCTCAGCAGTACCATTCTGCTGAGGAGTATGAATGCAGGTTCTTTGATGTATAATGCCCAGGCTGGTATATAAATTGTGACACTCAGAATTAACAAATTCAGAACCATTGTCAGTTCTAATGGTTTTAACCAAGACATTGAATTGAGTTTTGACTAGAGGAAAGAAATTTTTCAGCACAACACAAACATCACTCTTCATCTTTATTAGAAACCGCCACAACATTCTAGTACAATCATCAACTATGGTGACAAAAAATCTATTTCCATCATATGTAGGGGTATGAAATGGACCCCAAACATCTATATGAAGCAATTGAAATGGACAAGAAGATACTGTAGTACTATGTTGAAAAGGGAGTCTGGGTTGTTTAGCAAGAGGACAGAAAGTGCAGTTGTGAACCTCCTTTGAGCATTGATTAGGAGGAAGATCAAGAGCTCTGGCTAGAACAGTGGAGGAAGGGTGACCTAGTCTTTGATGCCATAGGACAGTTTGTGAATCTGATGAAGTGAAGCCATCATGAGCTAGGTGAGAGTATGTTTGGGAGGTAGTATCTTTAGTAGATGAGTGAGTAGGGAGGAGATATAGGCCAGCATGTTCTCTACCAATCACCTTCACCTGCCCACTGTAGAGGTCCTGAATTGTCTCAAAGTTAGGAAAGAAGCAAACTGCACATTGTAATTCCTTAGTAATTTTAGAAACTGCAGATTGAATTTAAATTCAGGAATAAGAAGAACATTATTGATGATGTCCTGTGAGGTCATATTACTGGAGCCTGTATGAGTGATTAGTGTAATGTCTCTATTTGGCAACTGCACACTTCTAGGTGTATCAGTTGGCAATGGATGTTTATTAACCAGCAATTTTGAGTGAGGAGTCATATGATTGGTAGCTCCAGAGTCTATAATCCATCCAGTATGTGCTGTACTAACTGTAAGAGCAGTGGCATTACCTGTGGAAGGGTAAGTGTCTTGGGTAGATTTGCACTGGAATGTGGTGTCGATGCAGAAGTTGAACCTCCTTCAGTGCTTCCCTGTAGATTGGACTGACCAAGCATGTGCAAGATTTGATTGTATTGTTCATGCAGCACATTCATTCCTTTGTGATAATCAACATGATCATGCTGTCTAGAACCTCTGCCATAACTCTTGAGTCCTTTGATTCACACCCCTTCTATAATCAGAATGATCAGCTTCACTAACCGCATTGTGAGCAGATGGATATGATCTTCTGTCATTGTTTGGTCTTCCTCTTCCCTGGTAGGTGTTAGTAGGACCTTTCTTCTTCCTGTCATACCCAGGTGGATAACCATGAAGTTGGTAACAAACAGCCTGAATGTGACCTGTTCTTTTGCAGTAGTCACAAAATGCATTTGGATCATAACTTGAGCTAGGATGAGATCTTGGTTTAGGCACTGGTGGTGGTCCAGCAGTGAACAAGGCATTTAACTCAGATGAATTAGAACTACTAGATATCTGTGACATGGTACGCTGACTTTCTCTCTCAATTAAGAATGAATAGGCCTTATTCAGTGTAGGTAAGGGAACCATCATGAGAATTTGACCCCTAGCTTGTTCATATGAGTCATTAAGTCCCATGAGAAACTGAAGTAGTTTCTGATTGTGCATGAACACTACAAACTCTCTTGAATTCACACATTCACGGCCAGGAACTGGTGCTAAGCTATCATATTCTACCCACAATTCACGCAGCTTAGAGAAATAGATTGAGATTGAACTGGTACCTTGACTGATCGTAGCAATCTCTGTGAAATTGAAAGATACGCAATCCATCAATCTTGTCATACCTTTCACATAGATCCTTCCACACAGCAGCTGCATTTGTGGAGTAGACGATGCCTCCAAGTAATTCCTTCGAAACACAATTCATAATCCATGAGAGAACTATGGCATTGCAGCGTTCCCATAGATTTGTCAAATTAGGACCATAGAACTCCTTTTTGCAGGTGCCATCAATGAATCCAAGCTTATTTCGACCTAGAATGGCAATTTTCATGGCTCGACTCCATACTGAAAAGTTATCAGCACCAGTCAGTTGAATTGAACTGAGTAGAACACCAGAATTGTCGATTGAATGCAAAAACAGAGGATGATTGTGACTCAGCTTCTCTGGCAACTCATTGTCGACAGTGGCCATGGTTTAGCTGAGAAACTCGAAGCGCTACAGTAGTCACTGTGGCTTTGATACCATGTTAGCTACCTTGAAGAAGATAGCTTGAAGAAGAATCAAGCTGGAATATTATTCTAGATGCAGAGAAAGAGCTCAAGGAATTAACAAATTATGAACTGCTTTTCATTAACCTTGTTAGAAATTGTGTACATGTATTTATACAAAAACAGAGAAGTATACAGTTATAACTAACCTAACTAACTTCTTGATAACTAATCCTTTAACTTGTAATATTTACACAATGGTCCCATGTAATCCCTTCTTCAATAGTTTGCATATAAGAATACGTCGTTGAGGAATTTGGATCTACGGTTCTGTACAGTAAACCCTTTAGCTAATGTGAACTGGCCGGAGTGGTATCGTTTCTCTTTCATTTAAGAACATGCATTTGAAGGATGGTGTCAGATATTATCAACTTGGAGTGCTTGAAATTCTACCGTTCTCATCGTCTGAAAATCAGCAATGTGAAGTCGAGAAAATTGATGGTGAATGTGACGAATAGCCCCATATATTCAAAATTTGAGAAATGTGGATTCGCTTGTCACTGCAGTCCTTAAAATTAAATATGAGGAAGACCCATTGTAGAGGAAGAGGAAGGAGTCTACCTGTTTAAAGGAACTTTTTCACAGAAGCTTGAATTAGGTCACTGGTGCATCCAGGTTTATTCATACTCTTCACTATCCAAAATTCAGAATATTTATTTTTCAATTTAGTAGAGACAGTATTTAGGATAATCTGATAACCAATCTGACACTGTTTAACAATTTGCATGTCATAATTAAGTTGCATTATTTCCTTGGTTTCTCTATGTTGTTTTTAAGTACCTGTCCATACTGGAATTGGAAGGGTGGCAGCCTCCACCATCAAGCTGGAAATTCTTACAACTTAGCACAACCTTGAGCCAATTAGATTTCCCTGGAATTTGCAGTTTTCTACAGAGTTCATCGGATCTTGAGACTTTAGTCATTGATATTAAGAGTAAGTTCCCTTTGGACCTGGACCTTTACTTTTGTTACTTCATGTAATCAAATATAAAACAACTGTTAGTGGAAGAAGACGACAATCTGTATCCACATATTTCTGATATCTAGTACACTAGGAAAGGAATCACAAAACATTCAAGGCTTATCTCTTACACTTTTGTCAAAGATTAACCCTTTTCTATCTTAATCCTTACTTGAGGATTGAATTGGTTCAATTCTTACCTTTATTTGAAGAGGTAACCAGTCAAGTCCCCCTCTTTGCAACTTTTTATCATATTCTAACAATTATACCAAAATGATTGTTTACATTAAAAAAAAATATGATAACTTTCCTGCAGTACTTAAGATCAGAAATTTGTTGATATAAAGGAAACTTACTCTTGGTTTCCGGTCAATCACCAACGTCTCAAGATCTATAGAAAGCTGTCAAATCCAGGAAAGTCCAACAGTACTATGGCTGTATTAAGTAGTAAAACTTTCCGGCTAGATGGTGGAGATCAGCACCCTTCAACACTAGTATAGGAAGGCACTGACAAACCAATTATGTCAAAACAAAGAAATGCAACATACTTAACAAATGCCATGAAAATTGTGAATACTTTGTAAAAGTAACTTGGATTATAAGACCGTGTTTTGCCACATAAAAGTGTTCTAGGTTGGTTTGAAAATTCAAAGATGACGTTTTCTTTTAATGAGGAAAAAGTAGAACTTCATTCAACAACATTCAGAGGATGCAAAATGCAGTATATAAACAGAGAGCTATTATCCAACAATGAACTTTAAGAACTTTGGAAAACTACATAATCATAAATCAACCCAAATTTTTAATGTTGTTCTGTCCATTGAAAACTCCTTATTCTCATAGTTCATCCTCGAAGATTCAGTTCAAAAGGTCTTGTTTCAATCTTCTGTTCAACGAGATAACTCCATTTAACACTATCACAAGATTCCACAACAATGAATTTTTATATGCAAACTGAGGAAACTCATACCTTTAGTCATTTATGCAGAAAAGTGCAAGTGTAAAATCTTAACAGTAGCAAGTTGAGTAGAAAAATGTATCCAAAAATCAACATTTTTAGGATAACACTTCTCATACCTGAAATTCTGGATTTTCTGGTAATCAAGAGCACCATTTTGATTTTCACGACTGGGGAAGGTGAAACCACCATCGCTTAGACATTTACGGGTATATTCTGCAACTAAACTAGTTAATGTTGAACGGATGTGTAACTAGACCAATTGAAAGAGAAACTAGACTACTCCATAATTTGAAGAGTAAAATCTTCAACATTATTAAGTTTAGTACCAAAATGCACCCATATGTCAACATCTTAACTCATCTGCATCCATCATCAATTTCATTGGCATTCCTTTGATTAGCTAGTACCTGTCAGGGAGGACATAAAAACATGTGCCAAAATGATGGCAAGTGAAGAAAATCATAACCTATTGCACATATGATTTTCAAGAGCCTGGCTCCATCAATGTAGCTACTCTTTTTCACCTTAGACGTGTACATAGGTAACATATGTTTTGTATTTAATTTTATGAATATAACTGGCCGAGCACCAAGACTATGCTGGTGAGCCCCAAAAGAAAATGATTGCCAAAAAAGGGTAAGAATTAAGCAGATTCGATCCTCAATGAGATATGCCCTCTAATGTGTACGTAAGAAGAGTATCTCCGTATAGGAGGACTCCTATTTGCAATATGAAACATAACTAGCTTAAGTACTCGTACAGACTTGCTCAACAGTTATATACAAAGCACCTAATATAATCATTTCTTTCTTTGCTGTCAACTCTTATTTCTCACAAGCCTATCACATGCTTCTTCTTTTTTCCCGTTCTTTTCTTTTTTTTGGAACAAGTATGGTATATCCTATCCTGGACAAACGATAAAGTGTGATTTGACGAGAGTATTACTAGGGTAGGTGAATCCGCCTGAATAGTAATCTGATTTAAATATAGTTGATTGAATCAAAATAAACGTTAACTTCACATACATTAAACGCCTTAGCATACTTATATTGAGTTTGAAGGTTCTGGCAATGGACATTGATTTGGTCAATCAATGCCAAGAGGCTCCGCCAGGCATTCAACAGGCTTGAACTGACCAAGGTAGCTCTAGCTATATTATTTTATATAATAGTATTTAACACGATATTGAATATAAAAAAAGAAATATATTTGACAATGCAATAATGCAAATATGTATAACGTGTCAAAAAATGCTCCTAAAATCTTACGGTTATAAGAGAGTGTCATCAACTTTAAAATAGAATGTAAGAACTAAATAAAATTTCCAATATTTCCAATATAAAAGAAGTGTAATTAAATAGTTTCCTCAATAGAAAAGGTGTCTTATCTTTTTTAATCAACCAAAAAGAAAAAAAGTACCAAATAAAATGAAACAGGGGGAGCATATTTGACTGATTCCGTAACAAAGTTAAAAATCCCAACACAAAATATATCACAGCTTAGGATCATATCACACCAAATTTAGAGGCTACATGCCAAGAATTAGTCAACCCCAAAAGTCAAATATCTCAAAAGCCAAAGCACATTATGAGAAGAGTCCAAAAGCCCCAAAAGAAAATGACGGCAAAATAAAAGAAGACTAGTCAAGTAAACGAAGAGCAATCTAACAGAAGCAAAACACTCATGTCATAATCAAATTAATGTGCAGAAATTCTGCCCTTTCTTTTGTTTGTGTTAATAACATAGGCCAACTAAAACAAGCCCTTGAACATGTAATGATTTTTGAAAAACTGTTTTTGAGGATTTCAAACCTTAAGCTTCGATAGTAAGGAAACATGGCCAGGACAGCAATATGAGCATAAATCACACAACATAAGCAATCCTTCTTAAATAATGATCAGAGAAATACAATGCTGCTCAGAAATGAATAACTGCTAACAACCCAAACAAGGGAAATAAATTGAGAGAACATAAAAATTCCTTTAGAAGTCTTGCATAAAACAGAATAATAAGCACAAGCTGCTGCAGATTTAGAAAAGAGAAACCATTAACCTCAAGACTAAAAAGTAAATTCCGAAATCCTTGCCAGGCAGCTTTCAGATGAAATTCCAGCATTTGAATTACGTATTACTTAGAGCAATTTCGTGTGAACATATAGAGAATTCCCACATCGATGGACAAGCACTAATGTAAAATGGTGCAAACCTAATCTAGGATGAGTAAAACTAGACGCAGCTGGCAGTTGCAGACTAGGACAAAAGAGACCAGTAAGGGACAAATAATATCGTATTGATGAAAGCCTCAATGCTCGCGTTCTAAGAGGAACTTTTTTTTGACTATTTACCTTCATCAAAGCCAGAAGCAAAGGGCAAAAACTCCACAACTAGTAACTAAAGGGTTGAAGGGAATACCTAAAGATCCAACAAACAAAGTAAAGAGTCTTTATACAACTACAAGTGATAGCATAGTATAGTTCGATACATAAGGACAGTTGTATGTGGCTGGTCATTAGATGTCACCACTTCAAACACATGTACGATATGTGAGATAGAATGCCAGCCTTTGTAAGAAACAAAATGCGGGTGGAACCCTACTCTATATAATGTGGATGTTGTGAAGCAAGTCGCAAAACATTATTGCCACTATGAACCTATTATTGAAGAAATTGAAGAGTTGATTCATAACTCTATTCTTAGGGCATTGGAACAGTAAGAGGTAATGCAGTCAAATCCCCTCTTTGTAACCTTTTAGCATTATCTGTGAAATATGCCACTAAGGTGATGATTAATTGAGTTTTATGATTTCTTTCCTAGTGTACTTGAGATCAGAAATATGCTGATATATCGTCTTCTTCTTCAACTAATAGTTGTTTGACATTGATAACATAAAGTAACAAAAATAAAGGTACAAAAGAAACTTACTATTGGTCTGTGATAGCACTGGTCAACCACCAATGTCTCAAGATCCGGTGAACTTGGGAAAATCACTTATTTAGTCTTCCGTTGTCGTGCTTTTGATCTGCATTTTCACTTTTGGTAAAACTGAGCTCTGTTGTATATAAAATGAATTAATTTTAATCTTATGATTAATTATAAATCTATAAAGAATAATGAAAATCGATGGATCAACTGACAAACCAACTTTTGCTATAGTTTTCTACTTGGTCTTTCTCAATTATTTTTTTTGATGACAAGGGAAACCCAAAGCCGCTACCCTTTGCGTGCGCACAAGGTAGAACCCCGCTCCTATGCAATAGCTCGCAAACTACATAGGAGAGGTTACCCGCACTAGGCAAGCCCGGTGCGACGAGCTCGACCCAGAAGGCAAACCCCTTGCTTTCACTAGCAAGGGGCTTCGAACTTGAGACCTCCAACATGGAAGTCCCAAGCCCAAACCACTGGGCCACCCCGAAGGGTCTGGTCTTTCTCAATTTTTATTTTTTATATCAAGAATATTAAATTGTATAGAATTATTTGGTTATAATTCACAAAAAACATTACAAATCTACAACCTGGAATAGCCTAAGTTGCTCGGACTCGGGTGTTGGATACGGCTGTGGATCTAAAGGTAGGATCCTTCATGATCTAATTTTTAAGATTCGGGGATATGGATCCATGTATGATTACGGGTGCGGGGTTCACCTAAAAGTAATTAAAACATCTAAAAATAGATTTATAAAGCCTAAATTATGAGATATTATCTTGGAGAACTTGAGAAGAATCTTGGAAGGAGAATAAATGAAAAGGAGTGACATAGAAATTTTTATATAAAAGGTATTCCATTTTCTTCAGTCTTACCTTAGCTTTTGTATTGATTACAAAAATCATTAAAACTGTCCAAACTTTCCCCATTGATTTTGGTCAAAGTACCCAAAATTGGTTGACTGAATCAGACACGGATCCCACACCCACACCCATTTCGTGTCGACACGGGTGCGACACCAAAAGTGAAGAGTTCGAGCAACTTAGGGAATAGCTATGCTTTCACTTGTCTTTCACAAAATCGTTATATTGTTATAGAATTCATATAAGTAAAGGATCTATAGAAGATGATTCATTATAGGACTTTCTGATAGTTCAGATAAAGCAATGATTTGATGCAAATGTACATATCTGAAACAGATAATGTTCATCCTATTTAGCTAGCTTAATAAATGAAGAAACTCTAAAGGTCATATGTGAAATAGAATGAAATAATTAAGTATTATAATTAATTGTAATTACAATTTTCTCTAACATTCTTTTTTAGCGGAATTCTCTAATATTGAATGCACGTACGAAGAAAGGTAAAAGAAAATGGATAAAATATTATGTGTTGAAGTTTCTTGCCTTTATATAGTTTAGATAGATAGATTGTGCATTTAGAAATTGGAGTTCATTTTCTTCCATTTTTCAGTAATTTGGTTTTACTTGCCGTATTTCTCATTTCACTTTCATTCAGCATGACTTCTATTATGGTGCACCGAAGGGTGTGGCCTACTGGTCAAGAAAGTGGTTGAAAACCCTGAGGCAGTGTTGTGAAAGGCGAGGCGACCCCTCATCGCCTTTTACCTTTGTGGCAACGCGATCTTCAAAAGGCGACGCCATGGCGACAGAAGGCGAGAGGTGAGAGGCAAGAAAAGCGAGAAAGGCGTCGCCTTTTGTATTTTCTTAAAAAAAAAACAACCAATTTAGAATTTCAAAAGTTAAAAGGTAATTTTAGGATTTACGACTAGACTCTTTCGGCAACCAGCCAAACTTTTCCGGCTACTCCAAAGCTCAACCAATACATATTTCTTCTTTTCTTCTTCCTCAATTTCTTTTTCCTTTTTTTTCAGACTTCAGAGTCACTTCTACCTCTGTTTTGACTTTTGTTTTTTTTTTCTCATTCAAGTTCTAGAATTTTAGTATGTACTATCTATTTTCAGTTTTAGAATTAAAATATTTGTTAATATGTTATTGTTGTTGAGATTTTCATTATTTACATATGCAATTAAATATTTTATTTTTTTAGTATTAATTGGTGCCGCATTTCAAAAAGCGAGCGCCTCGCCGCTCGCTTCGCCTTGTGGCGAGGCAGACCCTTGTCGCCTTTCGCTGTCTAAAACACTGCCCTAAGGTCTCAGGTTCAAAACTCAGTGGATACAAAAAACACTAGATGATTCTTCCCATCTGTCCTAGGCTCCTAGCGTGGGTGGACAGAGTTACCTAGTACCTGTTGTTGGTGTAAGGTGGGAGGTGGTAGGTATTCCGTGGAATTAGTCAAGGTGCGCAAAAGCTGACCCAGACACCATGGTCATCAAAAAATATGATTTGTATTATGGTAAAAAGCTATAAATTAGATCAATTTTGAGTGCACAAAGAACAAGTTGCAGCTTGTGGATTTAGCTCCAAGTGAGAAACTTGCAATTAAATAGGTCGGAGAAAACTCATAAAAGAAAGAAGGTATTTCTAAGCTATTTCAAACAATGAGGGATAGTTAGTAGTAGAAATTCAGAGAGAAGGATAGACATGAAGACTCTTTCATACATTCTAACGTCCTTGTTATGTGACGAGGATAAGGTACAAAGTAATATAAGAGTAGTTCAGTCATCGATACCTATCTATTAGAATAGATTTACTTACAATGCATATTTACAAGCTCATAAAAAGTATTGTTCGCATACACCGAGAGAAAAATATTATGATCACAAACCCCTCCATGCAATGGAGGAACTAGGTGAAGGGAAGGTGAAAAACTATACTCATAAGTAGGATAAAGTTGAACATATTTGGTTACATATAAGTTGTTGAATCCCTTTGACATAAGGAAAATTTCTAGTGTAGTGGTAAAGGGGGTTCAAAAATTACTTCAAGTCACAGGTTCAAATCCAAACTATCAAATTCTGGTATTTGTTTGAATCCCGTATGTAAGTTTCTAGTGAAGGCTTTTAATGCAAACTAAATCGAAAGCTAATGAAAGACCAGAGAACTTGGCCCTCTAAGCTCCTCAATTCATTTTGAAATCACTTCACTCCGGGTTACCGCACAATCCATTTCAAGCATCATAATGGTAACACTATTAAATAATCCAGAGGAAGCGGAGCAACCACTCCGAGTTTGTTTTCTCCATTTAATTACTTTATCCCCTTTATCAAAATGGTAAAAAAGTATTACTTATTATATAACTGATTTAGTGCAATATATGAGAAGCACATAATGTAGGTATGTTTTTCTACCAAAAGTGTATTTTCAAAGTTCATATAAGCTTGTGAAATAGTGGTCAGTAACAAATTGGGGAGGAAGATCAGAATTAGAAATTGATAGAAAAGCAAGGATATGGGCTCGTGTAAGTAGGAAAAAAAATATCTATTCTAGTTCTATTTGACAATAGCAAAGAGAAGGAAAGGAGCTGAAAGTCACTTGACTTTAAGAAGAGGGCAGAGTTTGTATTCTCAAATGATATCAGAGGGATTTGCACACAATCCTATGAATTTACTCTTTCTCACTAATTGCAGTGCAGGATCTCATATGTTTGTGTTAATAACATAAGCTAACAGAAACAAAACATTGGACACATAATGAATCTAGAAATACTAATTTTTTTGCAAAATGACCAGGATTCAGCAATATGAATATATATCACAAAGCATTTGGAACAAGAGTTCACACATGAACATGATGATCAGATAATAAACACATTGTTAAGTACTTAGATATGACGAAATACCAAAAACTCCTTGGATACTGATTACTGACAAGTAGAACCCTAACCTTGTCTATAGCAACAAACCAATTTCAAACATAAAAGTAACAACTGTTAAGCATGTTGTGATTGATGCAAAAGTAGAGGTGGCAAAGATCTTTGATTGGAAAAGGTAACTGAAGCATGCGAAGAGGATCTTGGAAAGCTCAAGAGCTCCTGTTCAATTCTAATCTGATCGAGACGCACATCAATCTCTTTGCATCTGGCAGCTATGTCGAACTTTTCTAGCAAGATTGCATTCTCAAGCAAATATTTAACCAATGGAAGAACAAACTTATTTACACTTAATGGTCCAACCAAGTTAATGAACTTGATAGTCTTCAGATGTAGCAATGGGCAGTTAAATTTATGTGTCTCAAACGTCCTGATTTGCCTTTCCTTATCCTTAAAATAATACGCATATAAGTACTGCACGAAAGAATTTGCAAACATTAACCAATTATTCTCCTCAGATGGACGTAAAAGCCAATGAATTGATAGATAAAATAAAAAGGTATGAATTATTTTTTAGATTCAAGGAACAAGTCAAGTGCTTAGCAAAAGTTACAAAGTGGTATAAGCAAACAACAAAAGAAAAATGTTTCTACACTTTATTGAAGCTGGTCCTTTATCTCTTTGTGTGAAGGTGAGTACTATTCCTTGTTAAACTTCTTTTTCACAAAAAAAGGTCATTATAGAAGCGGATTACTCATAGAATCAACTTTGACAGTGACAAATCTCTGTTAAAGAAACTCGAGATGAACTATTTTCTTGAGGAATATCAGTGTTTTGGGAAGCAAGAAACGGAAAAAAGCGACGAGGGCTCGCTTCAAAGAAGCGTGAAGCGAGGCGAGGCGCAAAAATACTCCTCAGATCTTTCTGTGAGTTCACATGCTACTTGAAAATACTCCTCAGTTTTTATCGTTTTTAGTTCTTATGGGAACAATGAACTGGGAGCAAGTATCCACAAGTTAGAAGCTATTGTTGTAAGGTTCATCAAGTAATTTGGCTAGTTATATTTCACAGTGTATATAGGAGCCCACCTCCTATACAGAAACCCACTTTTTGCTTACACATTAGAGGCTTATCTCCCACGCTTTTCTCCAAGATTGAACCTTCTCAATCTTATCTTTACTTGAGGATTGAACCAGTTCCTTTGTTACCTTTTCACAAAGAGGTGGGGCAGAGAAATTTACAAGCAAGGCGGTTTAAATTTTAGGAAAACATATGATCTTTTTCTTCACTTAAGATCAAAAATATGTTGATATATATCATCATCTTCTTCCATTAATAGTTATTTCTTATTCCATTTCAAGAAAAAATAAAATAATTGTTTGATATTTATAACGTGAAGTAACAGAATTGAAGGCGTAAAGAAAACTTACTCCTCGATCTTGATGGTGCCAGTCAATGATCAATGTCTCAATATTTGATGAATTCTGTATAAAGCTGCAAATTCCTGGTAGGTCCAACTCTTCATAGTTTGTGTGAAGTTTTAAGAATCTTGAGCTCGATGGTTGATACTGGAAGCCTTCCAATGCCAGTGTGGACATACACTGTAAACCAAATAGATAACCGGATTATGTCAAAACTCAAAACAAAGAAATGTGACATACTTAACAAATGACATGTGAATTGTTAAACAGTGTTCAAGCTTGGTTTGGAGATCCAAAATTGATATTAAACACTTTGAAAACCCCATTCACATGACTAAAAGCTTATGATCAATGTAAATGAATCCAAATTTTACATGTTGTTATGTCCATTGCAAATTATTTATTCTAAATGTTCGTCATCGAAATTTTTGCCCAAAAGGACCTGTCTCAATCACTGCCTAACTAGATTGGCATAAGAATGTAATCATTTACTAGGTACATACCAAATTGGTTATGTTAATAAACTAATGAATTCAATAGCAAATAAGAAATTCCAAATCGAGAAAAAATATATTCTGGATTCTATATAATGAAGAGTATAAAATAAACCTTAATGCACCAGTGACTCAATTCCAGATTCTTGACATGGGCAACGCTGTGAAGAAGTTCCTTCAAACAACTAATCTCATTCTTCTCCGATCTGTCTACCTCTCCAAAATCAAACTGAAAATCTATGCGAAAGAATGCAGCAACAAGTGCAGCCACATTTCTCAAGCGTATCCCACTGGAATACCCCAAAAGTTCCAAATTTTGAATATGCGGAGCTAATATTTCAAGCCAAACATCACATTCACTAGTTTCATAGCTGTTTATGGTCAACTTTTTCAACTTCACATTGCTGATTTCGAGACGATCAAAGCCCCAAATGAAGTCCAATAGCAAGCACTCTAAGTTAGGACAACCTGACAATATTTTTCTCATGACACCCTCAGTCAATTTCACATATCCAACTGAAAGAGAAACTAGATTACTCCAGTTCACATTAACGGAAGGTTCCAATTTCAACTTACAGTACTGTAAATTCAAATTCCTCAACGATGGACTCTTAAACGCAAACTGAGGTAACTTGTATCCAGATAAACACTCAAGAGTAAAATCTTCAACATCAGCTTTCTTAGTCGCAAAATAAACCCACAAATCGATATCTTTATCGAACCTCTCTGGAACAGAAAAATTGACAACCACATTAAATTTTCTGATTTTCTGACCAGACCTCCAATATAGAAGTTCTCTATGGGTGGAATTCACGAAATCGAGAATCTCCAATTCCCCACTCTCAGGGAGACCTAAATAAGTATCCTCGGGAAAGCTAAAATCCAGTGAGATTGGAACATACCTCCAAAGAAACCGCCATCGCTTAGATAATACACTACTTCTCACAACATCTTTACCGTCCGGCAACATAGAAAGAATGTGAATTAGAATTGGCTCAGGCAAATCACTGAGTCGATCTACCATCGCCATGATTTTTTTCGCCATTGAAGAAATGAAGAACTGATTTGGGGGTTATGTATTTGGGATCATGATAAAGTGATTGAAATGAGAACTTAGTTGGGTTTTATAGGGAAGTAGGTGGGTCGGGTTGAGCTTGCGCGTCAAATTTAATTCGGGATAATTACGTAACGTAGAACATTTAAATGGATAACACGTGTATTATTTGACTAATTGAGTTTGTTAGTAAAGAGATTGATAATATATATGTATAATCTGATTATTTGAGTTTGTTAGTAAAGAGATTGATAATATATGTGTATAATATGGTTATTTGAGTTGTTAGCAAAGAGATTTATAACACGTGTATATTTTTTTATTTGTATAGTTTGTTAGGGAAAAGATTGATAACATGTGTATTTGAGTTGTTGGTGAAGAGATTGATAATATGTGTGTTTGATTTGTTAGTGAAGAGATTGATAATGTGTATATTGTCTGATTATTTGAGTTGTTAGTGAATAGATTTATAGCACGTGTATTTTCTGATTATTTAGGTTGTTAGTGAAGAGATTGATAACATCTGTATTTTTTAATTATTTGACTTGTTAGTGAAAATTTGATAACATGTGTATTTTCTGATTATTTAATTTGTTAGTGAAGAGATTGATAACATCTGTATTTTCTTATTATTTGACTTGTTAGTGAAGAGATTGATAACACGTGTATTTTTCTAATTAGTTGAGTTGTTAGTGAAAAAATTAATAAGTTGTTAATAAAGATATTAATAACATGTGTATTTTCGAATTAGTTGAGTTGTTAGTGAAGAAATTGATAACACGTGTATTTTCTGATTATTTGAGTTGTTAGCAAAGAGATTGATAACGTGAGTATTTTTTGATTATTTGAGTTGTTAGGGAAAATATTGATAACATGTGTAATTTTCTTATTATTTAAGTTGTTAGTGAAGAGATTGATAACACGTGTAATTTTTTATTATTTGAGTTGTTAGTGAAGAGATTGATAACACATGTATTTTCTAATTATTTGAATTGTTGCTAAACAGATTGATAACACGTGTATTTTCTAATTATTTGAGTTGTTAGTGAAGAGATTGATAACGCTTGTTTTTTCTAACTATTTGAGTTGTTAGTGAAGAGATTGATAGCACATGTATTTTTCTGATTATTTGAGTTGTTATTGAAGAGATTAAAAACACGTGCAATTTTTTATTACCTGATATTTTTGTGAAGAGTTTGATAATACATATATTTTTTAATTATTTAAGTTGTTAGTGAAGAGATTAATAACACATATATTTTATTATTATTTTTTGAATTGTTAATGAAAAGTTGCACAGATTTTTACATTGTGTCACGACAAATGCACAAATAAACTCAACTCAACTATTAATGAATGACATATATAATTAAAAGAACATATTTGAGTTTTTCTCACTTCTTTTTAATGTAAACAACATTAATGATATATTTATATAATATAGGATATATGAATATTTTCAATCTTAGTACATGTTCCGGTCCTCACATTCGAGGAATATACTGGAAATAAAAACTAAAAGAATGTAGGATAAATAAGTTTTGAGTCTAATTCTAATAAAAAAGATTATCTGTTTTAAAAGAATTTAATTTTCTTGTAATTGTCTAGACTAGGATTAATTTTTTCTATAATATTACGAAACACTATTCTTCAATACTAATAATTGAACTCACTGAAATTCAATGAATTCAATAAATAATAGTAGACCACAGTATTATTTACTTTGTTTTGTTTTAAAAACGATGCTCACAAGAGAGAGAGAAGAAATATTAATCCCAACAAATATTTTCAAGGAAATTGCTAATTGACTAGAGAATTTGGTCAGAAAATTAAAAAAATTATAATATTTTTTTTATTTCAAAATAAACTGGTCTTTTTTTCATTTTTTAGTTAAAATATATTAAAGTTAAAAGGATAAAAATATTTAAAAAGATAAAATAACATAGATAAAATATCGTTCTTGCCAATTTTTTTGGCCAAAAAGATTTTTCCTATTTTCAATACTTATAAATTGAACTAACAGAATTTCAACGAACTCAATAAATGATATCAAATTACATTATCATTAACTTTTTTCTATTTTGTTTTGAAAATGATGCACACAATAAATGATACCAAATTTCATAAAATTTTATTATTATTTGAGTTGTTAGTGAAGAGATTGATAAAACATGTAAATTTTGATTATTTGAGTTGCTAGTGAAGAGATTGATAACACGTCTATTTTCTAATTATTTGAATTGTTGCTAAAAAATTGATAGCACGTGTATATTTTAATTATTTGAGTTGTTAGTGAAGAGATTGATAGCACGTGTATTTTTCTGATTATTTGAGTTGTTAGTGAAGAGATTAAAAACACGTGCAATTTTTTATTACTTGATTTTTTTTGTAAAGAGTTTGATAATACATATATTTTCTAATTATTTGAGTTGTTAGTGAAGAGATTAATAACACATATATTTTATTGTTATTTTTTTAATTATTAATGAAAAGTTGCATAATTTTTATATTGTATCACGACAAATGCACAAATAAACTCAACCCAACTATTAATGAATAACATATATAATTAAAAGAACATATTCGTAATTTTTTTCATAATATTACGAAACATTATTCTTCAATTTTGATAATTAAACTCACAGAATTTCAACGAATTCAATAAATAATAGTAGACCACATTATCATTTACTCCGTTTTGTTTTCAAAACAATGCACACAAGAGAGAAAGAAGAAATATTAATCCCAACAAATATTTTCAATACTGATAATTTAAACTCACAGAATTTCAACAAACTCAATAAATGATATCAAATTACACTATGATTAACTTTTTTCTGTTTTGTTTTGAAAATGATGCGCACAAGTGAGAACGAAGCAACATCAATCCCAACAACTATTAATTGTGGGAGAATGGAGATATGTTCTCATTTTACGTTCACACTTAAAAATTCTCAATAAACATTATCACGTTAATTTTATTAACTCCCATTTGCCACATGGATCAAAACAACATTTTTAGTTAATTAAAGATCAAAATGTTAGTCAAACTACTAAGAAACTAAAAATACTTATTTTAAAATTGAGGCGTTAAATCTAAGAAAAACATAAGCATTTTTGCATAATAACAAAAACATTTTTAAGAAGATAAAAATGGTAGCTTTTCCCAAAGAACACTATTGGAATCTTTAACAAATACAAACTATTGCTCTCTGAAAGATTTTTTTTAAAAATAAGTTGATTTTGTAAGTTGGGCTAAACAAGCTAATCAAAATTGTCATAGCGCAAAATTCATAATTTTCCCCCGTAAATCTGTAACCTTATTATTTTTTTATTTACTAGGATGAAACTTAAATGTTGCACTAGAATTAGGACAAATAAAGGAGCTAGGAGGCTACAAAATGAAAGTGATAATCGAAAGCACAATAATGAACTATGAAAAATTGCCCACACATAATAGCGAAACAACAATCATAAAACTTTTTTCTAACGGATTTATACCCCCACTGGAAAGGACAGAGCGTCTAGCGGTCATTTTTTGTTAATAAATATCAACCTTGTCTGTACAATATGCAAAACATATGAGCTTGCAAAAATAATAAAACCTAGTAGTATCAATTTAGAGCGTATATATACTCTAGTTTGACGTTACAATCTAAAAGCTATTGATACTAGAGCTTATAAATACTCTAGTATCAATGGCATCACACATCCAAAAAACTTAAGGATCTTGATGGTCTTCAGATGTAGAAATGAGCAGTTGAAATCTCAAACCTCCTAATCTGTTCATCCTTATTTGTGTACTTTAGCAGCAGTTCCTGTATGAAAGAATCCGCTATATTAACCTATTTTATTATCCTTAGATAAAAGCCAGAAGCCAAGGAGTTGATTGTGGATAAAGTAAAAAGGTCATGAATTTTTAAATTCAAGGAACATCGATCTCAGTACTTATCAAATGTTACAATGTGGTACATGCAAAGATGTTCAAAGCATCTGTCATTTATTCCCTCACATGAAGTTGAGTACTATCACTTGTTAAACGTCTTTTTCCAACAACTACAAAAAGTTTACTCATAGAGTTTATTTTGATAGTGACAACATGAATCAAAGCAACACAAGTGGGACTGTTTTATGAAGGAAAATAAATAGAGAGAACAAAAAAGTTCTTCTGAATGTCTTACAGGAAAAAAGGAACAATAAGGATGCAGCTGCAAGTGTTGCTCGGACTCTTCAAATATGTCAACGGGTGCGTGTCAGATTTACCAAAAGTAGTGTATTTTTTGGAGAATCCGACACGGGTGCGGCATCAAAATGAAGAGTCCGCGCAACTCTTGCAACAGATTTAACAAAGAGAAATCACACACTTTTAAGACTAGAAAAGAAAAAATTTAAATAAAAGATATGACTGAAGCATTTGCACTTTCCTATGGGCTTAAATGGTGTCTTGAACATCGCATTAGAAGCATTTGGGTGGAAGCTAACTCTTTACTTATTGTGAATGTTGTCAAGCAAGTTGCAAAACCTTCTTGGCAATATGAACCTATTATTGAAAAGCATAAAGAGTTGATTCATAAGTCGAGATGACACACTAATACAGAGAAGTCAACGGTGTGGCTGATTCTTTAGTTGGATAAAATTACCTATTGGATGCAAAGAAGGGTTGACAAATGGCAGCTCCCTTCCCAATTAGATCTTTTTGTGAGCACACATGTTACCTGAGAAAACTCATCACTTTTTCTCCATTTTCAAGTTCTTATGGAAACAATGCACAAGGGAGCAAATAAGTCTCTATAAATTAGAAGCTGTTGTATAGTTCATCAAGTACTCACAGAACTTCTCATCAGTCAAATCCCCCCTCCTTGTAACCTTTTAGCATTATCTATGAAGTATATGATGATTCACGAAGGTGACTTTTTCCTAGTGTACTGGATATCAGAAATATGTGGATATATATCGTCGTCTTCTTTCAGTAATAGTTGTTTGATATTGATAACATGAAGTAACAAAAATAAAGTCCAGAGGGAACTTACTCTTGATTGGTATTTGTCCCCGTCAATGACCAAAGTCTTAAGTACTGATGAATTCTGTAGAAAACAGCAAATTCCCGGGAAATTCAATTGCTCCAAATCTGTGCCAAGCTGTAAGAATTTCCAGCTTGATAGTGGAGGCTGCCACCCTTCCAATTCCAGTATGGACAGGTACTTATAAACCAAATAGAGAAACCAGAATATGTCAAAACAAGGAAATGCTGCATACTTAAATTGTTAAACAATGTTCAAAGGTTGGTTTGGAGATCCAAAAATGGACTTTTAAACACTTTGAAAAACCATTCACATGACCAAAAGATTATGATCAATTAAATGAATTTAAATTTTACAAACCATTTATTCTCAATGTTCATCATCCAAAATTTTGTCCAAAAGGTGTTATTTCAGTCACCTGCCACTTTGCAACTAGATTGGAAAAAGAATGTAATTATTTAGTACTTACAATTGGTTATCACATTATCCTAAACACTGTCACTGTTAATGTTACTAACCCAAAACATTTAATTGCAAATAAGAAGTCCCAAATTGAATTTTTTTTCTTAATTTTGGATAGTGAAGAGTATGAATAAACCTGGATGCACCTGGGACCTAATTCAAGCTTCTCGACATGCGCAACTTTGTGAAAAAGTTCCTCCAAACAGGTACACTCCTTCCTCTGCAATGGGTCTTCTTTTTCAAAACAAAAATCAAAATCAAGGAATACATTTACAAGGGACGCCACATTTCTCAAGTATATCCTACGGCATGACCCCAGAAATTTCAAATTTTGAATATATGGGGCTAATATTTCAAGTGATAGGTCACATTCATCAATTTCTGAGTTGTCTATGATCAATTTTCTCAACTTCGCTTTGCTGATTTCAAGACGATGAACTCCCAAAAATTGGTACAATTTCAAGCACTCCAAGTTAGGGCAACCAGATAATACCTTTTCCATGACACCATCCGTCCAATCTATGAACCTAAATGAAAGAGAAACGACACCACTCCAGTCCACATTACCTAAAGGGTTCAAATTTGTACATAACTGTATATCCAATTTTCTTCAAGACGTATTCTTATATGCGAACTGAGAAAATACATATCCATCTTCACATCTAAGTTTAAAATGTTCAACATTAGCTAGTTTACTTGCAAAATACACCCATAAATCGACATCTTTAACAAATCTCTCTGGGTCGCGAGTATCGTATACGACACTAAATTTTTTGATTTTCTGACAACTCCTCCAATAACTGAGCTCCCTATGGGTGGAAATCAAGTAATCAAGAACATCCCTTTCCCACTTACCAGGTGGACCGAAAATATGATCGGGGAATTCGATTTCAAGTGGCACTGTGTAATGACCCTCCTGGTCATTTCTGTATCTTGCCTTCTGTGTGTCGTTTAGAGCATTCCTATAGCGACCCCAAGTCATTTATGACTTGCTGGGACTGACAGTTCGGTCACCTGGTCGTTCGTTTGATTTTGGTGTGAGTTTTAGTGTTTTGGAGCTTATGAACCTTGAACGATCATTTTCGATCAAAAGTTCAAGAAGACCACCTCAGAATGGAATTCTGACAGTTCCATCAGCTCCGGAAGGGTCATTTTAGGCTAGTAGCATGGTCGGCATGACTCCCGAGGTTTTCAGTGTGAGTCGGTGCGATTAGGCGTTTTAGCCTTAGAAATTTGGCCTAAGGTTGACTTTGGTCAACATTCTTGGAAAACGTGCTCGGATGAAAATTCCGTCAGCAAGGTTAGCTCCGGAATGTTGATTTTGGTCTAGAACAACCTTTTGTTCGACTCCCGAGGTCTCCGAACTCATTTCGATCCCTTCGGTGGATTTTGGTTAAAATGGCTCTTGGAAGTGGGACCCACTTTTTATCGAGATGACCTCTGATGGAAATTTCGACTGCGCCGTTGAGTCTGGAATGTCGAATTTGGTAGGGTAGCATATCTATTTTATTTTTATCGGGTCCCGATCGAATTCCGAGGCCCCGTCGGAGACTTTAAATATATGGCAGCCAAATCTGGTGCAGCCATTTTCAGTTTTTTTATCCAACTTCAAACCCTCTTAACTCTCTCATTTCTAGTCCAAACTTAGTGATCCAAAGGTGCATCTTGTGTGGTTTTTCGCAAGGAACGCGTCGGTGTGGTTAGATTTCATATTCAAAGCTTCGTTGGAGGTAAAAATTTGTGTTTTAACTGCTGTCTCAGCCATTTTCGGGCTCAGTTTTTGGGCAGTTTTGGAAGCTGATTTCTCACTCGTTTTAGGTTCGATTTTAGTGATTCTTGAGGCTATCTTGAGTGGTTTTTCGAGGAGAACGTTGAGGTGTTGTCGGATTTCGCTGTAGACCCCTAGTTTCTGGTATTTTCTCGTGAATAGCTGCTGCTATTACTGTTCATTGTTAGTATGTTTTGTGTTTTTCATTGTATGTCGTGTTGGGCTGATTCGAGCCTCGAATTGTGTTCCATTTTGGGACACAAGTTCGGGGAGGTGTTTAAGAACCTATTTTTGGGGTTAATTCCGGAATTTCCGGTGCGGGCCCCACTTTCCCCGTTTTGACCCCGAAATTGGTTTGTCTCCGTTTCTTGCGATTTTAGTGTCTAAACGACCGTAGTAACATTGTGACTCTGTTTTTGATAGCGTGTCAGCATTTCGAGGCTGTTCGAAAGGGAAAAACTCCGGAGAAGTGACTATTGGAGTGCGCGTGATCGGTGTACAGGTAGGCTACGGTTTCCCTCTCTTAGATTGAGCTTGGGAGTGTGAATGCATGTTGATTAGTTGGGATTTGGGTTGGTAGTTAGTGAATAATGCATAGGTGTTTAGAAATCATGTTTCGGCCTCTTTCGGGATTCCTTGGTTAACAGTGAGTATGCTTGGTATTATCAATTGACCCTCCTTTCTATGTGGAGTACTTGTATGTTTAATTATTATTTATTTGAAGCATGTTGGGCCTTAGTTTAGGTTTGACTAGGGCTTGCCTTAGAAATTTATGATTAGGAATTGATAAGCGTTAGTTTTGCCCCGACGTCGCTCGGTCGACTTAGATCCCTGTAGACTGGTGTAGCAGACTAGAGTCTGATAGTTTGAACCTTAGCTAGGTTATACGCTTACTCCGATGATAGTTATCTTTATTTTTCCCCGATATTGTGGCTTTATGAGTGCGTCGATCTTGGATTACGATTTGCGATTCGAAGTTGGTTTTCATTCGGTTCCAAGGACTTGCATTGATTGGCTAAATGTAGACGGTGTTCCACGTACATTTTGAGCATGGATCGATTAGGACTCTTTCGGCCTCTATCGCCTAGATACTTATATAGAGCATCCGGTTCGAGGTCCGGCCTCTATTGTTCAGATACTTATATAGAGCATCCGGTTCGAGGTCCGGCCTCTATTGTTCAGATACTTATATAGAGCATCCGGTTCGAGGTCCGGCCTCTATTGCCTAGATACTTATACAGAGCATCCGGTTCGAGGTCCGGCCTCCGTACTGTCAGATTCTATTATTTGAAGTTGAGGTTCTGGTTTGATGTTCTTTGTGCTTGGATTCTCATAGGCATTTTCTATTTAGCTATAGTTTCTGTGTACTCGTCGGGCTTATGGGGGTCCGTTCGGGTTTTTAATTTAAACTTGCGCATGAGTGTACCTTCTGGGCTTATGGGGGTCCAGCTAGGTGTAATTAGCTTGTAGATTACTGTAGTTAGTTCTTTCTACAATTGTGCGCATTCCATTATTAGTTAGTTTTCCGTTCTTGATCTCTGTTTGTGTTATTCCTTCTTTTCATATTGCTTTTACCTTTCAAATTCAGTCGGCCTATGATGCCTACTGAGTACCTGTTGTTTTGGTACTCATGCTACGCTCTGCATCTATTTCGTGATGCAGGTCCGAGCACCGATGGCGGCGTTGATCCGGCTTAGGTAGTCCGATCCGAGGCGGGGTGAGCACACGGCGTTACGTACTATTTGATCTCCATCTGTATATATAGACTTGTCTTTTGCCTTTCGAGACAGTCGAGTCTCTGTAGTCCACTTTTGGGACTTGTACTCTTTTGTTAGTAGCTCTGTACTAGTGACTTCCAGGTTTTGGGAGGGATCTTTATTTGTATTTATGTTTTGGTTTGCGCCCGCCTGTTTTATTGTTATATTAAATTTTATCTACTCCTATGTAGTTTCTGCCCTCAGACCCATTACTTGTTGTTCCGGGTTACGGGTCGGCTTACCTACTGGTGGGTTATAGTAGGTGCCATCATGGCTCGAGGAAATCGGGTCGTGACACACTGGAACTGACATCCAAAGAAACTGCCATCGCTTAGATAATACACTAGTTCTCACAACTTTTTTACCATCTTCAGTGTCTTCACACAACATAGAGACAAGACTTCGGTCTTTTAAGTCTTAAATACTACAACGGATGTTCTTGATTGAATGTATACCATCAGTCTTAAGACTTGATAGTACGCCCAAATATGGACCTACCACAAAAATTGGGAAAGTTGTGTGTGTAGCAACTGACTGCTGCTCAGTGCTCACGGTCATATCATATGCCAGCAAAAGATGTAGAGAATATTTTAGAAACATTTTTCTCTATAATATTGGACTATGATAGTCTTTTATGGAGCTACATGAACAATGACAATCCAATTCAAATAGTCTTGCAACATACTTATGTCTTTTGGGAGATCGAGTGGGGTAAAATGATTTGTTTGTTTAGATTGATCGAATCTCAAATATAATAACAGTGACAATTCAAATAGCTAATCCTATTTGTAGAGCATGAACGTTTTAATAAATATAGATATATTACAATGGAGACTAGAGAAGATAAATAAACTAGAATATTTTTTTCAATAAGTGAAGGGAATTCATTTGCTTATGAATATAATTGGTGGAGCACCAGGACCATGCTTGTGAGCTCAAAAATTATATATAACTCATGCTACTACTGTGGGTTAAGTTTATCACCACAATAGACTTCTCAGTTTACTACTGTTGCGCCGAAATCGAACACGCAAGTGTACGCGATCGCACAAGTAATATTGTGGCTTTTAAAACAACTAGATTATCGAACCCAAAAGACTAGTCAATTAATTATTCTTACTAAATTATATTAATTCTAATTATTTATTTAAGGGGAGGATTTCAAGAGACGAATATATTAACTAAACTAAAAATAAAGATAAAATAACTAAAAAAATAATTAACTAAGAAAAGATAGATGTTTACACAATCAATGAATGAAACGATCTAGAATTATAATTTAACTAACAATCATGTTTAGCATCAATTTCATCAACTTATTTGATTATCTAGTTATTGATTCACAGGGTTATGTATGATCATGATCTCCCGACCTCTAATTGCCTACGATAAATGATAACCTAACTACATCGTTGAGCAGGGATAGGTTGGATCAAGTACCGAGCATTACGATTTCTTCCTGTATAATGACCAAGCATGGTTTCTAGGTATATTTCTATCCTAGATACAAATTAACCCTAATTATTAAGAGAAAATCATGCTCCTTATATTCCACGTTCTATCCTCTTATTCCTCTCTAAAGTTCAATTGAGACAATATGTTTATTTCAATGGTGATCAAGCATCAAAATATACTATTTAGCACAATTCAAGCTCAAAAAGGACAAATATAAATACTAAATGTGAGACAAATAATGATTAAAAATATGTATTTTGGCCTCACATCAACTAAAAAAAAAAAAAAAACTTTTCCTTCAAAGCACGAGCTATTTCTTTCCTTGTGTAGTACCCAGCACACACGTTGTGCCAAGTTTCCGGGGCTTAGCTTCCTTTACAAAATTAGTTTGATACGTTGCAATCTGTTCAAACGATAGGAGCCTAAGGTTATCAATAAGAGAAGACAACTGAAATGTGTGGAGATGATCTTGGAAGGCTTAGGAACTCCTGTGTCATTTCAGCATGATCCGGAAACGCATCACTCCCTAAGAATGATGCAGCAATGACAAACTTTTCTAGCACGATCGCATGCTTGAGCAAATATTTTACCAAAGGCAGCACAAACTTATTTTCACTTAGTAGTCCCCAAAGGTTATCAATCTTAACGGTCTTCAGATGTGGAAATGAGCCGTTAAAATTATGTGTCTCAAACCTCATGGTTTGTTTATCCTTATTTGTGTACCTTGACAGCAGGTCCTGTAGAAAAGAATTTTCTATGTTAACCAGTTACTCTACTTAGATGGAAACAAGAAACCAAAGAGTTGATCGTGGATAAAATAAAAAGGTGATAATTTTTAAATTCAACGAACATCTCAAGTGCTTAGCATTTAGCAATGTTACATACAATGCAGTATGTGCAAACAACAAAAAAAATGTTCCAAAGTTTCATCAAATCTGATCATTCACACCCTCGCATGAAGGTGAGAACAATCCCTTGTTAAGCATCTTTTTCCAACAGCTACAAAAAGTTCAGTCAAGGCAACTCAAGTTGAACCATTTTCTTGACAAAATTAAATTGAGAGAACAAGAGAGTTCCTCTAAACATCTTACACAAAAACAGAATAATAAACACGCTGCTGCAGCAGATTTAGCAAAGAGAAACCATCAACTTTCCAGACTAAAAAGCAGATTCTGATAACCAAACAAAACAACATTGAAATGAAATTTGCAGAATTTGAACTACACATTCCCTGGAGCAATATATGTGAACACATTGAGAAATACACACCTCAATGAACAAGTACCGTAAAATGGTGTAAATCTCATCTAGGATGGGTAAAACTAATTAAACACAGACGGCAGTTGCAAATAAGACTGCACAGCACTTATTTTCCTATGGGCTTAAATGGTGTCTTGAACATTGTATTAGCAACATTTGGGTGGAAGACCACCCATAATTTATTGTGAATGCTGTCAAGGGAGTTACAAAAACTTTTTGGCACTATTAACCTATTATTGAAGATACTAAAGAGTTGATTCAAAGTGATATGTACAATTTTACAGAGAAGTCTGTGTGGCTGATTCTTTAGCTGGGATACAATCACTTATTGGATGTAGAGGAGAAAATGTTACTTTTTTCTCCTTTCTAGTTCTTGTGAAAACAACATACACGGAAGCAATCTCCACAAGTCAGAAGATATTGTTGTGAAGCTCTCTTCTTTTTTTATAATGAAGTAATAGGTTTAATTAAAGAAGGCATCAAGAAGATGCAGAGATAAGCAAATAGAGAATAAGGCTACATTGTTGCCACAAAAAGCAAAAGTGAGACCTTGTTAGCTACATCACTTGTGAAGCTCATAATTAAGTACTTAAACTAGTTATGTTTCAAATTGCAAATGAGAGTCCTCCTTTTATATATTAACCCTCTTTTTTGCTTACACATTAGAGACTTATCTTTTTTGAACAGGTAAGGAAGCCCCGCCCCTCTCTTGATAACAAAAATAAAGGTCTAAAAGAAACTTACTCTTGGTGAATCCCCAAACCAGTCAATGACCAATGTCTCAAGATCCAATGAGCTCTGTAGAAAGCTGCAAATGCCAGGAAAGTCCAACTGGTCTTCAGCTACGCTAAGTTCTAAAAATTTCCGTCTTGATGGTGGAGACCGCCACCCTTTCAACTCCAGAATGGACAGGCACTTATAAACCAAAAAGATAAACCAGAATATGTCAAAACAAGGAAACATGACATACTTGACAAATGAGATGCAAATTGTTGAATAATTCATTAACAAAAATAGCTTGGACTATACGACTGTGATTTTCCACATCAAAGTATTCATTGTTGTTTTAAAAATCCAAAGATAGATGGACCTTTAAACACATGGAAAACCCCATCAACAGGACTTAAATGTAAGATCAATATAAATCAAACCAAATTTTACACGTTCTATCAATTGCAAACTCTTTACTCTTTTGTACTTAGCAACTTAATTATCAAATTATCCCAAGTAGTGGCACTATTAATGTTAACTAAAGTAATATTCAATGGCAAATAAAAAGAAATTCTGATTTATGGATAGTGAAGAGTAAATAAACCTCGATGCACCAGGTACTCAGTTCAAGATTCTCGACATGGGCAACGCCATGAAGAAGTTCCTTCAAATAGCTAAACTTCTTCTCCAAGTTGCTTTCCTCGTCCTCAAAATCAAAATTTAAACGAAGGATTGCATAAACAAGTGAAGCCACATTTGTCTGCTCAATGCGTATCTCACTGCACATTCCTATAATTTCCAAATGCTTAATATGTGGGGCTATTATTTCGAGCCAAATATCATGATTCTTATCGTAGTACTCTTCTATCGTCAATTCTCTCAGCTTCACAGATCTAATTTCCAGACGCTGTATGCCCGAAACTTTTCGTAGTTCCAAACACTCCAAGTTAGGGCAACCAGATAATACCTTTTCAGTAGCACCATCCGTCAGTTCAGCATTCCCAATCGAAAGAGAAACTAAATTACTCCAATTAGCACTACCACAAGGATTCAATTGACAATAACTTAAAACCAATTCCCTTAAGGACGAATTTTTATACCCAAACTGAGGAAACTCATAATTTTGTTGACTTGAATAAAAATCAAGTGTAAATACTTCAACATTAGCAACTTTAGTAGCAAAATGTACCCATAAATCAACATCTTTAGCATAAATCTTATCGTACCTAAGGCTGCTCACAAACAATCTCTTGATTTTCTCGCAAGATTTCCAATAATAAAGTTCTCTGTTGATCAAAGCCAGGTAAGCAAGAATGTCATTTTGATTTTCACTATTGGGGAAAGTGAAACCGAGTGACAATGGAACGGACATCCAAAGAAATCGCCATCGTGTAGAGAGTATGCTGGTTCGCACAACTTGTTTTTTGTCCCATAACTTAGAGAGAATGTGGAGTAGAATCGGCTCCGGCAGATCACTCAGCCGGTCTCCTCCTCCAGCCGCCGCCATGATTTTCTTCTGGGTTTCCATGGAGTGTGCAGTTTTGGTAAAGTTGGCGCGAAAGGGGAAACGAAAGAAAATTATTTAGGTCAGTTCATATATAATTGAATTAAAATATACTTTTGAAATGATTTAATATAAATTATCGCTGAAATGATAAGTAGATTCTGATACTTGTATCAGTTTGTATTTTGGATTATTCTATTAATCTTTTGTCAACTGAACTCTTGAATTCAATTAAAATGAGATTTTTAAGCCCCTTCAATTATGTGTGTAGCTCACTCTCCTTTACATAAAATGACATGTCATATCCACGTCACTTATATTAATGTCATATGTCATAATTATTTCATAACTATTTTTAAAAATTATTAATCAAAGTTATTTAATAAAAGGAAAAATAATAAAATTTTAATTTATTCTTTAGAGTATTACTGACCAAAAATTGTGACTCCGACGAACTTCACCAATTTCTGTTCAACTTTTTGGTGAGCTTCATTTCTCCGATTTCATGTTCTGCATTTTCATATGTTTTTATGTGCTTTGTTTGATCTATTGATATGTTTGTTTAATGAGCGAAAACAATGGTGAAGCTCTTGGTGAACTATAATGGAAAAAATGAGAACTCCATACATCCAATTCTCCCCATTTTCACGGCCAAAATTTACGGAGAAGCCATCGCCGTCGTCGTCGCCACTTTTGCCGGCGAAATGGCATATACTCTCTCCCTCACCTGTCTACATCTCCGCCGCACACCATCACCATTTTTCTTTCCTCCTCCAACCTCCACAAAACCAACAACCTAAGTCATCACACCACCAGATCTGGCCGAAAAACCTCTTCGCCGCCATGACCTCGCACCCTCACCCACTTCATTCTCCTCTACATTAACCAGTGCCGCCTCTCTCTCTCTCACTCCACTGTGAAATAGTGGTCTCCGGCGTGCACCACCAACGCCGCTTCTCTCTCTCACTCCACTACGATTCAGTGCTCCGACGAGTACCACCAGCGCCGCTTTCTCCCTCCGCGGTGAATCAGTGGACTCAAGATGTGCCGAAGATCTGGTAAATTGATCTTAATAGATTGTGAAGAAGGAAAAAAAAAAGGTTGGGTTTGGGATGAAAATGTTTGAAAATGATGGGATAGCGGGTGAAGAAGACGGAATTTTTTAATTAATTGTTTTTTAAAAATTATTTCTTTTATAATTTTAATATTTTTAAACCCAAAAATGCCATTCACTCTCCTTGAGAGCGTGTAGTTACACATTTTTGCCAACTCAAACATTCTAATGTCACATAAGTCCGATCAATGGTCAGAGAAATTTGTTAAATTGTGTTTTATTGGGTCTAAACAGTTGACAAATGATTAAGTAAGAGGGTCCAGAATACAAACTAATACAAGTACAAAGGTCCACCAGATCATTTTCGCCTAAATTATCCATATAGTCAATACTTTAGTCCAAAAGTGTCAATTCCATTAATAGTTTGGTTAATACCAACGTGTACATGATCGGGTTGGTTCGGATTTTTGAAAGAGCAACTTTCACATATAGCAAACATAAAAATCATATTTGTATGCTAGAGCTATAGTTTGCATAATTGCACTCCTTAACAAACTTTATATTTGCTATGACTATTAATATGTGTATTTCGCTATACATATACAAAAGAAGCAAATGTATAATCGATTTCAGTATACATATACAAAAGAATGAATTGTATAATTTGTATTTGTATAAAGCGAGAAAGAGAGAAAGACTAAAGAAAACTGGGCAGGGGAAGATCGTATTTGTATAATCATAAGTGTATAGAACGAAAATATATACATTTGTATTTGTATATACAATTTTCTCCCGCTTTATACAAATACAAACACAAACACAAAATATACCTTTCACCAATGGTAGAACAACATTATTTTCCCTTGGTTTTCCATAAAAGTTAATGAACTTGATGGTCTTTAGATGTGGCAATGAGCAGTTAAAATAACGTGTCCATAATCTCCTCATTCGTTCATCCTCATTTGTGCACTTTGACAGCAGTTTCTGCAGGAAAAAATCCAACATATTAACCAGGTAGAAAGCAAAGGAGTTGATTGCACACAGATTGAAAAGTGTGATAAAGAAACTTACTCTTGGTTTGCGATTGAACCAGTCAATGATCAATGTCTCAAGATTTGATGAACTCGATAGAAAGCTGCAAATTCCAGGGTAGTCCAACTTTTCTAAGGCTGCGTTAAGTTTTAAGAATTTCCAGTTTGATGGTAGAATAGGCCACCCTTTCAACTCCAGTATGGATAGGCACTTATGAACCAAACAGATACGTCAAAATAAAGAAATGCAGCATACTTAGTAACAGATACTGATGAATTCAATAACAAATAATAAGTCACAAAATCTGAGTAAGAATAAACCTCGATGCACTAGGGGCTCAATTCAAGATTTTCTACATGGGCAACGTGGTGAAGAAGTTCCTGCAAATATTTGCACTCCTTCTCTGCATTCTTGGGAAAATAAACATTTAAAGAAACGACTGCAGTAACAAGTGAAGCCACATTTCTCAGCTGAAAATGCATCTCCTTACAGCACAATCCCCAAATTTCCAAATGTCGAATATACGGAGCATGAATTTCAAGGCAATGGCATTCATCATTATCATGTTTTAGAATCAATTTCCTCAGCTTCACAGAGCTGATTTCCAGACGACGAATACCAACAACATTATCTAATTCCAAGCACTCCAAATTAGGAGAACCTAACAATACTTTTTCCATTACATCCTCAGTCATATCAACATCCCCAATCGAAAGAGAAACCAGATTACTCCACTTCACATCACCAGAAGGTCTCAATTGACAAAATCCTAACGCCAAATTCCTCAAAACAGTATTCGTATACGCGAATTCAGGAAACTTATACGCCAAATCTGGATAAGTAATAACATAAAATTTCAACGAAAACTCTTCACCCTTACCAATATTAGTAGCAAAGTACACCCAAAAATCAATATCATGATCAATATTCACGTAACTATGAATAAAAACCCTAAATGATTTAATTTTCTCGCAAAACCTTCTATAATGAAGCTCTCTGTTAACAGAAGCTACGTAAGCGAGAATATGTTTCTCTCTGTAAGCTTTAGGATCATCTGAAAAGTCGAAATCGAGTGACGCTGGAACCGATTTCCAAAGAAATCGCCATTGCGATGATAATACACTGGTTTGAACAACTTGTTTACTGTTTGGTAACATTGAGAGGATGTAGAGGAGAATCGGCTCCGGCAGATTACTCAGCCGGTCTCCTTCTCCGGCCGCCACCATGATTTTCTTCTGCCTTTCCATGAAAATTGAAACGAAATGAGTAAAAACTTCACTTCAGCGAGCATCTATTTATTCAGTGCTCAAAACAATTACAAATTCAATGCTCTAATGTTTAAGTTCTTTGAATTTAAAAGACAATTAATAATATTATTTGCATCTCTTCATATGCACTAATGTTTATTAAGTTCTTTGAATTTAAATTTAGAAGGATAAATGTTCTTAATTCATTGAGTATGGAAGAAAAAAAAATTGTTACTATAGTTCAATAATAATGGGAAAAGAAATAATCATAAATGATATTCAAATTTATTACTGTAACATTTTTTGTGGTATGGAAAGGTTTATCGTCGGTTTTTTCAAAAAAAAAAAAAAAATAGAAAAAAACTGACTGCCTGAGTTGGTTTCATCTTGGTTCTTTGAACACACTCAATGCTAAAATTTTAAAAGATTGTTTGATACGAGGGATAAAGAATATAATTGTAGGATAAAATTTGGAATTAACTTTATCTCATACTTAATTTAAGGTATCAACTAATCAGGATTATTTCACTGTACTGAATGGTGGGAATTGGGATATCATCCCATATAAAATGTGGGATGAAATAATCCCAATCCGAAATATGATTGTTTATCTCATCTCACATACCAAACGACTACTATTTTTTTTTTTTTGAATAAGTAACATTTGTATTATAATTCAACACTTAGATAGTGTGATAAACCCTTTACAACAAGTCAAAGTACAGCAATATATCAAAGGACTCCCAGTTCTAACACATCTAGGATATTTTCTGCATCTATATGAGAGTTCTTTGTACACCAAAAACACAAAAGCAAAATACAATCTGTTTTTATTTTTTGTACTGTTCTACTTCTGTCTTCGAAACACCTAGCATTTCTCTCCTTCCAGATGGTCCACCATATACAAGATGGTATGGTTCTCCGGTAGCTCATGTTTTTAGCTCCCTTCCCAGATTCTTCCCAACTAGATAGAGTGTCAACAATCTTGCTAGGCATTGTCCGTTGTATGCCTCTGAGATTAATGAAAATCTTCCATAGTTGGTCAGTGATTCTACAATGCAAAAACTAATGTCCCACTGTCTTAGTTGCCTCACCACATAAACAACAGTGCGTGACTAAGATAATGTTTCCTCTTTCTTAGGTTTTCATGTGTCAAGACAACTTCTTTTGCTATCAATCATGAGAAGCACGCCACCTTCAAAGGTGCTTTGGTTCTCCAGATTTGTTTCCATGGCCATATGGAGTTCTGTGCCGCTGTCAAGTTCAAAAGTTTGTACCCTGAACTTACTTTGTATGCCCCTTTGTTGTGCCCATTCCACCATAGTATGTCCACCCCATTCTATAGACCTTGAAAAGCTTCAAGAATTTTGAACAACTCAATCAGTCTAGAAATTTCCCAATCATTATAAGTTTCTTCTGAAGTTTAATTCCCAGCCTTGGAATGCCCACATGTCAGTTATTGTTCTGTCCTGGTGGATAACTAAATCAAACAGATCAAGGAACTTCTCTGCAAGACTCCAATTACCTAGCCACCTATCTTTCCAGAAAATGGTTTTATTACCATCACCTACACTAATGGTAGTGTGGTTCAAGTAAAATAGGCCACTAGTTTCTGATAGATCTCCAAACAGTGACACCATAAGGATTGTTTGCTTCTTCAGTCATCCACCCATCCAATTCTCCATACTTTGTTCTGATCACCTTTATCCATAGAGAGTGTCTTATGGGCATATCTCCAAACGACTACTATTTTTATATGCAAGCTCATCTTGAGAATACATTTCTGAGGCTATAAATAGGAAAACTTCAGCTAAGGAATAAAAACCAAACAAGGTAACCACTGAGCTACAATTGTTACTAAAAGCCACTACAAGTTACAACAAAGATCATACAAAAGGATGATACAAGTATTGGTTTCCCTAAAACTTACAATGCCATCCAAGAAACTTTCACTATTAATATACACTGGAATAGCTACACAATTGTGAAAAAGATTGATTCAAATTTATTTGACATCACTTTTTTCTTTGCCAAATCTACAAATAGCAAAATATGTCTTAAGCTAATTCGTTCCTTGTTGGATAAATGGTGAAGAGCTAACATCAGTTGTACTGTAAAATGAGTCCTCTGCTCCACCATAATAGGTGTCTTCCTTTTCCTCGTCCCACTTCACGACTTCTCTTATATACTTGAATGCCTCATCAACTGTAACTCGGTCTCTTGCCCGAGCTTGCCAAACAAATAGCTTTTTACCAGTGATAGAAGTATAAAGGTCTTTAAACTTCATTGCGACATAATAGTATGCTTGGTTTGCTAGTGATAGGTTATTATGGTGAGTCCATACTGGACTGAAATCGCTGAACCACTCGCAAGAGTCCAATGGTACACGAACGATCTTCTCCTCGAATAGATCATACTTGTTCAAGACTAACACGAATGGGGTTTCTTTGAAACAGGGATGTCTGACCATTGTTTCCAAGAGTTCTTTGATATGCATCATCTTGTTCTGAAGTAGTGTACCACTACCAGAGTCCTCCTGAGTAAACCACATCTGATCATAGTCACTCAGGGCCGCACAAAATACTACAACACGAACATCTTCAAACATCTCCACCCATTTGCATCCTTCATTCATTCCGTTGGCATTTATTCTAATTAGTTGGTACCTATCAGGATATGCAATGAGTCTATGTCACATAACCATCAAGCTAGAGTACATCGAGAGAATTTTCAACATCTAAAACTAAAAAGATAATTATCACTTAGCGGCTAACGCGATAAAATGTAATTGTCCTACTAGGAGGAGAATGGTTACCTAGTCAGAGGTGGTGCTGGAGCATCCAGATTGTCTCCATAGGTTTCAGACATTGGGCTACGATCATCCAAGGAGAACTCCATAAAAGCCAAACCATTGCCTTGGGTTACTCCTTCAGCATACAGTATATCTCGCTCGGAAGGTTCATACTCATTACTTGATACCTCAACAGCCTACAACACAGGAAAAAAACAATTTAGTATCCGTTATCCATCTTCTGTAGTGGTTGGCATTAATCAAACTAAGAATCTATTCACTAGTAGGTATACTCCAGAAAAGTAAAATGGGTCTTACGTCCACCTGAAATAACTTGTCTCAGGAAAGGATTTAGATTCAATATTACTCAATTAAAAGAAATAACAGTATATAGCTGAACCATGAGAACACTACAGATCTTTAGGGAGATATGTTACCAGGAGAGCAGAGCCAAATGCATATAGAAGACATATGGTCGACAACTCAGATTAACTAGATAACCAAAACAACTCGTTACCTGTTTACGTTTAAGATAGTGCAAAAATGAGTTGTGTAACTACATTGCTCAAGAGACTTTTGACAATTTGATTCAATAAGACTACTCCTCAACAACAACAAAATTCACTGTTTCCAAAAGAGCCCCGGCTCATGTGCAGAAAATTCAAGTATTTATGAAAAGAGGGAATATGACAATGGGGGAAACAAGTAAGAATACTCCTATGCTCCAAAAAGTACCTTGCTCAAGAAGTAATCTGCTACATCTGGAAGGAAATGAAGCTCATTTCTTCTCTTGTATGTTTCTTGTATAGCAGGATCCTTCCACACCTCTTCAACCAGAGGAGCATATTCACGTGTTGCTGCAGGAAAAAATGCATCTAAATCTCCCGTGGCAATGATGTCCAGTAGCCAATCAGAGAAATGCTTCAACCTCGGGTTCAAGGAATAGATGCACTGGTTAGTTTCGGCAGATCCCACGTCACCACCTGTAAAGTTGAACTTAGTTACTAACTTGCAGCCAAGTGTTCCTTTCACCGTGACATTGTGAATCATCAATGAAATTTGAAACTATGTAGTCGATACAATTCCAAATAGTGAAGGTTATTAATGTACCAACGAGGATATTTTGTGACCTTAGTCAAGTCGCAATATCTTTCTAGTAAGTGGCATGCAGCATATAAACTCCATATAATAAGACTGTAGGAGACTTCAAGTCTTTGAAATTGGTCAACGATGAAACAAGTAAATAACTGAAAATTGACAATGTAATAACTCCCTTGAAGATTCCTCTCTGTGACTTCATTTACCACTCTAAATTGAAACTTTACTCTTTACTAACATCGAGAATTGAAAAGAGCTGCTCTATCTTTACATATTTTATTGCAAAAAGACATCCCAAAGGGAAATCCATGACAAAAGTTAGCTACTTTACGGAAATCAGGATAACTCAATTTCACTTCTCGCAAATCTAGTTGAAGAAAAATCCCATTAATTTTTTTTTTAAGTGACTTTGACTATTTGAGTATGGGTGAAAATTTAGAGCAGTAAAGTATAACATTTCTGCAGTTCTTTTATTTCTTCTTCCTCCGCAATTTGTTAAGTAGGACAGGGATTCCACTACAGACAAAACTATCACTAGTGGAATAAAGCCCTTGCCACAGAGGCAAAGAGGGCCAGAGCTCCAAGTCCAATGGTATGATCACTGATATACTCGACTGGTGCAAGTACTTTTGTAAATTAACAGGGGACTTTTTATCACTAATTTTAGAGATGTATTTAAAAAAACCTTCAGCCTCTATTCTTGACAAAGCCTCCTCTTCAAAGCGCTCCCTTCCATCAAGAAGAATGCTCAAATATTTGTACATGTTGCTTTGAATCATCAGCTTTATATCTTGAACTTCTTCAGTACTGAACTTGTTCCCATACAAAAATTTTGCCTGCTCAGAAGGTTGTCAAAAATGAGTATAATAACAGAGAGCAAGGAAGTACAATGAATCACTAAATGACTAAGAAAAGTCAATTTCCTTTGTTGATAACTGAAAAATCCCCTAGAGCAAGTGGCACACAATTCGAAACTCAGTGTTGTCCCTCTACCCTTCTCCACTTGAGGAAAGTCAATATTAACTATTGAATTTCATTTCACCCGCTAAAAAGTAATATGCAACAAGGCAGAGTAAGAAACAGAGACAGAGTCAAGAAAGAGAAGAGAACTGAAATTGTATACAAACAAGCACATAGCCAATTGCCAGGAACTCATTTTGTTTCAAGCTTGATTCTTCAGCTTTCTTCTTTGTTCTATCCCAAAACTATGTCCATGTGTGTTCAATTTAACATAAGGTTCTAATTCGTAATATACCATAAGATTCCTGGATTTCAATTCAATTTGGGTTGCCTGTGGAGGCACTTCGTTCAAGCTTCCCAACGATAAGTTTCTAGAGAACTGTTATCTCTATTATAGCCAAAAGGAACATAGTATTGAGAAAGAAGTGAGGAAGTTGTCAAACATGAGTAGATGGACTATACCGGCCCACACTGCTCATCACACTTTCAGACCAATCTTCCTATATGGCCGATAAAATTGCATCAGTAATGAAACAAAGGGCATAAAGTTTTCTAGTAAACAACAACCCCTAACTAGTTTGGTTAGAGAGATAAACTTTAAACTCAATCAGAAAAAATAAACAAAATAGAGTTTAAACCACACTACATATTTCCGACCTTTTAGACTACCGGAAGTGGACCATCTAAACTTTTGTGCTGAATTGCCTCCTTCAAAAAGCGAGCAAGAGGCTCTGGTTTGTAAGATATCCCAGCCAGTATCGCACACTAAATGAGGGATTTCACTCTTTCATCCAAGCCTCAGCTTCTTGTCTTGAATGATACTCCTTCAGTCCCATTTTATACAACGATATTTGAGGGGACATGGAGTTTAGGTATTAATTTGACATATATATTATATAGTTGTATTGGAATAAAACATTAAAATAATGGCCGAAAAGCTAGTTCGGCAGAGAACATTGCTTCAAAGTCTAAAGTATGAATCGTTAAATGAATTGAATTCTTGAAAGTTGTATAGAATATTCTTATCGTAATAGTGAATATCTTGGGACATTCAAAGATGGAAAAAGTCATATTAGTAGGGATGGAGAGAGAAAAAAACTCTATATTATTTTATCTCTGCATGGCTTATAACAAAGTTTATCAGAATATTCCATATATAGAAGCTTGACTTCAGATTAAAAAAAGGAACACTAAATGAAGAAAAGGCATCTCCTCTATAAAGCGGTATGCTATAAATAACTTGGACAAATCCAATACGGCAATACCTGCTTGAAAATAGTGCTTGTTCCGGAACTTTCAAGTCCAAGTAAAAGTAGCTTCTGAACCCTTTTTTGTTCTATATAAGTTGTAACAGTAGTATAATTGCTAGGTTCATCCCTCTGTCCATGGGGCTGACCAGTAGGTACTGGTAGCGACAACAGGGAGGAGATAAACCGCGTAAATGCCTGTATAACAAACAAATATTAGATATTTAAGAACCAACTAGTCCTACTTACAGAGTAGGATGAATCCGAAATCAACTTATTTTTGCTACCTTTTCCCATATGTTACCCCGAATATTATTTTGACCTTCTTCCTCATAGCGACCATCATCATATACCCAAAAATGAGTGTCACGGGGACATTGCACATTTGCAAGCTGAAATAAAAGATAAGTATGATTATTTTTTTTTTGATAAAGATAATGTTGTATTCATCAGCATTAAGGATATGCTGGAGACCTCCAAAAATTGGTTTCCAACAAGAGAAAAAACAAAAAGGCTAATAGATTACAAAGTGCCTATAAAATCCAAAATTTGTGCAGCTTCTTCTATCCCTTCATCTTTACACCAAAAATAAAAAGTAGTCGAGCAGTTTCATTTGACTTTCTCTATTGAATTAGCTTTGTTATCATAGTATCTGCTATTTCTTTCTTTCCAAATACAGAAAAGAAACATCTAAAAGATGAGAATGATTCAATGCAGAAAAGTCGTTTATGACATGATAACAGTTCCATTTTGATAAGATCCATTTTCGCGAGAGCCTTAACTTAATGTGACATAGACATGAGCACAGTTTGTCAAATAAACATCTCATATCAGCATCACTGGACACTTTTTCATTTTCTGGCTCCGATTTTGTGTAACCTCAATCATGAATATGTTGGAACTTGAAAAAAGAAAGATATATCTCTTCTAAAAAAAAAAGAAGATATATCTCATTCAGATTCAGATTTCACACTGAGCTTTTGATATGTGTGTCCCAGTACTAATCCAAAGAAGGGGGGTACTCAATAAGAAAACAGAATGAAAAAAAATTGAATCTAGTTAGAATGGATTGGCCGTACCTATCCAATCAATAATTGTTAATGACTGACTCGTTATTCACTCATTTTGGGTCATAATCACTATGCTTTTCCAAGCAGACATTTTTTACAGTTTTATTTCCCCGTTGGACTTCTGTTTTTTGATAAATTAGGTAAAGTCACAAACATTATATATCCTTCAAAGATTTTCAGGACAACAAAGACTTGGGTACTAAGAGACATTCCTCGTCGAATAATCCAATCTACTATTCATGAAAAGAATGACTGCAGCCTACTAAAACAGGTACCATATTCCTGACCAATAGGCAGCCGGTCGCAAAATTACAATTAATTATGAGCGTAGACCTACTTTATAGTTTTACAGTTGTAGAAGACAACAACAGATATAAACATGAGGGACATTTCATTACCAAATCTCTCTTAGAACGGTAATCTCAGAGCTATAAATGTTTACTTGGATGTAGATTTTATTTAACTTCACAGTATATCAGTAAAATGATTGCAGCCGACATAGGTCAGAAAAATCAATGCTGCAGGCAACATTTGGTGAAAGAAATCCCTAAAGGAAACAGCAAGACAACAAGTGACAGAATTGACCAAAAAAAGAGGAGAAATTATTCACCACCTTAAACAGGAAAACTTCAAGTGAAAAGACATAAACTGTGGCTAGTAATAGAAAGTAACCATTAGCTTGGCATTTAAATAGTGTATAGTAATTATTCTGCGACAAGTTATTGCCTCCAAAATATGAATGGGAACTTTGTCGTACAAACAACATACCTTCAACACCTTGAGTTCCAGTTTAGTTATCTCTCGGCCATTAATATAGACCTGTGTGGTTCCATTGCTTGCATGTGGACTAAGTTTCCCAGTAAAATTCAGGTTTGAACTCACAATTCTGTCAGGTTTTTCTCCTTCCTGTTGAATTAAGAAGCCAAAGCTGCATCAACTTTCTTATTTCCTGATAGGGATTACAATGAATGATTAGTTTAACTTCATTAAACAAAATTACCTTTCCCCAAAGTCCAGATTCTTTGTCATACCAATAACTTCCAGGCTTTAACTTCTGAGGTGGTAAAGGGCACCCAAAGAGTTCTGCCATCTCATCAGGCTTCAAAGGAAATCCATTAATAATCAACTGCTCTGGTCGGAGCTGATTAGCAGCACATTCTTTTTCTGCTTTCATTATTTGCTTGACTTCCAAGGGACTAAGCAAACGTGATAATACTCTTGAATGTTTGCCAAGCTTGAACCTCTTCGACTCATCAATTGGCTCACTGATGCAACTTACACATTTCCGCCCCTCAGGCATTGAACCCATTGCTCTGAGCACACAATTGACGCAATACTTTGCATCACAAACCAAGCATGACTCTTTATTTTCCCACTTCCCTTTCCCACACCTACAACAGAATCTTGATTTCTTTTTCTTCTTTCTTTCCTTGGAAACTCCAACATATTCCGGAAAGACTCGGTTCTCAATGTCCACCACTTTTCTTTCAGATCTATTAACAGAATTGAAAGTGACCATATGGGCTCTTCTCCCCTCATTGTGCTTTGCAGCATTCTCAGAGGGATTATGCTCGGACCCAGGGGACGCCGAGGGGGAACCTGAAGAAGAATCAGGGCTCTGCAGTACAGACACCTGGGACTCTGAACTACCAGAAATCCTTGGACTTTGACTTGGTTGCTGTGACACGTGCAATGGGATTGGCTCTATAACAGGTGGAACATCCTGGCCTATGGATCTTCTACATTCTGAAAGAGGTTCTGCTGTTGATGCTGTGGGAATTGCACCAGATTTCACATCAACGGGTTCTACTCTAGGAAGTTCATATGATATTGGAGGACCAGTATACTCTGATGCTATTGAGTAATTCATTGCATCCTCCCCTGGGAAGGGAACTCCTGGAGGAAGCATCCTCCTCACCATCTCCCTCCAATTATCTCCACTATTCTTTTCCATCTTTATTTAATGCGAAAATCGCCAATCAGCTAGTGTAGTATTACCAATTGCAGCCTCAATTTCTCACACATCTATCACTTCTTAATACAGCTGATTCCACCATCATCTAGTAAACAGAAACATCTAAGTCAAATAACAATGTTATAATTACTTTCCAAGGAACTATTGTTAAGCATTCAACTCATGTGATTTTACATAGCCAAAATTCCCCCAAACACCTTCAATTTGGAAAAACTTCAATCTCACCATTTGATCGAAAGTTCAACACTTTGAAATCTGACAACCAAGCAATCCAAGCACAAAACTTAACTACTCAAACAACCAGACAAGACCCACAAACACATTTTATTAGAACAAAAATCAAAGCTTTTCAGAACCAAGGATGTGCTTAGTGGTCAATGAACTGCGTTGAGAACCATGAGGTCTCAGGTTCATACAACTTCAGTGATTTTACTGGTGGGATGTAACAGGTATCCTCTGGAATTAGTCGAGGTGCAGGAGAGCTGGCCAACACACCAGTGTTATCCAAAAAACAAAAAATCAAAATTTTCACGAAAATTAAAACCAAAGTTCATATCTTCAAGTGGGAATCTAACAATTTTGAACATTGAAGTACTGAAAGTTTCAGAATCAAACTTAACCAAAGCTAATCCACAGTTTCCAACCCTAAACGACTTTGCAACAGTTTCAACCCAAACACACAAAAATACAAGTACACAAACTAATATAAGTATGCAAAAATGACAAGAAAAGAGGTGAAATCTAGAAAGTTTTCACCTTTAAGTTAAAAAGAGGAAGAAAACTGAAAAGGGGTTGAGTAACTTTACCTGTGAAAGTGACTAGCAAGCTGAAAATATGAATCTTGATTAGAGATGATTAAAAATTGCTTTCACTTTTTATTGAGCTCCAAAAAGTTTGAAAAACTCAAAAGGGGTTAATTCTTAAAGCCTAATCTTTTGGGGGAATCAACCCTTTTGAACAAAAACGAAAGAAACTTGCAAAAAGAAATATATAGAAAGAGAGCAAAAGACTGGTGATATGCTGAATACAACCAAGATAGAGAGAGTTGGGGTAGGTAGGGTGGGTGGCATGGAGTAGTGGGGTGGGGGTGGGGGTGGGGGTGGGGGTAGGGGTGAAGTGGGTCCATGTGAAAGAGTGCACGGTTTTGGACTATGTTAAAGAAGATGGTGATGATGAAGAAGATGGACAAAGGGGCAGGTGGGAGAGTGTCAGTGCAGGGAGCGTGAGTACACGCTTCTGGGAGCGAGTGGGAGTTGGTGACCAGAAAACAGAAATTATATTTAATGCATAAATTATTTTTAAAAAATATTATCCGACTTTATTGTCTTCTTGTTTTCAATTTTATATTTTTTTTTAAAATGTTGTTCTACTCCATTGTTTTAGTATGAATTCTTTATAATTGTAATTGTTTTTACTTATTTAATTTTTTTATTATTTATTTAAGTCAAAAGTCTATCGAAAATAGTTATTATTTCTTTTTAATGTAAGAAAAGGATTACATAAACATCATTCTTTTTTTAAAATTGCTTATAAAATTACATTGAACTTCAATTTCTAAATGTTACCATCAATTTTTAAAATAGTTTATGCCGCATTTTAACTAACGTTACATGTGTAAAATATTTTATGCCACATTTAAAAATAAATTACTTATTTTTGAAAAGTATTAAAAGTAAAACTAATTCAATTCATCAAAACAACTAATTTTGCAACTATTATTAATTAAATATTAGAAGTACTAATACAGAGATCATTTGTGGTTTTGTCTTAACTTAAATATTGTATTAATTTCCAATTTGATCTCATAAGTCATAACTAATAAAGATAAAGTATCAATGGATTAACAATATTTTCCCTATTAGATCAGACAAAGCCTACTATTTAGGCAGTTGCAAGATCTCAATGATCATTAATAATCCATGTGGTCTTTTGTACTTCTTTATTATTGTGTGTTTTCTTTAAAACAGGTATTCAGTTCCAAAATAATTGTCACGTTTGACTTATCAAAATTTTATTTGATTAATTCTCAAATCTAAATTAAATTAGATTAGTTTTATATTTTAATACAAAAGTTATATGAAAAATCTTATAAATGGTAATTCTTCTAATATCTGATGAAAAAAATGTAAGTGTTGGTTAAAGTTGACTCTAAAAAAAGATTGTGACAAGTATTTCAACACGGAGGGAGTACAATCGAGATAAGATGCAAAGGTGGAGATGGTTCAGACATGTATATAAAAAAGTACAAATGCTCTAGTATTGAGGAAGTGCGAGAGGTTGGTGGTGATAGATTTGAAGAGAGGTAGGTAAGAATGGATCGAAGAAGATTGGGGAGAGGTAATTAAACAAGACATGATTCATCCTTAACTCACCAAGGACGTGACCTTAGATAGGATAACGTGAAGGTCGAGCTAGAATTAGAGTACACAGTTAATAGCATTATCTTATACTTCGATTTTATTACTGTTGTTATTTCCTTTATTTTGATTACAAAACCAAATCTCCCTTTTAACTCCGCAACTCTTCGTCAAATCATAACATGTTGATCTGATTGTGACCTGCAATTCCTTTTACAAAAATACATTCATTGTGGCTGTATTCAGAGAAATATGAAATACAGAACTACTTCAGAAGGCGCATGTCACGAGTTTGAACCCTGCTATACATAGAAGTATTGGTATTTAAACAGAGAAGGGTAAGTTTCAAACTGTGTGTCACTGACCCTCGGAAATTTCTCGGTTATAAAGAAAAACTCATTCAGAAGGTTCTTTCTTGTCTGCCTACTTCCAGATTTCTCAACCAGAGCTCAATATGAGAAGGTGGAGACATTTGCAGCAACTTTCCCACTAAATCCAGCCTTTGGATTTTCATGGTTAATAACCCGACCATGAAAATCCAACTGTCAAATTGGGCGGGTTATAATTTCATGAGCTAATAAACTGGCGGGTTATAATTTCATGAGCTAATAAACTGTTAACCGATCTCTTGTCCTAGAAAAACAGGCAATGCAGCTAGTTCAGATGCGCAACCACACTGTTGTATACAGAAGATGCAACATATATTTAATGGGATCAACTGAACTCAGTACCTTAGACACAAACTATATATGTGTCAACTAGTAACATTTCAACAAACATCCATTTTTTAACACAAAATTTCAGAAGTACAATGTGTTGAGTGCTAAGAACAAGAAATGTAGAACCGGTCAAGTTTAAACCTTGAATCCGCCTCTAGCTGTGTAACATTTCCATCTAGGGAAGAGAAACTCTAGCTTGCTTTTGCAACATAAGGGACTATTTATGGTATATATTATATTCAACCTTGAATCTGCAGACATGTACAATTGCAAGTACTAAACGTTGCAAATGTTCCTGTAATAAGAAAATCAACTTTAAATGACCAAAATAAAGATGCTACTGTATAAACAATTACATTCAGGGAGGAGAAATGAACTTTCTAAAATCTAAAGGTGAAGAAATGAGGTCTTCCAAGAAATTGTCCTCACTACCTGGGATCGATCTGCCACTTGCTCCTCCTGCTGGTCTAGAGACATTGGTGATTTCTTCTATGTGGTGCATCTTACGCTTCCCAGACTACCTTGACACACTTAACTCGGACATTGTTGCCAACTACAATTAACATCAAAGGGAGTTAAACATGAAGGTGGAAAGAGTGTCTTGAATATCAAGAGGACTCGGCAAAATAATTTTTTACAAGGAATACACTCCTTTGCAAATGTTCTACTAAAAAAAGAACCTTTCTTGTATAATTTAATGTGCTTGGTTCGGACTAAGCGTGCCTGTAGGGAGAGAGAGAGACGGGTGGCCCCCTTACCCCAAAAAAACGATAATTATGATAACTTAGGGATAACAGCCTAGAGCTAATTATCTTCTGGGGGTTCATAGCCTCATTGTGTTTCAGACATCTATCCAAAGTGCTCTAAATAGAAGAGCTACTCAAAGAAGGAAAGGACTCCAATTCAATTATTAAGCATAGAGAGCAATCTATAATCAGGAAAAGGCATGAAATCAAGAATAATGATAATCATAAAAAGCAATAGAGCTCCATATTTTCCTCAGTAATTTAATTATAACAATGTCGCTACTATAAATCTCTTTCTATCTCTTTTTTTCTTTGGTGGTGGTGGTTGGGGGGTTAACTAGGGAAATTTTATCAACCGCTAGACAAGGCGGTGCAAATGTGGAAGTGTGATAAAGACCAAAAAAACCCATGTTGATCTGATGTTTTGACCATCATTGGTTGTTCTAAAACAAGGATGGCAAAGAAACCAGATTCAATTTGATAAGTGGGCAAAGTACTTTCTAACAACAGATAAATTTAAACGAACATCATGCTCAATGCAAACCATATTTACCTAAATGGGTGCTCAATAGGTAATATCTCAGTGCAAGAAGTCCATTTCCATCTGATTCACATACTCTTTAACTCCCCCCGTTAATAGCTAGTAACTCACGAGGCAATGAAGCGTGATCCAGTTCCCAACAGTTCTTGGAGATGCTTGAGGCTTCTTCATCAGATAGCTTCCTTGCAGGAATCCGATGCGAAAACAACCTAAGTTCATCCTTTCCTAATAACTTAACAGCATGAGCCCCTACCTCTCTCCTTTTGAAAATAGTCCTGAAACCATCAACTCTTTGAAGATATGCAATACTCACACCATGTAAGTCAGTGTAACTACTCAAAGATATAACAATATCATAACATTGGTTATCCTCCATTAGAGAACTGCTGCCAGTACCTAAAGCATTCTCTTTATACAATGCCCATATTGAACCTTTCAAGGGGTAAATCCTATACAACTCTCTTGCTGCTCTTTCACTATCAACAACATGTGAAAACTTCTTCAATGATTTAACCAAAGCCTGTCGAGAAACCTTAAACTTCCCACAAGAAATGTGAAAACCCTTTTTCCCCCAATGCAGTAGTGCCTCATCACTATTACTTTGAAATTCCAACCAATTCAATCTCACCTTAAAAGGATGCGCAGAAATAACATCATCAATCAAAGCATAATCCCTTGGCATTCCATCATCATCATAAACAGCCCATACATGTCCTTTCTTGAAACTCCTCTCTACTCTATCCTTGTCAAAATTATAAAGATCAAAACTTTCCACTGCCTTATCCAAATCATCTCGCCTAGGCCCTTTATCCTTTTTTGACAAAGTACCCTTTTTGATCCTTGAATTCCTTCTTCTTTCTCCATCCTCTAAACCATCTGCCTTTAGCACCTCGCGCCTTATCCTCTTCTCTCTCACCCTTGCGATCGGTGACTCCATCTCCACTTCGTCTTCCTCTTCTATTAAACTCAAATTCGTCTCCTTTCTTTCCTCACTTTCCTTTTCCATTAAATTTAACCTCATTGTCTTCTCATTCTCCGCCATTATCTCTGAATCATCCTGCCTTGACCCTTTACCACACCTCTTGCTACTTAAATCCCTTCTTCTTCCTCCATCCTGCAAACCATCTGCCTTTAACGCCTCTCGCCTCATCCTTTTCTCTCTCACCCTTGCAATCAGTGTCTCCATCTCCACCTCATCTTCATCTTCTGTCAAACTCGAATTCATTTCCTTTCGTTTTTCTGCATCCTTTTCCGTTGAATTAAGCGATGCCGCCTTCTCGTTATCTTCCTTCCCATTCTCCACCATTCTCTCAGAATCATCCTGCCTTAACCCTTTACCACCCCTGTTGCTACTTAAATCCTTTCTTCTTCCTCCATTCTCCAAACTATCCCCCTTTAATGCCTCACGCCTCATCCTTTTGTCTCTCACCCTTGCAATCAGCGTCTCCATCTCCACTTCATCTTCCTCTTCAATCAAACTCGTTTCCTTTCTTTTTTCACTTTCCTTTTCCATTAAATTAAACGCCATCACTTTCTCGTTCTCCTCCTTCCCATTGTCCGCCATTATCTCAGAATCATCCTGCCTTAACCCCTTACTGCCCCTGTTGCTACTTAACTCCCTTCTTTTTCCTCCATCCTCTAAAACATCTCCCTTTAACACCTCTCGCCTCATCCTTCTCTCTCTCACCCTTGCAATAAGTGTCTCCATCTCCACATCATCTTCCTTTTCTATCAAACTCAAATCCATCTCCTTTCTTTTCTCACTTTCTTCCCCCTTATTTTTTACCGGGATCTTTCCCTTATTCACCTTCTTCTTCACTAACAACTGCATCTCAGCTAATGTCATTGTATCTTCCCCTTCACCTACACTTCTCACCTTACCATTAGTCTTTGGTCTCAACTCCTTAATCAAACCATCGTCGCTCTCAACATCTCCTTCCATATCCACCTCAGTTCCAACACCAATTGCATCATCATTTCTTGTCATTTTTTCATTTGGCCTCTCCAAAACCTCCGCAACACTCGCCACTTTCCTCTTCCTCCCTAACTCACTATTTCTTGAAGAACCAAAGCTCACACTTTTCCTAGCCTTAATCCTAGCACTCCCTCTTGTTTCCATCAAACCTTCACACCCCCCTTCATTGTCACCATTTTCTGAAACTTCAATTGCCTTAAAAGTTTCTTTACAGCTTGGGCACATCAAATTATGCCCTAAATACTTCTCTTCAAACTGATGCAACAATCGACAAGTCGAACACGCCGTCCAAAACGTTGTCGTTTCACCCTCCTCAGCCATTACAGCTGACTGCATAGCAACTCTAAGCTTCACATCATATTCCTTCCTCCTGATCTTATCCGACAAAACCCTAAACGCTTCGCCGACAAGCTTAAAAGCCTCTTCTGATGCCGCAAAAGGATTCTTATCAGGATGAAGGGTTAACGCCAGCTTCCTGTACTGCTTTTTAATAGTGTTGATGTGAGAGAATCGTTCTATTTGTAGGATGTTGTAGTAATCGAGCAGAGTTGAAGTTGTAATAGTTGCTGCATCTCCGACGGCAGCGACAGCTGGGATTACCGCCGGAACAGTACCTGTATGGAGGATTTTAAAAGCGGTGAGCATTTCAGAAACACCGTCTACGGCGGGGTGGAGACTGTGGGCTCGCTTGGCGTACTTGAGAGCTGATTTGAGGTTGCCTGAGTTGTATTTCTGCTCGGCTAAGGCTTTGAGTCGTAAAGCTTCCGGTTGGTCTCCGGCTTCGGCTTGTGGTATCTCTTCGTCGGCGGCCATTTTTCGTCGCCGGAGTAATTGTGTGGTGATCGGAGACCGGAGAGGGAAGAAAATGATAGAAGAAAGAAAGAACAGTTATTATATTCCCACCCCCACAAAATGGGTTTAAATGAAGTTTAGTCCCTAAAGTTTTGAAATTTGACTATTAAGTATCATTAATTTTTCATCTCATTATCGCTTCTCTTTTTATAAAATATAAATAATAGATTGTTAAAAGGTTAGAATTTCATTGAAATTTTGTAATTTCTTAACAATCTTATAAATAAAAATTCATAGAAGGAAAAATGTACATTTTGCCTATTGAAGCCTTACATTGTTGTTATACATTCAAAATAACATAATTTTTTTTTTCTGAACGACAACCCTTCGTGTTTATATCAAATTATATAATATTTATCATGATTATGTGATAAACTAAGATAAGAATACATAACAATTAACCTTAATTAAGTAACTAAATTGTACATAGAAGACAAATATCAAAGTAGTCATTGATTTGATATGAACATCCAAAGTATTACATGAAGCATACAAATAGTAATTACATCAATAACTTGAAAGTTTGAAACCTATCAAATGAGGAATGAAAATTAAAATGATATCAGCTACCTTTCCTATCTTTTGGTTTTTGGTTCTCACTGGACAACAAAACTAGCATGAAGATACAAAGTTGGCACAAACCCAGAAAATTGATTACTAAATGACAGTGAGCAGTGTAATTTGATTCATATACTTATTTGTGACTAGTTTTATTTTGGAGGCTTATAATGTCGTTTCTGAAAGATCTTGGCTTAAATAAAACAAATTAAAGTTATAATAAAAAGAAAAAAAATATAGTGAAAAAACACAAGACAACTAATAGAAAAACAGTGCGAAACATATATGCAGATAATCCCTATGTATTCATATGATTTTTTTTTTTTTATGAGCGTCATCTTCCGAATGAGCCTATAATGTATACTATTCAAATTTAATTGAGACTCGAATACATATACCAAATACCGAAGAAAAATTAAAAAAAAAAAAAACTAACCGTATTTATCTATGAAAAATAATACAATCTATTCAAATTAGTCTAATATTTTACTAACCACCAACCCAACAATGCTAATTGCGTTGTTAAGAAAATAGTCCACCTGTTCTTTTTATAACACAAATCTGAACCGTTGAAATTAGTCTACGAAAACAATCAGCAAAAACACAAAGCAAATCGAAAAACTTCACAATTTCTTCTTCTCTTTCTGTTCTTGCAAATCATCGGAACAGCAACATCGACAATTTCACAAACAAATCCTTATTTTTCTTTTTTTTTTTTCAATTTTTGGGGATTTTTTTGTCGTTTTTTATCCCTGATATATCTTGAAAAATTCAATCTTTGATTGTTTTTTTGCTAATTTTGAGGTATACCCAGATAGCTGGGTACTAAATTTTAAACTGGGGTTGACTGTAATTGGAGTTTTATAGCAGTTGAAGCTTACCCAGTTCTTCAGATTCACCAGTCTTTGTATATTTTTTCATGGTAAGCTGAATCCTGTCATTATTTTAATTTCTGTTGTGTTTTTAGCTTATTTTTGTTGTTGAATTTGTTAATGGGTGTTTTGGGTCGATTCTTTTTCTTGTTTACGGAATTCTGTAGCTAAAATCACCAATCATTTTAGATTTGAGGGTGAAGAATGTACTTAAAGTATCACTTTTTTTGGAGTTTCATGCATTTTACTATCAGGGCTGTGAGTTTTCTACATGAATTATCACCAACTATTTATCAAAAACACATTTTTCCTACTTGACATATCACCATTGTGTACGTAGGTAGGAAATGAGAACAATTGATAGTTGAGATGTGTTTTGATAAGTAGTTAGTAATAATTCAAGTAGGAAACTAGCACACCGGATGGTTTAGATATGAACTCGAAATCTATTGAAGTTGTTAATGGGTGTTTTGGGTCGCTTTTTATTCTTGTTCACATAATTTTGCATGTGGATTCATTATCAAAAGGACTATATTTACATTGGTTTGTATAATTTTCTTGGTAACTAAATTCACCATTAATTTAATTTTTGTGTGTTTTAGCTTATTTTTGTTGTTGAATTTGTTACCGGGTATTTTGGGTCGCTTTGTCTTGTTCGTATAACTCTGTATGTGGATTCATCAGAAGCATTATATTTACATTGGTTGTGGACTTACTGCAACCTTCTTGCTTTGCCTATGTGAAATCAAATTAACATTGATAGAGCACTTTCCAGTATTCGAAATGGATACCAATGGGTCGGAGGATTGGGATTGAGGTGTAGATGTGATTGATTGATTATAAATTCTGTATGTGGGATGTGGACTTGAACTTTACCCTTTTTTTTTAGTTTTCATTTGAAAGTTAGGAGATAGTAATAAGCTAATAGGCAATTTGTTTGCATGGACTATTGGGGTTGGTGAATACTGCTGATTAAGTCCAATTATCTGGCGATGTTTGACAACTTTATAGAGCCGTTGATTTGTGGTGCTTTTGGTCTATTTCATTACTTTTGACAATTTCATGTGTAGAATTTTTGTCAGTTAGAAAGTGATTAAAACTGATTCTTGATTTATATGGGTGTATGTGCATGACAGAATGGTTTGAGGAACTTTTGAAGTAGTGCAGCTGAGCCATGGGTAGCAGTGAGATGGATAAATCCCCAAAAGAGGCGAAGGAAGCAAAAGAGTCAAAGCCCCCCAATTCACAGGTAACTGTTGTTGGTGCTAAGAGAGAATACTGTGTTGAATGGGTAGCTCGTAAATTTGATAGACGCCTGTGGGTGACTCAGGTTGGGACATATAAACGATTTCCACATACTTTTGGCATTGGCTTGGTGTTCAGTTAAGAGACTTTGTATCAAAAACAAAAATCAATTTTCCCCTGAACAAGTATTTTTATGTGAGTAGATTGAGTGATACCACCAACTAATGTGTTTTGCTTCTTGATACTATCTAGGAGCAAACTTCTACTACTACCGCTGGCCCAGTTAATCAAGATTGGTCTGGCTTTCAGGTTTGGCTTCTCTGTAGCATAGTTTCTTGGCCTTTTGTCTCGTTTATTGATTTTTCCTTGTTGGTAATCAAAGGACGTTGATGATCATTATGCAGGCATATTCTCCTATGCCTCCTCACGGGTTTATGGCGTCAAGTCCTCAAGCACACCCTTATATGTGGGGAGTTCAGGTATGCAAGTTTCACTATGGTGTGGCTCTGATTCATGTGATGTTTTGAGTTTCCTTCAAAAATCAGATCTGTTAGCTAAATGTAAGGCTAATTTGATCATGGCTTCTTATTGAAAAGTGTGTAACTAAAGATATCACACTTACTTGGTGCACATAGAGCTGTCTAAGATATAAATTTTGATACTTATGAGCTTGAGCTATAGCGATTTCTTGAAAGATATTTGTCTTTTAACAAGTTTCATACTTCAGCATCTCTATTTATTAGCTCAATTACTTAGGTCTATTTGATAAGCCTACTTTTCTACTACTGAAATTCATACCATACAGTGAAGTTGTAAAGTAGGTTCTTTTGGTAAGATGTTTCTTGCTTCAATTATATAGCCCCTGATCCACCAGAGTTAAAATAAGGCAAGATGCTTCTTGCTTCAATTATATACCCCCTGATCCACCAGAGTTAAAATAAGGAAGAGATGATTTAAGTTCATTATATTTCAGTGATTAGTTTATAATGACTGTGGTTCTATGATGATATGGTAATTTGTTAAGTTGCTCGGACTCTCTAGAAATGTTGTTGCACCCGTATCGGATCCTTCAAAAATGCATTACTTTTGAAGGATCCGACACACACCCAAAAACATTTTTGAAGAGTCCGAGCAACATAGGTAATTTGTTCTTGGGGTTTCATCTTGCCTGTTAGTGATAAGAGTAAAGATTAATTTGATTTTAGTACAGTGTCCTGGTCCCAAATTATCAAGAAAACAAGGAGACTTGGTATAGTCTAGCTCAAATGGTTCTGTGTGTAGTCTCCACTGTTTCTGAAATGTTAATATGGTTAACTGACAGAAGAAAACAAATTTGTTCCAGACTGCAATATTGCATATTGCATTACTAAGAACAAAAGCAATTGAGGCTTTCATTTCAAGGCCTCGTTGAAGTTTCTCAATTTTCCTTCTGAAATATAGATGAATAAGTTTAGCATATTTCTGTACAATAATTTGCTGATTTATTTTTAACTTCATCTCCATGGTTTGTTAAAGTGTACAGATAATTCTGATATGGATAATAGTACCAAAATTTTGTTTTTGTGTTTTAGGAATTATTTCTAATCAGCAATTTTTTTTGTGGTTTATATTGCCTTGGTCTAGTTTTTGGTTCTATTTTTACATGCGAATATTCTACTCTGACAAGTTGCTGTCATCTATCTTTAACGATTTCTGCTGGCTGTTATTTCAGCAATTTATGCCACCCTATGGTACTCCACCACATCCATACGTTGCAATGTATCCCCATGGTGGTATATATGCTCATCCATCTATTGCTCCGGTATAATCTTGTGGCCTGAGTCCTCTGTCTTACTCTATGCATCTCATTTTTTGTTTTGCTAACCAGAAATGGATATTTTCCTAATTGATCAGGATCTTACCCCTTCAGTCCTTTTGCAATGCCTTCTCCAAATGGCGTCGTTGAAGCTTCAGTGAGTATCTATGCTGAATGTGCTAAACAACGTTGTCCATGTAATCTATGCTTTAAGTATCCTGTTCTTATACTGCTTTGTTCATTTTTTCTTGTGCAGGTTAACAACTCTGGTAATGTTGAAGTGGATGGTAAGTCATCTGAGGGAAAGGAAAAATTGCCGATTAAGAGATCTAGGGGAAGCTTGGGTAGTTTGAATATGATCACTGGGAAGAATAACGGACCTGGTAAGACATCTGGAGCATCTGCAAATGGAGTCTATTCTAAAAGGTATCGTGCTCTCTCAACTGAATGTTTCATTTGATCATAAAGAAAGATGTGGGTGTGACTGGTTTGTAGTTGGAGGAAGAACTCCAGAACATGAAGCTAAGTTGCTTGGACTCGGGTGCGGGGTTATGATATGGGTGTGGATCTAAATTTTATGATTTGGGGATGTGGATCCAGGTATTGATATGAGTGCAGGGATTCAACTAAAAATAATTCAAATATCTACAAATAGAGTTGTAAAACCGAAATTATATGATATTATGTGGAAAACTTGAGGAGAAATATTGATAGGAGGAGAATCCTGAAAGGAGATAAAAGGAAAAGGAGTGACATAGTAATTACTATACACAAGGTATTCAATTATTTTCAGTTTCACCTTAGCTTTTGTTTTAATTACAAATATCATTGAATCTGTCTGGAATTTCTCTGTCAATTTTGGTTACTGTACCCAAAATGGTTGACCAAATCGGACGGATCCCAAACTCACACCCATGTCGTGTCAACACTGGTGTGGCACTGGAAGTGAAGAGTCCGAGCAACTTAGCCATGAGGATAGAAAGAATGATATACTTCATGGAACAGAAGATTATCACCATTCTTCTCACCTTCAGTGACACTCCAAAAGTATCTTAAACTTTCTAGACATGGTAGTTCTGCATAGTTGTGGCAAGAAAGAAGATAAAATTAGAGAGAGCATTATCTAGGATCTCTATTAGCCTTGCTCAATAACTGACCAGCGACTTTGATGTTAACCACCAACAGTGCATAATATGAAAGTTTTGGGATATTGAAATATAAGTATAAGCAAAAGATTGGTTATTAAATGGGCACGTACGACCCCAATTGCCTTATTGATTTTTCTGCTCAATCAACATTAGCTCATGAAGATACTGCTTCAATGATAGACACCTCGTTTTTTTGTTAGGCTGATGAAGCAGTTTGTTCTTCTTTTTCACTTGTAAATATGGTTTCAGCACGTAGGTGATGTATTGATAAATATATACAAATTGTTGCCTTCTCAAAAAAAAATAAAAAAAATAAGCTCATCTTCTTGCTGTGACTTCTATAAATTGAATAATGTGAACCAAGCCAAATGAGACTTCTTTGTTTTGTGTGGCCAGCTCAGTGTGCATTTCCCATTGAGTGGATTCTAGTCCTTTGATGACTGTAACTTTGCAAGTCATGCTCCTTTTTTCCTAGTTTAGCTTACTGTTGGCACTTCGTGACTGCCTTAAGATTTGTTTGGGATAATCAGTGTTATAAACAAGTTGTTTGATAAGAGTATGGTTCTGATTGGGTTGGAGAGATCTCCTCATGCACTATTTTCTGGTACATACTGTTTTGATACAACAACAGCATAACAGCATACCCAGTGTAGTCTCACAAAGTGAGGTCTAGGGAAGGTAGAGTGTACGCACGCCTAACCTTACCTTAGAGGTAGAGAGGTTGTTTCCTATAGAAGCTCGGCTCAAGGAAAAACAGTCCAAAGCAGTCCAGGAAAAAGAAGTACAAGAACAACAGATAGTGACAAAAACAACAAAACAATACAAAAACTACAACAAAACAATACCTACCGGAGCAATACTATGACAACTAATGTGAACGGACTGCAAGACAACACACTGCCACCTACTAATCTTCTACCTAAATCCATGGCCTTCGACGCCCTTCCATCTATGGTCAAGACAACAAATACTGTTTTGATTAGTCTTTTATTTTTGGAGATGATTTTATATGCTAGTGCACAAATGGCTCTGCAAAAACCATTTTGCTGTCCTATACAACTTACAAAGATTCAAAATCTCTAGGATAGATTCTGTAGGCAATGGGAATTCTTCTTTACACCAAAAATGAAATAACAATAGGGGAGTTCATCTTAATCTTCTCAATTGGACTACGACTATCCTTGTCTTCAGAGCATCTCAGATTCTTTTCCTTCCTAATGGTCCACCAATATGTTTTAAGCTTTTTCTGGGCAAGATACTTGCTGTCCAGGAATATTTACTTATTGGTTGGGTTGAGTACAATAATATTTCACAATATCAGATAGTTAATTATGTTGTTACTAATAATTCTATTTTCTTTTCACATGAGAACGCATTTCTGCTTAAATTTTTTAAAGTTGTCAAGCTTAAATACCACCTGTATCAGTTCATGAGGCTTAAGACCTTTGCCAATGTTGGACTTGCAGTGCCGAGAGTGGAAGTGAAGGGTCAAGTGAAGGAAGTGACGCTCATTCTCAAAATGTGGGTATTGTATGATGTATTTGGTTTATTTCTATAATTATATGATAGAGGGTAGTTCTTATTTCCTGTTTATGGAAAGTATAATATTTGTAAATTAATTTCCATCTTAAAGAATTGGCTTCAGGCTTGTATGTGCTTTACACAATTTTCAATGAAGTCATAGTTATATGCATGTGTATATATATATATATATATATATATATATATATATATATATAGTCTCTACGCCACGTGCGTCGCATGTGTAGCCCTAGAATTATTATAAATTTAGATCTAAAACGAATAAGCTTTTAACAGAATACATAAATTAAAATATTTATTTATTTAACTTACAAATAAATATCAAAATCACACCCAAGGGTACGGCGTAGTGATCAATGAAGTGGTTAAGGACGATGAGGTCTCATGTTGAAATCTCAACAGAGACAAAAAAACACTAGGGGATTTCTTTCATCTGTCCTAGCCTTGGTGGACAGAGTTACCTGATACCTGATGCTATACCTGTTGCTGGTAGGAGGTGGGAGGTATCCCGTTGATACCAAAGCCAAATACAACATGCGTTTGGTGTTCTCTTCCAAAGCATTAAGTTATTTATTGTTCAGTCAGAGGAGAAAATAGACTAAAAATAAACTCATCACCATGTTTTATAGGATAATTGTGGAAGGAATCTAATTGCATTAGGAAACTGAATCTAATGAAATACATAATAGATGTCAAAAGGAAAAAAAGATGCAAATATACACACATGTGATATGACTGATGTAAATAATGACCTGTTTTGGTTGAAGAACAACGAAGGCTTCCCCATGCATATGGAGCTAAGTTGGAGGTAAGATTTCTGTACAAGAAGTGTTAGAGGACGAAACAAGCTGATAGAGATATCATAAAGTTTATGATAAGATATGGTAAAAGCACTACACAAATAGATGTCCAAGTGCATAATCCTAATCAATATCAACACAAAAAAAGAAAAAAACAATATAATGTTCTCAATATTTCAACTGCCCCTATTAATTAAAATGCACTAAATATCCAAGGGAAGAAGTCCAAAACCTTAGTAAATGGTGCAAATTCATTGCTCTATTTGTTGTTGTATGAATCCCTCTTGCTTCTCCAGTTGAAGGGCATAGTCGGTTCAGATATATATCTAAAGTTGAATATTTCACACTATAGAAGGGAGTGAAAAATAAGTAAGGGAAATAACTTAGGTTGTTAAGTTAATTGAAACTCAAAGTTGATTGAGACATATAATTGAACTCATCAAAATATGTGAGCACGAGAAGGATGCAATCTTATAATAAGCACCAAAATCTTCACAGAGAGAAATGAAAGAAGCTAAATTTTCAACTATAAACTAATTAACTATGGTTACCTTCTCAAAGATGGAATCATATTAGATTTAGTGAGACGAAGATCGAAGTACCAACCTATTAATTAGAGCGACAAATATCTCTTAAATAGGTGGTAATTATTTTGATTGTTTTCGAAAAGAATTAAAACTTTTGAGTGAGGAAAAATTCTAATATCTCTGTATTTATAATGATATGAATCCTTCTTTGTTTATATTAGTATTTTAGTTTTTTTATCAGCCCGTTCTTTGTTTTGTTAGAAAATTTTGAAAAATAAAAGAAAGCTAAAATGAACTTTAAAAACACACTCCTGAAAACCCCAACTCCCAGCCAACCCCTATCACTTCTCCCCAACCACAGCCCAAGAATGCCTAAGTTTAGTAGTAGTTGTTGTACTTTAGTTTCAAAGGGTATAAAATACCAATTATGAGTGGACTGGTAAGAGAAGGTAGGAGAGAGGAACTTAATTAAAGCTGTAATCTGTGCCTGATTGCAATTCATTTCAATCAATGAAGATAAAATACCAGGGTATTAGCCGAGCTATTCTATTTTTCAGGGGGAGAATGTATCAGCAGTCAATTTAATTAGAGTGTGGTTGATGACTGATTCTAATTCCAATGGAAAGAAAACAGGAGTGGAAAGAAAAATACCTCTCTATTTATACTACATCTGATTATTTGTCGTCTTGATTTTGTTTAGGAGTCACCAATGAATTCAGGAGGCAGGCAGGATTCAGGTCTGCTGATGTGAATTTGCTTTGAGTATCTGGTTACTATTTTGGCAACGAATATAGTTGACGGAAAAGTACTATGTTGTCTTTGCTACAGCTGACACATCTCAAAATGGCAACGCTGCACATGGTTCCCAGAATGGAGGGACTGGTACTCCTCATTCGATGATTAACCAAACTATGGCTATCGTGTCAGCTGCTGGGGCAGGAGGTATTCCTGGCCCCACTACCAACTTGAATATTGGTATGGATTACTGGGGTGCTGCTACTTCATCGTCTATTCCTGCAATGCATGGAAAGGTACCTGTTTCAGTTGCTGGAGGGTTGGTTACTGCTGGATCACGAGATAGCGTCCAATCACAGATGTGGATTCAGGTATCCTTTTGGTGTCTCCATCTGTTAAGAAATTTTTATTCATTATTTTGATTCAGCACTTGGTGTATCAGATTCTGTACATCAAATTGTGAAAACAAGTATCTTGTAGATGAATTGACATATGTAAATATTCTGTGATGTACAGCCAAATAAAACACATGTAAAGAGCATGTGTTCTGGTTACATGAGAGAAGAATGGACTTCAGGTTCAATATAGGCATCAAAGCAAACTTCTGGGATCATTTTATTTGCACTGTATTTATTTTGTTATCATTAATGCCTTAATGTTAATGCAGACATATTTGCCTGGGATTGTTTGTACTGAGTTAGGATACAGAGTTGGAAGAGAAAACCGGGGGCCAAGATTTCCATGAATTCTATTACGTATTTTGCTTCCGTCATTATATGCTGAACAAAAACAAGTCTTAGTACTATCTACTAAATAATTACATGTTTCCACCAAAGATCCCAGCATCAAAATTCCAATTTTTGTCTAAGTTGCAGAGTAAATAGGCTTCTAATGAGGTGTAACCCTTGCTGTTCACATAGTGCTGAGCACATACTAGTCTTGTATGTTTTGAAGGGGGGACTGCACATATTAGCATATCATCTGATTTTTCTGATGTCATTTCTGTCAAACTAATGTTTTTCTTCCTTTCCGAATAAGGATGTATCTCTTTTAACTTGGTGTTTCTTCTCTTTCTGGATGTTTTAATGCATTGTCATTGATGATCTTTTCTTTTCAATCGAGTTCAGGATGAAAGGGAGCTTAAGAGGCAGAAAAGAAAGCAGTCTAACAGGGAATCTGCTCGTCGATCTAGGTTAAGAAAGCAGGTATAAATTATCCTTCAGTGGTTTCCTTTGTTAATGTTGATCAACCCTGACTCCACTTTGTCTTTGGGAACCAGGCAGAGTGTGATGAACTTGCACAGCGTGCTGAAGTTTTGAAGGAAGAAAATGCCTCTCTTAGAGCTGAAGTGAATCGTATCAGGAGTGAGTACGAGCATCTTCTTGCTCAGAATGCATCTCTTAAGGTATTTTCCTCTACCCTTAAAAAGGATAATTTGAAAGACCTCCCTCAAGGTTTGACTGCATAAACTAACCATCCTTGTAGTTTACAATATTTCGTTTTCCTTCTTTGTTTTGATTTCTTTATAACAATTCTTTTATCCTATTTATAATGAATGTATAAAAAGTTGTGAGTTGGCTAACTAATCGTTTTCAATATACACCTCTGTTTAATTAATTTTGTAAACATAATTTTTTCTTAAATTCCTTTAGAATAAAAATGAGAAGGAAATGGTAGAAATTTGATTGAAAATAATCCTTAAATGAATATCTTCTCTTCTGCTAAACTAAAATTACAAAGGTTGTTTGTTCCTGTTGCTATTGGTTTTGTGTTTGTCCTTGAAATCATGGGATACTCGAGTGGATGTTGATGATTCCTTGACTGACTACATGACATTATATGTCATGCTTATGAGGCCTCAAGGGTTATAATCAAACCATCTTCCAGTTCAATTAATCCTGTATGAATGTATTGTTGCTGTCGGCTGTCCCTTTCCCTATACATCTCTTCCATAAACAACATCAGGCATATCACAGAAATAAAAATATAAGAGATGATTAAAATCCGTTTGTGCATAAAACTTCCGTCATGGATTTGACTCTGAGGGGTATTAGTTTTGATACTTCTATGATAGCTGCCCAACACGATTTTGATCAATTTTCTATTCATCACCCATTTCCAGTCCTTCCCTGTTTAGAATACCACAATAATTGCCTTCACGGTTTTTTTTTTTTCTTTTTAAGAAGTCAGGATCCTTACATCTTCAGAAATAGACTTACTGTGGTGAAGGAAAACTCATTACTCATGCCAAACAGGACTCTACATGATTTGTATTAGCTTTTAAGCGTTTTAGGCAGAGATATACAGAACAGTAGTCTCAAATTGGTTTATTCCAACCTGAAGTAATAATATGTAGTGCAATCTCAAAATAGAATATCACACAATTATGAATTGTAGCATTTTGTATAAGCAGAGTATGAATGTCTTCATTTTCTTCATTAGTTGGTCCATCACCTAGTTGCTCTACATCTTCATTCAGTTCATTGGAGCGCCTCCGTCTTGATCATGATTCTGTTGATTATCGCCTCCATGTTGATCAGCATTTTGCTCATTAGCGCCTCCATCTTGATTAACATTTTGCTCATTAGCGCCCACTTCTTGTTCTTTAGGAACCTGTTCATTAGCGTCTTCATCTTGATCAGCATTTTGCTCATTAGTGGCTAAATCTTGATCAGCTGGGTCTCCATCTTGATCAGTTGTGTCTCCATCTTGATCAGTAGAGTCTCCATCTTGATCAGCATTTCCCTCATTAGCTTGGAAATTTTGTTCCTCAATTGAACGAAGCAACGGTATATGATTCGAAAAAGTAAGCTTTTCATTCTCTAACAGTCATGTCCGGTTCTTGGACTGTAATAAATTTCCACCCTATCATCTTTCCACATTGGCGACAGTAAGTGTTGGCTACGATAGTTCCACTTTCTGAAAGACGACTACTCATGTTGTCTGGTACATGAACATTAAACACCCTATTAAAGATCCCTAGTACTCCTGATTGAGACATCGGAATATATTCGTTGAAGGATGCAACTTGCGTTCTGCACCAATAAGTATGACAGTGGATGGTATCATTAGAAGGGATCGCATCAGTGTTGTATTCAAGTGAATAGTATCTATTCATTGTTGGATGAAGAAGCAGCAACTCAGAGATAACCTTTATGTTATTTATTCTAAACGAATTTAAGAAGAAACAAAATATCTTCAAAAAATTAATGAAACGGAAGGTTTATTTAAAAAAGGCAAACTGGTCAAACACAATACTTTTACATTTATTATGGATAGGTTAAGAATTATTACAAAGAAATTAAAACAAGGGAGCAAAATGTAATATTGTAAACTAAAAAGGAGCTTAGTATTACAAAACCAATCTGGAGGAGTCTCTGAAATTCTTTAAGAAGTTCTGTGTCTTATCACCCTTTAATTGTTGAAGTTTGTTTTTCTTTTTTTCCAACTTCTCTTTTTTCTGTATTGTTTTTTATAAAATAGCATTACGAGTATAGAAAAGAATGAGGATTTATATAATATATCAGATGGAGATGAGCTTAAATGGAGCGACTTGGCCAGTAAAGATTCATTTAGCCAACACCAACTTGTTTGAAATTGAGGCCTTGTTGTTATAGGGTTCTTTTCTAATGCTATGAGTCGTCGAATTTGATTTTGCAGGAGAGGCTTGGGGAAGTTCCGGGGGAAGATGATCCAAGAACTGGTCGAGAGGACCATCTTCCAGGCAAAAATGCCCAACATTCTTCACAAACCGAGTCCCAGTAGGGTGGTCAACGAAGTACTAGCTGCATTAATGTGGATTGATGATTAGGAGTTTAACCTAACAAACTTTGTAAAAGAAAAGGTTTAATTTGCATATTAAGGTAGTTCATAATTCGTGAAAAGCTCACCTTTTTTAGTATCAGGATCTGTAATATGCCTAACGTAGTCCATCGTTTCTCTGTCGGGCCAATCTTTTATGGTCGAGAAACCTGGATGATATGTAGAGAATGTGATCGTCGCATTAGTTTGTATCCAGCAGGGAGGTGTTCCTACAAATTTTCTCAAATTTGTATTTACTAATATTGAGTAAGGTGACAGGAGTGAAGAAAGTTGCTTTTGCTATGCTCCATAGATGTTTGTATGATTATTGTGGATTTTGGTTGTATTTGAATTCATTCTGTCATTAGGTACTACAATATTTACAGGTATTGATATAATGTATTTAGCATGATGTTGATGATATGAGCTTAAATGAAGAAATGCAGACTTGTATAGCCGATTTTAATTTGTTTGTATTTAAATCCTTTCGTGGTATTTCTCATATTCTTTCAACTTCTGAGGCATAAAGAGATTTAAATTCAGATAAATTGAATAAGTAGATACACGTCCTATGTTACACGTAGGATACGGAATTACCATTAGGACGAATGATCAAAAGAATTAATTTCAGTTTTCAAGTGCTATTAATTTGGCCAAAAAAACTTAGTTACGTATTTCATTAGTTTAAAATGGCAACATTCAAATGATTTGACTAAAATATTTCATTGCCTTAATGACAACATTTTCCACTCAATAATTTGTAATTGGCAACATATTTGCAGTTTATTCTTGCTGTTTGGTCAAATGTCGTTAATGACATTTATTTTCATCTCTAACTTTTCCTTTTTCGAGAGTACATAATTTAAGTTTGATCGGGAACTTGTGCATGAAATTTTCAATTTTTTTGAAATGAAATTTATATATTTGTAAACTACGTAAAAAGTACTGTAAGTCACAATAATTGACAATTCAAAATGTTTAAAAGATCTATGAAAATATTACAGTCAAAGATAGACTTTTTGAATCTCAAAATTTAAAAAGTGCCACATAAAATGGGACGGAGGGAGCAGTGGCGGAGCCACCTTACAGTTAGGGGGTTCATCCAAACCCCTTCGGCGGAAAATTACATTATTAATATATGGTTAAAATAATTTTTTAGGTATATATAGTAAATGTCGAATCGCCTTCGGCTACTTCGTGTGTCTATTTTTTCAGATTTTGAACCCCTCAATGAAATTTTTGGCTGCGCCACCATTTGAAAATGTGCAAGAATCAATTTCACTACTGTAATTTGAGGTTCTGATTACACAACAATCAATTCCCTTTGTCCACTTTTCTCCAAATATCAAAGAATAGAAATCAAGAAAAGATAACTAAAAGAATAACTTTGAATTGATAGTGGAATAAGTCTAATTGAATAAACAGAATTCCATACTCCATAGATACATATAGAATTCTGCAGAAAACCGTATTTGATGAAAGTTGTATGCCATATAGAAAAGTTGTTAAGGGAACTGAAATGAACCTCCAATTTCAGTGTTACCTGCAGGGGGGTTAATTGCAACCCAAAGGAGGGAAATGGTGATGGCAATGAGCCCGGACCAAACGAACACGATGGTTGGTGTTCTTCCTCTTCGTCCCATAAGTCCTTTCGCGAAAGGATAGAGATGAGCCAACACCCAAAAGCTGAAAAAAACACCTCCTAACAGACGGCTCCATTGTGGTATTGTGCTGTATATAGTTCTGCTGAAGCCAACTGCTATCGCGACTAAGTTAACCATCATGATTGTTATAGGAGGAATCATCAATGATGTCCATTTGATGACGTAGAGATCAGCAAATACATCGTCATTTTCATCACCGGATGATTTTGATGTCAGAGTGAATGAAATTTCAATGCCAGCAACCACTTTTAGTAGACCTTGAAACACAGCTGCAAGATGTGCACTCGTGCCTCCGATTAACCAAAACTGCTCATTACGCCACCAATCTTCCAAAGCAATGCCAGACCACTTGATCTCGAGCAAAGCTAGAATGCAGAGAGTTAATGAGATGACAAGGAGGTACACGAGAAATGTGACATTAAGGCTCTGAACAATGAATTGACCGGAGAAAAGTGAGAGTGCTGGGAGGAAGCAGTAGACAATCAGGAATATTGAAGTGAACGGGTAGATGCCAACGTTGAGGTAAGCAATCCGTTGTAAAATTTTCATCTTTGGACTAGCAAGAAAGGCGTTATTGCGTGAGAAGAAGATCTCAACCGAACCAGTAGCCCATCGTAGGACTTGGTGAAGCCTATCAGTGAGATTGATTGGTGCAGTGCCACGGAATGCATCTCTTTTTGTCACACAGTATATCGATTTCCAACCTCTATTATGCATCCTGTATCCTGTTACCACATCTTCAGTAACAGATCCGTAAATCCATCCAACTCGATTGCCCCATTCAGTTTTGTCTTCGTACCAACACGAAATGACACTGACTGCTTCAGCAACAGTGGAAGCATCAAGAAGTTCTCTTGGAATAGTTAGTGCACCGGGAGGTCGTCCATACTTTACAGAAGGGTGATCAGCGAGTGGTCTACCTTGGAATTCAGCCACTGGGATTGAATCAATGAGGACACTAGAGTTTCCAAATCTTTTAGGAAACAAAGCAAGATCCATATCCTCATCATCAATGTCTCCCATTCTAAGTCCCCTCGTTTCGTCAGCAACAATGGCCTTACTCTTACCCCTCCCAAAGCAACAACTGCAGCAACCAGGGTGGCGGTCCTTTGCTCGTGGGGGATCAAAACCATACAGAGCAGTCCGGCGGAAGAGGCAACCGGTGCCCACATAAAAAGGACCTTGAAGTCCGTCCAGTGCACGCATATTCACATCAAAGAAAACAGTATTGTGATTTGCATAGCGATCATTGGGATCAATCCCCTCAAACCGCTGAGGGAACTGGACATAACAAAGACGATCCCCACCCCGGTCCATCATAAAACACATGCCCTCCCTTATTGCCTCTGAGTTGTAGATGTAGTGATCACAGTCAAGGTTTAGAATGAAAGGGCCATTGGACATGACAGCTGACGCTCGGACCAACGCATTCATAGCTCCAGCCTTCTTGTTGTGATCATAGCCAGGACGCTTCTCACGAGAAACATACACCAGCATGGGGAGCCGAATATCAACTTCCGTAAAATCAATCATACTGCTATCAGCTGTCGCACCATGCAAGGCTTCATCACTTGGAGGTTTTAACATCACCTACAGTTCATAAGGAAACCAAAATGTAAAAGCAATCTAATAATTGAAATGGAGGGAGTATATAAAAAATATAAACTAAAAATCCTAGCTCTGCCTCTGGATGCAGTTAAATGCTACGAACAAGCATATGATCGATACCTGTATGATTCCTGCATGATCACCCCGAGAGTGCTCGGGAGAAGCTACCATCCAAGTTCCGGGCCAGTGAGTTCCATCTGCCATCCAAGTGGCCTTAGTTATCTTGATAGGTTCCAAAGGTTCATCTCCAGCTCTCTCTCTCTGAAGCTTCAAAGCCTTAATTTCCTCTCGAGCATTGTAGGCATCAGAACGCCGGCGAATAGAATCAGTAAGGCCATTGGTTCGAACCTTAAATTCATCATATTCGCGCTTCACACGTCTACGATCCTTGACGAAATCTTGACGTACTTTGTTCTTGTAAGGATCTTTCTTCAAGCTGAAGTAACTATCCGGGTTCCTCGGTTCAATATCATGTTTACGACAAAATGGGACCCAAATGTTGGCAAAACTTGCAGCTTCTGCCATTGCTTCAAAAGTCAAAAGAGCACCTCCATCATCAGATACATAGCAAGAAAGTTTTTCAACAGGGTAATCAGCAGCAAGAATAGATAGTATTGTGTTTGCTGTAACGAGTGGCGGCTCTTTCTCTGGATCTGCTGTAGAAACAAATATATCCATTCCTGGAAGATCAGATTTTCCAGTGGGATTGGTTGAGGTCGGAGTTTCAAACTTTTCTTTTAAGACAGTAAGATCGGTAGCACGATTGACTGGACATAACTTTGGAAGCTGATCAAGCAGCCATGAAATTGCAAACCAAATCTCACAGACTATGGACATATACCACAGCCATATAGCATCATTGTTGGGATGGCTGATCCTCCATTGAAGAAATAATCCAAGTACAACAACACGAATTAAAATCAAAAGCCTGTAAAATGAAAGATATGTCAGGACAGTTTCTCAAAGTCTCAAACATCTTGAAAATAACAACAAAAATGATACTACTATTAATGTATATTTTGAGATATAAGCACCATGAACAGATTGAATATCAAAGTCATTCAATCCTACTATTAGGTAAATGATCGCAGACCTAATACGAGACCATTAAGCATTGGACAATCAACCTAGAGCATAGTAGTATGCAAACATAGTTGGAAAAGGCAGAATAGTTGGATCTAGTCTGTCAAACAAGCTAATAGGCGCGGAGCTAGGGGGAGCAAAGGGGTGCACCCAAGCCCCATTCACCAGAAAATTACATCGTATGTACAAGGTCACAATTATCCTTTATGTATATATATCAGTTGTTGAATCCCCTTGGATTCTTCCTGTGTTTACTTCTTTATATTTTGAGTTCTCTAAGTGAAAATTCTGACTCAGCTACTGCATAGCTGCACGCTAAGCCTTAAGAAACTAAATTTACAACACACCAAAAATGGCATTGATGGGTAATGTCATTAGATGGTGATATCGAATTTGGATTACGAAAAACACATTAAGCATAATTTGCCAAGGTAAATGATATGTCCCCTACAAGTTATTTAGATGGATCAAAGTTAATAGAAGAATTTGCAGTTAGGAAATATTATATGATTGTTTTATATTAGTTATTCGTTTAAATTAGAAGATTAAGGCACTATGCCGTTAGATTTAAAGTTATTCGTCTAATATAGTAAGAAAATAGTCATTGAAACTACTTGGAACAAGAAATTACCGGTATGGGCTGAGAACTGCAGCAGGTATATTCAGCTTACGCGTAAGTGGCCTCCAAGGCTTGTTGAGAAGTTCAGAATGCTCACCAATGTTATCATCTTCGTCATTTCCAAATACTTCATCCTTTGGCCATATAGCATTCCCATATCCATATGTTCCTTTAGTCTCAAATAACCATCTATTATGATCAAAATCTCCTGTTTGACTCCTCATCAACCCTGACTCGCTCCTTATTAAGGCCGACTTATTAGCTGATCGCATCAACGACAACATCCTTTCATTTTTAGACATCCCAACATTTGAATGCAATGACAAAGGTTGTCTAGAGGGATCCACATCATTCTCAGCTAAATCAGTGTTCTTGTATGGCTCTTTACAACCGGGACACATCCCATCTCCGATTTTGACTGCATCAATATAACAATCCCGACAAATTTTGAAATCACATTCGCAAGGGAGGATATCATCACCCCTGCCATCACTCATGACCTTTCCATCACAACCTTGTATAGCACAAGAAGACCCTTTAGTACCAGCCATCTGAGGATGATTGGCTTCCGAATCAATCACCTTATCCATCAAATGTGCACGAGTAGCACTGTTATATCCACCACTAAACAAGGAATTCGACACATATTGCTCTTCAACCCTCTGTGAAATGGAAGGATCAAAAGGTTGATTATCAGGTGTCGGAGGCATATGCACCGTGTAGTTCGCAAACTCTAAACCACTGATCTCACTATCCAGGGAGTCCCTAGACAAGTTCACATAGCGACCAGACGAAGTCCTCCTTGCAAAGGTCACGCCCGGAGGTTTACCTTGTTGCGAGTCTGAAGGTTTGAAGGATCTTCCAGCCATTTAGCTAAATATTGAGCAACAAGACCTCACCAGATCCTGAAAATGCAAAAGGCCAATGAAGAAAACAGGAATTTTTAGCTAGATGGGAAGTATACACAATTAATGCAACATCTGAAAGGCTCATGTCTCAAGATCTCAGCTAGCTATAAGTATGCATCATTAACACTTCCATTTGAAACAACAAAAAAGAAGAGTTGGAAAGAACCAAAATATCATTTGCAGGTCACTAGAACAGTGAAAAGTAAAATTGCAGGGGAGCCTTAGCGTAACTAGTAAAGTTGTTGCCATGTGACCTAGAGGTCCTGGGTTTGAGCAGGGTAAGGTTTCGTACAATAGACCATTGAGGTCCGACACCGCTCATAGCGGGAGCCTAGTGCACCGGCCTCCCCACAGCAAAAGTTAAAATTATGACACAACCCTCTTCCACTTCCTTAATTTCCCAAGGCATACTACCTTTTCAATTGGTTAAAGATTGCACCTTTTATCCATTTATATTGCTCGGACTCTCGAAAAATACTGCTATGCACGTGTCGGATCCTCCAAAAGATGCACTACTTTTGGAGACTCCTACACCTATCCGTCAGTATTTTTGAAGAGTCCGAGCAACATACATCCAAAACACAAAAAGAAAAGTATAAAATACAAATAGAATCACACAGGGAAAAATACCTATTAGCCTTGATGAGGTACACAGCAAGAACAAAGGATCAACAGTTTCCTACACCATATCAAAGAAAGGACAGAGGTTTTTCAAAAGGAGATAGCAGTTCAAATAGACATTCAAATGGTTCTTCCAATACAAATCAATTGATAATACATCTAAACTATATTTTGACATGCATAAGTGGAGAGATATGGACCTCCACTCCTTGTCCAAAAACTATATAAACAATTACAAAAAAATCTTACAATAAACTTATAATACTAAATAATCTACCTACCAAGAGGCCTGTAAGAAACATTCAAGGCAACTACTACTTAAAAAAATTCAAGATTCTCAACAACATGCAGCAGCAGAAAGATACATGTATACAATCATCACAAATTACAACAACAACAAATCCACTATAACTCCACCAGTGGAGTCTGGGGAAGGTCTGCATAACAGAAGTACAAGAAACAAACAGCTTACAAAAAATAGTAACAGAACAGAAACTACAACAAAACAAATATAATACTAAGAAAAGTTTTCATGGGGTCCCATCAAAATGTTACAACTAGACTCAATCTTAATTATCCCAAATTAACAACTAACACCCTTAAACCATTTTCCTCTCTCTTTCTCTTTCAATGTTTCTCCTCAAGTCTCAAACATGACAAAAATTGAGTCTTTTTTAAAACTTGGTAATTGGTATTATCAGTAAAAAAAAATAAGTTCTTTATTTAACAGTTACCAACCTCAGAATTGAAAAAAAGAAGAACCCCAAATGAGAAGAGTCAAACTTTACAAAGTAAATATTTAAAGACTCAATTTTTGACATGGTATTATCAGTAAGAAGGAAAAAAAAGTGCTTTATTTAACAGTTACCAACCTCAAAATTGAAAAACAGAAGAACCCCAGATGAGAAAGATTTAAACTTTATCAATAAAAAGATTTAAAGACTCAATTTTTTACCAAATAGCAGCAAGTTATGCTTATGACACCCAAAAAAGAACACAATATCTAAAATATTCAAAGGTTTCAAGAACTTTGTGTGTATATAAAGTAACAGAGTGAATAAATGAGTCTCCTTTTTTTAGGACATGAAAAAAACATTTTCCTTTTTTGGTTGCTTAAGAATTTCAAGAAAATAGGAAATGGTATATTTTTTTAACTTATTGTGCATGTATTTATTATTAAGATTTTATTAGGCAATTTATGAAGAAAATGTGAACTTCAATGGCTATTAAAGACGTTCATATGAAGCTTTTACTTTCTTGCTTAATTTGGGGGAGGAAGAAAGAACGCTTTTTTTTTTTTTTTTTTTGGGCGGGGAGGCGGGGTAAGGGGGTATAGAGGGAGAAAGAGGAAGGTTCTAAAACTAATTAATGGGAATTTAGGGGTCATGAGATATTTTCACAACCTTTACAACTGGAACCAGTAAGGAGAAGTGGAGAACAATTAGTAAATTGAAAATAAAATAATAATAATAAAAATAAATTTAAAATGTTTAATATGAAACAGTTATTAAAAAAACAAAATACTCCGTTTACATTTGTTTTCAAGTCCAACCGTCAATAACAATATCTACGACATCATTTATAAAATTACAACAAGTATATTATAACTTTGTTAGAATCCTATTCGGTATTACTGTGTGTTAAAAGATGATGCATCATCACACATCGACATCAAACTTATTTGATTCAGTATACGAGACACGAGTTTATCAATTAAAATCTTAATAATTGTTATAATCTCAACTAATTATTTTTAAAATGAAATGAGTTCAGTGCTACAAAATTGAATCATATTTATCAAAATTTAAATTTCAAATCCATGTTTGTACGTGAACATAATAGTTATGGCAAAAGCCCAAACTCATGCATAATTCATGAATGCAACAATTGAAGTAATTTAAGGGGTCAATATGTACATTCAATTTATAAATGTTTTTTATTTATTTATTTATTTATTATGTGATGTCCGATATTTGTATTAGAGTATGATTATATTTGAATCGCATGTTGCATGGCCTGTTCGGGGGCAGCAATCCCAACAACAACAAAAGATCATATTCAGTACTCAAACGTTCTAAAATGTATAATTAAGAATAAAGAGATCTCAACTATCTCATCCAACTCACGTTGGTCAATCCATAAATGTCAATGAATTCAGCAACAAAATAATATTATCAAAGTCCCACACGTAAAAACAACCATTCATTAACTTGTTCCATTATTCTGGTAATGAAAACTAGATGTATGGCAAATTATTCCCCTAGACCCTACCCACCCACCCACCCCTTTTGGCAGATATAGAGCCTGGTTGAGTAATTTATGACAACTTAATGACTTAAGAATTCAATTGTTAAGATTATATACTTTGACTTGAAATTAATGTAGAAAACCATAGACTTTTAATTTTGAATATGTTTAAGCCCATCCCTGAGTATATGAGCATGAATATCAGTGGAAAAGAATCGAAAAATAAAAATTTAAATTTTTAAGTTACGAATTGAATCCGATTTTCACCCCAGTATGATTTAATGATCCAACTCGCAATATTTGGTTTTCCTATCTATAAGGCAAAAATGTTGGCTATGCATTGTTTATCTGAAGAAAAGAATTTTTAGCAACTAAGCTCTTGTAGCTCAGTTGGTTAGAGCACCCGTTTAGTAAGCGGGAGGTCTTGAGTTCGACTCTCAACAAGAGCACAAAATATATTGTGCTAAAATGTATAATTAATTTTTTTTTGTCGTTGATGTGATGTATTAGTATTTGATGAAACGCCTCACCTTATTAAAATAAAATACTTGTTTTAAAAAAGTAATAAGACTTTACAAAAACTTAACCAAACAGATTATTGTTTTTCAATCTCTTTCTAAATTATTGTATAAATAATGCAAAACATCAGAATCAGTTATTTTCAATGTCATTGCAATTAGCGCTTGGTAGCATCTTGACCTCATCTAAATTTTGGGTTGATTCCCCTTTCATATAACCAAACAATAAGATTCTTATTGAATTCACGTTTATTGTTCTTAATTATTATCAAATTAACACATATTTTGTTTAATACTTCATGTGTTTATGTACTTGTGTTGAGTATAATGTTAACTTTCTAATGAATCAAATTCCAAAAAAAATATTTAAATTAGTATTATTAGAAATTGACCTTATAGCTTCTTTTTCAATCGTCGATATAGTGCTCAATATTTCATATATTATTCCCAAAAATAAAAATATGTTGAAGTCCACATGAATGGGCCCATTGGAGCTATGCAAAAGGTCAAAATCGTAATTTGCTAAGCTTGACCCCAAAACCTGCGGAAGAATGTCGCCGTGTTAGCCACGTGTCCGGATCTCTGATTCTCTTTCCATTCGTGCGTTGCATGTCTTAAAAAGTTTTGTTCTTAATGGGCCAACATCATTCTCGTATTTCTATTTAATCAGAAATTTCGAGTTCAAACTCTTTAAAACAAAAAAAAAAAAATTATGTTTGGAAAAAACATCTTAATTAAAGTGTTTGTAGTTTTCAAAGCTAATAATAAAATAGGGAAAAACTAACTCACTTTATAGAGAACTTCTAAAATGACGACAGATAATTATAATGATTGGAGTATATTGAAAGTCAAAAATAATCAAAAACGATAAGTTGGTCATCCCAAAATTATAACTTTTTCTCTTATCAAATACTTTGGATTTGAACAAAATTCTAGCTCTTCAATTGTAGGGCTATGACACATAAATAGATTGCATAATGTGTGTATTCATATTTAATCAGACTCAATACTATATTGAATAATAAATAATAATTTTTTAATAAGGATCAACAGAAGTAGTCAAGCCATATAGGCTGAAATCATGGTCTCCATAACATCTTAATAATTGTTGTTAATAATTATTATTCATAGAATCTCTACGTACCAACAATTTTTTGTATTTGTTGATGACCATATACTTGAAATATATATCAATTGTTAGAAATTGTAGATTAATGCATAATCTTTGATAGTCTAATCATTGTTCTTAAAAAAAAATTAAGCTTAAGTTTCAATAATTAACTCAAGTTTTGCAACTATGTTGCTAAAAAGGATCATGGCACCAAAAGAACTGCCTTAGAATAGGGACGTCAAATCAATGGCGAAACTATATTGTTGCAAGGATGGTCAGATGAAAAATTATACTATATAGACAGTGAATCCGGAATTTCAAAACTCAAGCGGTACTATCGCTTCATGAAAGATAAGATCAAAAATTTATAATAATAATAACTAAGCGAAAAATACATAAAAATTACATTACCACAAAACTTTCAAAATTTAGCTTTTTTTAAAAAACGTGTTTTTAGTTAATAAAAATAAATTGAAAATTGGGGCTGCCTGGATTGAACTGCGACCTTCATGTGTTGAAATTTTGCGATCGTCTGTGATGAACCATCCATCATCTCGAGAGGGGTTCAAAAAGTTTTTAATATATATTTAATAATTAATTTATAGAGTAATATATTTAGTTTAGTCGAATATGACAGGAGTGGAAAAAAAGTATACAATAAATTAATGTATATAGATATATCTTAAAAGAATGAACACTCTCGCAATAAATAACTGCATGAATCATTTCTGAAGTTTGAACTCCATGGACCGTTCATGGATCATGAAATTCCAACAAATAGATCCACCTGTCAAAATCTTCGAGCTCCAGGACAAGGGTCATGTTTGGATCAACTTGCACTCTCGTTGAGCACTTGAACTATTCCATCGAGTATTCTTCGACTGTTTCATTGGGTTTCTGCATCAATACATGTACCAAATAATACTATTCACTAGAACTTAGATAGGAATAATTTTTCTCTATAGAGATTTAAACTCAATTTTTTCATGATTTCTCCCACTTTATTTGTGAGTTCCAACTAACAAATGATCATATTCATAAATGATAGATCGAAAAGGGCATACAAAAAAATTTCACATGGCTAGAGTGCTAATGAAACCTCATGCATTGCCTCAGTATCCTTACAAGACAAGAAAATTTTGAAAAAGCAACATACTCCTGAGGTTAGGAACGTCAATCTATCCAAGGAAATTCATGATCACCAAATGGAGCACTAAATTGCAGAGAATAAAGTCTGCATAAGCACGCTCTGGTGGTAAATCCTGCAATAGTAATGAAATATAAGGCAACAACAACATAGCCGGTGTAATCCCATCCCATCAAATGGGGTCTGGGGAGGGGTGGGTGTATGCAGACCTTACCCCTACCTTGTGGAGGTAGAGAGGTTGTTTCCAAGCGGATGAAATATAAGATGTCGAGAATAAATGACATATGTTGCCATAAGTAACAATTTAAGAAGAACAAAGCAACATAGCCACTAGCTCCTCTTTTCGCTTCAAAATTATCCACTTATATGAGGAAAAAACATGAGCATTGTTATTAGAAGCTCAAGGTGAGAAGGTCATACACTCATTTGCTAATGTGAAACTAAAGTTTCTCCATTTCAAGTAAAAGTAGATGGAATAATGAACTGTAAAACTATATTAGAGAAGATGGTCCTCAAGAGAAACTGAGAAATCTTACCTTGAATTCCTTGTTTTCTTTGTTTACTTGAATTCGGAGACAAACTGCAACAAAAATACCAATTAATCAATTGAACTCAACATTTTCCAAAGATGAAGTGTATGGCAGAGAACAATTAGCTCACCAGCAAGGACTGCAGTGCCTATACAAGAGAGTACCCCAGAGAGAAAAGAGTTGAATGGGAAGGACCCAACAATAGCCATGTAAACCACCTGATAAAGTGAAAAACACTTGTCAACCATCCCCATTTTGGGTAAACCGAGCAAGATGATATCTTAATTTCAAAAACACAATCAATTCTTAATTCTATAGGGGCAAGCAGAAAAAATGCTGAAAGGCTCTCCACACAGACATGAAGTAGCAGAGAAACTCTAATACATAGGCAAACTGCTCTGTTCTGAAAATGGCATGGTATCTATGGCCTTCCCGGAGAAGAGAAAGTATTTTAAGTCATAAACACGACCTAATAGCACACCATTCTTTGTTCCAACTTTTTTTGTGAACTCCACATGGACTAGAACAGAGAATGATGGTGTAGAGAAAAAGATGGTGATTCACATGAAAGAAGAACTCAGTGTTTGCTTGGAAACAAAAAAAATATTGTTATGTCAAAATTCTTAAGAAATAAAAGATGAAAAAGATGTTACAACTTTTATGAAATAGGTGGAAGAGGAAAGTCCCTTTTCTTAATTTAAAAATCTCGACGAACTATTTTAGCTATGGGGAGGTAAAGATTCTTTTGATTCTATTGTAATTGGGGCTCTGTGGGCAGGGGTAGGCACTAGACTGTATCTTGACAACAACTGTGTTAGCATTCTTGTTGGGATTGAGATTATTTATCCATGTGGAAGGAGAGCAGTTGGAATTGAACTGTTGCCAGGCGTAAGTTGGCAGATTGTGAAGGTGCTTTAAAAAACTGTTCCGACTGTTTCAATTGAAACATTCTGCCAGAGACATCGTTCCATGTATGACCCATCAGATGTAGCACCCTTGTAATAAACAGCGTAAAGAGCTAGCCTAAGTGCATGAGGTTTCGAATGATCTGTTCTGAAGGAATGAGTGGTGGAGATGGTACACATGACCCATTTGACAGCAACTCATCTGGTGGCGGTGCTGGTAGTAGCAGAGGATAAAGATTAAAAGAGATAGGTTGATACCCGCCTCTTTTTGAGGTTCCCTGGAGAAGCTCTCACTTTCATGCTATTTGTTCTACCGATATTTCAAGGGAAAAGGATCTAAACCAAGTGCTTTTAACAAATTGTTCTGTCTGTCTCAATTGAAGTATTCTTCCAGAGACATCAGTCTATCCATGATCCATCACATGCAGCACCATTGTAATGAGTGCAATGGCTTTGTGATGAATGTAAGGGCACTAGTGAGACCATCCCACAATGTAAAGGTGAAAGTTGTGCAAGAGTATAGGTGGTGGAGGTTGTTATGGAGAAGGGTATGATGAATAGACAAAAGATAGCATTCCTAAGCGAGTCTAATAATGCACTAAAATAATCACTGGAGACATCACTCTGTCTTACAATAGGAAGGAAAGTCTCCACCCTCAAGTGTAAGCGCAAGGTAGATTTCTTTATACATCATAGCCTGACCTTAGCTGATGCCCAATTGCTTTTCTAGTCCATATTAACTCGCAGATGGATTGTTCATTAAATCCCAACCAGGAGAAGTTGTGAATTCTGATGAATTTAAGGCCATAAATCATTAAGGAACACCATATTGTACAGAGACCATTCATGAGGAAAAAGATGTTCATTTATTTTAGCATAGACTTCTCAGGACACATTGACTCTAGATTGCTGCAATAACCTTAAAACAATGTTGCTGCCAAGATCCAACACAAAATTTCAAATAAGGGAATTGTATAAGTGCGAGTGACCCCATTGTGTGATGTGAGCACAGAAGAGGAATTGCTTCAGAAGCAATGACAGGAAGCAGTGGCGTACACCTAAGATGAATATATTAATGGTGGTGTGTGGAGAGTCCATATCAAACACCAATAATCTGAGTCCTATTTTGGTTAAGGAGTTCCATCGAAGAAGTAACAGTATAGAATATTTCCTTGGTTTGACGATAGCTTTGCTAGGACAGAATGCTGCTTCTTTAGTACAAGAAAGATGACTAACTAATGATTTGGCTACTCTATTTATGCAAAATTTACTGTTTACAATAGCAAGATTGCTTGATAATGCAGAAAAGTTACAACATGATTAAAAAAAAAAAATCCTAAGTCAGACCGACAGCAATCTAGACATCCACAATTAATCTTTTTTGTCCAACTATTACTGTTGCACCTTCATCACAATCTTAGGGTATGAACTCATCATCAGGAATTAAACGCCCATCATTAGCAATCTCTGACATGATTCAAGACTTTCCAATGCCGATTTAAACCTAAATCTAGTCAAACCGTGCAATGCATGCCCTTAACTCATTAATCCTCAACATGGAATGCATAAAAATTGTCTCACTAAGAATTGCATTTCCCTCAAATTAAGCACATACTAAAACAAATAACCAAATAACTCCAATCGTTACCATGCACGAGGTATGGATCATCCAAAATAATCAAAACAAATACGCATACACTTAAACTTGTCTTCAACAGGCATGCAAGTACTCCTACTTTGAGAGTGCACATCTAGACACCTCAACTTGATCTCAACGGACAACTGAACATTCCAACTTATCCCCATCGTATCTCGTGGACACCTCAATGATCATTTCTGTAAGTTAGAGTGTTCAACTGACACACAATGGAACAAGTTGAGGTATCTCGATGTGTGCATACTCAAAGTTGAAGTGTTTACCTACTGGTTGAGGACAAGTTTGAGTGTCTGTTTATATATTACGTCAAACAAATAACATAGCAACAACATAAATTGACCAATGCATAGATCTATAGCAGTAACATCAACAACATTGAACACAAGTATACAAAATAAATACATCTATATTACCTGAATTACGCCGGTAAAGAGGGCAAACAGTACATATACATCAATAATCTGTTGTGTAGAGGAAAACAAATACAAAAAGTCCATCAATAATCTCGATAGCGTTACTATAAACAATCGCTGATATAAAAGGAATCATACAACCGATTTCTCACTAATTTAGGATTTGAGATACATATATACATAGATCTAACAGTACAGTATACAAAATCGGTAAATATATAAAGAGATTTTATACCTTGAGGTTAGTGGGAGTTGCAGTGTAAGCTGAACGGAGAGAATGGAGAAGTGCTTCAGCATCTTTGATCGCTGAGGATTTCGCCATTTTTTTTCTTCCTTGTGAACTCTATAGAGTGAGGATGAAGCTCTGTTAAGTACGGTAGGCTTGTTTGGATTGGCTTTTGGCTTTTGGCTTTTGGTTTTTGGCTTTTGACTTGTATAAAAGTTAGATTTTTAATTTATGGTTTTGGCTTATTTTTATTATTTGGCTTTAAAATAAGTGTTTATAAGCACTTTTAACCTTTATTCAAATATTTTAAAACTGCTTAAAAGTTATTTTGGCTTAAAAACACCTAAAATAAGTCAATCCAAACGGGCAGTGCATCCTATTGTAATGTTTTGGTATTCCAGAAATAATCATTTTAATTTTATAGATATATAAAAACAAAAATATCATATGAAAAAATTATATTAAAAAGTAATTAGTTATTAGTTTTATTGATCATTGGAATTTTATAAAATTATGTATATTTGTAAATTTATAATTATAATCAGAGCCAAGAACTTTTCATGTAATATATGAGATGGAGGTAAAATATTCGACATAGATTTTATCGTTCATCCATGGATCTGGGAGATACGAGTACTAAAAGTACTAGACTAGAAGAGGTAAATATACATCATAACCTTGACTTGTTAAACATGTGGACGATTCCTAAAGTCCCCATAAAACTATATATGATTATGGTTGGTTTGATAAATTATCTTCGAAACAATTGATTAAAACAACTGAGCAGTCTCTTGCTTTGAATTCTTCTGAACAGCCTATTCGTTTGGTAAACGAACGAGATGTGATTTTTTATAAAAATCAATATAATTATTTGCATATTGGTATGGTTCAAATTTTCTTTAAACCTTTGACTCTTAAAGGGTTGCCTGAGACTTTTTTAGCTGCTCTTCGTGATGCTAGAAATTTAAATTTCCGTCAGTCTCTTATGGGTTCGATAGAATCTACGGTGGCCTATGGTCCAGTTTATTTTAATACTCAGCCTAATTTGCAATTATCTCTTACGGATGCTAATATTCTAGATGCCTTAACATTAAATGTTAAAACTCATGGTTATAATTATGCGCCTGGTTCGAAACTTATTTGTTTATCTTATCAAATTTATTTTAAATTGTTATCTACTCTTAATCCTAAATATAGATTACATGATACTTTCAATCAAACTATTTTGGTGAAAACCAATTTTGCAAGGTCCAAGGTCACTACTAGAAGACCTATTAAGCGGGAAGAAATAGATTTTCCTACTTCGTGGACTCTAAATTCGGTTATATCCCCAAATCAGTTAACCGATGTTGTTACTAATTCAAACTGTTCTCATATCTCTCAAAATTCCGATGGAAGGATTTGTATACAGTTTACAGATAATAGCTACGCGCCTCATAGGCAGTCTTTAACTAATAACAGGTTAATATCTTCTGTGAAGCATAGTATGAATAACATTCTTTATCTAGTCGTAGAGTTTTGCCTGCGATTCATCATATTTCCCCTATCGATCCAATTTATGGTCCGGCCCGAGATCGTGCGGCTTCGTTACATACTTTTGGTTCCGATGGAAACTCTGTGGTCGAAAAGGTAAGGATTGACCCACGAACTAATATAGTTCAGGTAAATGATAATGCTTCTGATAAGGATATTCCTTCAGTCTCTGAGATGAAGTTTGATTTAAACGATTCGTAATGTTTTCACACCAAATAGATTTTAGTCCAGGTTCACTGCAAGAAAACATATTCAAAAAGAATTTTTTGATGAAAAATGGAATCGATTTAAAACTTGGTTCTTTGATGCTTTTAGCAAAAAAGACCTTAATTGTATTTCTCAAGAGTTTTATGAAACTTGTCTCTTCATAATCAAATTATGTATTTTGTTCCTTGATTTATAACCACTTATTTACCGTTATATATTAACGTTATTGAAAAAACTTATAAAGATGGGAATGATAATCTTTTGAAAGCTATCTATCCTTCTCAGTAGTCGTTTGTTTTACCAAACAATACTGGTTCTTTCTTAGCTTTTCAAAAATTCATTGAGGAAAATATTGTTTTAATCTGTATTAATGAAATTAATAAACTTATTACTCAAAATAATTATTTGAGTCTTTATGTTAAAGTGTTGGGTGAGCATATTAGCTCTCTTAACAAAAAACTCGATGATTTAACTATTTTGCTAAAAGATATTAAAGCAGATATGGCTAAAACAAATTTTGCAATTACCACTGATGTTGCTTATTCTTCTGATAGAAAACCTACGGTTGTTTCTACTCATGTTCAAAGACCTTTAGAAATATCCGATTTTAAACCTAGTTCTTTGAAAAATATAGAAGATCTTCTTGATAAGAAGTTTTCCGATTTAGATATTAAAGAGCTTGTTGATAAAAAGCTTTCCGATTTAAATTTTGGACTTATGGACTTATCGCAAGATTTTGCTGATAAAATGGAAAATACTATTGATTTTAAAAATCAAGTCTCTTCAGAGTTTAATAAACTCAGGGGCTATCCCAAGAAAAACAATGGTTATGCTACCAAACCGAGTATGAATACATATTATTATTATCCTCGTTCGATTCCACAAGATGTTTTGATTGAGGAACATGATTGGAATCAGACTAATACGTCTTACAGCGGTTCCAAAATTTATGAATGAAATCTCGATAGATTAACAAATAGGCAATTGACTATTTTGGTACATCGTATGCTGATGTATGCAACTATCTGTGAGAGTGTTAAAAACACAGACAAAACTATCTGTAAAATGATTGTTGCAGGTTTTACAGGACAACTTCGAGGATGGTGGGATAATTATCTTAGCACTGAAGAAAAGACTTTAGTTGTTAATGCTATAGCCACAGATGAAGGAGTTGATAACTTGGGTATGGCTTTGGTAAAAAACAGAGAAGATGTTGTTTATACTTTGGTTATTACTATTTTGAAACATTTTAATGGTAGATTTACCAATCAACATGAGACAGTTAGAACTCTTCTCAATGGTCTTAGATGTAGGACCTTGGCACATTTTAGATGGTATAAAGATACCTGTCTTAGTAGGGTTATGGAATTACCCGAAAATAAGCTTGAATATTGGAAAGCTGAGTTCATAGACGGACTTCCCCCTCTTTTTGCTGAGAGAGTTAGGAAAACTCTAAGAGAAAGCCAGGTTGAAATACCTCACAGTTCTTTAAGTTACAGAAAGATTATAGGAATTTGCACACAAGAATGATTGAATTTGTGCAATGAACTAAGAATGACTAGACAACTTAAGATGGATAAGCTAAGAGAACGATCTCAATTGGGAAATTTTTGTGAACAATTCGGTTTACCCAATCCTACTACTAAGGAAGACAAATATTACAGATCTTTAAAAGATGCAGATTCGCGCAGAATGAAAAGATCTAAGCGGAGGCATAGATCAAAAGGAGATTGAGAAGCTAGAGAAAGCTATCGAAAGTTTAAAAGATTTACTAAAGATCGATCTGGAAGAGATCTTTCAAAGGTAAAATGCTACAAGTGTGGTAAACTTGGGCATATTGCTCCAAATTGCAAGTTAAAGAAGTTGAAAACTTTAGAGCTTGACAACGACACATACGAAAAGGTATACGATTTGTTATACACTTCAGGATCTGAAAATGATTATGAATCAGGTTCAGATTCTAACGTATAATTATTTGATTTCTCTGATTATGATAATAATCGTACTAATGCTTGTGATACTTGTTAGGGTCATGATTGCAATTGCGAGGATGACGAAATTTATAAACTTCAATCACAATTTCAAGATTTTAATATGAATAACATCACATCTGATAATGTGATTGAACTTTTAAAGGAATTACTGATAGTAAACTCCGTGAAAAAATTATTAATTTAGTTACTTCAAATGAAACTTTAAATGTAGTCAGTTCTTCAAAATTTCTTGAAAAATAAAAAGAATGATTTAAATGATTTTGAATATGAAGTGCCCTATTCTTTAAAAGAAGTAGATGATCGTATTTTAAAGGAAAATAATTTTCTTGAAAGAGATACTTCTTTTGACGACTTAAAAATCGAGGTTGAAAATTTGAAAAAGGAGATTAAATCTCTTAAACAAAAACAATTGATTTGTGATCACCGTATTACTCAGATTAAGATAAATAATACTGAAGAAGATCGATTTTCATAAAATAAAGGAAAGCAAGTTGAAGATGAAACCCTCCAACTCGATAATTCTGATCTTAAACAAGATATGTTTTTGGGAATGATGCAAATTGTTACAGCTCATAAATGGTATATTAAATGTACTATTTTGATTGATAATAGTTTTTCAATTACTAACATTGCAATGATTGATAGCGGTGCAGATATTAGCTGTATTCAGGAAGGTTTAATACCAACTAAATACTTTCAAAAAACTACACATTTGGTGAAATCTGCCTCTAGCCATGCTTTGGATATAGAGTATAAGTCACCCAATGTGAAAATTTGTCAGAATAAAGTCTGTATTCCTCACTTCTTATTTTTGGTTAAGAATCAGTTAAACCCTCCAATTATACTTGGAACTCCTTTTATAAATGCAATTTATCCTTTCACAGGAATCGATGAGAAATGATTCTCAGCGAATTACAAGGATAATGAGATAACTTATTCTTTTGTTATAGATCCAGTAACTAGAGATATTAATACTTTGATTAATATGAAGCAGAGTCATATGGACTCGTTACACCTGGAGTTGTTCAGGATGAGTATTTTAGACTCTCTAAAATTTGCCAAGGTAAAGGAAAAAATCAAATTGATTTCTGAGCAGATTGCTCTGGATATTTGTGCGGATCATCCCAGCACTTTTTGGAATCGCAAGAAGCATATTGTGACTCTTTCTTATGAAAAAGGATTTTTAGATGATGATATCCCTACTAAATCTTGGCCTTGTCAGATGAATGCTGAGTTAGTAGAGTTCTGCAAAACTGAGATTGATATTCTCTTACAAAAAGGTTTGATAAAACCATCCAACTCTCCTTGGTCTTGCACAACCTTCTATGTTAATAACGCGGCTGAAAGAGAACGAGGTGTTCCAAGATTGATTATTAACTACAAACCATTGAATAAACACTTGAAATGGATTAGGTATCCTATTCCTAATAAAAGAGATCTTTTATTAAGATTATACGATGCCAATATATTTTCCAAGTTTGATTTAAAATCAGGATATTGGCAAATTCAAAGTTTTAAAGAACATTCTTATAGAACTGCTTTTAATGTCCCATTTGGACAATACGAATGGAATGTCGTTCCTTTTGGTTTGAAAAACGCCCCTTCTGAATTTCAGAAAATAATGAATGATATTTTTAATCCTTAATGAATTTTATTTTTGTCTATATTTATGACATTCTAGCATTTTCAAAAACTTTTGAAATGCATATCAAGCATTTTGACATTTTCAAAAAGGTTGTAATACAAAATGGCTTGGTTATTTCAAAACCCAAAATGAGTTTATTCCAAACAGATGTTCGATTTTTAGGACATCAAATTTGTCAAGGGAAGATTACTCCAATTCAAAGGGCTACTGATTTTGCTGACAAGTTTCCTGATGTTATTACAGACAGGACTCAGTTACAGAGATTTTTGGGAAGTTTAAATTATATTTCCCCGTTCTATAAACATCTTTCTCGAGATTTAGCTTCGTTATACGATAGGTTGAAAAAGGACAATAAGTCTCCTTGGAATGAGGCTCTTACTAATCTGGTAAAAGAAATTAAGCGGCGAGTACAATTATTGCCATGTTTAGCGCTAGCCAACCCTGTTTGACAAAAGATTATTGAGACAAATGCGTCTAATATTAGATATGGAGGAATTCTTAAACAGATTAATCCTCATGACAAGAGAGAATATTTGATTAGGTTTCATTCAGGAAAATGGAATGAAGCTCAGAAGAAATATGCGACGGTAGCACATGAAATGTTAACCATCGTTAAATGCGTTCTCAAATTTCATGACGATTTATACAATCAGAAGTTTTGATAAAAACTGACGCTCAATCGGTCAAATTTTTATGTTTGACAAAGATTTCAAGCACGACGCCTCGAAATTAATATTCGTCAGGTGGCAGGCACAATTAGCCCCTTTCGATTTCGAAATTCAAGATAAAAAGGGAGTTGATAACTCTTTACCTGATTTCTTATCCAGGGAATATATTCAATAAATTATGTTTTTCCAAACTATTCTTGATAATGAAACTTTAGTTGAAATACTGAGGGTTCTCACGCTTTTACCTAGAGATATGAAAACTCTTATTATTACAAAGATTGTTGATAAAATCTTAAGTGAAGAATTTTCTCATATTCAGATAGAATATTATTTAGATGATTATCTGACAGATTATTTTTCTGAATGATAACGAAAAGTTGCTACGTTTGCAGGATGGATCCACCTTGGATTCACATTAAAGGAAGAGGAAGGGGAAGTATGGTTCAACAAGGAAAATATTCCTTGTCTGTACAGAACTTATTATAATAACTTCTGGGATAAGCTCTTAAAACAAGACCCTAAGACCAAACAATTAGTTGGTCAATAACTTATCGATACCATTAGAGAAAAAATTGATGATTATAAAATAATTCGTCCAAAAAAAATTATTGTGGATAACTTTATCCGTCATATTGCTAGAAGAATTTCCTTTCAAGAAGCAGATAAAGAACAAATAATTCAGGATTATTTGGAAGAAGTAAGAAAGAATTTACTTCAAACCATAACACAGATTGACAAATCAGATACATCTATGTAGAGTGAAACTAGCAATGATGTAGACGAATCACAACATGTCGAATTAGATCATATGCTGTCGGCCACTGAATTACATGAGGCAGAGGATTTTCTACAACAAATGAAGGCCTTAGATAAAGGCAAGATTACGACAAAAGAAACATAGCCATGTGAAGACCATGTAAAGACAAGTCCACTCATCAGAAGATTCATTGTTGAAGCCCTACTAAACAGTTGATACACTGTTCAGGGACCCAAATGTGGGCCCTTTTTTACTGTATATAGATTCTTGTTGTCTTTTTATTTTGTCTATATAAGTCTTAGTTTGTTTGAGAAAGAGCATCAGAAAAATTTAGCAAGTGCTCTCTTTTTTCTTTAAGTTGTTTTGTAAATCCCTTATGAAATCTGTCTTCGAGTACTGTTCCGATATTAATAAAAATAAATCGGTCAGTTCTTCAGAGTTCTTGGATCTTAAAGATAGCGTCATTTATAAGGTAATTATTTTAGTCTTTAATTTTAGTATGTCTCTCCTAGTTAGGACTATGTCTAGCAAAAGATTATCTATGTCGAATAACTAACTTCTCTCCTATATAGACCATGAACGGATCTAAACTTTATTTAAATATAAAGGAATTTTAGTATGACTTTTCGACTTGGTTTCGAGATCGAGGTATAGTCGAATCTAGTACTACTCTTATTGGTTTTGTCTTAGTGACTCCGTCTGGCCAGCCGTGGTTTTAGCCCAAAAAGGAGTTTTGATAAGTAGGGCACCTCATACCCGGTTAGAACTGCCAGACACATGGGCTCAATAAGTTGTATGTATTAGATTCTAACAGACCCTTTGCTCGGGTAAAATGTTTACCATGCAGTCAGAAAAACTATGCCAAAATTCTTGTATATTTCAATTCTTTCGCAGGCGGACTACCGCTAACTTAATGATGCTTGACTTGCTAGATCTATGACTAGGCGGATTACCGCCAGTTCCTTGGAAAATATAAAGACATGTAAGTTATTAATATGATGTGTTAAAATGTTTTGATATCTTGATTATGAAATATTATTTGCTCATTTGTAAGATGTATAAGAATTTGAAAATATTTTTGTAACTTTTGAAATTTTCATGTTTATGTGGGAAAATAAAACTTCAGAAAAGTCAAATAGCATGTTTAAATGAAAGTTCAATTTTTAAATTAATTTGATTTCATAAATTTATTAATATGATGTGTTAAAATGTTTTGATAGCTTGATTATGAAATATGATTTGCTCATTTGTAAGATGTATAAGAATTTGAAAATATTTTTATAACTTTCGAAATTTTCATGTTTATGTGGGAAATAAAACTTGAGAAAAGTCAAATAGCATGTTTAAATGAAAGTTCAATTTTTAAATTAATTTGATTTCAACTGGTGATTCAACATCGCATGTTCAAATGGAGCTTTATAGTTTAAATACCATATTTATTTTGATTGTTATTGAGTTTGAATATGTTTGTGAAATTGATTTGGTGTTCACTTTGTTGCCTCCCCCCTCTTTATTTTGTCTTTATTTATTATTTAAATGATTTTATTTTATTCTTTATTGTAAATTTTTTATAACAATTTTTTTTATACCCTATCTTTTTTGTTGATTTATTTTTCAAATTATTGATGTATGACATTATATAATAATAAAAATAAATTAATTAAAATAGTATATTTTTTAAAATAATACAATATGATATAATAATAAAAATAAATCAATTAAAACAGTATATTTATTAAAATAATACAATATGATATGATACAACACATTACAATATAATAAGACAAATTATGAAATCCTATGTCACAATAATTCAAACAAAGTGAAGTTTGTTTCGAAATAGTTTCTCATGAGTGATTGTCAAGAAAATTCTTAAGAGAAATTGCCAAATGCGTCCTTAATTTATTAGCCAATTACTAACTACGTGATGACTTAGTAAGTAAGCAATTCATTATGTGGGCGTCAACTCCAAATTCCTTATACTTTTCATAAATTTTATATTACTCTTTTGAATTAATTTAAAGTAAAAATAATTTTACCTTAAAATACTATAATGAATCACATATTTTGAACTAAGGAATTTTCATTTGACCCCAATTTAGATGAGAAAATAAATAATTGTACACCTTGATATTTAATAATATCATATCATATTTACAAATTATGATGAGTAATATTTATTTCTTATGTTCAAGATTTTATATCTCATAAAAATATTTACATGTTATTAGTTACAAAATTGTGTCTAATAAATCTAGTCACTCACCTCGCATAATTATTAAAAAGTGAAAAAATATTCTTACCCATTATTAGATACTCATTAGTTTTGTATCTGAATTTTGAAATATATGAAAAACTATGAAACTTTATAAAAAATGATAGAGACTCAAAACAAAGGAATAATAAGGGGAATGGAAATCAATATTCTTCAAATTTTGAAAATCATAGTTTATTGTTCAATAAGTAGGAATCGATCGATATATCGACTTTTATAATTTATTGTTATCATCTTTGTTTCATAATTTTCAAATTAAAGAAAAAATAGCAAGTCTAAATATGATGCATGTTTTGAACTTTTTTATGAGTTCTATTAAATCGTTGAAACGGAATGTAATTCGCTTGGAAGGATGTTATATTGAAAAGACGATCAAAATGATTCTAAATCTCCATAGTAAATCTATTTTTAATGAAAAAGTCATCAATATTTTATTTATCATTTTTTAAATAACATAAATATATACTTGCAGATTTTATACTTTTCGTGTGAATTTATTTTCTTATTTAATTTTGAAATTTTGACATACAAAGTCAAAACAAGAGGCTCATTCATGCAAAAATGCTGAATAATCTATTCATATCAATAGACTAACAATATTGAAAACATCTCTCTTATAGTATGTGTTAGTTTTTCAAAGCCCATTTGTTCTTTTTCAATCCACCATAAACTTCTTTCATACAATAGGTGTGTTAGTTTTTCAAAGTCCATTTGCCCTTTTCCAATCCACAGTATTATTTATGTAATATTGTACGAACTTTAAGAGTTAAATTTTTTATACCCTCAAAAATATTGTACATAAATATGCTATTATTCGAATTTGATCATAATTAACACATGCCTCCCTTAATTTTAGATGTGTATAAATAAATAATTAAATTTGTATATATGCTTGTTTAGTATGACAATTTATATCTTATATATATAATACATGTAAAACACATATATCTACATATTCAAATACATATAAATTTTCGTATTATAAATTTTCGTATTTATCACTTGTGCATAACTAAAATTAAGATATAATATCAATCAAAATACACATATACATGATATACTTATCATATAAAATTAGTACAAATAAAAAATAAATAACTCTCGATATTCTAACTGTATCATAAATCGAGATCGAAAAGGAAATAATAATAAGAGAAAATTGTATCAAATAACAAACTATTAATTCAAGTTAAATGCTATAGCCATAGTTTATTTTATTTGTAATTCACAACAAACATCCCATTTTTTGGCCATCTGATTCGGTATACAATTAGCCATTTTCGATATACAATTAGCCATTTTATACATTTCGATATAAAATGTATAAAATGCGTTTGTGTTTGTATAACGCGAGAGAAAAGTGTATATACAAATACAAATACATATATTTTCGTCATATACACTTATAATTATATAAATACAGATCTTATTATACAAATTACAATGTATAAATAAATTTATACAAAACTGAACAATTTGTATAAAATTGAATGTATCTAACGAATTATACAAATTAAAAGCTCCATAACAAACATAAAATTTGTTATGAAACGCAATTATGTAAACTATAACTATAACATACAAATATAATTTTTGTATTTATTATATGTGAAAGTTGCTCCAATAATAATAATTTGATGAATAAGCATCGGTCTTATCCTTTTGAACACACAAAACACGTGGGACCCATATCGAAATTATTTTTAGCAACACGCAGATTCATTGAGTCGGTGAAAGTAACCGCCAAACTCCGGGTTCGGGCTGTTATTCGGGCTTAAAAGGCCCGATTAACTGCGCCCGACCGATTACCGTCATTACCCTTCTTTAAAACGCAAAATAACAAGAATATTATAGTCGGTCTCGGTCCATAGGATAGCTTGGAGGGCATCTTCGTCCTCCTAAATATCTTTGATCTCTGCGCATACAAGGAGGAGAAGACTTGGTAAAATTTTTGGGCCGACTTAGGGTTTGACATCCACCACCACCACTCGTTGCTTGCAGGAGAAGGAGGAGGAGGCTGAAAAATCATTATCTGTCGACTTCTCTTCATCGATCCTTGTAGTAATCGATCGTTGATCTGTGTAACAATTTCAGTTTTTTTTTTAATGTAAGTAATCTAATGGCTAATTTAATATATACGAATATATGTGTAGAGATTATCATGTATATTGCATAATTATATGTGTATGTGTGTGTTTGGTGTGGATTTTAGTGTATATGATGTTGTTTTTGTTTAAGGTGAAAGCTATCTTATTTTGTTCATGTAAGGTGTAGTTGTGTTAGTCAACACTTGGATTTTGTTGATAAAACTGGTGATTGATGTTTCTGAAATTGGAATATCTAACTGGCGTTGGAAATAGGAAAATTTTAATCTATATGATGTATTTTTTGGGGTAAATATAGCATGTTTTATTGCGATGTAAGTGGAAGCTTTGTTATTTTGTTCATGTAGCTTTAACTGTGTTGTTGAACACTTGGTATTTGTAGGAAAAAACTGATTTTGTTAGTAAATATTAAAAATATCATGTTTTATCGTAGTAATGGTGGAAGCTTATCTTATTTTGTTCATGTAACTGTAATTGTGTTGTTGAACATGTGGAGTTTGTCGAAAAACTGGTGGATGATGATTCACATTCCTGAAATTGGAACAATATCTAATTGGCGTTGGAAATAAGAAAAAATTAGGGTACTTGTATTTGTAAGTTGCTCAATTCCCAATGGTGACAAAAAAATACTAGGTGATTCTTCCCATGTGTCCTAGCCTTAGTGGATAGAGTTACCTAGTACCTGTTGCTGGTGGGAGGTGGTAGGTATTTTGTGGAATTTGTTGAGGTGCGCGAAAGCTGGATCAGACACTACAGTCATATAGAAAAGATCTTTTTTTTGCTGAATTTGTTTAGGTGTCTTGTAACTTACGAATCTTTTTGTACGTTACCTGGAAATAACATCTGTTTTACTTGTCGTGTAGTTGTGTTCGATATCATTAGGCGTGTTAGTTCATTTATGTTTATATTGTTGATTAGGAGATCAATTGAGAGCTGCTCTTTTGTATACGTTCTTGAGCGTGTCATGTAGTTGTAATTGTGTTATTGAACACTGAATTAATCGAAAAAACTAGTGAATGATGATTCATGTTGCCAAAATTGGTTATGTTCTCTCCTAACCGGCATTGAAGAAGTATTCAGGGTACTTGCAAATTGCTGAATTTGTTCAAAAGTTCTGTAACTTGTGATTTTTTCAATATGTTATCTGGAATTAAAAATCAGTCTTTACTTATTCGTGCAGTGAGTTTTATGCCATTGGTGGCATTAGTTCCTTTAACTTTTATTGTTGATTAGGAGATCAATTGAGAGCTGCTCTTGGATGCATTTTTTGAGCTGTTGTGACTAGTTCATCACTGGTAATCTTATCTCATTTCCTCTGTATGTTTTTTTTCCCACCTATTATACATATACACACCATCAGATTATGATCATTATGTCTTTTTCCCTGTCTACTTGATTTGCTTTCTTCACACTAAGGTTAATTTTTGTGTTCTACCACTAGGCTGTCTTGAATTCTATCAAAAAAAGGATTGTGATTTTCTTTTTGATTTTCTTGATGTGTTCGCATGGGAGTAGAGGCATTGCTGTATTAATATCTTCAAAATGGTTGGAAGGTCTGGAGGGTTTTTTTTTTCTGTTGAATCTTTCGGTGTGTCAATTTTACACTTTGGGCTATTTTGTTAGATTATATTTGATGCGCATACCTACTGGATCTTATTACTTAAATTTTGATTTCTTTTATCACATGCCAGACTCCATGTCAATGGCATTTAGCACGGAGATGAATCCTATGTGCGCTAAAACAGAAGTTCTTACTTCATTTTCCCAATGAACTGAGATATTAGGAATTGCATGTGTCAGAGGTTTTTACAAAATTAACGATGTGTAGTGCATGTGAGCGGGGATAGGGTGGGCATACAAGCAAAAAGACTGATCGAACAGAAATTTTCAGTTTTGGTTATCAAAAAAACAGAAATTTTCAGTTTTGTCCCCCCTTTAAAATATGATGTGCAAGTTTCCTTTCACCCGGCTCAAGTTGGTACATGTCTTTCTAGTTTTTTTTTTTGGGTCAGTTAACAGTTGGTATTTTTTCATTTAATAATTTTGGTTCTTTGGTTCGGTTTAAATTTTTTACCGACAAACCGAAGTTTTCTAAAAGAACTTTTGGGCTCCTTAACATCTTACTTAATTGTACTTAGCTTTGCCTTATAACCCAAAACCGAATCTCATTCTGAAGAAGCCCAAACCTCCAAGTCCAAGTCAAACTATTGCTATTGATGTTACCCGTTTCAAAAAAAAAGAAGTCAAAACTGTTGCTATTGCTGGTCGCCTGCTCTGTGCCTTACCATTCGGCCATCATTGTGACCCACAATCTTATGTTGTCTCTCAATCTCTTCCCAGTTACTAAGGTTATATCATGTGTGTATTTGATTTTCTGTTCTGTTCGTTTGCTGTGGTGATAAAATTACCGAACATAGCACTCAAATTTGTGTTTTATTTTAGCGAAATTGCAGTGTGTGCTGATAGATTATATTAAGTTCTTAAATCATTCAAGAAGAATAATCAATGGTCAATTTAATCACTGTCCACAAACCATGTCATTTCTCTGTGTTGTGGGGTTAAGATTATTTGTAGATCGTTTAAGTTGTACATAAGCTTGTTTGATTTTCATATTAGTTGGCATTTTATCAGGTACATGTTTTTCATTTCAGTTTCTTTATTTTCAAACTTCAAACAGCTATCAGGTCATGAATTTATAAGAAAAACAGATTAAGTAGTTTTCACCTTTTAGTTTCTTGGGGCTTTTATTGCCTCAAAATTCTTAGTTTTCTTCGTCAAGATTTCCCTAGAAACTGAAGTGAATGTATTTTGTATTTGCCTTGAAGTTACGTGTCATTGCTATGCAATATCTATGAAGAGAAAGAGAGAACAAAGAAGCTTCTATATATTACCTAAGATCTATTTGACTTGGAGTAAATCCTTTTCTCATAAAAGTATTTTCTGGACCTTTTTTTGTCGCTGTCTGAAAAAAAGGCCAATTTGACTGGCCCAAAACCAAAAAACTGGTACGTTCAGTTCGGTTTCCACAATTGTGAAAAACCAAACCGTACTTCAACAAAACTGAACTGAACCGACTGACACCCACTCTTGAGTGGAGACATCTTATTATTAAGTTGAAAGCTCTCTTTCTTTTAATGGTGAAACTGTAAGGGTGAGAGATCCGGCTGTTTTGTTCATGAAGTTGTAAATTGTGTTATTTACTTGTGGAACTTGTCGAACAAAATGATTCACGATCTACAAGTTGGTATGTTCTCTCCCAACTGGTGTAAAAAAGGGTATTTCTAAATTGCTATTTTGTAGGTGTTCTGTATCAACGTTTTGTACATCATCTGGAAATAATATATGTTTTACTTATTGTGCAGTGGAGTTTATATTGTTAATAAGGGCGCTAGTTTCTTTAGCTTTTATTGCCGATTAAGAGATCAATTGACAACTGCTCTTGGATGCATTTTTGGGCGTGGTATGTTCTGAAAAGTTCATCACTGGTAATTTTACCCAACTTTCTTCCATTTTTTTTTTTCAAATTATTATGCAACTTTACCTTATCAAAAAAAAATTATTATGCAACTTTATAGCTTGTAATATTTCATATGCTGTTTTTTGGTTAGTAATATGTTATGTGTAGTTTCTAGATCTCCTTGTATCAATTTCAGAAGGCTAATTTGTCCACATCCAGTTTGACTAGAAAATTTGTCATGTTGATCTTTGAAAAAGCTAGACATATTTAGATGGAGGGACTATGTTTCATTTAGTTATGAATTATGTTGGATGCAATCTTATGTGCTATCTAATGGTTGTTGTTTTGATTTTTTCAGGTTTATCAACTTTTATCAATGGCATGGATGTGGTCTCTCTGAGGCGAAACTGAGGCTGGTTTGTATATAACTGTTATCTTTGAACCTTTGGCTTTAAACCAGTGGATAGGGATTGATCCTGTAGGTAAAAATGGAAACAAAATTCGAAAAGGTATTGGATAGAAGCCGGAACATTGCTGTTGACTTGAAGAGAAAGCGGGAAGCTCGATGCGAGACCCATCTCTCTGGGGCTACCCACATGATATTGCCAGTTCGACCCTTGCTGAACTCATCAATCCGCCCGCTTGGAAAGCGGACGAAGCTGAATGGATCAAGAAGCAGGTGTGGTGGCTACGAATTTCACCAAAAAGAATCTCTACTTAGATATTATCTTAATTTTAGGAGAAGTGGGCTTCCACAACGTTTGATGTACTATCAGAACAGTCAATGGACTGATTTCCCTGAGAACATTGTGTCAATGGCTAAGCAAGATCTCCGGATAAAGAAATCTGCGACGGAGGTGGTGTTCAATGGTAATAACTATGTGCTAGATTTCTTCCATATGATGCTGTTGGACCTGAAGTCAGGTATGCAGCAACCTATTGCATGGATTGATGAAGCAGGCAAGTGCTTTTTCCCAGAAGTCTTTGCTTATTGTGATGAACTGCGTGAGCGTTGTCACTGTGAAGACAATGACTGCGTAGACGTGGATTCTGAAACAGAGGGATCCAATGATCTGGAGTTGCGACTGGAGATTGAAGTTAATGGGGCAGATATATCAAGTTTGAAGGAATCTAGTGGAGAGTCCAATGCTAATGTTGAGCAAGTGAACTTTTTTCATGAACCTGCAGCAAAAAATCGCATTGCAAAAGTTGGTGATAATCATGTCAGAATATCAGATACAAAAGCCAAGGACAACTCTGTGGAAAATGCTGTCGGCAGGTACGACTCTAAGTGGGAACATATGGACCCTGAAGCTGTGAGTGTGATGTTCCTCAAGGGTATCAGTTCAGCTGCAAGTGCAAATATAATTGAATTGCAACGTATTTCAAGTACTTTCATGGAAGTTCGAAAGGAACTCTTTCAAAAGCAGGTGGAAATTACGAGGAAGCATCGTGGGGATGCCCTTCTTAGTTATGCTTGGCTTCCTTCTTCTAAAGGAATGATTACGAGTATTATGAAGTATGGGCTTGCTAATTATTATCCATCCAGAACCAACTCCAGTTACGGCATTGGTGTTCATCTTTTCCCTGCTAATTGTAGTGAGATCAGGTAGTGTTGTTTCCGCCTTTTGGTTTTCAGTCAAACTGAATTTTTGTGCAATATGGACAAAGTTGAAGGAGGACATTACAGGTGCATTTTAGAAATAAGTTCTTTTGGTTGGTAGAACGTGTAATGATACGTCAGCTATGTTTTTCTGAAAATAGTGGGGTAGTGACAACATTCATAAACCTCAGGGGGGGGGGGTTGTCTGAAACTTCCGTATAGTTTTGCTGGTAAAACGGGCTGAATGCTTGTTGTATTGTATGCCTCTGCCTTACATGCTATGCTGATACAGATTTTGAAAAGTAAGAGCAGTCTTAAGCTTGTTGATTTCATTTTTGTATAGTCAATTTATAATTTCCCAAGTGTTTATCATCAATAATAGAGGAATATCAATCAAGTTTGTCAGTTACTGCTTTCTGGTTTTTTCATTTCGTATGGTACCTGTCCATTTTCCTGAATGATTATTTGTTTGAATTTTCACAGAAGATCCTTCTTGTTGGTATTCCGGTTTTTAATACTAGACTAGATTGGTTTTGGTCGAGTCAGTGTTAATGATCTCCTGCATTATTCTATCCATTTAATTGATTCCTTGGTGCTTGTCAAATGTACAAACTTGGCTTGTAAAAGATGCAAACAATGACCTGTGTTATGTACTGATATAACCGTGTTCAAGTACTTTCATAGGGTTTTAGAGGAATTTCATGTACACAGTCGGTATTCCATGCTAGCCTTTTGTGTCATTTTTTGTCTTGACATTCCACTTGTTGTAGTTGTCTTGGTGATGTTTGATAAGATGTTCTTTGATCCTTAAAGGAGTTTGTCTTATTTGGTCGCTTCTCCTTGTTGCTTCGAATTTTAGGCCTTCTGTGGCTGACCTGTGCCATTATCACATTTTTTTTTGTCGATTTGTTTGTTCTCATTATGAAGTTTATTGATGTTGCTGCTTTCATCTTCTTTACAGTGCAAAGTATTCTGATGTTGACGAAAATGGTGTACAATACATGATATTATGCCGTGTAATAATGGGAAACATGGAGCTGGTTTGTCCTGGATCAAAGCAGTTCCATCCCAGTAGTGAGGATTTCGATAATGGTGTTGATAGCGTTGAAAATCCGAAGTGTTATGTAGTCTGGACTATGAATATGAGTACACATATATTTCCAGAATACGTCGTCAGTTTCAAGTTCTCTCCTGATTCTGAAGGTGACTATTTAAGTCCTATGGCTACTGTTTTCAATTGTCAACAGAAAGTTGTTCCCCTTGGTTAAACTTGAGTTAGATGTTCATGAACAGTCTCTGAAATAATCCTACAATTTAAAGGCTGCCAAAGGAGGGACATATTTTTCATTTTTGCAGAAAAGGAAGCAAAAGATAATCCCAACTTTATTTGAGTATTCAAACCCCCTTCCAACTTTTAAATCATCAAGTCCATGCCCATTTCATAAAATTAGTGGATACGGATTACAAACAATAAATATAATTTTGCTAATTATTTAGTTGATTGTTCATTAGTGTTATGGCATTTGTATTTGTTATTCTGTGTCATGTTAATCCTGTTTAGACACTTACTAGGATTAACCTTAGCGCCATGGTATTTTTTCTTTCATGTACTACTTTTTCTTCATGTTGTACTGAATTTTGTGTCAAGGTTGATTCTTAATGTGTTAATATCTATATGTTGGGTGGTGGATGATTGGAAACTGAGGTAATGTGACATAATCTAAATGTTTTTTAAATTTTGGGAGGGATTGCTAATTTGATCAATATAAGAAGAGAATTTGATTTTGAGAGTTTGAAGGCGATCATGTCTGTGGCCTCTGCTCTACTTATCATGTTAATCAGTTGTGGGATCTTCTATTTTCAGGGTCCTGATTCAACTTAGACCTGCCTACATGTTGGATGCATATATCCAGTTTCTTCTTCCTTTTTTTGTCCTGCCATCCTTCACTGTACTTTTCATCTTCTGCGTGGTGTTGTACAAATAAATCACGGGCCCATCTCTTTCGGATTTTAAATTTGAGGAACACTTGATAGATATTGTCTTAAGTCTTGCAAAGTAAGATAGCAGTTGAATTGTCTTCACCATGTTTATCTTTACAGGATATCTCGTTGGAAACAAGAGCCCAAATGTCTCTGCTGTCACTAGTTGTCAGGGCCCTGTGGATCAGGTACCGGCAGATACACTTCCTGCTGTCTTGGTGAGTCTATTGACATTTATAGATGTGTCGACTTGGGCAGATTTTGTTTTTTGGTTTTCATTTAACAAAAGATGGGAGATTGGAGGATGTTTTTTGGATATGAAACAAGTGTGAAATTGTTTAGCAGATGAGGCAGTAGAACTAGGTTTTTTATGAACACTTTTTGATGGTGTCCAGCATGTCCTTAATGCTGAGGAATACACATTTACCAGTTTAAAAAAAAAAAGAAGGTTTTTTATCAACGTTGGGAGGAGTCGAGCTACAGAGGGGGTCTTCCAAGACCACTCCATGAATTTCTCGGCAAGATGAGTATGTGTTGAGGCCTGAAATTGTCATCCTACAGTGGACATGATTTTGCAAATATTAGCACCTCAAATCATCTCCCTAAACAACACTGAGGTTTCTATTTCTTAATCGCATGATAGTTCCCTAGGGGACACAGTTGATGCCATAGGCATTGCCTTAGTGCTACCTTGGGTACTTAAGAATGTGTTTTGCGCATGCAATCACAGAATAAATGCTGCCACTGAGCATCTGCATTAGCTGCTGGAATGATTGTTAGTTCAGTAAACATGCATATAAACCTCTTATTTTTAGCTGACAACATATATAAACTTGCCTTCTGCAGGGTGTAGTACATTACTTTAGATATTGAACTCGGCTTCAAAAATAGCTGATACTTAAGTTGTTAGTTTCTACATGCAGCTTCCCAAAACACGGACAGTTATGTAGTTAGGAATAGGTATATTATAGTGTGAGTTTTGGGACATATCCTTTTTTGTGTTTTTTTTTTCCCTTCAAATTTTGGACTACTCATCCTCATCCAGTGAGCCTGACTTTTGAACCAAACTGTGGAGAGGGAGTGGATGCCGTGCTAGTATGACAATTCTGCATCTTCAACAACACAGTCATTTACTCATTTTAGTGCTCCTCATTAATTTGGTGGAGATCCTTTCAGCTAACAATTACTCTATGTTCCTTTATAGGGAAGTGATTGCTATCAGAATTCACTAGGCTTGGCCTCAAAAAAGGCTTCGAGGACTCCGAAGTCCCCTTGGATGCCATTCCCCATGTTGTTTGCAGCAATTTCAAGGAAAGTGTGTCAAGAGGATATGAACCTTGTTTGTAGCAATTATGAGTTATTCAAGGTATATGCAATTGCATCTGTTGAAGGCCTTGTTTTTCTAGAAAAAAGTCAAATAGTTGCTGGATAGCTTGAATTGTTACTTTGATATTTTTCCTCTCTTGTGTTCATGACTTCGTGCATTATGGCATTTGGCAGGGCAAGAAGATAAACAGGGATGAATTTGTCCGAAAGTTGAGGTTGATCGTAGGGGACAATTTGTTAAGGTCCACTATAACTAGTCTTCAGTGCCAGGTATGCTCTTTGCTTTTTTCTAAGCAAACAGGTGCTACTGAGCTAGCTTGTCAATGCTTCATTCATAATATCATACCCGTATGACCAAGATTTTTTCTCTATGTTGATTTCCAATTGTTGAGTTACATTTTTGTCAGAGAGACAGGCTTCAACACAATCTTTGATAAAATGTTCTTTCTTTGGGTCCAAACTAGTAGCGATTTCTGTAACGTTGCACATTTTGTCTTTCCAAATTGCGTTGTTAAGTGTTTTACATTCGTTGAGGGAAGGTGTTGTTATTGTCTGCGTACTTGAACAATCCTTATTTTGAGTTAGCTTTTGGGTTGGGTTATGGTTGAGGTTCATTTTCTTTGCGTGCTATCAGAGGCGGATCCGTCCCTCTTTTCGGTTCACAAATGTTAGGCCTCCATGTTATGTTGTTTCACACCAATGTCTAATATCGATTGATGTTGAGGATCTTAGTCCAAGTCTTAACCAGCTTTCACAAAATCCTAGGTTTTTGTGGGCTTTATTATTGCCTCAGTTTTTTTGTAAGCTAAATAATTTTATTAATGGAAGGGAAATCCCCGTATACAAATAGTATACCAAAATTTAGAGCAATCTAGACCAAAATATATATCTCTGTGGCTACCCATCATCTATACAAGCAAGTGCCTCATGGGTACATCCCCCAAAAACTAGAGATTGGAGGCTACTGCTAACATGTACGAAATCGTTCTCGATCTCCTCAGACGCTCTCCTATTCCTCTCCCTCCAAACAACCTACATAATTGATAGTGGAACTATATCCCATGCCTTGTGACAAACAAAATCATTCTTGATCCTCATTATTCTGAAAGGTCAGCTATATATTGCCTCCTTAACTGTTCCCGGCATGACCCAATGTACTTCAACCAGTTCAGGGCCCTACCCTCCACAGGGGTGTAGTTACTTGACAATGTAATAGTAAGTGGTGCACATCTTCTTCTTAACATCTTCACTATAGCCAAACTCTCTATGTGAATGTTACTTCTTTACATGTTCACAAATATTAAAAAGAATGTTGTCAAATATTTGATATTAACAATATTAGACAATCAGCAATAAAATAGATTTAACGAATTAACGTTGATGAGTCTGTACATTTTATGAGGTATAGTTATATTTTGGAACTGTTAATGAGGTACAATGATTGTAATAGCCATTTATTAAATTGGTGTGGTGTTATGACTTATGCTATAAATCATGTGAATTATTGCGTTACTGTAAGCGAATTACTCTCTAACTCTTGCACAATATTTCCATTTTAACATTGAGTATATTTATTTAATTTTACGAGGTATAATTGTTATACATTGATTCTAGAAAGGGGTGTGATTGAACTACTACTAGTCCGGGCCGGGGGGGGGGGGCAGGAGTGATGTTTAAGTGTCCCATATTGGTTGGGGGAAATGGGAATGCTTTCTCCTTATTTGTCTTGGACAATCTCCACCTGATGAGCTAGCTCTATTGGGTTAAGTTTTGATTTATTTCTATTTTCTTTACCTGCCCAATCCTTTAATCTAAATCTATGTAACTCTTTTTTTTTTTTTTTTAATAACCGAGAAATCTGTTTGTGACCCGCCCTTTGGACCAATCACATCCTTCTAAACTCGGTGGATAATGGGCCCTCCTCTCTACCCTTCTCCACTTAAATACCGGGCTTCGCTTTGCATGGTGTGGGGCTTGAACCTGCGACCTAAGCCACAAATCCTCCACCTTTTGCCACTTGAGGTAGGCCTTGGGGGCAATCTATGCAACTCTTAGTGGTGCTCCGTAACATTTTTCTCTCTTCCAGTTTTTTTGGGAAGTGGCTAGCACTTCTGATGTTAGTAGTACTAAGGGAGTGCTGTATGGCAAAAAAGGGAGAAGAGAAATACTATTGAAAAAGAGCTAGTAGCATAAAGGGATGAGCACCCATATTGGTTTGGGGAATGGAATGCTTTCTCCTTATTTGTCTTGGACAATCTTCACCTGATGAGCTAGCTCTTGTGGGTTGAGTTTTGATTTATTTCCATTTTCTTTACCTGCCAATCCTTTATCTAAATCTATGCAACTCTTAGTGGTGCTCCGTAACATTTTTCTCTCTTCCAGTTTTTTTTGGGAAGTGGCAAGCACTTATGATGTTAGAAGTACTAAGAGAGTGCTGTATGAAAAAAAGGGAGAAGAAAAGTACTATCGAAAAAGAGCTAGTAGCATAAAGGGATGAGCACCCGCTCTATACTGTATAAAAGATTCTATGAACTGTAGCAAGGGCTCAACACTTGTTTGCCCATTCCAATTTCCACTAAAAGGACATCAGAAGTATACAGTAATATAATTTTCAGTATGGAGGACCACAACTCCTTCAAAAAACATTGCTTTCGTTAGATTTTAGAATCCCCATCTGCTTTCCAGTAAAAACAACGTTCTTCTGCCCCTTCCATACAGGCTCTTTTTCCCCTACTGTACCAACTTATCCTCACAGTTATTTGGCTCTTCGAAAGATGGATAGGATACTGAGACATTTCTGCCACTCTAAGCACTCACAATCATTGAAGTACCTTCAAAATTTTAAATTCCAACCATTGCCTTCCCTGCCCTGTGTGCTAGACTGTTAATATCCTGCACTATGCTTGAACAAGAGGGGAATTGGTTTTTTAATGGAGCATGTCCAATCCACAAATCATGCCAAAATTGAACTCTTCTTCTATTGACAATTTTGATGTTAATGTTCTGTGAAAACTAAGGCCAGGATGCCCTATTATTTCTCCATATACCATGCCCATGTGGAGTTCCATTTTGGTGTGCCTTTCATTATAGGCCACCCCTATTCATTATAACATTTCTCCATATCGTTGCCTGAGCCTTAAACATTGAACTTACGTAACCAGGATATGATATAGTGGTCAATGAAGTGGTTGTTACCTTCTCAAAAAAATAAAAATAAAAAATAGTGGTCAATAAAGTGGGTTGTGAATCCATTTAAGCGAAGTCTTGGTGGACAAAATTACTTGTACATGTGCTGGTCTGGTGGGAGGTAGTAGGTGCCCCGTGTTATTAGTGAAGATGTGCACAAGCCACAAACCGGGCCTGGACAACAGTTATAAAAACAAAACCTATTTTGTTTGATACGTAATCCCCACTTCTGTTACTAAAAATAAAATTATAGTGTTCCAGTTGACCAAGTTGAAAGGCTGGCCTTCTTTGCTGCCTTGACACAAGAAATCTCCTCAATTTGTCCAATTTTCTCCACTTCCAAAGGTATTGGAAACAATGGCATGATGTATGTAGATATAAAATCCAGGACACAATCCATTCTCTCCTCAGTCTCAGTATAAAGTTTCTCATATAGCTCGATTATTTCTTTTCATTTACTCTGGTTCTTCCTTGATATTTGCATTCACTTTTATCTTGTCAATGTGGTTGCATCTTCTGTTTGCATTGGGCATCTTCTGAAAGAATTCAGTGTTCCTATCACCCTGTTTCAACCATAAACATCTAGATTTTTGCCACCATTCACTAGATATAGTCAATGTTGAATTTCCTAGATACGATTTTGGGATCTGATAAATTTTGATTTTTGTGTTGGTATATGTAGTATTTGAGAACTATAAGCTGTCTGTTTTGAAAATTAAAATGATAATATTCTTGTGTTGTGTTACTTTTGTCATTTTATTGGATTGCTACCTCTCCTAATAAAGGCTTGAGAACTAAAACGAGGAGAAGTCAAAACGTGGGTAATATTTATAGAAGAGACGGAGCAATAATACATCGGTGAATTTGTTGTTTTAAAATGTGTATGGTTCCGGCTTGGTTAAAAGACGGTTGAATTTATATGGCGAGTATAGCTGGATATTCTATTGTTATTTTTGGATGATGTGAATATTATATTATATTGTGATCATTTGAGTTTCAGGATACTGAAGAAAGTATCTATGAATTAAAAACCCTTTATGTCTTGGTACTCCATGCCCTTGGATGATGAGTAGTTATGCGCAATATACGTGGATAAAGACCTCAGCTAACATGTGAAGTGCCTAATAGTGGTGCATATTTCAGTTCTACGCTGTGCATTGAAGTTGAAAGGACTTAAATGTTTCACCTTTATGCAATTATGCATATTTTGTTCTCATTGATTAGAAATTTAGAATTTACTTGGCGAGCTGGGCATGTTACTTGGTGGAGTTTTCTGTTTCGTTGTTCTTTCTTTTTAAAACTTTTCTTGTGATCCCCACTTGTGTGGGACTACACTGGGTATGTTTTGAAAAATTTCTTTGGTGCTCTTTGGCAGGTACCACCTAAATCAATGGAAATGGTCACTGTAAAGCAAGAACAGGAGAGTATCTGCCTGGAGTGATGGTGTCTCTTTTATTTTGTTGCTTTTATGAATAACTGTTTTTGCTTAGCTATAGGAACTGAATAGTTGGACGTATCTATTACTTTTTACTTGAATATGTGATATGAGGTAGCTTGATACTCTGGAGAAATATGATGAGAGTTTAGTTTTCACCCTACAGAGTTGCGGCCTCCAGGTTACAGTGTCTTCTATATCTAGCAGTCGTTCTGATGCGTAAAGTTGGTTATACATAGTTCATCCTGAATTTGCTTGCTACAGTTGTGACAATGTATTAAGAATTGTGGTTATATGCAATCTTATGTACACATGGTGTTTTTTATGCCATTTTTTTATATGCAGCTGTGGATGTAGTATTTCGTTGCAGTAGTTCATCGTCTTTCTTTGGTTTTGTGGACGGACTTGGTTCGTTAAGAATGACGGTGGATGATATGTTTGAGTAGGGGTGTCAAATCGGTGTGTTGAATTTTGGCGTGCCAAAGTGATGTGGTTATAGGCTTAAAATTCATGCTCCACTTGTCAGTTTAGGCCACAACCTATAATTTAATAGGAGGTTGGGTTTGACATAAGCATTTGTTGAGTTTAAATTTATGATATGTGGATTTGGAAGGTCTCTTGCAATGGTCCGGCTGGCCATATTGGAACGAAGTAGGAAGTTAAATTGTGGTGTAGTGGGGTTGTTTAATGCGTGCTACCTCTGAATAGGGCCTCTATTCAACATGGATTAGAATTCGTCGGGTTTCAGTACAAGACAGATGGGAAACGAAAACAAACAGAAACAATGAAATATGGATGAGTATTAGTTTTGATTCTGTTGGAAATGAAACTAGTCATTTTGGTTCTGAGAATTGATCTTAGAAACCAATCGTGTTGTGCTCCCTCTGTTTTGCTTTCTATATTTTAGAGGGAATATGCTATAAGATTAAAGTATTCTACGTAGAAATTGAGAGTTGTTTTTGTTCATGTTCATGAATTCTCTGTATTTACCACCCAAAAAGATATTTTCTTTCAAACAATTAAAACAGCTCCACGCACAGATCCTCACTAATGGAGAATTTAATAACACACCACTTCTTACCACCTTACTTTCTTCCTCTTATTATCACTCTCATAAACAACTTGTTTTGCAACATTTTCCCAGACACAATAATCCATCTTCATTATTGAATTCAATGATTCGTGTTTCCTTACAACATGAAAATTTCAAAGAATTTTTGGATTTGTACAAAGGGTTGATCAGGAGTTGTGACACCAACTTCTTTCCAAACAGAGTCACCTTTTCTTTGATTTTACGTTCTTGTGCTAATCCAAACGCAACCCATTTAGGGAAATCGTTTCATTCCCAGATTGTGGAAATGGGTTTTGAATTTGATGTAATTTTGCTAAACTGGGCTGCTTTATTTTTATGGAAAAGTTGGGGATTTAGGTTCTGCACGGAAAGTGTTTGTGGAAATGCCTGAGAGAGATGTTATTGCTACTAATGCTATGATTTCAGCTTTCAGTAGGTATGGTTGTGTTGAGGAGGCGAAACAGCTGTTTGAAAATATGTCTCAGAGGAATTCGGCTTCGTGGAATTCGTTAATTACCTGCTACTGCAAATCAAGTGAAGTTCATAATGCTCGATTGATCTTTGATCGAAATCCAATCAAAGATGTGGTCTCATGGAATGCAATGATTGATGGATATTGTAAGTCGGGGCAAATGGTCAAGGCGGATGAATTGTTTGTTGAGATGGGGTTCATGAAAAACGTTGTGACTTGGAATACGATGATTGCAGGATATGTTCAATGTGGGGAATTTGTTAGAGCCATAGATTTGTTTCAACATATGCTAAGCGAAGAAGTAAAACCAACTGAAGTGACGATGGTTAGCTTGCTTTCTGCTTGTGCTCATTTAGGAGCTTTAGATAAGGGTGAATGGATTCATGGTTTTATTAGAACGAAGAAAATCACGATCGATTTTGTCTTGGGAAATGCGCTTATAGATATGTACTTCAAATGTGGGAATGTAGAAGCTTCTATACAAGTCTTCCATGGCTTGCATGATAGAAACATCTTTTGCTGGAATTCTGTCATTATTGGGCTAGGAATGCATGGGTATGGGAAGGAAGCTGTAGATTCTTTCATTGCAATGGAAAGAGAAGGGATAAAACCAGACAGTGTGACTTTCGTAGGGCTTCTATGTTCGTGTAGTCACTCTGGATTGGTTTCCGTTGGGAGAAACTATTTTTCACAGATGAAGATCGTTTATGGCATTGAGCCCGGAATTGAACATTATGGCTGCATGATCGACCTTTTAGGTCGATCAGGATGCCTTCAAGAAGCACTTGAACTTATAAAGCGCATGCCAATGAAGCCCAATGCAGTTGTCTGGGGTGGCCTGCTCCGAGCTTGTCACAAGCATAAGGATGCAAAGCTAGGGGAGCAAGTGACCGATAATCTTCTAAGTTTGGATCCACACGATGGAGGAAACTACGTCTTCTTGTCCAACTTCTATGCATCTTTAAACCGATGGACTGAAGTTGATCAATGTAGGAAGTTAATGATCAAGAGGGGTGTGCGTAAAACGCCTGGATGCAGTTCAATCGAGGTTGAAAACATTGTATATGAATTTGTAGCTGGAGATACTTCACGTACTCAAATTAACGTGTTCTTGGATAAGATTGTGAAGGAAGTACAGGCTTATGGATATGAACCAGATGTGCTACATGACGTTGAGGATGAAGAGAAGGAGAGTGTGGTTCGATATTACAGTGAGAGAATTGCTGTTGCGTTTGGACTTATGACGATGCAACCCGGAAGGATAATTCGGGTTGTGAAGAATCTCAGGACATGTGATGATTTTCATACATTCATGAAGTTCATATCAAATGTCTATAAAAGAGAGATAATAATGAGGGATAGGAACAGTTTTCATCATTTTAGGAATGGGTATTGTTCTTGTAATGACTACTGGTGAAAATAGGCAAAATCTAAATGACATCATGTTAGTGCTCACCGGGTCTCGAGTCGGGAGTCGGGAGTTAGGTTTCATGGTGTTGAAGTTGGGAGTCGGATTCCAGGTCGGAGTCAAGTCCCAAGTCCTTCAGTAAATTTAATTCAAGAATTAACTTTTTCAACTTTTATGAAAGACTCCATAACTGTGGGTAAACTGTCAAGGGAGGCCCAACAAAATTGGTGCTTAAATAACGACATGAACTTATATATCTTATCAAATTATAATTTTGATCCGTCTTGTATATATGTTAATCAGTGATGGATGCAGCATTCAAAAATTGAATTTACCTGAATTCGATACTTTTATTTGGGAACATAAATTTATATTGATAAAAATTTATTAAAATGGCAACAAATAGTAAATTTTAACTAATAAGTTTCCATATACAATAGGTTCATTGTCGCCTTTTTTTTTTTTTTTTTGGTTGTTAGTTGATTTCTTGATCCTAGGTGATTCATTAGGATAGAAACTAGAATATGTTATCGTTTCGTAGAGTGTATAAAAATGTATAAAAATAATGCTAAATAGTGTGTACTAGTTATGCTTGTATTAATTATATATAGATTCTTTCTTATGCATTGTTTGATTTGATATGTTAAAAGTAGTATGCATACAAAAATATTTATTTACAAAGATATTCTCTACAATTGTGGTGGAAAAGATTTAAAAAGGGTTTTGAGGGTAGTTTGGTCTTTACCATGCTAATGCATGCATTATTAATATCTAGAAATATCTATACATAGCATTACACCTCAATACACAATAGAAGAGTCCGGAGTCAAAAGGGTACCTTTTTTCCTTCAAAAAACATAAACGGTATATCAAAAAAAAATCAAACCAAGAGGGTAAAATCGCTCCTGAGGGAGCGATATCTTTAGTATAAAATTGACTCCGTTTATGCCGCTAAAAGAAATTAAAATCGCTGCAGGTGCAGCGATTTCATATTTTAAAAAATAAAAAATTTAAGAAAATTGCTATTTTATTTTTTAGACGATATCACTGTTGGGGAAGCAATTTTAATTTTCTTTTTTTAATGACGCAAACGAAGTTAATTTTGTACTAAAGATATCGCTCCCTCAAGAGTGATTTTACCCTTTTGGTTTAATTTTTTTTTTATATACCGTTTATGTTTTTTTAAAGGAAACATAAAACAAAGTATTATTAATCTTAGGGCTAACGCATGCATTAATTTTACTGATACACTCTACTGAATGATACCGAGTTGCATTTTTGGTTGAACAAGCTTCACAGCACAATCTTTGAAAAAAAAATGCATTTCCTTTACCCTAAAGAAGAGACCTTTTGAAACGAATCTTAGATTATTCAAGCCCCAAGATAAATATCCAACATCGAATGAATTAATTTTTTTTTTCTTTTCGGCAACTTTGAATTTTTTTTTTCTTTTACGAAATAAAATTATTTTTTCCCCTCCAGGATAAATACATTTTTTTTAAGTGGGCAATGATAATAAAGAATATATGTAGGGCATTTTCTATGAGGTTCGCTTCTTAAAGTCTTTAGAAAGATTCAACATGTCTACAATTTATTGGGGCTTTTTGCTGGTCTTGTTATAAAAAGGATCCTATACCTAAACCAAAGTCAAATAAAAGGACCTAATAAAGAAAGGGTGGAAATTTACTACTTTAAGTAATGTTTTGTTGGTATGATTAAGGAAAATGTTCTAACTTTTCTTCTTCTTTTATTTAAATAGCAAGAGAAAGCATTTCGTGATCACGTAGAATTCAGAAAAGAGCAACAATGATATAGACAGTCTATTGTTATAGTATAAACATTAATAACTGATTTCGTGGCTCTATGAACCTATAACTTGTACAAATTGAAGCCAACCTTTTAATTTGTTGCTCGAATACTCCCCTTCATATATGGTCAAGTCTTCTTTGAGAATATTTCATTTTTGCTTGTTAGGAAAGGATCACTTTGCATCATTCATTCTTGGAAAGTGTTTCAAATCCTCAAGTAGAATAGGGGAATATTTTGAGAAGGATTTATGTTACTTATTCTTTACAATTTTGATAAGAACTTTTCATAGTCGCATTCGAATAATAGAATATAATGCAAAGAAATGGACACTTATATATCTCATCCAATTGTTGCCCCTTTTCCATGTATTAAAACTTAGGGGAACAATTTTTTTTTACTCGATGTTCGATATTCATTTTGAATCCTGATTAATCTAAACTTAAAAAAGTTTCACCTTTTTGGGGCAGAGGGTAAATCACTATGTAGCAAAAACCTTTCTCGAAGTAAAAAAGTGGAGTGATTCTTACTTAACCTATCATTTTTACTATTAACTGCTCCTTACGTCTCAATTTACTTAACCTATCATTTTTACTATATATATATATATATATTATTTTTTTGTTTTGTTTCAAAAATTTGAATGTTCCATATCTGAATTCATAGTTAAAACTAAACTATCTAATTCTCAAAATTTAAATTGTGTCTAATAAATTGAGACATTGGGAGTAATAACGAAGAACAAGCCAATATAAATAGTGCATTACAAAACTCAAAAGATTATGAAACACATGATATGATAAAGTAAGTCAAGAATATGTGTCTATGAGAAAATATGCCCCTCTATATATTCCTTGCAATTATTTTTGTTAAAATCTTATCACTATATTACAACATCTTCTTAAGTTGTCCATTCTTACGTCCCTTTTCCTTTTTCACCTTTCTGGAATCTAAAAGTTGTGTTGGATATAAATACTCTTGGAAAAATATTAAATTTTTGTGAGTGAATATGAGTGAAAAATGTGAAAATTAAATGATTATTTAAAGTTTTTTCGAATTTAAAATAAAAGTCAGAATTCAACTTGTGAATTTCAGAAATTGTAATTTAAAATAAAAGTCGGAATTCAACTTGTGAATTTTAGAAATTGTAACAAGTTGAAATTAAATTTTATGTTGATTGTGTTCTTTCCATCCTCCGACATATGCACACCTCATCTTCACTCCAATTCCTATCACCCCACCCCACCTTCCATGATATTTGTGTAAACTATATACAAACACTTTTAGGATAATATTATTTGCTTATGTACCATACACAAAAAAATAAATAATAAACTCACTTATTTTTGAAGAAAAATATTTTCCTAGGTACCAAACACACCCTAAATGTGAAACAAAAGAATTTTTTATTTCTAAAACAAGATTTGATCTCATAATAAAGATATCCACTTTGTGAGGTAACTATAAGTCCTTTTGAAAATGTGTTGCAACTTATAAGGCTAAGTCTAAGGTTATAATTGGATGTTCCCTTTAAAGTTATTCATGCAATTTATATGGTTCTTTTTTCAAATGAAAGTATATATAAAGCTTTTGAGTACACACATGCATAAAAACATAAATAATCCTATAAAAAATGAAAAATGTTCCTATATAATGATATCACGATCAAATTTTGAATGAGCATGTAATTAACTCACGATGTATTAAACTCTCATCGAGCTAATTATTAAGGTTTAAACTCATGATAAATTGTACATGTCTTGGAAACATTGCATAAGTTAAAGTTCATTGACATTTTAAACATGTAAAACTCTATGCATAAATTATAAAGTACAATTGACAACACTATGAACATAATTGCATGATCCATGGTGTAAATACATAAAATTCTAAACTTAACTCCAAATTTTCAATCCAAATTCAATAGTAATTGTCCAAGTGCTCCAAAATTTGAAAGAAATAGGCAAAAAGAGAATTCAAGAGGCTCATAATTATCAAAATAAAAGTAATTAAGACAACTGCGCCAAATTGAAATTTTAATATTATCGCCATAAATGTGGAATCAGAAATAAATAATTTTTAAACTTTTGACTCTACATTTGTTGCAACTAATATTTTGGTGTTTTTTTTTATAGATAAAATCGCATATACAATTCTCAAAAGGGAAATTCGACCGCTTATTTCAATAAAGTGTATATATATATATATATATATATATATATATATATATATATATATATATATATATATATATATATATATATATATATATATATATATACATACATACAATTCTTCAAAAGGGAAATTTGTATATCCGTTATATCATGTATATTTGTAGATATATGTTCAAATAGGCGTGTGCTATGCAGTAATATACACGATATACATAAGCAATGACCTTTTCCAAGTCGACTTCAACTCTAAGTGAAAATTCATAGTTAAAGTCGACTTGAAAAGTGAATGAAAAGCCTCATTCGTTAGATATCACTTATGTATATCACACATAAATGTTAATTGACACGATTGAAATTCATTAAAACGATATGAACAAATCTATATAAAAGGGTCGAGAAAAATGAATGAAAAAACTCATTGGTTGGAAATACCTAGACGAATCTGTATAATTTCTTTTTGGTCTATTTCATCACACAATATTCTTTGACAACTCCTAATTGTTATCATATACTATTATATGATTGAATAATGAGTGAAAATGAAAGAACACATAATAGTGACATTTCATTAGGACTTCAATCAAAATACTAGTACTAGTATTAATTCTTGAAATTGGGTCCAAATGTTTAAATTTAGTGCCATTTTGTGGCTCAAAGGTAAAGCAAAACATGTTGACCCATTGGTTTATTTATTAATGACAAACCTTGTCGCCAAGAGATAATGACATCTAATTTTTTTGTCGGTAGTTTAATTTTTTTTCTTAAAAAAGAAGAAATAAAATTATGCTTGTGATTTAATTACTTTCATATATCTTCAAGTGAAGACAAGCACGTGGAGACGAATCTTTGTAGCTCAGTTGGTTGACTATTTGAATTTTTATTTTGTTGATCAGGATTTAAAAAAACAGAGGACATGAACATTGTAAGAGGCAATACTATAGCAAATAATGGATTTTGTGGTAATTATTTAATGGTAATAATATAATTATCGTCGCATTGTATTTAATTATAATAATATAGCATGCGTATTTATTACCATCATTTTATATAAATGTAGCTAAAGACTTTAATGACTCTAAATATAATGACATTAACTCAATTAATGTTAAATATTCTTGGGTCAAGAAATATACACTACAACAAAAACACATTTTAGCGGCAATAAATATACATTAACAAAGATTGTAGCCTTTACCGGCATTAGTTAATTTTCATTGGATTTCAATGTCGCTAAAAGCTTTAGGGACATATACAAAGAGTGCTAATTGCCGCTAAAAGTACATATTTAGTGGCAATTAAGCTATTGCCGTTAATTAATTACCGCTAAAGATTATTTTTAATTTAGTAATAACTGCTAAAAAATGATTATTGTCACTAAATATCTCTTTTATTGTAGTGCACTTTAAATTATTTAAAGAGTGCAAAATTTAGCGTATTGTAGTAATATACATTAATTTTGGGTCGTTTGCATTTTGCCCTTATTAAGTTTATATTTTGTATCATAATATTTTACAAATTCTACCTCACGTTAATAAAGAATTTATGCTTTCACTAGATATAAATTAGATTACTAAGAATAAAAATTAAAAATCAGGTACATTTGAAGAATAAATCGTACAATCAAATAATTAATTTTTGGTTAATTATTAATTACACTAACATCCCACGCCCTTTTATTGCTCAAATTATTCCACTCTCGCCTGACTTCAACTCTTATAGCTTTCTTGTGATTTACATTTTTGGTTAATAAAGGGTGTTTTTGGAATAGAAAAAAATATTTTTTAATTCCTTCATATATGGTTGGTTAAATCGTTTCGAAAAATATTTCCTATAAAAAATATTTTTTCTAGCAAAACTACGAAAACAAGTTTCACCATCCTATCCAATAGTATTCTTCTATATTATATATAAATAATATTTTTTGTTTACTTATTAAATATAAAAAAGTAAATTATTAATAATTTATTTTTCAAAATGATATTTTTTTTTAAAAAATATTTTTCTCCATACTCAATACGAATATTTATTAGACTAACATACACCCTTTTTTTTTTGCTCAAAATATATATTCCAATCTTTACATTAATTCTCCATGTTTCAATTAACACTCTCACGTGACCTTGACTCCAAACAAATCCTTATTATATAACTTTAATTTTAAGAAATAGAATCAGTTTAAAGAAAGTTTAATTCACTAGACATTTGCACCATATATGGGTCTTGTCAGCGTTTATTCTGAAAGTTCATAATAAATTTTAATATAAAAAACTTAGAAAATCAAACTATATACTTAAATGATAACCACCTAGTGGACGGTCAAATTACGTGGGTTAAAAATTATGAGATGTCAAAATTCAAATCCTAATAATAAGAAAGTATATTAGGAATTATTACAAACATACTAAATACGTGAAATTTGTTACGCCTAAACAAATAATACATAACACAAATTTGAATCGTAATAAGGTTCGTGCAAACTAATCCAAACACTATTATAAACAAATAAATTATGTGATATAATTACTTCTCATAAAATAATTAATTATTTAAAACGTCACTTGTGTTTGAGTACATACTTGTTACTTGCTGTATATTCTAATCTTTTTATTATTTTTGTGAGGAATAAACGGATCTTATGATTTTAATAAAAATGACATTTATAATATGATATTATTGCTTGTACATTGAAACAATAACAGTATTAATGTAAGATTCCTTCTTGTGTCTCTACCATAAGCTATACACAATGTATTGGGAAACTGAGAATTAGCATGAAAAAAGGAAGGATTTTATTTCTACACATTGAGGGGTCCTTTGATTAAAAATAAAGTTATGTAGGGATCATAAATTCATAATGTGACATTTTTGACAGAGGACGAGCTGATGAGGATCGTTCATTAATTAAGAACGGTAAATTTTTAAGTTAATAAGCTACTGAAAGTGGTGTGTACATCACATTTTAAGTAAATTTTATTATATTGAAATAAAAAAAAAAGGTAAAAAAGCTTTATAAGATATAACTCAAATTTTACATGATACACATACATTCTTTTGGGACTCTATGTGGCGTAACCCGAAAGACAAATTTCTTAAGCCCAGAATGAGCAATATGTATCATGGACTTAAATCCCGACAAATACTATAGATATTTGTTTTTCTTTTTGGTACAAAACGATGTAATATACTATATCTTAATATGCATTAGTACAAGAGAGTGACAGAGCATGCCTGTTGCTAGTATCCGAGGAGGAGAGTAGGGGTTGGTTACAATTTTTACTAATATTTTTACACTTTATATATCTTGTAAAAAGATTTCCAGCTTTGTCTGCTATAATGTATTAGATAGTTATACATTATATATATTTAAACTTGTATTTGATTTTATAAGAGCTCGAAAAGGGGTTGAGGACACGCACAACATAATTCTACCTTGATAAAAACAATATTTCAATCGAGAATTAGTTGTACATGATTCAAACACATTATATTTGTTTTTATATTATCAATATATATAATTAAATTAAATAAAACAACTCTTGATATCAAACAAACTTGGATGCTTCCTTTCATAAATCCCTAAAAATTAGGAATATATGAATATTATTCTCATTACCAAGGAATGGTTGACATTAATCCCAATACTATATGGTATAAAAATTATATTACAATTAATCCATTTGCAGCAAAAACCAATGTTGTCAGTCTTATAAATATATTTTTTTTTACCGTATTGATCGCTTCCATGATATTAAGTTAAATATTTTTAATTAATAAATAGATTAATACATAAGTTAATTTATTAAGTTTTCTTAATCTTTGTCTGTACGTTGCTTTCTATGCTGTTAGGAACTCTAGAAATTCCAAATTGTAACATTAAACTATTTTGCTTAAAAAAAAACTGATTTTGTTTTTATAAAATTTGAGAATTGAAATCAATATTTTCCCTTGAAATAACAAGTAAAACATGAGTTACAGATTTATCTATCGAAAACATTTTTTTTTGCCTCATAAGAAGATCTACGTATATTTTATCGTTTTATACCACATTAATGAAATAACACTCGATATATTATTATATACTTAGTGACCGTAAAAAGTGAGATTTAGAGACCTAAAAAATGAGATAGGTTGTTATCTAGTTTCTACTACTACAACATGTTAAAATATATCGATGATATAAACTTTTATTATAATGTTTGTGTGTATATATGTTGAATCATTTAAATATATAGGGAGAAAAAAATATTATTATGGTAGGATATAATCACTTTTTGCAAACATGTTCGAATTATGAGAATAGATAACTTCTTCATGAGGAAATGGTTTCCCTCAGTGGATCTATTCGGTATTAATTTGAATTAATCGATCGAGTTAATAAATTTTGAATACAGAATATGATTGAAAAAAAAAAATACAATTTTGTTTGTCCTAGACATTCTAACTCCTCTCTTACACTTTTGCCCTCATTAACAATTTCCTCGTTACTAATATGTGTTGTAGTGAGATAATTGAGATTCCTCCACACTTAATTATATGTCTCAGATTTAAGTCTTTAGAAATAAAAATAATTATGTTGGGAGCACTATCTCTAAAAATGAACCCTGCAATATACGAATTTAAATTTAATCAAATTTTTATATGAGAATATATCAAATACCGAGTGGAATATAAAAAATAAGTTCCCCATTATATATCCCCCATTTTCATTAGCATATTTTTTCCTTTCCTCAAGGAAATATCCATTTTGAAATGCACATAATTAAAGGGTATAACCCATTCACTTATGGGTCATTTGGAAATAATATAATTTTATTATTTTTAAGATTTTGTACTTCCTCCTATCTAAAGTATTAATTTGTTATGTATATGGTTATAGAAAATCTTTTTTTAAATGGCGTGCAAAAATCATAAAAGACAAATAAATGCTATTTTATCTGTAAGAATTATTTTATGGATGCAAATTCAATTATTACAAGAATACATATGGTGGAGTGTTTATTTTATTTTTCAATATCTTTGGTATAAAACAAGCTACTTGTACTTTCTTCTCTTATTTATCCCATTTGTGCATATTTATTACTTAGTTCATATTTGATATGAAATAATTTTTTAAAAATAATAAGTAAAATAAAGATGTTACAATATCATGCCTAGTTATTACTCTCTCCGTCCCAAAATAAGGTCAACACAAAAATTAATAGTACTATAAATTTTCAACTGTACCTTTATATATATATATATATATATATATATATTTTTTTTTTTTTATAGTGATCAATTTCAAGAGACATATATTAAATAAGGATGATTTGGTAAACTACATATTATACTTATTAATTTTTAACTTGACACAATTTGCTAAAGTGGTATTTACTTTTGGATCGAGGGATTATAAGTCATTTAACTTATTATATCCTTAATTAATTACTTTGAAAATGTAGAACTTTTTGAAAATATTAAGTTTTTAATTCATCCACTTCATAATTAATAGGGGTAAAATGGTCAACTCACTATGACAATTATTGATTTCTTAATAGGTGTGTCAATTCAAAAGTGGACAAGTAATTAGGGACATAGGGAGTAATAAATTAGAAAAATATAAAATAATAAAATTGAACCAAAAAGTAATTTTTAATCTAATATGGGAAAATAAAATAAAAAGGTCCAAACAGTATGGCCTATTGAAAATTGGACTTTGAGGGCTTCAATATTGATGCCTCATAAAGGATGTCAAAAAAAGGGGGGGGGGGGTTGGGGGGGTTAAAGGGGGAGGGGTTAAGGGTAAATGTGTATTTAAAAATTTTATGTGCGATCGATATTTATGTCAATTTAATTAATAACAAAATATGTGTCGTGTATATAATTTTTTATAAAATTAAGTATGATCAAGTAAAATATCGGATATTGATAAGTCTTTTATCATATATCGTTACAATAAATGAAGAATTATGCGACGATTATTTAATGATAATAATATGATATAAGTATTTTTATAAATATCGCTAAAAACTTTAACAATTTAGAATGCATTTTGACATTAACTCAATTTACACTAAATATTTTTTATGATATTAAATATTGTTGCTAAAAGAAATATCTCTTATAGTGTAGTGTACATGAAAACACAAGTTTATCAATAATTAAAGAATTTTCACTATGATATGGAAAAATTACACAAATCGTCATTTTTTGGTTCTTGTAATTAGAAATAATTATGATCTTTAGTTTTAACTTCTATGATTTAAATTTAAGATACAATAATAGAATATCACTTGTGAAAGTTGAGATTTCAACACAATAATTTTTGGAAGCGTAATTAAGAGTTGAAGTTATTGTCGTTGAAATTTTACTCGTAGTAAATTTGGATATAATAATATTTATATATTTAATGATATCTTTTATGAAAAATCTAAAATTTAGATCAAATTTATTTAATTCAATTAAATCCATAATTCATATTCTAAATTTGACCCTAATTACTATTTCTTCCTATATTATATGATTGAACTTTAGCTATGATTATATATTGGGGTTTGGACTCAGAAAGTTAATCATTCTACTATGTATAAATTTAAAGGTGTCTTGTCCATGCTTTTCACTATCATATACACACACTTAGAATTAAAGATTGAAAGGACTTCAAAGCTTTTCACTATCTTATCTATTTGCCTAAAAATATATTCTTATCATTTTATATTTTGCATCGTATTTTTTATTTTCATGTATTTTAAAATATGTTAATTGATTTTAAAAAAAATTATTTTAGCTTTATTAATGTCTTAAGTCATAATCCCTCTATATTAGATATTTATTCTGTTGATTAGATTATCAATCCCTTTTTGATATGTATATTTTAACCTTGTTGATTGAGAATTATATTTGAGGCAATAGTTATTTTATTGATATATTTGTCTTTAATAATTAATTCTCACTGATCACATGTTATAGAGTTCAACGAAAGTCCTATTTGAAGAAGCTCATATATGGAATGATGTGAAATAATGCTCAGCATGACAAATTCATTAATTTAAATTCAGAAACTGAAATCTCTCCTCTACCATCAATAGGTTTAGTCAAAGCATTTGTAACACCATCCAACTTATAAGCCTCATTGAGTATCTAAACCTTTTTTTTTTCCGTTGTTTTTACAAAACTTCTTTCTTGTATCAACAAATCATTGCTCGTAATAACACAACACCAACATTAAAAATAAAAAAATGACTTTAAATATTCGGTGTAATATTCTTTTAGCAAAACGGGTACAAATAAACCCCTTCCGCCCTAGATAAGACATGCACCTATTGTTGATCATCTCAACTTGCAAATAATATATGACATTCAAAATAAACACGAATTCAAGATCTAAAGTCAGTAAATCTAGAATGAACATGACCTTTGCAATATGCATAAATTTTGAATGTGTTTTTTTTTTTAAATAAATATATATATATATATATATATATTGTTTGCACCAAAATCAACAAATTCAACTAAACTAACCCACGAAACCCCCTCTAAATCCGCCATGGGACATCACTTAATTAAGATTAGTTCTTTATCCATTGTAATTCAAGTTTTTTTCTAATTAATTAATAGAAATAATTTAATTTAATATTTTATTGGGGGAAAACGATTGATTCAGACTTTAATTTTTTTTTTCTTTGTAAATTGAATTGTAATAGGACCAGTCATTTAAATCTAGTTAATATAATGGACCATTAGTGAAGCACCAAATAAATAGTCATTGCAATAATTATTAATTCTTGTTACGTTTACGTTTACTATTTTGTCTTTCTAAGGATGAAGAAGGGGAAATAAAATCTTTGCTTTATTTTTTTAATTACTTCAAATTAATCTATAGCTTAAGGAATACTAATATACATTTTTAATATTGCTTTAGTCTTAAACATCAGTATTTTCAATTAAGAAAATACCCTTTATAAATAGAAAGTTTGTAAAACTTCAAAGTGAAATTTAGATATAATTAAGATGGGGTATTGGTGAAATATTTTTCACTATTTGCTTATATTCATATACGACATTCTTATCACTAAATCATAATTAATTAACACAAATTGTTACCTTAATTTGTGACTTTACTATAATGATTTAATATGATTTGATGTAAGTATTCGATGTGGTTAAGTTTTTATTCCTATTGGTTATAGATATGTGAAAATTATAAATAAAATAAAATAAAATTCAAATCTCAATAGAAATAAAAACATTAAAAATACTTTTACGGTCCAAATTTAGTGTCAATGTTACTTAGTATTTATACTGATAAATGATAATTGTTATCGATAGAATCATTAACGTACATGCAAATTAATCTAAAAAATAAAAAAAAGGTTCTGGTTTATTAATTGTATATATTTGAGGAATAATCAAAGTTTATACCACTTTTATTTTTGTCACATATATCATGACGTGTTATTCCAATTAAAATGTGGTTCTTTTTACATGATTATCAAGTCTATATTCATATGTCTCATCCAAATTCATGGAACAAAAAAGACGATAACAATTTATATCACTAAATAGTAAAAATTCATCCTAATTCTTTATTAAATAAAAATTAGCGCGGTATTATTATAAAAAGAATTATTAGCTACAAGTTATTTACCGATATATTAATAATAAATTATGCTCCCTTATATTAACCCATTAAAGATAAAAATCATGTTTAAAATAAGTTTTTGAAATTTTATGGATTATGATTAAAGGTTGGTAGGCAATAAAACATTATATATCTTGCTTATTCTTTTATAAGTTTTGTAGTATTTCTCATATTGTCCTTCGATTTTTGCTACAATCCATTGTTTTATACTTTGATTATCACACCGTTATATTGTAGTTACTGTTCTTCTGTTTTTCTAAAATATTTTGTCAGGATTTTTTTTCCACCTATATATGTTATTTCCTTTTTCGATTTTCTTTGATATGTTTTCTCTTGAGCTGAATGTCTATCGAAAATAGTCTTTCTCTATATTCCTTAAGGTACTTAGAGGTAAGATTTGTATACACAATAATCTTCTCAGATTTCATTTGTGTAATTACATTAATATGTTATTATATATATATACACACACATGTGTGGGAGAAATGCACACAAAAGCTTACACTAAAATGTTCCTTTTCTTTACCAAAAGAATACTTTGGTTCAAAACCAAATAGTATAAAAGTGGAAAAGAGTAAAAAGGAATTTAACCAAAGTCACAATACTCACTCACTTTTCCTTTTTCTTTTCCTCATCTTTTTTTTCTTCCTTTTTCATCTTAACCCCCCATGTTCATAGAAGAATCAAATCCCTCACCCCCACCCCCACCCCCACCCCCGCCCCAAGTGTCATTTTCTCACATATACTTCACACAAAAGAAACAAGCCATTACTTCATACACCTATTGCCATTTCTTGTTTTCTTCTTCTTTTTTTCTCTCTCAAACTCAAATCCCAACGACTTGTTCAATTTCCTCTTCAATTGTTTATCATCATCAAAATCCCATTTCAAGAAAATCCCAAATTTTTCTCTATTATCTACATATCCCTTTTTTTCATCTCAAAAATTAATTCAAAACTGCCTCAAACAAGCTACTAGTCCTTTTTATAACCTACTTACAAACACAATAATGAGTACTTGTTCATAACAATCTGTCTTATTTTTCAGGTTACTAATTCTACTCGATTGCGCTTATTTCTTTCTAAGAAAAAAAAAACATGGAGTTATTCCCACCACAACCAGATTTATCCCTACAAATTAGCCCTTCAAATACTACTACTAATCAAGAAGAGAATAATATAGATTTGAGTTTTTGGAAAAGAGCTTTGGAATCAAGAAAACCCCATAGTATTAATATTAACAACACTTCTTGTTTTGACCCATCTTTATCATCAAATATACCAAGACCTAGTAGTATTATTAATCATCAAGAACCTAATTACCCTTCTAGCCGATATTTCCAAAATAACACAAATTTCATTAATAACCCTTTTATACCTCATCATCATAATCTTGGTTTGTTTAGACCTATAAGTGGAGTTCCACTTTACAATAATCATCAAAATTCTTCAACTAATACATTACCTATACAATCTTCTCCTAGTTCTTTTAATAATTATAATAATATTAACCCTGTTTCTTCATCAAATAGCCACTTTCATCAATCCCATAATCATCATCAAAATGGACTAATGAGATCAAGATTTTTTTCAAGATTTCCAACTAAAAGGAGTATGAGAGCTCCAAGGATGAGATGGACAAGTACCCTTCATGCTCGTTTTGTTCATGCTGTTGAACTCTTGGGTGGACATGAAAGTAGGCTACTTGCTCAAATTCTTCTTTTTTTCAGTATTTCGATAAATACTTATTCGCATCAGGTGTTTACATCAGGTAATGTTTAGTTCAATGTAAATATCAGGTGCGAATAAGCTTTTACTATTTATATATGTTTTTTTATTTGATAGTCAAGTTTTAATTAAGTTTGATATGATAACTTGAAAAATAGAGTAATGATTTGATATGAGTGATTAAATTGCACACCAACAATGTAAAAATTCTTTAAATTAAAATGAGATTTAATTTATATACACCAATAATATTTTTGGTCTTTCTACTATAGCATAACTTATTTTTCAGATTACTAATTTCATTTTTTATGGACGGTTATTCTCATATAGTTATCTTTTAGGCAATTTAATTAATAGTGCAAATTTATTTATATATTATTGGTGTATAAAAATTAAACTTACTGAAAAAATCTATATATTTTGAGCTTAATTAACAATGCTTCATTTTTTTTTGGGGGGAATGTAGGAGCAACACCAAAGTCAGTTCTTGAGCTTATGGATGTGAAAGATCTCACTTTGGCTCATGTTAAATCCCATTTACAGGTAAAATCTTTTATTTTAAGGGAGGGGGGGGGGGGGATTAATTCTTTTTTCTCTTTCTTTCATTTGTCCAAATAATATAGGTCATGGGTCTGAGTCGTGGAAGTAATTGCTAATATTTGTACTTGAGTAAATTGTCAGTATCACATCCTTTAGACTGTGACTCTTCCTCAAACCATACATGAATACGAGATGTTTTGTGCATCATATTGTTATTTGTTTCTTTCATTTGTTCAAATACAGGTCATGAGCTTGAATCGTGGAAGTAATTACTAATATTTATATTAGAGTAAACTGTCAATATCAATCTCTTAGACTGCGGTTCTTCTTCAAAACCTACATAAATACGAGATACCTTGTACATCAGAGTGCTATTTGTTCTTTCATTTGTCCAAATTAGTTTCTTTTGGAGTCTTCTTGGAATTTCATTAGCATGTGTTTTGTCCAATGCCAAGTTCAATAGACTGAGTAAAATTATCTTTTTGGAGTCTTCACAAAAGGCTATTGTTTCTTTAGTACTATACTTTGGACAATAGTAGCATATATTATCATAAAGGATATAAATTCCCACAAATTTCAAATTCCAATGCCCCCCCCCTTTTTTTTTTTTTTTTTTTTTTTTGGGTTTGTCTCAAATACTGAGAACTTCTTTTTTTCTACTTAGTAGATCTGATGGTTCTGCAAGCCTATTATAAAATGCAGCTTTTTCCCATAGGAGAATGAACCATATATTAATTCATGTAGTAGCATAGCATTTGTAGTAAAAGAAAAAGGAGGGGAGAGAGAGAAATAGGACTCATATCTTAATGATTCATCAATAATAACACTGCAAAAGTATAAGGTCTTGTTCGGTTTGAGGGATTCAACAACAATATAATAATATACTCGATTTTAATTTTATAAGTGAGGTCTGAAAAGATTAGTGTGTTTGTATACCTTGTACCTTATATCTATCTTATGAAGGTAGAGAAACTGTTTATGATAGACCCTAGACTCAAGTAAAGCATTACGAAGAAGATTTGGAAAAGGAAATATGGTAATGAAGAAGTTATGTAGGAAATAATAGAAAAAAAATCAGTAACAACAACAAAATAATACGATAACCAAGCAAAGAAAACTACAAGTAATAATAATTTGAATTGTATTAGAAAGAAGAGTAGGCAGGGGGCGGCGGGGGAGAAAAAAGTCAACAACAACAACAAAACAACAAAATAATATGATAACTGAACAGAAAAAATCCAAATTATACTAAAAAGAAGAGACATTATGACCCGGGGGGGGGGGTGTTCTTGCTCTACAAATGATTTTATTCAACTTCCAAAAAAAGGATTTAGAGGGTGATTTTGTCAAGTAACTTCTAATAATTAGCACTATTAATTAATTGATTTTCTTAATGAGTGTTTTAAAAAACACTTAAAATAGACCAAAGAGAGTAAGATTATTGAGTATATATATTTTTCTTCATCATATATATTAATACAAGTATTTTGTAGCCATATACTAGTCCACTTATGTATAATGTGTCTGCGTATTACTATAGTCAGAGACAAAATCAAAATTTTCATTAAAGAAATTCAACATTTATATAAATAGGCCAGATCATGCTTATGTGGTTATATTTTAAATATTAAAACTTATATTCAGATGATCTAATAGTGTAAAAAAAAAATTCCTTCCAGATGTATCGAACGGTAAAAACAACTGATAAATCAGCAGCAGGAGCAGCTTCTTCAGGTATAAAATAGTGTATGAATGATTGTTCATTATTATAAGGTATTTTTAAGAGTAAATTAAATAATAAAAATATACAATATGCTTTAAAATATTTTTGTTTATGAAGAAAAAATAATTTATTTTGTTTACCATGTGTATGTTTAGGACAATCAGAGGTGTTTGATAATGTATCATCTGGGGATAATTCTGTTGATTTAGTACTTGAAATTAAAAATTCAAACAAGTCTGAATTATCAGTTCAACAAGGTAGACAAAATATGTATAATCAAGAGAAAGATTATGGTGGACTTTGGAGTAACTCTTCAAGGTAAACATTTATATATATGCAACTCAATTATTATATATTAATGAAGTCCATTTATGCTTGATTTAATCCATAGAACTAATTAATGAGAGGATTATTAGCTTATTGTTTGACTCGTTTTCGAAAAGTCAAAAGTGTTTATTTTAAAAAAGTTAGATGTGTTTAGTCCAACTTGAAGTATTCTTAGTAGTAGAGTAAGTTGTATTGATCGTGTCATAGTCCATTAATGATGGTTTATTAATGTGAAATATATTTTTTAGTAGTAGCATAAGTTATTTTCTAGAATCTGAAAAACATTACTTTGGTTTTTTTGAAAAGCACTTGAATTTTAGCCAAACACAATATTACTTTAATTTTTTTTTTACATGCAATATTATTTGAATGCTTTTGTTGGATAAATTCTCTGCCATTACTGATAAGACATTTGAAACTAGACCCCTATACTAGGAAACTTAAGTGTCAAAATTAAGAAGATAGCCCCCATATAAATGTAAAAAAAATAGGTGTAACATTTTTTAATAAAATATTTTTGTTAAATAAATTTTTGACTCTGTCACTACGATACAATAAGATATTTGAAACTAGATCCCTTACTAGGAAACTTAGTGTCAAAGCTAACACTAGCTATAGTAAGAAGATGGCCCCATATATATATGTAAAATTCTTTAATTTGGTGCAAAAAGGTTGGGATAGTAACATCATAATAAAAAGATGGAAAGATAAGAAAAAGATAAAAAGAAAAAAAAAAGAAGAAGCATGAGTACTATAAAAATAATATGTGGCATAGTACTACTAAAAGATTGGCTTTCTGTTTTCTTAGTTTCACTTTTTTCTTCTGCATGCATGGCCTCCACTGATGATAGAAAAATATTCTATCTTTATTTGTGATTATGTAGCAGGGAAAGTTGGAAGCTGCATGGCAAACTAGGAGATTATCCAGGAAATTTACCTTCTTTAGAGGTACTATAATATTATATTATTCTAAATTATTACAAAGTTTCTATGTGCATTTACCATTTTGTCCATGCTCGAGTCAAGGATCCATCATAAACAGTTATATATCTAAGACTAAGACTGTGTATATACCATCTTCACTAGATTCCACTTGTAAGATTATACTGCATATATGTCATTGTAGTTGTTACTCATGCTTTACTTAAGCTAGAGTCTATTAGAAACAGTCTTTCCACCGATGCAAGATAAGGATAGGACTGTGTCTAAACCTCCTTTTCAAACTATACACTTGTGAAATTACACTGAATATATTGTTGTAGATCCTACTTATGCTTACGCAATGTGTATATTTTTGCTTATGTTCAGAGATTAATATGGAAGATTTGAAAATTATTTATTAACTAGTTCCAATTTATGTGACATGATGCGCAATATATATGATCTAGGATCAAACCAACTAATTTTCAATGTGAATTCGAAAAGTACTAGCTATGAAATTGTTGATATCTATAGTTTGTTGCCTTGACTATAAAGTAGACTTTTGATAATCCGTCCTTAATTTAATCTGATTAGCAACGAATTTTACCGTATAAACACATAAGTTGTTCATCGTTAATTCTCGTCTTTTTTGTAACAATTTATGTATAATATGCGTGCCTCTAATTAGGGGCAGAGCTAAGTAGAGTAAAGGGGTTCATATGTTGAGATTACATTGCATATATGATTAAAATTATTTCTATGTATATATAATAAATGTTGAATCTTCTTTAATGTCTTCATATGTTAACTTTTTTATGTTTTAAACCTTTTCCGTGAAAATTCTAGCTCCATCGTTGCCTCTAATATATACATAGATAGGGTAGAATTTTTGGATAGTTGTACATACACACAACATCAGTATATATTCCTCAATCTGTCCTTTTGATTCCTTAACTTAGCTTTATTTACACACACTTTTCTTATTTCTACTTAATTATTATTCTTCCTTAGTAATATATTAATTATTATTATTATTATTATGATTATTTTGTTTTTGAAAAAACAGAAAAACATGGAAGCAAAATGCACAAGCTACGAAGGAATATCAACAGAAGTGAGTTCATCAAGCATAACACAAGCAAGTCCAAAGAAGCTTAATTTGGATTTCACTTTAGGAATTCCTAATATTTCATAGTAATAAAAAAAAATGAAACAAATATATATTAAAGTTTTTGCATGGAACAAAAAGTTGTACTCATTTTGAAATCATTAGTTAAAAGAAAAAAGAAAAAAAAGGAAAAAAGTGATGGAACAAAAAAGACGAGGAGACAACATAAAAGCAAGAAAAAAGAGAAGGGAGGGGGAAAAAGTGCATTTTCCTTTTTCCACTTATATAATATTCTTGTTTTGATTTTCAAATCAAATATTTACATTATTAAATTGTTCCTTTTGTTTTTTTTTTTTCCATCAAAATTGGGAGAGAAAAAAGAGTACTTGATTTTAGATTTTTTTTAGTAGAAATATTAGTCACTACTCACTATATATAAGAGAGTTTTATCATCCATTTCTTAATTTGCTACTCTTGTAAAAATAGTACCTAGAGAAAAAAAAAATCTCTTTCCCTTGGTAATTGTATGAGGCATTTATATTTAACAAAAAAAATATATATATTACCAATTTATATGGTTGTCTTCTAATTTTTTTCTTGATAAATAGTCTCAGATAAGATTTGTGTACATCTTATTTTTTTTAAAAAAGTTTTACTTATGAAGTTATACTTAATATATTATTGTTGTATTCTAAAATTTTTGTACCTCTTAAGATAGATACTTAAGGTCTTGATCATAAGAGTTTTGGTATAAATGTTTAAGTTTAATGCACTAATTAATCGAGAAAAAATAAGAATTTATGACAGCAGATTTTATAGATAAACAATAAAATTCATCGCTAATAATATTTAGAGATGAATTAGCAATAACACATTCTCAAATAAAGTTATTAGTTATTATATTTATATCGTTATTTTTATCAATGAAATTCGTAATTAATTCTATTTTATTTGTAGTGAGGGTAATTACAAGCAAGACTTTATGATAAGTAAATTGGTAATTTAATAAAATGGTAATAACTAACCTTATGTCACATGTTAAAATTCACTAATAACATAAATAAGTTTATAATGGTTAGTTTATATAACTTAAATCCTTAATTTAATGGCATAGTATCTCTTTCTTAAACGCTTACTATATCACTAATTAATACTCCACTAAGTTGAGCGGTTAGAAAAAAGTGAAAATGAAATATAAATATTTCTGGTTGACTAAAATATTTTTCAGATTAACTTATTTTTCTATAATTTAATGAAAATGATTTGTCTAGATAAATTAAGAAAAAATATTTTCAAAACTTTTCTTTAATCTAATCATTTCAAAATAGTTATCCAACTCGATATTTAAATTTCGATCCCGATCAAAAAATAATTCCTAATCTTGACTTTCTATCATTATCTAAGATTCAAACTCTACCCCTAACCACAAACTTCTGAACCCGATCCGATCCGATCTGACCCAGTTGTTGGAGGAGGAATGCCTATTGCATCCTAGGCATTGGCAAATGCTTTACACTTTCCCAACAAATAAAGATATTGGAAAGGAAAAGATTAGAGGAATTATTGGTAAAGGAGCTAAAAGAATGTAAACTATAGGAAATAAAAAATAACAAGAAGAAAAAGAAAAAGAAAAGAATAAAAGGATGTTATATATAGTAGTCCTTTTTATGCTCAGTGGCGGAGCCACCATATCTTTAGGGTTGATCCGAATCCCTTTCGGCGAAAATTATATTATTTTTATATGGTTAAAATAATTTTTTAGGTATATATAGTAGATATCGAACCCCCTTCGGCTACTTCGTGTATCTATTTCTTCAGATTTTGCACCCCTTATTGAGAATTTTGGCTCCGCCTAATTATGCTCATTAAGTGAGTATATCTTATTCTATATCAAAATCTTGTTCCCCCATTTTTTAAATATAAATAATTGTACTTTAATTTTCACAAATGACTTTTCTTGAAAAATCCTTCAATTTTCCATATATTACTTGTCCTAAACAAACAATGTAAGTTTCAAAATTGTGAAAAATTAAATTGCTTGAATTTCCCTCTAAATAGTAATATGGAAAATCGCTTTTTTTTTTTCTTAAAAGAAAATTGTATATTAATTTGAAATTGTGATAAACTTTATATTCTAAATCCACTTCTAAATTTATTAATAAATGGTAAAAATTGCTTTAAAACTTTCATCTATGGAAAGGCAAAAGTGAAACAGTGTACATGTAAATTATAATTCACTTTAATTATTATTTCCTTTATATCTATACTAAAAAGTAAGTGTAGGGTTTACGATATTAAGGAATATGAAATAATAATTCTTCTTTTTATTCCATTTGTTTTTAGTATTGCAAAAAAGCTTTAGATATATACCCCACTTAAAGCAACCTTGACCTTAAGAAGAAAAGTTATTAATGATTGATTACAACTCAATTATTGAAGATCTTTCATTTTTATAATTTTCTATAATCTTAATTATAGATTGTACGTTTGAGCTAATGTATTAAAGTATGAGATTGGTTCACATGCTGCGTTTAGAGTGTTGTATATATAATGGCAACATGATTTTCGGCGCACGGTATATGTAGAGAGTTGTATGTTAGCGATATAATTTTAGAACACGATACTAATCATTTAACCATAGTTAAATGGCACACACATGCATTATAATATGATATTGGTTGGCTCGATATGTGTAGAGTGGTGTATGCAAGCGAGCGATACGATCATTTTATTTGCTCAATGCGTGTAAAGTGTTGTATACTAGTTGGTGACTGAACTATAGTCCATGGATTTTTAATGATACGTGATCCCGACTTGATTTTTGGTCGAAATTTTTTATGGACGTCCGTTACAACCTTATTAATGGAGTCAATTGGTCCGAGGGGCAAACAAACACATTTTCAAGTTCAAAAGACCCCCAATGCGGGAAAGACCGAATTTACCATTTTTCGTGTGCTATAGTGCATGGATTTTTGGTGATACATGATTCCGACTTGTTTTGGACGAATTTATTTATGGACGTCCATTATTATCTTATTAATGGAGTCAGTTGGTCCCGAGGGGCAAACAAACACATTTTCAAGTTCAAAAGAGCCACAATGCGGGAAAGACCAAATTTACAGTTTTTTGTGTGCTATTGTAACGACCCTTCCGAAATACCTAAACCAATAACTTACAAGATTTTTACGCGTATATTGTCCTCACGCTAGTAACATGATATACAACAATTATTATCAATGTCCGAGTACCCAATCAAGTGGTTCAAGCTTCATACAACCAATCAAAACCAGTAGTAAAATTAATATATTACATGACTTGGGTTTACACACCCCAAATGAACCAAACAAGTAGCCACACTTATATTATAAACCAATGTGACATGATCCGATTAGTCCTCAAAATTTCATGCAAATATACAACACATAGGTCATGGATAAGTCCCAAAGTTTATACAAAATATAGATGCCTATATGCAAATGTGATCTTCTTTAAAGTTCTCAAAATTTCCATCTCCAATGGCCAGCTTCATGCCTCCTCTCAATCATTCCCTACGATAGAAACAACTATCGCTAAGCATATAGCTTAGTGGTGTAAAAACTATAGGTTCGGAGTCCTCAAAACTCACCAAGCTACTTTTTTCAAGTCAATGAGCAGCATACTTGAACATAATAAATAAATCAAGTAACAATATATAACGAGTATCAAGTTCGATATTCAAAGATACAAATGTCAAGAACGCTCATAACACTATTTTCCAAGAGATTCAATAACAAGGATCGCCCAATATATACCTCATGTTGTCACACCCAGCACAAGCAAGTATCAAGAAGGGCCAACGCCCTGAATCAAGAAGGGTCACAGCCCAATAATCAAGAGAACAAAGAATCATATTAAAAATGGCTTCCTAGTTTGTACTTAAAATGGACAACTTCCATTCTTAAGACGAACTAAAAATCCAAAGTCAAGATGGCAAATGATCCGAATCAAGAGGCATGCCAATAGTGATAGAGTCATAGCCACAAGAAGGACAAGGTCCCAACAAGAGTGCCAAGTGATCAAACAATCCGTACAAGTGGGCGATTTACACAAGCATCATATCAACACGGCAATGCAAAGTGACAAGAGGCAACCAAGGTATCAAGATCAACTTCCAGATATACCAGCAGTTAAAAGAGTGCAAGTACAAGTTTATACACAAACCTCAATATTTTAGCGTAGCAACAGTCCAACATAACTCTCCGAGTTTAAACTGTAGACCAACCAACGTATCAAGGTCCTCAACTTGTTCACAAGTATATACAACCTTAAAAATACAATTAAATAACTTCTTTAATTCCTAATATCTCAATATAGTCGAAATAAACAGGATTATCAGCACAAGTAAGCTCAACCTGCACAGATATAGCTACGCTCCCAAAACAGTGATTCTGGCCAGTCTAGTACCCCATGTTGTAACTTAGATTTGAACAGGAAAACGGCAAAACTAGACTTTATAACCTTTATGAACGATGTGGATACAACTCTTAAGATTGCAACGCAACAAGAATCATCGAAAAATACATTTTGTACAAAAAGATATCATCGATACACTAACAGTTGTTCATACAGGATTTTTAAATCTGAAATCTGGACAGAACTTGTCCTGTGTTGCGTCCCATATTTCGAATCCATAACAGCTAAATTAGACTTTCATATAAACATAAGAGTTGTATGTATATGAATCAGCTTTCCAAATCATATTTATTCACCCAAAATGGAGTTCTAGAGAACGAGATATTCTGAACGTAATACACACTAACTAAACATATTTCGACTACTTACCAAAAAACAGTGTGTGTCTCGAATTCTAGCCAAAAGACCAAGTTTTTTCTCTTGTGATTTTGATGAACAATTGGTTAATTAAGGTTCTAAGGTTTTTAGGCTTTGAAGGAACCGAAATTCACTAGAGAAGATGTAAGAAAAAATAGGCTCAAAAGTGATATTTATCCCAAACCCCAGCTGTCCCCCAAGGCTGCCCAAAACAGTGTTGTGTACTGCCCAAAATGCATACATATACACCTATATATATATATATATATATATATCCTTCACCTCCTTTTAAAAGTATACAATATTCTAATTATACTATTACGTAAATACCCCAATATAATCCCATAAATTACAATATAATTTCTGCTAAGTAAGCTAGCAATTATCACAACATTTCAAGTTCCCAAAATGAGAATAAAACATATTAAAGTAATTTAGCGACAGTAAATAGACATGCGACTCTTGTTTAATATTTTAGGGGTGTTACAGCTATTGTCTATGGATTTTTAGTGATACGTGATCCCGACTTATTTTTGACCAAATGTTTTTATGGACATTCCTTACGACCTTATTAATGGAGTCAGTTGGTCTCGAGGGGCAAACAGACGCATTTTCAAGTTCAAAAGAGCTCCAATGCGAGAAAGACCGAATTTACCATTTTTCGTGTGCTATAGTCCATGAATTTTTGGTGATACGTGATCCCGACTTGTTTTTGGCCGAAATTTTTTATGGACGTCCGTTACGACCTTAATAATGGAGTCAATTGGTCACGAGGGGAAAACAAACGCATTTTCAAGTTCAAAAGAGCCCCAATGCCGGAAAGACCGAATTTACTGTTTTTCGTGTGTTATAGTTCATGGATTTTTGGTAATACGTAATTCCGACTTAGTTTTTGCTGTAATTTTTATGGACACCCGTTACAACCTTATTAATGGAGTCAGTTGGTACCGAGGGGCAAATAAACGCATTTTCAAGTTCAAAAGAGCCCCAATACGGGAAAGACATAATTTACCATTTTTCGTGTGCTATAGTTCATTGATTTTTGATGATACGTGATCCTAACTTATTTTTTTACCAAAATGTATTATGGAGTCAGTTGATCATGAGGGGATAACATACGTACGTATTTTCAAGTTCAAAAGAGCCCCAATGCGGGAAAGATCGAATTTACCATTTTTTTTCATGTGCTATAGTCCATGAATTTTTGGTGATACGTGATCCCGACTTTTTTTTTTGGCTGAAATTTTTTATGAATATCCGTTACTACCTTATTAATTGAGTCAATTGATCCCGAGGGGTAAACAGACGCATTTCAACTTTAAAAGAGTTCTAATCTGGAAAAGACTGAATTTACCGTTTTCGTGTGCTATACTCAATGAATTTTTAATGATACGTGATCCCGATTTATTTTTGACCGAAATTTTTTATGGACGTCCGTTACGACCTTATTATTGGATTCAGTTGGTCACCAGGGGCAAACAAACGCATTATCAAGTTTAAAAGAGCCCTAATGCGGGAAAGACCGAATTTACTATTTTTCATGTGCTATTTCCATGAGATTTTTGTGTTATGTGATCCTGACTTGTTTTTGGCCAAAAAAATTTATGAACGTCCTTTACGACCTTATTAATGGATCAGTTGGTCCTGAGGGGCAAACAGACGCATTTTCAAGTTCAAAAGAGCCCCAATGCGGGAAAACTCAAATTTACCATTTTTTGTGTGCTATAGTCCATGGATTTTTGTTAATACGTGACCTCGACTTGTTTTTGGCCGAAAGTTTTCATGAACGTCCATTTCGACCTTATTAATGCTTGAGTTGGTCCCGAGGGGCAAACAAACGCATTTTCAAGTTCAAACGAGCCCCAAAGCAGGAAAAACTAAATTACCAATTTTCGTGTGCTATAGTCCATTGATTTTTGGTGATACGTGATCCCGACTTATTTTTGGCCGAAATATTTCATGGACGTTCGTTACAACCTTATTAATGGCATGAGTTCATCTGCCTTGTGTGACGCATTACTGAACTTACACTCCATATACTCTGATTTAGTTTTACTCAGTCTGAAGGCTTTAAATTCTAGAATTTGCCTACAAACCTTTTAAACTCTATTGTTAACAGGGGCGACTCAACATAATTCGAGACCTAAAGCGAAATTTTTATTAGAGGCCTAAAATTTAAATAAATTTTATCTGTATTTATTTATTTTTCTAAATTTTAAGATGTAAATTATTCCTTAATTTTTTTTTATAAATGATTTTTTCAAATACTTTTTTTAATTATTATTTTTAAGCAAGACTTTATCAATTCAACATTGAAAAACATCATTTTACTGAGACAATAATTATATGAATCAATAATATAGTTCTATAAGTACTAAATTGATAAATTTTTAAATAAAGATGAGAGTTAGAATCATAGAATCTAATTCAAAAAGTTGATAACTTGGTATACCCTACTTTAATATGAAAAGTTACGAAGAAATAAAAAAATATTTGTAATTTACTTTGTTCAACATTTTTCGACTATTGATTCATATTTTTGACAGAATATTACTCTAACTATCAAAGATTTGAAGAAATAGAGTACAGAAGGAGTAAAAAAGGATAAATAATATGAGCGTTAGCGAAGAATATATATATATATATATATATATATATATATATATATATATACACACACACACACACTTTTTATTATAAATAATTAATTTTTTTAATGAAAAATTAAACATGATTTTTTTAATAGAAATTTGAGGCCTCCAATTTAGGCATTGGCCTAAAAATTCATAGGCAAAAGCCGGCCCTGATTGTTAACATGATCACATGTCTTGTCGATCAATATTATATCATCCGCAAATAATATACTTTGTGGTCGTTTCTCCTTTATTATGATGTGTCAATTCATTCATCACCAAAACAAATAAAAATAAGTTTGACTCTATCATACATGTCCTTAACATCATAATATATGTCACAAGTACATTTCTAGAATCCAAACATCATATAAAATTTCACTGAGGACTTGGTTGCGTGTATATATATATATGTTCTTTTTCTGTTTCTCACCCTATACTACTCCATTAGTCTCCTCTCCTTGAAAAATTAATTATGTTGTCAATCCGCTCCGATATAAATCTAAATTAATTCTCGAAATCAAAATTAAACCCTTTGATATAAAGTACAAACTACAAAGGCAAATCTCAATTTTTTTTCCTCAAGTTAAATCCACTGCACAAATGTGTAGTAGTCATATTCATATAGGAATAGTTTGAAAAGTGCCTTGAATGCTGAGCAGAAAAAGACAGCACAGTCCAGAGAAAGGACAGAGATGAAACTATATTTTATTAATTTATAATAAGTAAAATTAAGAAGTATGGTCTCTATCACAACCAGCCCCTCATAATGTATTTTTATCAAGGAAATTAATTTGTTCAAATATACTTTTTAGAATAAGCAAAACATTACACAATCATCTTATATTTCTACACCTATTCCTTCTAATGTTTTATATTCATTTGAAGGATTAATATAGATTCTCGCTATGTAAAATTCATTTAAAAACAAGCACTCTTTAATAGGATATTTTTTTTATTTTAAACTCGAAAATTCTAATTAAATGCGAAACATGTTATCACCATGATTCTTATTAGTTGTTACTGGTCCTATATTCTGTACATGCAAATGAATAAAATGCATGAATAAGTCAGAGAAACAGTGAATGGAGTGGCAGGGCAGTTGAAGGTGGGTGGGGAGAATGAGTAGGTATAGTGAAAAGTGGTCAGACAGATGTCAATCATAGAGCAATGGATTGGAAAATCATTAAATGATGTTTGGTCCCTTCTCTTAAATCAAGTGAGATTTACATTGAGAATGAGAGTTTTTTTATTAAAAAAATCGATGTTTGGTATTTGTATTAGACCTCGATTAAATCTGATTTTGCATTGAAGCCCCACATTAAAGGATAAAGAGTTTGTATCTAAGGAGACTAGAATCCGAGACCTTGAAAGAGTACTCCTATTCTACCGTAACCCTTATTATATGATGAGTTTTATGTGACATAATACACGTAGAATAACATGTATGAGGTCGTAATTTTACCATCAAAGAAGCACTAAGCTCGCAAAAAATGTTTTGCTTCTGTGTTTAATTCTAAGTGAGAGCACATAATTTATCATTTTAACTGAGGTCGCAATTTTGAGTCTTAGATAAAGATAATTAATAAAATGATAAGATCACATTTATGCATCTTGACCTATAAATCCTCTTTAAAAATATAAATCTTTAATTCAATGAATGAGTAATAAGAAAGATTAAAAGGAGAGCATGGAGCCACGAAAAGAAGTTTTAGAGCAAGTTCGAATCTATAGTGACATAAATTAAGTGTATATGCATCTCTTTATGGTTTATTATTAAGTTCCAATCAAAAATCATTGTCCGTGTTTCGAATTTCTCTATAGATTTTGATCAAGCACCCAAAATCTACTAGACCATATTCAATACAGATCCTACCCCATGTCCTATTGACACAGGTGCAACACGAAAAGAGAAGATTCTACGCAACTTAACATAAAAGTAGCAAGTGAAGGTCAGTACTTGAATTTAGGAAACAAAACTAATCTTGAAGCAACTGTAGAAACAATTTTCTTTGTATCTATTCATGTAGTCTCAAAGCCAAAAGACCCTTAGCTACAAAAAAGAATAATGACGCCGTTGACAGGGAGATAATAGATGTCACATTTAAATCAGAGACCTGACCTGATATTGGACATTGGACCTCACAAGAATCGACCAATTTGTTAATAACAAAATGTACATGAGTGAAGTACCTAACCTGAATCTACTATCTTCTCGTGGCAAAGGAAAGATACCTTTATCGGCTAGTCCACTACGTATTGCTACCTCCTAGCAGCACAAATATCAGTTAACTCTGCCCACAAGGCAGATAGAGACGTTCTCCTGCCAAAGACGAAAAACACCCTGGCCCGAGAACCATAAGAATCATCAGCGCTCCGTTTGCCCCATTTTGAGGCCTGCACATAGAATGTACTTCCTGAATCTAAGTTTTGGTTATCAGTTGCATAGCTGCTTCCCCTAAATAATTAGCTTTTCATCCTTTTGTTAGGTCCCGGTTGGAGAAAATGGGTGTTAGTGAAAGTTGGATTTTATGAGTTATTCAGTTCTTCCTCCAAACTTAAAAATTGAAGGACCTTGACTTTCAGCCTCTTTGGTCCTATCTCTATTGGAGGTGGTTCTCCAACAGTCTTATGCAACTCATACCCGGACTTTTCATCTCTTTTATGCACGTTTTGCTTGCTAGACGCTTCTTCGTTAGCCCCTTTCTTAAACTTAACAGAGATGGGAAGCGTACCACCTCTGGCCGACTTGTCTTCCTTGGAATGGTTTGAATTAGCATTGGAACTATGAGTTACATTTTCAGCCTTGGTACGGTCTGATGAATACAAGGGCCCGACCCCTTCAGTTTGATGTTTCCTTAATCGTTTGTAACCCTGAAAAAGTAAATGCCAAGAATACTTCAGTAGCTTATAGTAGAATTTCACACCAAAAATGTCCTCACTGAAGCAAGAAAAAAAAAAGGTGATGCAACTTTCAACTGGTCAATGAAATAGAAATACAACAGCATTTGGAGATAAGCAATATAAAATTTTACTTTGATACATGAGGTTAAGGTCCATACTATCCAGTTAAACAAAGCAATTAGTTTCATTTCTTGTTAACATGCCAAGACAAAGTCATAAACTACCAATAACCCACCTGGATTGACAGAGTGTAGCTAGTAAAACTATGTGAGCGAGCCCTATAACTAAATACACTCCTAATTTTGCTTCAAATTTGGTGACAAACATAAAAAAGAAGTTCTTACAGCCATAAGGAAACTGATTTATAAAGCTAAGTAGCGAAATTTCAATATTGGGTTTGAATGCAAAATTGAAGCAAAAGCCAGGATGCAATGCAAAGCTTAATCTATAGTTACCATAAAATACATATAACCTAGCTACTCAACATTGGTTTCACGATTTCTTGAAAACAATACGATGATGATTTGCTTCTCCAGTTTAGCAATTTGACTTGTCAGCCTTTCTACTACATAGCAACTTTTGCATATTTTTCTTTATCTATTCAACTCAAACTAAAGAATAATATGATTCAAAAAATATTTTAGAAGTAAATCACTATTTTAGGCACTTCTATAATTCTCTATTACTCAAGAATTTTTATCTTTTGACCATCTAACTATTAGGTTACATAGCAAATTATGAACTCAGTCCCTTCAAGAATCAAAGAAGTATATAGATTATGTATGTTAAAAGACTAATTTATGCAAAACACCAAAGGGGAGAACATGAATGAAGGCAGAAGATACACATTGAAAAGTCAAATAGAAATCAACAAGTACATATTTGTCACCCTTTTCCCCTTGTCATAGAACTGTTTAACTAGAAACTTTAATTTGAAAACAGAAAAAAGAGCAAAAGATTGCACCCAAACTAAGACCTCAGTATCCACATACCTGGTGCTCAACGTTAACTGATGTTGAATCATGTTTACTTCCATGTTCTGCTCTACAACGTCGCTTCACTCTGAAAATTTCCGTATCAGACTCATCATTGTCTTGGTCAATAACAGTTCTAACATCTGAAACATGAGCTACTTTTTCATGTACTTTTAAATAGTCAGCACTAGGTGAGCAAGCTGATCTTTCCCTTCTACACCGAGAAATGTCTCTAAAAGGCTTCACAGATACAGTGTTTCCTACTTGTGAGTTATAAGCATTTTCCTGTACCTGCGCAAGCAATAAGCTTGAGATCAATTAAAGCATTTCCATTTCTGCAGGACAGAAGTCAAAACAGTTCTACAAATATAATAACCTGGATGAAGGTAACTTACATTAATATTACTGGGGAGGCAGTCTTTCCGCTCCATTGTCGAACCAGTATTGGGCACAAGTTCAATACTAGAGGCAGGAGCATTGGAAGTTTGCTCGTGAAATGTTTGTTCTACCCAGTCCTCAGCTTTTACTGTCCATTCAAAATTTATTTCACAGTATGGAACATATCCTTCCTCTTCAGCTTGCGGAAACATTTTCAAGAGGAGAGCAAAGTCATCACCTTCGTGATAATGCCCAACATCATGCAAAACATTGTCATCCAGCTCAAACTTTCTAGCTGTAGTTTCAATGTCCAAAATATCTTCCCTTAAGCAAAGAGTTCTACTGCTGCCACAAGGAAAATGAAGTGACCTAGGATCTGATGAAGAAACCATTATACCAATACATCAGCTCTCAAGTGTGTCGTCAGTATAATACTATAATTAACAAATATAGACAAAGAAAAGGTTTTATTCAAACATACCATGGCGAAGGCATGCTGCATGTGAATAGCAGCTGCAGTTCAGATATGCTACATAACTGTCACGCTTGCATATGCTGCAAAGGATAGTGCCGTGTGAAAATGATGATATACCAGAAAATGCTTTTAATCTCAGGAGGCACCAACGAGCACGATGCTGAAATCGCATTAAATTTATAAAAGAAACTTTGATGGTATGGTGGGTGATCAAGTCTGCAGATGAATAAGCTGGATATTCAAGTTCCAAATCCATACGTAAAAGCATTGCTTCTTTGCAGAGAAGTTCCTCATTGGGAAGAAGAGGCACCCTGTTCAGGAGTGCATAACGGCGGCTAGCAATTGAACCGATTGGAAACCAATCACCAGTTGCAAAGTTTACAGCCTCACCACAGTTAAAGCCTACACATTATGGAAAGGGAATTAACTAACACTAATTGTAAACTAAGATGAAATCCCAAGAATTAAAAAAAAAAAAAAACATCAAGGCCCAAAATTAGAGTAGTAGTATTACGCATCCTTAGACTCTCAAGTCTAGAAAAGAAAATAGAGGCTTACCATGGCTGAATCCGGCATGATATGCTCTTGGAAAAGTTACTATGAATTCACCAGGCTTTTGAACAGCTTTATAGACAGGAACATCATGTTCTGATAAAATGTTAGGAGGAAAAAATGTTGTCTTCTGCAAAAGCACATCAAAAGCTCCATCCTCTCCATCGGCGGTTAAGATATCATTGTTATAGACATGCTCTCGGACAACCTTTTCAAAGTCGAGTGCTGCATGACCTGGAATACCGTACCAGGTTTTTGCTGCCCCGCAGTGATGATAATTGATGCTATACACACAGACGAAGAGATGATTAGTCCCCAAATTAACCGAACTAACATATATGCTTTGAATTAAAGAACACACCTGTACAAGTAGTGATCTTCAACATGCCAGGCAAACATACTAAATAGCATTCCAATGTACAACATCGGTTCGGTAACTCCCTATAAGATAACATAAATTGGAAGTCAGGAATAATCAGGTTGGATCAAAATTTCAATGATAAAGGTGCAAAAACTAATCTGTTTACCGGGATTGCTTTTTCGAGTAGTCGAAGTATTGATTTAGGTAGGTAAGAAAATCTCTGAAACCAAAAATAGAGGATTTATTAGAAGAAAGATGGTAAGCAAAAAGACAATTAGCACCGTTATACTACATCTTACGTTGACGGGAGTCCGGAGAAGCTGATGCACGGAAAATTATGAGAGTTTTTTTTACTCTGTCCTTCGTGTGGAAGGGTCAGAAAGGAAGAAAAAAGGGATATACCAGAATAGCTAAGGAAAAGAGTAAAAGAGAACGTTGAGGGAAAACACTATCAAACAACACTGACAAGGCTAGCACTGACAAAATGTTTCAAAAACATGAATGCCGTAACAATAAATTTGCACACTAGATGCAAGGCACAAAGACTCGTTTCATTCTGACAATAGAACATATCCCTGAAGACAAAGAAACTCCATATTAGGAATAGCACAACAAAAAGAAACTTGCTATGAAATCTACACCTTCATATTCCATTTGCATTTTCCAAGTTCATCATCGGGAGAAGATGAAAATGCACTACCATCGACATCGCATGCATATTCGACACTCTCAGTCATTCCGGAAGCTATTTCATGCCAAAATTCTTTTTCCATATATGAAGGAGGAAGGCATCCAGTACTACAATACCTACGAGCATAAACCTTGTTCGCCATTTTCTCGAAATCACGAAATGTGTAGTTTCTGGAAAAACATACTTTTTTCTCAAAAGCTGACAAATAATCAATTAAGTGAACACCAAATACGATGAGGAACTAACCTCCCGCTCATGAAAAAAGTGACCTTGTCATCTGTATCCCATTCAGCTAGACGAAGTGGCTGTACCCTTGTTGTAAATTTAAAGCCAATCTTCTCTTTCATCAAAACTACTCCAGCAGGAACAGAAGCCATGATTGGGGAAACAATCTTGCATATTCCTGTTACATTTCAAACGTAGAATCAACTCTTATCAAACAAATGAAGCCAACAGAACCAACAACTATTCTTAGACAAGAACATGGTCCAGAAAAAGCAAGAGGCAATTACAGTATGTTTTTGACAATAGTTAGGACAACTTTGAGCTACCAAAATATAAATGGGAAGAGCTCTACAGATAAGGCCAAAGACACTAGATAGCAAGTACATCAATGTTCTTAACAGCCAGGGTCCATCACAGAAACATATTTAATCAGGACTAGCACGTAAATTCTACCGGAAAGCTAATTGAATCATGTTTGCAAGGAGAGACATAAGAATGGACATTGACTTATTTGACACAGAATATTAATATAGACCATACCATATTTAGAAGCTTCGGGAGTTATCTTCTGGAGATAAACTAAAGGATCCTCAAACTCCTCTTTACTTGGATAATACACTGGACATTCTGGAATTTTATCAGTCCATTCAAGATCAGACGTATCAAACCTCGCAACCTTGTGCTTTGGGAAAACATCTCTTTCATTTAAAGAAGTCCCAGACCCTGAATGCATATCAGCATTAACATGAATTCTTACACCACAGGAAGCTGAAGATCGTAGGGCATCTCCTCCACTTCTACTCATCGTATTGCTGACAGAAGACAAATCATTCATAGATTCTGTTTTCTTTCGTTGAAGCCTTTTTCGCTTCAAAAACTCCAACATAGCTTCCCTCGACATTCTATCAGCAACCTTTAGATGAACCATTCAAGAAAAGATCACAAACCCATAGTCCAAGTTCACATACTTCATTTACATTTGTTTCTTTTATAAATTAGGACAAGTAGAAAAAATGGTTACACAGTTCAAATATGGAAAAAGGTTATTTATATATAGCAATACCAGAAAGTACCACCTAAACATGTGATTCAATACAATATGTAATCACAGAAATACTGCATGTATTTAAAGTTAATACTTCAGATTTTGCATAAGAAACCACAGAGAAAATGGAAATCGGTTTTATGGCCCATTACAAAAGCTATTTTAGTTAGATTTTCCAACAGATCATTATAGGCAGGGGCAAAGCTATGCTTCGCGACAGGTTCAACATGACCCAGAAATTTTGGCTCAAACCATGTATTTGTGTTTAAAAAATCACTTATTATTATGTATAAATAATTTATCAAGAACCCATTAAGCTGCATTTTTAAAAATCTAGAACTGATGAACTCAAAAATCCTAGCTCCACCTTTGTTTATAGGTGCGTTTTCTTCCATTCAAATTGCAAAGGGCCACCGAAGATCATCTCCTCCTGAGAAAACTACTACTACTACTACTATGCAGCAAACCAAACTAGTTAGTATCAGCTATATGAATCTGCAGTATCTGTTCTGCTCTATATATTTGGACTGTTTCATTCCAATACGAACACTGCAAAAACATAATATACGGAACCTTCAATTTTCAAAAAAACAAACTATAGGAATTGTTTGTTTTCTATTAAAATGCTCGCGATCCAAACTTCAAGCGTAAAGAACAAAATCACATTCACCATTATCAAAATAGGAAAAACTTACACGAAACGTCACACTCTTCTAAATTTAAACTGTACCGTCAACTGTTCTCATAGCATCGTATTCCAAAGCTCTAAACCCCTCCGGCAGTCTTCTCCTACACTTCACCCGAAAATTAAATCAGAAACAGCAACAACGAAGGAAGAAGAAAAAAAAGAGAGAGACCGTCTGCCAAGCCCTAGAACACAATTTACAGCACAATAAACGATAAACAAAGCATTAGGCTGGCTACATTACCTCGAGACTGCATAAACATAGCCAAACTCAGAGATCAGAACGATTTCACAGCTCGAGCGATCGAACTACGCCAGGAACAAGGTACACTACTATAAAACAAGCACAATAGAGAATCTGAGAGAGTTTATATCCTCTGGAGACACTGTACACCAGCGAACAAGCAGCTTTCCGGCAACACGAAAAACGTTTGCCGGCGATTCCGGATACTCTACCCACGCGCGGAAACAACGGACACTATTCAAAAGCGAGGAAACAGAGAAACTATGCGAGTTGCAACTTCTCCGGCGACTGTTCACCGGCGAACAAAGCAGTTCTCCGGCGGGAAATGGAGAAAGCAGAGAGAGAAAGAAGGGAATAATTTTAGAAAAAATGCAAAAAGAGAAAAAAGTGTGGATAATTTAGAGAATTATATACTTGTATATAATCAAAAAGAAAAAGGAAATAAATAAATGAATAAATCGATCAAATTGGAAATAAATATTCGATTTTAATTGTTTAGTTGTAAAAAACAAGAGGTGTGAAGGAAAGTGGTTGATAATTTGGTTCAACCAAATCCTGCCGGCACTCGAAAATAATCCTACCCTTTGCTCTTTTTTTTCTCGGTGTTCGACTAATTTAAATTTACGTTAAAAATTACAATTTAAAACAAATGGTTCCACAAAGGATGGTTAAATTATATTTTGAGAAAAACACTTCCAAAATGTGATTAAGAACAAGTTATAATACATAAACATGTCTTTTAATATAATATCAGCTAGTATTTATGGCGTACACAAATAAACACTTAAATTTGTATAACGTTGAACAAGTAAATACATACATCTTGCTAAGTATCTGTTTGATCAAAGATAATTTTCGCTTTTGATGAATTCTTTTGGATAGATACTTTGAAGTTTTTGAAAAAGGTATTTTTGCAACTTTTAGTTTAAATCATTTGTAATTTTTTTAAAAATAATTTCAATCTGTATTCATATTCAATGATATTTTCATTTTTAAATCATTTCAAATTAGTTAATATCTCAAATTATATATATGATCAAATCAATTTATTATTTTTATCCAACGCACCAAACCATTTTGGAAGTATTTTAAAAGAACTTTTGTTTCTATAGCGGTTAAAAGTGTGAAAAGGAAAAGTAGCGGGAAGCGAGAATCGAGTGCACCGTAAGTACAGGAGAATATTGTGGGGTGCTACTATTAGCCGTTGATTATGTTTCGTTACAATATTTAACGGTGGAAGATAAACTTTTATATTTTGATGTGAAATCCGTCAGTTACTTTTGGTTACTGGAAATGACAGTTATGCCCATGGTAGTTGCCTCTTTTTGACTGTTGGATAAAGGGTGATTATGTCATTTAACAGAGAATCGTCTGAAAAAGGCAAAAAAGTAACGTGAGTTTTAGGCTTTTATCAAAAAAAGGAAAATATTAGACGGGGCAATTTAAAAGGCAAAACTTTAGGGGAAGTTACACAATTGGACAATTATATAATTAAAATAAAATGAGCGGTTATTTATATTAAGTTAGTGGTCTATTGTAAATAATATTTCTATCTTATAAAATAGATAGATCGTCTTTCTGGATGGCTTCGTTGGTTTGAAGGGTGATACGAGATTGATCCCCCTCAATGTCTTTTGAATCGAGTATGTTGCATTATGCATGGGTTTACCTTGTGCGCTTTATATTTCACGTGTGGTTTCCAGACTATTACAGAGGTTTGTAACTTTCTATTAACTATTTATGAAGTATTTTTAAGGCTATAGAAGTATAATATCGTATTTAAGTTTGATAGATTTTAAAAATACTTTTAATATATACTAAAAGCTCAGTTTTCAAAAATTTCATGTTCAATTAAATGTTGTTGCGAAATAATAAATATTCTTTATTTTTTATCAAAAGTTTCTTTATAAATCCTAATAGATACAAAAGTTATATTGGGTATAAAATATCTTACCTTATATACCTAACAAACATGAATCTGAATATAATCTATATAAACAACCAATTCTATCGAATATAAAGTTTGACTCTTTAATTTGTTACAAAATATTTTATTTTTTAATACTTTTCGATACGAAACTGAATACAGACGATATGACCTAACCCGACAAGATTTTTTTTGGTTGGGTGGGGAGTGAGAAAAATGCATTGCTATTGGTTGAAGTGTGCTTTTCCTTATTTGGAGGTTTTATTATTGTAATTAGGAGGTGGGTCTAATGATTAGGTTTCCCCATTCATCAGAAAACGAAACTTGAAGGGACAAATTAAAAAGTTCTTTAATTTGGTCCGCGGCTATTCCTATCACACTTTCTTTAATTGCAAGTTCAACTGATGTTTTTTCGTTTCAATTTATATGATATTTTAAAAATATTGTGTTTTAAAAATAATGTAATTCATATATTTTATTTTACTTTTAACGAAAAACTTTTTATAAGCATGTGAATGTCATGATTGTTGAGTTATAACAAATTAAAAAATATTCCTAATACGATACTTATGAATTGATATTATCTATTTAGGTAAAATCAACATGATTTTGCTCATCAAGATTCATGAATTAAAATTGAAGATTCGTTGTGTGTCACATTCATATCATATATGATATTAATAGCCTATAAAAACCCCACTACTTTTATGCATTTGCACCTCCAAAATACGAATAAAGGTAGTAATTCGATATGTAAATGATCAAACCGCACTAAGCCAAATCTTGGGTCATTACTCTACCATCTTCATACTTACTTTATTGATGAATCATTGATTTAACTCTGATACTAATTGTTGGACTAAAACAATTCAAAAGATATTATTAACATAATTATGTGACATTAAATGAAGCCACACGACTATTTTTCCCACTTTATATATAAGCTTTTTCTTTCTTCAACTATTTTAGTGTGGAATTTTATTTGTATATCCAACTTTGACATATTCAAAATCACCACAAATTTCAAGCACTTTATAATCAATAACTTATTTAAAATTATACATTTCAAGAATAAAAAAATTCGAACATGTATTCTCTAGGCACATGCTAAAAACAACCATTAGACCTTAGGCAATGATGTCCGTTGCTTTATAAACATTTTGTCTAGACCTATTTATTATTTTTATAATGTAATGATCTGAATACTAGAACATTTTCTTATGGCATTCCCAATATATCAAATGTAATAATTGGAAAATACAAGAAAATATCATGTCTTGATAATGATAGGTTAAAGTTGCACCATCAAGAAAACTTTCCTACTTTATTGGATGCAAATATTAAAAATTCACTCATGACATATATATGTGAAACCACTAGACAAGGCAAAGGAAAACATTATTGTAATCCCATGCTGAAATGGTGAATTTCACAATGACCAAGGAGCTAGGAAGAAATTAAATTAAATTAAGAATATCGATAGATTCAGAATTTAGACGATATGGTTGAGTTTTGAAATTTATAACAAATTTTATTTGTATTAATACTACATATTATTCATGTATATAAGGTTTAACTTGGAAACTCTTAAGTTTATATCAAACTTGCAAACTGCATTTGAATATGGCATTGTTAGTAGATGTATATGATAATAAAGTTTGATTGATTTAAAGAACGTCTTGAGATTCTAGTAATTATATTACAAATGATATAATTAGTAAGAACGTCTTGAGATTCTAGTAATTATATTACAAATGATATAATTAGTAAATACTTTCCTCTTAAATCAATATATTTTGTTGTTTAGGGGGGATTGCACGCACTTGTTTTAATTTAGTATAATTAGTTAACGAATATGCTACAATTTTTCACTATCGACTAATTGTTGTTGATGTATTTGCTTATGTTCATTTATAATGATTGAAGTCAACTTTGATTAGTTAATCTGATCAGTTCATGGATAGTCAATAAATATGATATTCCTAATAATAATTCTACATGTATTTAGTGTGTATTATACTGAAAACTTTAAAATACATTACGAATAAGCTAGGTTTATGAGTGTGGTTCTAACTATATTAACCACATTTTTGGTGTAATTGATTATTTTTTACCTTGACACCAAATTGGTTTTGAACAGTGAAAATAGTAACATATGTTACTTTAGTATTTTTTTTATTTTTAAAAAGGGTAACATTTTATGTTTTTTTTTATTTCTTATCTAGTGTCTGGTATCCGTATTGAGGGGTAAAGCACTTTCAACAAATGTGACTCCTTACTAAGAGGGATTCAAACCCAAAACCTCTATTTAAAGTATGTGATATCAGAAATTGATCATTAATGTTTCGCTTCAAGAAATTAAATCAATTGAGATTTTTCTTTACATAATTGATATAAGGTATTTATTGTTCTGATTAATTTAGATTGACATTGCATAATTAAACATATTAAAGAGAAATTATTTTACTATCAAAAATCAAAAATCAAAATTTAAAATCTCTTAAAGACGAACGGATATCATCTTCTTATTTAGTGGTAATTAACAAATTGACAAAATAAAATATGCCACCAATATGCTTCCATCATTACTAAGTGATTCACATGGAATCATCATTGATGATAATATTAAAATTCCAAATTGGGGATTGTGTAATTGACAAGTAGTAGTTGACTTTCTTTACTAAACATCAACTGATTAGCTCACTAAACCCCCTTAATTTGGCTTAATAATTATGTCATTTTAAAAATAATTTTGGAGGCCTGCAATTGGTCAATATGATAAATCATTATTCTTTCACTAACAAATATTAAATATATATGAATTATTTTTTTCAAGATAATGAAATTGTAGAGTAATGTATAGTTGGTTTGTTCGTACATCTATTTTTTGTCTTATGGAAAAAAAAAGTCTAAACTTTATATTCAAATTAAATAAGATAGAATCGACATGAGAAATTGTTTTCTAGCCTTTAATGAATTTATTTTTTATTTTATGTATGTTTACAAGACTAATCTTCATTGTTACACATAAGAGATCTGAAAAGATATTTCCTTTTATTCAAAGTATAAGTGGACAAAAAATTTCACTTTTTCGTTTTTCTTTATTAACACTATAATAATTTTATATTTCCTATTGAAATCTAAATCTCTAATAAAGAAGAAAATCAAAGTGAATCAAATAAATATAAACCAAAAAAGCTAAAGTGGATTATAATACACCACTTAAACAATGAAGAGCTATTATTTATTTAAACTATAAAAATGGCAAATTATGGACAAGAAATATAAAAATTGTACCACTTCAATAAGGTGCAATGTAACCAGAAAAGGCACGCAAACAAACATTAGAGTAAAAGCTAAAATTAATTTAATATTTTAAAAATAAATGATTGGTGCATTTATGTCTTATTTGAGACGATAATATTTTGAAAACAGTCGTTCTATCTCTCCAGGCTAGAAATAAGGTTAAGAAAATGATTTTTTTTTCTTTTTTTTATTATTTAGGACTTAAGAGCACCGTTTAAGATGTTTATGTACGATTTTGAATGAGAGAAGAAGTGAAAAATTCACTTTCAAACCTGACTCTCTCACTCAAGTTGTTGTTGTTCTTTCTGTTACTTCAAACTAGTTGTTCAACTTCAACCATTCGCATTGTCGTTGTTCCTTTTTATTTTTCCAATGACATCTAATTTTTGAAAATTGTATCTATTCTTAGTATGATATTGGAAAATCTCATTGCTATTACTCAAATAAATATGAAACGTACATATACTAGCATATTTGTCCATATGGGCCAAATCAAATGTATAATTATTGGACTTAATGTTGGAGACTCAAATGATAGTTATGCAAGTATGATAACTTATATGTTGTTCTATAACTCCATAAATTTAGAAAATTTGCTTTTATTGTATTAGTTGATCTACGTATCGAAACTGATAACACTCAAGATGATATAGTATTATATACAAAAATATGTATTTATTATCTTTTTATGTCTCACCTATAAAATTAAATTAAATATGTTATTATTATTGATCGATGCATTTCGTACCAAAATGGAGAAGTGTTGGTACTAGTAATTTATAAAAAGATAAAAATAAATATACTTGCTTATAAAGGGATATCCATACCTAATAATACACAAAATGCCAAAAGGTTCTTAAACTACCTTTTTGAATCTAAAAAAACTCCCTTCACATGCAATATATATATATATATATATATATACACATACAAAAGCTATTAGGATCGCATGAATATATGCATCATATTGTAGATCTTCCTCGTTCTCAAGACAGATTTAAAATTTGAACATTAGAAATTCAAGTTTAACATTATATTGCAATTCATTTAATTTATTTAAGTCCAAAATTTACTATTTATATTTAGTTAATGAAATTTTAGACATATATATAGTCCGAGTCAAAAGCTACTAAATACTACTCTTATCTTTTATCTTTTCATAACAATTAAACCAACTTGTGTCCCAATTATTCCACATGATATGTGTTATTTATTTATCAGTATAATTATTGAATAACTTTATTTATCAATATTTTAATGGCTGATAAAACATCACCTAGATTTCTTTATATTTTCTCTTTTTGCAATAATGTCACAAATGTGGCTGATTCCCAAGTCTTTACACTTTTAGCCATATATCCCCACCATATACTAAGCAAAATCTAATTAACAATACACTCCTACTAAAGGATAAAATTATTCATACTTTCGCGCATAACAAGAGCCTTAATACACTGTATTATCTTATCCAAACATAATAACACTTGAAAGTGTAAATTGACAAATTGAACTGAATTTAAATAGGTTAAAATCGATAAATAGCCATGTAACTATTTGGGTTTAGATAGATTGGGTAGCCTACTTCATCAAATTGTTAACATCATTTTTTTTTTTTATTTTAGAGAAGTTAAATAAATACTAATAAATGAGAAAAATATTTTGCAATCCATAACTAGTAACTAAAATTATATTATCTACAATATATACTCTATATATACAGAGTATACGTGATTTTATACCACAAATTAATAAATATTTTTGCAATAAATAAGAGGCTAAAATAAGGAGTTCTAATATATAAGTGATAACGAAATTAAATAGGAAAAATTGTATAAAATAGCAAACTATTAATTCAAAATAAATGCTATAACCACAATTTCATTTAATTCTAATTCGTAACAAATATTTTGTCATTCACCTCTCTCCCCTGAGTTTCGCTCGCCACTCTCCCTCGCCTCTATCACTTTATACAAACACAAATGGATAAATTGTGTTTGTGTTTGTATAAAGAGAAACAGAACTGTATATACAAATACATATCTCTTCGTCCTATACACTTATAATTATACAAATACAAATATTTCTCTGCTCAGTTCTTTTTTGTCTTTCTCTTTTTCTCACTTTATACAAACACAAATTATACAAAATACAATGTATAATTTGTGTTTGTGTAAAGCGAGAGAGAGGTTTGATATAGAAATACAATTGTTTTAACTCGATTCAATTGTATACGAATTCAAATTTTATGCAGATATACAAACACTAATAACATATACATATACAAAAGCAATTTTCATAGACAGAGATATCTGATTTATACAAATCGTCGTAATTTATACAAATCAGATATTACCTATGATTTTTATACAAATTTGATGCTCAATAGCAAAAATGTTTGCTATGAAGCGCAAATAACAAAATTGTAGCTATAAAGCGTTAATATGATTTTTATATTTGTTAAACCTAAAATTTACTCAATTAAAAAAAAACAAAACACATTAATTACTTTTTTCTAAAAAGCTCCAACATACTCTATTGTGACTTATGAATATACATAGTATATCAAAAAAAAATTGTTAAACCTTATCACACCTTTGATATGAGATTAAAAGTACCTATAAACTAGTTTGATCAGCTTATAAATTCGGCCTTATTTTTTATTTTTTTAAAAAAAGGTGATATCACTTATATAAAATGATGTGTATTGGCTAAAGCTAAACAAACATATCTTTTGGTTAAGATATTGTTTTGTCAAGTACTATCTTCTTTACGGTCCAACAGGAAATTATTTAACCAAAAGATTTGATTGGATTGTTGAAAGATAGGAATTTGAGGGAGCAAATCTGCAAATAGCAGCAAAAGAAAGATTTTTTTGTAGTTCTAATTATAGGTCAAAATTTCAAGTCCAAAAGTACAAAATTAGCAGAAAAGGGGCTTCAGAAAGTAATATATGCCTCATTTGTCCACTACATTATTTTTGTTCCTTTATATTCTTATCATTTTGTCTTCCCCTTTTTTTGGCTTATTTCGTTTGATGTTCGGTATTTATTTTAAATTTTGATCAATTTAAATTTGTAACAAAATATTTTATTTTTATCAAAAGTGACTTATATTCAAGGTTCGAACTCAAAGTATTTATTACTCCGCCATTATATCTTTGGTGATTATATACAATTTTGTACCTACATATACTTGCAAATTATTTGAATATTTTATTAGTATATATTCAAAAGTCTATTTTCAAGGCCCGAGTAACAATTGAAGTTCAATTTCCTATGATAGTTTGATTAGATTGATAGAAAATAAAAGAATATTCCTATGTTGATTTTATAAGATTATTTAATTTGACACAAATTTAAAAGGATTTTTTGTTATAATTTGTTGTTTTTTGTGTTTTGATTATCCCATTATTTTATTGTTGTTCCTTGTTTTTTGCATGCTATATGATGCTTTTTTTTATTTGTTATGTCTTTTTTTATTTTTGTATTTTTTTTAAAAAACTGTTCTTGATATGCATTACTTAAGTCAAGATCTTTCAAAAATAGTCTCTCTACTTTCGCGATGTAGGGACAATGTATGTGTACATACTCTAGTCTCCTCAGACCCTATATGTGAGATTACACATGATATGTTGTGTTTTATTTGTAGCCCGTCCTAAAAAATTTGGTACATTTCTTTTAGAAACAATCAACTTTACCTTTCTTTATACCCTTAATTAGAGTTTTTATAGCCACACAAATATTGTATCATATTTAAAATATACAACAACAATATATCTAGTGAGATCACACAATTGTGGGAATATACACATACCTTATCACTATTTCGTGGAGGTAGAAAGGTGTTTTTGAAATATCCTTGATTCAATAGCAACAAATTTAAGTACAAAAAAGAAGAAAATGTTGTTCATCTTGTATTCTTAAGATAATTAGAGCAAAACTTTGAAGAACTTAGTAAGAAACACCAAAGTTTAAAGACTATTTTCAAACTAGAAAATTAAAACTAGTAGAGAAAAAATAGAATCAGAAACAAATTAGAAACAATAAAAAAATATTTTTCTCAAAGAAATAAAATCGAGCCCACTGAATGCACAGTGTCCTCTTAAGGAAATTAGTCCCCTCAAGTATCCGAGGTTAATGGAATATATCCTCCCAGGATAAAACGATCTTACTCACTGGTGTATCGGTACCTAAAACTACGGTGTCAGCAAACCACTCAACGACAGTAAAGTATACTTAGAATACTAGATTTAGTAGTAGTAGAAGTCCAAAAAAAATTGTTTTAACTAAAATGAGAGGAAACCCCTCAATTTATAGTAAACAAAGGATAGTGTAAAAATGTTCTTATTGTGCCTTACCGGAAAGGTCACAAATCTTTGAAAAAGTCACAATCTTTCGGAAATGTCACAACCTTTCATAAAAGCCACAACTTTTCATAAAAGCCACAACTTTTCATAAAAGTCACAACTCTTCATAAAAGTCACAATTTTTCATAAAAGTCACAACTTTTCATAAAAGTCACAACTCTTCATAAAAGTCGCAACTCTTCATTTTCCATTCACACCTTTTAAAACCCAACAATCCCCCACATGAATGGGGAATGACTCCAAGACAAAGAAACGGACAAGTATGTGTACTTTGCAAGCAAGAAATAATTGCATCTAGATAAGTAGGTTTTTCCTTGGACTTTCCGTAGTGAACATATGTCGGATATACTCGGTCAATCGGTAGATGCAATATCTTTGAACAGTCGAGCTTTGGTGTATTCCTAGACAACCATATGTCACACAATTAACTCTTTACTATTTATGATTCTTACGGTTGTGTTCGTTTCAAGCATGAGCACCTCCTGATTTCGTGAGTGTATAGAGAGATGGACGTTTGACAATCATGCTCTTTGAAGTAGCTTACACTTCACACTCACATAGGTGATTTCTAAATGTGTTATCGTGTAGAACACTATTTGGTCAAATCTGCCAAACTTAGCAAATCATTAAAAATTTTAAGCTTTATTAACTCATTAACAAGCCTTAATGTTGTATCCTTGTTCCTGAGCATTGTCTTCATCATGGGAATGGATTGAGTTGGCTGACAATGTCGAACCGTCAGTCTCTTGGGATCTCCAGTCTGCTAGATAGAGTTATCGCCATGATGACTTGTCCTAAGTCGTAAATCCATTCCCTTAGATGATCTTTCAACTTTCTCTCCAGTTAGGCCTTTTTGTAAATGGAACCAACACATATCCGTTGACTTTACATAGCCAACTGTGATAATTCCACTAGAGAGTAGTTTTCTAACGGTATTATGTCTATGTCTTATATGACGAGACTTTCCGTTATACATCATAATTCATGCCCTACCTATTGCATCTTGACTATCAAAGGGAAAAATGAGCTAAAAGTGCCTTATAGGTTTCCAATTAAAAAAAGGGACAAGTAGGCCTCATTACTTTTTCTCTACTTTTTTTTTTATTTTTAATATTAATAAAAAGACTCAGTTAATAACATATTTCGTAGTTGTCTAGACTGCTATTGAAGTTGTCTGGACAACTACTGAAGTTGTCGAACAACTATAGAAGTTGTTCCCACAATTACGACAGTTGTTGGACTAAAGTGTAAAAGTTAAAAGTTTGGGACTATTGTGAAAACATATTTTAACCTAATTAATACTATTTGTCACTTCTACCCAATTTTTAAGACTTGAAGGACTCCTACCTAATTGACCAACTAGTTTGTCCCTTTTAATAGACCTTTCCCTAACTAGTTTGTTCCTAGCAAAGTGTATGCATATTGATGCCAAAGATTTGGACCAAAAAAAGAATATCTATCAAGAAATTCCGGAGTCTTTCAACTTATTCACTGGCCTTATCTAGAACACCTAGCTCAGAGATCATTGTAGAGCTAGCGATACATGTCTTTTTGAAACATTTCCAAGAGACTGCTCCTCCACCAAAAGTAAATACATATTCACTCGTGGATTTTACTTCATTTGATCCCGGTGATCCAATTTGCATCACTATATCCTTTCAATACCGCTGGATATTATTATAATGCAAGACATTGTTTTGAGTATGTTTTAAATACCCCAAAACTCTTTTCATTGCCATGCAATGAGTTTAATTGGGATTACTCGTGAACCGACTTAGTTTACGTTATACTTTATCTGATCGCGTACACTTCTTGATATACATTATACTTTCCAAAACTCTAGCACAATACAATTGTGAGTCACTTTCACCTTCACTCATTTGAAATGCAAAGCTCACATTTATTGGAGTCTTGACAATATTGAAATCCAAATATTTGAACTAGTCAAGTACTTTTTTCGATGCAATGAGACCGTGATAATGCTAAACATTATGGAGTTTTGAGGATTCTTATACCTAAGATCACATTAGCAACTCCAAGATTTTTCATACCAAACTTGCTTTCTAGCATATGTTTAGTAGCATTTATGTCATTAGTGTCTCTACTGATGATCAATATGTCATCAATATGCAAACAAACAACGACCATGTGATTTTAATGTAAACATATTTATCACTTTCATCATTCTTAAATTCATTTGCCAACATGGTTTGGTAAAATTTCTTATGTCATTGTTTGGGTGCTTGTTTTAGTCTATAAAGTGACTTAACAAGTTCGCACACTTTCTTTTCTTTACCAGGAACCACAATACCTCGGGTTGTTCCATGTAAATGTCTTCCTCCAATTCTCTATTTATGAAAATTGTTTTCACATTCATTTGATGAATTTGGAGGTCATATACCGCAACTAATGCAATTATCATCCGAATGAATGTAATTCTAGTTACTGGCGAGTATGTGTCGACAAAATCAAAACCTTATTTTTGTCTATAACCTTTGACAAAAAGTTTTGTTTTGTATTTGTCAATAGTTCTATCGACTTTCATTTTCCTTCTGAAGATTCACTTTGAACCCAAAGGTTTATTTTCTGGAAGAAAATCAATGAACTTCCAATATGGTTGCTCAATATTGAATCAATCTCACTATTGACACCATTTTTCCAAAAGGATCAGTCTACAGAAGACGCAATAAATGTTACAAAATCATATTCGAAGGAAGTAGATGTCCTTTGACATTTACTACGCCTCTGAATCTCTTTATTAAGTACATTCTCCTTTTTTCTTTCCAAGGTCTTTTAGACCCTTCACTAGACTACTCAAGTCTAATTTTACAGTCCACAGTTATAGGTCCTATTTTAATCCTTTTAGGAATAGAAACTTGGACTTTGGCTAGACACCCCTACACTTTGAAATATTTCAAGTTGGATTTCCTTCCTTTCCATTTCTCATATGAAATAGATTGTGTCCTGAACAACCAAAACTTTTTATTGCGTTCTTTCTGTAAAGACAACTTTTTGTTGTTCTCTTTTGTTATAAGGATAGCTTCTCCATACAAGTTTTGTGGTAAACCTGAACTTATAAGTAATGTAGCCATCATTTCCTTCAATGTTCAGTTTTTTTTCCATTTTGCAATTCCATTTGATTTAGGTGAATAGGACAGTAGTTTGATGGATAAATCCACTTTCCAAACATATTTCTGCAAAAAGGAGATTTATATTCTCCATCCCTATCACTTCTTATCTTTTCCTGTACCGATTTCAACTTCAATTTAATATTGCCTAGACGTTTCTATTGCTTCATCCCTACCATTCAGCAAATAAACATAACCGTATCAAATGCAATTGTCAATAAAAGTTATGAGATACTTTTTTCCACCGCGAGATGGTGTTGACTTCATATCACAAATATCAGTGTAAATCAACTCTAAGGGATTAAAATTCCTTTCAATAGATTTATAAGAATGCTAAGCATACTTAGATTTCACACAAACTTGATATTTTAATTTATTGCACTCAAAGTTAGACAAAACTTCTAAGTTGATCAGTTTTCCTTACAAAGTTTTGTAATTGACATGTCCCAAGTGTTCATGTCACAAACAGTTTGACTCAAGCAAGTAAGAACAAATAAAAATATTAAGTTTGAAAAGCTCTCCGTGAGGTAGCTTTTTCTCACAAATATTTGTTCCTATTTCTTACAATTTTGTGTGATACAAACATTGTTTAGAGTCATCACCTTGTCAAATGTCCTTTTCGGAAGGACCTTTCCATAACTTTCAATTTGATTGTTATAGAACTACCCATGGACAAAGTTTCATCGGTTCCAATAAAGGCAATATAGTCCAAATGTTTCTTTTACAAAACATGACAAATGACTATTCACCAATATTCATGTCTATACAAATATTTATATTTAATAGACATATCTTTTCATGAAAAATCACAACATTTTAAGTGACACTTTTTCATAAAAGAACTCAATCATTTTGAACAAGTATACATATAATTTGGTAGTTTCATACTAGTCATACCATATACTAGTAAAAGAGAAACTCAACGACCACAATATCAAATATACTACAAAAATTTTGTGGGTCTAACATAATACAAAAGTATAATCGAATTTCATATCTTGTGCTCCAAATTTAAATTAGACACTAAGTCTAATTTTATCTTTGTCATAAGCAAAGAACCCCCCACATTTTAAATATGATCTCAAAAATATTTTTCAAGTATTTGAAAATAGTTTTTCCACATATTTTTTTCCATGCTATAGTGTCATTGGCAACATGAAATCTCTTTTGAAAATATTATTCTACAAAAGAATTATAGTGCTTCAATTCTCTTTGACAATCTTTACACAATGTCAAAGTTCATTCCATAGAGGCACAAAATCACAAACTCTAAGTCACTGATATTTTTCCTCTATCACAAATAGACATACCACTTAGTATTTAGAATACTAACAATAAAGACAAAAAATTTTTGTACAATTTGTTTCTATATAACAGTGAAGTTTATAGAAAGTCAAAAGTACAACATTGACTTATTATGCGAAGTTTTCTTATTCTTTAAACCAATATCATTGTCTAATTTATTCAGAGTAGAAAACTACAAAAGCTTTTAGTCTACAAAAATCAAACACAATCAAATTTCACATGGAGTACAAAACTACAAAAGTATTTTTTTTTTTAGTCTCCAAACATAATTAAACATATTCTTAGATTATCACATAAATATGCTTTTCTTTTCAAATAGCCTTCCAACTATAAAGTTTTGACACACCATTTTATCAAACAAAAATGTGCACCTCTAATTCTGCAAACTAAAGAAATTTAAAGGCAACACTTTTTGCCAAGGAAAATTCGTTCAAAAAAACATATCGTTTGCAAATCTTTTTCCAAAGATATACATGATAAATATCAAAACTATTAACTTTTAGAAACTATTTTCCTCCTTAGATAAATAATAAGAAGGTTACTTGGTGTAATCTTTAACTGAAATACCACAAATTCTTCTAGTACATTCGCACTTCGACCTTGCTAAACAAAGCACCGAGTTCTGGAGAAGTAATGCATTAATCTTCTACCTCCATGATTTGTTTCTCTCAATCAGTAGAATACAAGAAATACCAACAGTATAATAATTTCCTTAAGATTGTTGTTTATCTTGTATTCCTAAGATACTTAGAACAAAACTTTGAAGAACTTGGTAAGAAACACCAAAGTTTAAAGAGTATTTTCAAACTAAAAAATTAAAACTAGTAGAGAAAATAGAATCAGAAACAATATAAAAATATTTTTCTCAAAGAAAGAAAATTGAGTCCACTGAATGTACAGTGCCCCCGGCCCTTAAGGAAATTATTCCCCTCAAGTACCCGAGGTTAATGGAATATATCCTCCCAAGATAAAACGATCTTACTCACTGGTGTATCGGTACCTAAAATCACGGCATCAGCGAACCACTCAACGACAGTAAAGTACACTGAATATTAGATTTAGTAGTAGTAGAAGAAGTCTAGAAAGATTCGTTTTAACTAAAATGAGAGGAAACCCCTCAATTTATAGAAAACAAAGGGTAGTGTGAAAAGGTTCTTATTGTGCCTTACCGGAAATGTCACAAACCTTTGGAAAAGTCACAATCTTTTGGAAAGGTCACAACTTTTCATAAAAGTCACAACTTTTTATAAAAGTCACAACTCTTCATAAAAATCGCAACTTTTCATAAAAGTCACAACTCTTTATAAAAGTCGCAACTCTTCATTTCCATTCACACCTTTTAAAACCCAACATAAAATAATATAGAAATCATAGCAAGTAACAACATACGATGATAGATACCAAAAGAAAAAAACTATAATAATAATAAGACTAATACGATAACAAACATATCAACAACTCTAAACCCTTGGCAGTGGCGGAGCCACCTTACTATTAGGGGTTCATCCGAACCCCATTCGGTAGAAAATTATATAATTTATACATGGTTAAAATAACTTTTTAGGTATATATAGTAGATGTTGAACTCCCTTCGACTACTTCGTGTGTCTATTTTTTCAGATTTTGAACCTCCTTATTGAAAATTCTGACTCCACCACTGCCCTTGGAAAGCAAAACAACCCTCCCCTACCTACCGCCCTATTTAAAATCATAAACTTTAAAAATCTTAAGCCTTTCTTAAACTTTGTAATTAATCAAACTTTACCAAACAAATGCAGCAGACACGTTATCATTTACCAAACATAATCAATTCTTACGGTACTACCCTCCTTTAAGAATATTTATTTTATTATTTATACTACATATACAAAATCTCTTTTCACATTAACAAGATAAAAATAGATCGATGTAAAAAATATTCTGCGTTAACATAATTTGAAAAAGGATTATACTCTTAAACAGATTAAACAAAAAAATAATTTATTTTAACATAAATATTAGTGATTATTTCCACTATTCAAACTTATGGTTTATTTATTATAGGGGGAACCCATCGGTAGCCCCCTAAACTTGGCACCAATTTTCACTTAGACACCTCAAGTAGGCTTTGTTCATTTTAAACACCTCAAGTAGGGGTCCGTTGTGTCATTTTGACACTTTTTATATTTTTAAAATCACATATTAAGTGCGTACATCCAAACGCTCTGGAAAAAAAAACGAATTGATATTTGACACGTGAAAATTTTATTTTATTTTTTAAAAACTCAATTTTACTTTCTTTTTTTCTTTATTCCAGATCTCAAACTCCATGCCCTCACCTCTTTCTTCTTCTTCTTGCGTTTGGATGTACGCACTTAATATGTAATTTTGAAAATATAAAAAGTGTCAAAATGACACAACAGACTCCTACTTGAAGTGTTTAAAATAAACAAAGCCCACTAGAGATGTCTAAGTGAAAATTGGTGCCAAGTTTAAGGGGCTACCGATGGATTTATCCTTTATTATATAAAGATAATTTAACCGTGGCTACCAGCCTCCTTTTTCTTGTTGACAAAATATGAAATACATGCATGCATGTGCCTAAAAATCCAAAACTAATGTTGAAAGTCAAAGAGATGAAAATTTGACTAATTATTTTCAAACCTTAGAATTTTCATTATTATTTATTGTATTGGGTAGTATATATATTTTTTAATTAACGTAGCTATCAACAATGATATTTATAGGATAGAATTAGTCTTTTAAATTTTTGAGTTCTAGATTTTAGACGGTATATCTTAATAAATTTGAAATAGATTATTTGTATATAAATATTAAGTAAATTTTTAATATAAAGATAAATTTTTGGTTAAATTATTGGATTTTATGAATCTGTAACAAATAATGTAAATTAACCCTAATTTTTTTCAACCATTAAACTATATAGAAAAGAAAAAAATTAAAAAGGGAATTTCGATTGCAAATTTATCTAATAGGATTCGTACTACATATAGCTCATTAAAAAAGAAAACACTTATTTGTAAGATCACACTTATTTATCTATATTAATTTAATTTCAAATTTGAAATATAGATATTGAAATATGTATGAAATTACACCTTCGACTTTAAAATTAATTTTTTCTCTAGTTGTGAATCTACTCAAAAATAATTTCTGTATTTTTTTAAAAGAAGAAGTAGTGTTGCGTATATTCTATCTTTCTCAAATTTAACTTATTTGTAGGATCACACGGAGTATGTTGGTATTGTTTCAAATCTTAATTATTGGTGCACTAGTAAGAGATTTAGGTAAGTTTTCTTTTTATAATATTTTAAGCCAGCTATTATTTTTTTTCATGAAAGACGCATGATAATTTACTATATAATCCAAAGCTCAATCATGGCTTAATAATGCATAATTATGCTAATTCTTCTTAGAATTTGACTTAGTACTTTCGATAGTGACGTTTCTAAGGCATCTTTTGGGCGGTGGCTCGGAGTACGATGAGAGAATTATCTTTTCAATTCGATATTTTTCTTTTAAGTTTCAATAGTATTGACTATGACATCTTTCAAAAATTCAATTATAGTTGTGTTTCGATGAAATTAGAGCTGAGCAGAGTAAAACAAACAACAAACTACCAAAAATAGAAATTATGAAGCTCTACAAACCATTGATCTAGTAATGAAGCCAGTAATTTTAATAAAATTCTTTTAAAAATTGCAAAAGTACCAAAATATTTGAGATTCAAACTCGTGACTTAAAGCAATTCTTAAGCTAGCTTTGTTGTTGCGTTTGAAGTTTCCCTTATGTCTAGAGATTTGACAAACAAAAAAAAATATTTTTGATAAAAGAAGTTCGATAAATCCCCTCCGAATCATTCAATTGTGCCCTTGTTTGACACAATACTTGAATTCCTATGCATGTTATTAGAGACAAATTCAAAATTTTAAATTTAAGGAGTGTAAAGTATCATCATCAATTGTGATAACAAATATAGATAGAGGTAACATATAAGTATAATAAACCATCATAATTCTATTACAATAAAAAGTAGAGACCCCAAAAAAAGAAAATGGAATCTTGCTTTTAGTAGTGGTTTAATAATGGACTCAATAACTTTTAGTCTTTTAAGGGCATTGCAAAAGATATTACGTATTACTTTTCTTAAATATTTAAAAAAACATAGACACAATGCAAAATTTGTGTTAAATTTCACGCAACGGATTCGATAGAACTCATCAATTTTAGCTTGAATTATAGGATGTGTTAAAAACATCATTTATATATATATATATATATAACTTATTGACTCGAAATCCTAAATTTGCTATTATTGATTTGCAACAATTTCAATAATCATAGTTATTGATAGACTTGTCAAGTAATCGTTTTAACCTAAAAATCAACAACACGAAGAAATTGTTCTAAGCAAGTTCTGTGCTTAAAGGGTTTGGAACAACAAACAACTATCTCGTTTGTCTTTTGGATACCAAAAAAGTTGCATTGGTTGTTGTTTGGTTTAAAGCCCAAAGTGAAATGGAATGACAGAAGTACTCCCATTTGGGCTTTGAATGGTAATTCAACAACAAAAGTACTTAATTTATTTAGGCTGAAAAATTGATCAATTTGATTATGTTTCTCTAAACCCATTTTTACAAGCTCATATCTAACTCGATCCGGTCAATTGTCGAAACTAGCTAAGGATGTCATAATTGAGTGTTTTTGAATAATATGATCTTTTAATTTTTCATTTTCCCCCAAACATTTTATAGATTTAGAAGACATGTGGGATGAGACATCCGAAAAGATCATGTCCTTAGTTACAAGCTTGTACATATGATTCTCAAGCTACACTTTGTGATAGTAGATAAGTGTTTCAAATACTTTTCAATAAGGGGAGAGTTCAAGAAATACAAGATCTTCTGCAACAATATGAGTAACCCTCACATATTTTTCCGTTCTTCTTTTTGAAGGATATGTTCATTTATGTCAAAATAGATTATTTATATTGTTAGTTATTCATTATCCTTGACTTTGCATATTGCCCTCTTTGTACTTCAGAAATATCAAATTTGAAGATTTAAAAAAAAAAGCAAATTTTATGCGAAGTCACGTTGAAATTTATTAAGATTTAAGATGTTGGAATCCTTTCCTATTTGCTTTGGTAATAGTTTCTTTAGATTCTACTTTAGAAACTCCCCCAAACAATCTACTCTCCCATCCCAGTTTATTGTTTGACAAAACATATATATATAGTTTAAAGAAAAGACTAAAAACCTTTGAACCTTCTTATATAAAATAAATTAAAATATTTGTATAAATATAAATAAATTTTGTTTGGATGATTGTTACCTATGGTATATTGTATTATGTTGTTTCTTGAACACAATATTTATTTTAGTTGTTACTATTTGATTGTATCTTATCATCAAATTCATCATGATACCACAAAAAGTTTCATTATCTACACCGACCAATTTGATGTAATTGTCTAATTTACCTTATTTACTTTTTCCCATTTTGTCTCTGCTTATTATAGTAATATTTTATCCTTCGGCTACCTTCTTATAACAACTCTCTTGATAGGCTCAAAGGTGAAATACGAATTTTAAAGTTAAAACGAAAACAGGATAATATAAGTTGGAACAAAAGTAGTATTTAATCAAACATATTATTTTCAATCTTAGTGCTAATCAATGAGTACATGCAAGTAGTACGGAAGGAACTATGCTTCAACAACACCAAGGAGAAGCAGCAATCATGAAAAACTCGACGCAACGACCAACAAACGTCAAAATAGAGGAACACAATGGGAGATGTTTTCTTGCATAACAACACACTAGTGAAATTCCACAAGTAACGTAAAACAAAAAACCTCGTAAGGTACAAAAATAACTAAAGAATGTACAATCCTGTTCCAAAGAAACGATAGAAAGAACATTACATTGCAGTATTCTTCCATTCACTGGCGTGTACTTATTTCAGCATGTACAAATTTCTGCGATTACAATTACTAACATGGGTGAAAAAATAGCTTAGGACAAGTTTATATCATAACAAACCCAGAAAAGCAATCCGAGAGATTGCCATTCATTACAAAAATAAATCATCACCCACCCTTGTTTCACGTGTTGTGGCTTCATATATCACACAAAAAGATAAAATGAAATAACAAAACGAGAATTTCACATATTTCCCTTAATCAGCACTTGGTAGAGGCAGTCCTGTTAAATCCATGAACGAAAAGATGATTAGAAAGAGATGTGGTTATTCCAAAGCAGAAGATACCTAAGGATCTTGACCTATATATGTTAACTCCACTCGATCCCCTGCTCCAAAGGTAGATCTAGGATTTGAAGTTTATTGATTCCTAAAGTGACCTCATTTAATGTACAATCTTAATTACACACGCAGTCAAGTATTTATAGATATCAAGTAGTTCTTGGCAAAAGCTACTGCTTCTTGGGAACCCATAGGTTATTACCCTGATCCACCATTGTCCCACTCCGCCACCACTATAGAAAGGTAAATACCAACTCTCCAGGCGGAAAAAAATTATTAAAATAAGCAGCTACACTATCAACTCAAATCCTTCATAGTAATCATAATAAAAGGAAAAGAGAGAATGGGGAGATGCGGCGTTAAAACTTGCGAAAAGAATTCTGGAACTGAAGAAACAATACCTCAACAGGGGTCTAGGCGGCTCTTTCAATTTATCAATACCATCTTGAGTAATGCCATCTGTAATAAATCTGTTGCTGTTTACTTCCGGTAAGGAGTCCGCAAGTTCTTTAAGGCCCTGTAACAAGATTAGTGAAGTCAAATGCTAGTGAAATTACAAAGGTTCCTGATATTCACTGAGACGATATGAAATGACAAGAAATATGAACCACAGCATATGCTCTAGCAGACGGACAATGAGCAGTAACATGACAAGAAATATTCAAGTTAGCTGAAGTACCATCAGGGTAGGTGTAGAGTTGCCCACAATTTTTAGTTGTTCCTGCAGCAGGAAGTTATGATTAAAAAAGATATTGGTAGCAAGCATCAACAACCCTAAACCATCAAAATATCATACCATAAAAAAAGAGAAGAAAAATAGGCTCATAGAGCATAAAATACCTAGAAAGTTTCACAGTTTTTTAATGTATGTAATAAAAATCTTTATCATCTCCACTGTATTTTATTCTTGCAATGCTCCTCCCAATGTTTTGCAAAAAATATCTCATACACCAAAATATCCATGACTCAACTTTGCCGAAGCCATTAATAGTTTTGGTCTATTTGTCAGAACTCTTCTCGAAGGGAAGTAAAATTACTGATAAAGCAAAATTTTCCATCTCACTTTCACTCCAGGACTAAAATCAGAAACATTTAAGGCAAAATTGTTATCCAATTATGTGGTCTTTGGATCATAGTATAAGTATCTTAAGAGGTTCTCTCCATGCTTTAGATACGAAAAACTTCAAGAAAATCCTATCATGCATGGAGAATAATCAAGTAGGGTGGTGTTTGGACATGAATTGAGTGATATTTGAAAAAAGAAAAAAGTAATAGTATTTGAAGTTGAGTCAAAAAAGAGTGTAAAATTGTACTTGAAAAAATGTTAAAGTTTGAAGGAACTTTTTTAGAATAAGGATACTTGTTTCTTTTCTGGTTCACTAAACATATCCACACTCCCGAGCCTTCCGATGCAGGGAGAGAATTAGAAGCATAAGTCAATTTGTGCAAAGTATAAAGCTGAGGCAAACAACATTTTAGTGGAAAAAGTTACTTGAACTAACAATTGTACGAACCTGCAGTGTCTCAGGCATCTTCACCCTTTTTCCATTGATAAAATTACACAGGTACATAACACCAGCATTTGCAAGGTCCTGTTCTCAACAGTAAGTGCAATCCTTAGTACTGAATATCAATGAAGATGACTTGGAAAATAGATATTCACCACTAGTTCCAGAAACCACATATCAGACCTTTTTGGCTATTAATAATAATGAACAGAATTTGTAGCCTAATAACTGAAAAAACAATTTTTTCAAATTACCTGCTTGCCTTCCAAAGAAAGTAACTTGCCATCCTACAAATTCAAATACAGTTGAGACAAAAAGATCAGTAGGTAAGAGATATTATTATGAAATACATATGTCGATATATGTTTACATAGACAGGCACAATGACCAAGATGACAGTTAAGACCATTGAAAATAGCTTGCACTCCCCACAGATTTAGATATAACAGAAAGAAAAGAGCCTTGAAATCTTTTTGGAGAAATACACCCTATGGCTGAAAGAACAGCTCACCAGACCAGAAACCATCCTATTTAGTTGATCCAGATCAAAACCAATCTGGGACAGATCACCATGCACGTCATTAACCTGTTCCAGAACAACAAAAACCTGATTATAACAACTCCATACTTATCTTTTCTTTTCTTTTAATTGGTACCAACTCCATACTTTTCATTATAATTTTGTTCTGTGATTTTAACTTTAATAAGGAAAAACAGTATTATGATTCTCTTGTGGTCATCGGAACTGGAAGGTGGGAATCTGACATTTCCGCTACAAGAGAAACATAAAAATAAAATAATGGAGTGCCATGAAATTAGATGACAACCCCGGACAACAACATAAACATATGTGAAGTAGATGTACACACCTCACTCCTAATTAGTTTTGACATCTCCATTTGCTCATCCAATTTTCCATCCACATTCTCAATTCGCTGTGTTAAGTGCCTCTTTGTAGCCTGATCAAAGCACAAAACAGAACATAAGAAAGGATGGAATTAACAAGACATTATACATAATTACAAACCCGCATATTTATAACATCTAGAAACAATGTTGATGCTGATGCAATTTATTTACATGAAACATGTCAAAGTGTCAGCTCAGAAGAAACTATGTAAATAGAATTGTATGATATATATCAAAGTAATGAATCTCTATTTGTTCATCTGAACGAACAAAGGTAACAGGACCCTTGATAACCAACTGATAACTAGACTTAAATATGAAGCTTTCCTCAAATTTAGTATTGCTTGTAAATAAAAACACGTCAAGAATAAAAGAGATACATCATCTCCACATTCAAACAGCCGCCACCCTTGAAGAGAAGCACAGATTTGATGAGCCAAGTCAGATTAAAAAACTTACACCTATGTATAGTAGTTGGAATATTATTCACACAATGACCACACTAATATTTCATTGCCCACTGCATAGACTTGAACTCGCTGCTTCCTGCAAAGGTCAAACAGCTGCTATGTGTACTCTCAACCAATTCCAACTTAACCAGAATAAGCTTCAGCGACCAAAGTTTTAAGGAAGCTGTGTCCATACCAAGCTAATTTGTCCATAATTTATATTATGAGTTGAAGCTCAATCTTGGCAGATAAAACAGATCACTCCTTTAGAGATTAAAAATCATGCAGAAAACGTGGTCCCTATGCAGCAGGAACATGTGGTAGATACTGCCATGACGCACAGAAGCAGCAACTAACAAATGATGCATGTGCAAGCCCAGAAGACCATCCAATAATCTCCAACACAACTTCTGGTGTACTATACAATCTGATTTAAATGCGCCAAATGGATTGTCTGGGTGAGTTTCAGTAATTAGACCCGAAATTGGGAGTTCCAACATTTAAACAGACATTGGACACATCAATCCAGCTAGTTTCTAAGTTCAAGGTCCTGGCTCAGGGCCCACTCCTGCTCCCTCCTCCTCCTCCCAAAGTTAATTAACATTGGAAAAAGCCCAAGGGAATAGGACCAGATATGATAAGGTAAATTCAGAAAATACAAACACAAAAAATGGTTTCTGGCTAACATCAGGAGTCCTTGGCGGGCAAGGGATCTGATAATGTAGTAACAGCACACTATTGGATATCAAGTTTTTACCAGAAGAACCATAACCACTGTAAGTAAGAATGGAAAAAGGGCATACTTTTAACTTGAATGCATGGCAAGGCTAACATGTGCAAAGATTGCAGAGGAAGAACTAAAGAAGAAAGCACAGGTGTTTACTCACAGCAAGGGCCTCTGAGACATTATCGAGATGTTTTGTCAGATTTGAAACAGCAGTTGCCATATTCTTTTTTGTTACATACATAAGGTCAGAGAATGACAAACCCTACAAGTATAACGAGAGAAAGAGGTGAAGATAACGCAGTGAAATTAGAGATCATGAGAGAAAGAAAGTATTGCATGAATTATTAAAAGTTCGACATGGTGTCTTTTACTTCAGGCTAGTGGCAATCTCCTTTGAGATGTAGTATCAATAAATAAGGAATCTAAGGGTTATTTCACCTTCCACCACATGTATCCATAACCTAAGGCACCTGCTGCAGCGGCTGGCATTACCAGAGATGTCCAGTTACCTGCCAGGAAAAATGGGATTAAGGAACACCATCATTAAAAAGCAACTTCTGCCAAGTCAAAGGCAAAGATAGAAAAATCTAGTATGAGAAGGCATCACTGAAAGCATGGTAGAACATACCACTAGAACTTCCATTAAGAACAGTAATTGATCGTGCCGAAGCCAATTGTCGAACCTCCATTGCCAATCTGCGAACCTACAAAAAAACTAAAGGAATCAATTGAAGTCCTAAAGAAGTAGGGGTGATCACCTTTTTTTTTTTTTTTGACAAGTACAATACAGAGAATTTTTTAATCCATTTTTCGTAGAGAAGATTCACCATGGATTTCAAATCTCGTCCATACAAGACAGAAAAAGTCCCACTGGAGAGGTGGCTGGGAGAATGGCATCGGGATAACCATCATCCTACCACTCATCACTAGCTTATAGTTTCTAGACCAATAAACCATGGATCACAAACAATGGTATTTCTCTTCAGCAGATTTTACATTTTGTGGTAAATTATTTGTACTTTCATACACAACACCATAACAAATTACAAAACTATATCTCATGGCCACGCAACAATATCTAGATATTGTGGGCATAGGGGTGGCTCAAGAGTAAGGCTAGTAAACATCTGCTTTAGGCCCAAAAAATTTTAATAGCGAATTTTATTTTATTTAAAAAAAAACTAATAAAAAGAGGAACTATCTATCTACTTTTTATCAAGAATATTTTAGAAACTTGAATTAAACTCAAATCTTCATATTGATAAATAAAGTTTTTAAGATGCGAAGTTAAATGCTTATTGTCTTAAGAATATACACTCTAAAACCAAGTAGTATGTATATAATATTTTTGTGTTTAAGGCCTCTTAATGTCATTCTACGGAAAGGAAATTGAAATTTAGAAAGGTTAATTCCAATTGATAGGTAAAATAGAGGAGTACGTGTCATCGAAAGTGAAGAGCCCGCGCAACTAGCAGATCACAACTCGATTGATCATCCAAAATGTATATTACTTAATAAATAAAATAATCTTAATGACAAGGTTAAGCTATGTACCTGTGCAGCAATGACATCCGAATCTCCACCATCTGATTCCCCTGTCTTTTCATAACTTTTGACCAAATTCTGCCACAAACATTGGAAAAGAAACGTTTAAACTCACCACGAGTGAATAAAAGTTATTTCATCATGCCCCTTGGCAGTTTTGCGTTCAATTTATATTATCTGGTCCTAGCTTGCTCCCTTAGTGACTCGACTCCCTAGTGCTCCCTTAGTGACTCAAACCTATAACCTTAAGATAAAGGACTCGAACCTATAACCTTAAGGTTGGAGGTGAAGGACGCTTACCATCTAAGCTGATTCTAGCACATTAAAGATGCAACAACAGACATATAACACACATAGTAACATAGATATACAACCGTACCATCTCCATAACAGAATTGAAAAAGCACAAAGCAAATCGAATCTAACTTCGAGCAATTAAAAAACTAGATTGAACACATACCTGAAGCTCGCCTATCACATCCGATAATTTTCCGTTTTTAAACAACAAAGTACCAGTATACCCTACATATACACACAAAAACATACATATTTCATACAAATATCAGATCAAACCACAAAATTCACCATAATCAATCACAAACAAAAAATTACAACACACTAGTCTATGAATAAGTGTATACCTGCTCCGACGATGAACACGATCTTTGTTAAGCCTACTCCAGCATGCATAGCCATGGCCGGCGTTAGTCCGGTGAACAACAAACCCTAGTTTTTTTTGGTTTTCCGGCGAGGGATATTGGAGTTGAATGTTGGAAAAGAGATTAGTGAGATTGAAGCTTGATGGGCTTTTATAGTGGTGAGATAAAACGACGTGGTTTTGCTACTTATTTGGGGTTTTTTATCTATGACGATATTACCCTTTTGAGATTTGTAGAGTCTCCACTTGTCGTGCAAATTCAACCACGTCAACCGAAGGGTACGTTAGTGTTTTTACTTACTTCCCTTTTCAGTCTCGTTTTATTATTGGTTGTAGACTTATACACACGCAGATGAATAATAAATACTCATCATTTTTAGTGTTTAGAAAAATTATAATAATAATAATAATATAATCGTTTAACTTCATAAATGAAGTTTGGGAGAATAGAATATATTCAAGTTATATGTGTATAGATTAGAAGATCCAAATGTAAATGAGATAAATTAGATGATTATATGAAATAACAATAACATTATCGTTATTATTGATCAAGAACTTCTTCATAATAATGTGAATTAAAGAGTGTCGATTTATAATATTTATATCGTTCAACATAGAATAAATATTGTAAATCTATTATATTTTATAATCTATAAATAAAGTTACGGATTTTGAATAATCAAATATTTTAATTTATTGTTCTTTGAGTTGCAATATTGATTTACTTTTGATAACATATTCATGTTAAATTTTCATTTTCTAAAAGTATAGTATTATTTTTAAAGAATCCGATAACCATTATTCATATTTTTGAAGAATTCGACAAGCATTACTCATAATTTTTTAAGAATTCGAGCAATTACTAGCCAGAAATATTTCTTTTATCAATTCCTTTTAATCTTAAAAAAACATGTAGTCAACTTCCTGCGGAAGAAGAAGAGAAAACCACGGTCGTGTCCGGCGGCATCTCCACCGACCACCGCCGTTGGAAGGTGAAAATTCACTTCATCGGCCGGAATCTCTATCGTCACCGACGCTAAACGCTGCCGGAAGAATAAAAATGTCTATTCTACCCTTGCATTCTCTCATTTTCAACGTTAAAACCACTGCTAAATCCTACTGTTTCACTTCATTTCTTCCTTCTTCTTCAATTTCAAGCTCTAAATTTAGAAAGCTTTCACAATTTTCAACTCATTCATCATTCGATGATTCTCGAGATTTTTTTGTACCAAAACCCAAGCAAAACGATGATGATTCTGATGATAAACCATTCTCATTTGTTGATGAATGGGGCGAGAGGTCGAAACCGGAGCTCCGACCCACGACGAAGTTATCGGAATCGGATCCTCCTATTGACGTAGACGAATGGGGTAGAGCTGAGCTAGGGATCAACAACTCTTCAGGGATTGAAGATGAGTGGGGCGAGAAGTCGTTTCCGGAGCTCCGACCCGAGAAAACGGTATCGGATTCGGATCCTCCTATTGACGAAGACGAATGGATGGGTGCTAAGCTAACAGGCAACAACAACATTGATAGAGTTAGAAATCAGGGTGCTTCCGAACCCGAATCGATGGAGGAAGATGGATGGGACGACGCTGAGGTAGTGGGGAGAATCAATGCAGGTGTTGAAGAAGACGAGAGACTTGCAGAGATGAAAAGGTGTTTAATTGACACGGTTTATGGAACAGATTTTGGGCTCAGGGCCACATCCGAGGTTCGAGCTGAGGCTCTGGAGCTGGTTGCTAAGTTGGAGGCAGCAAATCCAACTCCAAATCCAGTTGAATTGCTTGACGGGAACTGGATTTTAGTGTGAGTTCTTGTTTCTCATTTCAATTTTCAATTTTCTGTTTTTGGCTTATTTACCTGTGGTGGAATGATATGTGCTCAAATTGAATGGAGTCTATGTTGTCGGACTTCCCTGCACCTGTGTCGAAAACTATAAAAATCACTACTTTTGGAGGATTCGACATGCATCGATGACATTTTTGAAGAGACTGAGCAACATAGATCATGGAGGATTGATACTTGATTCCATCTTATTTAGAATATAGAAGTAGATGGTTATTGAATGATTGATTGACTTTTATAGCCGTTCAACTACAATTGACATGATTTGTTTACAAGAGTTACTTGGTACTTGTTATTGGTGGAAGGTAACAGGTTTCTGTGTTATTAGTCGAGTGCACGAGAGCTGGCCCGGACACTACAATTATCTCGTGTTAGGGGCAATGAATTTGTGTTTTTGAGTGTGTTTTGCGAGGGAAGGAAGTGGCTTTTGGGTGAATCTTTGCTCTAGGATTAATAAAAGGTCTCTACTAGAGAAGTGGACATATTTTGGGAAGTCCTAATAGGAAAAACTGATTTCCGGTTTTGAACAAGGACTTCTATAAAGCCTTCAGATTTTGACTTGGCTAAGATTGCTGTAGAACTTCTCTGCTTATTGATGTAGGAGGTATACTTAGAGATAATTACCTTCCCAAAATTTTCGGCATTTAACTGCAAGTTGGAGCACCATGTCATGGTGATTCGTTAACTGCAATTTTTAGCAATTCCCACAGCAGCATGCCTAAGTATTCAATGTTGTAGTGCTAGTGTTGGTTACAATATACTAAAATACCTGCACACAGTGGTGGCGCTAAAGGAAGGAAGGGAAGTCAATTGAATCCCCTTCTGAAAATTACACTGCAAGTAGGGTAAAAACATTTTTTTGTATATATATAGATTGTTGAATCCCCTTGACATATATAGAAGAGTTGAACTAGTTGGAAATGTAACCATTACATGCATTAACTGGATTGAGGTAGATAACCACAGGGATACTACCATGCATAGACTCATCCTTATGTTGCTTCCTGATGTGTCAGGTTTACTGCATTTTCTGAGCTGTTACCTCTTCTGGCTGTGGGCACCATTCCTTTGTTGAAGGTCGAAAAGATTAGTCAAACAATTAGTACGAGCAGCCTTACCATAGAGAACTCAACTACATTGTCAAGCCCTGTAGCCACCTCGTCTTTCAGTGCAACTGCTGTCTTTGAAGTTCAAAGTCCATCAAGAATACAGGTACCTTTTTTGGACTGCACTGTAATTTCTTCAGAGAGGTACTATAGTGTTGTATGTGAAGAGATATATGATCAAAACTGTACTACAGTCAAATAAGATAATAGTCGTGGTGATGTGACTCTCTGCCTCTGGCAAACAATGCATAGTTTATCTTGATGAACCTCCATAAGTTTGTAGAGTACATCCGTAGCTGTGTGCATTCATATACTAACTACTACTTGCCTTATCAGGTCGAATTCAAAGAAGGGACATTTAAGCCTCCAGAGATCAAGTCAAAAATAGATCTGCCAGAAAACATGGATATCTTTGGCCAAAACATAAGTTTGTCACCTCTACAGCAATCACTGGGACCTCTAGAAAATGTTGTGGCAGGTATAGCCCGGACTATTTCTGGTCTGCCTCCTCTCAAGGTTCCAATTCCAGGTGAGAGGACAAAATCTTGGCTTATTACGACATACCTTGACAATGATCTCCGGATCTCCAGAGGAGATGGCGGGCTTTTTGTTCTCGTGAAGGAAGAGAGTTCTCTTCTGGATCAGTAGCATGGTCTGACCCTGTATGTATATGATATGTAGAGGTCCTTGGAGCTTCATATATACAATACATAGCTGTAAAGCGATATACATCTTGTCTTTTTAATCTATAATGCCATTTGTATAGCGGCCATTACTCAGAGGAAGGAAACTGAAAATTGGAAAATTAAGAGCATTTGCATATAATATATGTTATTTTGAAGTTCTGGTGTTGTTTGTTTCCCGTGGTTGGTAAACTTATGTCACTCTGCCTTCTCTTGAGGTCGAAATTTGTTTCATTGCAATACTATTATCATGAACTCGCGAAGTATGTAGGGGGTGACAAAAGTCCTCTCTTATAGGAGAGGGACTATTGAATGAAAAAAAGAAGTCTTCAAGAAGTGTCGTTAGAAATCATGAAAGAAATAGCTTTGAATAAAGAGGCGTTAGCAGAAGTTTAATAATGATGGGTGCATGTAGGATCCACCAAAAGTTGTGCATTCTTTAGAGGATCCTACACGAGTGCAACATCATTGGAGAGTCCGAGCAACATAGGCCAAATCTTTGGCCACAACAAAGCCAAAGGGAAAGGACTTTCACCCACATTCTTAAGTGAAAAGCAAAGCTACAACAAAGGCAAAGAACTTTCACCACATTCTTGAGTGAGAAGCACATGGTGGTGCATACATTCTACCTTCCCTAGACCACCTTATTTTGTTGTATATTTTCACTTGTGGCGTTCAAAGAAGTAATTGATGATACAATGGTGGTGGTCGAAACCAAAAGACTTGTTTCGTATAACTGTCATTGATCAAAGTTTTTTACAATCCTCCAGCTAATAACAAGAGAATAAATCAACCATGTTTTGTGTAATACCTGTGTGTAGTGAGTAGTGACAACTACATAATCATATCGAGAGGTTCCAAATTGTAGTGAACTCCAGAAAAAACTATGTGGTCTCCGACATGGGCTATTCAAAATGAGAAGCACTAAAAAGATGAACAATTATCATGAACTCGATAGAGCAAACAATGGACTTGCCGCAGCCACATCATGCCTTCTTCTTCTTGGACTTGAGCATGACGTATCCAATAAACACGCTCAAGAAGCAGATGAGTGCCACTGCAGCATATACAGGAATGAGAATAGCGTATTCTTGTGGTAGAAAATACTTGTGCACGAAATGATCGCTATCAACAAGAGGCTGAAAGGACAAAACAATAATTGCACATCAATCTCCAGATAAAACTTAGGTTGCAAAGGTCAGCTATGTTGCTCAGACTCTCCAATAATGTTGCCAGACCCGTGGTCAGATCCTTCAAAACGTACTGCTTTTGAAGGATCCAACATGCACCTGACAACATTTTTAAAGAGTCCGAGAAACATAGAAGGTCAGTACAGAATGGGATGGAAGAGAATATGAGCTGACCAGAATGATAACCCAGAAGGTATAATATGTAAAAATGGACAAACTAGTCAATGTTAAAATGAGCCCAACAGCTCTGTCGGCTAACTCCATCGAGACTCCTCTGCTTGTGCCGCCTGTAAAAGAAGAATGTTCTAGTTAAGAACTTATATACCTTACAAGAAGAGGATCAAAACAAAAAAATTGGCCTGGTCACAGGTTTGCCGGTACCATACTAGGTTCAAGGGACTAAAAGGAGAGAAGACGAAAAAAAAACGGATGAAAGTGGAACACAGTCTGGAAGGAGAACTTACCCCCTAAAGAGGTTGTTCTCGATAGAATCTCAGCTCAAGGAGAGATGAAAAAGAAGCAGTAATGAAATAGAGTAACATCAGCAACATAATAAGATAAACGAAGCCACAGAAATATGTGATGTGTTTAGTACATGTGACCATTATGAAGGAATGTGTTGCATACAATATCTACCCAATCATTCATCCATATGTCTTGACAAGTAAAAATTCAGAAAGCTACATGAGCAGTTCTCTCAAGTTTCAATGTACTCTTGTTGCACTATCCTGAGTCCTGACCACAAAATGATACAACTTCTCCTTCTCAAGATGTCGATAACGATGCTTTCAACTATGACTACAGCCCGAAGAAAGACAAGGTAATAAACACGTCTACCTAAAAAGAACTCCAAGTTATAGTCCCAAAATGAAGTCATATGATAGGGGAGTAAGCTTGGCCACATGTTAGGCCCTAATTCTACAGAAAAAACTCATGTGTTAAGTAAGGACACAATATTACAATTTATATATATTTAACTTATTTTCACTATTATCTTATTTGGTATGATGATGACATGAGGTGAGCTTAAAAGGAGAAAAGAGGATTTATATAGCTGACCCAATCTTGTTTGGAATTAAGGCATAGTTGTTGTAAGGACACAATATTACAAATTAACACAAGGTTGCTCATTAGAGTTAATCTATATCACAGATCTAATAAGACTGACTCTTAGAATTTCCATCGTCAATGAGAACTAAATTTTGCAAGGCCCCATGTTTGCCAAGAAAGAGAAGCTATGTCCTCACACTCCCAAACAGCAGACAGCACACAAGAATCATGCTTTAAAAAATGCTTAAGTTAGTCAAGTTGGAGAACAAGAAAAGTATTTTTCTGAGAACTAAATTACTACTCCAGCAAACTATCACCGGGACTCTAATTTCCTAATACAAAATGAGTTAAATCTTGAACTCCCTAGTCATTAGTGGAATTACCCTGTCGAAAGCGGTTAAAACTAAGCTATAATGGTGAACACTAGACCATTGGTAGAGCTAATACTTAGACTTGTTAAAGCTGAGGTGAATCTTCAGAACATACCTACCACCAGTGGCGAATTTATTAACTAATTTTGGGTCATCCGAACCCGTACTCATCCGACTAAACTCGATATATTACTTCTATAATTATTAAATAATATATTAAATTAAAACTTGTTGAACCCGTTTTCAAGATAGCTTATCTTTAAAGCAATAGTGCACCCGTTTTCTTGAAATCCTGGATTCGCCTCTGCCTACCACAGTCGAGGATCCTATCCATAGTAACAGTACATGAAGGAACACCAACTCTTAAAGGACAGACATAGTCTCACCATTCAAAGAGTATAACATATCTTTCAGATAAGTAACCACGTCCATCCTAATTAGGCCTTCCATTTTACCATCCATTTCATCATAAAATTACCAATCCTCTATTTATCAAAAGGAAGAAATTACCAACCTTCAGTGAGCTATATAATTCCATTTCTTTTTCTTTAAAAAGGAGAACACTAAAACGACACACAATCATAAGTTCTCGTGGTGTTACGAATGAATAATAAACTAATGATTAAAAAAAACATGGAGGAAAAGATAAAACTGTTCATCAATTACACAAACGACTGACAAACACCTTTAGTCACAGATTATTTAATCGCAAAATTATTTTTAAAAAAATAATAATCACCCCTATCTCTCAATTTCTAAGCAACTCCACCAGAACCAATTTCTTTCACCTCTTAGTAAAAGTTTCTAAGAATTGCTATTCAGAACTAAAATAAAAAGAAAAGCAGCAACAAAGTAAAAACTCTCAATATTTTGCAACTCATTCCCATAACATGATACCCCTCCATTTCAATTTGTTTGACTTACATTCCTTTTTAGTTTGTTTAAAAAAGAATGTTTCTTTCCTTTTTCCACAACTTTTTTATTTTAACTTTCCACATAACGTGTTTAAGACCACAAGATTAAAGAGCATTTTGATACATTCTACGTTTTTTTAGTTTAAGACATAGTCAAAAGTCTTTTTACTTTCTTAAACTACGTGTCAAGTCAAAGCTAAACAAATAAATTGAAATGGAGGGAATAAGTTTTTTTGTTCCTCCACTTTAAGGCTATTAGTTATCACTGAACTTCCAACAAGGTTCATACAACAAAGACCTTTAGACATGATTTGATTCCCAAAGCTAAACTTTATACCAGAAAAAGGCTAGAGCTGCAAGAAAAATACTACCACCCGCCCGAGCCCTTGGCATCAGGGTCAGGATTGATCTCAAAACTGATAAGCCCCTTCGTATTCCAACAACAAACTATGCCTCAGTCCCAAACAAGTTGTCATCAGCTATATCAATCCCCACTTTCATTTAGGCTCATTTTATATGAATTCAACCAACAACAACAACATATCCGGTGTAATCCTACAAGTTGAAGTCTAGGGAGTGTAGTGTATTATGTACGCAGCCTTACCCCTAACTGATGCTTGAATTTCAATTACCCTTTTCAGAAACTATGGAACATAAATCCATAATCCTTAAGAAATTAGTTTTCAAAAAAGCTCAAGATTCACAAGTTATGTCCAGAAAGGCTACAGGATCACAAAAAAAAAAAAAAGTGGACATTTGGATGGATCACTCAATCAATCAATCAACTAAAAACTTAATAAAATTGGCAATATGAGTGGGAAATGGAAAAAATTATAAAAAAAATTGCAGAAATTCAGCAAACATATTGAGACCCCATTAAAGTAAGAGAAACAACAAACTTAGATCACCTGTAAAGTTCGGTTCTTGGTGTTGAAGATTTCTGCTTTCAGAGCATGAAGATCGCCATTTTCAAAGAAAATGAACTTTGATTGATTTTCAATTTATGTATTTATTTTTTTTGCACTTTGCTGTAATTGGACCAAAATATATTGGGCCCAACGCTTTACATGGGCCTAAATTTGAGAGTGGGTGTACCAAAAGAGAGGAAATTCTTCCACTAATAACCACACCATCAACATACTCACGATAATCTCACGAGTGAGGTTTGAAAAAGATAAAATGTATACAGACTTAATCATATATTTTATAGATTAGATAAATTATTTTTGATAGAACCACATTTAGTTTTAAAAAGTCACGCGTAACATTCTAAAATAACAGTTATATTACAGGATGAAATGCAAAAACAATCATTTTAGGATTGTAAAGATCACAAATTTGCTATATTTAGCAACCTCATAATCAAATTTCAAAATCTCCGACATGAGGTTTCAATCGTCTGTCTGAATTTTCACAATTGTCAAGGTCTAACTTCATACTTGAGTTCTAACGTCTTGATTTTGACAGCTCAACCTTTTATCTTTTGAGTATGAAGTTGGACTCTAGCCGTTTAAAAATTCATAAGTAAAGGTCTGAAGAAGAATAAGAAATAATAATAATATAACACGAACGATCTAAAAATCATAAAACAAATTAAAATTTAAAAAATTCATGCGATAAGCTTAATAAAAAATTAACTAGCACTTAAAGTGGTACCTTTATTGACTATTTAATCACTATTTTAAAATTCATAATAGAACAATTCAAATTCAAATTTATACAAACAACTTAATCATTGACCTGTCATAGTCCAATATGTTTAACTTGACAAATATTAGAACCCAAATTATATTATTAATAGGCCAGAACATTATTTGAATAGGCATTCAAGGGTAGGACATATCAATTAATAAAGTTGGTAAAAAGTAGAAAAATTGAATTTAAATTTTAAAGACCACAAAATAGACTAGTAGGTTACTTCATTATATTTGGCAAAAATTTCAAATAACAAATAATACGATAATTGAAACAAAAAAAATAACAATCAAAGACTAAAATAATAGGGAAGTGATAGTAATACTCCTGAGAAGGAAAAACTTAATGACATTCATCTACTTTCTACTTAATCTCCGACCTCTATATTTTTCTATCATATGGTCATGTCCTTGCTAAACTACAAGTAAATTATGTCATGTCTAGTTACCTTCCCGCGATACTTCTTCTAACTCTCTTCAAACCAGCCACAATCAATCTCTCACACATCCTCATTTGAACATCTTACATATTCTCTTCATATATCATAATCATCTCAATCTTGCTTTCCTTAGCTTTTCCACCATATGGACTACTCCCACCTTATCCCTAATATCTCTATTCCTAATTATAATCTCTCTTACTATACTCACATATCCATCTTGATGTCTTCATTTTTGTTACTTTCATCTTTTGGACATGTGCGCTCTTGATCGATCAATACTTCACCACATACAACACAATTGATCTAACAAAACACTATAAAACTCACTTTAGTCTTGATGGCATATTCTTGTTTCATAAGATCACGAATGCGATTCTCCATTTCATTCACCCAACTCCAATACAATGGACAACATCCTTATCCATCTCCCAATTTTCTTAAACTATTAATCCAAGATACTTGAAACTTTTTCTCTCACTGAGGACTTGCACATTAATTCTCACTTCCACGTTCGATTCAAATGAAGTAGGTGATTACATTGTATTTGAATAGTCATAATACATAAACGTATCCTACTTGTTTAGCTTTATACAAGTTATAAGTATCTTTTTATGCACACTAAAAATTGAAAGACATAGATATTAGTTAAAGCAAGTTAAAAAACACGTGTATATATTACATTTGAATAATATAAAGGTAAGCTGCCAAGTGGCAACCAGCTGAGCTGTGTCACATCCAAAGGGACAATGAGACCTGCCTTAATTTGAAAGCTCAAAAAGATTTCATTTTTTCTTCTCTTCTTCATCAAAATTCAATTTGTGATTTTCTTCCAAATTCCCCAAAACCCAACTTCCAAAACTTCATAATCTTGACATATTTGTGATAAAAATTTGATCTTGTTTGTCTCTGTACGTATAATTATAGATTCTTGGTTTTTGGGAATTTCACCTGAAAATTTTGCCCTTCTCAAATTCCTTACAAATTGCCCAAACCTCATTTTTTTATTGTGATCAAGATTTGATTTTGTTTGTCTCTGTGTATTTAACTGTAGATTTTGATTGTTGGGTAGTTGAGATTTTTCGAAGAATTTGAACAAAAGTATGAGTTTTCAAGATTTGGAATCGGGTCGACCTTTGGGGTCTCGTCGGTTCCAGACAAATGGTAAGCAAGACCCGACCCAAGCAGTGGCTTCTGGAATCTTCCAGATCAATACTGCTGTGTCTACGTTTCAGAGGCTAGTGAATGCACTTGGTACCCCAAAAGATACACCTGAGCTACGTGAAAAGTTGTGAGTGTTCTTTAACATATACAATTCAAAGTTTTGTATCAGAATAGGTTGAATTGCATAATTAGTGTGTGTTAGTTTTAGCTCGTTGAAAGTTCAGAGTAAAGGGGGAGTTAATATATGTCGAATTCAAAATGAAATAGTATAATTATGATGATTTATCCAAAAGGAGCTGAAAATGGATATAGTAGATTATGATTGGTTTGGGATTGAGAGGTGATTGATTGATTGTTGATTGAGGTCACCTAAATTTGTGGCTTAGTGGTCCATGAAGTGGGCTGAGAACCATGAAGTCTTGGGTTCTCAATTCCCGGTAGAGGCAAACCATGCAGTCTCGGATTCTCATTTCCTGTCAGAGGCAAAAGCAAAAGGTGATTCCTTGCTATCTCTCCAAGCTTTGGTGAACATAGTTAGGTGGTACGGGGGAAGGTAGCAAGTATATCGTGGATTTAGTCTACTGGACAATTAAGGATGGCTGAGCAATTGCTTACTTATTGCCTATCAAATGCTTTCTGGACGGACTGGTGTTAAGTGCTATCTCACTCCTTCCCTGGGCGAAAAGAGGGTTGACATTAGGGGTGGGGAAAATGCGGAAAATGAAAGGGTGGTGGGGAAAATGCAGTACATTGATTTTGGAAAGTGTTGAAATTTGTCTACCTCAATTTTTGGCTAACCTCTACCTCAGTTTTTGGCTAACCTCTACCAGATGCTCCACATTACTTTTTTTCCAATATTAGTGTTTAGAAGCAGTGTCAAGTGTTCCAACGGAGCTCAAAGATGTTGCCTACCTTTTAGCTTGTGGTTAAAAAAAAATAGAAGTTGTCATTTGATCGAACATTTATTTGGTGGTAACTGTGCTGATTTTGCTCAACTGCAGGCACAAGACAAGGGTACATATTGGCCAGTTAGTCAAAGATACATCTGCAAAACTTAAGCAAGCAAGTGAAATAGATCATCATGCTGATGTCAGTGTAAGTTTTAAAGAGCTTGATATTTCTCCTCATCCACTTTTGTTGATCTTGATGGGTATGCGCTTTCAGCTCACATATATTTAAACAGATACTGTTCGTCTTATTTCTTTGTGCGTTTCTTTTATACTAAGTTCTCATCCTTTTCTATTTGGAAATGGCTGAATGTCTGAACTCTGATGTGTATTTCCTCATCTTCTTATTTCTAACTTTCTTATGTTCATACTGCTTTTTCTCAGGCTAGCAAGAAAATAACAGATGCTAAACTTGCTAAGGATTTTCAAGCTGTCTTGAAAGAGTTTCAAAAGGCTCAGAGACTTGCAGCAGAGAGGGAGACAGCATATACACCTTTCATTCCCCAAGCCGTTCTTCCTTCTAGGTAATGTCAGCGGCAATTATGGGAGTTGTCATTTAGTAAACAGAGTTACTGGCATATGCAGAACTACATAAAAAGAAACTTGTAGTGCTATGAAGTGTACTCTACAGTCTCATTTTTATAGACTTACTGAATCATACACTTCATCTGTATTTGTTGCCCCACATTTTTGCTCATACCCTTCATTTATATTATGTCGTGGTAAACAGTTACACAGCCAGTGAGGTAGATGTTGCTTCAGATAATAGTATGGAACAGCGAGCTCTCCTTGTGGAATCAAGAAGGTGAGTTAGTCTAGTTCTATTATTGAATTTGTTGTTTATTACTAGTTTTTGCTAGTCTCTAGGTTGTTAAGACTCATTTTTATCAAATTCAGATATGCATTTAGTCAAAGAAACATTGATGGTTGACAAAATTACTAATTTCAAAAAAAGAAAAAGAAACATTGATGGTTGAATTGGTTGCTAAAATTCACCAGCAAGATAACCATCAGTTATAGGCATACAGGGAAATGAAATTCACCTTTGAGTTTGGTCTCTAGACAACTGATGGGTTAGTGCCAAGTTAGATAGAGGACTGTTTGCTGTGGTACAGGGAAATCAGATTACAAATGAAGCTCGGGGCTTAGGGTGTTGGGTAATGAGCTTCCAATGGTGTAAAGGTAAAATTTATGTGATGTTAGTGTTGTTTTTTGATGAAGGAGTCCATTCAGTTTCTTTGGGAGTTCAAGGGGATTGAGACAAGGAGTCCATGGATTCCTAGGGCACCGAGTAAGGTGTGCTTCTTTGTTTGGTTGGCGGCAAGGGGTGCAATTTAACTGCAGAAAATCTGTGAAAGAGGAAGATTAACTATGTCAGTTGGTGCTTTATGTGTAAGAGTGGATGTGAAAATGCTGATCATCTTCTTTTGCACTGTAATGTGGCTGATCGGTTATGGAGGGTAGCCACCAATTTGTTTTGGATTCAATCGGTGATGTCGGGTACAGTCAAGGAGGCTTTGCAAAGTTGGACTCATAGGATGGGAAAGAGAAGCCCTAGGGCATGGATTGTTGCCCCCTTAACAATCATGTGGGTCATTTGGAAAGAGAAATAGAAGGACATTTGATGGGGTGGAACAAGATTTTGCAAAAATTGCATAGGAGTGTTTTGTCTCTAGTTACTTTTTGGGGGACTTACGAGGTCCTTGTTTGTATAGAGGATTGAATCTCTTATGTTGAGAACCATCTTTCGACATAGGTTCTCTGGGAAAGGGAATCAGAGGCCAACAAGTTGAATTAATTCACCTTATATATTAGCACCGACATGACAAATTATTTGCTTCCATGAATCAATAAATTGAAAACTTGCATTTTTTGGCCATGTGCTGAACTTTTATTGACATCTGACTTTTCTTATGGAACTATCCTGGTGATGGCAATATGATCAAAGATAAAAGGGTTTTCATCCTTAAGACATATATCTTCATTTCTGATCTGGTTGTTTTGTGTTCCACGTGCCCCTTGCTTCAGGCAGGATATTTTGCATTTAGACAATGAGATTGCTTTTAATGAAGCTATTATTGAGGAAAGAGATCTTGGAATACAAGAAGTACAACAACAGATTGGTGAAGTGAATGAGATTTTCAAGGATCTTGCCGTTCTTGTTCACGATCAAGGAACTATGATTGGTAAATCACTTTCCTTCGTTTTGAACTTTCAAATCTTTAGAGGACATTATTTGACGTATACGATTCTCCTTTTCTCAGATGATATTGGCTCCAACATTGAGAATTCTCATGCTGCTACTGCACAAGGGAGATCACAACTTGCTAAAGCTGCAAAGACCCAAAGATCAAATTCATCTCTGGTACTTCCATTACTTGTACAAATTTTCCCTGAACATAAATCTGGCTCGGTTTTATTCTGCTTATATTCCATGAGAGCTTGTATGTTTAGACTCTTGGATCTTCGAGAATATAGATGTGGACGATGGGAAACCTGTCATAGCATTAAGGTACTGCATTTTGCAAGCTATGACTAAATGGTAACTAGATGTTCTAGTTACAGCATGGTTTAACAGAAATAGAGAGTAGAAGAGTAGTTTGCCCAATTTGCTACTTAATTCTGGGCATGGTTGTGGTACCAAATTTGAAGTACCATTATGAGGCAGTTGTGGGTCGATATTATAATGAATCATAATGACAAGTCAAGTCATGCGATTAGTTTTCTTAGGTTCGGCTTTTCATTTTTTAGGAGTGGGGACAAACTTGCCCAGAAACCATGGTTAATAAAAAATTATGGGTTCAACTGAATTAGTTGAGGTGCTCACAAGCTTGCCCGGAAACCATGGTTATTAAAAAAACATATTGTGGGTTCAGATGAACACGCAGCCTAGAGACTACATCTGCCTCTAGAAGTGCGGTTGATATTATGCCCTTTTGGATGGTGTTGAATCGTTCAACCTCATCATTCCCTATCAAATGTAGGTGGAAAATAAAATTACTAACATTCATTCCTCGCCACTTTATATAAGAAATCATAAATCTTTTCATCTTATATTCCTCGCAGCGCATTCTTAACGGATTTTCTTTTCTGCAGACCTGCTTGCTTCTGGTGATATTTGGGATCATACTTCTAATTGTGATCATAGTACTTGCAGTATGATCAAAGATTTTGATATGGGAATAAGAGATCCTAAACTCTTCATAAATGGAATTGATCTTTGTGATTCAAGATGTTCTTAAGGCACCATAAAGTATACTTGTGGTTTGATCCATGAATCTTTTAGTCATGCTAGAGAATCTGTGCGACTGTGACATGAAGTTTCATATGCTGTGTGGTGGCGTGGGGGTGGACATGCGAGAGAAGGTTTGTATGCTATGTTTGTAAATTTTGTGTTTGTGTTTGCAATTGTGTGTTGCCGCCATGTAATGGCTGGTTTGTTGATAAAATTTGTTTCTTAAATTTCTTGCATGATCAAGGCCCCAATAAAACGAATCTAGTCCACAACTTATTCATGATATAAGCTGTCATTACATAGCTGCCTATTTAGTTACATTTTTTTGTTTTGATTTCGGAACAATTAACCTATCATATGTATCAGCTTGGCTTCATCCCGAACCTAGGAGGTATTCGGATCTCATATGAACAGCTTGCTACCTATTTAGTTAACGTCTCTTGTTTCTTGTCTGGAACAATTAAAATAGTTTGAATTTTCAGGTTTCCAAGCAATATAAGGTACCCTAAACTTCACTTTATTTTTTTTGGTAAATGGTGAATAATTGTATTCATAAAAGGCACAAAGGTAGTGCTGGGATTCTGAACAAGAGAGCAAAAGATCCACTATATATCCCCCCTCAAGTCTTTAGAGAGGCCCTTTAAGAATTCCAGTAAAGCTAATTAACAAGATACAAGCTGGAATAGCGTACCAGCCGCTTATTCTTGCTTTGTCCAGTGCTAGACAACAAAGTTAAGAATGGTGTAATAGGACAGTGAAAAAAGAGACGAATAAGAGTTTCAGCATGGTTGCTAAATAACAATCCAAGATAAACGCGCTTCACTTCTATGAGATGTTGATCTTCCTTTTCCAAGATTTTACACAAAACTCGCCTTGGTTGCAGTCTTTACATTCATATTTCTTCTATAATTAACTAACCAAGTCCCATCAACTCTAGAATCAGAGACAATAGAATTTGAAGACAATGCCAAATCGCACAATCTGGGAATTTGTTCTTCGAAGATACCTGGCTCATCTATCTTCTCCTCCTCCGCTTCCTTCGACTATCAACACTTTCACTATCACTGTCGTCAGAACTGGATGATGATGATTCAGATCCTGAAGATTCTGAACCAGAACTCCCAGACTCATCATCCGATTCAGAAACGGGCTTTTGTTGTTGCATGATAAGCCTTGGCATGTTCTTTAGATACTCTCGTAGATTTTCAGTAATTCCACCGAGACCAATGGAAGTGAAAAAGTTGATAGCAAACCTTGTATTCTTGGGATTGTCCTTCGGGAAAATAGAGTCGAGAGAATCTTGCATGGTGGGGTCGTTAAGACGCTCATTCAATAAGCGGATGCCAAGGTGCTCCGACATTTCCTGCATATATGACACATTTTTTAGTGAATTTGAAGCTAATGGAACAAATATATGATACTACTGCAAATGAATGCATCCCCAGCCTTGAAAAAAAAAACAAGGGAAAAAACCAGAAAAGAACAAGAGAAAAAACTGATATGCTTGGACAAATGCAACTTTTGACTTAAATGTTACATTTAGCAGTGATTAAAGACTTTAAATAAGTGGACAAATAGAAAATAAATATTCTGAAACAACTATTGATCCTGTTCATATTATAGAGAGTTTTAAAAAAGTAAGCCTCAAAGATAAAGCTAGTTTTCTTTTTGACGAGAACAAAGATAAAGATAGCTGTAACATGTCTGAAAGAAACAAAAAGATAAATCAAGCTGTAGAAGTATTAGAGATCAAATTAAATGTACCTGGAATAGGATTTTAATAAATATACGAGAAGAGGAGGTTGTGTCCTCCTCTGTCAGCCGTATATAAGCTAAAGCATGCCAAGGAAGAGCATCAGTGCCGAGCAAATGAGCAAAAAACTTGGCCACATTACGAAGTTTATTAGTTTCGAGCCGGTGGATCATGGAGTACTGCTGCACAAAGCATTTCTCAAAGTTTTCTTGATGAATTTTGTTAATCATGCAAAATCGCTGTCCCAGTAGTCCATAGTAACGAAGATAAGTCCTCTCCTGACTGCAGCACTCCAATAACATTATGCACAATTCCATCTGCATGGATCAAATAAATATCGATCAGTTTTCTTTTCTTTTGACAGTTTCAATCAAAAAGTTATTAATTAATACAAGAACGAATAAACTGCCACAGGACAGAAGATTACAGCATCACAATCTTTTTCATTTTAATTAGTCTCTCAGGAGACTCAGCGTACCAGGCTACCAAAATCTGTTACTTACTGACAACAGAATAATCATACTGATGTTGAATCTATCCAGTCCTAAAACATTTTACCATTATCTAATCTTTCCCTGACATGGAGACTTGAGAGTGAACCAATCTAAGAGAATGTGTTCCTTTTTCTTCTTTTCTTTTTATCTCTTTTTCAGGATTATAACAGAAATACTTAGTTGAGGATTTGGTGGAGTACTCTTTATCAAAAAGAAATTGGTGGAGTACTAATTACTAGCCTCAAACCACGTATTAATATATTAAACCAACAAAGGTGTACATGTCCAGTATTATTTCTTTTTAACTAATGTGAGTGAAGTTCTGGTACCTCTAGACTCCAGTACATCAAGCAAAAGCATCAATATACAAAAAATAGGTGAAGAAGTGTACTCTTGATCTAATGAGTAGAACTGTCAACCCCTTCAAAAGCATCATTCTTTTCTGTAACATTCCCAGAGCAGACACAAAGGTTCAATTTCAAAATTTCGACCCATATTTCTGTTGTGATGGATGTTCCAAGAGAACTAGTATTTGCTGGAAGAACCTGATAAGACTCTAGAAGTCAAAATAATAGATGCCACTAGTCCAAAGAAACAGTGAAGTAGCAGGTGACTTGTGTCCTCCTATGATAGTTACAAATGAAGCATGCGTTAATTAATTCCGCAATATATCAATGTTAGAAATTGCATTGTGGGCTACATGAATCTCCACCTGCATGGACCACAACGCAAGCCAATTACATGTTACCCTACGTCCATGTCCATCTTTATTCCTCAACCATCAGTTTAACGGAACACCAGAAATATGGTTTACGGGATGCATGATAGAATGATAATGCCTCTATGCTATCCATGAAAAATACAAGGAGAAGTCAGATTCAATGAAAGCTCATGTTTTGGTTATTTCTACTCTTTTTTTGTATCCAGAAACTACGTTTTCCCTTTTAACGTATAGCCCTTTTTATATAATGTTTACCAAATCAAAGGCGACATTACTATCTTTCGAAACTCAAAGCACATGCAAATATATGGACATGTCAATCCATGTAAGCATGCACACAGTTTCGCGAAGGACATGACTCAACAGTAGCAGAATAACACAAAATATAAGAAAGAGATCATGATACCAACCTCCTGACCAGGCTCTAGTTTGATTTTCAACAGCTTATGCCCTGCTTCTTCAAAGTCAACGCTAGACATAATAGTAAGGTAGATCGTTCTCCGAAGGTTGATTAAGTTTGTCTCTGTTTCGTCCTTTATTTGCATTTGCTCCTCATCTTCTTCTTCAGACTCTTCATCTTCATTGTCATCTTCATCCTCTGATTCGGCATCAGAATCTCCTTCCTCAGATTCTTCACCAAGTATTGCCTTCTTTAATTCTTCATACTTTCTTTCGTTCTCTAGGAAATTAGAATCCGGCTTGAAAATATCTGAGCACGCAAAACAAACATAAAAATCGACATTCCATTTAGTTGCTCCACGAAACAAAATATCCAGTAGCCTCCAAAGGCAATCCGTTCTAATACTTTTACTATAAAATTGATCATGACATACCTAAAGTAATTTCTGGATCTATTGTATCTGAGAGAGAGACTTCATGTGTTAATTGATCTTCCTGCTCAACAAGGTCAAGTTCTGGACGCACAGCTTGGTAACCCTGAGTAGGATGCATGTAAGGGATCTAACATTCTTGCTTTGATAAATAAGGGATAAAATATAATCTTGCCTCAGAAAACAATAAAATATCGACTAGTATTTTTTAACTCAGAAAACAATTAAAAAGCAAACTCACCTGAAACTTTGCTTTACGCAATGCAAAGAGGCTTTCAATTAAGAACTGAACACGTTTATCTATTTCTCCTTCATGAAGTATACCACGGAACCGCTCAAAGATTCCTATTTAAAAGGAAAAAGGTATTAGCATGGCAACCAAAGCAAAATCATTATATATATAAACGAAAATATCAGTCGTTAATATTCTATAACAAACTTTCAATGTGTACTCACCATGTAATCCTCGTGGACAGAGGTCCTGAAGCATTGAACCACATTCTGTAACAAAACCAACTGCAACCTCAACACTATCATCAGTAGGCTTCTCCAACAAAACCGTGAGTAGTTCAAGAGCAATAAGCTCGTGGACGATTTGTTGGTTCACAAGGTGAGCAATAAATTTGACAGCTGCTAACAGCTGAGGCTGCAAGCGTGAAAAATTAGGGGTAAGACAAATTACGACAAGATTTTTTTGTCCTGCTAAGGTTATGAACAGATTCGGACTGCATTGAAGTAATTAGACTAACCGCACTACTAGAGATACAAACCTTATCATTTGTACAAGAACAATACAGTATGTTGCACAAATAAAAAATGTACTGCAAGCACGAAAGCAAGAGATACGAACCTTATCATTACGCTTATAAGCTCTTTGCAGTTGCAGTATGATCCTTCTTAACAAAAGATCACCCACTTCAGGGAACTTGGTATTAACGACCGCAACCAAAGCAGCAAACACATCAGTAAAACCCGGAGAAGCCATTTGGGACTTCATACAGGATCTACAAAACAAACCCCTCCCTCGAATTAAATTCTCTGCGAACAACTCTGGAATAATGTTTTTGAGGTTTGCTGCATTAACTTTATTCACCAGTCCATTGATACTCTTTCTCAGAGCATCCCAAGTCATCCTCTGGTACTCAGCACTGCTCTTGTCCTGAACCTCCTTCATCATCCTAGCCAATTTGAATGGTGGAATGTACACTCCCCCACTCCTGCCCAATTTTGCTGTGTCGACATTCAAATTACCATCTTGCTTTTGCACCTTGGAAACCTCACTGGCTTTCAGTGCCCCATCTTCTTGGGTATTATCTTCCCTATTTTTGTCTTTTCCATGCTTATCAGCCTCAACCCTTTGCCTTGTATCCTTTCTATCATGGTCATCACCATCATCCTTCTTTTCTCTTTCTACATTCCTCCTCTTCTCTTTCCTATCCCCTTCTCTACCATCATTATACCGATCAACCCTACCCTCCCTTCTCTTTTGCACCTTTTCATCATCAGACTCCCGTTGCTTCTTCTCCTTCCAATCATCTCCATTGTTTGGATTCCTATCCTTCCTATCATTTCTTTCATCTCCATTCCTTCGACTCATCTCTTTCCTATCATCCTTTACATCACCAACTTCACCTTCATGTCTTCGTTTCCTCTTACTCCTACCATCCGTTTCAACATCCTCATCAACTTGGCTTACATTTTTTCTTCTTTCCTTCCTACCATCCCTCCTTTCATCATCTTCTTCACTTCCGTCTTTTAGCCTCCTCTGTCTTCTGTCATCCCTTCCAGCATCATCTTCACGGTCATTTCTTCGTCTTCTCTCCCTCCTATCATCCTTCTCATCATCATCTACCCGTTCACTTTTTCTCCTCCTCTCCCTCGTTTTATCTCTTTCACCATCATCAGCATCTTCTTCCTGTTCTTCTTTTGGCCTCCTATCACCCCTTTCAGCACTATCTTCACGTTCATCTCTTTTACTCTTCCGCTTCGAATCATCGTCACTATCATCCCTAGTTCCACGTTCAGTTCTTCGCCTCGACAACCTCCTATCATCCCTTCCATTATTACCACCACCACCACCATCATCATCATCATCACCACTTTCATGTTCAATTGTTCGCCTCCTCGCCCTCCTATCCCCCCTTCCATCATCACCACTTTCACGTTCAATTACTCGCCTCCTCGCCTTCCTATCACATCTTTCATCATCATCATCCGAGCTGCTTCTATCCCTATGCCGTTGCCGCTCTACTTTCTTCACATCCTCATCGTTCCTTCTCCTACGATGTCTATTCTCACTCAAATCCTTCTCCATAAGCTCAACTCAACTTGTGCTTACAATCACAAAATTCAATAATCAATTATGTGAAGCACACAACAATGTCTACATACAGTAATAAGAAAAAAATAGGTGAGTTCCAGGAATACTTCCACTACAACAAACGCCGGAATCTGTGTGAAGAAAACGGGACCTTTAGCTCCGCCGGCGAAAGTTTCCGATTTGGATTTGGAATTGGGGAAAAAAACAGAGAAGAATTCGGGTAGGGAAAGAAGTGGATATTTTACCAAGCCCGATATTCAGATCCGCTATGGAATTTTTTTTTATTTTTTATTTTAAAAAAACAATTGAATTGAATAAAAAGCAAAATACAAAAACATATTCAATATAATGACATTAGTGGGGCTATCTATGTACTTCTCATTCTCTCCGGCCCTCACTTATGAAATTATATTAAATATATTATTGTTATTGATATTAATTTAAAAGGTAAGCGGGTACTCACGGTGCAGACATTTGTCGATGAATCTGATTTTAGGAACAACTAGAACTAAGAAATTAGAGCTTCTTTGTAATGATAATATTTAGGGAAAGGGTTAAAATTAGTATATGTGTGCGTACAAATTATCGCATTAAAGGTAAAATGAGAGTTTAAAAAGGAAATATGACGCATAAATTGGACAGTGTGTAGTAAATAGCAACGGTAACCAACTTGAGGACCATCAAAAGCAAGAGTCCTCGCGGAGTTATCAGCTAGCTCATGATGAGTCTTGCGATCGCAGACAGAGCTCATGTAGTGAACATGTAAAACAACAGTTGCATGATACAGTACCACCATAGATCAAAGTGAAACAAAACACCATGCAACAAAGGATTCCTCAATACCAAGTTATTCTAATAAAAGTTTCATCACCAAACATAACCTTAACATCATCTGACTTGTGTGCTTGTCTTAGTATTTAACATAAATAAACCTACAATCTTAATAAAACAACTAGAAAAGTAGAAGACACATCATAACATATTTTTTCACGTCTTAATAATAAGACATGTAAGTGACACTGCATCTTCAATGTACTAACTACAAGAGTAGAAGACCACACGAGCTTAAAGAGATGGCAAGCTCACTGTGGAGCTTTATAATCATCATTGGAATAGGGAGGGTATTCATCACCTGCCAAAAATATAACGTTAATAATTCTAACAAAGAAAAGCAAGCACGGCTGACCCACACATATAAATTTAAAGCATCAATTTCTCATAATATGTATAAATACAAAACAATTTGACAGTTCTAACCTACACAAAGCAAAAATCTAGAATCAGAAAATGCAACAAGTTGCAACGGTCAGGGAGTAAAATATTTTAGGTATAACATCATTTAATGTGAAATAAAATCCACCGTTTACTAAAGACTTTTAACTCTTTTTTATTAGAATACATAAAGGTAGGGATGTGCTCTTAAAAGTGAATTGGCCAAAATCTTTGTCGCTAAATAACAATAAAGATGTCAGAATTCATATTCTTTTTTTTTTCATTCCTTCTCTCATTTAACAATATGGAAACTATCCATGATGTTGGTAGGGGCTAACTTGAAGTTTTGAGCTTAAAGCTTTTGGTGGTGAAATGTATGTTTCCAGGAAGCACACAAAATAATAGCAACATAATTTTTGAAAACATTAGCAATATTAAAAGGTTTACCTTGAGTGGATGTTTTCTTGAGCCTGCAAAATGCAATAATTCTGTCTCCCCAGAACCCCAATGCTTGAAAGGTGAATGAAGCATCAGAATCAGAATCCTTTGCTGAAAAGGTATTACGACACCAATATCCAGCAGCAAGCGCGGTGGTGACAGACAAATTTTCGACAAATTTGAATTTTGTATTCTAATAAAAAAGAGTTAAAAGTCAAATTAATAACCAAAAAGAAGAAAACAGTTTTGGTTGCGCTTACATTGTGTGAATTGAAAGCATCAATGACTAAGCATGAAATCTCAGTAAACTCTGTATCGTTGTGGAACAATTGGAGCCCCAAGAGAAAGACCCAAATCCAAATCCAAAGTGATATCAAAACCCTAATTTCATAAACCAACAAAAATTCAAAATCAAAACAAACAAAAGTAGAAGAAGCATTATGTACGTACCTCGCTCTCCTCCACCTGCTTCCAATACTTCTCCCGAGTTTCTCGGTCCATTATGTTCTTCCCGACATACATATCATGATCAGAATCATACTCTTCTTCTTTGATATCGGCATTCACACTACTTTCCTCTTCCAATTTTCGCTTACCATTTCTGCCATTACAATCGATCGGAGTTAGAAGCCAAAACAGTATTATTATAATAAGAAGAACAATTATGTAAAAATAAGATTTGCAAAAAGAATGTACGTAAATTTTATAATATTATGTCTCAAAAATCAATCCAAAACACTTTTTTTAAATTAAACTCCCTGTTATTTTTTTTAACGAAAGACAAGTTTAAAATTGAAAATAATTTTATAATATTATGCCTCAAAAATCAATCCAAAACACTTTTTTTTTTTTTTAAAATTAAACTCCCCAATATTTTTTCTAACGTAAGACAAGGTTAAAATTGAAAATAATTTTATTCCAATTTATTCAGTTTAAATCTAAATACATAGTTTATATCATATCTTGTTGTAGTATTTACGTACACTAGACCAATATCTGTTTTTTTATTCATACTTTATCTGACATAGATAGAATTTAGAGAGTCAATTAAATTTTAATATGATTTTTAAATATTTTAAGTGGTTAATTATTATAATTTATAGTATTTTTTACGTAGTTTTTAAATAATATATATTACTTCTCTTGTTCCAAAGTATGTAGCACCTATAAAATTTCAACAATCAATCAAATGCTATTAATTATTGAAATTTATAATACTTTTTACGTAGTTTCCAAATTAAATAATACATGTTAATTTTTTTGTTCCATTTTATGTAACACAAATAGATTAATTTTATGAATCAATCAATTTTTTCTTTTATAAACAATCGAACTTTTTGTATGTTTATTTAAAAATATTTTAAGTTGTCATTTACCATGATTTATAGTATTTTTTACGCAATTTTTAAAAATATAAAAATTAAAAAATAAGACAAATAAATTAAAACGGAAGAAAAAATTGAATATATGTGCAGCTACTAGGCAGACATATTGACCATGACCTGCCTAGTTATCCCCACTTATATATTAGTGTATAAGTATTAGTAGGGGATGTATAGAAGAGAGGGCACATCTTTCAGTGATTCAATAGAATCTGTAGGTACATTGAGTTTCATGTCAGGAACAAGAGAAGAAAGAAGATGAACCAAACATAACTATAGAGAAACTAGAAGCTAAAGTGAAACCCACCCCCCCCCCTCCCCAACTAGTCAAGAAACTACCATAATTAACAAATATACCTTTGTGTACATTTCATTTAGAGATCAGATCATACTTTTTTGTTGTTTGATATTAGTAGACCCCATTTGTTCAGTAAGATGTTCCATGTTCTGAGTTTTATCCCATCCATTTATTTGTGGCTTGGTTTCACTTGTGTTAGAAATATCATCATCCATTGCAGCAGAGTCCATCTCCTCTGTCTCTCCAGGGGAAGGGCTTTGAAGAAACTTTTCCCAGAAAGGGTCACCTACACTAGGAAACTCTTGTATATCATCCAGCAAACCACTCTGCCAGTCAATATGAGGATCAGGAGAGAAACTACCAATATCTAGTCCCATTTTTTCGTTCACTCCCTCAACTGCGCTAGTATCCATGAAAGAATCATGCTCCATTGCAGATCCAATCATATCTATATTGTTTTCGGGCAAAATTCCTTGCAACTGTGATAACTCAGGCATAATTATATCTGATGCAGAAAGTGAACCAGCATGCAAATTTTGACCTCCTACCAATGGGATTATGTCTGAGAACTGATTATTGACGATTTCAGAAGATGTGCCAAGATGAGATGAGTGGATCTCACAAGTCCCAGGCAACAAACTTTGACTGCCAATGGCTGAAGCTGTATTCAGCAAGGGCTGGCCAGAAGTTGGTGGGACTTCCTGAAGAGTGACTCCTGAAACACGAGCGGAAGATGCATTAGATTGTGGTGAGCCATCATCAATCAGGAAACTTTCAGGACTGTTGCTGAAGTTCTCTAATCTAGGAGAAGAATCTAGTTTTGAAAGCTCCCTGAACATTGCCTTTGCTGCCTCATTTATCCCAGGTTGGTACTTAACAATCTGTCCATCCGCAGGAGTAACGGATTGATCCTGTGATTCAATGTCCTGCTTAATCCTTCGTTTCTTGCTGCCTTCAGCTATTCGCTTATTACTCTCATTTTGCTGCTGTACAAACTGTGCCAAGAATCCAGGGCTGTTAACGGCTTTTGCCAGGAATGACATCATCTGTTGTTGTCGCTGCTCCATACCCTGAAGGCGCTGCACCATCCCTTGCAACTGATTGTCAGTGGTTTGTTGCTGTTGTCTGAGCCTAACCAGCTCCTGCATAAGCACGTTCTTGTCCCTTTTCAGCCTCTCAACCTCTTCTTCAAGCCCAAATTTTCCAACCTCGACACAAGCCCCAACAGATGCACTGTGTCCAGGTGGCTGTGTCTGTTGTTGAGCATGTCCATGTGGCTGCTGCTGTTGTTGAGCATGTCCATGAGCAGGTTTACGCCGACTTATACTTTTAAGCAGGTGCTTCTGACCTCTTAAGAATCCCTCATTAGCAAATTCCCAGCGGTCTGGATCAACCTTTCTAAAACCCTGTATTTCCACAAAAACACCAAAAAGAGAACAGTACAAAGGCATGAGTCGAAGTATGATAAACAGCACAAAGATCACTGCACCAATATTTCAAATTAAAGGTAATTAATCAACAAAGAGTTTGCCAAGTGGCTTTGTTTTTCGTTAAGATCACTCGTCAGATTTACTTCGCAAACAGAAAGAAATCAATAAACAATTCAAATATCCATCCCACACTTCACAGAGTAACTTTGTTTCCTCATATAAACTTTTTGGTGAAAAAGTAGCATGATTTGAAAATCAGTACATGATTAGGTACTTTATCAGAAACACTAACAAGAACTGTTTCAGAAATACACCCCCACAACAAGCGTACAAATAGGCCTCAAATGAACAAGCACCTCCTCCCAGAGTACAAGAAAACGAAATCATTCTAATACAAATTTAACAAGAAGCATAAGTGAAATCATGTCCAACTCACTGTAACTGCTCCCGCATCTACCTCATGGGTTACATAACTCATAATTGCAAATTCTTTCACAGATAAATACACCTTTTTGGGGAAACGTAAGTATTACTTCAGAATATACTGACGTCAGAACAGCACTAAAATGGTGCTGTTTATACCTCAAAAAGAAGAGAAGAGAGAAGGAAAAGTAAAAAGAGGTGGAGAAGCATTCAAGGCTTTACAAAAGTTTACCTCATTTACCTACTTCAATTTACAGATAAATACATTTATGTAACCCAACACACACACAACCATCCTAATAAAAATATAAGAATATTCACCCCCAGAATACAAAATATGAAGAGAAGGTAAAATAATGGATGCATCTCCACATCCAACTGATACTCAACTATAGTATATTATTCAGAAGGCACAGATGTAGCAGAGAGATAAGAAAAATTTTGGAGAAGAAAGCTGTTCTTCTGCCAAGGGAAAAGACAAAAACTACACCTATGCAAGCAGAACAGATAGAGATCCAGTCACAGCAACCCAATATTACGTTCCAAACATGAGACATGCACCTATCCAAGTCCCAGGCATTACTACCTTTAGCATTGAACCAAAGCATTAGCACTGCATTGGCACTCAAGGCTACCACTATAGAGAATTAATAATCAGGAATTACCATTAAAGTCAACAGCAAGTGGGATATAGCCACGAAAGGATAGCAAAGGACCATTCATATAAGAAATTGGCCATACATAACAACAACAACAACAACAACAACATACTCAGTGTAATCCCAAGTGGGATCTGGGGAGGGTAGGGTATACACAGACCTTACCCCTACCTTTGTGGTGTACAGAGGCTGTTTCTGATACACCCTCGGCTCAAATTTTTGTCTTCCCTAGACTCTTTTTTCTTCTCAATTTTTTTTCATTTCACCATCACATCTCTATCACCTTTATATCACAAAAAGAGAGGGAATGAAATAGCTTCAGATAACCTTTCCTCTTCTATCAATCAGCCAAGAACAACAATGGAAAAGAGAGTGCTTCTCACACTGAAATCTACCACAAGTCACACAGTCACACCAAAGGAGCTTAACACTCAGGGTTCTATGCCCCACACGGCCACACCCTAGTTCTACAAAGAGCTTGCATCCATAACCTCAAAGAAAACCAGAGAGATACAAATATTGAAAACCAGTGAGATCATGCTTCACTACATTGCAGCCCTCATTTGGTCTCACAACAAATTTACAACAAACTAGGGTCCATTTGTGTTTTGATGTTATCCATGATTTCTTTTTTTTTTGCTTTGACTGATTTGTGATACTTAGATCAGATAGACAGCTGTGTTTTACATGAGGCTTGAAGAATGTGAAACACCTTTCCTTTGGGTCCTTTGGATTAAATGAACCTCCTAAGCTTAATCTCCTCTTTTGTCTTCCTAAGACTCATTTCTCCTTCCTTTGGAATGACTAAGAGTTAAGGTAAAAGCTCTTCTTCTTCAATGGTTTTCCTTAATTCATAGAAGAACAAATGTTAAGGAAATACCCAATACTCAAGGCTTAACCTGAGCTATTTCATTCTCCTCTTTTTCTTGTGATAGATATGTGACAGGACAAAGAATTTTGGGAAGAGAAAAAGCAAGTCCCGGAAAAAAGGTGATAAAAAGTTGATAGAAATGCAATAGTGAAAGGAAGATTTCCTGAGAAGAGGAGAAAGCGTTGAGGAGACGAAAATGTAACAAAAAGATGACAGTGAAAGGAATATTTCTTGAGTGTGTAAAATGTCTAGGGAGGACAAAAAGATGATTAAAGATGGTTGGTGAAAAAGTAGTACTGGAAGACAAATAAAGTTATAGAGGTGGGAAAGGTTTCTAAGAAGAGTGAAAAAGTTTTAAGAAGGTCAAAAAGGTGATATAGACATGATGGAAGATTTTACTGACAAAATAAAAGTGACGGGAAATGTGAGGGGGTTTTGGGAAGACAAAGAAAGAGTTAGAGATGAGCAATCTAGTAAGAGTAAGACCCAAAAGTATTAGGACGATAACATTTCCGGTCATATGAATTATGACATAAGAAAAATTCTAAATGGATTTCCAAATTTGTCTATTTGCTTCCTCCAAACTTCCATAACTTACTTCGGGATCTTCGATGAGTTCCTGCTATAGATGAATGGCTCCATATATACGCTAGAACCCCACCCCCCCCCCCCAAAAAAAAACCACCACCCCTTCTACACAGGTGATTAACACCTTCCACAACCTTCAAATCCACAAAAGGCAACACAACCACCTTTTGCATGGAGAAAGTACTGGAAACAAGGTCAGGAACCTAATTGATCACTAAACTTTAGTCAAAATCAGATCTAGCCTTGAGGTGCACTAGGGAGAAAGTTATTTAAACATCATAGCATCAACCTGAAGCTACTATATCAGACCCCCTCTTCATTTGGGAACCACGGTGATAACAATACAAGTTACCACTGTCCAAATGTTGATGCAGATATTAACAGTCCCATAATCAATTTTATTGGTCAAGAAATATACATGCTTCCTGATAGATTATCTACTTGATGACACAATACGAACACCTTTATTTTTTATAACCAAGAAATTCTGAAGGGTCAGTCGCATAAGGTTCAAAACTCGGTGGATAGTGAGCATGGCCATCTTCAGTAACTACCGTGATCTAGGTAAATACCAGGCTTTTGACCGGCAGAATTCGACCCTTGACATGCGCCTAGTCCACAAATCAGATATTGTGCTCTTACCACTCCAAAGTCACAGGGGTCACAATAAGCACAATGTAATAATTTTTCACTATCTTTTTATTTTATTAGTAATAATAATTCTTCATTATCTTAGGGGAACTAAATCCTATATTGATCTTAAAGAGTAAAAGATGTTTTTTTTATGTAGTAAGTGAGATATTATTAAGGCACCCAGTAGATGCAAAGATACAAAAAGTTGGATCTGTCAGCTCTAAGAGTAAAAGATTGAAACTCAATCAACCAACAAAATTGGATTGCACTAGCTATAATAAAAACATAAGTTGCAAGGCGGAAGGCGCAACACTCAATGATGTCCTCAAATGGATAATTGAGGAAATAGGGCACAAGAACAGTGCACATGATATTCATAATAAAACAAATGACAGATCCTCTAGAACAGCATTCTTTAATTCAACACAATATTTGATTAAGTTTTATGAGAAGGTTGAAAACATTAGCATTCCTCATTTTCAAAAATAATTGTTTTCAGCATTCCAATTAGCAATCACCAACAACAAGATACAACCCTGGAACAAGAAGTTATAATCTTTCAGCTACCACAATAAACCACAACAATTATGTCTAAATGACAAACTAGCTAAGTCTCGATTCTTCATTACGCATTTGGATCAATTGAAGTTGACAAAAATCCAATAAAAAGCAAAAGGGAAAGAAATGCATACATAAGTATTCAGCTGCCGAACAAAGCTGGAGAAGTTATTATGCTTAAAGTACTTCGGAAGTAGGTCTTTAGCAAACTCCGGAGGATCCCAAACCACAAAACTATTATTCGTAGGACTCCACGACACGATCTTATCCGTACTCGGATCATCCACCATATCATACGTCTTCACCAGAAACGGCGGCGGCGCATTCGCACTGGGCATCGGCGCCGGCGCCGGCTGTAACATCGGAGCTCCTCCTCCTCTTCCGTCACCGACAGCAGCCTTCTCACTGCCAGAAGAATTCGGCTCCATTCACGATAACTCTGCCTCAAACCGGAACTAGTCGGGTGGGTCGGATGAAATCAAACTCCGACGATAAATACACTACATATATTATACGCTATGCATCAATTGAATTTGGAATGTCATCCATGGACGGAGGTCGAGAAAAAACCCTAAGTTTTTAGAGAGAGAAAGTGCAAGTGAGTGAAGTTTGTAGAGAGAGAAAATGATGACTGAGATTGAATAAAATTGGACCGGCGGAGGAAAAAATGGACTAAATTGGTTATTATAAAATAAATAAATTGCAGTGACCGCCGTAGAGGTGAAGAGATAATGACCAATTTACCCCTCTTTATTTTGTTTGGACTGGAATTCATGGGGTAAGAGTGAAAGCCCACTCATGTTTTATTAATAATACAATAATATATATATATATATATATATATATGTATTACTTTTAAATAAGAATAAGGTTAACCTACGTAAAATCTTTTTCACAATCTATGTATAGGATTATATTAGATTTGTTATTATTACTTTTTGAGTTATGTCATTTTTAACAATTGTGTAACAATTCGAACTTAATGTTTTATATAGAGAATTAAACAATGTACCAATTGATAATTCGAGAGTTTCCTTTTATTTATTTTTTTGATAAAATTGATAATATATGAAGAGTTGGAAGTAAAAGATTGTAAATGCATCAATCAAACTAGTCATGTGAATATAGGAAAATATTTCAATTCAACATGTTTAGTTAAATCTCTTGTAACGACTAAAATCAAATTTTGTTTGTAATTGAGGAAGCTAAAGTATTAATTAATGTATAGTCTTACATCTTGAAAAATAATTTAGGGAGTAAATAATTGATATTAATGGTAAAAATAAGAAAACATAATAATTTAATTTTTAATAATATATTAAAAATGATAAAATAAAAACAAAAAGTAATTTGGGGAGTAAATAATTGATAAAAATAAGGAAAATAATAATTTAATTTTTAATAATATATTAAAATAAAAAGAAAGGGGCCATATTCGGGAGAGTTGAACCCGACGTGAATCGAACACGCAACCTTCTGATCTGGAGTCAGACGCGCTACCATTGCGCCACGGATCCCCTAATGATTTTATATTTCAATATAAAAATGACTATTTTCTTCTGCTTTTAGTTGAACTTAAATTCTCTGTTCTTCTTCTTTTTTTGTTTCTCCCATATTAGGGTTTGACCAATTTTAAATTCGCATATTAAAATTAAAAATATTTATTTTTAAAGGCTTAAACTCGAGATCTTTAGCTCAAAGTGGAGGAATTCCATGTAATATTTGCATGTTTTACCCTTCAAGTGGACTTGTCAAGTTTATGACTAGTGGGGTGTGTATAAGTTCTTTGGAAACTAAAGTCATATTCGGATATAAACGTGGAATATTATGATATGAATGAACTTATGCTTGACGAAAAAAGTAGTTTGTTATGAGAGGATATATCTTTTAGCATTTAAATTTATGTCTAATGAGACACACATTCTTTAGAATCTGAAATTATGCTCAGACATAACTTATGAAATGTTATGATACGAAAATATAAATCTATGTCATGTTTCTAAAAAGCTTGTTCAAACAGTCATTGTACTCAGAGGTGTTTTTAAAATTTATTGACTTAACACAAACTTCCTCTCACCAAAAGTATTTTCCTGAAGAAAAAAAATACTTTTAAAATAATATACTTTTCTAAATAAGCTAATTTTGAAGTTTGGCCAACGTGTTTTTAGTCATGTTGCATCTGAAATTCATTTATTATGAGTACATAAAGCGTAAGGCAGAATCTTAATTGATTTCTTAAAATTGGAAAAATCATTGTTATAAACTTTGAAATTGGAATGTTATCAATTGGAGTTTGAAGTTTATTATGTCTTACAAACTTCATTAGTTAAAAACATTTTTAGATCATTAGTTTGGTCATTTTAAACCATGGTAATTTATAATCATATATTGTGACTTGAAAGGACCGAGATGATGATCTAAAAATTTGTTTTGAAGCTTTACAAGTGATTTAATGTATGTATCAAATTAAGTGATTCTACGACAATATTGGATTGAACTATGATTGGAATGAACAACAATTTTCTAATTTACAAATTCAACTTAAAAGATCAAGATGAAATTCTTTTTTTTTTTTTTTTTAGTTATATTGCAAAAGCTTAGAGGGATGACATTTTGAAGTTTGCAATTGCACAGTTTTATATGCTACATGAGCTCTGGGATCACGATGGTGCGTGTCTAATGTGGTTGGTTTAACCACAAGTGAAGGTTCTTCGGTTGCACATGAACGATATTATAGCAGCTTTAGAATAAGCTCTCATAGTTATATAATTACTCAGCGAATAGGTTAAAGGCCTTCAATGCTTATAAATATAAGCTTTTGTTTGGCTTCTTACTAATAACTCTTGGATTTTCTATTAGCAATGAGTGAGTGGACATTTCTACTACTCCATCGTTTATAAGATTTTCCAATGCTACGTAATGATTAAAAACACAATATGCTTCGTCAAAACCAACACACTTGTTCTCTTTCTATTAACAAAAAAGTTGAAAAGAAACAAAATAAGGTTAAAAAAAAAACAAACATTTTTTCACACCCCTTTTTTGAACGAGGAGGGTTTTTTCCAATTTAAGTGATGGTATTGATTAGGGATTAGGATTTTAGAGTCGCTATTTGGAATTGAGTTATGGTGTTTCAAGACATCTTTTTGAATCCTTAATAAAAAGGAAATAACTCTTTATTTGGTTTGCGAAACAAAAGACCCAGTAGGGAATTATGTTGAACAAAGGGAAGACATTAGGCACCCCTCAAGTCCCGTATTTCTAGCACTGTCGTTTTTACTAATTTATACTTATTTTAAACTAATTTTTGGATAAATTGTCTACCGGCCCTAAATCCTCTCATGTTATTGTTGAAATTCATTAATCTCAAATCAGATGCATAACTGCATTCTCGATTCTTGACATATAAATATCTTAAGAGCATAACGATTTTTTTCTCTCGATTGCATTACCTACTATTCTTTGTTTATGAATTTTAGTTTACCCTATAGAAAATTAATACTCCCTATGTCCCTAATTACTTGTCCATTTTTTCTTTTTAGTTAACCCTAATTACTTGTCCATTTTGACAAATCAAGAAAGGACAAAATATTTTTACATATTATACCCTTAATTAATTACTTTCAAAAAGGTAGAACTTCTTGAAAATTTTAAGTTTTTAATTCATCCACTTCATAATTAATAGGGGTAAAATGGTTAACTCACTGTGTCAATAATTGCTTTCTTAATAGGTGTGTCAATTCAAAAGTAGACAAGTAATTAGAACATAGGGAGTATAAACAATTTGGTCAAGGTGCATTATCGCATCCTTAAATTTTCTTTAAGTCTCTCAAAAAGATGTGCGGTCACATTCTTTATTGAAACCCATTTTCATTTATTACTTTTTGTTTTTAATAAAAATAAATTTTATACTTGTCTAACATTAGAGGTATGTATTCGTCTATTGCAAATTTAAGATTACTATTTTTTTTTTTCGTTTTATTTTTTAATTCTTTTTTTTTTTTTTGTGCATTTTGGATTAGTTTGCAACTCATCCTATTTCCTTATTGTTGTTTTAATTAATTAATTTAAGTCTATAAGCTATAGATTTAGACAGAGCTAATCTTATAAATATCAAATGTAGAATTGCGTTAAATTTAGGTAACGTTTTGTAATCAAAGTATAAGACTCAACTCAACACTTTATTAACATAAAAATCTATAAAGCAATGCAAATATTATAGTGTATTCTCCCCAACGTACCATTTTTTTATAAATAAAAAAAATAGCTTGATTCTAACACCATTAAATAAAAGACAAACCAATATGAAAACAATATACAATTGAACATCTATATGAATTAAATATGCATCACCCTATTTATTTTTATTTGACAAACAATTGAGAGCCTCAATACACATTTTTGTAAAAATTGTTTATTCATAGAAAACAAGCTTTGAAATTCGTTAGAAATTATCCGTAAAAAAAATAAGTTAAAAGTTAATATGTTTCTCGCGTAGGACATGAATCCTAAAAAAATGCTTAGACGAAAATACCTTGGATAACCTACTAATTACCATAAACATGTCATTACTCTTCTTCATATTGATATTCCCTAAATAATACTTAGGATCCAATATATGTCATTCTAATTTATATTTACAAATCATAAACACAAGCACCAAAAATAAAAATAAATCAATGAATAAATAAATAAGCGAATTCAAAGTCAGATATATAAGAGGGGATTCAACATAGAATTAATATATAAAGGCGGAAATAATAATAATAATAATAATAATAATAATAATAATAATAATAATCTTAAATGATTCATGACCAAACAAATTTGACTTACATAAAAAAAAAATATAGAAGTGTTTTCTCAAATAAATTTAGTAAATATAAACTTACTAAAACAATAATATTTCACTTGTACTCTTCATAACAATAAGAAACAAACACTTCACTTGTGGGCTTTGTGTTTTTTGGTTTCGGCTACTGAAACATATTTTCTTTTCTTCATCTTGGCAACATCACCAATTGTACATTACCTTGGAGATAAGCTAATTTATACATCAAGCTCTCTTAACTTTAGCATAACCCTTATCACTCCATTCAACGCTCCATTGATTCTTAATTTCAAAGTACTCTACTTCATTCTTAATTCCCCATCCTGTTATTATTACTAAATGTCCTTTGTTAGGATCCTCATCTCCAACAGGTCTCATATATACTTCCTACATACAATAATAGAAATCAAAAGGTCACATATAGACTTTTTACGTACAATAATAGAAATCAAAATAAAATTGCGTTAATGTTGTAATTATCTTTACAATAAAAAAAATGCAATTAAATCTAATATATATACATATCATTTGAAATGCATGAAACTCTTAAGTACTCTAATTGCTCCAACCATAGGTTATTGAAACAACACTTCATTAATATTTTCAGCAATCGCTAAGTCATTCAAACCCTTCCTTGTTGAAAACAAGATTTGCATATTTTGGTGGAGGTGTTTGTTTTGTTTAGATTAGAATTGTTAAATTATTTTGTATTTAAACATATTATGAGAAATTGATGCTTTAAATTTATTTGGTTAATCATGCTTGCTTTTTTTTGTTTTTTAGAATTACTAATGTTATATTTTTGACATGTGATGAATACCCTTCTAATTTCAATGTTGATTATAAAGTTCCAAAGTCCACTTGTCATTTCTTTAAGCTCTTATGGTATTCTACTCTTATAGTTATTACATTGAAAATGTAGTGTCATTTACTTGCATTATTTTACGAACATGAAAAAAAGTGTTGTGATGTGACTTCTACTCTTCTAATTCTTTTATTAAGAATGTAAGTTTACTTGTCTTATTATTACTACGAGAAGAACACAAGTGTTTTTGATATAATTTATAAGCACACAAAGTATATGGATAATTTTGATCCTTTTTCTAAGGATAGTCCAATATAAATTGAAATTGACACTAGTGTGGGGTCGAATTGGGCTCGACACTTCTGATTATAAAATAAATAACTTGTTCTCATAAATAAAACTTAGAAGTGTATTAAAATCGATAAGTTGAAGTATCTATCCAGCAAATTGTTGAATATATGCCAAGAAGGTTTAATTATGGATAAAATGGATGAGAAAGAGATGAAATTTATGAGTGTTATTATGGATTTCATATTGATACTCTTTATTATGCAAAAAAAAAAAAAATTGATTTGTTTTGAAACACTACATATCCCAAAAGAATGACTAGCTAAGACATCATTTTTCTGCTCCCTCCCAATGATGTAATTTTCTCATTTTTTAAAAAATATTTTAGCTCTGTCCATCAATCTTATTTTGGATCCGTCCATAAAATGTGTTTTTAAATGGGCTCTAAAATTTTCAACTCAATTCTATAAAATTGCGGATTGAATTGGCCTAGCGCTTATTGACGGTTGTAGAATTGACTATGAATTATTTCACATTAAAATACCTTACCTTTTTTCTTACGTGTAGATCCTATGTATATTTAAAAGAGAAAAAAGACAAATATACCCGAACTATTATAAATGGTATGCAGATATCCTCTGTCATGTTTTTGGGACATGAGTGCCCCTGCCGTCTATAAACTAGAACATATATACCCTTTATACTAACGGACATACACGTGTCATAATTTTATCCACCGACCCGACATTTATTAAATATCGATCGACGGATAAGATTGTACCACGTGTCCTTATTTAGTCTTCCGTTAAAGTGAAGGGCATATATGCTCTAGTTTTTTTACAATAGGGGAACCAATGTCCCAAAAGTATGATGGAGGGTATCTGCATACCATTTACAAATATACCCCCGAACTATCGTAAATGATATGCAGATACCCTCCGTCATACTTCCGGGACATTGATGTCCCTGCCGTCTAAAATAAACACAAGCACCAAAAATAAAAATAAAATAATGAATAAATAAATAAACTAATTCAAAGTCAAATATATAAAAGGGGATTCAACACGCTATTTCAACATATAATTAATATATAAAGGCCGAAATAATAATAATAATAATAATAATAATAATAATAATGATAATAATAATATATAATAATAATAATAATAATAATAACAATATAATAATAATTAATAATAATAATATAATAATAATAATATAATAATAATAATATAATAATAATAATAATAATAATAATAATAATAATAATTGTAACCACAAACTTATCTTAAATGATTCATAACTAACAAATTTGACTTGCATAAAAAAAAAAAAAAGACAAAAGTCTTTTCTCAAATAGTATTAGTAAATATAAACCTATTAAAATAATAATATTTAAGTATTAAAAATGGTGAAAAATCTTAAGTGCGGTCATAAATCACGTGTGTACACAGTTAACTGGTACTCTTCTTAACAATCAGAAGCAAACACTTCACTTGTGGGCTTAGTGGTTTTTGTTTCCGCTACGGTTATGAGTATATTTTCTCTTCTTATTCTTTACAACATTACTCAATTGCACATTACCTTGTGATAAGCTAATCTATACATCAAGTCTCTCTTAACTTTAGCATAACCCTTATCACCCCATTCAACGCTCCAATGCTTCATAATTTCAAAGTATTCTACTTCATTCTTAATTCATCATCCCGTTATTATTACTGAATGTCCTTCATTAGGTCAACAGGTCTCATATAGACTTCCTACGTACAATAATAGAAATCAAAAGGTCCCATATAGACTTTCTACGAACAATAATACAAAGCAAAATAAAAAATGTAATTAAATCAAATATATACATCTCATTTGAAATGCACGAAACTTAAGTACTCTAATTGCTCCAACCATAGATTGTTAAAACAACACTTGATTAATATGTTCTGCAGGCACCAAGTCCTCAAAATCCTCCCTTATTGAGGGCAAGATTTGCATTTTTTGGTGTAGGTGTTTGTTTAGGTTAGAATTGTCTAATTGTTTTGTATTTATACATATTATGAGAAATTGATGCTTTAAATTTATTTGTTTCAATCCTGTTATTTTTTATTATTAGCATTACTAATATTATATTTTTGACAGGTGATGAATACCTTTTCTATTCCAATGTTAATTATAAAATTCCAAAGTGAGCTTGTAATCTCTTTAAGCTCGTGGTATTCTACTGTTGTAGTTATTTACATTGAAAATGTAGTGTCATTTACTTGCATTATTTTTAAGACAGTGAAAAAAGGTGTTGTGATGTGCTTTCTACTCTTCTAGTTGTTTTATTAAGAATGTAGGTTTACTTAAGTTAACTTTATTACTAAGAGGACACAAGTGTTTTTAAGATAATTTATAGGCACACAAAGTATATGAGTAATTTTGATCATTTCCTTAAGGAAAGTTGATGAGTCCACAAATTGAACTCATTTAAGGTTATATTTTGATAGAATTAGTGTCCTCAAATGCATATTTTGTCTCAATATTTGATGAAAACCTTAAGTTTCAGGTATTTGGAGTTTGAGGGAAAGCATAGACACGACCTAGCAAAAAAGGAACAGAGACAGCTGAAAGAATAAAGAAATGAAGATCTGAGAATCGCCGAACTCATTCGGCGAATCGCCAAAAGGTGTTATCCTCTTTTGAACATATGCCAAGAAGATTTAATTATGCATAAAATGGATGAGAAAGAGATGAAATTTATTGTTTTTTATGTCTTCCATATTGATACTCTTTATTGTGCATTTTTTTTTATTTTTTTTGAAACACTATCTATCCCAAAAAAATGACTAGCTAGGACATTATTTTTGTGAGCCCTCCTAATGATGTTATTTTCTAATCTTTTCAAAAATATTTTAACTATGTCTAATACGATCAGTCCATCTTTTCCATACAATTCATGAGATTTGACATTCCATGGGTTAGATTAGATTAACATTATTTTAGGGGATCAACAATATCAATCCCAATCAATCACTACTTGGGCTAGTAGTCACATCGGCCAACCCACTTTTTTATTTTTTATTTTTTATTTATATAATTTAATTTAATGTGTTAGTAGAAATATCTACAAAATAATATTATATGATATAAAAAAAAATTATCTTTGACTTAAAGTTTATGTGAAACTTAATAACTATTGACATAATACAATTTAAATTAATAGAGATATTACTAGGCAAATTGAATATTTAATAATTAAAAAGATAACTAGCTAAACTGAAATTTTAGTTATGGCTTAAACCTAACACTCCATCAATCTAATTTTGGATCCGTTTATAAAATATGTTTTTAAATGGGTTCTAAAATTTTCAACTCAATTCTATCAAATTGTGGATTGAATTGGCCTAGCGCTTATTTACGGCGGTAGAATTGACTATGAATTATTTCACATTTAAATATCTTACCTTTTTTTTTCCTTTCGTGTAGTATTTAAAATAGGCTTGAACAATTCTATCCATAATAATATTGTTATATTAGTATGTCTTGAATTTTGATATTTAAGAATATAATTTTTAATAAGTAACTATAATTTTCTTGATCATCTCGACAATGGTTTTCGATTCATAACTAAATTAATATTAACTTTGGTATATACACATTTTTTTTTTCCAATTTTTGCTTTTGATAGTCACACAAATAAATATGAATATTTTAAAATTAGCTTGAGAGATCAGTCTATTCCTATACTTCCCCTCTACCTTCTAATGAAAGGTCTCACAACTTTTTATAATTAGCAAGGTCTCATACAATAAGTATAATTAGCTAAATATGTATGACACTGATTGTGTTATACTTTTTAAACATGGTATATTAAATTTAGATTTGTCACTCGGTCCATATGCCAAAAATTATTAAAGAATAGCAAATGAAGGATTATGAAAATTTTAATTTTTTCATTGCAAAAACTTTGCAATTAGAATTCATAAAAGTTTGGTGCATTTCAGATTAAAAGGTATACATTTAACTGTAGAATAAAAATGAATTGATTTTATTATGGTGAAACAATATTTTATATTTCTACATTTTCTTTCTTGTTGGATGTGTGAATATTTAGCTAAAACTTTGCTTTCTACTATTGTAGAAGGTTTATATGGGATGTATTGGAAATAGAGTAGCTAATGACAAACCTATGACATTCTATACTAATAATAAAAATAAAATATTAAGAAAGGAAGAATAATATTTTCATAGTAAAGAATTAAGGGTGAACAAAAGATATGCTAAAGTCAAATATGTATCCATAAATTTTGTAATCTAAAATCTATTTTTAATAGTAAGTTTAATATTTCTTTTTGTTTACATCATCCTTAAAAATATAATTTTAAATTTACATAATAATATTATTACTAATATTTTTATTAGTTAGAATTAATTCAAATTAATAAAATATTGATCATTTGTTTGTAATATAATTTATTGAATGGTATTGTATAAAATTTTATTTACTTATATATGAATATGAGAATAATTCATAGTCAAAATTTTAAACTATTATCAAATATACACAAAAAAAAAATAGACAGTTTTATTATTTTACGTATTATTTCAATTTAAAAAAATCGAAAAGTTCACTATTAATAAATCTAATATCCCTCATTTCTAGTTCTTAAAGTTTTTGAATGTCTAACCCTCATTCTTCCTAGTTGAAACAAACATTTGTGATAATAAGACAAACATTTGTGTTAAGTGGATTGATATCGGGCTATTCTATTGAAAGGAATATTAAAATGCCTTTTAAATTTTCGTAATCAGTTCATAAAAATGAGCAAGAGATTATTATATTACAAATTTTAGATCGTTATCTAAATTTTATGTATTTAAATTTCAAACTTAAGTAACTAACATGATTAGCATTGAAATAACTATATACATCCATCAAGAATTTATCAAATAAATATTGTTATCACTATTTGCATAGATAGAAAGTCTAAACTTTGCAACTAAGAACGATTTGGTAGAAACTTTTATAAAAAATTTTTTTACAATTTTTAGATCACGATGCATAGATTATTGTATAGTTGAATTTAAATACAAATTTTGAAAGAGTCATACTTTATGATCCAATCCCTTCGTTTATACTAGCTACTACGAAAGCTGATCATTAGGACCCTATCATATCAAACTAATATCGTCTTCCATAACATCGAGTTCTATCAGTTACTCTTCTAATAGTTACTTGAGACATTTTCTCTATCCCTTATTACCCTGAAAAACTAGGGAGACAAAATCGATAACCATCTTTCAACTAACCTAGCCTCCTCCATCCGTCAGGACCAATAAGGGGTACTATAAGATTATTCACTTGTTGTGCATCGACAGAAAGGCCCGATCTTAGGCCTGACTAACCATCCACGGATGAACCCTGCGGAGGAACCCTTAGGTTTTTGGGGAAGTCGCCAGAGAAGTAAAATTGCATTGGAGTTTCATCAAGCTAAGCCCCAACAATGCTGAACACTAGCCAAATCTGTATTCAAATACAATCCACTCATTCATAAAGTTACACTTCCTCTGTCGCTAGGCATGAGACTTCCTAGCACGAATCTGAATTTAGTCAGATCCAATGTAGAAACCAAACATCGCATGAAAAAACAATCAAATAAGTTGAAGCATAAGATACTGAAGGTAGTAAGCAATTTCTAAATCAAGAAGCTGCATTGCTCCAACAGCAAATAAACCATGCTCCATATATTCAAACAAATGGTATATTATTCAATTCTGTTGTATTTCACAGTTCACTCAACTACAGTACTCATTTACCTTTGAAAAGTAAAAAAAAAAAAATCATGGCAAAAGAATCTGCTCATTATTGCCCTTACTATGCCGAATCTTTTGGCTGAACGAAAATTCTGGGTATGCTACTGTATGCACTTAGAGCTGCTGTGAAAATGTCATATATCAGAGGAGAAGATATGTCCTTGAGCGACTAGCTAGCACCCTAGCTATCGACCTTTAAATAAGCACGTATGAGGAACATGGATATCAATGAGCAAGATCAATGACATTGTCGGAAAAAGATCAATCCCCTTAAATTGGAGTGTTTTTTCTTTTCAACTATTCATCAGCAGTGTGTTGTTTGCAGCCCTTAGGTCCATAATGCTGGGAGCTTCGCTTCACCGTCTTTCCACAAAGGTAACAGTAATGATTCTGACATGCCCAGCAGAATATGTGATTGTTATTACCAGCCTGTGACCATGACAACAAAGAAAAAGGGCAACGAATTAGCTACAGTGCTATACAGAAGGAAGGAAAATGAGGAGGATAGAACTGTTAAAAGCAATGGTGGATTCAGATTTATACGTCGTGAGGTCTAAGTCCAAAATGTACGTCCTGATGTGTATATTTAACTCTATCTATTCTTGTTTTTCACATACATACATAGTGTTTGAGTCGGAAGCCAATTTCACTGAACCCGCAGCTTCTGTTAGATTTTCCATCAGTTCAGAGGCCGGAAAAGACTTGAAACTAAAAGTAGATGATGACCAGGTTACCGTGTTTACTACCCCGCTTCCACGCATTCCCCACTTCTACACGAATCAATATGGTAAAAGAAGGATAGTTGGATGTCGATAAAATTATGATTTCCAGCATATACTCTATGTTCAGTCTTCTAGAGAGTAGTTAAGATAAGATGACTCTGATCATTGCTTCTATGGAGCCGAATGTGAGCGAATAGGTATGAAGTCACTAGACTGAAAAGAGAGGGAACAACCAAAACATTACACCCGAAACTACATGAAGCCTTTCGGAATGACCTAGAATATAGGCTTACTTACTCGGGCGCTCTATTTTACTAAATGCCCTCATCATTATGTGAATGAGCTGTTACTCATTCTCCATGAACATTGCAACTTCAAATATCAAAGAGGTGTGCTACGACGCTTTCTAGAAAAGAACACTGAGCACCTATCTTACCTTTACGTTCATTTGACGACAATTAGGGCATGGATGAGCACGATTAGGAAGCATTTGAGCTTGAATCTGACCGATAACTTGGCGAGCATTAATCCTCTCTTCCCACATCTGAATGGCTTCTGGTGGGAAAAGCTCACATTTCCCATCCCTTCAACAAGAAAAACGCTCCTCAAGTAAACATATAAAACAAAATCTCAAGGTCATAAACTGAGGCCATATGTGAAGCAACCTATACCAACCTGAAGTGCTCATATCCATCAATCGCCTGATTACAGCGATAGCAAAAGTATGCTCCACAGTTATCACACACCATTTTATTGCAGCCCTCAGTTCGCGAGATAGCCATCTTACAAGAAGGGCATTGCTTCGCAGAACGATGAATTTCCCGCATGCTGAGAATGTCATTAATCATTTCTTTCTCACGCTGTCTTTGGCTATCTTTCAATTGAGATGAACTCTGTCGCTCCTGATTCAATAGACAAAAAACACAAGAATAAGAATACAAACCACAAAGTGCCTTCAAATAGACAAGTTAAGTAACTGTAGTCTCGAAGTGCAAACAGCCTCATACAAGAAAGCTACCCCAAGTAGACAAAAAAGTCTTTAACACTTGATGACTGCGATCTTATACAATGAAACCAACCCAAGTAGAGCAAAAAAGATTGTAGCACTTGATTGCCAGCAAGGATTAATACAGCTGACACCAACTTGCTTGGGACTGAGGCGTAGTTGTTTTTCTTATACTAGGTTGTAATCAGGTGTGGAAGAAGTTCTCGAAACAGTCATGAACCATAATATTCTAGTCATTAAGCAAAAGGTGCAACGAATTCAGGTATTGAACTTCTTTTTGTTGATTAGTACTAGTTTAGGAATTATGACGACCGCACTAATATTGGACCCGGCCACGCCCAAACGGGCAGGCGGGGTTCATGCAACGCGTGGCGTTGTTGAGGAATCCTTTATCACAAAAAAAGGTACTAGTTTAGGTATTGAAATTCATAGCAGAAAGAGCAGCAAGATAGAACCCATATTGTGCTATCCTAAAGCTTAAGCGGGTCCTGCATGTTCAACGATATTGTGCCATCTCTAGCAACAAGATAGAACCCATGTCAACTGTTGTTGATGAAGTACGGAAATTCCAGAAGGGACTTCAAGGAAGAATGCAATGGAATACATATTGCTTACCTCATCATCATTTCCAAATTCATAGTGTCAACTGGTTGAACTATAGGGTAATTAGTGAGGCCAAATGCTTTACTGTAGTATGTTGCAGCCAAGATAGATTTAACATATAACATAGTATAACACACATTGTTGACCCCGGGGGTTGAGTGGTGGTTGGAGTTAATCATGCTCCCTGTTAGATTTTATTCAGGACAGCATTCATGATAAGTTGGAATTTAACAGCCTCTACCTTCTCTGTACTGGCCCATGTCCTCATGTTCATACTTGTATTGATCAATGTTTTTTTAGGGATAATCATGGTGTCCGGGCCAGTTTTTGCGCACCTCAACTAATTCCACGGGATACCTGCCACCTTCCACACAGGATACCTTACTCCCCCCGATAGACCCTCAGCTCGATAGACAAGAAAAGAATTTGAAGCATGATAGCAAGAAAATGTGACAACAAAATAGCAAGATACAAAGAAAATATTGAGGAGGAAAATATTGTGACAACAAAATAGAAATACACAAAAGTAAAGGAACAACGGACTACTTAATAATATTACCAATAAGGAGAAGCGTAGAGGAGGAAAAAAGAAGATACAGGAGAAAATATTGAAATTATGACAAAACTAATACCTGCAAAATAAGAAGCTTCATTTCTGGTGTCATGCATATAACTCCGACATGACGCTTCTCCTTGCACAGTGTACAAAAACTAAAGAAGCATTTTGCACATTGGGCATGCTGATCTTCATCCTCGATGCATACTGTTTCACATCTTGGGCAATAGCAGACATCCTTCATTGATTCTAATGTTTTCTGTAACATCAATGATTCCCAGCGCTCAAACTCCACTTCACCAAGTAACCGCTTTAGCAAACCTGGAGGAATCATACCTCCACATTTTGCCTCAGGGCACAAAAGCTTGGTGATTGTACCTTCCTTGACATGCATGTCGGAGTAAGTTTTCATGCAATTCCAGCAAAAAAAGTGCTGACATGGCAACCTCACAAACTCCATACCTGATTTAAATATAAAAAAAGGGTTTCAGCAACCATTACCGCTTGAGAGGTTAGTGGATATCTGATTTCTGATAGGGTCCACACTTGGAACACCATGGATTCTATTTAGAAAGCCAAATTGTAAGAATGAGGATAAACCACAGAAATGTTATGTAGTTGGTGATCAAAAGAAAAGAAAAAGCAACTTAATTTTAAGACGACTTCTGAAGTGTCTATTATGAATAAGTATTACAAAGGCCTTTTTTTTGGTCTCCTTCATATACATGAAATCAGATTTGTCTAACGATTTACTTCTCTTCTTCCTCCCAGAATATTAACACCGTGTTTTGGGGGAAATTCAAATTTTCCTGGACCTAGGTTTCATTTTGCTTAATAAAATACTGAAGGAATTCTGCCACAAACCCATGCAGCAAATAAGGACAAAGATAAAGCCAACAGATTTTCTGTTTCCCCAAAAAATCTTTTTTTTTTTTTTCTCCAACAATCTTAAGGAATTTAAGAGAATTACTATGGGTTGGCTGATAGAGAAAAACAATTCAAAATGGAAATATATTGGTCTCTCTAACAAGGAAGAAACAATGAAGCGAACTATGATAATAGTTCACAACTTCGCATCCTAATATAGCAATTATATCTAAGGCATTTAGCAAGATATATCATGAAAATCTAGACATATTGCTTGAGACATGAGCCATAAAACAACTGCATATGAAGAACTATCAACAGTTATTTATGTAAGATCTAAAGAGAACCTTGCTGATCCATTGACTAAACTCTCAAGAGGTATAATAAAATGCACAATAACCATTCATTTTTATTGCTCAACAGTACTTAGATTTGAAAGGTAAAAACAAGTTATAGTTTATGACAGTTAGCACGTATTGAAAATTATATTACATAAGAAAAAGGGTGACTACATAGTTACTCTTAATGAAGAAAAAGAGTTTGGAATAAGAACCAAGGAAGTCCATGTTAAGGACTTGAGTAAACCTCACCTATATAACACTAGAAGTGGTGCCACTTCAATCAAAGTTGGAATATAAAACTTTGTAAGTGTTCACAAACTCAGCAAGTTGCTAGCACGAAGCTGTAATACAGTGTCAATGCCAAAGCTCATGGTGAACACATTCTAAATTTGATTTATGTATATAGCTTTTCTGTCCTGACACTAAAGGGACTATGGTTAATAGAATCTCATCTAACCATCAATTTTGACAAGATCTTGAAAAGCTTATACAAGTAGGGCGTTTAAGTTGAAAGACACCTACAGTATCATAAATCTTAAGTGACTACATCAATCACCGAGATAATATGTCAGATGGTCACTCAACTATGGACTTTTTTCATAGAAAGTCACTCAACGTTGATTTAACTTCGATTTTTAGCTCAAAATCACCTAACTATAGGTTCTTTTCATAGAAAGTCACTCGACCTATTTAATTGTTTTTTTCATTAAAATTTGCTTACATGGAATCTAATTAAAAAGTACAATGAATTTTATTTACGGGTTACAATGTATCTAATTAATCACCCACATCGATATCATTTTGATATTTATCAAACTGTAAATATTTAAAGTTTCCACTTGTATCGTTTCGTTGAGGTGACACGTTATATGTTCAAATTAAAAGCCAAAACACAAAATTTATGTTATTTCACTCCAAGATGACAAATCAAAACTTCAAATTTTCACAATTAAAACGTAAAAAAATAAATACTTTGTCCGCTCATTGCTACAGTAACTTTTTTTTTTCATACTTAAGTGACAATTTGTAATGAATTGAATTAATTAGATTCCAGGTATGCAAATTTCAATGAAAGAATCAATTAAATAGGTTGAGTGACTTTATGTGAAAAGAGTCCATAGTTGAGTGACTTTTGATTTAAAAATCAAAGTTGAGTGACTTTTTGTGTAGTTAAGTGTCCATCTGAGATATTATCTAAGCAATCACCAACTAAGGGGGTAATTAGTAGTGTAGTACTGTAGTTAGTGATTGTAAGAGAAGAGAAGAGAAGACAACCTTAACTTTTAAATAATTTTTTACACTATTTCCATATCAAAAATTACTATGCTTGTTAATTAGATTTCAGCTATTAACATATAAAGGTTAAAACAATTTCGCCAAAATGGCAAAAAATGAGCAGAGATAACAAGAGCCCGTCCTAATTTTTTTCCACACATAATAACCAAGGAGATAATGGTAACGAGTACCAAATATAAGCATTTGAATCGACCACAAATATCAAAAAAATGAGGGAGAGTCTGAAATCTGAACTGGTTACCGATTCTTTGGCATCAATAAAGTAATAGTGGCCAACAAACAAAAGTTACCCTAAAATGGGAGAAACTAATATATTGTCATTAACTGAGTTAAGTTGTTAAAGTTTAGTTTCTAAGTTCCAGGTATAGTAGAATCATCCAACGTCTTTGTACAATATACTATTGTAAACAAAATAAAGCATGAGACTCCAAAGTACCAGGAAATTCATTGAAACAGATGCAGCATTGATGAATGTTTCTACGGAAATTCTCATGGCACTGTTCCTCGTCATAGCTCTTGAGTGAGGGGATATCAACCTCTGGTGAGACAGTTCCTGAAATTGCACGCCTATCTCCAATATGACACTCAGCACAAAAACCTAACTTTATTTCTTGATCAAACTGCAAATGAGAAAGAGAAGAGGCATGCAACCACTCCACCCACTGGTATAAAACCTCTTGACCTAATTGTTCCTTCCATATTGAATCAAGCATGGAGCAAAGAGAGGAAATGTTTGCTGAATTCAACCACTGGACAGAGATTGTAAAGAGAGGAGCAAGGTGGCTCGGATATGATTTAGGTAATAAACATGTCAAAACAATCGGTGGTAGATGCTCAACTTTGAGGGAGTATGAGAACTCAGGCGAACTATCATCTGCTATTCCAAGAGCACCAGAGGAATTCAAATTTACAGACACCGTAAGCTCATCAGGAACCTCAATATGTACATGAATCTGCAAGAACAACATGAAATGAGGTTTGGATTTTCCAGAGCAAAGCATAGTTTATCAAGGCTCTACAGAACCTGAAAGGATCGTAGACCATTTCGTCTATCAAGAACAAAGACATTGTCACTGAAAATTGATTCCAGCGCTAGTAACTGCAAAGAACCATGTACAATGTCAAAATGATTTTTACATAAATCAATAAACAGAAGGAGAGATGAAACAGAAAGAAATTGAAAAATAACCATCTCAGTATATCACACTATTGCAAACTCAAAACACCAAGAAAATACTAACATTAACCATATTGCTAAGAACATTTAAATTAATCTTAATGAAAAAGAAAAGGAAACAAATTTGCACTCATACCAGACTATTCAACTATTTATTCTAAACTAGCCCAACCATAAGAAACCAGGAGACACTGATGCATATAGCATTTTTAACGATATCCCCACTCATTCAAATCAAATAATGACTCAATTATAACATTTCCACACCAGATACTACTCTCAATGCATTGAAATCCTTAACCTGTACCAAAACAGACGTACCTGGGGTTCAACCTTTGGGTTTCCGATTCAACACACCCAATATGTTTGGCAATGTTCAGATATATATGTGAAAAAGCACAAACTCTCAACAAACATCAAATCTGAGTCCCTTATTTCAAAAGTACAATGAGTTTATAACTAAAAAACTTGAAGCTAAAACCCATCCAATTTGACCTGACACGGAGCTTAAATGTTCATTAGGCTTATATTTTAGAAGTAGTACTTAAACAATATTAAATTAATGATTGCAAAGTTAGTGTGATCCACAAATATCACATAAGTAAGGCGGGCTAAGATTCCATTCGAAGTAACATATTTAATGTTGAAACTTTATGTCAGCCAAAGTTCGAATTTTGAATAATACTCCTATAATGAATTTGAATTCAAGCAGCATAAGCATAAAATTGTGTCAAATATTCGGAGCAGTCTTAGAATGGAAAAAATCATACTTCCAAATAGCAAAACGTGACAAAGTAAAAGTGAACGAAGAGAATATATAAAATGGAGCACATTCAATCCAGGCTAATAGGCTTTACCTCATCCTCTTGTGCTTGATCATTGATTCTAAGCTGTTCAGTCGATAATTCCGGCTCCTCAGCACCAAATTGCAGCTCCTCCAGCCTTCTCCAAACATCATCAACACCAGACCCCTCAACTTTTTCTACACCCTTTTCCTCCTTGTCACCACTTAACTTATCTTCCACCACCTCTCTAGAACTTTCTTCATCTTCTGATTTCTTCTCGAAGTTACCATTAACCCCATAAGCACGACGATTTCGGGGTACCCTTTTGGAATTCCTACGATTCTGATGGGGTTTTAGATCTTTTTGATTAAACTCCGAGATAGGTTCTTGTACTTTTTCCCTTGCAGACGAAACCTCTACATTTTCCCCTGATATCAAAGAGGATGAGGAGGATAGTTGTGGCCCTTCTCGGTAAATTGGATTTCGATGGGGTTTTCGATCTTCCCGAACAAACTCCGAGATGGGTTTTTGTACAGTTGCTATTAAAGGCAAAGCTTCATCTTTTTCACCTGAATTCAAAGAGGAAGATGATAATTGTGACCCTTGTTGTTCAATTGGAGATTTGATTACCCAATTTTGATTGGAGTTGCGACGAGAATAATGAGCTGATTTTGCTCCTCCTCTGCGGCCTCCTCCTCTTGAACTGGACATGGCTTTGATTGAACTCCTCTGAGCTGAATATTCCAATTGCGGCACAGAGATTTTGAGTCTTGCTATTTATAGCATTTTTGAGCTTTTGCCGTTGATGAAAACGGCGGCTATTGTAGTTAGTTGAGGGGACAAATAGGCCGTCCGATTAAATTTGAGCAGGTGGTCGTATAGAGTTGAGATATAGTTTTTACCATCGAATTTATATTATCTTATCACGTTACTTATGTCTTGGAATTTAATTTGAATTGCGAAACTTACATCTTGTGTTTAAGTTCTTTTGCCTTAGCGCATTACTTTGAATGATTGAAATGCAAACATACATGCATGAAAGTAAACATCATATGAAAGCATAGTCTTCACAAGGCTATACTTTCAAATGTAAATGTCGAAGACGTGATTGTATGATGTTTTATTCAAAATATGTAAATTAATCCCAAAAGATTATGACACATGTTATTTAAAGGCATAATATATAAATATGTTCTTTAACTAAGTTTCGACTATGATGTTCAATTTTAAATGTCCATAAGGACACTTAAATTTGTATAAAGTTGAACAAGCAGAAATATACGCCCTACTTGGCATATTACATATAAGACGCCAAATGAATATGTGTCTACTTGTCTAAATCGATACAAGTTTAGATATATAATTATATACACTTAAATTTAAAAGAGCATAAATATCAATTATGAGAAATTTATATATCACGTATGACTTCAAAAAAAACAATATTTATTCATTTCTCCCTATTGCCCAATACCAACAAATCATAAAGCTCAAGAAACTACACAAACAACAGCCAACTCCCATACCCAAAACATACAATTGAACCTTTGCCCCCGCCACCCCCACGCCCACCCCCACACCTTCACCACCCTACGAACCCCACCCCACCATCACTAGGGTTTTGTGAAAAACCCACAAATTTGTTTGTCTTCAAAATATCCAGAAATTCATCTTGAATGTATTTTAATCTATAGTTATTTCTTGATTTACTGAAACTGTGTTATTGTATCTCTCTATATATCTGTTTAGGACTCAAAAAAGGATTCTTTTCTGCTGCTGAACCAGAACGGAAGGTAACTGTTATTTTTATGTTGAATACCATTATTTGTTTTGCTTGTTTATATGTTCTAATTATGCTGTTGCAAATTAATATGAGCCCCAATGTTGTTGAATCTAGGATTTCTAGAACACGCGTGCACCATTTAGCCTTGTGCCAACAAATAATATCATACCAATTTTAGAAAAATATATGCATAGAGAATACAAGTTCACATGCCCAAGTATGATAGTCTTAAATTCTGTTTTTTTGGTGTGTGTGAGCTAGATGTAAATTCAAAATTGAATTTTTGGAATGTCGTTTCGTTGATTGAATCAATTTGGACAAGTTATATTAGCTGATTTACTATTCTAATGCAATCTAACTTCTTTTTTTCAAAACTAGTTGAAGTAGACAATATGAATCATTAGACTAGTTTGACACTAAGGCAGTAAGGCCCCATACGATGGCTTGTGGAATGTGAAAAACTAGGTGGGATATCTGAAATGTAATTTAGAAAAAATTTGAACAAGAATATCCTTCAATGTGTGGTGTTGGAGTTCGAAATTTAATAAATGAAACTCCAATACAAGATGTTAGAGTTCGAACTCGATGGCCGAATCTTTGACTCCCTATTGTAAAATCATGAACTAAAGAAGTATTTCATTGGGTTTGAACTTTAGGACAAAATCTGTACGTTCTGAGTTGGAGAATTGTGAACTCAAGGACTCTTTCCTTGAGTGCTCTCACTTTAATAAGTATTGTGTTGGAGTTCAAACTTGTTGAAGAAATCCTTTAGTTCTCATATTTATATCTTAAATTCTGCAAGAAATTCAAGATTTAAGTATTAAGTTCCTTTTCTTTTGAGTAATTTTATGTGGGAGTATAAGGTTTTGCTTTTCTGCAGCTACTGCTTCGGTGATGCCAAAAATTCTACTAATTGGGTTTTATACTTGTAAAAATTGAAGTTTTCTTGTAGCTAAAATAAAGAACACTTCATAAAATATTGATTTCCCTCTATTCTGAGCTATAATGATAGCTTTGTCTCTTTCCTTGGTACCATTTATTGAAGCATGATATAGTGGGAAGGAGAAAAAACAAAGAAAATATAAAATAACACAAAGAACTTAGTGTAAATCAGGGATTTTATATATTATAACTGTGGTGTTTGGGTCTGTTTGCGTGTACCCCAATTAATTCCACGAGATATCTCCTACTTCTCACTAGCACAGTACCGGATAACTCTCTCTTTGTCCGCCTAGGCTTGCAAATATCGGAAAAATCACCTAGTATTTTTGCCTTTGCTTAAATTTGAACCTGAGTTCTCAACCCTAGGCACACCCTTGGGTGCCAAAGAATTTCCTAATGTCAAGCATCCATTTGCATGCAAGCTTCATGTTATACTTATATTTTGGAAAAGCTAAATAACTCTGTTCTATGGAAGCCTAAAGTTTTGATTATCCATTTGTTTTTACTTATTTGCTAATTTATTTTTTGCACCTGAAGTTAATTGGAGATTTCATAAAGATGGAAAGCAAGACAGATGGAAATGATGAATCCTTGGTTTTAATCAAGCAAGGAGCCGAGGCTGTGAGTTTCTTTACTCTTTCTATCCTTTTTGAGATAAGGGTAACTATATATTCACAAAAAACTCATCATCCAAAGAATGATAAGAAGATCACTTACAACCCTCAGCTGTTTTACAGTGCATAAATAAATGGTCAATAATCTCTGCTTCTTGGCCACACATAAAACACCTTGAGCAAATTTGTGTACCTTTTTCAAACTCTTTTGATTACCAGCCAAGCAAAATGAGAGACTTTTAGTGGGAACTTTGATCTTTCAAATTAACATCCGGGGCCAAGTTATTGTCAGTGGCTAATTAACATTTTTGTTCTAGCAACAATACTTAACTGTGACGACTCCATTACCGTGTAGCTTCCACAGTTGTTTATCAGGGCCAGTGGAAATGCCTGGGATGTGTTCAGAACCTGTGGCATACTTGCAACTCTATCAATCTCCCAACCATTTAAAGCTCTTCTGAAAATGAGATTCCATCCCTGTGTGTGTGGTTGGGGGACGTCTTTTGTATTGTCTTTAACTCACTAATAATGCGTATTATTATTTCTGCCAATGTTCATTTGATGGCAGATAGTTGTTGACACTTGAGTCTTGACATTGGGATTTCGCTAACATTTTATCTTCTTTCTCTGTTGATATTAGCGGGTTTTTGAGTCAACATTTGTGGGTAGAAGATGTATCATCAAGGAACGTTTTTCAAAGAAATACAGGCATCCAACTTTGGACTCAAAACTTATTCTTAAAGGGTTGAATGCGGTTGGTGCAACTGATACGTATTCTTTTCTTTAATCTTTCTTAAAGCTTGTGATGCTAAAAGAAATGAAATTATGGCGCAGGAGGCAAGGTTCGTGGCAAAAGCCAGACGGCTTGGTGTTGCTACTCCAGTGCTTTATGCTGTTGACCCTGTTATGCATACTCTCACCTATGAATATATTGAAGGTCCTTCTGTGAAAGATATATTTCTTGGCTTTGGACTAGTTGGTGTTGATGAGGAACGGATGGTTGATATTGCAACGCAAATTGGTAATGCTATTGGAAAACTACATGATGGTGGCTTAGTCCATGGCGATTTGACAACATCAAACATGTTACTGAGTAGTGCTGCCAATCAGCTGGTGGACTTTTCTCTTTCTCTCTCTTAGAATGTTCCTCCAATTCTCACGATTGACTTTATCTTCAATGTCTTTCCTTATTTTCCTTGTTCTCTTTGTTTTAAAGGATGAAGTTCGTAGGTTATCCTCAATGAGATTACTTTTTAATCAATGATACTTTTTCTCTAGGTGCTGATCGACTTTGGCTTAAGCTTTACTTCAACGCTTCCAGAAGATAAAGCAGTTGATTTATATGTACTAGAATGTGCTTTACTCTCTATGCACTCTTCTTGTGGAGATGTGGTAAGCTCTGTCATGAAGGTCATTTTGAAGCTTTTTGCTCTTCTCTATCTCCCAATTTGAAATCATTATTTGTTTCAGGGAAAAAAGATATTAGTTTCTTCTTTAAAGTAATTTTTGTTTTGTCTTTGGGCGTTATATCATTCATGTAATGTGATCATATTATTGCACGAAACATTTACCTTTTCATGGTGGGGTAAGGGCACTTGGCTATTGTCTTGTGAATCTCTTTAGTTTTTGCCTTAAGCATGTGGATAATGGTTTTATTTTTAGTCTGTAGCAAAGCCATAGGACTTTAACTTATAGTGAAGAACAGATTCATCTTCTATGGTTTTATATGGTTATTGCAGATGGACCGGATACTTGCTGCATATAGGAAGTCCTCGAAGCAGTGGTCGTCTACCTTGAACAGGCTAGCCCAAGGTGCTACCAACTCTTTGTACACGTCCCTTTCTGTTTATTACCTTGCTATTCCCCGAAAGAAGAGAACATATTTCTGATTTTGTGACCTGTTTCAGTGAGGCAAAGAGGAAGAAAACGCACAATGCTTGGTTGAGCTTCCCCAATTCTGCACTCCACGTTAAGGTTAGACATGGTCTCCATGCCTGCCATTGCATTCAGTATTTCTGTTTAATTTCCAGAATTTTAAATCATCAAATTCCCATGTTTTCCTGCCAACAGCAAAGCGTCTTTCCTATTTTTTCTCTTGGAGATAAGAGTGTTGTATATCATGGTTATATGGCCTAGGTAGATTTTAAAGTTTAATAAAACTGGATACCTCTCTCTGTCATTTTTGCTTTTTTTTCTTCTGGGAAGTCTGAACATGAATAGTACTACAAACGATGACGTGGCTTGCAATCTTCAGATATATCAAAGATATTAGGCTCATTGATTTACCAAAAATAGCAGTTATAAGTTATAGAACAAGGTGACTTATTTTAAGCAGGTGTTTCTTGCTTGCCCTGCATTAGTAAATCGTCTTTCAGTTTATAACCATACAGCACTTGGGCACTACTGGGCTGAACAAAAATACTGTCTGTGCATCTGCTTAAAAAACTGCACTATTTACTGTACTTTAAATGAACATGTTATCGATACATTTCTAGCATACAGTTGATGATTTAGGAGTTGTATCTATTAGTTTGTAAATGGTTTTATGATTGATTTTCAGAGAAGAGAAAAATTAGATGCCATGGGGAAAGGAGCAACCAGAAAACTTGCTCATTGCAAAGATCAATCTGTATTTGTTTCCGTCTTGATTATTGTTGGTGAGACTGATGTTGTTACCTGTTTGAATTTATATGTCTAGAATTCTCTGTATTTTTATTCAACTATAACCATCTGTGCGCAAAGTGTTTTGAATAGTTGACAGGTATTTTTACTTCCCATAAAAATTCAGATGTCTCAAATCCTTTTCATTATGACACTACTTTAGACATGTAACATACAAAACTCTTAGTTGCTCAAAAGCACAAGAGCCTCACAGGAGTGGCAGGAATGACCCCGACGACAGTTCCAGGAGTAAATATATGGCAAGGCACGTCCACAATTGGCGAAGCAACATTGATAAATGTGTTTGGCAGTGTCGCTGTGACTCTCAAGAAAAACATGTAACTCAGTAGCCACTCCCTCCTTTTAGACAACCGATGGATCACAGAGACTATTGGATACAACCTCTCTACCTCTGCGGTAAAGGTAAGGTCTGCATACAGTCTAGCCCTATTTTGTGGGACTATAGTGGGTATGTTGTTGATGGATCACAGATTTTACAGCAAGACAGTTGAGTTGTGAGTCGAAAATCAGCTGTGCCTGGAAAACTGTCAACTTATGAGGGCCAAAGTGAAAACACTGAGGGCTTCCCTATCATTTTGGATAGAAAATAGCAAGATGATGCACCAGCAGTAGCAGTGAAAACAACTAATGCTATGTCTTTGATACAGAATATCCACATAAACAATTATTATTACAGTTATGATGCTGCCATCTCCAAATTGTACAAACTTTGTAAATTACATGCATGTGGGTGGACTTGTTAGCATGTGCAACTATACATTACAACAATTGCATACCCAATGTAGTCCCCCATAAGTGAGGTCTGGGGAAGGTAGAGTGTTTGTAGACCTTACCCCTACCTTGTAGAATAGAGAGGTTGTTTTCGATAGACCCTCGTCGGTCAAATAGTTTGAAAGGGGGATATAGGTAGAAATAACAAGAAGAAAATATTGTGAAATGGAGAGTAATACTCAACAAACATGAGAAAGAACGGTATCAACAACAAAATAATGCAATAATCATAGTACAAAAAATACAACAGTGATAAACGAGATTGAAGATTTAAAAAACTATGAGAATAATGCTAATATTATTGGTGAGAAGGAGGTCCAAGTATGACCATCAGGTCTATCCTGCAGGGAAGGGAGAGAGATATTGTTCTACAAATTAACCTTCTACTCTCATAGTGAATAATATTATAATAGTAAAACTGAAAAAAACATGCACAATGCACCCCAACTATGATAATATTCTGGAATTATGAGTAGATTCACTTGTCTTTACTACTATTTCCATTCTTTCTTTCTTTTTTGGTTTCCACCCAGTGTATTCGCATTGGAGTTTGACTAAATATGAATTTTCGCTAGGAAGTCCCATATTAAGAAGTAAAGTGCTCCTGAATAGAGACGACTCCATACTATAGGGGATTCAAACTCGAGATTACCGAAGAAGGAGTAGTTACCACTCCACCACAACCCTCGTTAGTTAGTATTTCCATCTTTAACGATAATTTGGCATCCTGCTTTCATAGCTCAGTTGGTTAGAGCACCCGTTTAGTAAGCGGGAGGTCTTGAGTTCGACTCTCAATGAAAGCAACTAAACTTTTTTTCCAGAAGAAATGGGCCAACTTATTCTGGTTTTGGGCCCAAGGTATTCCAATTTGGGCCTTACCAAAATTTATTTTGGGCCCAAGTACCAATTAAGCCCAGTTAATTCTGGCTTGGGCCTCTCCAGTTACCTGATACAAAATTGACATGAGTCATTTGCACTTTTGTCCTATTTTGTGTTGCTCTTTAATTTTTATCTTGCAAGACGATTAAATTTTTTGGAAGATATTAGTTTATATTTTCGCATCATAATATATTATAAGTGATGTTTTATGCTTTCAACTAGACATAAGTTCCCAATTTCTAGTGACAAAAACTTAAAGATCAATTTGTTTGAAGGAAAAAAAGGTGTAATTAAACGAAGTGATATCTTTCATTCATTTGGTTAGGATTTGGTGTGAGAATGTTCGCCCAGAAATATTGGATTTGTATTAGACCACAAAAATTAAAAATAGTTTCCATTTGTATTAGATCAAAGGACAATTTCAATTTTCAAATATCATTTTAAAATTTTAAAAAATAAACAAATATTTTTCTTTTCCAAATTTCACAATTTCATACTTATAGGGTAAGATAATAACTCTTTAGATCATTAAAAGTGCCCATATGGGTTGGATCTCCATTTATATTGTCCTTATATAAGGAACCAAATAAGTATGAAAACAATCATGACATAAAATTGTAAAAGAATAACAACAAATTTACCTACCAAAATCAATGTGAAAATTATAATTCAATCAAATTAGCTTATGATATAAAATTATAAATAACTAAAAACAAAATTTACCTAGCAAGATCAATGTGAAGAATATTTATCACAAGAGACCAAATAGGATCACGTGATGCATCCCTACTAAATAATTATAACTATAAGTTGATTAAAATTAGCTTATAAGGATTTTTAATGTATTTATATATTTAACAAATAAATATAAATTCGTGATATAAAATTATAAATGAATAAGAAACAAAATTTATCTAGCAAGATCAATGTGAAAACACCCATCACTAGAGGCCAAATAGGATCACGTGATGTGTCCATACTAAGTAATTTATGATTTCAATTAAAATTATAAGCCAATTAATTAGTTTATAAGATATTTTTTTAGTATATACATTATTTGGTAAATAAATATAAAAATAACCATGATATAAAATTGTAAAAAAATATAAAACAACAATTACCTAGCAAGATCAATGTGAAAAAATACTGTCTCTAGAGGCCAAATTAGTTCACGAGATGTATCCATACTAAAGTAATTATGACCTTTGATTAAAATAATAAATCGAAAAAATTAGTTTATAAGATTTTTTTTTATTGTATCAGGTAAATAAGTATAAAAATAATCATGATATAAATGAATAAGAACAAAAATTATCTAGTCAGATCAGTGTGAAAAACATCTCACTAGACATCAAATAGGATCACGTGATGCGTCCTTATATACAAAATAATTATGACCTTAATTAAAATTATAAATCAATCAAATTAATTTATAAGATTTTTTTTTATATATATGCAATTATGATATAAAATTATAAGTGAATACAAACAAAAATTTTCTAGCGATAAAAATGTGGCATTAGAGGCTATATAGGATCACGAGGTGCAACCATACTAAATAATTATGACCTTGGTTAAAATTATAAACCAATCAAATTAGCTTATTTGATTTTTTTTTTTTTAGTTTATTTTTGTATTTGATATAATAATATCAAATAATAATTAATTAGAAGAGGATAAGATATACACACACGTCTTATTTATACTTTAATGGGATAAGAATATTATTTTCGACAGATTCTTGACTCATAAGAGAAGTTATCGAAGTACAAATATATGGGAAAAGGGCCTGATACACCCCTCAACTTTGTCATTTGGAGCTGATATGCCCCTTGTTATGAAAGTGGCTCATATATATCCTTACCGTTGTACAAACGGCTCACATATACCCCTATTATTACAAAATGAGCTCACATATACCCTTTATTTAACGGAAGTGAAAAAATTAGTTATAATTTATATTTTTGACTTCTGATTTTCTTAAAAAAATTTAGGGGTATATATGATTCTTCTAACAAAGTTCAAGGTATATTTAATCTTTTTCATACATAAATTAATTTTTGACTGCTTTGATTATAATAATTTGAGTTTCTTATTCTTATTTTATTTTTTTCTTTCATTCCTTAGTGTAAAGAAAAAAATTTAAAACTATTTTTTTGTGGCTATATTATAATCTAAAACTATTTTTTGGTTTATATTGTAAATTAATTTTTGTGTTTGAAGAAAAAAAATTTGGTCATCTATAATAAGTTTTACAAGAATATTAGTGAAACATAAATAAATTTGACCATCAAAATAATAAATCTAAATTAGTCACTGAAACAAAAAAAAAGTCAAAAAAAATAAAATATGTTTGAGGAGGATTAAATATACTCATATGGGATTATATATTTTTTTAAAATAATAAAAAATTAAACTAAAATTATTTTTTTCATTTCCGTTAGAGGAAAAGGGTATATGTGAGACATTTGCATATAAGTAGGGGTATATATGAGTCACTTTTATAACGAGGGGTATATCAGCTCTAAATGACAAAATTAAGAGATATATCAGACTCTTTTATGATAATAAAGAAGCAACATACAGTAGCACACATTGGATTTATGCTAGGTAGATCTTATTCTGAAATAATGCTCTCTATAAAGAATATTTGGTATTCAAAACTCTAAATCTTTAATTAAGAAAAACAACAACATACACCACATCACAAATGACAATCAACTAGCTAACTCTGACAAAGTTTTAATATATAGTAATAAGATTATTATAAAATAATTGGGCGAGAATCTATGAGAGAAGGTTCAAAATAGTCCCTCATCTTTGGGTTAAGACTCAAAGTTATTTTTAAGTTTTCATATAGAGTACTAATAGTCCCTCATGTTTGTAATATTGGTGCATTTTTAGTCCCCCACTGAACTTTTGCCTATTTTTTAACATTAATTTTCTTCATAATTTTATGCAAGGAATGACCCATCGCCTTTTTATATATTTAGTAGAAATGATATCTCTATGTGAGAGAAGGTGAGAAGAAGAACATCTTATTATGTTCAATATAAATAGTATTGCAGCTAAACTAAGAACATTTTAACATATGACATTGCAAGAAAAGAAAAATTTGCACTATTGTACGTGACATCATCGTGATGAACCTCTCGACTTTACCGGCAATACGATTTCTACTAAACAAAATAAAGTGTTTTTCTTCTCACAATCTCTCACATGGAGTTATTATTTCTACTAAATATATAAAATGACGATTAAACATTCCATACAAAATTATGAATAAAATCAATGTTAAAAAATAGGCAAAATTTTGAAGGAGGACCAAAAGTGCACCAATATTGCAAACATGGGGACTATTAATGTTTTATGTGAAAACTTAAGGATGACTTTGAGTCTTAACCCAAAGATGATGGACTATTTTGGCCCTTTTTCTCAAGAATCTATTCATATCCCAAAACTGGTTCATCAAAGCAAAGTTTGAGAAAACGGGTAATGCAAATTGATTAACAATTAGGATCTTTAAGTGGTTATACTTTATCTTGGATTAATTAATTTAAAGAATCTAAAATTAGTGAATAATTAATAAAAGATCTGATTCTTTTTGTTAAATAAAAAAGTACTATACTATTTTTAAAGCAAGTTATTAATGCAGAATGACTGGGATTGGTTATTGAAGATTAGTTTATAATTAAATATGGAATAAATTATCCGTAAGATTACAATCCACTTGAAGAATTTAGTCTCTCTCTCTCTCTCTCTCTCTCTCTATATATATATATATATATATATATATATATATATAGGAGGCTTATTATTATTTTAATAAATCTAGCTTTTCATGTCATCTAAAGTAAGATTACTTTTGTTATTCACAAACAAAGTGATTTTATATTAGACACTTAATTAAGATTAGAGGGCAATACCATTATGAGAGAAGCTTCTAAATTAAGTTATTAAGCCAAAAGATCGCATCTTTGAAAAATAGGTATTATCATAAAATTTCAAATTTTTAAGTGTAACTTTATGATAGTTTCTTGAATTTTTATTCGTAAAAAAATGAAATTTCAGTGGATGTTATTTAATTATATGAGCTAAAGCGTTATTACGGGTGAATTATCAACAATATAGTCATTCTTGACTCGTTGAAGCAAGCTTAATTAGAGGGGCGAAAAGGGTTCATTTGAAACTTTTTTTTTTTTTGAAAAATCACTTCCTAAAGAGAGAGAGTGAAAAATCTAGACTCAAAAGCATACACTTGTTAGAGGTGATTCCCACTACTCCACCTCCCTTTTCGTCTAACCCATTCATTTACAACTTCACTACTCTAATGAGAATCGAGTTACTATACTCTTGAAATCTCATAAATTCGAAGTTCTTCAATAAGAATCTTCATTGACAAAATTTTTATCGACCCTCAACGATGGATCTATCGATCAAAATACAAGTTTGATCGGATTCAAATATAATTTTGATTTAAATTTTATATTTATCTTAAGAAATTTATTTAATATGTATACAATATATATTTAAAATCTAATAACTTGAAATAATTAAAATTATGTGTCTAAAAACTTTAAATTTTGATTTCGCTTCTGTCGGCACTACTTGAAATATAATATTCTTTTTAAAAAGAAACATACATGAAAGTACGATTGTGACATTCTAAAATGAAAAACGTGGTCACTATATGATAAAATATATGGATGATGGATTGAACTTTACAGGACATATTACTTTTTAGCAAATAACTTTTGCCCATAAAATTGATTGGCATTATTTCAAGTGGATGACAGCCTTTCTAGTGGCCGGTGGGTACTGTTATATTAGAGTATACGATTAAGAGTCTTAAGTTCAGGTGAATCGCTAATTAATTTTTCATCTGTTACGAAAAAATTAAAGAAATCCAATAAGCACTATATACACATAGAGAATAATATAATTTTTCAGCAAATGAGGTTCAAATTTACCCTTTACTCATGGCTTTGCTCTTGTATGCGTGCATGATTAAAAAGAGACACATTTAGAATTTATATTTTGACGGATTTAATCTTTAAATTCCTATAATTAATTCATTACATTTTAAAATTATAGTTTCAACATTAAATTTGTTTTACAATGATTTTCATATGTATATTTTACTTTATATCAAAATGTTGAAATTAGTTTAGCCAATTATTTTATGCTACATCGTTTACTATTGCTAATTTTAGTAAAGACATTTTGATTTAATTGTATAAAAGAAATTTTAGTGATAAAAATAGAATAAACATTACAATTAATCAAATTTGAGATTTTGAAAGAATAAATCAACAAAAGAAGAGCAAGAAAAATCAATTATAGGAAAAGAAAGGAAAATTTAATAAGATATATACGAAATTTGAATAGCCAATTTTACTTGTAAAAATCCACACAATAATTATTGCAATATAAAATACTATGAATTTGAATGTGAACATTTAATATTGAAGTAGTCTAATAAATTATAACATTGTTATATATGACCTAAAGAGAAGATGGTATAAATTCACGTGAATTCATATTCTTCAATTTATAGATATATAATATAACTTTTTAATAAAAAATGTTCAACTAATCATCGTTGATTTTACATATTTATGCCAAACATTCACTTTATTCATCTTACCTGAAGAAGTGAAAACATACTATCCAACTATAATGTACCTGTTTGGCATATGTTTTTTGTGGGGATAAATTGAAAGTAACTAGCTGCCAAACACAATAAAATTTAATTTTGTGGAAACATAAGTACCCCACCATAAAAAGGAAGATAAAATTCTTCATGATATAATTGGTTTCGCCTGTCAAATGATGGGGGATCAATTTAATGCTACTCAATTTGGAGATGATTAAATATAGGGATAAGGCACGAGTATTTTTAGACTAGATTTTGATTCAAGTTCTAGAGACATACATTAATTAACTTAGGGTCATATTAACTATGTGACTCCACATAGTTAAAACACATGGAAGATATTTAGATGTCACGTAAGTAAAAAAGGTGTACAAAATTACAAAAAAATGAATTTGGAGGTAATAAGACCTTAGTAAAGTTAAAATGTGTTTCTAAAATTCCGATCATAATCTAGGAGGATACTTGTACTTTATCCCTTAAAATATATATATATTGTCCCTATTTGAATGAATATAAATCATGGGTGGAGCAGACGAAGGGAGGTTCGGTACATATTTTTCATTAAGAAATTATGTAATGTACATAAGTTGAATATTAGTTATTATAGGTGTATATTTAATTTTGAGTATTCTTAATACGAACGAGACAAAAATTTGCATATTCTTCACTAAATTTTTGACTCCGTCATTGTATAGTACTAGTAAAGACTATTGTTTGGTTTGATTTTTCTATAGTTATAAATATAGCTTCTAGTCGTACTGATTTGATTTAGAGATGAAACAAAAATTTTAACTACATAAATTTTTAAATCTGAAAATAATTTATATAATATGTTTTATAATTTACTTTTCACTTCTGAAGTTATATTTAAGTATATTCATGTGTGAATATTATTTCAAATACTCTTTACTAACCTCGCCTATAAATTTCACTGAATTTGTTGATTGTTGTGATTGAAAATGACAGGATTAATTAAAATTTATTTATGTATTTCTCCATTAATAGTCTAATAAATCAATAACCTAATTTCTGATGTAACGTATGTATCTTTATGACTAATGGTGACAAACTATTTCAAAAAAATAAAAAAATTGTCACCAAGCAGGCAAGCACTAATGACATATCCATTTATTCAATTCTTGTTCTTATTAGAGACCTCCCTTTCCTATTCCATTCAATATTATTTTGAAGTTTATGTAATGTCAAATAATTTGATTTTACGTCATATATATATATAATATAATATTGTTATATTATTAATACGTACACGTGTTTACTATATATTTTTGTTTTATAATGAAGACATGGAGGAACTAGTTATGCATTTGATAATAGATCCAAATATGTTTTTTCTTTATTCTATTTATAATTTATGGAGTTCAAATTAAAAATGAAGTTGTGCTTGATTATACTTTTTATAAAGAATATTTGAAATAATATTGACATATAAATGTACTTAAATATAACTTCAGAAGTAAAAAGTAAATTTGAAAAACACATTTTATAAATTATTTTTCAAATTTAATATACAACTTCAAATTAAATTTGAATTTTTCGATTAAGCATTAATTTTAAATAAAATAAATAATTATTCCATAAATAAGTAAATAATTTTTATGATCAAATGGTCCAAATGTGACTTATGCTCAAACATAAATATGCCTTTTATTAAATATTGTATATGTCACACTCTCCATACATATACAATTTGATTTCTCTATAATATTTAATCCTCTCCAATAATATTTTTCTTTTAGCATGTATTTTTGAACTAATTTCTTATGACATTATACAATATTTCATTATAAGATTAAAAATTTGAACTAACAATATAGTAAAAAAGTTATACACTAAGATATTTTCCAAATTATTACATCATGATGGCCCATCAATCCACATGGCTTCCAAAGTTAGGTTTCACAAGTCTCTATCATAAAAGAAGCACTATAAAAGGCAAATATCAATGAACCAATTGCATAATCTAATCTTTTCCCAATTTCTATTTATTATTCTTATTCTATTTTCCACTAAAACATATCCCCTTTTTTATACTCACTTTTGACCCATGCAACTATACTCAATTGTTAATCCAACCTTCCCACTTTCCTTCTAATCCAAAGAGGTCACCATCATCACAATATTCTTTGTAAAAGAATGATTAATTACTCAAAACATTCATTATGTTCCATAATTTTAGTCTATCCCCAAAGAATCCAATATTTGAATGGATTCAAAATTAGAATAATTATCCAATGGGTGGTTGAGGTGACTAATATCTTTCTGGACAAAGATTTAGCATTGTGTATTGAACTTTTATTCTAACAAAATAAAGTAAACAAAAATTAGGGGTAAACATTAGAAAAAATTGTTTGATGCATGAAATATTTCATATTTATGCAGAGTTTAAGAAAGATATATACTTTAAATATTTTGACACATTTTCACAATTCAAATTTATGACTTGTAAATCATATCAAAATAATTTTACGATTGCTCTGATACTCCCTTTTTAAGTCATAAGACCTTAGTCAAATTAAGTTTTTTAATTGACTTTTATGCTCAATTATATTTAAGTGGTTATTCATACTTTTATAGTTAGCAGATTATATCATATTTGATTTTGACTACAACATATAACTTCAACATTGTTTATAACCAATTTTTATCAAATTTATTTTAACATGTGAGTTCATTAATTTCATGTTGAAGTTTCATTAAAATCAAAATCAAAATACTCTCTCTATCCCATTTTACTTGTTCAATTTTGACTTTTTACTAGTCATTTTTACAAATCAAGAAAAGACAATAATTTTTACCTATTATACTCTCAATTTATTTAGAGAGGTAATGTTTTTGAAAAAGATAAATCATGTTTAATGAGTAAATTAATTTTGGATTTCTCTCAATTAATAGGGGTAACATAATAAATTCATTATGTCAATTATTATTTTCTGAATAGGTGTACAAATAAAAAAAATGGACTAGTAAATAGAGATAGAGAAAGTACAAGCTAATTCGTTAATGGATAGACATTAAGGGGTTGCTTGGTTCGAGGTATTAGGTAGGTTATCTCCATAGAAAACAGTTTGTTTTTTATTTATTTTAGAAGAAAGAATATTTGGATTGGGAATCTTGATGGACAAACAATATTTTTATATTTGTATATTTTAACTCGCGATTGGATATGCAATATGAAATTATTTAACATGAAACTTTTGTGTCTTAGATGTAGGGCACGTAAGTTTACTTGTTCAATTTTATACAAGTTTAAGTTTATACTTGTGCACATTCAGAATTAAAGAGTCAATTTAAAATGACATGTATAATGTCATTATAATATGAGATTAAATTAGTTTTTGAATATGTAATTTGGTATTATAATTTTATATGAAGAGATTCTTGTAGACATCATACATAAATGTGTCCTCTCTCTATATATAAGATATAACACATCAATGTGCTCTTCAACTTGACTTCAGTTATGTCCTTCAGCTTTGGATGTGCACAAGTAGATACTTAAACTTGTATAAATTTTTAATCAAAGATACATTTGTTTTTACGTGTGTTCATGGCAATTTTGTGTCATATGTGGAATTCTACATGTATTATGCCATGTATTGATGTGAATAGATTGTTGTATTATGTGGAAGTATTATATATATATATGTAAGACATAATACGTCAACGTGCCCTTCAATTTGGCTTCAGTTGATATCTATGCCCTCCAACTTTGGCAATACACAAGTAGTCACTTAGACATGTATAAAATTGGACATATAGAGACACACTCATTTTACAAGGTATCCCACATGAAAATTTTACATGCTACGTAAAGTCCTACATATATTATGCCACGTCTAGAACCAATCCTTAAAATACTCAAAATTGTTCAGTGCACTCATAAGTCGCATCACTCCCTGCGTTTTATGAGTAAACTTTTCGGGCTCAAATTTCCCAGCTGAATGGGACTTATTTCCTACTAATATATTGTCCCATTATTTTTTTTATGATATCTTTTCTCCCCCTTGATTTATTCCATATTTTATTAGAGATATTAACTAAAATTAATATTATTTTTATACCAAATTCCAAATTTTTGATATAATTTATCTCATATCCTCATTGTCCCTAATTACTTGTCCACTTTTGAATTGACACACCTATTACGAAAATAATTATTGACATAGTGAGTTTACCAATTTACCTCTATTAATTATGAAGTGGATGAATTAAAAACTTACGATTTTCAAGAAGTTCTACATTTTTCAAAATAATTAATTGAGGGTATAATAGGTAAAAAAATTGTCGTTTCTTGATTTGTAAAATATGGACAAGTAATTAGGGACAACTAAAAAAGGAAAAGTGGACAAGTAATCAGGAACAGAGCGAGTATAAAAAATAAGAGCAACTATCAAATTTTAATCTTAATTATAATTCAGGGTAATAATTTCAGATACTCATATTTTGAAATTAAACTTATTCTATATTTGATCGGAAATATTAATAAAAATTAATATTATTATTTATGAACTAAAATTTTGGTATAGTGGAATGTTTATCTCATTTAAAAATAAGATCAATTATCAAATTCTAATCTTAATTATAATTCAAGATAATTCTAGAATATTCTCATTTTGAAATTAAATTTATGCCAAATTTGATCAGATATATTAATTACAAGCAATATAACTTATATACCAAAATTTTGATATAGTTTATATCCCATGTAAAAGATAATAAGACCAATATTCTTAATCATAATTCAGTATAATAATTTTAGATATTCCTATTTTAAAATTAATTTTGCTCCACATTTGATTGAAGATATAAATTAAAATCAATATTATTTATACGGAAAAGGTCCAAAAATACTCCTAAACTGTAGGAAAAGGTTTAAAAATATCCTTCATCCATCTTTTGGTCTAAAAATACCCTTCCATTCATTTTTTTTGGCTCACTTATACCCTTGAAACTAACAATTCTCTCTTTATTTTTTATTTTTAAAAAATATTTATTATGTGTCATTCTCCTATTGGATAATATAAAGAGCCCACCTCAATTAGATTATTTTTCATTATTTATCCAAACCAAAGCAATATACCTCTTCAAGCCCACCCCAATTTTTTTTATATATAAAAAAAATATTGTAGTTTTTTATTATTTATTTTTTTTTGAATCCAACTCCTCTCCATTTTCTCAAATTTTTACTTAGATTGAAGACTCATGACATAAGAAAAAATTAACGACTAATATTTAATTAATTAAATCAAGACTCTAAACATGATATAGATGATTAATATTTTATAAATAAATTTATTTTGTCATAATCATAACAACATATTATCTTATTCATAAATACATTACACACATTTTTCTCTATTTTCCTACTTAAATTGTCCCTATGGCAACGACCGTCCATCTGCTTTTTTTTCGTTTTTTTTAATGAGTTAATTTTTAAGTAAAATTGTTTGTGAAACTTTTTCTTTGAAAAGTATTTATCAGAGATTAGCAAAAAAATTAAGTTAACAACTTTTTTTTTTTTTTAAAAAAAGAAGGAATATAGATAGTGTGGCACTATTAATATTCTTATAATATATTAATTATTTAAAAAAAATTAATTTTTTTTAGAGCAAATACAAAAATTACTATATTTTTTTAAAAAAACATTGGGGGCTTGAAGAGGTATATATTTTTTATTTGAATAGATTATGGGAAAAAAAACTAATCAAGATGAGTTTTTTATTTTATCTAATAAGAAAAGGACAAATAATAATTTTTTCAAAAAAATAAAACAAATAAACCTTGGTTGTTAGTCATAAAGGTATAAGTTAATTAAAATGTTGAATGAAAGGGTGTAAGTGAGCCAAAAAGGTGAGTGGAGACGTATAGGCGAAAGGTGAATGGAAGGGTATTTTTAGACCAAAAGATGGATGAAGAGTATTTTTAGACCTTTTCATATAGTTCAAGGATAGTTTTGGCTCTTTTTCGTTATTTATATACCAAAATTTTGGTATAATATATCTCATATAAAAAAATAAGTTAAACTATCAAATTCTAATCTTAATTAATTATAATTCAAGGATATTCCACCGTTTTTGATCATTCAACCCTTAAAGATATGAAAAAATAACATTTTTCTAATATAAAAATGGGAAAAAAATCACGAAAACCTCATCAATGAGATAAAAGTTGAGATATTTAATTGACCTACTTTTATATAACCAAAAAAAAAAAAACTCTACGATAATCGCCACGTCAACAACCCTTAACTCAACCCGAGTTAATTTATCAAAACCCTAACCACCCCCTACCCCCTCAAAAAACCCCTATATATACTCCCACGTCTTCGACATTTGTCCCCTCTTCTCTTTTCTCTCCATTTTGCTCAAAAGAGTGACAACACATACATTGTAACGTATGCATCATTTCTCTCTCGATCATATCGAAAACCCTAGCTTAAAATCATCAAATTAGGGTTCCAAATCGGTGTAAATGTGATTTTTTTGTTGAATGATACATTGAATCGGTATAAAATTTGAGTGATTTTTGATTTTGATTTGTGTTTCTGTATCAATGGCGGAGCGAATGAGGAGATTTGGAGTAGGTTACGCTTTGGCACCGAAGAAACAAGCGAGTTTCATACAGGTATCGCTTGTTAACCTAGCGAAGGAACGAGGAATCGATCTCGTTAAGATCGATATGGATAAGCCTTTGATTGAACAAGGACCGTTCGATTGTGTTCTTCATAAGCTGTATGGTGAGGATTGGAAGCGGCAATTGGAGGAGTATGCTTTGAAATATCCTCATGTGTTGATTATTGATTCGCTTGAGGCGATTGAGCGGTTGCATAATCGGATTTCGATGCTTCAGGTGGCGACTGAGCTGGAAATCAAGTGTGAAACGACCTCGTTTGGGATTCCTAAACAGACTGTTGTGTATGATGCGAAAATAGTGTCGGCGAGTTATTTGGAGAGTGAGGGATTGAAGTTTCCGGTGATTGCGAAACCGTTGGTGGCTGATGGAAGTGCGAAATCGCATAAGATGTTGTTGGTGTTTAATAAGGATGGGTTGAGTAAACTGAAACCGCCTATAGTTTTGCAGGAGTTTGTGAATCATGGGGCTGTGATTTTTAAGGTTTATGTGGTTGGTGATTATGTGAAGTGTGTGAAGAGGAAGTCGTTGCCTGATGTGATGGAGGAGAATTTAGGGAAATTAGAGAGTTATTTATCGTTTTCGCAAGTTTCAAATTTGAACACTTGTGAAAAAAATGATGATAAATACTATAAGCTGATGAATTTGGATGATGCTGAATTGCCCCCATTGAGTTTTCTGACGGAGATAGCAAGAGGGCTCAGACGAGCTACAAAACTGTGTCTCTTTAATTTTGATTTGATTAGGGATAATAGGGTTGGAAATAGATACCTTGTTATTGACATTAACTATTTCCCTGGGTATGCGAAGATGCCGAATTATGAGAGTGTGATGACAGACTTTTTCTGGGATGTGCTGAATAAGAATGATAAGGGTTTTGAGAATTTACAGAAGGGCAGTTGTGAAAAGGAGGTGAGGTTGTTAGTTGGGAATAAAGGGTATGGTGAGGATGAAGGGACATTACCAGTTTCACCTCTTAAGAGGGAAGAAAAGGAGAATACTATTCAGGTCTAAGAAGGGACATTTGCGTGGCTTGCGCGGGTGGCCAAAGGTCAGTCAGAAGATCTGGTCAAGATGCTATTTTGCAGGTGTTACTGGTAAAGCTGCAGGGATTTCTTCTAGGTAGGGAGTTAGTATAGAAGGGAATAAATAGGTTCCTGAGATGGCCTTCTGAAGGCAGTAGATGCTGTTCTTTGTTGAAACATGTACATTCTATCTTTGCAGGCGAGATAGGTACTTTGCAGATACTCTTTTTCTAGGAAAGTTTAGTTTTTTAAAGGCTATTGTATTTCATTGGTAACAATATTTCAATATGTGCCTTTAACAACTTTGATCAATGAAATGTGCTGTATTCTCAATGAGTGTCATACTATATTTCCATCATTTTCTTCTGTTTTGCAGTCCAATATAATTGCATGTGGTTTTCATATCCTAAATAGTGTTTTCTTTCTGTTTATATATTTCAGTGTCCTAAGAGGAATATAGCTTGGTGAATATTTTTTCCACTTTGGTGTTTTACATGAATAACTCTTTATTATACTGTCTTGTTCATGGAAGTTAATGTGAATTATGTCAGCATGACTGCAAGAATATTCCTTTTCTGGACCACTACCCAAACAAGACTGTTCAGACTGAGATCATATTCATTAGCTTTTGTAGCATAACAGTTAGTTCATATTAATTGTCAGATTCTTATGCTATATGTGGGGATGAGAGGCAACTTCAACTTACCATGAGTGTTCACCTTTATCGATTTGCCAAGTTGAAGGTTAATTCTTTACTTGAGAATTAGTTCTCTGGTATTAAGGCTTGGCATGCAGTATTCATACCTTTTTATGTAATGGTTATTTGACTGGTTTTCATTTACTTTTGCCATTGAATTTCTCTTTTATGCTAGGGTTACTGTGTTCTTCTTTTGTGCTAGGGTGACTGCTCCTTTTTGATACTTAAGTACTTAAGCGTTGCAAATGTGAAGAAACAAAAAAAGAATTGTCACTGCCTTTTGTTTTCTGAAATTTGTGGCTCACAATTTTGCCATTGGTGAACTGTTTTTTCAAAGATCCATCTGATCTTATTTGTCAGTTTGATTCTTGAACATGATGAAGATTGATTAGATATCACGAATGCAATTATACCAGGGGACAGGTTCCCACTGTGTTTATCCTTGTATTGATGTCCTGCCGACAACTCGCTGAAGAGAGAACTTAACCTTCTTATGTTACTAATGATCTTTCAATTACTGCCAATCCTTTGTACTCTTGCTTTTATGACTCTTTCATGTGGATGGACTCGTTGAGTTGCCATAGATCAATCAGAGCTATTTGGGGAAGCCAAGGTTTCTGCTCTTATACAGTTCACTTTGAATTTGGGCTGTAGTAATTCTCGTTTTCCCTTGAACTACTCAAGCATTGTTGATTGTATGCTTGTCTTGTTTTTTTGTCTCTCTATATCAATTCCTTGGAGAAATTAACGACTGACTAAAGGATGAACAGAAACCTGTCTGTTGTAGTTGCACTCCACCAAAATTTTAAGAGTAGATGATCTTCTGTGGATCTGAAAGCCTTAGCATTATACACTCCTTTTCTCTGCCACTTTGCTTCTCTGGTGTATTCCTATGTTTTTTTGGTAAGAAAAAGAAAGAAAAGAAAAAGCTTGACAAAAACCGGATCCCATGAATCTCTTTTGAATGACCTGCATGAGAGTGACATTCATTTTGCCATCTAATTTATGGGAGCATTTCACTTGTTATGGTTGGAGAAGGTATATCTTCCGTTATGCTGTTCTTTCTCTTAAGCTTTTGTTGGTCCATGAGACCGTCTTTACGATGCATTTTAGAGTATATCATCATTTCCGTTTGGTAAAGGTTTCTTTTCCTTTAAGAGGATATGCATGTGTACAATAAGGAAAAGAAATGAGTTATGGCGTGGGATTCTATTTATTGAATCAATTTGTCTCTTAGGGTTCTAACCACACTTAATATCTTTTATCACTGTATTCATTTTCAGGAAAGACACATGTTTTCGGTCATTGTTTTGACAAAAGTATCTCAGAAAATAGCTCATGTTTATCATGCTGACTTATTATGCAAGTCTTAGACCGAGTGAGTTGATGTCACTGTATTTACTTCTCCCTCCGTTTCATTTTATGTATACTAGTTTGACTAGACACGGAGTTTAAGAATGTAAAGTAGACTTTGAATCTGTCTTAAACTAAAGGTATGCATAACATACCAAAAACACCCTTTGATCTTTTGTCTTAAAACATGCCATGTCATTCCTATAACGAACCCATAAGTTTAAACGGAGGGAGTACATATTTGGACACAAGGACCTGAAGAAGTAGGTTTTGGATTATGAGTTAGCTTGACATTTTTGGGCTCCATTATTTTTAATTTATGGACATTGTTCCACTTGACATGCATCATTTCTGTTATTTGACGATGCAAATAACATAAAGGCTTTGCCTTTTTTGTTTGCTACTCCATTGGTTAGATAGTAATGATAAATGGTTATAGCTTGATATAGATTGCATTTATATGACTCTGTTGACGAGATAACTTTCTTATTTAGTTGCTCAACTGTGCGATATTGAATTGGCAAAAGTTTTCTTGCATGATTTTGACATGGGAGCAAGATGGCATTTTAATTGAGTTGCATGGATTGAATTGGCAAAATCCCTAGTGCTGGGTAACTGTGAAATGTAATACTAGACAAAAAATCTAGCTTTATGAACAACCATGTCTATACTTTTAGTGTGTGCACTTACAGCCAGTTACATACTCCGCATGCTTGTATTTCACATGTCACATGGGCATCTTGGTTATGTACTCCTTTTAACTGCATCTTTTGTTTCCTGGAATGACACGATATGTATGGAGACATTCTTAGGAGGAAGAAGGGAGAATTGCACAATTGATTTTGATCCTCAACTTGACTAGCCAAAATTGCTCTCACTGTGTAGATTTTCGTTGATGAGGACCTGTACGGCCCTTAAATAGAAAGATGATGTATCAGAAGTCAGAGCAACTTATTTCCTTGTTTTGATGCTGAGTATGTGCATATTCTCGATCTTTAAGAAAAGGAAATGGTAAAATACATTTGCATTCTTCAGAAAAGAAAATGGTACAAGTATTTCTCTTTCTTCTTCTTGCTTTGTATGAGTGGCTTCTCCTTTTTCATTTTCTTAACAGGTCAGTTTCTAAATATAGAGTGTCATGGATGACTTCCTAGAGATTCCTTTTCTTTTTATCCTTTAGCTGTATGAGAACTGATTCGTTAGGCTGCTCTTCTATGTTTATGCACAAAATTATAAGTTGGCGTCAGGAGCAGAGATTACAATAGCAAAGAAGGAAAGAGAAACAATGGATACATTATTAGATTTCCAATCTGATGCATTAAATCAGATATTTGGTCATTCAGGGGAAACTTATGATGTTTAGTGATGTGCTCTTTCCTTAAGAGGGGAAGTTACGATTTAAGAAGTTCAAATCTGAGCTAATTGAAATGCATTTCAGAAATACTCTTCAGTTTTAAGCATTATACAGAGGCTCGGATGCGTGATGGTACATTGACCTTATAGTAATATCTTCAAACTCCTTCAGTTCTGTAGATCCACTGCCCTATATTTCAATCTTCTTCCCTTCTCTGACTTGCATTGGTTACTTCTCAGCAGTCTTGTGATGTTGCTTTATCTGAAATTTATTGTGATTTCTTTTTGGGTCAGAAAAGTATTCTGCTCTTCCTGAAAGCTATCAAGGACAGGTAGTATACTTGGCCTTGAGGTTCTGATACTGAATATTTTTGTTGGGCATCTAACCAGATAACAGTTTGTAATACCCAAAGTGTCTGATATGGCGCAGAGACATAATTTTTCAAAAAAATTTGCGGATGTGCTAATCAGACTCGGGTAAGCTAACCAAGGACCTGCACTTGAACTGGTGAAAGTGTTTAATTTTTGGGGTTGCTCGACGCCCACTGGATTTCACCTCTTTCTATAATGGTGACTAACTCATTTTTGACACCTGACGTTCCTAGAGGCATACCATCAGAAAAACTTCCTTGACTGATTGGGTAGATCAAGAAAACTGTGGTAGCAGCTGCAACAGGAGCTGAATATGCAACAGCAATCCAAGGTCACATACCCAGATGGAAGCTAAGCTCCCACTCACGACCCATGCCAAGTAAGAAGTGTAGAATGTATCATTCTTTCTGGTGTACGCATCTTTGGCATACTAGATAGCTTGGGGGTTTTTTGGCTCTGTAACTTGAGTAACCATAGCCTTTATATATACATACAATATACATTCACCAATACTATGGGCCCCTTTTTGGGCTATAGAGAACTCAAGATCTGAATCTACTGAGATACCCATTAACCAACTCCAACATTTGTTGGCCCAAAATTGAGTAATATGGTTTGATATAGTTTTGTGGATTGAAAAAAAAATTACATGAAAAAATTGGTCAATTCTATTATCAAATAATGTTGTGAATTCTTTTTTACAAGAAGAAAGAATTTTATTTTTTTGTCCAAACGGCTCTAATAAATATAATTAAGTATATTAAAATCAAGTAGTCATAAGTATATTAAAAATATAATTTCTAAAAATAAATTAAATTATAAATCAAAAGACTTTTAAAACTTGTGATATTATTTAATTGAGTTTACATTAAAATTAAATCATGATTTATTATTAGATTTATTTATTTTTATATTAAGGTTATGAATTTAAGTTAGTTAATTTAGTGTTTTTTTAACAAACAATGTAGAGATTTGAAGAAGGAAAAATAAATAAGAAATAGAAAATGACAAATAAAAAATAACGAAAAATAACACATGAATATTTTTTTGGACATATTTTTTATCTTTTACGCTCTACGAAGACAATTTCAGATTTTGTTGATAAATCGCATTTAGCGAATGCATTTTATGCCTTTCCTTTCCTTCCTTGTTGTCCCTCTTAATAACATTTGTGGAACTACAAATTTGCATATATGCTCTCTTATTAAACAAGAACTTCACATTATTATTACATATATTACACACACTTAATATTTTTACTATGCCAAATTAAGGAATCAGACTTATCCCAATATAGTTATAGAGATTATTTTGTGTCTTGCTATTTTGTTGTCTGTTTTTCTTATAATCTTGGAGTGGGTACTTCCTTTTTGAGTTGTGTGTTTTTTGAAAATAGATTTTCTAGTTCGTAAAAGTAGTCGTAAAGTCTGTGTACATCCTCTACCCTCCACTGACCCTATTTGTGAGATTACACTAGATATGTTATTGTTATTACTTATATATATACTTTTCAATATAGTTAGTGATTTTTTTGTATCTTGCTATTTTGTTGCCTCTTGTTTCACAATGTCAGATACTTTCTTTTTGCATCAAGGGTTTATTGAAATAGACTTCAAATCCTTGTAAAAGTAGGGATAAAATTTACGTACATTATTCTACTTTTCTTAGATTTTATTTGTAAAATTTTACTGCATATATTATTATTGTCATTACTTATATACTTCTTATTAAAAGGATAATCCCAATGTTTTGTATGCAACCACAAGATAAAATGAATGTCTTATAACGTGTACAACAAACCAAGAACGTTAACGAAGACAAGACAAGACAAGTAGCTATAGCTATTTTTATTTTTATTGGTTAAGACAAAATTTGGAAGTAGGTGTTTCTTGTGGTCATATAGTTTCTCTATATTATAATCTATACGTTACTACAAATTGCCACGTCCATACCAAACTTTTATCTTATGAACTTTATCAACAAGATTGTGACTTCATATATACAATAGGGGCGGAAAATTAGTATTTGAAATTTATGAATTTAAGACTAAACTATGTGTATATCGGAAACTTAGTACACCAACGTTTCTTTGACTTTTAGTATAAAAATTAAAATTTGATAAGCGTTGGGCGAAAAATTGATCTACAATTAGCCCTAGCCCTAGTCCATCTTAAATCATCCAACCTCAATGAACGAGTTAATAACCCAAAATTAATAAGCCTATTTTAATCCGTTTAAATTTAACTCAATCTACCCAACAACCACTTGTCAAACATCTATTAAAACCCCACATTCTTTGAATTGCTTCTTTAGCTTAACTTGTCTCTCTCTATATATATGGAGTACATATAAATATTTCTTCTAATACATACCTTTTTTTTCATATATAATTACTAGCCAAATCCATAACATAGCTAGCTAGCCATATTATTCCCTAATAATTACTAATGGCTCCAACTTCTTTATGTTGCATCTCCAACACTGTTTGTGTTATGGGTTCTTCTACTCAGTTCGGCTCAAGCTTGATTATTCGGCTACTCGAAAAGGGCTTCACAGTCCATGCAGCTATTCAAAATCATGGTTAGTTTTTTTTTCTTTTTAAATTCACCAACAATTAGATTAATTGATTTTTTTTTTTTTTGAAAACTAGGGTAAGAAATTGATAAAAGAAAGATATCGTCATGTCTAATTCGTTGTTCTTAAAGAGATATTGCCTATATTCTCTTTGGGGAAAATATTGAACAAAGCTTTCGTATATTTGTAACTTAAAAATACTCTAGGAGAGTTCATACTTCGTATATTTATAAAACTCTTTTAGCGATGAATTATCAGACAAATTTATTAGCTATGAGTTATATATCGACAGATTCACGATTGTATTGAGATATTGTGTAGGTGATGAAGTTGAGTTGATGTCAATATGTGACAAGAAGAGATTGAAGGTTTTTTGTTTGGACCTTTTTGATTACCATAGCATAATTGATGCTTTGAAAGGGTGTTCTTGTCTTTTTTACTCCTTTGAACCTCCCAAGGACCACTCCACTACTTATGATGTATGTTCTCTCCTTTCTCCTTTCATTTTTTTCTCCCCATTATGCCCTTTTCATGTCTAAATGTTACAATTTCATTACTTATAATGATTTGATTATTTATAATCTTGCGTTATGTGATCGATCTCATCTAAAAATTTAAAGTTTTTAAAAGAAAATAGATGAATTACTTAGTTTTGGATAAACAATGCTTTCTCGTAAATTATTTGAGCCTATATATATATATATGCCTTGTGCGTTCTCATATAGAGTTGAAGTTATATACATTATCAATATTCTATACATGCATTATGAAAGATTAAAGAGTAAGAAAATAAATTATAGCTTCAATAAACGGTCTTGGAGATTTTTATAATAATATGTTGTAGTAAAATCTTATTTTTGAATAATTATATTTTTTGCGTTTCAAAACAAATATTTCTTTAACTCGTTTCATGCCCATTAAGTAAAAAAATAAATGTAAGATATAGTTTATTGAGGTAATCATGTTTATTAGATGTCTATTGAAATGCTCACTATTAAGAAGAAACAACTCTTTACTAATATATGTAAGGGTATAAATGGAAATAATTACTATTTTTTGTCTTGAATTTTTAAAGCGGACAGAAAAGTATTATAAGAAGAAGAACATTAGTGTAGAATGATTTGGAAGATCTAAATAGTTGGTCAACTAATTAATTCAAGTTGTCCTGTTTAGTTAAGCTAATAATGAAAAGTTTGGTGTCCACATTTTTTTTGATGTCTTTTTTTTTTTTTTTTGGATTTTCATAAAAAAAGAAAATCAATTTGGGACTAAAGCTTTTCAAAGGGTGGATTAAGAATTTAAAGTTAAATTTTTTTTAATGACTTACAATTAGATATTTATAGTAACTATTTAATGAGTTTCTAAATTACTCAATTTACGTGAATTTTTATTTTTTTTAATTATATTTTTTCATTTTTTAGTACTAAAAAACGATCTCCGGAGATCGGTTTCTATTCCGTAGAATTCGTTAGTTTTTCAGTCCAAGAAAAATGAACAATTCCTGCCTAATTGGGCTTCCCCAATAGAAGTTTGGTGGGCTAATTTCATGTGTCCTCGTATGAAGGCGTAGAGTAGCTGATTAGAGTTATACAAGTACATATCAGTACTACGGAAATTAGCTATGAGGGAAGTTATATTATGTATTATTTTATGCAAGATTTTAGTTACTGATGTATTAGTTATGCATGTTAGTAAATTGCAAATCATATGTTGTATTAATTTAATACATAGTAAAAGCATACTACCAAACATAGTAGTATTACTTGTACAAAATTTAATACATGAATAACTTATCTCTGGCTAACAAACGACCCCATGAATCATGATCAATATTTACGTCAAAACACATGATATTAACTACGATTAGTGTTGAGTTTATCCTATATCAGTTGTGGGATGGGGATTTTGTATGCTAATGTGATCTTGGCAATCTTCACTTACTTTTTATGGTTGAATTAAGCTCAATATCTATTTATTATCATGATATCATAGTCAGATTCATCTCAATTCTTGATTTACACGAATTTAGGCCCATACCTACATTATGGTGTCCATACTCCAACTACCTATATATATATATATATATATTGGTTTGTGAGGGTATACGTGTGCGAGCATGCTATTCATGAAAGTCTTACCTATAGAGTAAGTAGGGCAGGACCGGGACTACTTTAAAGGAGAGATTCCTCTTAACCATCGGTTGACTTACTCCCAATCCTGTGCGAAACAAAAGTCCTGACAAAAATGCTTTCATAGAATCTTTTACTTCAATAGTAGATATCACCTTTGCATGAACTAGTTTATGAGTTGAATTTGGCGCAAAGTCCATTTCGTATCAAATTAATTATCATATTTGCCAAATTATTCTTTTATACTTACAAATAATGTAATTATACAAATTGAATATTTAATGAAAAATGTGCAGGAATATATGGCAGAAATAGAGGTAAGGGCAGCACATAATGTATTGGAAGCATGTGCACACATAGATACTATAGAAAAAGTTGTATTCACTTCCTCAGCAACAGCAATTATTTGGGGATTTGATGATAAAAAAACTTTATCTCATGTTGATCTTGATGAAAAACATTGGAGTGACATCAATTTTTGTCGTAAATACAAGGTATGTCAACAACATTTAAATTATTTTTTCTTCAAAATTTATGTGGTATATTTTGATAGGACACGGTTTTCCTATTTAACGGGACCTACGATGTGAATCTGAGGGCAAGTGCACATATAATCAATTTTGGGACTCGTATTTAAAGCATAATCGAAGTTTTATAAGTTTTTATAATTTTATCCACTTCAGAGTCAACTTCAAATAAATATGATTGAGGTTGTAAAAAGTCGCGTCTGAAGTTTCAAATTTTTATCTAATGAGCAAATGCACATATAGACAATTTTGTGACTCTCATTGAAGGCATAACTGAACTTTTATAAGTTTTTGTAACTTTAACCACTTCAAAATTAACTTCAAACATATATAAGCGACTCAAGTCACAAAAATCCACATATGAAGTTTTATTTGTTTTCGTAACTTTAACCACTTCAACTAACTTCAAACACAGGCGATTAAAGTCATAAAATCCACATATGAAGTTTTATTTGTTTTTGTAACTTTAATCACTTCAAAACTAACTTCAAACATAGGCGATTAAAGTCACAAAAATTCAGATATGAAGTGTTATTAGTTTTTGTAACTTTAACCACTTCAAAACTAACTTCAAACATATGCGACTAAAGTCACAAAAATCCACATATGAAGTTGTATTAGTTTTTGTAACTTTGACCACTTCAAAATTAACTTGAAACATAGGCGACTCAAGATAGAAAAATCCACATATAAAGTTACCATTTTTATTTGAACTTAGACATATTGTTTGTGCATGCAAGCAAACTTCAAACATTATTATTTGATACTTATTAATTAATAAAAGTTGTTTTTATTCATGGACAGTTATGGTATGCTTTATCAAAAACACTAGCAGAGAAAACAGCATGGGCTTTAGCTATGGATAGAGGGATAAACATGGTGTCAATAAACTCAGGATTATTAATGGATCATGATTTAAACATCAAAAATCCTTATCTAAAAGGAGCTAAAGAGATGTATGAAAATGGAGTTTTTGTGAGTGTTGATGTTGATTTCTTGGTGGATGCACATATTTGTGTCTATGAAGATGTGTCAAGCTATGGTAGATATTTGTGTTTTAATCACATCATTAATACAATTGATGATGCAATTAATCTTGCCAACAACTACAAGTTATCCCCTTTGCCTTCTTCTCCTCCAAGGTACTTTCTCCGTCCACTTTTAATTGTCACGGTTTCCATTTTTAGAGTCAAATGATAAGTTTTTTTGACTAATATTTTACGAATGTATTTTTTCATCATATTGATATGCAAAAAATACAATTTATAGTACTTTTCGTATAGTTTTTGAATATCTCAATTTTTTTTTAAAAAATATCGAATTAATGTAATATAATTTCACTTTAAAAATTAGTCAAATCGACTTTAAGAAACGCAACATGACAATTAAAAGAGGACAGAGGGAGTATATATATGTCTCTCATTTTCCCTCTCCCTAAAAATATATTTTGTTTTGTTAGTTTTATGTAACGGTATTTGACTAGACATTTATGAGTTCAATTAGAAGAAAAGAAATAATAACCCCGGCCATTTCCCATGGATTTTCTATTGATTTTCATCGAAAATTTCAAATTACAAATTGTGTTTAGATGAGAATGTCCAAGGACGAATCAACAAGAAACGTTTGTGGGAAATTCATAGAAGAGTATTCAAATATATATATATATATATATATATATATATATACCCTCTCTTGTTGTAATGAATATGGAGTTTTGCATGGAAACACAGAGGTGGAGCTAAAATTTTAATTTTATGAAAGATTTTAGAATAATTATTTAAAATATTAATAATTAGATTTTAAATTTAATATTTGTATATAGTTAATAAATTTTCTAACATAAATATTACTCTGTTTTAAAAGTTATTGCATTCAAAGAAACTCATATTTGGACATTTACCTCCGTCCTACTATTCTAGTTGCATCCCTATTTATTTGAATATTGGATAGAAAACTCTAAAATATAGAATAGATGGCATGACATAAAAGAGAAAACATTCATTGATCAAATATTATATTAGTGTTCATTTTTGAGGATATGGATTTATTACTAACATATTTTATTTTATTTTCCTTTTTTGATTTGATAGTTTTGAGAAGGATTCAAAGATAATCCAACAGAGGATATGCAACAAGAAATTGAACAAAATCATGATCAAGAAGATTGATTGGCGCAAAATCGATATATAAAATTAAAGCTCGTATTTATTAAAGATATTATAAAAAGTGATTGAATTCACAAGAATTAGGATAATTGTTTGTTAGTTGAGAAAGATAAATTACTAATTGAAAATTCGAATAGTTTGTGGAAAATCAAGAAGTCTTCTTAGTTGTTGTAACTCTATTTAGTCATATTTGGCTTTTAATAATAATATACATTAATATTTTCATTGCTTCTACGAGTGTTGATTTAATAAATTCACTCATTCCTAAATTAATTTTCTATGAATCAATATTTTTATTAACTTGAAATAGCTCTTTTGATATAAATACATATTACTTATAGATGTATTATGTGATTTAGAAGTTTTGTGATTTACATATATCGAATACTTATACTTTCAAAATATAAAAGAGCAATGAAAATACATTTAAACTATAAAAGATACTATAACTCTATTTTATTGGGATTTAATTAGACAATATTGTGAGAAAATCCATATTTAATAAAGTATGAATTTGTTGATATTACTTATGACCGAGCAAAGCGTGCATAAATTGACTAATTCAGAGATAAAATACATTCTTGATTGTCCTACATTTGCTCAGTCACTCTAGAAAAAAGAAATCTATTTTTTCACATTTAGAATAATATTGTTTACTTTTTTGTTTACCACACAAAATCAATATAGTTTTAAGGCATCATTTATGGATCTCGCAGTACTAAGATAACTTTTTCGCTTTACTTTCTTCAATAGAAATGTTGACGAGCTCCATACAAAACTCATCATCACCATCACCATTACCATCACTACCACCATTATCATATTCCGCTCCACCTTTAATTATCACATTCATTGTCTTTCTAGTCCTTTTTATTATTTTTTTCACCATTTTCTTTTGTAGATGTTTCATGCAACATATACTAGACTCATGGTATATTACCGTAGCTGGATATCCAATTTGTCCAACAAAAAATGATAAAGGTCTTGATCCATTAATTATTCAATCATTTCCAACATTCATCTATTCAAGTGTACAAGATTATGGTGAGGGTAAATTTGGAATTGAATGCGCTATTTGTTTGGTAGAATTTGTAGACAATAGCTTTATTCGTTTGTTAACATGTAACCATGTGTTTCATCAAGAATGCATTGACTATTGGCTTAAATCACACAAGACATGCCCCGTATGTCGTGCGAACCTCGACTCAGTCCAGTGCACTAAGCATCAGTCATGTATGGAGTCTAGGAGACAAAGCACGAGTAACGAGGGTGAGTCATCAGAAAATACATGCAACATGATAATCAATTACGAAAACATCATTTATAATGATGAAAAAGGATGCAATAGTGGAACGACAACGACGATGACACCGTCAACAGAACGTGTTGAATTACGAGAGAATGGTGAAAAATTCACGAGATCACGATCCACGGGGCACTCTATAATTATAATTAGGGAAAATGAAGATAGGTTTACTATGAGATTGCCTCAACATGTGATAAAGGCAAAAAATATGAAAGGGCATAACACAATGAGAAGTTGCATCAATTTTGGAGAAATGAATAGCAAAACTATTAGTGGAAATTGTAGGTTTGGTGAAGTTTTAAAGTTATCCAGTTTTCTGGACAAAGTATGATTTTTTATTTTTTTTAAAAAATTAGCTTGATATTTTTGCAATTCTTTTTCTCTAAATAATGATAATCTAGAAAAGAATGGATAGATTTACAGAAACACAATAGTTTTTATTTGTACTAAATATTTGTAAATATTTGTTTGTGAATCCAGTTACCACTAATATATTATTTGGTCGAATAAACATATATTACTAACTCTTTATTTGTTTATTATATTACTTCATTATGCTTTGTAACTCGTATAACTTACAAGTACTCCCTCCGTCTCATTTTATATGTCACCTTTTCATTTTGCACTTGCATTAAGAAATGATGCAATATTACCCTTCTACCCTTATTTAATGTTTTCTTAAGTCAACTTTATTAATAAATGACAAGATTAATTAACTATTCTATCAAGGGAATAATGGACAAAATATGGTAATTTATGCATAAATTTTATAAAATGGCAAGGATGACATATAAAATGGGACGGAGGAAGTATAACTTTTTCATAATAACTTACTCATTTTAGTACCCTTCGTTCAATATTAGATGAACACTTTCTATTTTACACGATGGTTAAGAAATCTTTAATAGATTGACCAACTTTATTATTTTGCCTTTTGTTCATACTCATTCTATCCACTTTTAATTGTCATGTTTCACTTTTCGAAAGTCAATTTGACTAATTTTCAAAGTTAAATTATATTACATTAATTCGATATTTTAAACAAAAAATTTAGATATTAACTATAGAAAAAATACTATAAATTCCAACTCAATAGCATCCTATTTATTATGTAAAATTATTTTTTTGACAAGAACAAGAATGTTTTATTAAAAATATCGAAACCATAGGACAGTATTATCTAAATTTTTAGATACAAAACCTTTGAAAAGCAAAAGTCAAACAAACAAACAATATAATATTATCTATACATAAATATAATAACTTATTATCTAATCCCAACTTCTAACTTAACCCATTTAGTCCTTCCATTTTTTTCTTGTTTCAATTTTCACCCTCTAACTTTACATTATTGCTCTTTATAGACGAAAGTTATCAAACACTGGCCTTTTTGTAAGAAAGGCACTAGTATTTTTTTTAGTAATTGTAAGAACTAAAGTTGTATATATTTTGTGTATATTAATTTTAGTACTTAATATTCTATAATTAGTCCTCCCATTGGGGACCTATGTGGAATTCCTTTTCTTCGTTTGGACGTTCTGTAATTAACAGAAGTTGGAGGGGGCGTTGACGGAATAAAACTTTGCACCTTGTTGATGGTGGTACTTCTATATCGACCATGGTTGTTGCGGCTGTAAGAGTCATCGGAGTCCGATGCTATCGCCTTTAACCGCCTCTTTGCTGATAAGTCCCTTGGTTTCTTAATGAAGTTCTTTGAGGTCCCAATAACCTGCAAAAATCGAGTTGATATCGACTATATAAATCATTTTGTTCTATTTGGACCAATTCAATTCATATAATATGTTATTGAATGTCAAAGACATGTAATACTCAAGATTTGAGTGTCATTTCCAAATTCGAGTACAAAATAAATGCAAGAAAGGGTCGTTGACTTTTGGTTGCTTGAATTCTTCAAATATGATGTTAGACTTGTGTCAGATCCTCAAAATGCTAAAAAAGGTTATTTTCGGAGGATTTGATATAGACGAGTGAAACAACAATTTTGGAGAATTTACGTATAATAATTGAAGTTTCAATTCCTAACAACTTTTGAAATTTCCAATTTTTTTAAAAAAGTTGATTATTTATGCCAAAATTTTCCTATCAATAGACCAATAAATGTGAGTGAAATTTCCACACCTCCATTTAATACCAAACGACCATTAAACCAAAATATACCTTGAAATATACGCAATTCAAGATTCTTGGACACGCCCAATTCAATTCAATGCCATTAAAAAGTCAAATAAATGCAAGAAAATTTGGCAAAGGAAAAAAAAAGTTTCTCTAGAAGAGCATTGATGTCTTATGTTAAGATGGAAAGAATCTTTAAAAATGTCAACGAGTGCGTGTCAAGATCCTCAAAAGTATCACATTTTTAAAGAATTTGACAATAAAATTTGTAAAGAGTCTAAACAACATAACCGTAAGGTGTTTGTTGCATCCTCCAAAAAATGCAAGTGTATGTGTCGGATACTCCAAAAATGTTGTATTTTGGAGAACCCAAGTGCAATATTTTTGGAGAATTCGAGCAGATGTGTTACATCCTCCAAAATAAAAATGCCATTAAGAGTCAAATAAAGGCAAAAAAATTTGGTCAAGGGAAAAAAGTATGTTACTATATTATTCATCAAACGTTATGCACTTCTAGATAGTCTCACACATGTGAGATATCATTTTTTAAGCATTCGAGGAATATTGATTCTATGCATTTTCAGACAATCTGACATATATGCCATTATTTTTGAAGAATTCGAGTAACGTCGATTTGAAATACCTTGCAACCAAGAGAGCAAAAATTGAAGGAATCAAGAAGGGTCCTTTCACAAACTTGACATGTATTTGTGACACCTTTGCCTGGCCTAGGTTGTGGCCTTTCATTCAAAAAGACTATCTTAGCACTGTTGATAATGTATGTTTGGACTAAAGAAATGTCCAAATACTTTTGAATCTCATTCACCCTTATCACATCATGGTATGATGACCTCCTTATCTGTCCAACAAAAAATAGAGCACCCAAAATCGATCATTTCATAGTTTCTAAAAGAGTAGTTCAGTGTACTAAATTCTCGCTATAAATTAAAAAAAAATGTTTTGTATATATAACAGGATTCGATTAAATCCTAATTATAGTGTAAATGTGTTAAGAAGTATACTTGAGTATTTATATAAATTGTTGAATTCCCTTAACAGATGCGGATGAACCTCTATAATATTTTCGATACAGACCACAAGTTTTATGTGTAAAAATCTACTAAAAATTACAGCAACTAGTATGTCTGAACTCATAACTTTAAAAGTACAAAACGGATTCAATTGCTAAAAATCTAAAATGTTGAAATTTATAGTGCAAAGGCAAATACACCATTAGCCCATGATAGAATTTCTGGCTCCGCCACTATTTACACTATGTAACCATTGAAAAACATATCACAACTAAAATGGTGAAAGAATCAAAATAAGTCACACTCATTAATGTTTGCATTAGAATAGACTGTCTACATCATACTCTTTAGAGTACGATCCTTTTTCAAACCCAAACCCTACGTAAATACGGAAGACTTTATTATAATTTATGAAATAAGATAATATACCTGAATGGCAATATGGTCTTTGTGATTAGATAAACAGAGAGAACAAAGAGGGCCATTAATACAATCAAGACAATACATATTGCATTCACTCTTATGAGAATCAATATGTAACTTGCATTGAACAAAAAATCTTTCTTTAAGCAATGGCTTTAACCATGGTGGCCAACTATTTTCTTCTTCATCAGGTCCTCCAGCACCCTATACCCAAAAAAAAAAAAAAAAATTGTCAATAACAAATTTAAGAAAAATATTGAAGTTTGGTTAGTATTTGAAGATACTTTCTAAATTGAAAAAAAAAAACTGACCAATTTTTGAGGTGAAATTTCTTATCATTTATAAAATTTCAATTTTTTCAAGCGAAATGCATGTCCAAATATACGACTTAATTTTCCGATAACATTTTTGAATTTCAACTTCAAAAACTTATTTTTTTTAAAAAAAGTTTCAATCAAATCTATGTCCAAACGCCTACGAAATCAATGAAATTAGATGAGTAAATTTTTTTTCTACTCACAAGATTTACTTTTTCAAGAGGAATGCACGTTCAAACACAACTTCAATTTTTTTTTTAAATTTCAATCCAATCTATATCCAAACACCTAAATCAATGATAAGTGAATTTTTGAAATGAGTTTTCCAAATTCGAAAAAACATTAAGTGAATTTTCTTTCTCCCCTCACAAAATTTCAATTTTTCAAATAAATGCATGTTAGACACAACTCTAATTTCCATATAATGTTTCTGTCATGCGTGAATTTAAATTAATCGAACTCCGATGCAGATATCAGACAGCAGATAGGACAAACAAAAACATAAACTTTTAGATACCATTTCTAAAAACTTAAACTTCAAAACTCTGTTTTCTCTTCAAGTTTCAATCAAATTTATGTTTAAATGCCAATGAAGTTGATAAAATAATGAAAAAGAGACAAAAGGGGTTTTGGGATTTAGTTGAAATTTACCATAATTCTTCTGTTCTTGTGTTTGATTTCAAGGATTGTAGAATCTTGATTATCAATCGCCAGTTTGAAAGACTACTTTTTTTCAGTACTAAATTTGAAGCTCTGTTTTTTCTTCTATTTTAGAGAGAGAAAGGTGTGTATGATTTTTGGGATTTTTAGGTGGTGAGAGTGAGAAAATGGAAGGGTACTTGTAGTGGGAGGGGGTGGGGTGGTGTTAGGGCGCGTGGGTGGAAAAAATTATTTAATATTGTATTTTTTTAAAAAAAAAAAAAAGGAAAAAAGTTTCTCATACAAAAAAAAATATATTTTTGGTTTTCCTTAGATATTTGATATTCGTATTATAGTCTGAGAGGCGAATTCAGAGAGTAGCAACTAGCAAGGAGTTTATTTAAACTCTTCTGAATTACATGATATATGTAAGGTATTTGTATATATACATATTTTGAAATTAAAAAAAAATATATATTTAAACCTCTGTAACTTAAGATTAGAGATTGGCTTAATATAAGAGTTCAAAATTCACCTTGAGAATTAGTTTATTGGTTGATTTTGAATCTGGATACACCACTGATTATAGCTTAACTGAATTTGAATTCAAGTTAGTAAACTTCACATTGCATTCGAGACATTTTAAATCTACGTAAAATTTATTAAAGAGAGAACCAACCTCCATCTCTCCTTTTCATTTTCAATGTGTTCTTTTTTCTTTTTAAATTTAATTATTTAATATTTGATATGATTACAACTAATCTTCCATTGCGTAGGATTTATTAAGAGAGATACGACTCCATCTTTCCTTACAATTTTCATGTCACTTTCAATGTGTTTGTTTTTAAATTCTATTTGGTATTTGGTATTTGATGTTTGGTAATTGCTCTGTATTGATTTGATTTGAATTTGCATCTAAAATTTGTTAAAGAGAGAACGAACCTACATCTTTCTTTTCAATTTCCCTGTCATTTTCGATGTGTTTAATATCATTAGTTTATTTGTTGTTTGATACGTGGTATATATTGATTTAATACAAATATGCATCTAGGATATATTAAAGAGAAAACGAACCTCCATTTTTCTTTTCAATTTATTTTTCTTCTTCTTTTTAGTGTATTTGAATTTTAATATTTGCTGGTTTGATTAACTTAATTTCGTATCGTCTAAAATTCATCAAAGAGAAAAGTATTCTCTATTGAAATTTTACATATTCTAATAACTTGAACATTAAATTTCCATTTTTAAATGAAGAGATTCTAGATTAGCTAATTATTTTGTGGGTGAAAATTCTATCTCGTACTGCCTGCCTCATTTCTCAGTAATCATTTTCAATTGTTACATATTATTCCTTAAGGCATTTAATTCCTCCTTTTTAAGAAATATATATTGTATTAGTTGTAGTTCACAAAATAATCATGACCTAATATTTTTTTTTTAAAAAAAAAAAACATATTATTATTTGGGTGGGGGGATTTCAATAGTGAGTTGGCATATTATTCTCTTCTTTTTGTAAATTTGGTATCTTTACTCCATTATTGACCATTAAGAAGTTGTTAAAGTAGGCATATAGTATATAAAATATGAAGAACAAATATTCTTCGCAATCTTATATTAACCATTGTTTAAATTAGGAATATCTCTTCTAATTAATTACTTCATTTATTTTATCCTTTTCCTTGAAAGAAATTTCTAGTTTAGAGGACCATTACCTAACATTTGTTTTAGAAAAATGTATGAAAATATCAAATAAAATTGTCACCACTAATTAAATGCAATTGTCCAAATTGACATGTTTATTTGTTGAGCAAATTAATAACCACATATTTATTTTATTTTTTGGTTTTAAAAGTTGGCCATTCGAATCAATTCTTTAGTTTAGGTCATTGATTAAGAAAATACTATATTTCCTTTTCTATCTCAATAGTTTGTGGTTTGTGACAGTTCAATCCACCTCATGAAAATAAAAGATGTCAATTATTGGTGCAATTTGCTCATTTATTTAGCACTTAATTATAGTTATTAAATCTTAAGGATAATATCATTTTGGTCCTTCAATTATAAGTACATTATAATTTTAGTCCATATGATATTTGAGTAAGCATTAAAAAAAAGCTAAATAATTTGATGGATCCTTATATTTATATGAATTTGTATTCAGGACCCTTCTACTTAATCATTTGTCAACTAAACTCTTAAACTCAATGAAACTCAACATTTTAAATTCCTTAGCTTTGTTTGAACTTCAAACGCTCAACAAAAATAACATATCATTATTCAGTTCAAATGACACATCCTCATCCAAGTCTGGATTTTAAATGACACAACACATATATATTTTTTTTTAAAAAAAAAACAATCTTTTCTTATTTTTCACTTCATTCTCCTTTAACCACCTCTCTCTCCATTTTTTACATTACATCTCACCATCACAACTTTCTATCCTCTCCATTATCACCACTTTCCTAAAATCATACAAATCACCATTCTTCTCTATATTTTCATCTTTCATAACTCTGTCATTTTTTAATCACTTTGCCCCTCACTTGAAACATCTCAATATATCATAATATTTGTATACAATTCTACACAACACACTTCATCTGATTTCACAAAGACATTTAACAATTACTTTTTGTCCACCAAATTTATAAGATCTATCACCTCACAAACTATAGCACAATTTCATTTTTAATTTGGGGAAGAAAGAAGGTGAAAAAAAAGAGAGAAGAAGAAGCTGAAAGCCGTGGGGAAGGGGAGAAAGAAAGAAATGAGGGATTGGGTCAGTGGGAAAGAATGGCGAGGGTGATGACAGAAAGAGGAAAACAATGGTTGTCATATAAGCTTGGTCAATGGTCAGAGAGGTTTAATATGTTGAATTTTATTGAGTTTAAGTGTTTAGTTGACAAATTGTTAAATAAAATGATTCATAGTTCAAACTCATATAAGTTTAAGGGTTTACCCAACTATTTCGCCATAAAAAAAAAGCTAAAGGATTAATGCACTCCGTTGCTTCTCCTCCACACTTCTTACTCTTTTTTTGTTTTTTTGTGCCAAAAGTTAATTCAATTTTCGAAGAATTCGAATGGAATTTTGCAAATTCTTCTTGAATTGAAAGATCATGTTTGAGTTCTTCGAACATATTTGAAGTTAAACCTTCAATTAGTTGATGCATTTATTTATATCCATTTGCTTGTGAATATGCATAATTTTTTCATAAATATTAACTGTCTTCGTCACGTAATTTCTCATATAGTTACTTAAAATTTAAAGATATTATAATTCTATAAATAGTCAAATAACATATTTTCTACATAAATGGACGATAAAAAAATTATGAATGCATTGGGTGTGAGAGGATAGATATAATTCTTAGCTAGAGTCTCGAGTTTGGACTCTGAAAATTATGAATGCCTTGGTAGATATCATTTTTTTCATTTAATGAATCATACCGTACGGATGACAAAATTGATTTAGTTTATACATGTTTAGATGTAAATATATATATACATATATATATATATATATATATATATATATATATATAATGTGTCAATGAAAAATGAAATAAGTTAATTTATAATTCCTGAAGATGATATATATCTTGTTCAATTTTTTCTTTTCTTTTTTTTTTTTTTAGATGACATAAGAATCTTTAGTTTTCTATTTATTAATTTATTATAATATTGGAAGGCCTACAATTTGTTAGTTATAGTCAATTTTTTCTCTAATAACATCATTTCTTTGGATATATTTTGACTGCAATAGAAATATAAATATAATATGAAAATCAGTTCTAGAAAAACATAGCCTTTATAGTAAATTTTTTTTATATTTTTATATAGAAAATGACAATTATAAAAAGGTCTGATTAGGATAGATATGTTATTTTTTTTTGCCAATTTCCAAGAGAATGTTTTTAGAGCTCAATAATTGGGGTGGCTTATCTAAAGTGTCAACATAACAGAGTGGGAGAAGTACATTTAACATCATAAGCCAGATATTATCCAATTCATCAAGTATAGTTGGTATAATAAGAATCAGAATTTGTTGAATTTTTTTTGTGTAATTGTTATATTTTAGTTCGTATATAAACCAGATCTGTAATGATAATTTTTGGGTACATCTATTGGTGTGGTGGATAGTCTTTTGGGTTGTTTATAGACAAAAAAAATTGTTGATATCTTTTTGGTAAATGAGTTGGTGAAAAAGTTCGTTAATAATTTTTTGTAGATTATTATGTGTAATTGATCGTATACTTGGTAGATGATTTGGTGTAATTGATAGGGTATATTATTTCTATTATTATTATTATATAAAAAGGTGAAGACCAATGGCATTTCCGAAAATCTAATATGATTGAAGCTTAAAATAGTAATTGCAAGACTATTATCAATTTTTTTTAAAAAAAGAAAAGAAAAGAAAGAGGAATAGGAATAGTAGAAAGAGAAGACCCAAAGCAATAGCGTCATCTTCTTAAAATCGATCGGAAAGAAACCCAAATTGCACACTTCATTTTCTTGGGATCAAAAGTCGCCGCTTCATCTTCTTGAAATCGAAGAGAAGACCCAAATTGTACAATTTTATCTTCTTGAAATTGAAGAGAGAAGACCCAAATTGTACAATTTTATCTTCTTGAAATTGAAGAGAGAAGACCCAAATTGTACAATTTTATCTTCTTGAAATTGAAGAGAGAAGACCCAAATTGCACAGCTTCATCTTTTTGAAAAAAAATCGAAGAGTCCCAGCTTTATCTTCTTGAAATCGAAGAGTCTTCATCTTCTTAAAATCAAGGAGTCGCCACTTCATCTTGAGGTATGATTTTCTTTTTACACACAAACAAAAAGAACGGAAGAGAAGGCCAAATCGCACAGTTCACAATTTTATCTGTACCTTTCCATTTTTTTCAATTTCAGATTCAATAAACAAGTTTGTTTAGTCTTTTGGTTCTTTCAGTTTCAGGTAAGTTCTTCATCAATTTCTTTGTCGTTCTCTCATATCTAGATTGTTACATAATTAGCTTGACTATTCTTCGACAATTTGCTGCAATGGTTTCTAGCATATCAGTCTCTCCTTCATTGCACATGGTGAAGGTCCAAAGTTGAGCAAATCATCTTGTAGTTGTTAGCTGTTGCTGACTCTTTTTGATTTTTGTGTTACAATGCAATTTTGTTGTTTATTTCTATTATATAGAAACGTGAAGAAGAGGACGACCACGGCAATAAAAGTTGTACAATAAGCTATATTAATTGTACATTAAAGTAGTGTACTTTATCATTACGTGTCAATTGGAGGTTGAATGGTCAGTCCAAGTGGCTTTTATTGCACCACATAATTCTACAATTAAATATTCTGTCATTTCACACTTACCTTCATTATAGATTCTAGAAATTACCCTACACTTAATTTCATTCCTTCAGGTATGCTCCTTTAATCTCTTTTTCCCTTCGTCTTCGGTATAAATCTTGTAATGACAACTTTTAAATTGTTATTGACTTTTTTTTAATAATGTGATTAAAACTAAAGAATAAAATTGAGACGAAGTAGCAAGCCATTCAATGTGTTCGAATTTCACATATATAGGTGGTCTTACGAATTAATAAGAAAATCAGACTTGGAATATAATTGTGTTTGAGATGAAACTAAAGGCTTACTGGTTAGAAATGTGTTGAACCTCCACTGTTTGTCTTGCTCATTTATCTAATTTTTTAACTCCAGTCACAAATTTTGATTACAATTATCAAGCGATGACCTTTTTTTTTTTTTTTTCACATTCCACCCGTTTTTTTGATTTTTGGTTCAATTTTGTGAATATTGTCTATCTTGAAATTTACTTTACAACCACATTATCCTTGGTAATTGTTTCTACATATGACATTTAAGATTATTTTTGGGGGTTATATATAAATGTCAAAGTTATGTAATTACATGACAATAAGAAAGATTAATACATTGCTGTGTACCAAATTAGCTCTATAAAGGCCTATGGGTTAGAAGTCGTGAATGAGATTGAACCAAGTAAAATGTTGGAGTGTTTTATTTGGGATCCAAGCCCAATTAGCATTTGGTTAAAAGGGAGAATGAGTTTGAAAGAAGAGTTTATGCATATTGAAGAAACGTTTGTTCCTTTCTTCTTCTTCTTCTAGAGTCTAATCTTCTCATCCTACTTCTTATCTATATCCTTACTTATTGTTACTTAGTGTTTTTCGTAGTAATTCAATAATTTAAGTGGTGTTGTGATAAATTGTTTGTCAAGGATTATATAATACTTGAATATTTGGTGTTGAGAATCCAAATTCGTTACATTCACAAAATATCAATGTAACATCTCACAATTTGAAATAACTAGGAAGAACCTAATAATTGGAAATAGTCATTTTTGGAAAGAATGAAATCTGAAAAATTTGTTTTAAGTTAGGAAAAGTGAGTTTTTGGTCAACTTCAAACGGCCATAACTCCTAGCTCAGGATGAGTTAGGTGTACTTCTAGATATGGTTGGAAAGCTCTTGTAATGATCTTTCCAACGCCGCTGAGTTTGCGCGATTCCGAGTTCGTATGAGTAAGTTATGCCCTTTGGAAGTTGGGCTGTTGGATTAAGGAAAGTCTAATCCGGATTTTGGAAGGGTAATTTAGTCTTTTCCTTACCTAATTATTCTAATTCGTTTTTAGGAGATTAATTGGGTCAAATCAGATTTTAATCAGTTTTAGAATTTGGAATTTCACGCTAGGGCTTGGAGAAAAGAGAAAAGAGGAGGAAGGAGAACAGGAAGCAAGATTTGTCGAATTATTCAAGAATAGCTTGTAGATTTCGTTGGGGTGATTCCAAAAAAGGTATGTGAGATCACATAGCGTTGGGTTAGTTCATCCACGCGCCAATCATGATTTAATTCAGCGAAATATGTGTGATTTGAAAGTAAATCCTTTGAGTTCTTGATGAAAATCATTTGAATTTTTGTGGGTTGTTTTGTTGAAGTTTCTTGCGATTTGATTCATGTTTCCGAGTGTAATTTCGGTTTGAATCTATCATATATTGAGGGTATAAATGATCCTAAGTGTTTGGAGAAAGAACCATTAAAGTTTAGAGGGTTTAGAGTTGAAAAACGGAGAGGAAAAGTCGTCAAACACCTAGGGAAGGGGGTGGGGCATCGCGCCAGCCAGCGCCCCCCAAAGCAGTCCTTGAATGTGGGGCTCTAATGTGGGGCTCTGGGGCGACGCGCCAGCTAGAGCGCCCCAACTTGGTCCCTAAATCTCAAGGGCTGGCGCCCTGGGCCTTTCAGAGCACCAGGGACGCCAATTCTTCCCATTCTTCTCCCATCCTTTCGTACTTGTTCCTTAGTAATGTATCTATGTTTTCTAGTTGATTCCAACACTCTGAGGTACATCTAAACATTATGAAATCATCCATAAACATGAGATCATGAACCTTGAATCCATAATCCAATTCAAAGAAAGTTAAGATCAAAGTCAAGAATAGTAAGAGTCAAGTTAAGAGAAGTACTTAGAGTTTTCCAAAAGTCTTTTTCAAATGTTTTAACTTTGTTTTAAAATTTAAAGTTCAAGTTGAGTAAAGTGTAAAGAGTAAGTTTGAAGTTCGTTTCTTCAAAAGTATATGGGGACTAAGTATTCCCAAAGAGATTTAAAATGTTTTCACATTTAAATAAGAACGGAAACTGAGATTTCCAAGGAGCCTTCGGGCTAGTTTTCGGAAAAGAGTAATCGCTTTCTAAATGAAGCAAGAGAGGAAACTTTGATTTTCAAGATAGCCTTTGAGCTAAGTTTTTGAGCACTAATCTCAAATCACAGAAGAAGTATATTTTTTTTAAAACATAAGAGTTAGTATATTTTGGGAGTAGTATTGAACACCGAATTGGGGGCGAGCATGAGTTCAGATAACTCACGTCTCCATAAACTCATGTAGCCACCATGGGTAGAAAAAGGGTCATACTTTTTAGATGAACCCTTTTCACAATAGACTAGTGGATCCACTTAGTAGTTCAGGTCCTATACCTCTGGCCGGGTATAGGATGTGCTGGCAGCGTGAGGTAGATCGATGTATCATCACTATAGCTCTTATGTGATGATTGTCGGTTAAAGAAACTTCCACAGAAGTTATTGTATTTTTATATATATCAGTTTATTGTATTTTTACATGCATTTCAGAGTTATGTTGTATCCTTGTATATACACAGAGGTGACATCATGTTTTTAAATAACTTTTCTTTATATTGCACTTGTTTTAAACTGCTTTGTATTGAAATGAGTTTAGTTAAGTATTCATGAGTTGAGAAGAGCAAAGTGTTTTATTTCAGATTCCCTTTCAAGCCTATATTGTTTTAGCATTCCAACTCGCATACTCGTACATTCAATGTACTGATGCCAGTTGGCCTACATCTTCTTTCGTTTCATATATATATATATATATATATATATATATATATATATATATATATATATATATAAGAGCCTGAAATGTAGCAATGAAGAGTGAGTAGGTTATTGTATAAGTGAAGCCTGAGGTGTGTGATCTCTGTCTTTGGAATTTTCATCAGTTCATGGTTAGTTTCACTATACCCTCAACTAAAAGAAAAAGGATCCTTTTTCAGCTAGATCATAAGTCTCTTCACACATCCGCTATACCTAAGTTTCTATAATAGCAGGAAAGTTGTTTGTCTTACTAACTTTTGTGATGACAATGAATTACCTAGGATTGGAAATTCCAACTCTGTTCCTTCTGTCAATGAAGAAGTCTTAGGTCAAAAATGAAGAATGGGTGGTTCATATTAATGCAAAAATCTTGGTAATTATCAAAAAAAAAATTTGTTGAGTTCATAATTTTCCGGTCAACTTCCAACCCTGTCACTGTCAATTCAATCAAGAAAACACTTGCAGCTATATGCAAAAAGGAGCAACATGAATTTAGTGCTGATTCGATAGTCAAAGTGAGTGGAGGTGCTATCAGACATGCAATTAATTATCTGCAGTATCTTTGTCTTAAACCACATATAATGCCTATTCTATCGTCAGAAGAAAAAACGGATAATGTTAGTTGTTTGGAGGATGTGTTTTGTTTGTCATTCGACTGGATAACGTTAGTTGTTTGGATGATGTGTTCTGCTTTCCATTTGGAAAAGATGAAACTCCCTCTCTATTTTATACATTAGGCAAATTTCTACACAACAAAAGAGAGTGAGCACACTATTGCAACTAAACTTCATTCTCAAGTTACAGTGAGTTGCAAGTGCTTCCAAAACTTAGTGACACACTGCTTTTGTACATCTTCTGTAGTACCGATAAATTACTCCACCTTTGCAAGTAATGCTTAATCCTCATGAAAGATGCGTATCTTAGCATCTACTTGAGTGATCTAATCATGCAATAATGGGTTGTTATTTATGATCCAGATATCCAACACTGTATGTTCAAAGAGTTTTTCAATTGCTAAATGTGGTTTCATTACTTGTAGACACTGTTCAAATAAAAATGCTAAGCAAATTTCCTAGGATGTAATAATGAACATTGTTTAAGAATGACTTCCATGAGCATTATTGATTATCCAAGCAGTAGTCTCCCAAATGATGGTAATTGGAAGAAATAGAAGATTATCCTTTTCACCTTGTGTAAATTAGTGCCATAGGTGTGAACTTACACGTTATGTGTGAGATATTTTCTATTACAAAGCTACAAATCTTCTTTGACCATATCATCCTATGCCTTTTTAGTTAGAGTAACATATGAGAGTTATCTGTCAAGTGAATGAAAGTGAATAATTGAGAGCACTGTCTTTGGCAAAACTCCAATACAGGCTCATTTTCTTGTAGATAGAGACACATTCCTTCTAAAGGATTTACTTTAGATTCCATATCTAAAATTTGAGATCGTTTAGAGGTGATTTGGAGTTGATCATAATTGAATAATCAGTGTATATTTCATGTTATATTTTAGTTTTTTGAGTGTATCATAATGTGTGGTCAGTGTATAGCTCATGTATGGGTAAGCTATATTATATAATTAGTGTATACTTTTGATGACTTTAGACAAACTATATCGTATAATTAATACTATATATCTTTTATGATTTTTTGCTACTTTTTATGTAAATAAAGTATGATCATATTTATTGTAAATTAATTATATTATTGTGTATATTTGAAATTAGCCTAAAAAATATTTCTGAATAATAGTGTTGGGCCTGTGCTTAGCACGAGCACTGCCTATCTAGTGTTTTAAATAAACATCATAATTCGTGACTTTTTGGTCGTATATAAACACCAACTTTCGTGATATTTTTTGGATACATATAGTGGTATAATTGATAGAGTGTTTTGGGTTGTTTATTAGACAACAATTTGAATAATTTTTAAATTGGTTAAAATACATATTATTTTGTGTTGTTATACTTCATACCCAAACAATAATAAAAAAAAAAACAGAAAACTAATTTCGTTCATAAACAATTTTGGATACCAACATGATTGCATTTTTTATATAGATAAACGCATTCTATATACCAATCTGTGTAATTTGATTACAGTGGAAATACCATTCTTATTATGTATGTATTACTTAATTTCTTATATATTTTAATCTGTATTATTTTATATATGTAATACTTATTTAATAATTTCACTAATTATTTTTTTATCAAACATGTAAGTACGTGGATTACAAGATTGAAGGAGTGATAAATGATGCGAACACCAAATATGAAGACTCAATTACAACTGTAGTGATAATAGTTACAACCATTTTATATAGCGACATGGTTAACATTTTACCATAAATACATCATACTCTATAAACCAATCCGTGTGTGCGCGCATCTATATATATATTTGTGTGTGTGATGGTGTAGTAATTGTATTGTAGATATTGAGCTTTTTTTGGGTAGATATGTTGGTGTATTAGACATATGTTGTTAATGAGTATTTTTGTTATCTGCCACCAAAAATTTTTGAATTTTGACTAACAAATATTTGTAATGTCGCAGAAAAGTATCTGAATTTCAAGATTGAAGGAGTGGTATGATGTGGACACCAATTACCAAGACGGAATTAATACTACTGCTTCTCAATTAGTTGTGGACATGATAGTTTTTGAGTTGGAACTCAAATATATTGTGACTGATCCGTACCCACCAATGAAAATTCATAATTTTGAAAAATACACCAAAAAATCAACTTTAGATACACCTAAGTGTTTTATGTATATTTGAGTATATATTGGTGAATTAGACTTCGTAATGGTTAAATTGAACTTTGTATATGAATTTTTGTAGTAATTATATTACTAATATCTTCATATATTTACAGATTGTGCTAAAAGGTTTATGACATATGTAGTTGTGGAAAATTTCATCAGGATGAAATTCCTTAATAGTCATGCAATTGTTGCTATCGGATACAATAACAAACATGGTGAAAATTATTGTTCAGCTTATTACAGTAATAAAGATTTTCAAAATATTTATGCAATACCTATTGATATATAGTAGTATATTTAAAAGGTATAAAATAGTAATAATTATTGGTATAAAATAATATATTTATCTATAGTAGTAAAATAATTATTGGTAAAATGATGGTTATATAATTGGTATGTATGTATGTTTATATATTACATGGTTGCATATTTGGTGAAACTACGATGTAGTTATAATTGTGAAAAAAACTATGCATACTTGATGAAACCTACATGTTTTTTACCTAGATGAAAATAATGGTAAAAATGTGAGGGAAGGCTTCAATTAATAATATGATTTGATTGAATAAAAAATTAAGAGAGAGAAAATCAATATATAGAAAAACAAAGTAACGTAAAAGAGTAAAATTGTGGTTGAAAAGTAAAAAAAAAAGTAAACAATAATTATCAACCCCATAAAATTAACACATAACCCCCCTAAAAAGGGAATAGATACGGATACCAAATATATTTTTAAAAAATAAAAAATTAAATATTTTGTTATGTTTGTAATTAAAAACTTAGTTTTGTAAATAAAAAGGAGTATATACATATATTGTTAACTAAAGTCTTAAATGGTATATTCTTGTAATTTTCTCTTAGTAGTAAATACTTCCTCCATCCACTTTCATCAGTTATATATAAACTTTCCATGCCCCTTAAGAAACAACTATTAAAATCTGTATTAATCAATGTATTGTCTTACATCTTTGAAAAATGTTTTGAGGAACAAATAATTAATATTGAGGATAACATAGAAGAAAGATAATGATTTTCTCTTGATATGTTAAAAATGACAATTAAAAATAAATTTTATTTTTGAAATAGGGAACCACAAAAATGAACAAAGTATGTAAAAGTACCTATATATTTAGAAATATGAGGTCTTATTTATGTATGGATAGTGATTTTTCCATCCTTTTATCAATCTTATGTTTATCCTCTACTTATCTAGGAGGGTTTGTGAAAGTATCCTTGGATTTCATAAATTTTTTTTGCACAAGAGTACCCAACATTACCACCTTCTTTTTGCAAGTAGGAATTGTTTTTTTTTTTTTTTTAAAAATTTTTCATTTGGTGTCTGGTACTCGTATTGAAGTCCGACTATTCCGCATTCGCATTGGGTAGGGCTTCATTCGAGAATAGCACTCCTTACAAAGGATTTTTTTCATACCTAGGGCTCGAATCCAAAACCTCTAGTTAAGGGGAGGAACTATCCTATCCACTGCACCACATCCGTCGGTGGTAAGTTGTTCATACCATGTAAGCTTCTCTTTGTTCAAAACAAGTTTTTTTTTTTTTTCTTCAAAAATGTGTTTGAATAACTTGCAAGTGAAAACTCAATACTTTCTTTTAGATCATCACAAATTAAGTGGCTATTAAGTTTCTTTAGAAGAACGTATAAGTTGATTTCTTGAGTAAACTTTTAAATTAGTTCATGAACAAACTTTAAGCATTTTTTTTTTCTTTTTGAGTTAGGTATGCACTTAGTAAAAATACCAACCGTATCTATAAGTTAAAATCATTCGAAAAATATAAGTTGATCATGTTCAATTTAGGATTTTTTAAATTTATAAGTAATTTTCTTTTGACCAACACTTTTAATATTTATGGTTGATGTTCTTGTTAAGAACAAATTTTAACTCCCTCTTATTTTCATTTTTTCAATTTACATTTTCATTTAATCAACTTATTTTGGGTTGGTTCTCAGCCTACTATAATCTTATCATGTGGGACTGGTAATATGATCAAGTTTATATAAATGGAATTATGAGATCAAATATGTTATATGAGAGTGAACATTATTGTGCTTCTATCATATAAGACTAGACAAAATTAAAAGTGATTATATTCTCTAACTATGTAGTTCAAATGATTCGTTATCTAACATTTTTCATATCTTGTTCATGTTCAATTAGTACTGATGAAAAACTTATCATATTTAAATGTCGAATAAATTTCAATGAGCTAGAGTGTAGACTGCGAAATTGATCAAATTTTAGTAATTTAGGTCAAATCCAGTGTTTATATTAAAATTCATCAACTCGAAAAAAAATCAAGATTCATACCCTTTGAATCTTGACGCCACCTCCTATTTTCAATGTTTTTCTCATATAATAATCCAATGACATATTGCTACTACCAAATCCTATTAGTGCAAGATAAATGCTGCCTTTGTACCAATAATTATATCTACAGATTTTGACCCTAAGTTAGAGTTCATTATTTTTCAAACCTAAAAAAAAAAAATAGTAAAAAATATCTATAACATTTTTTAAACTTAGAAATAGTAAAAGGTCAAATAAGAATCAAGATGCCAAAATCCTTTCTTCTTCAGGTTAGTACTACAAAATCTTAAAATAGATTTCTTTTTTATGACAAGTCAATTGTTGTATTTTAATTTTTTAAAAGACATGATTGTACTGTTCCTGCAATTTGTTTATTTGGTACTTCTATTTCTTTATATATACTCTTTTTTTAAAAAACTTTTTTGAACTCCAAATTTTGTTACTTTAGTGTCATTAAGTTCAATGTTGTAACTTTTAATTTCATGATAATATGGTAAAGTTCGATTCATATACAAAAAGTCTCAAACTCCCGAATAATAGCCTATACAGGTAGAGCCATAGAGATATTGTTTCTAATATACCTCTGACTCAAGAAAACATAGTCAAATGATTGAATCCACCAAATTTAATACCCAGTCTACCTTGTTTTTTATTTACTTTTTAACATTTACATTTAATTTTTTTTAATAACATGATTATTGTTTCGAATCCAGATATCTTGAACATATGATATATAACAACACTACATGAAAATCGATTCTACTGAAACTCAGTGTTATAGTAAAACACTTTTATAAAGAATGATAATTATTAAGATGTTGGCTCCAATGTTTTTTTTTAATCATAGAGAAATCAATCCGTGTTTTAATAAAAAAAAACTTTAACCTAGAAATGGTAAGGTCAAGTTTCAAAAACTTTTCTTTTCCAATTAGTGATACAAAATCTTACGATAGATTTTTTTAGTATTATGACTTTTGAACAGTCAATTATTGTGTGCGGAGAAGGCAATGTGTACTGTCCGTTGCATTAATTTATTTGGTATTCGATTATGATCTTTCTGATATCAACATTAATAGTGGTGGAATGATTTGATTTTTTTAAATTTTTTTTAATTTATCAGTGATAATAGATTTGAGTTTAGAAATGGAAAAAAAATCATGTTGCTCCCTTCAAAAATGGACCCATAATATTTGAATTTTAATTTACTCAAATTTCAATACGAATATTGAGCACTGAAATGAGAAACAAAATAATAAAAAAATATTTACTATGTATTCATTTCACTTTGAGTTTTTAGTTTTATGCACTTACCTTGTAAATTACGTATAAAACTTCAATGCAAAATTTTGATGGTTTACATTAAATTATACACGTTCTTTTTTAGATTATTACCAATTCATTTTCAGTGTAGATAATTTTATTGTCTCCTAGGGGACACTTGTTTTTTTAGTGTAGATATTTACCTATGATTCACCTTTTAAGAAAATTAATGATTTTATATAACGTACATTAGATTTGAACTCAAGTTTTATCATATATTAATAGAAATGAGCATTCAAAAATAAATGTGTTTTAAAAGTTGATTAATGATGTTCAAGTGAAAATAATGGGAAATCAATTTTCAAATTCTAGTAAAAACATAGTAATAAAATTATATAGCACGTAAGGAGTTAGAAATTAATTCTACTCAATCAAATGTATTACTTTATTTGTTTGTGACAATCCTTTTTAAGTTTGTTTCGAGATTATTGATAATTTTTATATTTAAAAATAATTTCACTTTAAACACTCGCTTTTATTCTTTAATGACGTGCATGATTCTATAATCACTTAAACATATATAACATGTTTTAAATCATAAAGTTCAATTTCTTTCTTCTAAACTCTCATTTTCATGAGAAAATTATTAGGTAAATTAAGGTTGTTATTTATGACATGTCTTTAAAGCTCTAAAGTGAAAATCAAAATTTAAAATACTCCAACCGAACTTAAAAATCCAATATGATCTAAGCTTAATTTAGATTGTAATTTCTTTTATACAAAAATCAAAAGTACAAACTAAAATTTTCATTTCAATCTGAATGCTTCGAACATCCTAATTAATCATTACAAACTACAAACTACAAACTAGCCCAAAACGCCATATTTACCAAAATAACAATTCAAAATAACTTCTATACAACTACAATGATAATTAGACGTCAATTATTTCTCATACGCACAAACTCTACATATTTATGTCCCACCAAAATTGAAATAAACAACAAAAGAACTCACCTACTAGTTTTCTTTTTACCTACGCTAAATCTTGAACGTGTTCAAATTATATTAATTATAGTATAATAAAAGTCTTTACAACAATTCAACAAATATATATGAGACGGCTACGCATGCATTCAACACGTCATTTTCATTTTCCTTATCCGCGTTAAGTTTTTATTCACACACACCAAACACCTAACAACATAGTTTATTTTAATAATATATATAGAAAGAGTGCCTTATGAAATTTGAGAATTATTTACGAGAAAATAAAAAGAGACTTACAGAAATGGCGTACTATAATGAAGAAGAAGCATGGAAATGTCCAAAACACCCTTCGAAGAAACGGCGAACTACTACCGGAGTTTGTTCAATTTGTCTCCGGGATCGACTTTCCGAACTTTGCCCTAACTGTTCTAAAGTGCGCCCTTGCTCTTCTAACTGCGCCGCACCTACGACGTCGTTGTCTTCATCCTCCGGCAAAATCAACGGCGAGGAACCGGCGTTCTGTAGATCAAAATCTGTAGGAATTCCGTTTTTAAAATCGCGAAATGTTAATTCTAGCAGCCGGAGGAACCAGGCGGAGAGTGAGAAGTGTAGCGAAATCGGAGACGGCGGCCAGATGGAGTTATGTAGATCGAAATCCGCCGGGATTCCGTTTCTAAAATCGCGAAATGTTGATTCAGGTGGCCGAAGAAAGTCGACGGAGAATGAGAAGAGTAACAAAACCGGCGAAGAAGACGGCAGCAGCGAGACGGCGTTATGTAGATCAAAATCCGTCGGAATTCCGTTTCTAAAATCGCGAAATGCTGATTCCGGTGACCGGAGAAGGAAGACGGAGAGTGAGAAAACTAACAAAACGGCATCGTTCTGGTGGATGTTTAAGTCAAGGAAGAGAGGTAAAGAGAACGAATCGGAATCGAAAGCATTCTACTGCAACGATACGAGGATTAAGGAATTCGCGATAACGACGGTGATGAGATCGAGATCGGTGAATGTGGCGATGACGTCGGTATCCGGCGGAAATGATGTAAATTGTTCGCCGGAGAAGTTGAAGGGATGGTATTTGGTAAGTCCGATGAATGTTTTCCGGCAATCGTCTAGAGCTCCGAAATTGGTTAATTTAAAATAACCGTGGCTAATTGTATGGAGGTAAAAATATTTATAGCACAAATTATTCGACATTTATGTTAACGATTCACAAGCTAATTCAAACACCAATATCGTGAATATCAAAAAAATGGAAATAGTATGACGGTGAGTTCATACATTTAAATTTTAGTGAACCTAAAAATATATATGTTTAGTATTCAAGCTTTGATAATCAAAGTTATTTAATATTTATATTAATGAAAGATAGTATAATTATTATCTTTTATTATTAGTCGAAATTCGCAAGCTAGTTTAGACATTACTGTTATAAAAGAAAAAAAAGAAAAATAATTGCACGGACATTGAGTTTACACATCCAAATTCTAATGAAGGTAAAAATATGTTTACTATTCAAGTTTTGATAGTATATTTATCTTAGTCGAAGATAACAATTGCTATTTCCTACTATTAGACGAAATATACAAATTAACTCAGACATCATAACTATCAAAAAAAGAAATTATACGAGTGTTGAGTTCATGCATTCAAATTCTAGTAAAGATAAAATATACTTATATTAGATGAAGTAATTCGACATTTATATTAGGGAAAGAGAACAATTATTTATCTTTTACTATTTGTCAAAATTCACAAATTAATCCATTCAGATTTTGTGATTGTGACCATTTCTTTTTGGAGTTTGCTAATATTAATTACTAATTTGTAGATAAATATCAAAATGTGGACAATATTTAATTGACAACAACTTGAGAGAAATCAAAGCAAATAAAATTCAGCCATAGCACATGCAAGGTGTGGTCTTTTTTAGTGTAGAAAATAAACGCACTTATCATATATCGTTATTAATAATATTGTGATCATGACACAATTATATATAGAAAATGGTGAGATGGATGGAGTTTGATCGCCTTTAATTAGAGTTTATCGATTAGAGCCAAACCTTGATTGTGACTATTCATTATGACTTCTTACCATTTTATTTTGATCGCGGCGTAAAAAGAAGCAACCTCTTGACGATCTCACATTTTTCATGAGTTGGTTGAGCCTTCATTTTTTGGATTGTCTTCTATCTTATATTGTATCTATAATTTTTAGGTTTTCATTAGGTTTACCTTATTCACAGGTCGATTCCATGGCAACAAAAAAGGGATTTTGTGTTAGATTTTTGAAAATTGAGAATATTGAATAGGGAGTGTTTTCCCCTTTAACTAACCCTACCCTTACGAATGGAGTCTAGACTATTCAAATCAATAATTTCGATTAATAGATGGTTAGACAAATTCGATTACCTTACAAAGATAGAGAGGGTGTTTCCGATAGAGAATTTTTGACTCGGGTAAAACATATCCAAATCAGTTTCGAGCATTACCTAGTTTCCTTATCGTAATTATTATTATTATTATTATTATTTTTATTCCTACTCTCATATATACAATCTTATTCTTCGATTTTAGTATTACTTGTTGCTTCTTTGGCTTCAATTATCATATTATTTATTGTCATGGTTCTATTCTCCATTTCAGTACGTCTTCTTCATTACTGTATTTGCTTTACATACTTTAATTTTTCTCTTGATATCTTTTACACAATCTACCAGAAATAGTCTATATCTTGCTCAATATTAGATATAAAGCTACATACACACCACCCTCTCCATACCATCGTCACGTTATATCCTTGTCACATTACACTAAATATGTTGTCTACAGTAATGTACAACAACTAGAAAATGTAGTATTACATAATTTAGCAAGTTGCAACTTTAATGCATTGATACATAATAAACTAAACAAGATATTCAAAAACTACTTAGGCCAATTCAAGAGTAGAACATTGTGGATGTTTCTCGATACGAAAGGAAAATGTTTTCCATTCAAAAATTCCCTACTTTCATTAGGGAAGTCAGATTCCTCATTTTTAAGGGAGTTTGTTTTCCTAGAGAAAATATTTTCCAAAATATTTGACCAATCGAACATGAAAATTTAGAAAACATTTTTTCTTTCACACCGAACACACTTTGAAACCTGGCTGGACGTGAGTAGCATTTTAATTACAGGTTCAATAGAATGCAATTACTACTCAAAACTCTTCCATTTACAAGTACAAGGGAAAGATAATATTCAAACACCAAACAAGAACCATTTTTTATAAATAATTCATCCAAAATTCAATAAGATACCATTTCTATCTTTGAATCCATTAACTCAAAAATTTGAATTCACCTATGGGAACCCAAAGCATTATATCAAAAAGACTATTCTATGAGTTCAAATTACTCATTTTGTTGTTGTTGATACTAGCCATTACATAAGGTAAACCTGCAGAGCCAAGGCTTGATCGACAACTACTAGCTAGCTGAACTTCAATCGTCTCTACTCGGAGAATCTTCCAGCTTCCTCTTCTTTTCATTCACAAAACTTACATGTGAGCTGCCATGCAATGCATCCATGAATTCTTCATCTCTTGAACACACATGCTTTATTTTCACGTCTTGCAATTGATCTTCGGAATATTCCTGATCTGCTAATGTTAAAAAAGAAACAATTAGTAGTTGTTTGAACAAAATTTGATTGAAGTTGAAAAAAAAATGTGTATTCGGATGTTGTGTTTGAAGTTTGAACATATATTTAACTTGAAAAAAAAAAAGAAATTGAATTTGTGCTAGTGAACCTTAATCTACTTGGTTGAGATATAAATATTATTTTTGATAGACCCTCAATTTAAAATAAAGGAAATGCAGAAATAGAAGTAGAAGATGAGTTTACTAGGGGAATCATCATCCTCAATTTTGTTGAGTTCATGCTTCATATTTGTCTCATCTGCAACATTATTGAATTCACCTACATAGAAAGCATGATTATTTGGAATGCACAGAGAAGTTGTGGGGATAATCAGATTTACGAAGGCCCTATAAATTTGGATATAATCTGAAAACCATGGAGTGCCTCTCCTTGCATAAAACATAATATAGGCCTCCTGTGCTAAAACAAAATCTTCTTCAACAAAAACAACCTATGACAAAATCAAACAAAATATCAAGTTAGTTGTCGTAAACTCAAATGTTTCTAACAAATTAAGGAAATTCTACTATTTTCCAATATACCTGCTCGTCATTAAATTTGTACCATTCATTTGGAGCACAACGAATGAAGCTGTAATAGTGTCCTGAAGATATTGAAGGTCCGGAATGCACTATAATTGCATAGAGATCGTATTTCATTTCTTCCTGTTAAGAAAAGAAAAAAATTTGAAACAACATCATGTATCTGCTAACAAAAGATAAAATTCACGTAAAGTCCAAATGAAGATACTCACATTATTGATTTCGTTGGTATAAAGAAGTATGTCCAATTCCAGCGGAAATGAAACATGTTTGTCCACCTTCTGAACAACTATTCCGTTATTTTTGAATCTCTTCAAATGTAGGGCAGTAACAGAAGGGGCACGATCAACGAGAAGTTGCTTCTCAAATGGCCCCTGTGTCTTGCACCTTTCACAAGAAAACTCAATTTTCTCGATTTTAGTGAACGACTCTAGTGCTGCCGGTATATTGTTAATGTCCTCAATCTCTAAGCTTATGTCGATTAATGGCTCGTGTGTGACAGAGAAATGATCACAATTGCAACAGTGGAGCTTCAAATTGAGAAAAACAGATTAACAATACAAATTTATATATATATATACAAGCTAGACATACAGAGTGTACACAGATCGTACCCCTACCTTGGGAGGTAGAGAGGACACTTTTGATAGCCCTCGACTCAAGTAAAAGAAATACACATCAATTTGAAAAATGAAAAAAATTGAGATAAAAACATGTAAATGGTTACCTTGCTCACAAAACGACCACCAAAGGCCTCCTTCACAATGTTGTCTTGTGGTTCTAGATTGTAACAACAATATTCGAGTTTATTGAGAAAGCACTGTAAGAATTCATGTGCATCTTCTTGTTGATACCAATCGAAATCGGGTGAAATATCTGATATTTTGACAAAGTTAAGAAATGCAAAGAAATATAAGGTACATAGTTGGCACAGAGGCATAGAGGCACAAAGCTCAAGTTGACGAGCAAACTATAATCAATACTATACTATCACTGATGAGAATGTTATTTCAACCCTTGATTTAAAACTAAAGTAAACTTTAAAATGAAATAAATAAATGACTAGAGTTAACTATAAATGGTTTAGAGACGGGAGCATAGGTTTACGTTAATCCACCCATTTCCATGTGTGTGTGCGCAAGATGCGTGATATCTTTCATGTTAAATCACAAACAAGATATGATAAAACATACCTCTCAAGTGGCTAACAATTTTTTTCGACGAGACATAATCAAAGGCACCAGCCATAGAAAGGTCAACTAGATCTCGAATCATGCAAACTACACAGAATCCGATCCTGTGATCTGCAACAAGAAATGACATGAATCAACTATGGTAAAAACCATTCAAAATGGATCAATATAAAAAGAAATTTTATGTTGATACTTGCTATCACATGGCGATACATGATCAATCGGTGCAAGTAGCTCAAGCAACACTACGGTGTGCATAAAAGATTGCACGACCGCATTTGGAAAACATGTGTTGCCTAAGTTACATAGGCCAACTCCCTAAAAAAACAATAACATAAGCACCAGAAACAACAAGAGTTAATCTATAGAATACACGCAATAGAGATTGTTTAGTAATGTATGATATCTCAATATCTACCTAATATTGGTTAACCCACACTTAAAAGTGGCTATTTTGTAAATTGAAAATTTTATTATAATAGTGACTAGCTAGTCCTCAATTATCAAGCTGAAAAGTGGTTAGGCCCCACCCTATCTATTTTACTACATAGTTGATTGATTAAGATGTCATAAAAATAAGCGAAAATTGTATCATTTGAAATAACATAAAAGTGGCTAGCCCTGGCTAATTTACTACAATAGATTATCGATTAAGATGTCATAAAAATAGGCTAAAATTGTATCATTAGGAAAAACTTAAAAGTGGCTAGACCCGGCTAATTTACTACAATAGTTGATTGATTAAGATGTAATAAAAATAGGCTAAAAGTATAAGTTGTATCACTTGAAAGAGTTAAAAATGGTTAGCCCATTCTATTTCACAGTAAATTGTATCACTCGAAAAGAGATGAAAAATGGTTAGCCCGCACTATTTATCTATATAGTTGATTGATAAAGATGTCATAAAAATAGGCCAAGTTGATTGATAAAGATATCATATGAATAGGCTAAAATTATAAATTGTATCACTTGAAAGAGATTAAAAGTGGCAAACCCGCGCCATTTCACTTAATAGTTGATTGATTAAGAATTAAAATGTCATAACATAGGCTAAAATTATAAATTGTATAACTTAAAAGAGGTTAAAAGTTGGAATCATACCACCATTTTAGAAGGCTTATTCTCAATATGCCTAGTTTCTTCAACCGTCTCTTTGAAATTTTCGGGCTCAATTGAAGAAATAGGTACAACTGTTAAAGGAGACCATTCAGCCCAACCCGAATATGAAAGCTCGTTACTATCAGAAGAAACAATATAGCCCATTGAAGCAGAATCTACACTAATAATCAATGAATTGGATTCAACCCGAATAGGTGGTCATTCATTCAAACCTGAATCCTTTTCTTTTGATTTTTCTTCAACTTCAATTTTTACTTATGAAAAATTAACATTGTTTTTCTCAATTTCTTGGGATTTCAAAGCAGCATGAAAAGGTGATGTTTGTCCATTCTCTGTATTTACTTTTTTCATTGAGAAGTAAGAAAACAACAAAAGCTAGAGAGAAATCAAGAATGAAGGTATGAGAACTCTAGGTTCATAAAAGGTTTCTGGTAGATAAAAATTTATGAAAATTCAAATTAAAATGTAAAAGAATGATTTTTAGGAATTTCAAGAAAAGGGTATACTTTGAAATAATGAGAAAAACAGTAGATACAAAAAAATGATTTTTTCTTTGAAAATGAAATCCAGAAGAAGAATCAAATTTTGTGTCTTTCTTTGTAAAGATTTGAACTTTAAAAAGATATTGGATATTGTGAGAGAATAAGTTGAATGGTTTTTCTACTTAGAAGTTCTGCAGATGCTTCTAACAAATAGAAGATTTCGAAATGAGAGGGAAACATATAAAGGGTTGGAGGTGGAGTGGGGATTGGGAGACTTGGAAAGTAAATTTGTCAACTAGGAAAGTGATTTAATATAATAGATGGTCTAAATTAATAGATAAAACTTAATATTATGATATAATGTTGGGGTGTCAATGAGACTATCAGTTATTTTAAAAAAATTATATCATCGGGTGGGAGACTTGGAAAGTAAATTTGCCAACTAGGAAAGTGATATAATATAATAGATTTTCTAAATTAATAGATAAATCTTAATATTATGAGATAATGTAGGGGTGTAAATGGGACGGTCAGTTATTAAAAAATATATATATATATCATCTCAATTTCTTTTTGGGTATTTTATATTATATAACAAAAAATAGATTTTCTAAAATCATCCTAGTCATATCAGACTATTAATTTCTCTTTAGTATTGGTATAATTAGGTTAATTTTAAAAAGAAATTACTTTTAAAATATCATTTCAAAATATACTATTATTAAAATATTTCTTTCGCAAGTATGTTCTTGAAGAAGCACTTCAATTCTTCATTAAGAAGTCAAGAATATAAAATCTTGTTGTCATATTGTTTGATCTTAAACATTTAATGTGAACGCTTACATAGATTTCTTCGTATTGTTTGACAAATATCTATTAATTTTAAACCTAATCAATTAAAGGCTATAAAAAGGAAAGACCCAAAGTGATCCAATCACCAAAAGCCCAGGACCTCTGCAATATTTTGTTTATTTTCGTATTGCCTGTTTTAACCTTGTGTGGTAAAAGTTTTCCTATCTAAGTGTTAGAGTAGGTTTCCACACGACGTGGTGGGTTGGATCGTGACACAGTAATAAGTTTTCTTTCCATGTTCTTCAAAATTAACGTTATCATGATCTTATTGACATAATTAATTTCTCAAGGTTTATTAATATATATTAAGTATTAGAGCATTGTTATTTTTTTATTTTTGAGTTGATAAAAATTCTGGAACCTCAACTATTTAATACTAATCTCTCTCTCTTACACACACACTGTAACGACCTGATTTCGTCGTTAGGGAAAATTTAATGGGGAAAGAATTGGACCAGAAAAACTTTTGAGTAGTAACTTGAAATTTCCTAGCCTAATCCAGATTTAGACGAAATTGGAGTCAGTAAAGTCTAGAGAAATATGGTAACAATTGATTGATCTAATTATGATTTTGATTACATGAGTATATATCTAAGACATTAAGGAACCCGTACGACTTTACGGAATCGAATTCGGGCGAGTAGAATTCCCGAAACTGATCTTAGCGTAAACGGGTATTTTCTGAGTATCATGGAATGAAGGTGTGTTGTGAAATGGGGGTTTGAAACTCTAATTTCAACATTCTGTCTCCGCGCAAGATGCCAGAGCGGGATTAGTGCCGCCAGAGCGGGGCCGCTGCAGCGGGACGAGGTCCGCTGTGGCGGGACAATCGCGATTTAAGTCGGAAATAAACCTTAAAAATGTTTTATTCTACACTTTTCGACTTTGAGAGCTAAGAGACGACCCCAGGCAAGTTCTTGACCGTTTTCACCATTCTTGAGGCTATAGGTATGGTTTTAACTCTCTGAATCTATTTTTCGTTTCGTATAATGTAAACTAGTGGGTAATTATTGATTGGGGTGGGGGGTTTGATCTAGAAATTATGGTGGTAAAAGCCCTAATCTGGTTATGGGGATCAATGGTTTGGCCTAGGGTTGATAATATTGATTATAATCCGGGTAATTAGGTCTCGTTTATTGATCATTGCGCTAATTATATATTTTTAGACCACAAACAAGCGGGAATAATCCAGAAAGGGAAGATTCAAGTGCCTTAGGGGATTCAAGCTTGGATTCGAGGTAGGTGATGATTGTGATTTCATGTTGTGAGATATATATTTGTACTTGCTTCATTATAATGCATGTATGTATGTGAATATTGCATTATTGATAACACTAATCGTAAATGAGGATAATTGAATAATTGAATGCCATTAATCATGACTTGATTGTATGATTATGAGAATGTACTTGTGATTGTGATTGTGGCTTATTGAATAGATCGGGTGTTATGTTTCAACACACTAACTGGGATTTGTTGCCACGTACCTGCATAAATATTGGAACGGGTGTCACGATCCAACACACTAACTTGGATCGGGTACCACGTACCGATACACTAACAATTTGGGTATGAGTTTCATGAGAGGACCATTGACTTGGGTTCCGTGAGAGGACCATTAAATTATGTTGTGTATCTACTTGTGATGATTACGCTCATATCTAATGGTAATTGAGGTTTAAAGACTGTTTATTATTCTAAAAATGATAACCAATGTGTATTATTGAGAACGTGGAATGCTACATTGATCCTGAAGAGATGACTAATATTGTATATGTTCGGTATATGTCTGTTTTATAATATTGTGGTTAGTTGCATGTGTTTCACTTATTGGGATTGTCATGTGATCCTACCAGTACATTGTGGTTGTGTACTGATACTGCACCTGCTTGTTCTTTGTTGAGTACATGACATCTTCAGGCGGCTATTGATAGACTTCAGCTAGGTGACTGGATTCAAGGGTGAGCCAGTTCTTTCAGGCTGTCATGGATCTCTCTTGTTTAAGTCCATTTTTTTCGGACTCAGACTATTTATTTAAGGTGTTTTGTTTAGTTTCGGGGTTGTACCCTTTGTTCTTAGACTTGTCGTTATTAGAGTTTTGGTACAATGACTTTTAGGTTCTAGAGGTTGTTATTCCGCATTAGTTTGGTTAGTTTATTTAAACCCTTGGAGTTTATGGAAACTCTATATTATTTCTGTATTTAAATATGCTTCTGTATCTTTAAATGCATAGTTTTTTGTTAAGTTGTTTAGTCTGGTTATAGTAATGGTTCTCCTACTGGAGGGTTAGTGTGGGTGCCAATCACGATGGTCTGGGTCATGACAAAGTTGGTATCAGAGCCCTAGGTTCGTTGATCTCATTGTACCAAAACGTGTCTAGTAGAGTCTTGCGGAACGGTACGAAGACGTCTGTACTTTTCTTCGATAGGCTATAGGACTTTAGGAAAAACTCACTTCTTTTTACTCCTTTGTGCTATGACTTGACTCAAATTGGTATCTAGGTGATACATATTAATATTTTTCCTCCTTCACTCTGTGGTTCAAACTAGAGCAACAAAAGTGGTAACACCATCACTAGCAAGAGAAGATATGTATAGACTACCGACAGTTGAATAGGGTCACCATTTAGAACAAATATTCACTGCCTCAGATAGATGATCTTTTGACAAGTTGCAGGGTGCATCAGTTTTCTCTAAGATTGATCTAAGGTCTGGCTATCATCAGTTAAGGATTAGGCCTGAGGATATACTAAAAACGACATTTAGGACCCGTTATAGGCACTATGCGTTTCTAGTTATGTCGTTTGAGTTAACAAATGCGCCTGCAACTTTCGTGAGTTTGATGAATGGTGTGTTCAAACCATTCTTGATTCGTTTGTTATTGTATTTATTGATGACATTTTGGTTTATTCGAAAAGTGAGGAAGAGTATGTCGGTCATCCTCGTACTATTCTGGGTGTTCTTGGAAAACAAAAATTATATGCAAAATTTTCTAAGTGTGAATTTTGGTTGAGTACGATTACCTTTTTGAGGCATGTAGTTTCAAGGGAAGGAGTAATTGTAGATCCCTAGAAGATTGAAATAGTCAGGAATTGGGTCCAACCTAGTTTTGTGATTGAAATTAGGAGTTTTGTGGGGGCTTGCTAGCTACTATTGTCGCTTGTGAAGGGATTAAGGTCAGATTTGCAGATCCAAGTTTATAGGTGACAAACATTCAAGAAGTTTTGGTAAGGGACGGTTAGGTAATGGACACAATTACTTTGGAAAATGCATTTAGTATTGTTGTCATAACATGTATGGGTTGTTTAGCGAATGATGAAATTAAGTTATGCCAATTGAGGTTAGAATCTATACTATGATTTCCTAGATTTATGGTATATCAAAGAGAGTCATGATACGACTACTGCAATAACAACAATGCTCACTTGGTTAAGTTATTAAGTGTGTTACAATTATGGAGAACCTGGACATATGAGGAGGAAATCAGCAAGGTCGTGGAGGCCGGGGAATTGGTGATGTAGGTAGAGGAGCAGTGCCGCCAGGCAAGGAGGTTGTCCGTCAAGATGACCGGGCTGAATTTTATGCCTTTTTGGGCAAGACCAAGACTAAGGTGTCTGATGCAGTAGTCACAAGTGCTATTATTGTCTGTGATCAGATGACTACTGTCTTGTTTGATCTGGGTTCTACTTATTCATATGTGTTAGTTCAGTTTGCCTTGAGATTTGATATGGTTTGTGATGTACTTGTTGATGCCATCCATATTTATACCCCAGTTGAAGAGTCAATCATAATCACCCATGAATATCATATTGTCCTGTTGTGTTTATAGATTTTCAGATTTTGATTGACTTGGTTATGCTGGATATAACTAACTTGATATAATCTTAGGCATGACTTGGTTGTCTCCCTATTATGTTGCGCTTAATGGTAATGCTAAGTCGGTAACTCTAAAGATCCCCAGAGAAAAAGTTAAGTGTGGAAGGGTGTTACAAGCTAAGAAAGCTAAGATCATATCTTATTTTCGCCAAAAAAGAAATGTGGGCAGAGTTTTATTATTATTATTTAGCTATCATAGTCGAGAGGGTGAGAGTCCCTCTAAGTCTATTTTTTTTTATTGTGTGTCGAATGAAGAGAGTGTGTTTTTTCATTTGATGGTATGCCTCATGGATAGAGTAGATTCTATATTGACTTGAAAGCGCACTCATACTTCCCCATTCCTCCTTATCGCATGACTCCAGCAGAATTAAGAGAGCTTAAGACTCAAATCCAAGAGCTTCTTGATAAATGATTGATCTGTCTTAGTGCTTCCTCGTGTGGTGCTCCTGTCTTGTTTGTTAAGAAGAAGGAGGGTAGTATGAGGACTGATGATTTTATCTTAAGTTATAAGAGAGTGGATTAATACCGGAATGACAAGCTTATGGATAAGGAAGATTCCATTGAGTATACTTGGGTGAAGGAAATTGAAGTAATTTAGTAAGAAAATATGTATAAAATTAGGTTAGTCCTTTAAATTTGATAAGTTTACCTGAGTTTGAGGCGTCGTGTTGATGAAAAGGTTGACTTCGTAGTAATAGTCAAGGATGACTGAGCGTAATGGTAATAAGAGTTCGTGATGGATTGTGACGGGATGTAACTATATAATAAAATTGTTGGTTAAGCAAATTTTTGTATAGTAATTACGACTTGCGAGTATCTAAGGTTGTGGTTTTCTAATATTGGTGAGTAACATGGTTGTATGGGAAGTTTTAAGAGATGGTGAGACACTATTCGGATAGAATTTAAAAGAGCTAGAGTCATGATAAAGAAAAATAGTGGGGTGTAGTACAACCTTTAGAGAGAGGCAAGAGCAATCATATTTTATTTGATTGTAAAAGCTAAAGAGGTATCTTCAAATGGGTAGATAATTGGGTTCAGAGACGCGTGATTTCATTCGTTGTGTTGTGGCTATGGTAACAATGTCACAAGTCCATCAAATTGGTTAAAAACTATTGAAAAAAACTTGAGAAAGGAGTGTACAGACATTAGCTCGAGTGTGATGATAAGTGCTTGATTTTTGTTTTTGAGTTTAGTAATGAGTACGATTGAATTGTTAGTGAAAGATATTGTAAGATCGATGGAGATGCGATCAATGATAAGCGAAGATCCATGAATTCATAAAAATCTTTAAGGTATAATCTAATGTTGATAGATAATGGGATTGTGTTATACAGTTGAATTTACAATTCAAATATTTCATTGTAAGTCTACATTTCTAGTGATATATTTTGTCAAGGTATGAATTTGTAAGGTACGAAATGATCAATTGTATCAGGTATTGAACCTTTAAAATGATTTACACTTGGTGAGTCGTATAGTTTATTACTTTTGAGTGTTAAAGTATCTAAGGAATGTTTTCATTTGAAAAGTGTTGGTTTAGAGTCAGGTATATGATCGGAGTGTTCATGATGGTTGTTAGTAATGAGAGTGTGGACTTCAGTGGAATGATGTGAAGAGTATGTGGAGTTAATGCCATGGAAAAGACCGGTATTGACTCTTCAGATAAAAACCTTTAGTGTTATTCGATAAATTCTTATGTGACCATTTAGTTCATTTTGTACATGGTTGTGAGAATGATGCACTAGCTATTCTCACGTGTGTTTTCACTTTTGTTGGTGGATCCCTAGTGGTGGATTAGGGGTACCAATCCTGCAATGTTCTTTTGGTTGAGTAGGATGATTGGGAAGACTTGGTTATTTCAGATGACATATTTAGTGTTGTCTTGAGTTGTTAAAATATTTTCGTGGTTCTACATATACCACCTTGCTTATGAGAGTTCATAGAAAATCTACCATGTGTAATTATGGTTGTCCGACAATCTTAATATTCGTCTAGTCGTCGAGGTCATATATTGATTGTGTGTGGTTGAATGTGGGGATCATTGGGTCCAATTCCACTGTTCTTAAGGGTAATCTACAATCACAATTGCTAAATCTAGCATTTCGATAGTGTTGTTAGAGGTTTTGTATGCTTGGACATATCCCTCGATGAACATCCGATGTCCTAAGATCAAATTTTTATAACTTAAGCTCATGAGAATTTATGTTGTGGGATAGAGATGTTGTTAAGAACTATGATTGTTTGGTTATTATGAGTGTGTGTTGGTCGGTTCATGTTCACTCTAATTGTAGCGAGTATTGATTTAAAAGTTTATCATGGTTATATGAGAAATAATTCGTCCTGACGGTTGTGTCAAGGACTTTGATAACATGTTGCAGACGTATGTACGATCAACTTTGGTGGTTGTTGGGAATCGTTTTTGTTATTAGTTAAGTTTACCTATAACAATATTTATCACTCGAGTATTGAGATGACTTTATTGAGGCATTGTATGGGAGGATGTGTAGGTATTCAATTGGTTGGTTTGAGGCTGAAAATGTGAAACCTTTGGGGGTTGATTTGGTGATGAGATTCGGCAAGAAGGACAAGCGAGACAAATATCCCCATCTATTCGACGATTCAGATACTACTCTACTATTGTTTTAGCCTTTTTCTCCTAATTTGTCAATCGGAGACGAGTGATGGGTAAATTGGTATCTATTGTAATGACCTGATTCCTTCATTAGGGAAAAGCCAATGGAGAAATAATTGGACCAGAAAAACTTATGAGTAGTAACTTGAAATTTCCTAACCTAGTCCAGATTTGGACGAAATCGGAGTTAGTAAGGTCTAGGAAAATCTGGTATATGATTTTGATCACATCAGTAGATAGCTAAGGTATTAAGGAACCCGTACGACTTTACAAAATCTAATTCGGGCGAGTAGAACTCCTGAAACTGATCTTACCATGAGCGAGTATTTTCTGAGTGTCATGGAATGAAGGTGTGTTGTGAAATGGGGTTTTGAAACTCTAATTTCGACGTTCTGTCTTAGCACAAGCCGTTAGAGCGGGATTAGTGCGGCTAGAGCAGGGTAGCTGTAGCAGGACGAGGTCTGATGTGGTGGGACAATCGCGATTTAAGTCAGAAATAAACCCCAAAAATATTTTATCATGCACTTTTCGACTTTGAGAGCTAGGAGACGACCCCAATCAAGCTCTTGACCATTTTTCACCATTCTTGAGGCTAAAGGTAAGGTTTTAACTCCCCGAATCCATTTTTCGATCCGTAGAATGTAAACTAGTGGGTAATTATCGATGGGGGAGAGTTTTGATATGGAAATTATGGTAGAAAAATCCCTAATCTGGGTATGGGGATCAAGGGTTTGTCCTAAGGTTGATAATGTTTATTATAATCTGGGTAATTAGGCCTTGTTTATTGATCCTTGCTTTAATTGTATGTTTTTAGACCACGAACAAGATGGAAGAATTCGAAAATGGAAGATTCAAGTGCCTTAGGGGATTTAAGCTTAGATTCGAGGTAGGTGATGATTGTGATTTCATGTTGTGAGATATATGTTTGTACTTGCTTAATTATAATGCATGTATGTATGCGAATGTTGCATTATTGATCACACTAATCGTGAATGAGGATAATTGAATAATTGAATAATTGAATGCCATGATCATGACTTGATTGTATGATCATGAGAATGTACTTGTGATTGTGATTGTGATTGTGGCTTGTTGAATGGATCGGGTGTTACGTTTCGACACATTAATTAGGATCACTTGCTACGTACCGGCATAAACATTGGAATGGGTGTTGCGTTCCGACACACTAACTGGGATCGGTTGCCACGTACCGGCATAAAAATTGGAATGGGGGTCACGATCCGACACACTAACTCGGATCGGTTTCAATGTACCGGCATAAATATTGGAACGGGTGTTATGATCCGACACACTAACTTGGATCGGGTACCACGTACCGGTACACTAACAATTTGGGTATTAGTTCTATGAGAGGACCGTTGACTTGGGTTCTATGAGAGGACCATTGATTGTGTTGTGTATCTACTTGTAATGTTTACATTCATATCTAATGGTGATTGAGGTTGAAAGACGGTTTGTTGTTCTAAAAAGATAACCAATGTGTATTATTGAGAACGTGGAGTGCTATATTGATCCTGAAAAGATGATTAATATTGTATATGTTCGGTATATGCTTGTTTTATAATATTGTGGTTACTTGCATGTGTTTCACTTATTGGGATAGCCGCGTGATCCTACAAGTACATTGTGGTTGTGTACTGATACTGCACTTGCTTGATATTTGTTGAGTACAGGGCATCTTCAGGCGACTATTGATAGACCTCAGCTAGGTGACTATTGAGCGTGATCGGATTCAAGGGTGAGCAGTTCTTTGAGGCTGCCATGGATATCTCTTGTTTAAGTCCACTCTTTTCGGACTCAAACTATTTGTTTAAGATGTTTTGTTTAGTTTCGAGGTTGTACCCCTTGTTCTTAGACTTGTCGTTAGTAGAGTTTTGGTACAATGACTTTCAGGTTCTAGGGGTTGTTCTTCCGCATTAATTTGACTAGTTTATTTAAACCCTTGGAGTTTATGGGAACTCTATATTATTTCTGCATTTAAACCTGCTTCCGTATCTTTAAATGCATAGTTTTTTTGTTAAGTTGTTTAGTCTGAGTTGTAGTAATGGTTCTCCCACTGGAGGGTTAGTGTGGGTGCCAATCACGACGGTCTGGGTCATGACACACACACCATACTATACATATTAAATTTGATTATAAATATATATAATTAATAAATTTATTTGTGTTTTGCGTGGTCAAAATAATTTTCATTGAATTTACGATATGGATTTTAAAAAAAATATTTAATCATTACATATAAATAAAAAAAAGAGTTAATTTTGTAAATGAAATAAATATTAATAATCTAAAAATAAGTTTATTAAAATGATTAGAACATCTCCAAAAATAGAGTATATAAAAAATTGCATGGTGACATATCTCAAGGAAAATAACAAAGTAGTAATATTTGATAATTTTTCTCCATATGTTCTCCAAGATAACATTATCAATTTTTTATTGATATAATTAGAGAAAATGGTCTAAAAGCCCCCCAACCTATACCTAAAATCCCAACTACACACTCCAACTTTACGGGTGTCCTATTATCCACATGAACTTTATATTTTTCTATTTTATACACACCTGAACATATTAAAAGTATAATATATACCCCTTAAAAAGCTCAGACCCAGATTTATATCAAAAAGTAAATGGTACGCGCTTGCCACGTAATTTACCTTTTCAAAAATTAAAAAAATATTATTTTTTCCTTTATTCTAATTTTCCTTTTATAATATCCTTCTTCTCTTTCTCTTCTCTTTCCTTTCTTGCTCCATTTTTTCTTTACTTTGACCAAATTATTTTTCAAACTAACAAAGCAAGCTTAAATTAGAAGTCATTGAGTGAAATTTTCTTCATAAACCTTCTTACATTTGAAAATTCATCCTTGGGTTGAATGGAAAATTAGTGATGAACACAAAAAGAGTGATAGTGTTCAATATTTGGAGACTTCAAAATTTGATTTTTCAAAGTGGGTTTTGGATTTCGGTTGAAATTATTGAAAGCTTAGCAACTTTAAAAATGAACGCAGCGATTCACGATGGAGGTAGATGGCAATTGACGGTGCGAGCGGCGACTTGGTGGTGGAGTTGAGGCCGCCGGTGTTGCTCCGGTAAAGAGAAAACAAAAAGAGAAAAAAAAGGTAAAAAGAAAAAATAAAACAAAAACAACAAGGAAACTTAAATCTATAAAGACAAAAAATAAGATTTGAAGCTTAAAATCTATAAATCGGGTTGTGAGTAATTGTGAGACAAATTATGAAAATGTATTAGAAGATGGGTGAGGAGATGGGGTTGCCATAGTGGTTCAACAATGGTGATGGAGATGTATAGGTAGGGAGGGTGTTGAGTGATGAGAGAGAGAGAGAGGACGAAAAATGATAAAGGAAAAAGAAATGAAAAAAGTAAAGAAAATAAAATTAAAGGTAAAAGTTGGAAAATGTATTTAACAAAAAGTTAAAATATTTTTGAAATATTTTTTTGATCAGTTCTTTATCTCTCAAATGCCTTTAAGAGAGTGAACACACTCTCTGCGCCATATCAGCATTTAAGGTGCATATATTCCATTTTAAAATAGTTTAAGGGGGTAATAGGACACTCGTAAAATATAAGTGTGTAATTGAGAATTCGACTATAGGTTAGGGAGGCATTTGACCATTTTCTCATATAATTATCTTCTTAAGATTGATTGCTCCTTACAAAATATTTGAGCCTTATGAAATTGATAAAGTTGAGAACTCTCCTGTTTAATACTCATCTCACACACACATACACCATACCATATATATCAATTAAAATTCAATTAGCTAAATTCTCTACCACACACATCATATCTATAGAACTAGTAAACTTGCCCCGTGCAATATAAACAATATAACTTTTCTAAATATCTAATTATGTAAAGATAGAAAAATAAAAGAGTGGATTTTTTTTAAAAAAAAATGAATATTGATAATTCAATCATTAAATGAGTCAGCCTTTACTGTTTGATTCAATTCATTGAGGACGTGATTCTATAGATAGAAAGATTTGAAGGTTCGAAATTAGGGTAAAAGTTTTGTAAGTAGCCAAGTTTTATAACAATTTTAAAGGGAAGAGTCGGGGTGGAGGTAGAGGTTATATAAGTCTATTCTGCTACTTCTCTATTTATTAGTATTAATACTATTTATTACGTAAGTAATGTTTTTTACTTGTTCGTTTCATTAATTGTTACTTGTTCCTTCATTGGTCGTGTCTATCTTCCCTCTTTACTATCGTAATTTTTTCTAAATTTTTTTTGTTATTGTTATTTTGTTGTCATATTATTCTTGTAATTATGTTTCAATAATTGTTCTTATGAGTCGAAGTTATATTAAAAACAACATCTCTACCTTACAAAGATAGAGATATTAGTTTTCGTACATCATGTCATTCTCATACAACACTTATGAAATTACACCGAAAATATTATTATTATTGATATCATTTTCAAAATCTCTATGTATTATTCTTGTACCATTAAATAAGTCATTTAATAGATGTTGGGTTTTAAAGGTGTGAACAGGAAATGAAGGGTTGTGAACTCTAAAGTTATGCATTTTTCAAAGTGTTGTGACCTTTCCGAAGGTTGTTTTCTTTGGTTGTCTTCTTCTCCAAAGGTTGTGACCTTTACCCTTTGTTGGTTATAAATAGGAGGTTTTCTCTCATTTTTTCAATTCTTCCCTTATTTTGCATACATTTCTTATAAAACAAAATCTATCGATCATTTTGAGTTCGTTGAAATTATCGAAGTTTGAGGTACCGCTACTTCTTTAATGGTTAATCCGTTTTATCTTGGGAGGAATTAAGGGATTAAATTTCTTAAGGACACGACTCGGATAGTTCTTTGTGATTTTCTTTTCATCTTTTATTATTTCTGGTTTGCTAATTTAAATACAAGAGATAACAATATTAAGAAATTTAAAAAGTTTATGTATTTGAGGTTTCTGGAGATTAAAATCTTTATGGTTTTCTACTTGAATTTCTAAAATTCATTCGATTAACGATTAAAGAACATAAAAACTTTATCGTTACATCGTAAGGATTTATTCTAGTATTTTACATAATAAAATTGTGCCATTTGTGAAAAAAAGACTAATTCAAGTCAAGCAAATGTTGGAAAGTGCTATAACAACAAAACCCGCAAAGTTTTCTGAGTCGACTTCAAGAGAAAGATGTTCTTCTATCGACTACATTGAGTCCGCAGAGGTTCATTAATGAGAACGTTCTGTTATGTCGGATGAAACTCCGTCAAGAACAATTCCATGGACACATTCGATTTCTTGTGTAAAAATTATATATTGAGTGGCTGGATGATAATGTCAAAACCTCAAAAGAACTCAGGATGCTTTAGAAAGAAGTATAAAAGGATAATGAAAAAGTTCATTGTGGCAAAGTTTTTGGACTATAAGATGATAGATAGTAAGGTTCAAGAAGTCATAATCCATGATCTCCTAAGGTATAAATTTATTTAATACCTATGTTGAAAATATTAAGTTTATTCTTAATACTCACATAATTTTTAATGTAGGATTAGTTGTGAATGATGCTTTGCCATTATTGAGAAGTTACGCCATTGTGGAAGGACTTCAAAACTACTTGAAACATAAACGCGAGATGAAGATCTCATGGTAAGGCTAAGAATTGAAGAGGATAACAAGGCCGTAGAAAAGAGGTCACGTGGTAATTCAGCAACATTTGGAGTAAATATTGTTGAAGAAGATCCCACAAAATTAGAGAAAAGAAAGAAAGCATCTGGTCCAAAGAACAATCCTCCTAAGAAGAAGTTCAATGGAAGTTGCTTCAATTGTGGAAAACATGGTCATAAGGCTACTGAATGTCGGGGTCCCAAGAAGGACAAGAAGAAGTATCAAGCAAATTTGGCTGAATCCAAAGGAGAGATGGACGATCTTTGTGCAATGCTTTCAGAATGCAATTTGGTTGAAAATCCAAGAGAGTGGCGGATAGATTCTGGTGCCTCATGCCATACCAACAAAGAATTATTTTCATCATATACTGTTGTTTATGGCAAACTCCAAAGGAAGCAAAATCCTTTTAAAGATGACATCGGGCAAGGTGGTGACTTTGAAAGAACTTAGTTTCTATACTTCAAATGTGTATTTGTTTACGATAAAGTTGTAGTCAGAATGAAATGTATGTAGGAAAAGGTTACCTCAGAGGGCCTCTTTAAACTCAATGTAATTGCTTGATATGAATAAAAATTCTTCTTACTTGAGTCTAAATGTTTATGGCATGAACGTTTGGGACACGTTAATAACAAAACCTTGCGAAATTGATTAACTTAAATGTTTTGCCTAAATTTGAGTGCAATAAATCAAAATGTCAAGTTTGCGTTGAATCTAAGTATGCTAAGCATCCTTATAAATCATTGAAAGGAATTCATATCCCCGATATTAGTGACATGAAGTCAACACCAACACGTGGTGGAAAAAGTATTTCATAACTTTTATTGACGATTGCACTAGATATTGTTATGTCTATTTGCTAAATGGTAAGGATGAAGCAATAGACGTATTTAGGAAATATAAGTTGAAAATCAAGATCAAAATGATCGGAGAATATGAATCTCCATTTGCGAAATATGTTTGGAAAATGGAATAATCCATCAAACTTACTCTCCAATCTAATGGAATAAAACCGAACTTTAAAGAAAATGATGAATGCCTTACTTATAAGTTCGAAGTTATCCTTAATCGAATACTCAATAGAGTGCCTCACACAAAGACACATGTTATTTCATATGAGAAATGGAAAGGTAGAAAACCCAACTTGAAATATTTCGTATTTAGCCAAAGTTCAGTTCCTATACCTAAGAGAGTGAAAATAGGGCCTAAGGCGTGGATTGTGTATTCATTGGATATGCCACAAATAGTAAGGCATGTCGATTTTTGGTTCATAAGTCCGAACATCCGATATTCATGATAATACTGAATGGAATCGGATAATGCTGAATTTTTGAACATATCTATCCGTATAAAACTAGACTAAACAACCTCGAGAAGAACCAAAAGATAATGAAACCAATGAAGAGAGTCGATTTGATTTTCTAACATTTCTACTTGAAAGTGAGCCTCAAACATTGATGTTGTCTAGCGACTCAACCTCTTGGAAGGAGGTCAATAGTGAGATTGAATCAATCTTAAGCAATCATGCGAGTTGGTTGATCTTCCGAACAAACCAAATGGATCTTCAAAAAGAAGATGAAAGATGATGGAACTATTGACAAATATAAAGCAAGACTTGTTGTCAAAGGCTTTAGACAAAAAGAAGGTCTTGATTATTTGACACATACTGATTACTTCAATTCGGATGTTAATTGCCCTAAAATCCATCAAATGGATGTGAAAACCGCTTTCTTAAATGGAGAGCTAGAGGAAGAGATCTACATGGAACAACCATAGTTTCAAAGAAAAGAAAGTATGCAAACTTGTTAAGTCACTTTATGGACTAAAACAAGCACCAAAACAATGGCATGTAAAGTTTGATCAAACCATGTTGGCAAATGGATTTAAGATCAATGAGTGTGATAAATGTATTTACATTAAAGACACTCCGAATCAGGAAGTTATTGTATGCCTATATGTGGATGACATGTTGATAATGAGCAAGGACATTGCCAATATAAAAGCTACTAGTAAGTTTGATATGAAAGATCTAGGAATTGCCGATTTGATATTGGGAATTAAGATTCACAAAACTCCTAACGGTCTAGCATTGTCTCAATCTCATTATATTCAAAAGGTACTTGAAAAGTTCAAGTATTTGAATTTCAAAAAGGTAAAAACCCCAATTGATGTGAACCTTAATCTTGCAAAGAATAAAGGTGAAAGTTAGTCTCAATTGGATTATGCCAGAGTATTGGGAAGTTTGATGTATGTCATGAATTGTACACGACCAAACATAGCTTGCGCTATAAGTAAACTAAGTCGATACACAAGTAATCCCAATCAAAATCATTGGTTAGAGTTTTGGGGTACTTAGAAGACACTCAAAACTATGCTTTGCATTACAACAAATATCCAGCTTCTTGAAGGATATAGTGATGCAAATTGGATTAAATCCACGAGTGGATATGTTTTCACTATTGGTGGAGGAGCAATATCTTGGAAATCATCCAAACAAACATGTATAGCTCAGTTTCTATAAATTTATCGCCTTAGACAAGGCGGTGAAGAAAATGGCTCCAAATTTCTTAGAAGATATTCATGGCCCTATATGCATACGTTATGTATAACGGAAAGTCTCATCATATAAGGCGAAGACATAACTCTGTTGAACTACTCTCTAGTGGAATTATCACAATTGACTATGTGAAGTCAAAGGATAATGTGTCGGATCCACTTACAAAAGGCCTAACTAGAGAAAGAGTTGAGAAATCATCGACGGAATGGGACTATGGCCGAGAACAAGTCATCGTGATCCCAAGATCTAGGTTCAAGGAGATAAAACAAAGCCATAGATGACGGTTCAACATTGTCAAAAATTATTTTATATCCATTCTCATGATGAGACAATGTTCATAAAGGCATAAGGACTTTTTAATGGTTTCTAAGTTTGATACGTATATCAAATAGTGTATCTATGGGATAACACATTTAAAAACCACCTATGTAAGTGTGAAGTGTAAGCGAGATGTGTTCATGGAAACGAACAAAACAATGAGAACCAAAAATAGTTCGTTGATTGTGTGACTTATGTTGTCTAGGTATACACCAAAGCTCGATGGTTCAAAGATATCAAATCTACCGATTGACCGAGTATATCCGATATATGTTCACTACGGAAAGTTTAAATTATCTTAACATTTACTTACGAATTAGACAATTTTTCATACATATGTTTTAACAATAGCCATTCCCTATTCATGTGGGGATTGTTGGGTTTTAAAGGTGTGAAATGAAGGGTTGTGAACTCTCCCAAGAGTTGTGTGAAAAGTTATGCATTTTCCAAAGTGTTGTGACCTTTACGAAGGTTGTTTTCTTTAGGTTGTCTTCTTTCAAGGTTGTGACCTTTACCCTTTGTTGGCTATAAATAGAGAGGTTTTCTCATTTTTCAATTCTTCCCTTCTTTTGCATACATTTCTTACAAAACAAAATCTATCGATGTGTGTGAGTCGTTGCTATCATTTTGAGTTCGTTGAAATTATCGAAGTTTGAGGTACCGCTACTTCTTTAATGGTTAATCCGTTTTATCTTGGAAGAAATTAAGATTAAATTTCTTAAGGACACACAGTGGGTTCTGTTGACTCGGATAGTTCTTTGTGATTTTATTTTCATCTTTTATTATTTCTGGTTTGCTAATTTAAATACAAGAGATAACAATATATAGGTTTATATTTCTTTCTTTTTTTTAATTAAATTGGACTGATTTTATTAAACTCTTCGGCTACAGCCCAATTCAAACAAAGGTCCAGCCAGTGGCCCTAAAAATGAAAATCAAAATTAGAAATGAACTCCTAAAAACTATTTGTATCTTCCGACCATTCATTCATCTTCCTTCAACTCTGTCGGAAAGTGTTGCAACTATGTTGGAGGTAAGTTTCTTCTGTCCCACCATTCTTCTTCATCATCTTTGAACTGATGTTATTTCCATTGCAGGATGTCGAAAACTCCAGATCTAGTGTCTGTTGCCGAGTTCCAGCTGAGATTAGCTCGATGTTCCAGATTCAAGGTCTCTTGTAGCTTCGTAAATCAGCCTATAAGATATGTGTAGCTTCTTGTTTCCTTTGCAACTGCTACTTTCCTTCTTCAACAATAATTGTTTGCTTGATGTCATGAACGTTGATGTTGCCTCTTTATTGCTCTATTCCTTATCCTCAGATTTGGGAATTGATTTTTGTCCATGTTTATATGCTTTCTGATTTTTCTTGGTAACTCTTGAAAACTATGATATCCAGTATTGTTTGTGTCTCCATGACTTTATTAGCTAGTGCATCCGCAACCATGTTTCCTTCCCTGTAAATGTGAGTGATTTGAGAACTTAGTTGTTGTATTTTCTCCCTTATCTCTTCAATCCTTTCCATCATCTCCCATGGAACTCTCCACTGTTGTAGAATCATCTTGTTTACAGCCAGTGAATCAGTCTCTATAATGACTTGTCGACAGCCATTTTCATAGCAGTAGTTCAATGCCTCATAAATAGCTAGTTCTTCTGCTTCTGTGTTGGTTGTCATCCCTATGCCCCTTGCCTTAGCAAACACTAGATCTCCTGTGTGGTTTCTTAGTCAAAAACCATATGATCCCATTCCTGGGTTTCCTCTACAGGCTCTGTCAGTGTTACATTTCATATTTCCTTCTTCAGGTGGACTCCATGTTACACTGTGATAATGCACCTGAGGTCTGTAATCTTTCAGTTTGCTTATAATGGCAATCCACTCCCTTCTTTCCAACCTGATCGATGTGTATCTAATCATCACGAACTTTCTCACCAAGTCTTGAACTTGCTCCACCATTGTGTTGTATGTAGTATTTCCTCCATACTTTCTGTTGTTCCTTCTCTTCCAAAGTGTCCACATTATGATTGCTGACATGTCTTGATATATCACTTTTAGCTTTGGTGAATTATCTTGTTTCCACCAAGTGATAATAAGCTGTTGAAGGTGCATTCCAGTAATGTTTATACCTACAAAACTAGCAAAATGCATCCATAGCCTAGTGGCTGTAGGGGTTGTTTAAAAAAGATGTGACATTGTTTCCTCCTTCTTTGTTTCACAACACCAACATCCCGAAATAATTGGAATGTGCATTCTTTTGAGGTTGTCATCTGAAGCTATTTTCCTATTCCATACCCTTCATAGGAAGAAATTCACCTTAAAAGGAAGTCCTTTATACCATATAAACTCATAGTCTCTTTTGCATTGCCTCTTCTGTCTCAATAAATGCCATGCAGATTTTACTGTGAAACTACCTTGAGTATTTTCCATCCACCAAGGTCTATCACTTCCATTCTCAATTATGGGGGGCTTTATGCTTTCCATTATGTAACCAGTCATCTCCTGGAACAGTTTTGTCAGCAGCTTTGTTTCATTCCAACTTCCATTTAGCATAAATTCATTGATCTCTATTTCTTCTTCAATAGCATTTTCTCCCTCTATAAAGTATAAAGCTTCCTGTTTTGTCCAGTTGTCAAACCAAAAGCTTGAATTTCCTTCCTTCACCTGCCACCATAAATTATGTTCAATCTCTTCCCTTATTTCATTTATTTTTCTCCACGCATATGAGTGTCCTTGCCCTTTTGCCACTTTTGGGTGAACCTTTTTACAATACTTATTCCACATGTATGTACTCCACAAGGAGGATGTTGAGGTTCTGAAGTTTCACCATAATTTTGCAAACAAAGCTCTTGATATGTCTTGTAATGATCTGAATCCCAGGCCTCCTTCTGATTTAGGGTAGTACATGTTCTCCCAAAATACCCAATGTTTGTTCTTTGACCCAGTAGAATTTCCCCAAAAGAATTTGACAAACAACTTATGTAACTGGTTAATGACCTCATTTGGAGGATTCATAGCTGAGAACACATAGATAGGCATTGACTGTAATACATGTGAAATTAAGGACTTGTCTCCCCCCAAAAGATAAAAATCTATTCTTCCATGAATGGATTCTTTTTGCCACCTTTTGTACTAACCCCTCAAAATGTGACTTGTTCTTTCTTCCATAGAACATGGGGCAGCCCAAATAAGTAAAAGGGAAGGAACCCATTCTTATTCTTGTTATCTTCCTAATTTGATAGCTTACTCCTATAGGGACTTTCTCGTGTAGATACACCAAGCTCTTGTCCAAGTTTATCAATTTCCCGGATACTAATTCATATCTCCTAAGAATCTTCATCATTTTCCTCATAGAAGTTGGTTGTCCAGAACAAAAAAGAATAGTGTCATCTGCATATGACAAGTGATTTTTTTTTGGACTCTATTTAGGCATTCCATGTCCCCTGAACTCCTGATCTTCAAATAATTTATTCAGGCTCCTTGATAAGACTTCTGCTGCAATTATAAACAATGTAGGTGATAGAGGGTCACCTTGTTTAAGACCTCTAGAATACTGGAAAAAACCAAAAGATTGTCCATTCACAAGCATTGAATACCAGTTATTGCTGATTAACCTTAGCACCATATCTATGATTCTTTCAAAAAATCCAAAACACCTTAATACTTTGAGAAGATACTTCCAAGAGACTCTATCATATGTCTTTGCCATGTTTAGTTTTACCACAACATTGTGTAACTTGTCCCTTCTGTGAATATCCCTGATTATTTCCTGAGCTAATAGAACATTCTCAGTGATGCTCCTCCCCCTTACAAAACTTGTTTGGTTTGTTGAAATGATCTATGGTAGAACAGTTACCATCCTCTCATGTACTACCTTTGAGATGATTTTGTTGGCAAAAGTACTTAAACTTATTGGTCTCAGATCACCAAAAGTTCCTATACTTTCCTTTTTAGGAATTAGTGCAAGGTTGGTATGTGTGATGTACCTTGGTAGTTATTGACCACAGAAAAAGGCTCTGACCATGTTGGTGATGTCTTCCCCAATTATATTCCAGCAGCTTTGAAAGAATTGTCCTAAAAATCCATCTGGTCCACTTGAACTTCATCTTCTGTTGATAGCCTCTCCATTTCCTAATTCTACTCTGCCTTGATCAAAGTAGGAATATTTTGCAGCAGGGAATAATCTTCTATCTCCTAATCTTCTTTGAACTGAGATGAAATACCCCCACAGATTCCTCTCCAATATTTTGAGTGGATGTAATCTTGTTACCTTACCTGGTTGTTATCTCTGAGATAATTAGCTTTTTCCTTCTCCCTTTGACGTATGAGTGGAAGAATTTGGTGTTCCTCTCCCCATATTTAAACCATCTCATCCCCGCCTTTTCGAGTATTCTTCCTCAATCTTCAAATATCTTTTCAACTTTGCATTGGCTTTATTCAAATCTGCCCTATTTGCCTCTGTTGGAGAAACTTCCAGTTGGATTTCCTTCATTTTGATCATATCTTCCAGTGTGGCAATCTTTTGAAAAAAATTTACAAACGTTTCCTTACTCCATTTTGATAACACTGCCTTCAGTCTTTTCAGCTTAGTTTCCACTATAGCAAAAGGTGAGCCTCTAATTTCTTTACCCCAACTTTGCTCCACCTGGTTCATAAACCTTTAATGTTTAGTCCAAAAATTTAAGAATATGAAAGGTTTGATTCTTATTTCCTGACAAGTGTTGCAAATCAGATGTAAAGGTGCATGATCTGATCCTATTGTCTAATTAGGTGTTGCACTTCACTTTTTGGTAATAGCTTCATGAATTCAGTGTTACCAAAAACTCTATCTAACCTTTTGAAAATACTATCCTCTTGTATCCTACCATTCCACCAGGTATAGCTGCTACCTGTGAACTTTATCACAGTCAATGCACATGTACTAATACATTGTGCAAAGTCAGTGAGTTCATTTTGTGTCACTGGTAGGCCACCTAATTTCTCTGATTCATCCAGGATGGAATTGAAATCTCCTCCAACAATCCAGGGACTGTTATTATTGCATGCTATATCTTCCAGGTCATCCCATAGTTCTAGTCTCTCTAAGGCACTGCATCTTGCATATATAGCTGTCACCTTAAATCTATCACTTGTGCCCCTCAGTTTATAACTAATTGTAAGCTGTTGTAGAGTATGTTTATAATCTTCTTCTTCCCAATTTTCATTCGAAAAGCTCATATTTTGATAGGTTTACCTTAGCATTAGGCATGACCAATCTACTCTTGTACTTTTCCAGTTCATTGGGGCTTTGAAAAGGTTCCAGTATTGCTATGTAAGAGTAATGATGTCTCCTGTTCAAGTCTATTAATCTCTTAAAAGAATTTTGAGTCTTAACAGATTTGATGTTCCATTGTAAAATGAATGATATGATGCAGAGGAAAAGGTGAAAAAAATGCTCTCAGGCATAAATATCGAGGCTGTCAATTTTTAGTTTAAAGTGTTTTACATTTAGGTTTCAGATGGGTGGATTCGGCAGGCTCGCCGGAACACATCCAATAGGGGAGGATAGCATATTTTACAATGCAAGTTTCAAGTCCTACGACATTATGAGAAGTAAAGACAAAGTTGGGAGTTAGTTTGTATGGGTGGAACGCAGTCGAAGTCTGATGAGAAGAGTGGAAATTAGCATTAAAGTCCTGAAATGGTTAGTTACAGTATTTATTGAAGCTTTCAAAGTGCAGGGGAGGACAGTTAAGAGGTGGAACATGAAGGACCATTTTGCGGAGTTCTATTGCACTCTCAAATACAATGAGAGCGGGAGATACATCAGTTTTATAGCATTACAAGGTCAAAACAGATCAGTCATAATTACCCCAGAATCTTCTTACAAAGGAGGTTGGGGGAATATAGCTCACAAGATTGCTGGGTTTATTTATGAACCAGATGAAACACAGGGGATAACAGTAAAGGACAACAAACAACTCCACAGATCCTACAAAGAAGCTTTATTCCGTGACAGATGGGTGACGGAGGCAATGGAGAAGGTAGAGATACAAAGCACAACAAACAGAGTAAGGATCACAGGAGGCAAATCGCAATCAGAAAAGGACCTCTTGAACAGATGCTTAGTAGGGAAATTCCAGTGCCAAACAAATGAAAACCCTAACTTGAATGATGTAAGAAGATGGGCCTGCAACTCTTGGAAGTCGGCGATAGAAGTTAAAGTGTATGCCATCATCGACGGCCATTTTATGTTTGAACTACCGTCAAGACTAGCAGCAGAGCATGTCTTATCAGGCCAATGGACCTGGAAGTAGATGAAGTTGGAACTTGAATGGTGTAAACCAACAACTGGCTGCTGGCAGACAGAGGTAAGGAGAGATTGGGTATGGATCAGACTGCTAGGTTTACCTATGAATCTATGGTTGCAGAAGGTTTTCAAAGAGATCGATAACCTGTGTGGAGGCTATATCGAGACGGAGGAGGAGACCTCTCTCAAAAGTCATCTTCATTGGGCTAGAATAAAAGTACAAGGCGACGGCGAACGGATTCCCAGAGAAGTAGAAATAACCTGCGATGATTTCACTTACACCATTCCGGTTTGGTGTGGAGCTCCGGTCATCGTGAAATTTTCAGAGAAGAGGAGAGAGGAGAAGGGAAAATACCCAGCAGTCAATACCCAAGATCAGCTTTTGCAGATAACAAAGGAGGTAATAACAGCTAAAAAGGTGGATTGGCACGTGGGGTGTTCCAGTGAGGGGTCTCTCATGCAAGTGGGCTCGAGATTTAAAAGGGGAGAATATAATGTTTATAGCAGACAAAAACTAGGTCAAAGGAAAGTGGGCCCAAATTTGGGCCCAATTCTTTTGGACCCAATTGTTGGAGAAAACGCTAGAGCCCAACCTTTACAAACCCCTTTAGAAGACATTTTTAACATTGAGATAGTAGCGAATCAAATGAAGGAAAATAAAGTTCAAAGCCAGATTACACCATAGAATAGGGACGAAGAGGAAATGAAAGTTGCGAGACATATGGTAGGCATGCCTGGAAAAAATAAGAAAGAATTGGGGGAGAAAAGTACAGCGTTAATGGTTCAATCATTGGCAGAGGAGAATACAAATGGAGGAGCAGAGGATGTTATTCCACTGGGTATTCAATTCCCAGGAGGAAGACTACACACCGAACACCTCGAATGGTTACAACAAAATATAATCAAACTGAGCTTGGAATTTGGGGTTAATTTCAAAGGATGTGAGGAGAGAGTGAAGGAATTATTGATGAAAATTGTGATAAGCGAGAAAGTAAGGAAACAGAGTGAGCAGGCAACATGTAAGAAGAAAGGGCAATTGGAACTAAAGAACCTACAACTAGATTCTAAGTTTCACAAAGAATGGCTCTAGAAGTAAAGGGGTATTTGTCCATCGAGGATCAATGAATTTAAACATTGTTTCTTGGAATGTGAGGGGGAATTGTGGGAAGAAAAGGTGTATGATCAGAATATGTTAAGAATCTGGGCAGATGTTGTGTGTTTTCAAGAGACAAAGCTGGAAAGGAGATTGCAAACATAGTTAAAAAAATTTGGGGTAGTAGATGGGCGATTACGTGCAACTAGAAGCGAGTGGGACTAGGGAGGCATACTAATTATGTGGGATAAAAGAATATGGGAAGGGAAGTAAGTAGTATGGGAGCATACTCGGTTTCATGTAGTTTCTCTAGCAAAAACCGAGATTTTAAATGGCACCTAACGAGTCTACGCCCAAATAATGAGTTGAAAGGAAGAAACTTGGTGGAAAGTAGGGGCTAGAGGTCTATTTACAGTCCTTGGGTCTTATGCGGATTTCAATGATGAGATATCCTTACGAAAAGTTCAGTGCGGTAGAATTAGCGGTCAATGACAGATCTTTCGAGTTCATCAAGACATGGAATTAATGGACTTAGACTTAGCAAGGAGAGTTCACATGGAAGAAAGGTGAAAGATATTCCACGACAAGACTAGGCAGTTTCATGATCTCCAAGATTGGGATACAAAATTCGGGAATATCAAGCGATCTACTCTGCAGAGAATTATCTCGATCATTCCTCATTGATCTTCTGATACGTGGAGAATGGGGTCAACCAAATCATATTTCAAGTTCGAAAATTGGTGGTGACTACGAGAAAGTTTCAATGACAGAGTAAATGGATGGTGGGGTCTTTTCATTTCCAAGGAAAACCATATTTTATCTTGGTAGCAAGCGGAGGCATTGAAAGAAAAGTTGAAAGAGTGGAGCAAGACCACGATGGGAATCTGAAACAACAAAAGCAACTTGTACTCAATCAATTAGCGTAAATTGAAAGGATACAGGATCGAGAATTTTGGAGGAAGGGAGATAGTTTCAGATTAGCTCTTACCATCGAGTTGGAAGAAATAGTCAAAAATGAAGAACAAAGCATGGAGGCAGATCTAGGCGCGGTTTGGCTTAGACAGGGGGACAAGAATACCAATTTCTTCCACAAGGTAGCAAATTCACACGTAAGAGTCAACACTATTGATAAAATCAAAGTCGGGAAGAGTTACTAATCGAACTCTGAAATTCAAGAGAGATCACCGAGTACTATGAGAATCTATACTCTGGCGAGGATTGGAGGCCGAGTGGAAATGAGGAGTGTCCTATGATTGATGAAGATGACAACAACCAATCATGGCCCCTTTCGAAGCTCAGGAAATTCTACAATGCATCAAAGCATGTGCGGGGGACAAAGCCCCTGGCCCGGATGGCTTTTCAATGGCTTTTTTTAAACAATGTTGGGATATCATCAAAACAGAACTGGTTGTAGCAGTCCAAAACTTCTATGTGGAAGGAGTGTTTGAGAAGAGTATAAATGCTACTTTTGTGACTTTGATACCTAAGAAGATAGGGGCAGAAGAACTTAATGACTTTAGACCAATAAGTTTTAGTGGGGGGTGTTTACAAGATAATTGCAAAACTTTTGGCTGAGAGACTAAACAAGGTGATGCACAAGCTTGTGAACAAGCAACAAATGGCCTTTATCAAGAGCAGGCAGATCATGGATGCAGTGTTGATAGCCAATGAATGTGTTGATTCCAGGAAAAAGGATAAACAACCAAGGATCCTATGCAAGCTGGATATCCAGAAGGCATTTGATCACCTGAATTGGAACTTTTTGATGAAGATGATGCAGAGGATGGGTTTTGGTCAAAGACGGTTAAAGTGGATCAGACATTGCATAAGCTCAGTGAAATTCTCTATTATGATTAACAGAAACCCATGTGGGTTTTTCCCATTAAACAGGGGTTTGAGACAAGAGGATCCCCTATCTCCTTTTCTTTTTATCTTGGCTATGGAGGGGCTGAGCAACCTATTCCAGACTGCAAGAGCAAATGGTTGGATCAGAGGTTTCAAAGTGGGGGAGAATACAAGAAATAATCTAGAAATCACTCATCTACAGTATGCAGATGACACTTTAGTATTTTGTGGAGCTGTGAAGGAACACATGCTAATTTTGAGAGTCACATTAAATATTTTTGAGGCTGTGTCAGGTTTGCACATAAACTGGAACAAGAGTTTCATTTATCCGAAACACGATGCAGGATATTGAGGACTTAGCTTACAAGCTTGGAGGAAAGTAGGTGAACTACCAACAACCTACTTGGGAATGCCTTTGGGGCTAAGAGCAAATCAAGTGAAATATGGAGTGGTGTAATTGAAAGTGTGAAAGGAAGCTCGTGAACTGGAAGTGTCAATATCTATCCTCGGTGTGGACTAACTCTAGTTAACGTGTCTCGGATGCCTTGCCATCATACATGATGTCAATATTCCCTATACCAACCAAAGTAACTAAGAGGCTAGATGCAATTAGGAGGAACTTTCTATGGAAAGCGGTGAAGATAAGAAGTAGTATCATTTGGTCAAATGGGAGGTTGCTAGTTAGTAAGAGAGGATGGACTCAACATCGGAGATTTGAGTCTGCGAATAAAGCTTGATGATGAAATGGTTGTGGAAATATGCTTCACGAAGTATCTCTATGGAAGGAAGTAATAACGACAAAATATGGCATGAAGGACAAGTGGATGACGGAAGGGTGACCACCACTTATGATTATAGTGTATGGAGATCAATCAGAACTTATGGCTCTTGGTCAAAGATAGAAACGTAATGTAAGGTTGGTAATGGAGAAAAAGTGGCCTTACGGAATGACATCCGTGCGGACGAGACACTCAAACAAGCATTCCTCGAGCTACATAGTCTAAGTCAAGCTCGGGAAGCATCGATGGCGCACTTATGGACAGGACAAGGGTGGAATTTACATCCGAGAAGAAACTTAAATGATGGGAAATAACATCCATAGCAAGATTTCATGACACAATGGCTAGGGCTACCAATCTAATAGAAGAGCAAGATAGGTGATATGGAAAGGGAGAGAAAGGAGAGTTCACAGAAGATCTGCATATCGAGAATTGAGACCTATTGAAGAGCGAGAAGTAGGATGGCCTTGGAGGATGATCTGGAGAACAAAAATCCCATACAAGGTGAATTATTTCACATGGCTTTTGGCAAAGGAGGAAGTCTTGACACACGAAAACTTGAACAAGAGAAAACACAACCTTTGCTCTAGATGTTATTTATGCGAAGAGCAGTGGAGCGATCGACCATCTATTTTTACTGCGCAAATGGATGGATCAATTATGGCGGATGTTCATTCACAAGAGGAAGATCAAGTAGACAAAACCGGGGAGAATCACGGACGTTCTAAAATCTTTGGAATAGTGATGGAAATGCAGGAAAAAATGAGGAGAGATGGAGGATTGTCCCGTGGACAATTTGGAATGAAAGGAATCAAAGATGTTTTGAAGGAAAGAACAACAATATTCGTAAGATAAAGATAAACCGCCTAGGTCTTTATTATTTTTGGTGTAAGCAAGTAGTAATAGGAAATTACAAGATGTTTCTAATGTTATTGAGTGGCTGTAACTAAAAGATCTTAGGGTTGTTGTAAGTATAATTTTTTGGAGGGGAACTACATTTTGATGTGGTTTTACCTGTGGATATATAGAAGTAAATGTTACCTTTCTCAAAAAAAAAAAAAAAAAGATCTGATGTTCCAGAATAGTACTTTGTCAATCATTGAGATATTGAGATGGGACCCTTCCTACTCTTTGTGTTTACATATGAAAGCATTTCTGACTGCTTTACTCCCTTTTTGTTTTTGCCTTAAGTTGTCTAGTCTGCTCAATGGATAGATCTCATTTTCTGCTTATGTCTTCTATAATTTCTTCCACAGTATCATCTTCTTCTTCTTGCAACTTTTTGTCTATCTCTCAACATCTAGTTGAGATAATTGATGAATCTTTGGTGCCTTCTGTGGGGGTAAGTACCCCTTTGTTTTCTTGTTCCATTCTTCCATCCACTGTGTCTCCAAATGATTCTTCCTATCCCCTTTTGCAGCAGTATGCACTACCTGATGACTCTTGTTCATTTTCTGCTCTACTTGTTACCTGATTGTGGTTGGTATGTGCCTTTTGTGATGTTCCTTCTTTTGTATGTGAGTTGCTGCTGCCAGGAGTTTTTACCCCTTGCTTTTGATTATCTGTTAACATGTTCTCATTTTGCCTATATTGTTGTTTGTTTGTTCTTGCCTCTATCTTTTGTAATTCACTATGTTCCCCAGTAGTTTCATCTTCTTTCTGCCTGATGTTAGAAGGTTGTTCTTCATACAGTTCCTTATCTCCAATAGTATTTCCCCCTAGCTTCAGATCATTACCCTCTGTGTTTCCTTCTCCTACTCCAGTGTCATTGTTGTCATCTAGTGCTCCAAATTTGTTAGCTACTGTTACGATTCTATCTTTTTGCTGCTCTTGTCTCGGGTTCCAAACCTGCTCCATTCTCCCCTTAAAGTGTAATCTACCTCTTTTCGAATAGGTTTTCTTCTTTTGTTCCTGGAACTCACCATCTTCCTTTCTGCCATTACCTATGTTGTCATTGTGACCCCAATCACCTTGCTTGTTCACAACCCTTCCTGCATTGGTATCCTCCTTTGTATTGTTCTTGTCCCTATCCCTCTCTTCCTCTTCTTTGGGGTATAATTCTGGATGAAGGACAAAAAATTCCACTTCATTGTGTCCCTGTAATTTACAGTTTTTGCAGTATTTTGGTACGTGATCATATTTGATAGTAATCCACTTCTCCTTGAATTCTCCCAGTAAATCAACCTCCACTTTGACCCTAGCACAAATTGGTCAAGTCTTATTCTTTGTTGCCAAATCCACTTGTAGAGGTTTCCCTACTGCAGCTGGCATGGAAAAAATTGCTTCCTTACCAAAAAAGTTTGGTGGCAGCGATGGGAATGAGATCCATGCGATGGCTATTGAAGTTTCTTCCTCCGGATCAAATAAAGGGTCCCATTTAAGAGTTCGCATGGGGTAGGTCCAGTGGTGGGGGGTGCGTTATGTAAAACTGTGGTTTTGATAGTAAGGTTGACATAATCCTCCATCTCTGTAGCCCGTATGAGAACATATATGTTAGTCAGCAATCCAATATTTATTGCTTTGGTTATTAATCTCCTTAGGTTTTGTATCTCAGTAGGAAAATTTTCCTATTACTGCATATTGTAATTCTTCATTTCCCAAATTATTCTTGGTTCTCCATGTAGGTATGCAACTTGCTTCATCGGCAAAGGTTGTTGATGAGGGTTGTCCAGTGTTAGAATATGCAAAGTTGGCCATGATGACATTAACTTTTATTTTATACATACATAATTTATTTAAGGTATGATAAAGACTACTGATCACAAATTAAATAAATGGTCAAACTCTTAATAGAAAATTTTGATTTATTTTTCTCCTTTTATGATGTTGAGACGTTATTGTTACTTTATGGTTCTTGACAACTTAATGGGCACTTCCCCTTCAAATCAAATTAAAAATAAAATCTCGTTGACTTTTTAGTTTTTACGCCTAGATAGTGATAACTCAATTCATTTGATTACTATAAGGATAAACTTAATCCGAAATATGATTATATGGATCATAAAAGTAAGTATCTATTAAATCCATTACAAAAGTATCAGTTACAATACCAATTATGCAAAAAGAAATCCCTCCAATAGTATCAGTTATTTATGTCACTTTCCGTCGATCTTCATCAAATGATCATATTAGACATAAATAATCATGGATAATTAAAATATGCAATCATTTAGAATGAGCTAGAATTTTTCTTATTCTCTTATTTTCTTAATTGAAGAAATAATTAAAAATAAAATAGTAAATTCAAAATGAATATAATAACTTAATTTTGAGAAGGTATAGAGTGCGACAAACGAATAACGAATGATTTCTGATTTTGACACAAACTAAAATTTATGACTATACTAATAGACCAAATTAAGTAACAAAGCAAGCACTATTTCCTACTCAAAACATGTCAGTCTCCAATTTAAGACCGTGAACGGTGCTAAGGGGAGAATCCTTAAGCAAGCGTTAACAGAATTTTAAAGAAAATCGGGCATAGTTTTCCTTATTTTTGGGCCTATCTAAATTTTCTCTATTTCAGAAATCAGCAACACAACTAAGAACATCTCCAAATTAAGACACAATATCCATTAACAATCTATTCGTCACGCAATAATACTAATTCATCTTAAAATATGGAAAAAAGTTTAATACTAGTCACATGTCTGTAAAAACGAAAGAATACTCATAACTTTAGTAAAAGAAGTGACTATGGAGCGAATCTAATAGATATATCAAAGGAATGTCCATAACAAATAGATAAGCTTGTTGCCCGCGTGAACAAGTGCGGGTATCACCATGGAATGTCAGCTTGCTAGCTCTAGTTAATGAAATCCTCGTCAATGTCACTTGTGTCCTCTATAAAAAAAAAATTAGTGAGGAGTGAAAGTTGGCTCAGTGAGTAATAACACTTCACCACAACCTTTTTAATGAGAAAAAAAAAAACAGAAAACATACTAGTATGATAAGTAAAATCATAAAATAAATGTTCTTTTCGGGAAAATGATAACAATAATCAATCTTGTTGTAACATGTAAGTAAAATCAACTTAACCATTTAATAGTAAATATCAGTAAAAGACTTTCATTTTAAATCTTATATTTGAGTGTTTTCAAGAATGAATCATGTAATAAGTGTCCCCTTCTACTTAAAAATATGATCAATAACAATGAATCCCTCATAAATGAGTCATATATTCATATCAATGTCCCTGCTTTAGGAAAATCAGTAACAATATGTCAGTTCTACCTTCCCACTAGCGAGGGTTGTATTAGTAATCGATAAATACAAGATGCCAAGTGTAACGAATCTGTTGTAAGCTACACGAAATCCATCAAGGTCTACTCTCATTTATAATTTTCTTCATAAATAGTAGAAGCATTTCCTAAATAGTCAAGACATTTAAGTTCTATCATATTATATAAAATTTTAACCAAAAACATATGTCGAGATACTTATAATTAACAAGTCTTTTCAATAATGATCATCATATCTCAATCAGCAATAAACATGTCATATAAAAGTGAGAACATCTCACATAACCGATTCAATATCATAATAAGTAAAAAAACTTGTCCCACAGACTTATGAACAGAACAACACAACAAAATGATGAAATGAACGGAAGGCATCGGAGGAAGGACTGACGAACTTGTTACTTGTGTTTGGTTAACTACTTTACTGACTTGAATTTCTTTCTCATAAGTGGCATACCTACACCCTGCATGCACACTCACTATATCTATATACGTCAAACTTTCTAGCCCAAACATGTGATAATACATTCACTTTATGAACCATGTATAAATCATGAAAGTTATAAAATATAAATTGTAATAGATTACTACTTATTGTACTTGTGTCGAGTCACTAGACTTGTCACCTCAAATAGTCTGCATGACTTCCTACGATCAATTTATAATTACATCATATCGATTTCACATTAATTTTTCTATTCGACTAATCCGTAACTAATATAGAACAACCAACCCGATATGAATTTAACACTCACTCCATTTCTCAAAGGTGTTCTTATTCTTCCTCTTCTTTTTTTTTCTCATTTAAGCATTTGATTAAGCTTTTGTGAAAAACGAACAAAAAAATTCTCTATTTGTTGAACTCAAACAGTTGTCAAATTAAACATAGCACCCATCGAAATACCATATATAAGCTACATGATAATAAGAATTATTCTGAAGAAAATTATTCGCGTAGAAAATATATATAGTTTCAAGAATATAACTTCGAAAATACATAGAAGAGGAGCAATTATAGGACAAACAAATACTCACAACAAACATATTAATTAACAAAAAGAAGACAAAATTAATTGATTTATTGTGTGTAGATTAAGTTTTGTGTGTGATATATGAGAAACATGTATGATACATCAAAATAATATTATTTTTATGGAAAGAAAAATTCTTTATATAGCTATCTATAACTCAAAATGATCAACAATTAAAAAATAATATTATGAAAGAATTAATTATTAAACAAAAAATGTGGTATGGCAAACATCTACTATGAATTATTAAACACATTTATAGTTTAATTTAAAAACAATTAGCACCTAATGTATAATTTATATAGCTCATATTAATAGGGTCCCACACATAATTGTATAAGTAACAAACAAAAAACGTGAAACATACTGTTAATTTCGTAGCACATCAAAGCTATAGTTACGAACGGTTCGTAGTAAGAGAAAGAACCTTATTTTCTAGTCTCAACTGTTTTTGAAATTTAGTTTCTAAAACCTTTTACCTAACTGTACAGAGGATGAATATTATTTTCAACAAAAATAATAGTTAAATGTATATGTAATGTATCGATATCGTATATATATATATATATATATATATATTATATAACTATGTATATGAGCTCAAATCTCCTATAACGGTTCCAAATTTTAGATATGAGTTCTTTTCATTGTTTCAAGTTAAATAATAATTGAGTTATTATGAATTTAAAAAGATTGACCTAATGTTATCTTTCTAGTTATATATGCCAGGCTGATAAAGAGGATAAAATCTGAAGAGTTTTCACTATAGTTTACAATTGAATGATTTCACAACTCAGACGCAACCAGAACACAGTAAATTGTTGAACAAAGCTCTACAAACCTCATCGAGAACCAAACGAAGATAACAAAAAACACGTAAAGAAATTTTTAACATGCAGGCAAGACCAGCTTCTTCAAAGCCTATATATAGAGTTCCATTCCAATATTATTTTTCATACAAAATGTTTGCATCTGCCTGAAATATTCTGGTCCTGTAACCTCACAGGATTCGGTCTTGAAAATCGGACATTAAGGTTGACGCAAATGAGCCAAGTCTCTTTCCAGTTTCTCCAGCAATGTTTTTCAGAGAGGACATGTCCTGTTGTGCCTGAAAACATAGAGAGTGGTCCTTTCAATATCTTCGTGTCAGAACTCAAAAACATTTACATTTGTGTCATAATTGCTTCTATACCTGGAACGAGATCCGGTTAATGAGATCACCAGCAGTGAGGTCCAGATCTGATCTATCATCGTCACCAAAAAGGTCTGCGCTTGATATGGCACTTGAACCCTGAGAATAGATAGCAGTAGAAAACATTTTAAGGAGCATGAATCTGATTCATCCATTTTTAGGTGGAATTCTTCTCTCTAACAATTTTTTTCTATTTTAGGACCCGAGAAATTTCCCAGAGCCATCCGGTGGACGATTCTAATGGATATTCGGCCTCCTCCCCCCCCCCCCCCCGCCCCGCAAGGTTTCTGAACAGTCTTTTCGAAGCAAAATGATAGCATGGGAAGAAGTATAATGTATTATGATAAAAGGGAAAAGGAACAAGGAGAAATGCAAGACATATTATTGTTGCGACGGCAGAGAGCTATTTCTAATTAATTTATAGGACAAGACCCTACTATGATAATGAATGTAGAATGGGAGATGGTCAAGTCAATGTGTCTGCTTGCTGATTAAGAAAACAGCTACCCATAAATATATGAGAATGTTATCTACAACAAGCAGTCATACCGAGAACTTCTTAAGAGAAACTGAGGCTTCCATTTCAGCTTTGCTCTGATCACCAAAGAATTGGGCGGATGAAATCGCTTTTGCATTAGTAAACTTCTTCCTTGCTTCATCAGTTTCCTCGATCTGATTAAAATAGGATTAAGTTAATTAAATAAAACAAACACCATCTGTAGAATGTGAGAAAAATGTGGCATCAATGAAGTGGGGAAGAGCCATGAGTCTTTGGTTCAAACCCAAGCAGAAACAAAAAAACTCTCTGTGATTTTTTTTTCCTATCTACCCAAGCCCACTACTTGTGCTGGTAAGAGAATAAGTACCTGGTGGAATTAGTCGAGATGCATAGAAAGCTGGCCCAGATCACCATTGATGAAAAAATAAATAAATTGAAGACTACAGAACCAACTTAGGCAAAGCAGTCTACTCATAAATAACGAACAACAGAAGAACCGAGTGAGAACAATAAATCACAAACTGAAGGACAAATCCATCCAAGGTGAAAAAAGAAGAAAAAATTCGAAGGCAAACTATATTACAAAACATCCAAAAGTCGTTTTTATTTTTTTTTTCATTAGTAACCAAACACTTGAAACTTGCATTGCAAATATTTAGAATGTAACATTTGAAGTTCCAAATGGCAACAACCTTTTCCGAAATCAATAACAATCCTTGTACTTATTGATAACACAGGAAGCTGGAATAAGATCAAAAAGCAACAAATCTCTCACAAGTCAGTAGTCACCGCCCCCAACTTGGTATTGATCAAAATATAGTCCACCCACCCAACTGCTGCACCTATGTATAATATAGCAGTTAAACTAAGTGTGACACTACTTTCTTTATATCTCATAGATACTCATATCAATATTAAAATTTCACTGTAACAGCTCTATTAGAATCCTTGTATGGCAGTGAACATAAAAACTAGAATAAGAACTCACTTGAACTTTGGAAGAATTCGAGCTTTTCTTTTTGAAACCGCTTTCCATTCCATAGTCCGCAAAAAAATTGGAGGACATTGGAGGGGATACATGGTTAAGAACACGTCCAGAACTCATCTCAGAGGGCTGGACATTGTCTGTGTACTCGAAGCGAGATGTAAATGATGAGCCACCAGTTGGTGCATTACTTGCAGGGTTGGAGGAAGAAACTTGAACAGGCGGTTCTTCAGGCTTCTGGTCGTACAAACTTTCACTTGTCTGTAAAGATGCTCAATCAATTAATTTAAGTTCCAAATTTGTTAAATACCTTACTATAAGCGCATGTATAAATGTTCATTTCAAAATATGCAATTTATACCCTGCACCCATTTCTCTAGCTTGGAAGTCTAAGATGTACCTTTTTAGTAAGTTTACGAGCTCCAAGTCCACCTGGCTTGCCAGATTTCTTTGCAACTATAGGTTTCTTAATTGAAGTAGTATAAACTGATTGTGAAGCTTTGGGTGAAGCAGAAACCTCTGGTGTTTCATCCTTAAATGATGAGGTTTCTTTTGGAGCTTCACTAGTCTTAATATTAGAAAATCCATTTGTAGTCTGCACAGCCTGAGAGGCAACAGGTGATGCTGGCAAACCTGCATCCTGTGCTTTACTTTCCTCAGCTTTACTTTTAGCTGAGAGTAATTGTTTATACAATTCGGCAGCCCTGGAGGTATACTTGGCCTCAATCTTGCCTCCATCCGTCCATCCGTGCTGCTTGAAAAAAACTTGAGCACGGTTATTTCCACCAAAGTGCATCATCTTCAACTGATCTGGAGACCATGAATCTAAATTTGTCGACCTGCAAGAATCAATTCATTAGAAAATGGACAGAGTTATAAATGCCAAAATAACAGAGAGAAGGCAGAATATATTTGTTTGCAGCTGGCCATATCCACTCCCACCTCAAAACAATACTCCATCTGCTCCAATAAGTTCGACATTATTTCCTTATTAGTCTGTTCTAAAAAGCACATCTTAGAACAGTACATTTCTATATTTGGTAACAATTGAATTTGAGACTTCCGATTTTACTCTTTAAGGAGAAGCTTTTATAGCCACACAAATGATATGGCATGTTTAAGACCATGAGTTTTATTTTACTCTTAAAGAGAAGCTTTTATAGCCACACAAATTTTATGCATGTTTAAAATCGCGGGTTTTAAAAGTCTTCATTTCTCTCTTAAAACGTCATGCCTAGTTAAATTATACCAAACAAACTGAATGGAGAGAGTACAGAAGAAAAGGAGGTGGGGCCAGAGGCAGAAGATCACCCTCGGCCCGTAGTAGATATCTCAACCATGATTAAGGAAATGCAAAGCTATAGAACCCACCCTAACACACTAAGTCACTAACAGATACATGCACTCAAACTCTATCTTACACTCCCGTATCTCCCCCTTCCCCACCCCCTCCCTTTTTTTTTTTCAAGAAAGCCCATATAGACAGCGAAAACACCTCAAAGTTTAGCCTTCATGGCCTTCCATATTCTCCCATTGCCAATTGTTCTCATGATCAATCAAATACGGTTAGGTTTAAGAAGGTACCTAGATTCATCATTAACCATGAGATGTTGTCATCACTTTTTTAAGGTAAATATTATTGTCTATCGTCGTCCCTGCTTGACTAATACTTCTGATATGCTGGTTGTTAGAGCTAGGAAAAGGTCCAGCTACCGAGGTAAAGTGAGATGAGATGAGCAACAATGGAAGTGATGAGGCTCAAAGAGTGATGCAGATGCCAGTTGTTAGAAAAAAAGGAGGCATGTCGCATCAGCCTGTTGTCACAACCAAGAAATCCAACATGGCCATTTCGAACTTCCCTTTTCCATTTTTCCACACCTTAGATCATCCCATTGGCAGTGTGATTTGAAAAGAATAGTAGTGACATTATAATGTGAAGAACTAGCCACTAGCCCATGGATAAATAAAGGCTCTACACCCTCCTCAAAAGAAAGAAAATGGGGTTTTTCAATGAGGGAGAAGAAAATGTGTTAAGAAAAACAATAACCATATTACAGTTGCTCACACTTTTCTGAGGTTCCGTTAACCATGATAAGCAGGAAACTGAAACTAAAGTTACAGGAAGAGTCTTAACTCACTCCTTTCTATTCTAAGGAACGAGAAATTCTCTAGTGCAAATGGAGCATAGTTCGGAACTCGATGGATTGTCGGTGTGCCCTTTGCCTTTCTCCACGTACATTCCAAGCATTTGTCTGCGACTTGATTCAAATCCGTGACATCTGCCTAATCCACACATCGTGCATTGTTGTGATGTGCTCTTACCACTGAACCAAAGCCTTGGGCAAATACAGGAAGTTTCTTGAGGTGGTCATACCAATAGTTTGGCAAAATGAAGAAGCACTAGCTTTGGAGCTGTTGTAGCATAATGTAGAATCAAGATGACAACCCAACTTTCCGAGATACCAACTTATTTTTCTTTTTGAGAAAGTTAAGGTACTCTATTGTTAAAATCACTAAGATAATGCACAAAAATACAAGGATATGTAGAGAAAACACAGCATCCCTTAGCTATGCAGGAAGCCCAAATAGTCTAACACTTCATCCATGTCGTATGTAACATCAGTAATACAAAAGCTGAAAACTAAGCATCTTAGTTGCTGAACTGTCTTTCTTCCATCTTCAAACCATCTATTGTTTCCCTCTTTTTAAATACCATGGATTATGCAAAGAGGAATAGACAGAGACAGTGACCTACTGATAATCTGAACAACTGGTAATTTCTAGCTCCACAAAGCTTGCTTTATGTTTCCTGGTATGACTCAACAGAATTGGAACAAGATAGGCAACACAGCTGCCCATCTACTGAGATCCCCAACCTTTTGGATAGCACTATCTAGAAGTCTCACATTCTTACCCCTTGTATAGACTATAGTCATAATTGAAGAAACTCCATTCACTGTAACTCTTCAATACTACTTCCAATACATTGCAACTTCCGTTTAAAGATACATTGTGTTGTTTTGTTCTTCCAGCTATGTTCCCTCAGCACTTCCTAAAACATTAACATCCTCACAGGTAAAAATATTCCCTGCAGCTCATCCAGCACTGGAGATACTGGTTTTTAGTAGGTATCTACAATCAGGCCTGTCTTTAATCCAACTATCAAGAAATTTTAGGTGTTGACTATACTAATATGTTGGCCTAATATAACATGGATCTTTCATTAGACATGACGGATCATGTCAAGAAAGTGTATATGGTGGTGATGCACCGAGCAGATTAAAATATACACCTACAAGTGGAAATACTTGTGCACACCTAGCAAAATCCATGTAACTAAATCTTGGGAGATTAATCCAATTCATCTTCCTCTACTTTAATATCCATCAAAGCTTGGATTATCAGTTTGCTTGATATGAAAGCCAGCTAACAAGGTATTCGTGCATATGAAAATAATCCATTTGGATATAGAATGCTTTACCATATATTTGAAGCCCCAAAGCCAAACATATGGCGAGTGCATCTATGGTTTTTAGTGCGTAAATAAGGATACAAACTAGTACTATCAGGTCCCTTTAATAGTTCCACTCTTCCACGTAAAAAGTAGCTCCTGACTACAAATATCAGATGTTACAGCAAATTCTGTTCTTTTTTCCTCCTACAACATGATAATGTATCTTAATCATAACCAATTTGCAGAACCATTCCCTTGACACCTATTGATAAGAGAATGGACTTCACTACTTGTAGACTTACTGATATTATCTCTTTAAGTGCTCCTTACACAAAATTGGTGTCCTCAACTCGATCTATACTAATTTGTCCAGCGCACATTCATCCAAAGATGCAATCTTTGAATACATCCTCATCTTAATTGCAACATTATGAGAGGAAGCAACTGTTTATAAGGCAGAAATCATGGCTTCTAACCTGTTGATTCCAATAATTTCAACATTCCTAATCGTTTTTACACAGTATCTAATAAAACCTAAACCGCATACCTTACATAACTTCCCAAACGAAATTCACTGGTAAAGTTACCATGTATAAACAAACAACATAGCTGAATCGAAGGAAAAAAGACAATTCGATTTTTAACAATAAACAAATGCATAAAGATAGAGATCAAACTTTAAAATGTACCTAACAAAACTGATGTGAACACCAAGGCTACGATGCGTTGCCGAACAATCAATACACAAGAAGATCCCATACGTAACCGACGCCCATGTAGGATTCTTCGCATTGCAATCAAAGCACATCTGAACAAAATTCAAGCTAAATCGTTCATAAAACAAAGATCTACTCAACAGAAACACTAGATCTAAATCAGATCTCAAGTTCCTAAATCAATTCAAACAAAAATACAAGCAATTCAAATGAAAAACACAATTTTCAATCAAAAACAAATATACAAAACGGAAAAAATACAAAAAAAAATAAAATCCGCAGATAATTAAAGATAGACAAAATATAGAAAATTCAATGTAAACCTTGTTCTCGGACTTGGCTTTGAGCTTCCGGAAAACGGCATTTTTGTCGGTGAAGCTGTCGGCGGCCATGGCTGTAGAGAGAAGCACAAATTGTAGAGAGAGAGAGAAAATGAAGTTCCAAGAGGAGGAGGAGGGAGAATGAATACTATCTAGAGAGAGAAAGAAGCCTCCTCAGGGAACACACACATACAAGACACAAACAGAGAAGATACACAAAAGCACTGAACAAGTATCGGTCACCGCTAACAGGTTTGTTGTGAGTTATACCAATATTAATTAATACTATTATATTTGATAGCTAATTAAGCAATAAATTATTTATGCATAATAATTAATATAAATATAAGTTAAGAAATAATTTATGTATACAGAATAAAAGGTAAATAATTAATATTTGTATAAAATAATACAAAGTATATAAATTTTTTTTTTCTTGTAACTAATGTAACTTTTATGAACTAGAGTATCAAATAATTGTATCGAGTGATAGTTTATAATTTTTTGTTTGTTATTATTCTTATAAAGTAATGATGAAAATTCTTAATTTATGTAACATAGATTTGATGAATAATTATATTGTTATTGTATCTAATATGAGTTATTATAATAGTTTAAATTAAAAACGAAATATTTTAGCTATATTTTTGAACCTTTTTTAACTCTTTTTTGAAAATGTGGAACTTTGGTTGCCATTTTTTCCTCCTATAAATAAACCCTTTTTTCAAGGCAGAAATGGAGGGTTTTTGAGTGAAGTTGAAGGGGAAAAGCCATGGCGTTTTCTTCATTGCGTTCAACTTCTTCTTCTTTGTTGAATAGACTCCGACTGTGCCAGCGCTCCATCTCTGCTAAGGCTTCTTCTTCTCCGAAAGACAAAGACAGAGACAGAGAGAGATTGATGTTTGATTCAGAAAGGGAAACGGCGGACCTAACTTCAGGAATCAGTAGACCACTTTCTGATATACTGAAAGAGCTGAACAAGAAAGTTCCAGATTCACTCATCAAGTTTCGCCATGAACCTAACGGATTCTCCATCAAATACATACCATGGTGATCTCACTGCTCTGCCCTTTTTTTTTCCTGTTTCATTTTGCACAAAATGATTTGTTATTGCTATTTTGTTGGCTTCTTTGCCTTTGTAATTATTTTATATACTTGATTTTTTATATGTTTACTCGAGTTGAGGGTGTATTGGGAACCGCCTCTCTAAGGTAGTGGTAAGGTTGTGTATGCAACACTTTCCCTAGTCCCCATTTGTGGGATTAAACTGAGTATGATTTTGTTGTCTTACTTGCTATTTTGCATTTGATTAGATGTGCTTGACTTGCTTTATAAAGATTATACCTTTTGGGGGGAGTTCTGTGGTTTTTGATTGATAACATAACTCACCTCCAAGATGTGTTCTATCTTGTGTATATTCTGCATTTAAGAGTGAAGAGTGAAATACACACCTAAAGTATCCTAGTTTTTTGAGTTTCATACTCAACTATCGATTGCTTATTTTTCCTACTTGACATATTACCATCCTTTAGGTAGGTGAAGCGAGCAACTGATAGTTGAGGTGTGTTTTTGATAAATAGTTGGTGATAGTAAACTCAACACCTGATAGAGCATGTATGAGACTCAAAAGACTGGGATAAGTTCCACGTTATGCAATTGGGGATGCTCTCCATATTAGCTATAAGCTCTTTTAACTTTCTGTGATTGCTGCACTTCCAACAAGCTACTAATTTTCTCTGGTAACATCAAAGATATGCCCATTATGCTAAAGAAAAGTTCCCAGAATTGTCTTGAGAATCTTCAAGGCAAGAAAAGATATTATCTTGTTTCCTCCTCTGAATTGCAAAAATAGCATTTACTACACAAGGAAAAACCTCACCTTTGTAACTTGTGTTTGGCAAGCATCCCTAGTTGCTAACCAATCAAAAAACTATCCCTAGTTGCTAGCCAAGCAAAAAACTTACTTTCATAGGTGCTTTGGTTTTTCAAATAATCTTCTAGGGATAATTAGGATTTCCCTGTTTAAACTGTTGCAACAACATCTCTGTAACAGTTAATGACTGTATGCCTACTGAACATGAATTCAGTTGTTGAAGAACTGCTAAAGGTAGGCCGTTAATAAAGTTTGAGAATTCTCTGATGTTTCTAGCTTCTCCCATTTATTTCTTCCATACACCTATTATATTGAAATCTCCTCCAACAGCCCATGGTAGTGAAACAATTCCACTGATAGCAGCAAGTTCTTTCCATAAGTACTTCCTCGGTTTCCTATCACAGGAGCCATAGACCTGACCCCTGTGAAAGCATATTGTAACCCACTGTTAATCTCCTCCAGGAAGCAAATCATTATCCTTTGCAGACATCCCAAATGTACATATTTATTCTCAACTTTTTAAACTCAAAAATATCATCAAAATACTATCATTTTATTGTATACAACTCTTTATACTTACTTTTGTACTCAACCACACAAGGAAAATGAACATTAAAATGATTTTCCAAAATAAATCATTGGGTATGTTGTTGTTGTTGTTGTACATTGTCCTCCATAACAAATGCACCCAAAGTATCAACTCTGAGTGGTCAACTTCGTTGGTCAGTTGATTTTGAAACATGTTTTTTCTTCTTTTTATATTGGTGCGGGCCTTCATCATTTCTTTACCCAACGTATTAACACTTTGCCGGAATAGTGTGTTCTGCATTTTGTTTCTGTTGCTTTTTACAATATAAAAAAAAATCGATTTATTTTTTATGACTTCTGAATCTTTGCAGGCATATTGTGAATAGGATTATGAATTTACATGCTCCGGGTATGTCAATGTTCTTTCTTATTTATTTTCCCTTTTTCTGCGAATGAAACTACTTTTACTTTAGTCAGCCAGTTGACAGTCAAATTTGTTGCCAATTAGAATGGTCTGGCGAAGTTCGAAGCATCACCTACTCATCTGATGGCAAGTCAGTTTCAGTTGTTTATCGTGTGACAATATATGGGACTGATGCAGAGGTATTGCTATCTTTGTTACTTATGCTTGACAGATTGTTTCTATTATTAAGATGTTCTTTTGTGTAGTGATAACTAGCCTGCTCTTGATATCATTTCTGTAATATTTTTCTAAGCAACCAAATACTGTTTGTTCATGAGGTGCTGCCTTTTAACTTGAGAAGACCTACCTAAAAAGCCACAGATAGACTCTTTAACCGACTTTAAAGCTATGTAAGGAAGAACATCTCTTAGTTGCCTATCACTTACTACTTAGAATAATGATGTAATGAATTAGTCAAGGTGAGCACAAGTTGACGCTTATGATTCACTGTGTTGTCCCTTTGCTTTGAATAAGCTTGTAGCTGATTTCGAAATTGTGATTTTTTTCCTTGAATTCCTTCCCTTCGTCTATTGGGGTATGGAGCCACTGCATGTAACAACACCGCATCTTACCTGTTGGAGAAAACCCATAAAATAGATGTGTACGCTAGTGCTTGTTACCTAGTTTTCTGGTTTACTTGCATTTCATTTACATGAGAAATTTTTACATGATCAAAACTCTGATGATGATTTTTTATTTCTTTGCTCTGTTTTGACTTAGATATATCGAGAATCAACTGGTACTGCTTCAGTAGATGATCCAGGTTATGGGGATCCAGTGCAGAAGGCAGAAGGTATGGCATTTCGTCGAGCTTGTGCTCGTTTTGGGCTGGGACTTCATCTTTATCATGAGGACATGTCTTAGACTGGGATAGGTTCAAATTTCTTTTTGGCATGAGCAAAGATCCCAATTTTGTGGTTAAAAGGACATTACCAACAAGGCAACTGTACTATGGAGTCTGGTTCATATTGTAAGATTGCTGTATTATCTTGATCTTGTTCATTTTGTAAGCCCAAAAATGTTTTTTCAATGTGGCAAGTTGGTATTTACTAGGAGTAGAAACTCCAAATGTATCTAAGCAAATATGTTACTAATGAAAAACAATGCTCCATTAGTATAATTTTAAGTATTATTAGTATGATTTAAATGGTGATCTCAAAATCGAGTACTTGTGCGCTTCGGCTAGAGAAGGATATATTTGCTAAATTAGTTGGCCCAAATAGCAGTTGTATACTTTCATCATTAGCCCAATAGATATTCTGGGCCAATCCAACAAGGAGCTTAAGCTAGGAGAGAATTGGGCTTGCCAATTGCCATAAGTATCTTTAAGATAGCCAAATTAGCCCCCAAAAGATCACTTGTAAGAAGATATTGTAACAATTTTATTTTCAATTTATGTGGCACCGAGTGGTTAGGCATGGAGTTTAAGAAATAATAGAAGACTTTATTATGTTTTTCCAAGTTGTCCTTAATGTTAGTTGACATTTCTTCACAATTAAGTGTTAAGTGAGACTTAGCAATGATAAAAATGGGGTGGTGTCATTGAATAGTTGCCTAATAAGGTAATGTGACATTTTTCTTGGATGGACTTAGAAAGGAATGACACATAAATTGGGACGTATAGAGTATTATTTTTTGGTTAAAGATTGTAACAATTCAATACTCCAAAGTAGGGTGAATTAAGAGAATAAATCTCACAAGGGCTGATCTTGAACTTTTCTCTCTTTTTTCTTTCAAAAAAAATGTTTTTTGTTCTACATCAAACATACATTAGATTTGTCTCTTAGGAGCATTTATATGTAAGCTAGTGAAATATTATAAGAGTAGAATAGGGTTGAGAGTGGGAGTTCCAGGGCGAAATGGTCAAGAGATGGTGTTGGGAATGTTGGGTGGGTGGGAAAGAGATAAAGAACTTTAAAGTTACTTCTGAAACTTGTTTCCGCTATTTCCATAAGGAAACTTATTTTCCTCATTTTTTAAGGAGCTTGACCAACCATACAAGGAAAATTTTTAAAAACTATACGAAACACACCCTCAAAAAATCCACAAATAGGCCATCAAGAGCTTGTTGGGCCAATGTGTATGCTAATGTTGGCCCATCTTAGTTGGCTCCACCAAATGGTAAAAACTACTACTATTTAAGAAATAGTCAATTTAAGGCGAAAATAACATTTACACAAAAATATCTTTAAATTTTGTAAAAAAATAAAATTTGAAGTATTGTTATTTCAAGTAATATATATTGTCCAAAAAGGACCAAAAAATTTATGCAATAATGGAGCATTGATATTTAAGGTCCTTAACATACCACATTTGTTATGTAAGGCTTGGCTTGTATTTAAAGAGAGTGACCTTTTGGAGAAATGTCTCCATATATGTATTTATAATATATCCAAAAGTATGACATATATGTGTGACAAAAAGTTGCTAACTTCTAAAAATCTATCATTTTCTAAGTGAAACATGAAAGGTACCCATCATTCATCAATTCCATTTCACTCATCCTTTCTTAATTTACCATGTTATAACCTAGAACTAGTTTAATGTAGTCCTTCATTTTTGTTTGCTTTTTCGTGAAATTTTTTTCAGAAGAGCATATGATGTCGATAGCCTCAATGTATTTGGAAATTACTTTCGACTTTAGTTACATCAAACATAAATGATAAGTATAGAAAGGAAGATTATTTAGAATTGATCGAGAAGCCAGATTTACAACGATATTATAATAATAATAATAATAATAATAATAATAATAATAATAATAATAATAATAATAATAATAATAATAATAATAATAATAAAGTAGAGAGAAAAGAGACTATTTGTATTATTGATGTGATTCTATGTAGTATGATTATACTTCTCTGGGAGTTGTGGACTTAGAGCCTATTTGACCAACCTACTAAAAATCGCTTATTTTGAGAAATATTTTTATCAAGATAGTTTTTTTCAGAAAAGTACTTTTAAAAAACAAGCAATATCATGGTTGACTAATTCATTTTAAAATGTTTGATAATTGCAACAAGTATATGAAGCAATTGTCTTTTTGTTTTATCATTTAAATGCATGATTGAAATATTAATAAAAGGAAATGAGTTGTTATACGTAGTAACCTCACAAGTTGTTTATAAGGGGATATTTGTGTCAAGATTCTTTTCCGCTTCAATTTTTGTTATTTTTAAGAAATAATTATTTTTTCTTCTACTTAAAAGTATTTTTACTTATTTTTCGAACATTTCAAATTTTCGAAAAAATAATCCCCCTCCTCCCCCGAAAAAACATTTTAATTTTCTTTGATGATCATAGAATGTGTAGCCTAATACACAAATTGACAATCACTCTACATTGGATAGTGGTTATCAATGTGTGTTATTTATTAGGAGTAATATAAGTAGTAATTGATATTACTTTCAAATATAAAAGTTAATGATGCAATTATCAAATGTAAACGTTAATCACATGAATTATTATCATTTAATGAAGTTGATGAACGACATTTATAGTATTCAATATTCACACAAGATACTTAGTATATATCATAAAAGAGAAAATACATGGTTACACCATCTCATCGAACGTATACCCTTTATTTTATGTAGATATCTAAAGACTGTGGGGGTCCTATTATCCCATGAAACCATTTTCAACAACTATAAACTTAAAGTTTGCGTGATTTTTTTTTCATTCACACGCCTCCAATACATGAAATTACACTTGATCTGAGAACGAGTTAAAATGATGTATTTATAATTATTAGAAATATTTTCGTGGGATAATAGGATCCCCACAAACTTTTAATGTCTACTTAAAAAAGGGTATAAATTCGATGGAGCAAACTTTCTTCTACATATAGTTTCTGTGTTTATATTTTGTTCACAAGGTACGACTAGACATCTGGCTATAAAAGACAATTAACAATGATTGCATGCTTTGTTAAATTCACTAATAAACTCATTTATTTTATATATTTAATAAGAGTTAAAATCATGTGTCTTCTTTTACATCAAAAGATAGAAGAATACAACATGTAAAGTCCTTCATATCTTCTTCTAAGCGAAGTATAGAGTGCAATAATGCTATCTAATTATAAATGACACGAGACAATCTTGATCGATGTAATAAAAGTGAATAATTCATGATAATGATAAAATATTCTGAATAACCGACTCATTTATCAAATAGAGTCTCACGAAATCTTTCCTTTTTGTTTTTAATTATATCAGAACATGACTTGTAAATTTTATTATGACGGTCTCTTATTGATTGTCCCTTAGTTTCGTTATCAAGAAGTGTATTCACGGCTTATTGTACTAATTTTTTGTGACACATTACTCATTCTCCTAATGTGGATCTACTTCTTGTTAATCCACCGATAAGAATGTTGCTCGGATAGATAACTTTTATATAGAGTTTATTAATATATTATTTAAGATTAAAAAAAAAGGAAAAAAAAAGATAAGTGTCAAATCATAGTACTATACAATATAAGCATATGGTAAATTCAATATGATTAGAATTCTGATAAGGTCAGGTATCTATCATCAGGATTTTTCATAAACCATGTGCCAATTTGCATATTTATTGGCCCACTATTGGATGTATGTGATCAGTTGGTCCCATACAAATAAAAAATTGTGGACATTTTTAAAAAAAAAAAAAAGTTTTTTGGGATTATAATGTTTTTAGGTAAATCATTTAAAAAATATATATATTTTCCATCTAATCGTAATAATTTGTAATTGTCATTAGTGTACATTGAGTGCATAACAAGTGTATATATAACTATGTAAGTATATATGTATAATCAGTGTATGCATCAATTATAATAGATAATATAGTGATTATATATTGATCATTTATTGTATACTTGTTAAAATTTATACAAATAAAAATAAAGAACATGATTATTTTTTGTTGTGAGATTTTTTTGATGTTGTGTACCGTAAAAATCTCTTAGACATATGGTCATATAAATCATTTCATTAAAGAAAAAGTAGGAGGTGTAAAAGTAATTATTCAAATAATAGAAATGCATCAATAGACTAATTTGAAAATCACAAACTAAAACGGACGAAGTAGTATTTATTTATTTCTCGATTCTTAAAAAAGAATTATTGGGGTGGAAAAATCAAATCCAACCCGTTTAAGTGTGGACGGGTCATTGATCCATAACCGTCTCATTCATTAGCTCAATCATTTTCAACCCAACCTATTAAAAATTGGATTGATATGTAATCCGAATTGACTCTTGAGAAATCTTGTCAAAATATTTTTAAAAAACTTATTTTTCAATTTGATATGTTATATATAGCCATAATAAAGAAAAAAGATTAATTTAATTAGGTACTAAAATAGTTTAATAGAACAAACAAAATAATTAAGTTTAGTAAAATATTGTGTTGGGTTAGATCTCGACCCGTTATATAACTCATTACCTAACACATTTTGACCAACCCTTTTCGACCCAAGAAAACTTGGGTTAGGTTGTCTTGACCCGATTGTTGTCTTTAACCCATTATGACCTGCACTCAAAGGAAAAAAAAATATTTCTCTTCTCTCTCTTTAATTTAATATATAAAACTAATATTTATATGATTTTTCATCCGATATCCGACATTTGTTTAGAGGCGCAACTAACTCAGATTTAGGATAAAAATTCTCACTTCAGGATGGTAAATCGCTTTGTTCATAATGTAATTCTATTTTCATGCTCGAATCAAGACCTCTAATTTAAAATGGAGGAACAATAATTACTCACTATAATATTTCGTTGTATATTAATTAGAGAACTTATTGTCAATTAAACCTCTTGTTTTTATTGAGGGTTTTATCTATATGTGGCGAAAACTTAATTAACTAATTTTCTCTAATTTTATAAAAAAAGATTCTCTTAGGTTTAAGTCATATATTTAATAGGATCTAAGGGTATGATAAATTGAATATCTCGATTTTGAATCTAATTGAAAAATTAACCTTTTCATTGAAAATTCTTACGCGATGTGAATCGGGTGATTGAAATCTCTACTTTCTCAATTAGAGTTCTCGCTTCAAACTTTATATTAGGATAAAAAGTTTACCTTTTCGTAGGGAATATTTTATCTCTTATGGGCATGCTCACACTGTATGAATTTCACTAAGTCGAATCGATGCAATTCAAAAATCAGATCGTTCAAATAAAAGTATATATATATCAAACACAACACTCGTGATAAATTGTTTTTTTCTTCCTTTTCTCTTTTGAAGGAAACAACTTAGTACTAGTAGGTAGGTGGATTTTTTCACTTGAAAACGTCATATATGGCTAATAAATCCAGGGGGGGGGGGGGGCATACATGATCACTAATAAAACAGTGGGTACTGTATGTTTTATGATAGAATATGTGGTATATATCATGATAGGTCTACATTTAACGTTTATGAAAATATTAAGACAATATGTCTTATTCTTTCTTGTTCGGGGCCCTTATTTTCTCGAATAGCACGGTCTAACCTAGAACATTATATTCGTGAGCACGAGCGTAGTCCTATTAAATTGGCCGTAACAATTCAATGGGTTAGGTTTAGGTGATAAGTATAGGTTAGATAAAAAGTGCATTTGGATGAGAACTAGGCTCAATAGTGATCAAGAGATCAATCATTGAGTATTTGTGTCATCAAGGGATCGATATGATATAATGATTCTGATCGTTTTACCCTTAATAAGAACTTTCAATTTTTGATTTTGAGATTGGAGAACCTTTTGATAAGAAGTGTTAAATTAATAATAAATCACGATAGGAAGTTCCGAACATCGAATAGTTAAAAAGAATAAATTGAAATTTCTCTTTCTCTAGAAACAATATGTTCATTGTTTTTTCATTTGGGGTCCAATACTTATTTTAGGTAGGATGTGCGAATAAAGTCCCACATTGATATCCAAAAGAAAGAAAATTTGTAGGGTGATCAGTGTGAACAAAGTCGAACATGGAAAGACGCAAAGGGTGAGGCATTTTTGAGCAAATCCTGCCAAAAGTGAATGATATCACACCATGTTAAGAGTATTTTTGAGTTGTTTTAGTCTAACAAATGATTCGACAAAAAGAATAGGGAGTACTGATTTAGTGCTTTTACCCATTTACGAGTCGATTTTTTTACTGTTACTCATAGTTCTGAAGATACATATACGAAAAAGGAAGTTAGTGTGTCTTGGTGGCCATAGCACATAAATACTCGATTGATGTGGGTGACACCTAGATAATCTCCAAATTAGCCCATCAATAATGATGGATTATGTGGAACTTAGTTCGACGGAGAAATATTTGAATGTGTGAACAAAGTCCTATATATTGATAGCTGAAAAGACAAAAAAGCTACATATAAGGTGCAATGATATTATAAATGGTGTGAGACCTTTTGAAAAATATCATCCAACTTGTAACAAAGCGTCCAACACCTGAAACCTGACTAACTTAGATTCAAATTGAGAAGTCTCACTTTTAAATGAGGTAAAATGCTCTCTACCACAAAAAAAATGATTACATTCCCATATTCAAAGATGTGATCTCTACTTAAAAATAAAAAGTATTTATCAATCTATCATATAACCTTTTAGTTGTAAATTTGGACACGCACCATTAAATCAAGTCATTTTGCTGATAATTCTTTTTAAACTATATCCAAGATAACCATAAGATTCTCTTAGGTTTAAATCATAATTCATATTATCGAAGGATGTTAGTAAAATGATTAAAATATCTTTTGTTTTTTATTGAAAGTCTTGATTTCGAATCCTAAGCTAAAATGAATAATTAACTTTTTTATAGGAAACATTTGATCCTTACTTATACGGTGTGAATTTGAATAAATTGAGATTAGTAAAATTTGAAAATCGAATCATTAAACTATCATATATTTCTAGATTAAGATTACTATACTCAAGATAATTACATACTAAACAAATACCATCTCTATTCATCCTGTCTAATTAAATCCAAAATGTGATATGATTTCGGATGTTAAACTAAATATGGACAGTTCCAATAATTTCACTCTTTGAACAAAAGTTTATTTTTATTTTATTTTATCTATTTCTTGTTTAAAGTAGAAGAAGATACATATTACAATATATATTTTTAAATCAGAAGACGAATTTGAAAAAAGCCTCACACAACACCTATTAGTCTCAAAACCATATTTTAGTACCGTTAACAAAAATATCATATCAATTAGGCTCGATGATTATCATAAGATCAATTTTGTTGTTGTATTATTACCATATCCTTTCCATTTATCATAATATCTGTCCTGATTTGTTATTGGTATTTTATTTTCTTCAATAGTTTAATCATAATTTATATAATTCGTTTCTTTTGTATTTTTCAAATGTATTTTGAAAAACATCTTTTTAAACGAAGGTTATTAAAAATAACCTTCCTATCCTTCAAAAATAGAAATAAAATTCACATACAGCCCACCCCTAGCTAGCTCTTCACTTTTGAGGAATCACTCTGAGTTTGTTATTGATGTCGATGAATGTAGAGTGTTCTCCTTCCTTCTTCTTTTCTCTCCAAAAGAACCACTATAGTGCTAGTGGCTAGGTTGGTTAATGTCAAACATGTGAAAGTCTAAAAATTAATGAGACGAATTAGGAATTCATAATGACTTCATTGACTAACTAATCATTGAGTAAGAAAGACGTTTTGCGCAGTATTTCAAAACTAAAATCTCTAGAAGTGTGTCATTAAGATATATAGATTAGGCCAACCTCAGAATTAGATGTGGTCACATTCTCGATCCCACAAGTCTTGTCCGCACTGACTTTATTGACTTACAACTCATTGAGTAAGAAAGACGTTCTGCGCAATATTTCAGATAAAAAATTTCTAGAAGTGTGTTGTCACTGAGATAGATTAGGCCAACCTCAGAATTAGATGTGGTCACATTTTCAACACTACTAGTCTTGATGTCCGCGATGACTTCATTAACTAACGAATCATTGAGTAAGAAAGACGTTTTGTGCAGTATTTCAAATCTCAAAACTCTAGAAGCACGTCATTAAGTTAGATTAGGCCAACCTCAGAATTAGATATGGTCACATTTTCAACATCACTAATCTAGTCGTCCACAAATTAATTACCCTCCTTTAATAAAGGTGAAACCCATTCAAAGATAAATTATGATATTCGAGATCATACGAAAGGAAAGGCGTGGTGTCAAAGTTTATTATTATTTGAATTAACAAACATTTTTTTAAGTCCAAATGAAGGGGTTCCAAACAAAAAATAATTCAACTTGAATAATACATGGATATAATTACTAGGGCAAAAAAAAAAAAAAAACATACATGGATTTTTTTTTTTGGTTTCCCAAACGGTGTCCGGAAGCTCACATTGGAGCTCCAACTAAATTTGGATCGCGCACTGCAGGACCCATTCGAGGGTGGCGCTTCCAACAGGATTTTCTCCATACCTAGGGCTCGAACCCGAGATCTCTGGTTAAGGGTGAAGCACTCCCACCAGTGCACCACAACCCATGTTGGTAACATACATAGATATTACTACTAGTAGGTATTCTGTTATACTCTAACACTAGCTAGAATCCTAGGGATCCCATATTTATCCATATACATAAGTTGACTACAAAATTATATGCTCAAATTTGTTATCTAGGAACTATGTTGTATGATAGGGCGTTCTCTGTATCATTTATTAGGTTAATTAAGTTTGTGAGAATAGTGCTACTTGTTATTCCTATTAAAAGAGCTGTAATTTTTTCAATGATTTGGGTTTAATTGATTAACTAGAATAGGTAGATAAAAGTACACTAGGTTTAGGAAAAGGCTCAACTATTATAGAATCAACTATATTTGGTATGTATTATGTTGATTTTCTAGCATTGAAAGATAAATTCCATAAGTCAGATATTTTTTCTTGTAGGGGTAAATTAATTAGAAGTGAAAAAGAGTATAGCATGAGTAAACCTTTTCACATTTAATTATTAATTAATTAAACCTTAGAAGGATTCAAATGTTATGGGTTGATTTGCACAAATTAATATATAGAATCTTATGCTGTCATTATATATAATTTGGCATTGTTAAGGAAAACAATGCAAAAATAATCGTTTTTTTAACGAGGGTATTGTTGGGATTATGACGACAAATCCTATCGAATCGTTGTTATCTTTTTAGCATTTGTGGCTGAAATTCTAGCGATTCAACATAATTTTCATTAGTATTTAACTTGAAATCATGACAATCATCATAACTTATTGTGTGGAAATTTAACGTAAATATTTAATGTTAGTGAAAATATCCAACTAGGGGTGTACAAAATCGAACCAAACCGCAAATCGAGTCAATCCGGAAAAAAAACTCTACTAGTGGTTTGGTTTGACTTGGTTTGGTATTGGGAAAAAAACCCGACTATATTTGGGCTGGTTTGGTTTTAACTAAAAAAAACCAACCCGAGACCAAACCAAACCGACATTATATATGTAATTTTAAAATTTTATTTTATACATAAAAATATTTACTTTGATATAATTCTAAAATATTTCTTATACTATTTCATAGTTTTTATCTTTTAATATATTATTTCAAGTTTAAAACTTAGAATTCGGAATGGTCTAATAAAGATTATAGTCCATAAATGTTGATAATTATAATAAAACTTAAATCAAAATCAAATTAATACTAATGCAAAAAGAAAATCAATTCAACACTAAGAATGACAATAATATTGAATATTTGTTCTTTAGTTTTACATTGGTTTAGACAATTAAAATACATAATCTAATTTTAATTTTAAATATTTAGTAATGTAACTAATACTTATTAAACTTATTTTAGCATGATTTAGTACTTTTAAATTATGATCATTTTCATTATGGCTTTGCAATATTTATTTATATGATGATTTCATTATTATTTTTTATTGAATATTTTTGTGTCATTTCCTAATCTCATATTTTGTGTTATTTTTTTAAGAAATACCTTAGATAATTGTATTTTGGTTGGACTAAAGAAATATTTGGAGCACAAGTTAATTATATATTTGTATGCAAACTTTACTGAAAAAATCCAAAAATCTGAAAAATCCGAGGTTTATTAGTTTGGTTTGATTTATAAATTTAAAAATTCGACACAATGGTTTGGTTTGGTATTTGAAAAACCCGAACCAACCCAAGGTTGAAAAACCCAAAAAAATCCGAATTTTATTAGTTTGGTTTGGTTTATAAATTTAAAATTTTTACACAAATGGTTTGGTTTGATATTTGAAAAATCCGAACCAACCCGGTCATGTACACCCCTATATCCAACAAATTAGACTTAATGGTAAACATAGGATCAATAATAATAGGGGAACTTTCGCAAATAGCCACTATGATAAATTTAATTATGATCCATAGCTGTAGTTTGCATATTTATGGGATGTAGTTGTAGTTTAAGTTGTCTCGTTTGTATTATTCACGGATTTGTATAATTCACAGGTTTGTATTATTCGCGGGTACATTTGTATAATTTAGTTATTTTTGTATAAACTCGAAATAACGAATTTATACAATTACAAACATCAGTGGTGCAAAAAGTTATACAAATTCTGAATTATACAAACGTGCGCATTATACAAAACTAAAAAGTTGAGCGGTGTAATTATAACTAAAAGTAGGTCGCAAATTGTAATTAAGGCAAACTATAGCTATGTTAACTAATTAATTAGTATATATTTGCTTATACGCGTAATTTTCCCATAATATATTGAGTATTTCTTCCACCTAGGAATATGGTGGAGTGATTGTGGTCCTTTCATCCTTAATAGAAGAGGCTTCACTTTGGACCTTGAGAATGCATAACCTTTTGATAAGAAGAGTTTATTGATTTACTCACCTTAACGAGCCTATCAAGAGTGAATTCAGATCAAATAGGTGAGAAAGTTTTAATTATTGAACAATTAAAGAGAAAAAGTCACATTTTACGCAACATCTAAATAGAGTGTTGTTCTCCAAAGGCTAAAAACAAGACTAGTTAGAGATCCAAAATGACTTCATTGACTAACTAATTATTGAGTAAAGAAGATGCTTTGCTCAGTATTTCAGGTTGAATAACTCTAGAAGCGTATTGTCATTAAGTTAGATTAGGCCAACCTCAAAATTAGATATGGTCACATTTTCTACACCACCAGCCTTGTTTGTCCACTAATCAATTACTCTTTTTTGAAGGTGAAACCAGTTTAAAGATAAATTTAATGTATTCGAAATCAAACGCCGAAAGGTTTGGAGTAATTTCAAATGTATTATTATTTGACTTAAAGGACAATTATTGAAGTCCAAATGAAGGGGGGCCAAACCAAAATTCACCCAACTTGAACCCTACATGATTACTATTTACTACTAACAAGATTTCTGTTATACTCTAATTACTAGGTAGAGTCCTAGGGATCCCATGTTTGTACATAAACATAAGTTGGCAACAAATAATAAAGCCCAAATTTTAGTGCATTTTGTTGTATTAGCAGTAAAAAAAAAAATTCAATGAGTTAGGTTTAATTAATTAATTAGCTAGAATAGGTGTACAAGGTTTAGGAAAAGGCTAAAGTATGATAGGATCAACTATATTTTGGTACATATATCTTGATTTTCTTACATAGGGGACCTCTTAGCATTGAAAGAAAATTTGTATTAGTTAAACAATTCTTCTTGTAGGGGTAAATTAATTAAGATTCAAACGTGAAATTAATAATGTAAAAAATATAGAAGAAATTATCTACTACCAACATTTAGGTGCAAAGTATAATATTGTTATGATTTCTTTCTATTTTTTTAATCGTATGGTGGTCGATATTGTCATTAGGGTTCATCTAAATTCGATATTATCATTAGGGTTCACTTAAGCGCATATTTACACTCAAAAGTCTCCAATTGAGGAGTAGCACGTTTCGTACTAAAAGTAATTTCGTACTATTCAAAACTCGAATTCAAAATAAAAAAGTATTTACCTCTCCCATTTCTTTGAATTAAGTTAGATCCAGCAAGCTTAGCTACTTCATGTGACCACACTCCTAAACTTGCCCAATCCTAGGAAGTGCTAGTTTTGTGGTTTATTGCTAATTAATTTTTAGATGTTATGCTATATTTCATTATTGAATTTCACAAATATTATAATCCTAATAATAAGATTTTATTATCGACATTATTATGTTGCTTGTCTGAATGGTTATCTATTATTGTATTGTATATGTAGTTAGTTTGACTATAATATTTGTTTCGATTGATATTTAAATTTTATTGTATTGTATTGTTTGATAATGATAGAAAGTTTCATTTTTGTAATGATCGATTTTGTATGATCGCGTCGTATTCTATTTTTTTTTCTCATTTTGTTTTTATTTTTATTTAATAATCTTCTTTTATCATTTACCCTGCCTTTTTTATATAATAGCTCTACACCTTACATTTCTTATTGACTCATCCTTTAAATTGTTGATGTTTGATGTTATGCAATAATGAAAAATTGTAGTAAAATTTATCCAAATGTGATGTACTTAAATTCATCAAAACAATATTATATAATATGCTACGTTATAAAATAATTATATGTAACAACCATCATAACCGATTAATTAGTGTTACACAATTAATTGAACATGTAAAATTATTTACTCTTAAGTCATCATAACAATTATGATTGGGAAAAGGTTGGCGTGACTTTAAATTACAACATATTTTGGCTAAAACAAGCCAATTTCTTTCACAATTATTGTGCTTTCATCCATAAATCAATTATTTGTGCAAATAATATAAATAAATATAAACAAATAATTATTTTTGGGACCATCATTTAAATCATATCTGTATTATATAAAAATTTGTAAAAATAATCATTTAGAACCCAACTTCAAGAATCCACAATCGAAAATATAATAATCCGCATCTGAAGTTTAGCATCAAAATTTTAACATTTTTATGTAAAGTTTGTCTTTTAAATAAAAAATCGCATCAAACAATCACTATAGTAACATAATACGATAGTCAAAGTGTAAGAAATAGTAAATAGTAGAAAATAATAATAGAAATGAAATATCAAGATATTCTCAAGATAATATTAAGACCACCAGTGTTAAAAATCAAACGAGATAGCACTTAACTACCTAAACTAATCATCTACCCTAATCGGTGTCCTCCACACTTCTTCACATTGTAACAAAGATAATTTTAATATTGAAAACTCTTAAGAGGAAAAAGTGGCTACTTTTGCAAAATCTTTGGCTAAATTCTTAACTTTTGCTGATATTGACGTGAATTTTGGCCTTTTTCGTAAGAAACGGACTTTTGTGGCCCACACCTTTCGCTTTCACGATTTTGCTTAAAGCCCAATATACTTTTTGGCCCACCACGTAAGGACCGGACCATGACACTCTGTTTTGATAGTTGTTACATATTGTTTCATTGTGTTGTGTTGTTTGTATCGTACTATATTGTTTTAATAGATATAAAAGTTTGGATAAATTGTACCGTTATCCGTCATTACATAGACACATCAACAACTTAAATGATAAACCTACAAGTGGGGTTTAGGATAGAGGTGAAGGAAAAAAGGTAGGTAAAGGATAAAATACACTTATTTAAGTAGAAAGTGGATAAAATGAGAAAAGATATACTAAATTAATGATGCGATCACACTAAATCGATCGTTACGCAAAATGAAACTTCCTACTGTTGTTTCTTTTACTTAAGTTATCTAATTCGATACTTATATTATTAGTACTTTCTCTTTGTTTACTATTTTCACCATGACTTTTTACTCTTCTATTTATTTCAAACAGCTTTCTTGGTAATCTTTGACTAGTCATGTAATAGTTATAATATCATTTTCAAAAAAATATTGATATTGATATTATAATTTTTGATTTATCTCATGGAAAAAGAGATAAAATCTGCAAACACGCTATCTTCTCATGTCTTGCTTAGTATGTTTTTTTTGGTTTTCCATCCAGTGTCTGGAGCCCACATTAGAGCTCCGATTAAATTCGGATCGCGCACTGTAGGGCCCATTCGGGGGTGACGCTCCCAATAGAATTTTCTCCATACCCAGAGCTCGAACCCGAGACCTCTGGTTAAGAGTGAAGCACTCCCATCAGTGCACCACAATCCATGTTGGTCTTGCTTAGTATGTTATTACTATTGTTGGATAAAAGCAATCTAGATATTATAACTATTGGATGACTAGCCCATAAATCAAGTGATCCTATTAAAAATTATACTTCTTATATTTGTGCTAAACTTAATCTAAAATTGCTTAAATTTGAACACTAATTATCACAATTTCTCTTCTTGTTGACTAATAATTTAGTTATTATATTATTAGCAGTTTATAAAGTTGGTAATATTGCTTAAATTGCATTAGTATCTCATTTCAATTCAAACATAGTTGGATTCACACAAATACTATAACTAAAAAAATTATCAGTCAAAATAGTTTTTGTATAAAATATTTTCTTTAATGTCCTTTTTCTTGTTTTTGTCCTTCCCTTCGAATTAATTACAAAAAATTGACCAGAAAACAAACTAAAAATACACAAACAAACAGAGATTATGACAATTATTATTCAATAATGAATTATATATTGAATAATAATTGTCTGGCATTGTAATGGTGGTTCACATGTAAAGTTGCATTTATATTATTTGTTATTAAAATAAAAATAAAAAATCAATGTTATTTACACGTTCAGCATCCACCAAAACGTGCTATTAATAACTTAATATGTCTAAAACATATCTACAAATTATATTATATTAGTATAATATTACTTTATGATATCTTGAACAAAGACAACTACAAGTAGGACCCAATCGAAATGATTCACAACGTGACGCCAACGCGTACTAATAACAGCAAACTCAATGTAATTTTATAAGTAGGTTCTGAAGATAACTTGTATTATAATGAACAGATTGAAACTTTTCATCCTTAGTCTCGATTGTTTTTAGCCTTGAAAATAAAAAGAGTTATTTTGGGAGCGCAACCTCTAGAAATAGGCCCCACAATGTGTAAAGTCAGATTAATCTGATTTCCATATGAGTATCAAAATATAGAGTGAAAAAAAGTAAGTAGATTCTAAAAAAGGTGATATGTATGTGGTCTCACCCTTACATGCATTGTATATGTAGAGTGATTTCGAAGGACGAGATTTTTTTGTTTTTACTATTAACGTATTTTAACAAGCTTAAGATAAAAATTATTTACTCAAAATTTACATTCCAATATTGTACTAATATGATTTACAATTATTGTAGGTACCTTAATTACTTTGATTGTGCATGCAAAACAAATACCCATTGACAATCTATAAAAGATTATTATCTTTTCTTTTAAGAGAAAAATGGCCTTTAATTACAAGGGATTACCAACAACAAAAAAGTCCATTATTTGTGGTGAGTATGTCTATCACAAAAATTGAGAGGAATATTATGATAGATACTATAAATATATAAATAAATAAATAAATAAATATATATATATATATATATATATATATATATATATATATATATATATATATATATATATATATATATATATATATATATATATATATATATAGTACGTCTATCACAAAAATTGAGAGGAATATTATGATAGATACTATAAATATATATATATATATATATATATATATAATATGGACAAAATTTGTGATGGACTGATAATTTTAGGATTATTTTACTTTTTTCATTACGAATTTTTGAAGCCTCACGTTATAGAACGAATGATTTGTTTTCAAATTAGTTTCAAAGAATGGCTGAGAACTGAGAAGTGAGATTAGTCTTTCTAAAAGATTATCCTCATTTACGGATGGCAATAGGGCGGGTGGGGCAGGTTGAGCTTAACCTGTATAAATTTTAATCCGTCCCACTCAGTCTCGCATAACAACTCTTTTTATTTTCATCCGTCTCGCCCCGCATGAATATGTCCCGCATAATTTTTTTAATATTTTGGTTTTTCTAGTTAAATTTGATATTAAAAATAAAATTCACAAAAATAAATTCATTTTTTCATTAAGTAGTATTAATTTAATAGGATAGTGACTTAAAATTTTATTTTTTAGAGGTCAATTGGAAACATGTAAGAAATTGTAGTATTTTTTATTGAACCATTTTCATTTACTAAGTTGAACATTTTAGTAGATTTAAAGAAACTATCTTAATAAATAATGATCTATCACTTTATAACATGTAAAAAGTTAAAATTAAGTTTGAACCCACATAAAATCACATATACCGGCAACCCGCTCCGCCCCGCCCCGCATTAATTTTAAAAAAATCCACTTCAACCTGATATTTAAGTGGACATCAACACAAGCATGGTTAGAATTCTGCGCGAACAAGTGATATTTAAGTCATGGGTTCAAAGTTTAAAAATAATCAGTCATAGTTAAAAATGGGATACTTTAGAGGATAAGAACGAGTTTAAATTTTGTGTGAACTATAATCTAGTATTTAAGTAGGAAATAATAGAATGATAAATGCATTGTTTATCGAGTTTCAAATCATTAAGAGTGTAATACATGATATACAAATTAGATGTACATACACGTTCGAATTCTATCGCGGACAATATAAAATTTGATATTTAAGTAAACAAGAGTAGATAAGGAGCTAAGTTCAGATTGCAAACAAAAAATTCTCTAATTTTGAATAATGATAAAATTCATGTATATTCTATCCTCTCAGACCTTATTTTATGAGATTACATTATATATAAGGGATTGCCGAATATAATTGTTGTTATAATAATATAATATAAGATCAAATCAACATTTCATTTATTTTCTTTCCATGTATGAATTATTCCTTCAGAGCATAAAGCCTACATGTAGGAGATATGCTAATTTAATATTACCTGGAAATTAGTTAACTTGTTTCTCTTTCTAAGTTGAAACATTGAACTATTAGATATTAATATTAGCACTTTAACAAATATGGTCATAAAAATAAATCTTCTTCTTTTACAATATTTTCCAAATTCAACTCCATGAACATTCATTGAAAATCATTTTCTTTAACAATATTTTCCAAATTCAATAACTTGTCTTCAACTCATCAAAGATATTTAATATTGCTTATTTTTTTGAAGTAATTGAATTTACTTCTACTACTCTCTTCTTCTTCTTCTTCTTCTTTTTTTTTTTTTGAAAATAGAGTTAGGGAATGATTACAAGGTGAGAATCGAATCCTCACCTACAAGACAAAAGTTTAGATAATCAATCAACTGAATCATATAAATATCTACTTCTTCTGTTCACTTTTACTTTGGAACTAAATCAAATTACATAGATTTAATATTTAAATTTTAAATGTTCAAAAAACATATGAAAAATAAATAAGTTTCAATCCTTCTCATATTAATATGATAGAACAAAAAACATCTCAAAATATTGATAAAATCGTTGCCGTTTTACTCTCAAGAACAAAACACGACAAGTAAAAATAAACAAAAAATATATCATTTCCTTTGAATTGTATATACCCTTTGAACTAACGGAGAAAAAATTTATTTATTTTTATCCCTAATTAAAAGCATTTACGATAGTTCGGGGTATATTTATCCTTTTTCCCATATATATATTAAAAAATAAATAAAAAGGAAGATCTTCTACCTACGTAAGTACGACTCTCTAGTAGTGTTAGGTAAGTAAAAATTTTTAGCATAAAGTCCCAGGTAGTTAAGAGTAAAAAGTAGTACTAGTAATTGCGCCGGCTTTCCTTATCTACGTACAATTTTCCCCATTAAAATCGACCACCCTAATTATTTTTCTCGATTTTTTATTTGGTATTGGATATTTATATTAAAATTTAATTAAATTCAAATTCACCTCAGAAAGTTTTATATCGGGATAAAGAGCTTTCTACAATAAAAAGTTGCTTCATCAAAACATTTGATTAAAGATGAATGAATACTTACCACTCCATCATAATTCTCGACCTCATAATTAACCCTTTCTTGGAACCCTCTCCTCTTTGTCCACTCACTTTCCTCACTTATTTTCAGCTCACAATATTTTTATTTTATATATATATATAAAAATCTCTATTCTCATTTCTCACCTAACACACAAAATCTCTCATTTTCTCTTTTGTAAAATCTTCAATTCTTCAATTTTATTGAATGACGGACTATAGATTATGGAGTAATAGTAATACTACTAATACATCTGATGATAATATGATGATGGATGCTTTTTTATCTTCCGATCCATCCTCTTTTTGGCCTGTTTCCACTCCCAATCGAACCTCGATTTCTCCTACTCCGGTCACCGGAGTCGGAGAAGAGACGATGCCGTTTTTCAATCAAGAATCACTACAACAAAGGCTTCAGGCTTTAATTGACGGTGCTCGTGAATCATGGGCATATGCTATTTTCTGGCAATCATCGTCGACGTCGGATTTTGCGAGCCCATCTGTGTTGGGTTGGGGAGATGGGTATTATAAAGGAGAAGAAGATAAGAACAAGCGGAGAGCGTCGTCTAGTTCAGCTAATTTTGTTGCTGAGCAAGAGCATAGAAAGAAGGTGCTTCGTGAGCTGAATTCATTAATTTCCGGTGTACAGGCCGCCGTCGCCGGAAGTGGAGGTGATGATGCGGTGGATGAAGAAGTGACGGATACTGAATGGTTTTTTCTCATTTCAATGACCCAATCGTTTGTTAATGGAAACGGGCTTCCGGGCTTGGCGATGTACAGTTCAAGCCCGATTTGGGTTACTGGAACAGAGAAATTAGCTGGTTTTCAATGTGAACGGGCCAGGCAAGCTCAAGGTTTCGGGCTTCAGACTATTGTATGCATTCCTTCAGCTAACGGTGTAGTCGAGCTTGGTTCGACTGAGCTGATATTCCAAAGCTCGGATTTGATGAACAAGGTTAAATATTTGTTTAACTTCAATATTGATATGGGCTCTGTTACGGGCTCAGGTTCGGGTTCGTGTGCTGTGCATCCCGAGCCCGATCCTTCGGCCCTTTGGCTTACGGATCCAGTTTCCTCAGTTGTGGAAGCTAAGGATTCGTTAGTTAATAGTAGTAGGGATGTGCAAATTGTGTTTGGAAATGAGAATTCTGAAAGTGGTACTCAAAATCAGCAGCATTCACAACAAACACAAGGATTTTTCACTAAGGAGTTGAATTTTTCGGGTTATGGATTTGATGGAAGTAGTACTCGGAATAAAAATGGAAACTCTTCGATCTCTTGTAAGCCGGAGTCCAGGGAGATATTGAATTTTGGTGATAGTAGTAAGAGAAGTGGAAGCTTGTTTTCAGGCCAATCGCAGTTCGGGCCTGGGCCCGGGCTCGGGCTTATGGAGGAAAACAAGAACAAGAACAAGAAAAGGTCACTTGCATCAAGGGGAAACAATGAAGAAGGAATGCTTTCGTTTGTTTCGGGTGTGATCTTGCCAACTTCAACAATGGGGAAGTCTGGTGGAGGTGGGGATTCGGATCACTCAGATCTCGAGGCCTCAGTGGTGAAGGAGGCCATTGTAGAACCTGAAAAGAAGCCGAGGAAGCGAGGGAGGAAACCGGCCAATGGAAGGGAGGAGCCATTGAATCACGTGGAGGCGGAGAGACAGAGGAGGGAGAAATTGAATCAAAGATTCTATGCGCTCAGAGCCGTAGTCCCAAATGTCTCGAAAATGGATAAAGCATCACTTCTTGGAGATGCAATTGCATACATCAATGAGTTGAAATCAAAGGTTCAAAATTCAGATTTAGATAAAGAGGAGTTGAGGAGCCAAATTGAATCTTTAAGGAAGGAATTAGCCAACAAGGGATCATCAAACTATTCCGCCTCCCCACCATCGAATCAAGATCTCAAGATTGTCGATATGGACATTGACATTAAGGTGATTGGATGGGATGCTATGATTCGTATACAATGTAGTAAAAAGAACCATCCAGCTGCGAGGCTAATGGCAGCCCTCAAGGACTTGGACCTAGACGTGCACCACGCTAGTGTTTCCGTTGTGAATGATTTGATGATCCAACAAGCGACAGTCAAAATGGGGAGCCGGCTTTACGCTCAAGAGCAGCTTAGGATAGCATTGACATCAAAATTTGCTGAATCGCAATGAAATTATCTCGGTAGTGAGCTCTGTATAATGTATCTTCTAAGGAGCTGTTAAAGAGAATTTTCTCTGTATATAAATGTGAAACCAATACTAGAGATCTCAAGTTGAGGCTTTTTAGTTCATGTAAGATTAGAGATATTATGCAGCTTCATCCTTTTGTATTCTTCATCCAGGAAATAAATTATGAGAAACCAATAATTGGTGGCTGATGAATTTGATGTTAGTAGCAATTTTCATTCAATTGGTGACACTTATTTTGGGACAGACCACTCGTCATTTTACATTAGGCAAATTGCAAGAAAGTACTAAGCATTTTTTAATTGAACGTAACATGTGATGTATGGACTAGACGCATGTCGTAAGTTCAATCCATGTAACAAACAATCACCTTTGCATATTAGTGAAGAAGAATAGAGGGCGAATAGATTATGCATTGAGTTTCAAGTTGTACACTAACTAGTCATAAATAATTTTTGACCTTGACGAAAGAGTTTGGACGAATGCGCTTCCGCTCCTCTAGTTTGGCCCCTACTAGCTTATGAACACTTACTATATTTAATCATTGGTTGCGATATGTACTTCCAGTTCATTTTTCAAGAAATTTTTTTAATTTTTTTTGGTCGAGATAGAAGTTTATTATTTAATTATGATGGATATATTAGTTGCGGAGTATGTAATCGCCTTTACTAGAAAACTTATTACTTTTTAATGTAAATATAAATATAATCGAAACTTAATACAAATATAAAAAACGGAATGAAAAACCATAAAAGATGAATGGATGTATTACTAGCGTTGTGCAAAAACCGAACCGATCGATAAATTGAATCGAAAAGATGTTATTGATTTATTGTTATTGGGTTATTGGACTAACAAGTTTTTAATGGTTTTATAAAAGAAAGTTATCTGGTCATTGGTTCGGTATTGGTTTTTAATATTGGGTAAACCGATAACCCATTAAGACTAGTAATTTACTACATTTACTTGTACATAAATATTATATATTAATCTCAATATCTTACTAGTTACTGTCTTTTATCCTTTAGCTTTCAATTCACACTTCAAAGTGACTTTTAGTTCACAACTTCACATTATACAAAATGTCAAAATCTAAAGTAAGAACTATATTCCTCTTAATTTCTCTTTGTGTTACACTTGTAGTTTTTTAATAACATTTTTGTGTTGTTGCGTTAAATTTATTAGAGAAGTCATATATTTATTTTATAAGTATTTTCCTACTGGTTAAATCGAAAATCAAACTGTTAAGGATCAAAATTGATAAATTGATAAAAAAAACTCTTATTAATTTAATTATTAATTTGACGTATTTAAAAATCAAAAATCAAAAATCAATAAACTGAATCGATAATACATAAAACTGAACCGAATTACTATCTAGTTGCTTGTTTTAGTCCAGAAGAAAGCACCAAACAAAGGGGTTGGGCTGCATTTTCATATATAGAGAATTCATTGAATTTGGTCAAATCATAGCTGTATTCATTGGACCAAGAAATATTTAAAAGTATATATTATTGTTATTATATAATGTCATGAGTATCATTTGAGTTTGAAGTGACACAAGCCCTTTAAATGCAGTTAATTTAGGCACAAACTTTGTTATATTCCGTCCAAATAGTTGTAACTAATTTTTAAATTTAATTTTATATTTTTAAAAATTAAAGTTTATATATGCAAATACTATTTAAATTTTTTATAAATTCTAAGTTTTTTGTATCAATATAATTGTAAAATACATATTAAAATTTATATAATATAAGGCTCGAGAATAATTTTAGAATATTATTTTGGTCTTATGAATTGTGTGATAAATAGTTTATATCTGTTAATCAAATAGACAGAGATTGATAGATGTGACGAAGATTCGGTTTGTTTGATGTTTTATAAAAGCTTTGATGTATAGTTTGATTTTTTTTTTTTTTAAATAAAATATGTCAACTTTAGTAACAAAATAGATTAAATTTATATATAATAAATAGTTAAATTTAACAGCCAGCTATTTATCATTTTTGTCAAGCCACCTTGTAGTTAAAGTTATTTTGTTTCGATATTTTATTGCTAATATATCAAAATATTATTATAAGAAGCATGTAATATATGAAAATTCGATTTCAAAGAATCCTTTGATCATTATAATGATATGTTAATATAAATAATAATTGTTATAGATTAGTCTGATTGTATATTGTCAGTATATATTACTATATACACTGAGAATATGACTGTATTAAATATGAACAAAATTATCTACATCACCCTCTGTAATATTTTAATTAAAAAGAAAATTATTAGCGTGTATAAAAGAAAAAGAAAAAAAAAAGCTCAAGTTTAAAGCGAATCTTATTGACCAGATTAAATTGACTTGAAGACCAATATTGAATTGTTGAATACAATTAAGTAATTTAAAAATGATCATGTTTTACATGTGAAATATATATATATATATATATATATATATATATATATATATATATATATATTATTTTTTGTTTACAATCTGATGGGTCCATTAAAGTGTTCACATTTCTTTGTTTACACTAAACTTTGGAGAGAATGATGTGAAAGTCGAAAATTTGGGTAGAAAATTAGTTGATAATCTAATATTGTCTGATTTCTCTTATTTATATTATGATCATTACTCCCTTACTATCTTTGTCTCCAATTTTGTTTTTTGTCTTCAATTTTTTTGTTGTTGTTGTTGTACTCTTTTTTTTCTGTCTATATAAGCAAATGTATAACTAAAGTATATTTTTTTAAGTAAATAGAAATATAATTCTATTTAGTTCATGTATAGAGCTTGGGAGCCAGTGTAGAGTAAGTGGATATTTACTTACTTGTTTTTGTGTAGATGAAGATTTTGCTTTTATAAAATATTCTTTCGACAAGTACTACTTCATTCTTAATTATAGATTTCAGCTTTGAGTCCTATTATGAATCACCTTTATTAAAAAATGTTTTAACCGTCTAATATGAGAATTTCCAATGCGAATTACCAAATTTTAAAGTTATGCATTACTGGCTCTCGAGGATTTTTCGATTAATAGTAAGAATAACAATAGCCATTACCCTAAAGATTGATTCACCTTTATTTTAGGGTATAAACCAAAAAATAATGGATATTATTAACACAAGACCTTTAACATCTCCAATAAAATGGGAGAATTTTTTCTTAAAGAAAAAACCACCCTTAACCTCAACATCCTCAAAAATTCAATTATCAATATCATTATTGTATTTACATATCAATTTCGTCATATCCTATGCATTTTTTATTACCTTCTAAACTTTTTATTTTCTTCTTTTATACAACAATGACTCTGAATTGCTTAACCTGCCAAGTTCTAAAAAGAACAGATTCACATGAGGAACTAAGGGAAAAATTCAAAAATATTGATGAAAAGTCGAATTTTCGCCTTTTTTCAGGTGGAATCGAGCGGAACTGGTCAGGAAACTTGGTACAAAAGCCGAGATTTGAAAAAACGAGGGCTCGAACACTAATGGGACAAGAAACTAACGCGAAAAAAGGTTCTCGGAGGGTTCATAATAGTGGTCCGATAGAGTTCATGACTGATTCGCCAAGATTGGCGAGGAGCCCCGGGATGAGAAGGGATTGGAGTTTTGAGGATTTGAGGCAGGTGATTAAGCGTTGATTAACGCGTCATTAAGGGTTGATTAATATGTAATTATGCTCATGTATGTACATGTACTTTATGAAACTATTTAATTATCTTTATCTGTATTTATATATGTTCTGCATTTCATTGTTTGTATATATATATATATATATATACACACAAACATCAATGCAGATATTATTTGCATATTTGTTAGATTCTAGGTAATGAAATGAAAGAATCTTGAAAGGAAATGATGGTTGAATTTCTCTCTCATTTATTTAAATCTTAATCGCTAGAGTGACCTGATACCTATGTTGGTACGAAGTAACAATCATAGATATGAAGAAAAATGTCATATAATGGGCCTATTGACTAAACTAGGATTGAGGCGTAGTTGATTGATTGTTTCATCTAAAGATTTGGGAAGAGAATTATACTAATATCCAAGATGCAACAAAACCTAAGGGCAAACTTGCAAGGAAGTAGCTAAAATTGATGACTAATAAAGCTATATTTGTGAAGTCGTGTTTATCGAAGGAGATTCAATTGAATACCCTTCGCGAGAAAATTGAATTGTATGTATAGGTCATATAAACTATTCAAGCAACGGTAAAGTTGTCTCCTCGTGATAAGTCACGAGTTCATCACTAGTGCCTACATTAGGGTAGGTTGTCTACATCACACCCTTTGAGGTGCAATCCTTCCCCGAACCCTGCATGAACATGGAATACTTTGTGGACCGAGTTGCACTTATATATAGATTGTTGAATCTCCTAAACGACACAAATCTTTTGTCCAATCTTCTTGATGAATTTTCTGACTCCGTCACTGAATAAAGCCTGGTCTAGCCTAATTTTATGTTATAATAGTATTTGTGTAATCATAATCAATAAATACTTCCTTTAATCAAACTCAGAACCATATGCAAAATTCAAACTCTGAAATGTTTCTTGAACAGATAACCAAAGAATGCAACAAATCATGAAAGATAGTTTCTTCTTGAATGACAAATCAGACTGGGGACGATCGATCCACATACAACAGATACAAAAAAACACCATATCCAGTGTAATCCCACAAGTGGAGTAATCCACATACAACATATATGTGCAGAAACGCATGGTCAGAGTCTCGTGAAACATAAGATTCGTTTCGTTGGAAGAAAGTAAGTCTTAACCACTAAAGTTCTAGCAGAAGAAGAGTATCCTAAAGTTACTCTAAAACCTAAATTTCAAACCTGACAAAACCTGGACATTAGCAATGGTCAGGATCTTCTCACTTGTTTGAACAGAAGTAAAAAATTAAGAGCCGTGTAAGTCGGGCATCCGATATCTGCAATTGCATCAGTTGGTGAGTGCATGAAAATAAACAACAAACATGAAGAGCACCTATATACGGAAACGAAACGGGAAAAGGTCCAAATTTACCCTTCGTTATAAAATCGGGCCATTCATATCCTTACCATTACCTAATCGTTTCACACTTGCCCTTGACTTTAACGGAGCTCCAGCATAGATTGAGTGGAATCCACATGTCAAAAAACATTGCGAAAAAGGTCCAGATTTACTCCTCTACTTATAACTATGGTTTAAAATTGTCCTCCGTAACACTTTAGGTTGGATCTCCATTTAAGGTCAAGGACAAACACAAGACGATTTGCTAATAACAAGGGTATGAATGGCAGGTCTGAAAATATAGTAGTATAAAACTAAGATGTTTTGTATAGTAGAACAAAATTGAAGGGGGGAAGAAGGAATGGAACACTTACAATATCATCAGAAGTTCATCTGTCCTTCCAATGTTGTACATAATGATATTGCAACAAGGCTGCTAACAATTGATAATGTTCTGTGACATACTTGACCTTAACTTATTGTCAACAATTTCAGCTCTTCTTATTTCTAGCTTCTGCTTTCCAATTTCTCCTGCTGGGAATAGATTTGGGTGTTCCGTTATTTTCCGATGCAGTCACAGGTGAAGAAATAACATTACTCATCGCGACATCTGACCGTTCAACGTGGGGTAATAATGTTGCTTGACCTCCACCAGTTGAAGCTAAATCTGGTGAAACCATATTATTAGTACAAACTTCATTCTGCCTTGCAACATGGGCCTTTCGGGCATCCCTTTTCCAATTTCGCCCGGAGTAAACACGGGTGACAGACTCTCGGGAAGAAACATCCACTGGCATTACATATGCCTGGGGAGCGACATTCACTGGCACTGAAGAAGCAAGAGGAGCAACATTCACTGGCATTGAAGAGTCCAGAGGAGCGACATTCACCGGCAGTGTACTATCCTGGGGAGAAACAATCACGGGCACCCCCACTGGCAATGAAACTAGTTGGTTTGTGCCCAACACCTTCATATTATCAGCTTTAAGACGTTTCCTTTCTCTATATCTGCGTTGACGCTCCCGATTTTTTAGCCTCTTAGCCAAAATGTCATCACTGATTAAGGTTTTCAGCCCATTATCCTGAGGTTTCTTCACAGGAACATCCATTCTTGAAGTTCAATTATCGGTTCAAACTAACAAGAAGCCAGCATTTACAGACAAACTGCTTCACACGGTGAAATAGTTGTTCATTCCAAGGAACAACCTCACAGAACAGTACAAATATATGATGTCTTAACCATCTCAGATAGTGAATCAAACAACAAAATGATTACTTTGACATCAATTTAACTCGGGAGAAACGGAAACCCTGAATTTATCTACTCCAAGAAGAGTATAGGAGACTTGGGTTCATGGTCTGCACGAGACACCTGTATTTGGCAATCTTATCTGTTATTTAGCATAAAACGACAGAATCACCTAGGGAACCTGAATAAATACCCTCAGAGGAATACACTTAGGTATATTCAACTGAAAATTATCAATTCCGCAGACGCACCTCAATATAGATTAAGCCATTCATCTTGCAAAACATAGTGATATGATGGCTAAAGAGAACTATTCCCCCTTAAAAACCCCAATTGGCAAAATACTACAAAACAATAACCTCATGTGCAATGCAGCGTTTGAGGCCAACATTAACGTAGTGTGCAATTCTTCAACTGTTGAGCAGCGTCTACAGAGAACTAATACACATCAGCATGACAGGCAGACTTCAGACACGTCCTGTACAAAAAAAAAAATTCAATCATCACATCTTAACCAAAACTATCTTGCATGCCAGTACGGCTTCATATCGCTGCACAGAATACCGATTGTAATTAAATGTTAACACATTGACTTAGACATGGAAGCTCAATTACTAAAATATTCAAATGATAATGATTCGGAAATCCAAACTCACCACCGGAAAAAATACAGTTGCCTATCATAGTTTTTAAAAATTTATTTATTTATACAAAATGCTCACAAATTCCCATTTCACAAAAGAAACTGCCTCCTGACTGCCAATTTTATATTGATTGCAGTTTTGTTTGAAGATGCTCAAGCATTTCTCCAGATAATTTGACAAGCATCTCTCCAAATCTTCTGTAAATTGTATAATTACTCTTTCCTTGAATAAGCAGTTGACACTCTTCATATTCTTGAAAGACCAAATCAAATAATAGGTGACGGAAAAGCTTTATCTCTAATGCTCATGAATTGGGCAGATGTTACACCAACAAGCTAATAAGGACTTACACTATTTGTACATTCTTGCAGTTTTCCCCCGTGACATCACTAATAAAACGTAATCATAACGCATACCCACAACAGTTATAGAATAAAAAGCACCCTCCTAAAAATGCATGGTTCATCTCACATTGAATTGAAATTGTAAAAAACTCATTCTAACAATTTCCTTCATTACCATAAACATTGTTTTTGATATCCTAAATATTGTTTTCAAGAACAAAACAAAAAAACAAATCATAACAAAACTACAACTTATGACATATGTGTAGCATATTTTTTCCCTTTTACAACCATTTCAAGCAAACTATCTGAATGGGTCGAAGCAAAACATTTACCAAGTTTTTGACAAGACGTTTGGAGAACGGATAAGATATCACAGGCTTCACAACAAATTTATTGGTTAAGTAAACCTTTAGGATCTTCTTTTACTTTAATGAAGTGGCCACAGCATCATTTTCTTACTATCACAGGGAATACTATTATTAGAAAACCTTTTACTGTTTGTTTTGTAGTGTTGTGAGAGGCCAAAGCCAATTGATCTGTAGTGTAGACTGTCACATTATGAACATTTTGCAACCGGGCTTTCTACTCTAAGATGAGAAGAAAGGAAAATGGAACATGTTTTGAACCCGGAAACTTAAACCCCAAAGTAACTCTCAAATATTGACTCTTGTATGCTTATACACGATGCTGAATCTACAACCTATGTAATATTATAACTCAAACTGAAACTTCAGGGGAACTAATAAATATATCTAAGCTCAAGGATATAGACCCTAGAAAAAGAAACATCATACTTTCTTCTTCCACTATTTTCACATCATAGTGTTTTCTAACCCGCTTTTGTATAGAGGTCCCTTCCTCCATAGTTCAATGTTTCTAGCTCCCTCCATCATCCACATCAATATGCTGAGGATAACCCAGTGTTTTTTCTGTCTCTGCTAGGATTTGAATGTGGCACCTCATGGTTCTCAACCCACTTCATTGACCACTAGGCCACAACCTTGGACGCCAAATGTCAAAAACTTCTTACTACTTCCTGTCCAGTTATGCAAAGTAAACAGCATTTTTCTTTTACTAGATCTAGTTACTCATTTTTTTATCCTCATTTCAGTAATCAGGACAATTTCTATCAATTAAATTGTACTGGCTTATACACATATAAATAGCACCACTTTCTCCAATTAGACACTTGACAGCAAGTGAAAGGAACAGACAACTTATACGGTTACACATTTTCTATTCATGTAGTCCACTAGTTTTGGAAATATATTGTGTCAAGATGAGTTACCATATCAGAAGCATTATATACATATGTTATTAATTCTTTCAGGTTATAATCATAAGAGTTTCCATTCGCTTTACATCATAAAAGCACTATCCAACTGCACAAATCTTAAAGAGCCTGTTCAACTTGCACAAAATGTCAAATCAATAGCCAGAGTTTGCAAATAAAGTTTGAGAATAGGGGAAAAAAATCATATCACAGCTTAAACAAGATCGAGTTAATAAATGTAACTCTAAGAAGTTAAATTGGTGACCACATAATAGAATTAGTAGAAGTGCTTAATGCCTACAGCAGCAATCCAAAAGAGTAAGCATATCACCAGAAAAAAATAATAGGAAATACAAGGTACAAGCTCTAGAACATAAAGTACACACTAATCTCACATACCACTACCTCCCATTGTTCTCTTGTTTTGTTTTGAAAAGTTCCATAAAAGACCCTTCATAGAATCCTAAAGCATTTCTAATCAAGACTCGATACTCCCAAATTTCATGGTTTGTGAAAAAGAAAACCTTTTTTTTGCACATGCATAGCGTCAACAACCTAAATAACTAAAGAAACTCAGGTTAGAACTAAGGTGAGTGAAAGATTGCAACTTACCATTGAAACAAAAAAAAAAAAAAGATTGCATTTTGCCCTTCTTCCCACTTCTTTTCCATTTATTGGGTGAATAGGGGCAAGTTCAATTAAAGTAAGGCAACAAACAAGACAATGATACTTTGGGAAAAAATAAACTCTATAAGAAGGGCAAAAATCACATCACCGCATAAACAAGATTGAGTTTAACTATGAAGCAGCAACCAAAAGAGCAAAGGGCATCCTGCATTAGCAGAATCCAAGAAGGGCCACACCCCCAATGAGGTGTGATATAGACAATCTAACCTTATGGAAGCATTAGTGGTTGATTCCGCCGCTCGAACCTGTGGCCTAAAGGTCACACAAGACAAAACTTTACTATTGCTCCAACGCTCCCCTTCTACCAAAAGAGCTAGTTTATCAAAAATACAAGGTACAAACTGTAAACCATAAAGTACAAACTACTCTAAAATACCACTACCTCCTATTGTTCTTAAGTTCCATTAAGACACTTAATTAAAATCCTAAAGCATTTTTTATCAAACTAAGCAAACACAACCCATAATTAAGGAAAGTGAACGTTTGCAACTTCCCAGTGAAAAAAAGACTAAAAAGATTCCATCTTTGCCTCTTTTACTTACTCTCTTTTTTCACATTGAATCAAAGAAAGAATTCCATAAACAAGAAAATGATACTTCACAAAAAAAAAAAAACTATGGGAAGGGCAAAAAGTTGTACCTGAATGGGTTTGTTTGGTGATGAAAGAGGGAAAGATCTGAAAACCCTAGACATGTAAGAAGATAGAACAAGAACAATGGTGTTTTTGGGCAGAAAAATTCTTGTCCTGTTGACTTCTTTGAATGTGAAAAGATTAACGAATATAAAGCAAAATGGCGCATTGTTAGCAATTGGGGTGGTGGCGCAGTTGGCTAGCGCGTAGGTCTCATAGCTTCTGAGTAATCCTGAGGTCGAGAGTTCGAGCCTCTCTCACCCCATTATTCTTTTTTTCATTCAATCTTCGGTATCGGCTTGACCCTTATTGGGTGTTTGGTACCCAATTGTGTTTGTTTATTTTTTTGGTTTATCATTCTATGTTCATACTAAGGCAGTATGCTACTCAGCATCAGTTGATTCTCCCTTCGTAACTTTAAAGTTTTGATATATTAGTCTCTCCCTTCATAACTTTAAAGTTTTGATATATTAGTCTCACTCAATGTCCAGTACCCCGCATTGGAGTTTGACTAAATCCAAATTCACACTGGAAAATCTCATATTTGGAAGGGGGGTAAAGCACTTCCTAACAAAGGTGACTTTGTACCCCATGGGAACTCAAACCCGAAACCCTGATTAAAGATGAAAAAATACTTATCGCGCCACACAACTCTTCTTGGTATATTAGCCTTTTATTACCCAAAGAAAAAAACAAGAAGAGTAAAGAAACTCAGGCAGGACCTAGAACATTAAAGTAGGAAAAATCAAAGATTCAAATACTTGCTGCTAACTTGTCAAATAAAAGTTGAATTTTTTATAATAATGATTATAGGTAACGAAACTAAAACAGTGTTTAAACTAAGCCCACCATATATAAATACTTGCACCAAAATAGCAGACTAAACAGAGTTTAACAACTACAAAAACACCAATACATAATTTTTTTAAAAAAAACTTGAACCAAAGTTCTTAAACTAAACTAAACTAAACTAAAATGGTGTCATAATCCCAACAGTGATTAAAACTAAAGACTACAAGAACCATCATCATACATGAAGGGGGATTGACCTCTATACTAGATAGGGCCAAGCCCTATCGTTTAGATGGTCTCTCATCATCCTCATCCTCTCCGCCATCATCATCATCAGAGTCATCATCTTTGCCTGATCTCTTCCTCTTTGGCGGGGGCTCCACATTCCCGCTAGTGTCTTCATCATCGTCCTCTTCCTCTTCCTCCTCAACAGCCTCTTCCCCGCCATTTTCTTCTGGTTCAAAATCACTAGCATCTTCTTCATCCTCAGCACGTGCCACTGGCCTAACAAGATACTCCGTACCCAGATCTTCCTCTTCTTCACCTTCCTCCTCGTCTTCATCATCTTCGTTGTCATCGTCATCATCATCATCACTGTCACCTTCATCGTCCTCATCATCCTCATCGTCCTCGTCGTCATCGTCTATAGAGTGAACTTGTGGACCACTGCCAGAGCTCTGTATGACCTCTTTCTCCTCCTCCTCATCATCCTCGTCACCGTCGTCATCATCATCATCATCATCCTCGTCATCATCGTCCTCCGCGTCCACTTCCTCATCTTCGTCAAACTCTTGGAGTTCTTCATGAGTTGGTTCTTCCTCAAACTCACGTTCATCGACGATAGCCATGTCGGAAAATTCACCTGAGACTTTTTTTTCCAGAAAAGTTAAAATTAGATCTTCAGAATTTTTTTATTAGTCTTGAATTACTACATGCAGATAGAAAAACAAAAAGAAACAAAATTCACAACATATGAGAGGTCAACGTAAAGACATGCATGCATATGTTATCCATTTAGTTGTTGCTCCGCGAATTCACACGAGAATTTGGTCCAACAAGCAACTATTATTCTACATGAAATTATTTGCATTTTTCTTTCCTCACTTTTACTCCCATCTATAGGGCTGAATAGGGGCAAGTTCCAATTAAACAAAGGCAACAAATAAAATGTACATAAACAAGAGAACGATACTTCAAAAAAAATGAATTATGTATTTAGGGCAAAAATCACATCACAGCATTAAGATTGACTTAATGATTGTAATTCTAAGAAATTAAATTGTTGAGCAAATAATGGAATTTGTAGAAGTACTTAAAGCATGAAGCAGCAACCAAAAGAGAAAAGGTACAAGCTGAAAACATAAAGTACAAACTAATCTTACACACCACTCCCTCCCATTGTTCTCTTGTATTGTATTTGATAAGTTCCATTACGAACCTTGATTCGAGTACTAAAGCATTTTTGCAACTTCCCAATGAAACAAAAAAGAAAAAAGATAGCACTTTTTGCCCTTTTTTCTCCCTTTTTTCTATTTATGGGCTGAATAGGGGCAAGTTCAATCAAAGAAAAGAAATTAATAAAATGGACATAAACAAGAGAATGATAATCCGGGAAAAAATGAACTCTATAACAACATACTCAGTGCAATCCCACAAGTGGGTTCTGTAGAGGGTAAGATGCATGCAGACCTAACCCCTACCTTTATGGGGGTAGAGAGGTTGTTTCCGATAGCCTCTCGTCTCAAGAGAAAAGAAGAATTGGAAGCATGATTATAAGAAAAAATTAACTCTATATAAGAAGGGCAAAAATCGCATCACGGCATAAACAAGATTTAGTTAAATCATGAAGCAGCAACCAAAAGTACATCACAAATACAAGGTACAATCTGTAAAACATGAAGTACAAACTACTCTAACATACCACTGCCCCCTATTGTTCATAAGTTCCATTAAGACCCTTGATTATAATCCTCAATCATTTTAGTCAAGACCCAATAACAAAAGATTTATTGAGCCGAGGGTCTATTGGAAAAAGACTCTTTACTTTGCATATACTCCACCCTCCTAAGACCCTACTTTGTGGGATTACACTAGGTATGTTGTTGTTGTAACTTGTACCAGTAACTAAAGAAACTTAGCTCATAATTCAGGTAAGTAAAAGTTTGTAACTACCTAGTTGAAAAAAGATTCCATCTTTACCCCTTTTTCTCACTTTTTTTTCAATTTACAGGGCAAATAGACAAAATTGAATCAAAAGAAAGAATTCTATAAACAAGAGAATGATACTTACAAAAAAAAACTATGGGAAGGGCAAAAATCACATCACAACATATGAGCATAAACAAGATTGAGTTAAAGCATGAAACAGCAACCAAAAGAGAAAGTATATCACAAATACAAGGTACAAGCTGTAAAACATAAAGTACAAACTGCTCTCACATACCACTAATTCCCATTGTTCCTAAGTTCCATTCTTCATCAAGACCCAATAACTAAAGAACCTCAACTCATAACCAATGTAAGTGAAAGTTTGCAACTTGCAGTGAAAAAAAAAACTTAAAATTCCCTTTTTCTCACTTTTTCCCCCATTTTATGGGGCAAATAGGAACCAAAAGAAAGAATTCTATAAACAAGACAAAAAAAAAAAAAACTATAGGAAGGGCAAAAAACACATTACAGCATAAACAAGATTTGATTCAAAGCATGAAGCAGCAACCAAAAAGAGCAAGTATATCACAAATACAAGGTACAAGTTGTTAAACATAAAGCACAAACTACTCTAAACATAACACTACTTCCCATTGTTCTTAACCTCCATTCTTAAATCAAGATTCATTAACTTAACTCAAGTAAAAGTTTGTAACATCCCAGTTGAAAAAAACACTAAAAAGACTCCATCTTTACCCCTTTTTCTCACTTTTTAATTTTTTTTTCAATTTATTGGGTAAATAGACGACAATAATCAAAGAAAGAATTCTATAAACAAGAGAACAATACTTCACAAAAAAAAAACTATGAATGGGCAAAAAAATTAGTACCTGATTGAGGGGTTTGCTTGGTGATGAAAGAGGGAAAGATCTGAAAAACCCTAGACATGTAAGAAGTTAGAAGATAGAGCAAGAACGGTGTCGTTTTATGACAAAGTTTATGACTATAATTAGGATTAGATAATAATTTGTGATAGTTTGTGAATAATTGGGGTGGTGGCGCAGTTGGCTAGCGCGTAGGTCTCATAGCTTCTGAGTAATCCTGAGGTCGAGAGTTCGAGCCTCTCTCACCCCATTATCTTTTTTTACCATTTCTCATTCGATGTTTGGTACATGTTTGTATTTTGTTGTCATTTCTCATTTGATGTTCGATACCTATTTGTATTTTTTGGTCATTTCTCATTCGATGTTCAGTAGCTGTTTGTATTTTTTGGGATCTCATTCGATCACGGTGCTTGTTTGTATTTTTTTTGTCATTTTTCATTCCATGTTCGGTACATGTTTATATTATTTTTTTTTCGTTTTTCATTCGATGTTCAATACATGTTCGCTTTTTTTTTTTTTTTTTTTGCCGCTTGTCATTCGATATTCGGTACCTATTTGTATTTTTAACTTATTTAGACTCACGTGCTGAATTCTCACTTTAAGGGTAAAGTGTTCTCTACTAAATATGATTTTATTTTGGGATTTGAAGTTGAGCCCTTCCTAAGGTTGAGAGAATTCGAGTCTCTCTCACCTTATAAAATTTCTTCTTTTTTCATCGAAGTACATTTACAACTTTTTTTTCTTTTTTCTTTGTTCTTAATTGGCTTCTAATACTTATTTGAGGGACGGACTAATTCATATTCGAGTTAGGAAGCCTCATTTTGAAAGTTAAAGCGTTTCATAGCAAATCCAACTTACATTGCGGATGTCCAATCAATAAATTTAGCTATAAATGGAATGCTACATAACACCTCACCAAAAAAAAACATTTGGTGCTCATTCACATCTTTTTCACATTCTCTTTATATAAATTTGCTCATCGAATACTCTTTTGTTTTCAGAAAAACCTCATGTTTTGTTGTCATGTATTTCCAAAAAATCTCACTTTAATTACAATATAATTCTTATCAAAGATAATTTCATTTTAAAGACTTGAAATTGAGAATTCTAATCAAAAGCATACTTACTACCCCCACCATATTTTTTAGTGATCCTTCACTTATTTCAATATATTGATATAACTGTCAACTTTAATCCGTGCATGTGTACCAAATACCAACTTTAATTTATTTAATCTTGAAGAATAAAGAATATTGATAGTCTAAGAAAGAGATGAGTTGTTGGGTCAGATTAAACTACATAGTAATTGTGGTTTTATTGATCATTTGATATTTGAACTTAGTGGAATTAATTTTGGTTTTCATCGAATATGTCCATTTCACAGTGCTCCCAATAAAAATATTTTTAATTCAAAAGGCTCATATCGAACCTTTCTTTACTTAAGGACAAATATTTTTTTTCAAGTATTTCATTACATCTTTTGATGATGATCGAAATAATATTATACATGTTTCAATTAGTCTATAACATAATAGCTCATATGGAGAACTTAAAGAAATTTATTGAAATTTATGATCATCTTAAACTAAGTATATGTATAACATATATATATATAAAAAAAAAAAGACCATTAAAGAAATGCTTTAAAAATATCATGACATTTTTATAAAAAACAATATTATTAAAAATAATATGAGAATATTAAAACAAAAAACTTAAAGTATTAAAAACATTCCTTTCTAGGATGTAGCTAACATTAGAAATAAAAAGACATAGGGGTATAAAACAGTATAAAGGATAATAACAATAATAATAATAATAATAATAAAATATGAGATTATTTTATTCGACATTTTAATGATTTTTTTGATTTGGGGATTAACAAGCTTTGGATTATCTATACCAAAATTGGAGTATTAACGTACTTAATAATAATAATAATAATAATAATAATAATAATAATAATAATAATAATAATAATAATAATAATAATAATAATAAATTAGCAACACACATAATACATATATATGTCTTTCTTCAAAACTCTTCTCCCAAAATTCATAAACAAAATTAAGGTTAAAATTGGAATATAGTTTTAGTAATTATTAGCAACCTAAGATCCTGAGATGTGGCCAACTTGCTTTTAAACTTTTTTTCTTCCCATTTTTACTTGTAATATTTTCAATATCTTTGGTACTTTTGCTTCTCCCAAAATGCAATGGCTTCTTCTTCTTCTTCATGCAAGTTGATTGCTCCAAATCTTGTGCCAAATTATGAGACTGTTTCTACAAGACAAAAAATTGACAATCACTTGATATGACTAAATTTAGGTGATTTTTGTAACAATAAAAACGTTGACCTATCGACCTTACAAGTTTTACATTTGATAGTTAAGGTTCGAGTGCATAGGGACAATATGCGCGTAAAGAACTTGAGCTACTCAATCGATGGAAACAATTCAAGAAAATTGAATTGAATTGGTTAGGCAAACAAAAGTAAAATAGTTCTTATTTTTCCAAAGCATATATTTATGAATATAACTTTTATATATTGATAGTTAAAAATAATTACAATATCATATCTTTTATAAGTAACCGTCCATTAAAAACGAGATTAATTAGTAATCTAGAACACGACATATGTAGATTATTTTTACATGCATCGCCATATAGCAAAATAAATAAAATAATTTTAATTATACACTGATAATTTAATAAAAATTCACGGATTGTACCATTCTCTTTTTTACGTTATTATATCAGACTTGATATGCAAAATATTCATGCGTTATCGATACATAAAATGTAAATTTAAATGTACAAAATTACCTTTAAAAAATCAAAAATTGGATAAGAAGAAGCTGCTTGTCTCTTGGCATCATTATTTTTTGATTTTTCTGCAAATGGAGTCTCTATATTTGATGAAGTGCTGCATGTTCTTGCATTTTCAATTTCCAGGCACAGCTGCATTAATAAATATGATTAATTATCACAACAATTTAATTATATAATACTATTAAGATTTGAGCTTCTTTTTTTTGTTTGTTTAATTAATTATCTAGTACATGAAATTTATTGATAAATCTAACTAATTTATATTTGTAATCGTATAGAGATCATTATCAGAAAAGTATCTTCTCATAGTTCAAACTTGAGGTGGTTGATTAAAACGTCATAAAAAGTCACAGGAGAAAATAAAAGAAATCATGGTAATGGTGGACATGCATAATATTATTTTTATGATACTTAGACAAAGTAAAGTAATTTTTTGTTACAAATAATTACTTAGTGAAGTTTTGTGATAATAGAAAAAGTTGAATGATTTTTTAAATTATAAATTAACTTAAGGACCTTAGTGAAATAAAATAAAAAATTAAATGATCATTGGTGAAATTAATCTCAAAACTTGCATTGGAGTGTTAAGAATAATCAATAAATATCAATGTGTTATTTTAATAAAATGTGATTGTCTATAACTAATTTTTAGATGATCTAGCAACGTTAAAATTTATTTATACTATCAGTACATAAAAATTAAAATTCAGATAAATAAATTGGAGAAAAATATTTTACCTGAATAAGTCGAGTCTCAAGAGAATTAATTCTTTCCAATAGTGATTTTGTGGATGAAGCTTCTTGAATTGCCACTTTCATTGGAACAAATTTCCCTTCTCCTTTGCAGCATGTTGATACTGATTTCTGACTTTTAATTATTTTCTTTTTCAACTTCTCATTTCCTTCAATACGTTTCACCTTTAAACAATAAATAAATAAACCAAATAATAAAAGAGTTATAAAATATATATATAATAAAAATGAAAAACATTATCATAATTATATACCATCCAAAATTATAATGGGATGGATATAATCTTTTTAAATCTTAAACAAGATGTATTTGGCTTAAATCTGAGTCACGCAAAAAACCATGATAAGGAGTTAATAGGTCTTATGTGACAGTCGGGAGATTAAAAGTCCGAAGAAGATTAAGAGATTGATGATGTGCTTGAAAGTAAACTTCAATTGATAAACATAAGATAAATCAAGTTTCGAGAACTAATGCCACCTTATAACTTAGAACTAGTGGTGATGGGGTTGATGTGATATCTCAAAATTTGAGATTTGATGGTATTTGTAGAGTGGATCCCATAGGTTGCTAAAGTCGGATTGTGATGACAAGAATTGATCGATCCAAACTATCAATAGAATATTAAAAAATAAAGAAGACCACAAGCATGTATACACGTTTCAACGAATTCATAAATACACTTAGTCAGGATCCTAAAATAGATACAGAGCATTGGATATAAACAATATATATATATATATATATATATATATATATGTATACACACACCAAATTAAAGATGATAAGTTTCAAGAAATGAACTTACAACAAGAGAACTTAAGGGATCCATACTTGAGAGGAGAAACGATTTTTGGTTTTCTTATTATCTTTACTTGTTTAATTGTGCACTTATTTATTGAGGTTGTTAAGATGTAAAACAAATCTGAGCTTTTATGTTAAGACTTTTTCCAAAACTGTTAAGATTTTTCCATAAATCTCTCCTCTTTTTTGAACAATTCTATCCACATCTAAACCAATTATTTTAGGTGTTTTAAATTCTATATGATATATGATGATATTGTAATATTTCTATTATCTGATCAATTGTGAGAATTTATTATAAATTGATTAGTTTTATGTTGGTGGAGTTTACTATAGTCTTAATTAATTCCATCTTTCATCTAGGATTACTATCCATGTTGACAAGCTCAACACACTAATGATGTATGTAGAAATTTTTGTAAGCAGTGATAATATAATTTATTTTATTTTATTTTTAGATCGGCAATAGAGAAAGGAAAAAAGGGAAGAGAAATTACAAAGTGAAGATGAAGCAACCAATGAACTACTAAAATTCCTCACATTTCCCACCATTCAATGCCAATTTTTATATTTGTATCCAATTTTCATTTTCCTTATAATCTAGATACACATACTTAGATTATAGCCCGAGGACATATCAAAGTCATAAAGTTTATAAATTTGTTATTCCAATTCTAAATTAATATATAATAATTATAACAATAATATTAATATTATTAGTAATAATAATAAGTTATTGTACAATATTTATATATCAATAACTTTTAAGTGTAAACCTGTAAATTGTACTCTAAGGAGTCGTCATTGATTGATTAATGGGATAAAGAATAACTAATCTACGATAAAATTTAAAATTATTTTATTTGAAATGTTTGATTATAGATATTAATTAATAGTGATAACCATTTTATATTAAAATAGTAGATTGAAATACGTAATCATATAAAATATCTTAAATCGTAAAATATTTTTAACAATTCCATCCTACTAATCAAATGACCTCAAAGTGTACATAACTCCAAAGTCATCTTTTCCACCGATAAATAATAATAGTGCTGAACACAAAGACATGTGTGCTAACATGTTCAACATCCAGGCTAATAGATAATTCCTTTGGAAAATATTTGGGATTTTCCATCTTCCACTCAAGGTTAGTCCATAGCGACTTTCAATTTATCATTGACAACATGCAAGCAAAGTTGAATAGGTGGAAAATCAAATTTATTAATATGATTTGACGTACTATTTTAGCAAAAGTCTCTCTAGGCAACATCCCCTCTCATGTAATGCAATACACCCAATACAAGAAGTTGGGACACCACTTGCAAATCAATTATAACTATCAAGCACATATTTAGGGGAGAGAATAGGGTAGCAGATTTGTTGAACCAACGTCACAATTTCCATTTCCGCCACATGGTAACGTTAAATTACATCTTTAGAATAAATATTATTTATTTATACAAAGTTCATCTCATTTTACGCTACATATTTTTTAGTAATTTTAAAAAAAATGTTTGTTGTTAGATAAATATTATGTTGTTGATTTTTTTAAAAAAAAAAATTTTTTTTTTCTCCATACAAAGGATCATCATTAAAAAATTAAAAAAGAAGAGAAGAGAAGAAAAAAAAAAAAAAAAATTAAATATTTTCATTTTCATCGATCATGAATCAATTGGTTTTTTTTTTGAAAATAAATATAGATTTAGAATACTGAAACAAGGCATGAACCATTATGATATTGATACACAAGTGAAAATTGTCATAGCTTGTGCAGTACTACGTAATTATTTGCGAGAATACCAAAGTACTGATGAAATATTTATGATCTATGAGCATGAAAATATAGTTGCGGATGATATTGACCAACAAATGGCTCAAAGTAACAATGTTGGTTCGTCTTCTTGGTCACATGATCGAGAAATGCAAGTTCAACGTGAGGAAATTGTTCGTACTATGTGGGAGAATTTTATTAAAGACTAGTACACTACAATTTATGTTCAATTTTTTTTTATTAAATTAAAGTTAGATGAAACAATTACTTAAGTGGAGAACAAATAGCTTTGTAATAATTCATTATGCGATTTTATAATTTTTTGTTTATTTGATAAGATTGATTAAACAATTGGGGCTATTTTAATAGTTTTACAACTTATGAGATTTTTATGAGAAAATATACAACACAAAAATTTCATATCGCATGTCCAAACAAAACTTCAATTTCATCTCATGATTCCATATCATGATTCCATATCGCATGGCCAAATGGACCCTTAGTGTCATGTTTCAATTATTTAAATCTTTAAGTATCAAATGACAATTATTGAGATCTTTTTATAAGCTGATGAAACACATTGACGTAGTTCATCATTTATTGAATTGTTAAAATACCAACAAAAATTGATGACCAAATTGTGACTATGATTGTGTTGCAGTGTTGTAGTTCATTCTGATTGTAATATTGACGATAAATGCCATCTATCGGTCAACAACTTTGTATGAGAACCATCCCGGCCTTTGCAACTTTAATACTTACTAAAAAGAATATCCAAAAGGGCAAGACAAAGAAAAGTTGGCAACTACTATCTATCAATCTTACAATAATTATACTTTGTGTCATGTTTCAATTATTTAAATCTTTAAGTATTAAATAATAATAATTTAGATTTTTTTATAAGCTAATGAAATACATTGGCGTAGTTCATCATTTCTTGAATTGTTAAAATACCAACAAAAATTAATGGCCAAATTGTGACTATGATTATTTGGTAATATACAAACAAGATCGAGAAGTTTCTTAAAGATAATTGTCCAGCCAACAAACTCAAAATATTCTTAAATTACGTATATAAATTCTACTTATCAATTTAAGAGTAAACAGTAACATGCATGTGTAAATAAAATTAAAATAAAATTGTAGAGGTCCTAAAAATTGATTGGAATCATTTTTCTAATTTATCTACCATATATTTTATCCTCCCAAAATCTCCGTCAATCCAATTTGTCCAATAGAATATATCATATTATCTCCACGTGGCACATTTACATTGGACACCCTGATATCCCTCTTAAAGTACAGTCACACACATATAACTGGACCCCACCCTTACAACCTCCCTCAAATCAAGACCGTTCATTACACAATCACATCAAATCAGAAAACAGCGTTGACTTCAAACTATCAAAATTAACGGCTGTTACGCCAAAAGAACTTTTTTCATTACTATATGCACAACGACGCCGAAGAAGAAGGCGGAGAAACTGAAGCAACTTGCTCGCCGGAGAAGAAGCTGAAACAACTTTCTCACGGTGAAACGACGCCGGAGAAGCAGCTGAAACAACAGTTACCTTATCGCCGTGAAACGACGTAGCTGAAACAAGTTTATCTCGGTGAAACGACGCCGGAGAATTAACTGAAACAAGTTTATCGTGGTGAAACGACGCCGGATAAGCAACTGAAACAACAACTTTATTGCCGTGAATAAACGCAGGAGAAGCAGCTGAAGTAACTTTCCAACAGCAAGACGACAGCTGAAACGACGCCGTTTGCTCATTTTCCGATTCGCTTATCAGTTTAGACCGGAATGTTTGTAAATATGGAATTTCCGTTGATAGCTCGATGTACGAATACTCCGTCGTTTTTAGGATGTAGAGTGAGTTTATGCGATTTTCCGATTAGGAATAATCGAGATAAGAGGAATTATAATGAGAAGTTTTCGGTGGTGAGAATTAAAGCTATGCCGGAGAAGTCAGGGACCGGCGAAGCGTCATCAGTTGAAATTCGGGAGAGCGAAAATGGAGGAGTAGGATACACGGGGTCTACTATGGAGGTGACTACATTCAATCAGAGCTTCAGTGATGCGCAGTTACCTGTTTGGGAAAAAATCGGTGCTGTTGTCAGACTCAGTTATGGAATCGGTGAGTTCGTTTTAGTAGCTTTTACACAATTTTCTGCATTTTTGGTAAAAATCAGTTAATAAAGCACGAATATAGTAAATTGTCCTATCTTAAAATTCAGAATCCATTAACTTAAATCTTGGTGAATTTTCATGTCATTTGGTGGTGGCTTTTCGTTCTAATCATTACTACTATATACCATGAATGAGAGATATTATTTATTGATTCTTTTCATTTTCAAAGTACTGTTGTTCGGCCTTTCTAAAAAAGTAATGCATTTTTAGAAGATTTGACAAGCATCAAAAGATATTTTCAAATAGTGCAAGTAACATAGGCATTTAAAATGAAAAGAAACAATAATACGATAGGGACCACACATCATAAATAGATTGCAAAATTATTTTAGGATTTATATAATACATAATAGTTCAAACTCTTAAAGTTTTGATGAGTAAAATTATTCAAAGAAAGTGAATTTATAGTGATAGAGAACTTTCAAGTAAAGGGAAAGGATTTTTCTGGCATATATATTTTCTGCTTTCTGTTTATGTCATTAAAGTGCTTCTAAAAGTGGAAGGGCTAAGATTTTCTTTTATCTAACTTATATAAACACTTTGTAGATCCTTTAATCATGTGTCTAGTCACATACTCACATGGTAAGTGGTACCCTTGATATATTTTTTAAATTCAGAAAAAATATTAATTTTAAGATTTTCATGTTACCCTTAGTAAGAGAATGTATAATCTCATAAATATAAGTAATAATTTAATTTAATCATAAATCTTAAAAATCTTCCTTTTTTAAAAAACTTCATACGTATCAAAAGTGCATAGTAGTATAATTTGGAATGGAGAAAGTACTTAGTTTCATGTCAAGGATAGGATTGTAGGGAAGTAGTAAGGAGTACTATAAATGAAAATCTTTGGGAAAGAATAGAAGATAAAATTTTAGGCTTTTACTCATGCTTGGCTATTAATAAATCTCTCAATGGAAAAGAGATCTAAGTTTTTTGACTAGGAAATGAGGCTACAAAGTTAGAAGATAATAATGGTAAGGGGTAAAAACTTACCCACATTCAATATTAGTGTATGCACAAAATTTTAGAAGAGTTTATAACAAGATATGTCTGGATGAATCTTTTTAGGAGAAATTTTGGAAATGAACTTTGTTTAGATTAAAATATGTCTGGTGTGTATGAAGGAAAATGTTTTCATGGAAATTTTTCAAGGAAAATAAGTGGTATTGATTTTACGTGAAAATTATGGCCCTGCCACTTATGAGATCCATTCACGTTTAACTAAGATCTCGAATTTGTTCCCCTAAAACAGAGAACCTTTCAGTAAAGAGCGTCTTTTAGTCCTTGAATGGGCTTAACACACATGAATTCGGATTAGTCATTCTAGTGAGCTTTGAATGCTAAATACTTAAACCGAAAAAGTTAGACAGTCATTTCTTTTTGATCCAATGTATTTATGTGTTTGTTTACATATATTTGTTGCATATATTTCTTTCAGCCTTTTATGAGTCCCATCCTATTAAATTTTTTGGATAGGTTTACAGACGAAAAATGAAGTCCTGCAATCATTTTCTAATGTTCAGTTTGTTTATGAACTCAGGCATCTATGGAGCAATGGCTTTAGCCGGAAAGTTCATATGCTCAATATCTGGAATTGACTGCACAGGAGGGTTCAGTCCATCATTAGATGCCATTGTTGAAGGACTAGGATATGCAGTTCCACCCATTATGGCTCTTCTATTTATACTAGATGTATGTTCAACTTTTCCCATTTTTTTAACTTGGTGTTGAGTTAAAAAAAGAAAAAAGAAAAAAAAAGGTCCCTTTTTCACGATTTATAAGCGCAAGACTCTCCTTGCTTTTGGTTTACCCAATATTAGACCCTTGTGTTATATTATCCACAAGGACCACAACCAGATGTCTCATCTTGGGCGTGCAAGAGGTGTTAAATGTCCCACATTGGTTGAGGGAATCGTCTGTTGTCTCCTTACATAGTTTTGGATGATCCTCATTTAATAAGCTAATTTTTTATGTTAAGCTTAAGATCCATTTCTTTAGAGTATCTAACAACATTTTTAGCATCTTTACCCTGGCTTAGTTTCTTCTATCTACACATGCCTTCACCAACTCTTAGTGTGAAAATGCAAAAATATTAGCCTTATATATTGTAGCCATTCTAGCTGTGTCCATCTGAGGTTCCTCAATTATATAATTGTTGTTTTATAACAAATCATGTGTGTTAATAGGATGAAGTTGTGAAGCTATCTCCTCATGCGCGAGCAATCAGGGATGTTGAGGATGAAGAGCTACGGAACTTCTTTTATGGAATGTCACCTTGGCAGGTAAAACATCTATTACTTTCATCATCAGCATTCAGCAGTTATGTTGCAAAAAAGGGAAAGGTTAATAGATAGTGTTGCAATGTTGTAGTTCATTCTGATTGTTGCTGCTAGCTCTGTTGGAGAGGAACTTTTCTACCGTGCTGCTGTTCAGGTTAGTGTAAATGATCTAGTTTATTTCACACAAAAGGTTGAACTGACTTTTTTATTTGCAGCCTTCCATTTTAAGTGTTCCTTTATTGATAGTGCAAACCCTATATTTCTCATCATCTGAAAGCATATACCTGAAATGAAATCCATTTGGTTAAGTTTCTATTATTTTAGGTTTCTATTATCTACACAGTAGGCTTTTTAAATTGAGAAAGCTCCAAGAAAATACATGTCAGAAGAGTTTTCTTTCTTTATCCCATTTTATACCTATGGCACTATTATTTGCTAATCGAACAGTTCTAACTACAATTGTTCAAACAGGTTCTAATTTTTTTCTTTCTAATATTAACAACTGTAATATAAGAGTACTTTTGTTTGGTTTCTGAATCTGTAAATTTTATTTCTTAGAATATTAAGGGATTCGATGTACAACTCACGTGAAACTAGATGTTTTGACTATTGTACTTAGCCTTAAGAGGGGAAGAGTAATATTTTCTGCCGCTTTATCTGACTACATTTGCACTCACAGGGAGCTTTGGCTGACATTTTCTTAAGGAGCACTGATTTGGTGACTGATGCTCGAGGGATGGCATCATTGGTAAGGATTCTATTTCTACCATCCTTCTCCAATCATTGCTCGGACTCTCCAAAAATGTTATTGCACCCATGTTTGATCCTCAAAACATGCACTACTTTTGGAGGATCCGACACGCATCCATCGATGCTTTTGAAGAGTCCAAGCAACATACTCAGACTCCCAAGTTACAAAATATCCAAATTTTTCTGATGCCTTGACACGTTCTGTTTCCTTAAACTGTAGACTGGTGTTTTGCCACCTTATGTACCATTTGCTCAAGCATTTGCAGCTGTAATCACAGCAGCTCTTACTGGTTCTTTATATTATATGGCTGCTTCTCCAAAAGGTCTGTTTCATAAGCTGCATTTTGAGATCCTTTGTTGTCCTCTGATCTTGCATGCTTAATCACAATCACTTGGCTGTTTGTTGTTTTCACTTTTCAGATCCTACCTATGTTGTTGCACCAGTGCTGAAGTCGCGTTCAGGTCGTGAAGATCTGAAAAAACTCTTTGCAGGTTTGACCCCTGTTCTCTGCTGATGGCAAAGTTAAGACAATGCTCACTCATGTCGTTTAAACCTAATTAACATAATGCTATGAGAACTAAAGCTAATGAGATATAAAGGATTAAGGACAGCCGATATCGGCTAGGAATAGAAAAGATGAAGTATCTCCCTTAGCCTAGTCTGTATCCACCAGCTGACCAACAAAAATAAAATAGTCACAAGTTAGTTTGGATCAAAGAAAAGCATAGGGTTTGTTAGCAACCAAGAAGCTTTGTATCATAGTTACGTTGCAAGGATTCTAAACGTGCCTCCTAGTTGTCGGTCTGCTGCATCTTGCCCGTCTCTAGGCACCTTTGGGAGGCAAGGAGTGTGACAAAAACATGCTTCCCCTTATTCCATTGGGACTTCTCAAGCCTTTCAGTATAAGAATAGCTATCTAAATTTATAATAAATACATGATACCACTTGGGCTAAGGGTAGTATTTCTAGATATATATAAATGTTTTTGAGACTATTTTCTGCGTACTTTACCGAACACTAGAAGTTTTTGAGACTATTTTCTGCGTACTTTACCGAACACTAGAAAATAAATAAGAAAATATTTTCTGAGAGGACATTTCCAGTGGAAAACATTTTCCTTGGTACCAAACACACAGGTGTTACCATATATGGAGTCCCCCCCTCTGTGTAAGGATATCACCAAAAGAGACCAAGGAGAGAATGGAAGCAGAGTTAATTATTACGAGTGCATTTTAACGAAAATAATCCTGAATAGTCCAGCTCATATTATCGCGTGATATGTTAATTTTTTTTCCCCTCTACCTGCATGTTTTTGCAGCTTGGTACGAGAGGCGGCAGATGAAGAAGATTTATTCTCCTTTACTAGAAGCAATACTAGCCCTTTACCTTGGGTTTGAATGGATCCAGGTAACATGAATTTCAGTTTGTGTTTATTTGTACTTGCTAGTCTGTACTCAGAGGCGAACGGAACAGTTTTTATGGGTTAAACTAAATCTACTATCGTCGATATGGAGGGTACTCAGATACGTGAAAAACCACCAAAATTACAATGAACACTGACTTCTGAACTCATTGTTTCATCACCACGATGAGTTCAGTGCTAAAAATCTTACAAATATTGAGTCTGTCAAAGTTTAAATATTGGATTTGCCTCTGCTGATACTTAAAGGTAGTGTCTACATGAAATTTAGGAGGTTAGACACATACGTGTCAAAACCACGACGTTTCAACGAATGTTAAGTTTTGAACTCATAGTTTCATAACTATTGACTAGTTGAGTGTTTAAAACCTTAAGGATTGAACCCATCAAGTTTAAATGATGGATTCGGGAAGGTAGACACATATGTTTAGAAACCACTAAGGTTCCAACGAATATCAACGGTTCTGAACTATGAGTTCAATACTGAACATCTTAAAGGTTGAGCCGTCATGTTGGATTCGCCTCTGTTGATACATGAAATTTGGGTAACTATAGCTTATTAGTTCTTGTGGATGCAACAGACAAACAACATTCTTGCACCTATAATCACACATGGAATATACTCTGCTGTAATTCTTGGACACGGACTCTGGAAAATCCACGATCATCGGAGAAGGCTACATCAGAGAATCCAACAACTTAACCAAGATGGCAAGAATTCAAGTAACTTGTAAAGTACCTACAATATAGTGAGAACAAATAATTACCGTTGTACGCAGGATTTTTCTGAATTGTACTTTGGGAGAGAGGTTATAACACTGTATAAAAACTATGTAACATATAAGAATAATAATAGTTGGTAGCAAATATATACGTTAAAATTGTTAGGTGCATGGCTTAAGTTAGTTGTATACATTAGGCTAGCAAATATATACGTTAAAATTGTACCTCTTGTACATTTTGACCTTATAATGTATGCGATTATATTTGCAATGAAATTTGGAAAGAGTAGTTTGTATGCAATCTTTTATGAAGATAGATAGGTTGTATTTCACAGGCATTTTCATTCTCTTTTTGCTAATTTAATGGTGTTTTTCTACTCTTTTGATCCTAAAATTATCGGATTAATTTAATTTGCTAATGTCAAAAGCTGAGTAGAATAGTCTTCTTCTGCTTACTTACCACACAATAAGATAAGTAAAAGAAATTACTTATTCTCCTAATAATATTGATCCTCATACCAAATATATTTGGATGATCAAAATAGTATGAAAAAATTATTATTCTAGAAAAAACAGTTTTTATAAACTAGGGAAATGATTTTCTTGGTGGAAGTATGAAAAATAAGTTAGGTGTTGGTGTTTTGTCCTGGTTCAAACTTTGAGTCCTAGGTCGAAAGTTTGGGGTCAGATCTCGGTTCGGAAGTCGGATCTTGCGTTGGATGTCGGGGTTGAATTTCAGTTTAGAAGTAAGGTCTCGATTCGGATATAGGACCACGGGTAGGGATTGACCTTAAATCGGATGTCGGAATCGAGGTCAGGGTTGAGTCCAATTCAAATGTCGGGTCTTGGATGGAAAATCAAGGTCAACCATTAGGTCTTGGATCAGGTGTCGAGGTTGGATTTTGGATCGATCATTTGGGTCATGTACATGTTTAGGTGTTGGGGGCAGGGCAGGGGTGGGTCCTAGTTTGAATGTTGGGTCCCGAGTTGGGAGTCGGGGTGAGGTTCTGGTCAATCTCGAATCTCAGGGTCTGATCTCGGATCAATATTGGTTCAATCACCAACCAAATATTAGAAAATATATTTTTCCCTCACGAACTAAACATGAGTAAACCAACTTGTTTTGCCAAAAAATATTTTGATGAAAAATATCCCTGATTAGATGCTTAATACAACCGATGATAAAGTTGTTCTTATTCAAATAATACATGACAATAATTATATTACGATATATCTCTAATTATATTAAGATACATCTATGTAATCAAATAACCCTAACAAAACTTCAAACTTTTAATTTTTTTTCCTCCAACTTCAAATTTACATTATTTTTTAGAACTTTTATTGTTTTATGTACAAACAAAACATTAATTAAAAAGGATAATGATCGTGTATGCTCCACATGAACATGTAATATTATTATTAGTGCAAAAGTCTTCAATTGAAAAAAGATAAAATAAAAACTAAAGTATGTTATGACAACTTAAACCACATGATCTTCATTGAATTGTGTGCCACGTGCATTGCTCGTGAGCACGTCTGCACCCTGTCCCTTTAACTAATTTAAGTTCAATAATTTTATAAATTTATTCAATATCATTTCTTTAGTCCCAATTTATATAATACTCTCCCTTTTAAGTATTTTATATTAGTTTAATTTTAAATATTTCACTTTATTTTTGATAAAATAATTCATAGCCGTAGAATTTTTCAGACTTGTTTTAAATCACAAGTTGATATGGAGGGAGTATTCAATATAATATTGTACTTATATAAATTAAGACGGATCGAGTAAATATTGAATACGTTATTGAAGAAGAAACAACTTTAATTGATCATTTTTCCAACCACATCCTTAAAAACAAAATAATTTATGTTATAGAGTTTCAAGTTATACAACGGTATCGTTCAATTGTTGAAGTTGAAATTTCAGAATAATGGCCATTTTTTCAATGGACTAATTTAAATTTTGCGCTGTCCCGGCCCAAAAATAATTATTGTGGGCCTTATTCCACTTGATCTATAATGATTATCTCGTAAAAAAAAGTAGAATTGGCTCTAAAAAAGAAATTTTAGAGGGATTAATTTACTATTCCGTCCGTCCACTTTTAACTGTCATGATTTTCTTTTATAAAATTAAATAATAAGAATTTTGACTAATATTTTATAATGTATTTTTTAATCATATTAATATGCAACAAATTGTAATTTATAGTACTTTTCGTATAGTTTTTAATATCTAATTTGTTTGTTTAAACTATTAGATTAATGTAATCTAATTTAACTTTGAAAATTAGTAAAATTGACTTTCAAAAAACGCAACATGACAATTAAAAGTGGACGGAGGGAGTAGTATTTTATTAAGTACTATTCATTTTTCAATATTTAAATGAGTTATACTAATTATAATTAGGGTGATGTAATAAACTTATCATTTTATTTGTTATTTCTTCAAGGGTATGTCAAGTTAAATATAGACAAGTAAATATAAACGGAGGAAAGTAGTAAGCAGTATTTAGTGAGTTAACAAAGAAAATAGACTAAGAAAGAATGCATCGAAGATGATATACAAACAATATAAAGAGATATGTACTATATAACAAGTTAGTTATCATTTATTAATATTGCTTATAGTTTCTTTTCCTTCGCTTATTAATATGTAGTTCTGATCAGAGTATTGAAGCACTAAAAGGTCCCAAATGCCCTTTATATTGCGGGTCGATAAGCAAACGGTGGGGTGTATGCATTATTTTAAATTACTATTGCGTCATTGTTATCAATTAGATAAAACTTACTTGTATTACAATGTGATCAAATATAAATAACCTACAAATATATTTTACATCGTTAATTTATAAAACTTTTTAAAAAAAAAATCATTGGGAGAAAACAAAATAAAGAAAAGATAAGTGACATGATTACCTAAATCTTTTATTGTCATAATAAAACGACAATGTGGTCCTAATCAACACCATGTGCAGCTCATTTTCATTGTTTAAGTAAATACATTTCTATTAAATTGTCTTCTTAGACACTTTTAAGATTCCATACACCATGTAAAACTTTGATATAAAACAAGATTGTATTTTTTAATTATTATTTTTGTTTGTAGGACATTTTTCTTTAATGAATATTACAATATTTAATGGAGTTCATTACTTGGCTTTGGTGAAAGCTATTCCCTAAAGCTCCTGAATTTTTGGTTTACTTAACCAAGGCATATATCTTTTTGCTCATGGCATACACTAGGGTTCCTAGCAAAGCATTTACAATTTGTAGCCTTTTATTTTCGTATTTCCTTTTATCAATTGTTTACTGATACTTTATTTGAGTCGAAAGTAAAAATAATCACTTTATTTTATAAGGTAAGAATATAAAGTTTGTGTACGTACACTCTATTATTCCAAAATTTCACCTATAGAATTACAGTGTACGTACACTATGTAAAAAAAATAAATGAATTTTGAGTCTAACTCAACTCCAAAAGCTAGCTCACAAGGAAAGGATTATTCAAGTCCATATATAAGCAGGTCACTAGTTCATTCTCCAACCAATTTGGAGCTCTAACAACACTTTTACGTCCAGGATGAACTGGTGCATGGATTGGAACCCCAAAGGTGAATGAACATGGCTCTAATAGCATGATAGATATACCACTGTGTGGTGTGAGTTAGGGTCAAAACCTAATTTGACATGGTATATATAAAAGAAAAGTACATCCCCTTTTGTGCTCCTGATCCACGCTACAGTTGGACTTGAGCGTCAAGGAGGGAGGGGTGGGGGAAGATGTTAGAGTGAGTTAAAGTCCTACATTGATGGGAGAATAGATCACTAGCGGCCTGCTTATATAGATTTGGACAATCTTTCTCTCATGAACTAACTTTTGGTGTGAGTTAATTAGACCTAGGTGTCATATCTTTACATGGTATCAGAGCATGACTCATTTCACCCTTTGTCGGGCACCCAAATTAAATTGTCCATGTTTCAGATGTCCAACCATGGACGTGAGGTGGAGTACTAAAGAATGAAAAAGTCTCACATCGGTGGCTAATCATGAGATGAATAATCTCTTCAAATGGACTTGAGCAATCCTCCCCTCATAAGCTAGCTTTTGGGGGTTGAATTAGACCTAGATGCATGTCATATCATTACGTTATTGTTGTTTGAATTAATGATGATCACATTTTGTTGCTAAACATTAAAAAAACTATCGTTTTTCTTGTTATTTAACGACATAGTACATCCGAGCTAAACACTAGGGGTGGACATTCGGTATTCGGTTACGGTTTCTCAAATTTTGGGTTTGATAAATCGGTAATTGGTAGTTAAAAGTAGATATCAAATTTTTAAATTTCAATTTGGTAATTCGGGAAACGGTAAATTAAACTTCGGTTTGGTACGATATTTGGTAATACCGTATTAAAGTTATAGCCAATTGTATTACAAAGTTAATAGTATTTCTCCAATCATATCTATTTTTTTATGTGGACGCACACTATAATAGAAGATCAACAAGTAAGAAGACACCAAGAAAATGAAATTAATATAACTAAAAGACATATATTTGGATTATTCATGCTTATTCTTTAACTTTCTCTTTGGAGTTGTACTAATGAGTAATGGATACGTTGATATATGACCTTCATTAACTAAATAATTTGGTATTCGGGAAATACCGAATACCAAATGATACTAACGTCTCATATCAAACCCACACCCGAATACCATAATTCTAAAATTTTACTCTCCAATACCATACTAATTATCAAATAACCAAAAAATTCGATACGGTTCAGTAATTTGATTTTTGGTATTTTATGCCCAGCCCTACTAAACACAATAAGTCGCTAGAAAAAGTTCCACCATTTATCTTATTTAACAACAAATTATCAAAAAATTATGTTAGTTACAGATCATTTAACGATAAATTAGCTATGGCTAAATGCTAATATTGTTCAATTTGTGTTTGAGACATAGACTATTCAATCATTACCTTAAAATATTAAGTAGCTTTTATTTAATTAACATATGGAAATTAAATATGCTCATATAAATTAGTCCATATTAGATAAACCAACTATGTTTATTTTTTTTTTACTTTAGTACTGAAACCTGTACTTGAGATTTAATGCATTTTCAAAAGAGCCGTCATAGTTACAGAGGGAACGTTTATTTGTAATATATTAATTCTAACCAAAAATATTTTTTATTAATCAACTTTGATTAAATACAATAATTAGTTTTTTAATATTTGACCATAAAATTTTTAATCATACATTTCTTTCAGTGGCAGTTATGATGATTGATGAGTACTTGACAATACCAATCTTTTGTCCAAGACATTTTAATTTAAAAAATAGATAGTAATTCACAACTATATATTAAAATCAATTAATTCACAAAAAAAAAATAGACATAGGGTTTAAAATATCCTCATTTAATTGGATAATTAATTCAAGAAAAAGAAAGTGGTCAAATATTTTTAACCAATAACATCAAGATCTATGTAATGAATCTTCTAGTTTTCCATAGGGTAATAGTAAATATAATACTAATTTAATTACTTAATTAATCAATTAATTAATTTGTTAGTTAAGTTTCAAGTTTAAAGTACTTATGATTAAACCATTTGTTATCATCCGAGGTTCAATCCAGATAGAAAAGACATTTTTAATTGTAAAAATATATATTTATTAGTTGAATAAGTACTAAATAATTTAGTCTTTAATTGTAGTTCACATGAGTATTTGTTTAAGGAAATATGTGGTTACCAAATACCAAAGATTTATTCTTGTTTAAAAAGTCACTTGAGAGTTACACTTTATATTGAAGGATCTTTTCTCCCAATTATGCGATTAATTAATTAATATCAAAAATATCGAGTCGGATCCATCCATAAAAAATAGCCTGTAAACTCATTAGTTTTAGCCTACCATGTATAAATATAACATTGGAAAAATCTTTTTGGCCAGAAAATTGGCCAAAATGATATTTTACCTTTTAAAACATTTTTACCCTTTTAACTTTAATACATTTTAACTAAAAAATGAAAAAAGATCAGTTTGTTTCAAAATTAAAAAAATATTATAGTTTTTAAAATTTTCTGGTCATAGCACTTCCCTATAACATTATTAGGGTTGGAAGTTAAGAATGCGAATTTCCTCACATGGTTAGGATTTTCAGAAGAGTACTATGTATATCCTAAAGTGCATTTATATTTGTTGCGTTCCATAAAGTATATTTAGGACTTTGTGGACAAAGAGAGTTCATCCGCTTTATGAGAATTGTTAATGACAGTTAACACAAGTCATGGTTGTTGCAAATCCATTTCTCCTATAGATCAAGAAAGTTGTAAGTCTCTTAAATTAGTGGGTTACGATTGAAATACTACCATTAATTAATTAAACTTTTTTTTAGAATAAAAGTTAGTTTGTGGGACCCTTAGATTAAAATATAATTAGAGGTAATTAGCCAACGACAAGTACTATAGCAAGTGGTTGAGCATGATAATAATGCCATTGAGATTATCAAGAAATTTATCGTTAAAACATGATTAAGTATTTGCTAAACGAAAATTAATATATAATAATGTCATTTACTTGGACTTATTAAAAATTAGGTCCATGTGATGTGAGCACTTGGAAAGAATCAAAAGGTGCCTCAATTCTCTCATCAATTATTTGATTTTTAGTCAATTAAGATGGATGGATTACATTTTATTTCATTGGATTCTCTTTTCCAATCTAATCTTATTTAATCTCAAACCCTTTAAGACTACCAAAAAAAGAAAGGAAGTAATTAGCTATAAAATTCGTTGCTAATCTGTTGATAAATCATTTGTAACTAACATTTTTTTTTATGTATAAGTCATCGTTAATTAGGATTTTTGTTGTTTATTCTTATGTTGTTTCAAGCCCCTAAGACTAATGTAATCCTACCAATGGAACTTGAAGCTTAGAGATCAGGATGAAGCATATACAAACCTTAAATCTTACCCCTACGTATCTTGTCAAGTAAAATAGGTTGTTTTTTATAGACCTTTCAACTAAAGTGAAGTAATTCAAAGTATGTTTGAAAAAGAAATACAATAGTGCATAAGTAAATAAAGTAGAAAAGAAAGATAACAACAAATTAAATAATATGATAACAATCGAAGAATAAGATAATAGAAAAGTAAGAGTAATAATACTGAAAAGGAAAAACTAAACAATGTTCGACTACCTACTCCTTTTACCCTAATCTTTAGCCTCTTTATCCTCTTATCTAGAGTCATGTCGTCGATAATTTCAAACCCTTAAAAATAACAGGAAAATAACACAACAAGAATTCTTCAATGGGAATTATTTATACCTCATTATTATTCCTACATATATCAAACAAGATTAGCTATAGTTGTTTATTGTTTATGATATAAGTTGTTTTCCTTTATTTATTTATTTATTTATTTATTTATTATATTGATATATAGCTAGTAATCAAAATTGGACGAATATAATTGTACACACCTACTCACATATGACTAGATATAATGCTTGAAGATTAAAATACTGATTACTTGATAATGACTTCTTAAGTCGTGCTTGTATTACTATTTTTTTTCTTTTTTTCTTTTTCTTCTTCATAATTATTGATTTCCTATTTTTAGGTTCTATAAAATTAGATAACATGATTATTCCACATTAATGTACATGTTCCTATTACATTATTTTTTTGGTTGATATTTTATTTAAAAATCTTGCTAATAATCCGACAATTGTACTTTTAATATGTTAAAGTAAATATATTATATACTTATACTTACCCAAATATTAAGAATGTGGAGAACTACTTAAAAAAGTATGAATTTAATAGGATAAAGAAAAATAAATAAACTTTAAGCACAATATATATATATATATATATACACACCAATACAATATTTTAATACATGCCAGCAAGAATATTTAAAAGAAAGCCCCGACCCTACGAAAGACAGATAATAATTGACCAAGAATATTATTGGTATCTTTTACGTATAAAAGAAAATTATTCGAATATATATGATTTTTTAATAGAACAAAGACAACTATTCTAGAGCAACTACAATTATATTCAGACTTATTATCAACTAAAGAAATAAATTTGATAAATCAAGAAATTAGACAAATAAACTTACAATTACCAACAATAGGATCTAGAGTTACCCATTAGATCCAACAAATTAGACAGGAACGATACGATAGAAAAAGAAAAACCTGGTATTTAGCATAAAAATACTACAATAGGAAGTATAAAGAAGTTAGAATACTTAGAAATAATTTCAGAAAAGAAGTACCGAAGACTAAAATTTGGTTCAGTAATTAAGTGTAACTTTACAGAAGGAGATCACATCTTACATAGCGATCATCATCACTTAAACACCATCACAGACCTAATAATAAATTTAGCTGAACACACACACTTGAGAGACGATAAATTATTAAAGTCAATAGAAACTTTAGAAAACCTGCAAAACCAACATAACAAATCATTAGAAAAAATAGAAAGAAATTTCGATTTTCTAAAAACACAACAATTAGATATAAATACACAATTACAGCTACTCCTAACAAATAATAAAAACATAGTCAACAATACTATAATAGAACAAACAAATATTAGACTAGAACATCTTCATAAAGAAGTAAAAGAAATTAGAAAAAAAACTAGATCGATTAAAAGACTTAACTCTTTCATGAACGATCCCTTCTACCAGGAAGTTCTAAAAAGAGCAGCCCAATTTCAAGTTAATCTTGAAGGATTATCTGAATATACACCACCAGGAAAAACAGACTTAATAGGAGTAAAACAAAATAATATAATAATTTTTGCACTATTAGAGTTAAACAAGAAATTAGAAGATAACATTACAAAAATTAATCAAAAGTTAGATAGTTTATTAGAAAATAAAATTCCAGAAGAAAAAATAAAACAAGATAAAAATATAGAAGATCTGATAGAACAACTAAAAAGAACAGAAATAACGCCCCAAAAAGATAGACATAAAATAACAAAAAAGGACAAGACATGGACCTTTTTTCAAACAGGAATCGAGCCTCTCAAGAAAGACAAAGGGCCAGTTTCTCTCAAGATAGACTAGGAAACAATATGTTAGCTAGAATAATGAACTCATCTAGACCCAGTAGTAGTCACCAGTTAGATGAAATAATAGATGTAGACAAAGATATAGAAATTTTCCAACAAAATAAATTGAGACTCCTAAATCCTCAAGTACTTTATAATACAGGTTTATTTTGTTCAACATTATATAGACATTATGGAGAAGAACAGTGCATATCAGAAAATAATAGTGAAAGTATAAGTCTAATTAGCAAAAACTCTATGAAAGAAATACAAAAAAGAAGAATGAATCTCATGCATATGGGATTAGTAGTAATTGGACTAGAAGGATTAACTAGAAAAAATCTAGGAACTAAGGTACTAATTACTTTATATGATGATAGATGGTCAGAGTCAAAAAGATCTATAATAGGTTTAACAGAAGTAGATATGACCAATAATGGAGGAATATTTTACTGTAGTCTGGATTTTATGATAAATTCAAATGAATTTGGTAAATACATAAAAGTAGAAATTCAAACTAAAGTTACGAAGAAATGAACTGCGGAAATAATTTGTTAGTATACGTACGTTTCATAGAAAAATTAGCCGCTAACAGCAGTTCAAAGTTTAAAATTAAAATAGACGATGCAGTAGGTTTAATGGGAAATGAGGGAATAAAATTAATGAAACCCTTAAAAATAAGTTCCGAAGAATATGCTGGTAGGGAATGGAATTTAGAGAAATTCTGTAAAAAAAAACGTATTAAGACCCAATTATCACCTCACATACACTAATAACAGAGGACAAACCTCAATTAGGTTCACGGACTATAAATATTCAGACAAAAAAAATAGATGAAGACCTAGAAGATAACGAAACCACAAATATGGAAGGAATGAATGACCAAAATATAGAAGAAAATGACTATGAAGTAGATAAGTCAATAGAAAAAGCTAAACAGATACATGAATTAGATAAAACAATAATCTTTAGATGTAAAGGTTGTAAACTAAAAGGGATAGAATTTTCTCTAGTAGAAGAACACTTTAAAAAATGCAAAGTTAGAATAGACAATTACGGATATAGACGAAAAGAAGACGAAAGTGACAGTGATGACAAAACAACTCGCAGTTTAAAAGAATTTATGAAAACCGCCTCAACAAGTTCAAGTCCCTTCCAAAAAACTACACCTGCACCACCAGTAGAATATACCATATGTAATTTAACAAGGCATAGGGTGTTTAGACAAGACCCAGCTACAGAATCAGAAATGGTTAGACCAATAGGGATAAGAATGCCAATAGAAGCTCCTATCAAATTACAAGACGGGGGAGACAGAGGAAAAATACTAAATATAGCAGCACATGACCCTCAATTATGGAATTCAGTAAAGACGTATGGAAAGAAATAGTAGTAGCTGATTATATACACCATTATAGTGAAACAGATGCAGAAATCATGTATAGATATATGGAGACTTTTTTAGGAGAATCAATTAAAGGAATGTGAGAAGCATACAAAGTAACTTACCCTCAAGAATTCCAAGAATTAGTAAACATGGGACCAAATCTGTATAACTTTACCAATAAAATACACAGTCTAATAACAGGAGAAGACCCAAATAGCGGACTAGTAGTATTACAAAAGAATGCGTTAATAAAATTAGAACAACTTAGCATAAATAATTGGTGCCATATAAAGAATTTCCTAAAGGGCTACTTTTATTATTGTGCCATAAGTGGTAACGCGTTTGATCAAAGTTTAGGAAAGAAACTTTTCAACAAGCTCCTTGGAGCTCTAGGAAGAGAGATAGAAGAAAGATGGAATAAAAGAAAAGGAGTAATACGAAACCCAAATGCAAATTGGTCAATAGGATATAAAATACAACATGTAATGGAGGTATTACAAGAAAAATGTACAAATATACAAATACAAAAATAGTTGAAACAAAATGAGACTGGATTCTGTAAAAATATATACACAACACAAAGTTACGATCAAAGTAAACCACAAAGAAAATATTAAAAAACACACCAAAATACCCAATAGTACAAACCTAAGAAAAAAATATTATTTAAGAAAATCAACAACAAGAAAGCCTTATCTAAATAAAGATAGACACGTAAGAAAATATAATAACAATATAATTTACAAAAATAGACTAGCTTGTTTCACGTACGGAAGCGAAGAACATTTGGCCAACACTTGTCCAGGAAGAAACAACAGTAGAACAGGAAATGCACAGCTCCAAGAAACTTTGATAAATGTAGACAAATATATGTCGGATAATGAAAGTATATATTCAGTAATAAGTATAGACGCCTTAGAAGGAGGAAGACAAGATTCATCTGATTCAGAAGAAGAAACATTAATAAACGAGATAGGATTAGAAAAACTAGATTTAAACAATTTAAAGGATTACACCTTTGTTAATATACAATATGACCACCAATTCTGCAAAGGAAAATGATTAGATAGCCAGCGATACTTTAATTGCACAAGATATCCGAGTAAAGACAGAAGAGCAAAATGCATGAACTGTTATATAGAAGGATGTATTTGGTGCATCGACAAAATATTTATTATTAAGGTCAAAGACGAACAAGTTATTACGAAAGAAAAAATGCTAAAAGCATTAGAAGATATAATAGATAGTCCAGAAGAAAGAGTAAGTAAAATAGAAAAAGGAAGAAGCTTAGCATTAGAAAAGGGGAAAGGAGTAGAAGACACTAACCAAATTGACTATAAAACGTTAGAATCAAAAATAGAACTTTTAAATGAAAAGGAAGAATACAAGTCATTTGAAGGATTAATTTGTAACGAAGATAAAATAATTAATACCATAAAAATCCTAACCAGAATAAAAATTCAGGAATACGAGTAGACTTAGGATGTACAAAAAGTATAATTAATAGATGCATCTTGCCTTTAGAATTAATAAAAGATTTTCTAGAACCACAAAGTGCCATGCAAATGGATGGTTCTTCTAACATATATAAGCATTATGTCAGTAATGCAAAAAACAGTTTTTTAAACACATGTGCAGACTTTTATAAATCCACTTATAAGTTAGAAAAAATATGGGTAAGATATCTAAATATTAGGGTAGATTTTGTTTTAGGATTAGATTTTTTACTACATAATAATGACAGTTGTCTCCTTACTAGAGATAGAGTAATATTTTCTAAAAACATTACTCAAACAACAATAAAAAAAGAACATATTCCAACTAGATCTAGGTATCTCATAGACACTAATGAATCTAAATCAACTACTTCAAAATGCGTTAAAGGAGAAGAATGCACTTGCACTAAAATACATATTACAGAAGAGAGAGAAGAAATTGAATTATTAGAATTTAGTCTTTTAGATACTGAAGAGGTAGAAAAGAGTACAACTTAATAGAAATAAATATAGAGTTTTACAATTTTAAAAAGGGATTACAACACATAGGAATAATAAAAAAATCAAAAAGATTTGAAAGAAGTAATTCAAATTTTAGATAAACTAGAGATAATCGGAGAAAGACCCTTGAGACATTGGGATGCCAATCACATAAGTTGCAGACTAGAAATAATTAACCCAGAATACACGATAAAAACAGCCTCTATAGAATCAACAAATGAAGACTTGAAGGAATTCGAAGACCAAATAAAAGAGTAATTAAGGTTAGGAGTTATCAGAAGGTCAACATCAAGCATAGGTCAGCAACATTCATGGTACGAAATCATAGCGAAATAGTAAGAGAAAAAGCCAGAATGGTAATAAATTACAAAAGACTTAATGATAACACCCGAATGAACGGGTATAAGCTACCAGATAAAACATAATTAATAAATAGAATACAAGGAAGAAATTTTTTTAGTAAATTTGATTGCAAGTCCGGATACTGGCAAGTAAAAATGCATGAAGATAGTATAGAATGGGCTACTTTCACTTGCCCAGAGGGACATTTTGAATGATTAGTAATGCCCTTTGGATTAAAAACAGCCCCCCAATTTTCCAAAGAAAAATGGATAATATTTTAGAGATTATAAAAATTTTGTTCTAGTGTATGTAGACGATATTTTAGTATTCAGTAATAATACTAAAGAACATCTAGGACATTTACAAACAGTGTTTAAATTATTTGTAGACAATAGAATTATAGTTAGTAAGAAAAAAATGAATTTATGTAAAACCCTCATAAACTTCTTAGGAGTAGAAATTGGATATGGAAGAATAAAATTACAACATCATATAGCTAAAATTTTTTTAGATATGCCAGACAAACTAGACAATACTAAAGAGTTACAAAAATTTTTAGAAATTTTAAATTATGCAAGAAATTTTATAAAAAGCCTAGAAAAAGTAGCAAGGCCTTTATATTCTAAAACAGGAGCTCATGGACAAAAAACATTCAATACAGAAGACATTAAGTTAGTACAAAAACTCAAACAAATGGTTAAAAACATACCAGATTTATCTCTCCCATTAGAAATCGACTATCTGATAGTAGAAACAGATGGAAGTCTAGAAGGATAGGGAGCAGTATTAAAAACAAAGAAAAATAAGTATGACAAAAAAGATGAAAGAATTTGCGCTTACCAAAGCGGAAAATATAAAGAAAAAAGGAACATGAGTAGTATAGACGCATAAATATTAGCGATAATATACAGTTTAAACAGTTTTAAATTATATAGTATCAATAAAAAAAGAAATTTTAGTAAGAACTGACTGCGAAGCCATTGTAAAATTCCATCAAAAAATAAATGGAAAAAATAGTAGCAAAAGAAAATGGTTAAATTTTTAGACGTCACATCAATATATAATATATCTCTAGAATATATAAAAGGGAAAGATAATTCTTTAGCAGATCAGCTTAGCAGACTTATGAAAACATATATATATATATATTCTAAGTTAATCACTAATATATGATAGATCACTTAATTCTTACATTTGACTATAAGTAATTTATTCATGTCAAATGGGAAGTAAAAGAATAAATGAATAAATAATTACTGCCTGAGAAAATCAATAGTTTATTTAGTAGTGATGCACTAGAAAAAGTAGTTGGAAACCATAATATTTTTTTTTTATAAGTATTCAATTACTTGACTTTGTAGAAATTATTGCAAGTCCATCGACACACACACACATATATATATAAAGGTTACATTTGATATTTAATGTTAGAAGTGTGCAATTTTGATTTAATCGATTGATTAAATTAGAATTAATTTAAAAATTGAATTGATTGATAGATCGATAAACACTCATACTTGATATGATATTTTGTGGATTCAAATTGCTATTCAATCCTGCAAAATGTCGGATTCCAAATATTATTGTACTTTTAAATGTAAATTTCTTAGTTTTACTTCGTAAAGATAAATAACTATTTTTGAAATACCCTTTTAACTTAAAAATAATGAATCAAAACAATTATTAAAAAGGAAATATGACTTCTAGAAAAAAACAAAAATATGGAAAGTACTCACAAAGAAACAAAAAAAAAATCAGCGGAGATGTGAGGGAAACGTGAAGAAATGGAGGAAGTTGGTGAGTGAGGATCTTTTGTAAGGACAAAAATCAATCACTATAAGGGCTCCTTTATTATTTAATTTAACTTATACTCATTGAAATTGTAATTTTTTTATTTTATAACATCGTATAAATTTGTAAGTTTGTTATAATAGGTGATTTGTCTCTTTTTTTTTAAAAAAAAAAGTTATTAAACTTGTATATTATGAAAGATTATCACTATTTTCTCTTTTAGATAATCTAATAGTTTAAAACGTTTATGCTATGATCAATTTATAGAAATTAAACTTTTAAATCATTTGTGATCATTTCATTTTATGAAAATTAATATAGATAGTGTTATTATTATTAAGCATACATCAAGGGCGTGATATGGACAGTTTCGAGTCATGAAATTATATATTAATTAATTATTTGTTCGAGATAAATTGTTTATATCATAACCTCAATACTCATGGAGTGTGATTCTTACCTTGATCCTATGTAATATGACACCCCTAACCAAAAAAAAAGTTGATGAGAACTAATCAATTAGAACTGATAAGCTTCTGAGTTTGCAAATTGTTGAAGATGAAGTGCACATGATATAGTTGGCGAATTCTACATCAAAATATAATAGAAAAATAAAGCGGTTTGTTATGAAATAACTTAAGTTCACCTGATATTATGATACACACGCTTTTGGTATTCAATATGACGTAGCACAAAGATAAATTTATATTTAACCTAAACCCCAAAAAATAACACGTGACATCAAATTGAATCTTAACGCACAAAAATATAAAATATTTCATGCATCAAGTCATTTTCTTTTAAAGAAAGTAATTTTTTTCTCTGTTGATCGTTAACAAAACAAATTCAAATTAATCAAATTAGTAGATATGAAAAAACACACTATTACTTTCCATGTTTCTATTTATATGTCGTCCTTACTAAAAATAGTTGATCATTAATACTCCTTAGTCCTTCCATTTCTTTTTATATGTCATCTTTACTATAAATAGTTGGTATATAATACTTGTTATTTCATAAAATCAATGCATAAATTATAATATTTTTCTTAATATACCCTTGATAGTTAATTAGTCTTCAAAATAAATATTTGACTAACCTAATTACTTCATACATTGATTAATTACTCTCACTATTGCAATACTCTATAAAATCTGATTTTGAAAAAAAAATCTCAACAAACAAATTAAAAATAAAAGATGAGTTTATTTATCATTTATTGAAAAATTGACTTAAAAAAAACATTAAATAGTGATATAATTGTAAACTTAGTTTTTTAATGCAAGTGAAATCTAAAAAGTTGATATATAAAAAGGAACAAAGGGAGTACTTATCATTTCACCAAACCAATATATATAACAGTATTTCTGTTATTTTATTCTTTAGAGTTATTAGCCTTTAAAGTATAAATTGACCAATATAGAAATGGTAAATAATTAATTCATGTTCATTGGTTAATTTAAATAATTAAAATAAATTAATTTATATTCACTTATTGAAAACTTAACTTCAAGAGAATACTAAAGAGAAAAGGCCCAAAATAGTCCCTCATCTTTGAATTAAGACTCAAAATCATCCTTGAGTTTTCATATGGAGCATTAATAGTCCCCCATATTTGCAATATTGATGCACTTTTTGTCCTTCTCCAAAATTTTGCCTATTTTTTAACATTGATTTTATTCATAATTTATGTATGAAATGTTCAATTGTCATTTTATATATTTAGTAGAAATAATAACTCCACGTGAGAGAATGTCAGAAGAAAAACACCTTATTTTGTTTAGTAGAAATCGTATTGCAGGTAAAATTGAGAGGTTCATCACGCGATTTCACATGCAATAGTACAATTTTTTCTTTTCTTACAACGTTATATGTTAAAATGTTCTTAGCTTAGCTGCAATACTATTTCTTCTGAACAGAACAATGTGTTCTTCTTCTCACCTCCTCCCACATAGAATTATTATTTCTACTAAATATATAAAAAAAACGATTGAGCATTCGTTACATAAAATTGTGGACAAAATTAACGTTAAAAAATATGCAAAAGTTTACAGGAAGACCAAAAGTGCACCAATATTGCAAATATGAAGGACTATTAGTATTAAATGTGAAAACTCAAAAATTACTTTGAGTCTTAACCCAAAGATAAGGGATTATTTTAGGCCTTTTCTCGAATACTAAATAAGAGTAATGTAACAAACTTATCTAATCTTTTAGAAAACATAAAATCTAAAATAATGACGTATAAATAAAAACGAAGAGTAAAAGAAAAAAGACAAAATAGAAAGTAAAAACAAAATATTAGGGTGGTGGGGTTTACTCTCGAAGGAGTGGGTGAGTAAATTACTCAAGATAAAGGAGAGAAACCCCCGAGTTTTAAGGGCTCAAGAAAAAAAGAAACAAATTGACCAATTCCCAATATAAAATGCATAACTCACAAATAGTTTCTCCATCTCATATTAGTTGTCAAAGCTATTAAAATAAATAGGTTTTTTTATCTCTAATTATTTGTCTATCTTTTTTTACTTATCTATTTTGATAAATTAAGAAAAGACATTTTTTTTTACCTATTATACGCTCAATTAATTAGTTTTGAAAAAGAACTTCTTGAAAATTTTAAATTTTTAATTCATCCACTTCATAGGAGTAAAATGGTAAACTTACGATATTAATCATTGTTTTCTTAATAAATATGGTGATTCAAAAATGGACAAGTACTTAGGGATAGAGAGAGCATTCATTTTCGAAGAACACTCTTCTTCTTTTTCTTCTTCTCTTTTTCTTCTTTATTTATCTACTATATTAGGTAATATTCATTTTCACTTGTTTAGTTTGAAAAAATAAAGAGATAATTTATCACATAATTTTTAATTTATCCTTATTATTAGCTATAGTATTTTTTTAATATATTTTTTAAAAATATTAAATTCATTATATTCAAAGGGTGATATGGTCAAATTGTCATTTCATTTATTACTTTATGTCTCATTTATGTGATACCATTTCAAATTTCGAAGTCAAATAATTTAAATATGATCGTGAATTTTTCAGCATGAAATCTTTAAATTTTTTGAAATAAAATTTTCATATTTCAAAATTAAGTAAAAATTACTATAAATTAAAATAATTAAAAAATATATTGAAAGATGCCACATAATTTTAGACAAAGGGAGTACCCTTCAAGATTAGTACTAAGTCAATATTGATCAAGTAAAAAATGGACGAAGAAAATAAAAATATATTTACTATAATTTCTTAATAAACATGTGAAAGAAAAATGTGATAATTAATATGAAACGGAGGAAGTATAAAAAATTCCTTATGTGGCCGACAACTCCACGGTGGACTGCACCTCTGCCTTGACTTCAAATCCATCCCCACGTGTCCACCTGCTTCCCTTTAATTTTTTTATTTTCAACTACAAGAGATTTAGTTCCGAAAGAATAAAGTGTACGTAGATTTATTTATACAAAACAGAGAGTCTATTTTTGATAAAATAGTTAGTATGGATGGAAAATTAATCCATACTAACTATGAAAAAAAGGAAGATTTTTAAAATTAGTGGTTTAAACTGAATGATAAAAATTTGTGGGGCTGTAAATTATTTCATTAAGGTTAAACAGACATTTTCTAATTAAATTATTATTTAATATAAAAATATATCAATTTTTTTGGAATTGACTAAAAAAATAAAAAAATCATATAAATTGAGACAGATGCAGTATTCAGTTTCCATCACTTTCCTCCCTAGTTCCAGCCACCAATAGACCTTAGACAAGAGTTTGATACAAGAAAACAAAGTACGCCAGATTTATAGGGTCATACAACAAATTAAAGGAAAAAGGAGAAAATAACAATATACCTTCAAACTATTATAAATGATATGCTAATATCATCCGTTATACTTTTGGGATATTAATGCTCATGTCATCCAAAAACTAGAGCATATATACCCTTTATACTAACGGACATACATATGTCATAATTTTATCCATTGATCCGACATTTATTAAATATCGGATCAACGGATAAGATTTTGCCACGTATTCCTATTTAATCTTCCGTTAGAGTGAAGGGCATATATGCTCTAGTTATTGGACGGCAAGGACATCAGTGTCCCAAAAGTATGACGAAAGATATTTACATATCATTTACGATAGTTCGAGGTATATTTATCCTTTTGAGCAAATTAAACTAAAATGTTGGCAAATGTCCACACTACATGTCATTTAAGTAGAAGTAGGTTAGCAAAAATTGTCAATTTTCTTAATTTGTCCTTTTGAAAAAAAAAACAAAAAGTAAAAGTAGTTTGATGTGTGATCAATTTAAAATTATTATTATTTATATTAATTTTAAATTAATTTAATATTATAATTAAAAATTTAATATATTTCAAAAATATTTATAAGAAAAATAAATAAAATTATTAAATTCACATTTATATATAATCAATCCTCAAAATCTATCTTTGAGTAACCAAAGAAGTTGATATGGATAAGATAAAAGTCATAGTAGGAGTAACTACTGCTATTGATCAGTTTATTTTTGGATTTGACATCTTTGATTCTCTGTTCCAAATCTTCTTTCTCTGAGAAAAAGGATTTAAGATAATATATATTGTAATATAATATAAGAATAAGTTATTTTATCAATACGATCAAAGTTGTAAGTTATGTCAGGATTAACTATAAAATTTAAGGAGATTTTAAATATGTTATGATTTTACGTGTTATAAAAATACAATTTTAAATTAAATGAGTTGTGATAAAATTTCAAAAACTCAAATTTTATAAATTTCAAATTTTAAATCCGCTTATATATACCTACGTTATTTAATCTAGTACCTTTCACCTTTCATTGCTTTATCCTTTATCATTAGCTTTAGTTCATTTATAAAATGGAGATCACTTCTCTTGTAATTTAAGAATCTACAGTACTTTAATGGGAGCAATATAGTTTAAATAATACAAAATTATCCAAATTGTGACAAAATTGTAACTCGTCATTCATTTTTAGTCAGAACCCATAGAAGTTTTACTCGCGAGCCTCGCATAGAATTAATTTATTTGAAAAGAAGCATGTACCCTTCAAAGTGAGATTTTTCAATGCAAATTCGTATTAATCGAACTTTAAAAAAGGTACAAAACATCGGACGTAAAATAAATAAATAATTAATATAGCCACTTTGAATAACATAGAATATCGATTACCCATTGTATAAGGAAGGACCAAAGTAATAATCCTAAGGTATTTTAAGATTATCTTTGTATATTACCTTTATAAATTAAATTTCTATTTCACTTTATGCATGGGGTATATTTGGAATGTATTTTTAGTGTTTATTTATCCTTTTTTTTTTTTGTAATATTGTATATAAAATTTACTCGATATATACCATTTACCTCATAAGAAATATCCGATGATTTTTTTTATTATCATCATATGAAAAACTTTTTTATAATGTGTAAAATATATTTACCAAATTAGTCTATTTTATGCAACTTTCTATTAAGTAATTATTAACCATCAATTCAAGTACCTAATTCGAAGTCCCTTTCATACTTTAAGCTCATATTTTATGTATGATAATTAATGGATGCATGAGTTTGATTGATAAGATGCTTTTCTCATGGATTCATGAATAAATAATAGTATGCTTTATTAGCGAGGATGATGGTGGAGTAGTATATATTCTTATTTTTTTATTTTTAATTAAATTTTTTGACTTCGAACACTAAAATAAATTAAAATTTTAGATTCAAACACTAGAGTTTAATTTTTCTTTAAAAAAGGGATGGAGGACCATTGGGCAGCTATAATTAAAGACATTTTGTATTCTCATATTATATAATAGTCAAAGACAACCTCAATGACTTTAAAATTAAACGTCAATATATTGATGCTAGAAGCTTTCATAAAAATAATATTTATAATATAGGACCATGCTATATATATATATATATATATATTATTTTTTATCATAATTATTTTTATTTCCTGTAGGTATTAAGTATTTCTTCTAACGTTAACAGATATCATAAAAATACACTATAATTTATATTTAAAGATAATAATTATGAAATATATAGGGAGAGAATAGTCTAGAATTAATCTTACACTTTCACTATTCACTAAAAAAAACATGTGTACAGGTTAGATGCTCGTATTCTATATTTTTGTAACATTTTATATATGTTGAAATAGTATGGAACCCTAATTTATACATACCATTTGTTTTCTCTGTAACAATGAATTTTGCCTTTGCACTTCTGAGTGTATTATTCATATATAATGTACGGAAAAAGGATAAATATATCTTCGAACTATCGTAAATGGTATGCAGATACCTTTTGTCATATTTTTGGGACATTGATGTCCCTGCCATAAAAAAACTAGAGCATATATACCCTTTATACTAACGGACATACGCGTGTCATAATCTTATCCCCGACCCGACATTTATTAAATATCGGATCGACAGATAAGATTGTGCGACGTATACCTATTTAGTCTTCCGTTAAAGTGAAGGGCATATATATGCTCTAGTTTTTGGACGACAGGGGCACCAATGTCCCAAAAATATGACGGAAGGTATCTACGTACTATTTACGATAGTTTAGGGGTATATTTGTCATTTTCCCCTATAATGTATGTGTATGCGTATGTCACACATATATATGAAAATAGTGTTGCAAATACAGAAATTTTAATCCAGTTTATTTATATGATTATGTTTCATTTTGGACATATCGTTGATTGTTACACATAAATTTGAACTTTTATAATTTTATTGCTTCCTATTATGTGAAAAGCGTACCGACAACCTTTTTTTGTTTCATCATGGGGTCATTTGGTTTGTTCATATTTAACTTTAGACCAAAGTTTTTTTATATTTTTATTTTAAAAAAAGACTAGTCCACTTGACTACTCCAACACTGAAATGTGGGTAATACTTTTGGTTTTTTTTTTTTCAATAATTTATATTTCATAAAATATAAATGAGTACAATACTTCATGTTGATCTAAGTTGAATACAGGTGCCTAATAATTGGGACTCTATTTTGGGTAATTAATCTGACACTGTATTTTAATAAATAATTGTGAAATAAATATAAGATTTTCATATTTATAAATAGGGTAAGCCATTTGGGAGGAAATTCTTGCCGGTTGTCCTTTTTTTGGGTCATCTATTTAGTACTCTTTCGATCTCTTTTTACTTTGTTAAATTTTGACTTGATACACCTATTAATAAAATATTAATTGTTATAGTGAGTTTATCATTTTACCCCCTATTAATTGATAGAATCTCAAATATCTTTCTCAATACATTTTTTTCAAAGACATTAACTTAATGGTAATAAATCGGGTATAATAGGTAAAAAAATTGTTCTTTTTTGATTTGTCAAAAATAACAAGTAAAAATAAAATATTTGACAAGTAAAAAGGAACAGAGGAGATATTTAGTAAATTTTATAACAAAAATGCTAAATCACAGTCTAAACTTTTATAACACGTATATGTCCGTTAGTATAAAGGATATATATGCTCTAGTTTTTGAACGACAGAGGCACCAGTGTCCCAAAAATATGATGGAAAGTATCTGCATATCATATGCGATAGTTCAGGAATATATTTATCCTTTTTCCCTAATTTTATTGGTAAAGTTAAACAATATATATATCAACAAACATTAGACTCGAATATATTATAAGGTCATAATATATGTTTCAGTGACTGAAAAATGATATATTCCTTTTTTTTAACATTAGCCCCGGACAAAGCATATTGTATTCAATAGAAATCTAAATAAAAAATAAAGGTGAATGGCTTTACACCTTATTTTAATTGTTGAACAACAAGTTGCTATAATCAATTAAAGTATACAAAATCAAATGTTGTGTGTTTGTTGAACATAGAAGTATGGGGGGTTGGACTCCTAATCCCATAATAAATTAAGAAAATTTATCTCCTCTATAATAATATAAATTAATAACAATTTAAAACTTATGTCAAACATAATAAAATTTATTAACCTAATATCGAAATTAAGAAAATATTTTGAGTTTGAATCTTTCAATGTGATTTACGACAAAAGTTAGATCAATATCAAAGAGAATATGTCAAAGATCTAAAACTTGCAAGGAATTGCCATCCTAGTAAAAAAAATATTTTGTTTGATTTATTCTTTGACTACTTTATATTATAAAAATATAGATGATATCAATGTAAGCACATATATGAGTTAGTTTGAGTCTCATAGCCACCATTAAGGAAATATTTTGATATTTATAAGAAAAATCATATCGAGACGGAGAGTATATATTCGAGATACTAAAACTTGCGACGGATAATTATCTTAGGATAATTATATTCTTGTCAATTTTATTCAATATTTTATAATTCTATGATTAAAAATAATAATGTATATACTTATCATTCAATCACGACCTTGATCAGGGGTCAAATCATTGGTTAAGGCTACAAATACCAAAAATTAATTAAGGATGGCCCAAAGTGAAAGACTACAAAGAAATCCGTCCAGGGTGGTGAGGTCAAGACAAATGTGGGATCCAGTAGCCACTCTTCCCCATCCACTAAATTCTTTTTTCTTTATAATAAATTTGATATATTTATATTAGAATCTGATTAGAGTTGATTTGCGTACTACATAATTTATTATTAGAGATAACATTTCTAATAAGATTTATTTCATTTTCAAATACACGAATCAAAGGATTTTAGTTAAGATGAAGGATTTCAATCATCTCGCCACCATCGATATTGATATATTATATAGTAGTATTACTACTATTAAAATATTGTTACAATTACTTTAATTACTTCAACCTATATATAGGCTCTCTCATCATCACGTTTTTCTCTGTGTTAGCATTAATTAAAATCTGGTCAAAACTTTTATATCCTTAACCATGATTAGTAAATTAAAGTCTTGTACACCTCACATATAAATCAAACTATATTTAACCCTACCTATTTTAATTTAATCAACTATTATAAATGCATTAAATATATATTTTTCAATCTTATATATACAATATAATCTACCTACGAAAAAAGTTTGGGTTGATAAAACCTCCTCCGATCCGCCCCTTCTAGTTCTGTTCTGTCATCGAGAGTATCATAAATGGTCAAGATCTCTCAACTTTTAACTTAATATCTCGTATTCGGACAAATAATTTTGCACATTTTTTTTTTATAGAAAGTGTTCTATACCCTCATCTCTTAAAAGAATCTACATAACAGTTAGAGACAAAGATAAAAGTGCAACTTACGAAATTAGCGGAACTCAATAGCTTGTTCCAAATTCTATATTTATCTTAAAAAACTTACTGAATAAATTATTAATTCAAAACTAAGTAAGCTTTAAAAAAAACTAAAATTCTGAAGCCAAAAACTTTAAATTCTTACATTACCTAAAGAAATATGAATATTTATTAAATCAGTGAGTTTCAAACTAAATTGTGCAGACTCTTCAATTTTGATATCGAATCCATATTAGATTTTTTTTATAAAAAAAAATACATTATTTTCAAAAAATTCAATAAATATTTATAAACATTTTAAAAACGTCCGAATAACATTAGTTTCAAATATTACGAATACGCATTGCAAGTTGAGGCAAAATGTTCCTTCACTATCATGTATAATTTATTAATTAAATTAACACACTTGCAAAACATCAACTTGCTCTAGTTTCCCAAATCTTGACTTTCATATAATAATTATTTTCATTCATTTCACGCAACTAATATAGTAATTTTCAACTGTTTACCGTAATCAGCCACCAATTTCCTCCTTTTTTAGTTTGTTATTATTTTGGGTGCAGTTTTTTTTCTTTTTTCTTTTTTTTTTTTGTGATTCTTTTGAGGATCTAGACATGCCAAAAAAATCATGCAAACTTTATTTTAGATATCATTCCTTATTATTTATATATATCCACGAAAAATTAGAAGAGTAGGAACAAAGTTATTAAGATCCAAACAACAACATATTTGGTATAAAAATGGGGTCTGAAAAGAATTGATGCACATAAATTTTACTCCTATTTTTCTGAAGTAGAGAGGTTATTTTTGATAAATCTTTAGCTCAATAAAAAGTTTCGAAAATCCAAAAAAGACTAAAAGTTCATGAAATTCTTACATCAAAAGTCATAAGTTCAAAATTCTAAATTTGCCTCTTAATTATAATTGAATTTGAAATCTAATATATAAATTTCTCAACACATAAATGAGATTCAAACCAAACTTATGGAATTACCAAACCTATAATTTACATTATGTATCCACTATATAGAAGTTAAACTCAATTATTTTTCTTTTAATACAAACCTACTACTATACACTATATATATAAATATATAGTAGTTGAATAAACAAATAATTTCTATGCTCCTATTATTTTATACTTATATAATATTTATAAACTTTAGGGTGAGTCTTTGTTCCCCTCTCTCTCTCTCCTTCTTCTTCCCTTCCCTTTCTTTCCACTCAAAAAACCAAATCTCCATAACAAGCTAAGCTCCTTTCTTGTTTTCTAAATCTTTTATTCAAATCTACACACCAAAAAATATAGAATATAATCCCATCTATTAAACAAAACCATAGAAAAAAAAACATATATATATATATCTAGTAGTTTTAAATAATTTTTACATTTGAGATTGTTTTTTAATTTATAGTTTTTTTACCCCATAACTCTTGTGTTTCTTTTTTTTTTTGTACTTTTGAATGTTTTGGTCATGGCTGGTTTGGATTTAAGCACAACTTCTCGTTATATTCATCAACTTCACCACCCGGCTGACTTCAATCTGCAAAGACAACCGGATGATGAAGGTAACAACAACCAATTTTCCGATGACCATCACCACGAAGATAATGGTCATCAAAATCAAGGTTAGTGAGAGTAGACTTTTATTATTTACTTTTTTTTTATGACTTCAATCAACACGCCCTCCTAAGCGTGTTGGTTGATTCTTATTATCTTATATGAATCAAGCTTGGGCAACTTTTTTTGTTAATAATAGGTGGTGGTGACCAGTGAGACTTGAATCTAAGATCTTCTGTCTATTTTAATATCATGTTGAATTAATTATCTAATAGGTTATTTTATCTATAAATTTAAGCAATTAGAGAAAATATATTTTTATTTATTTAATTATATCTTTGATTAGTACACCCTCTCTAGCCTCTTATACTCGCCTGATTCTTGTTCATGAACCAAGCACATAAAACTCTTTATTTTTCTTTGGGCCATAATAGATGGTGTCTGATGGTGAGACTTGAACTCAAGACTTTTTGTTTAGCCTAAAAAATGCTAAATTATGTGACATGAAAATTTAAATAATTCGAGAAAGTCCACTTTTATTTGCTTAATTATATGACACCCTCTCACTTGGGGACAATTTGATATAAGTGATATTGGTGATTCTTTGAATCTAAGACTTTCTGTTTGTTATGATATCATATTGAATTATGTTGTTTAATAGGAGGTGATATCATTGGCCGGAGACCTAGAGGGCGGCCGGCGGGGTCAAAAAACAAGCCAAAACCACCAGTAATAATCACTAGAGAAAGTGCAAACACACTGAGAGCACATATATTGGAGATTGGAAATGGATGTGATGTATTTGAATGTGTATCAACTTATGCTAGGAGAAGACAAAGAGGGATTTGTATACTAAGTGGTAGTGGGACAGTAACAAATGTTAGCATAAGACAACCTGCTGCTGCTGGTTCTGTAGTAACATTGCATGGAAGATTTGAGATTCTTTCCCTTTCTGGCTCATTCTTGCCTCCACCTGCTCCACCAGGTACGATTCTGTGTCATCATCTCATCTAAAAAATGTAATTTGTTCTAGTGGTGGAACCTAAGTTCAACGAAGGAGGTTCAATTGAATCCTCTATATATCCTCTTCGTAGAAATATCATACTGTGTCATCATCTCATCTAAAAAATGTAATTTGTTCTAGTGGTGGAACATAAGTTCAATGAAGGAGGTTCAATTGAATCCTCTATATTATAATTGTAGTAATATAGGGTGACTTTGAGTTGGAACTAAGTGCAGTAAATGGGGTTTAGTAAAATTCACTATTTTATTTACTTAGTTATGTCTTCAACAGCAGTTGTGAGAAAGACAATCGTTTTATTTACTTAATTATGAGTGCCTCCTGACCATGTGCAATGAATTAATCATTTTGTGTATACAATTTACTTAATTATGTCTTCAACAACGTAACAGGTGCGACGAGTCTGACAATTTTTGTGGCTGGTGGACAAGGCCAAGTTGTTGGAGGAAGTGTGGTAGGGGAATTGATTGCTTCTGGACCAGTTATTGTTATAGCTTCATCATTTACAAATGTTGCTTATGAGAGATTGCCATTAGAGGAAGATGAAGGAGGGGGAGGGCTTCAAATTCAACCACAAGTCTCTAATAGTGGTAATAATAATAATAATAATAATAATAATAACAATAATAGCCAATTTCCTCATGACCCTTCATCTGGATTTCCATTCTTTAATCTTCCTTTGAATATGCCTAATGGACAACTACCATTTGGAGTCTAATAGGTTACATATTCTTGAAGTTTAGAGTATAATCTGTATGCATCATGATTTTCAATCACTTCATTTTTCGACTACTAATTCAGCTTCTTGAATTTGTGTACGTGCATCATGCATGACATTCGAGAAGCTGAAGTTGTTGATATTGATGAAGAAATTAAAATTCTTGATGTTTGTCATAGTGATTGTTGGATTTTCTCCATTTCTTTTTTGGGGATTTCTTCTTCTTCTACTTCTTCTTGGTTTTGTAACTCTATGGAATCCTTAAAATAGTGATTATCTACTCTTAAATGTTCTTTATGGAACTCTTTTCTATAAAGAAAGAATTGGTTTGAGAATGCTATATATAATATTCCTCAAATTAATTCACCTAATATATAGTTGTGCTTATCTTACTTATTATTTGATGTATGTTTCTTCTCAATGTTTTTCTATATTCCCTCTCTAGCATTTCTTCCAAGACTAGTAACCCCACCAACCCCCATTCTAGTTTTTATATTTTTCCCTATTCGAGAGTTAATTTTTAAAGCTTAATTGGATTAGATACATCAACTTAATATTTAATAATTTTAATTATTCAAAAATTATATAAAAAATAATATAATTATCCTTATGTCAGTATGATGAAAAGATACATTCTAAAATATTTGATCGATTTCAAAGTTTACCTGATTAGAATATTGAGAAACAAAAAGTAAACATAAATATATAAAGCTTAAATATTAAATTGTATGCTAATAAGGGTTTTTACCATAGAGGGGTTGTTCTTCTTGTTTGATGAAATAAAAAGTTCAAGTGGTGGAGGTTCTATTAATAACATGTTCTTGCATTAATGTTTGGGCTGAATTTCTTGATTTTGCTACTATACTTTTCTGGGAATTTGATCCACCACACTGGTCAATAGCTGAAAACAATGCTTTTTTCTCTCTCAGCTAAATTGACCTTTAGAAAAAGGGAAACACATGACTAGTTTTCAGTACTTGTCTTTCAAATATTTGTACCATCAATTATCAAATAATATACTATGCAGTCTGATTCACAAAGTATTTGACGTTAGTAATGTTTAGAGAAGGATTGCATCTTAAGAGATGTGATGTAGATACCCTACTTTACACAAACATTAATGATTACTTTCATGATTCGAATCCAAAGCTTTAAATCAAACATATATAATTTTAATGTTGCTCTAAGGCTCAGCTTCATTTAAAATACACACTATTTTTTTTTTGTAGTCTTGTGTTCTCAAGTGCTCTCTATGCTTTTACTTGTATCCTCAATGATTATGATAAAACAGTAAATATTCATTCATTCTTAACTAAAGGTTTCAAGTTTGAGCCACGAGTTTGTAGCCATTTTTAATACTTTACCCTGAAAAAGAGATTTTTCGACACCAATCCAAATTAGTCGTGCCCAAAGCTGATATTGAATACCGGATGGGAAAAAAGAAATTACATGCTTTCACTTGAAGCCGTTTTCTCAAGTTTTCTTGATGGAAACATGAAATAGGATTTCAATTTCATACTCATGAAATATGAATACATTTTCCGCTTAGGATTCCATTTACTTGATGGACAACAAGTTTTCATTTTCATTCTGTTGTGCATGCCTTTTTTTTCTTTTTTGTTGGTGTCCAATTAATTTTAGGCCTAATTCATTGGTGGCCTCTTAAAGTTGGCATGATGTTTCACTTAGACACCTTAACTAAACGATATTCATTTTAGACACCTCATGTAGAATCTCACTGTCGTTTCGACACTTTTTGCTTACATGACATAATGAGTGTGATCATTGATAGGCGCGTGAAATGGTTATTTAGTTGATTTTAATTATTTTTTTTCTTTCTTCTTCCCCATTTTCCGCCACCATTTTGTCCAAGTTAAATTTCATCCATTGTGAATGAAGGTTCCAACAAAAAATGATGGAAAATGTTTTTAAAATTTAAGAATAAATCATTCATAAAATTCTTTCTTGGAAGAATTTAATATTTCCAAGGAAGTGAATTTAATATAATATAATACACAGCCTTACTAGTTGCTGCTAAATAGCTCAGTTCTTTTTATAGTATAATTACTATTATTAAACCAAATGATTCCATTTTGTCTACCATATTTTTTCCATTAAAGAAGATGTCCTCTTAAATAGTGAACTTTACGATTTCAAGTTGCTTTATTCTCCACTAATAGAGTTATATATGAATATATAAAGAATAACATCTATTTGTGTTTTTTAAAAAAAAGAACAAAAGGTAACCTTAAATATAATCCATGTCAATTAATTATAGAATTTAAGTTATATGACGTGAGTGATGATGTATGTAATTGTTTTATACTATGACACAGGATATTGACATGATCGGTTGAACCATTGGCGTACACAGGATCTTTTGCAAGTGGTGTCACCTTTTAATGTAATATATATATTGAATAAATTTGCTTCTTTTGAGCCAAGTGTGTATGACAAACAAACTCCTACATCCTACATTCTCCAGACTCGACTAATGCGTTGTTGATTGACTAAATTGCTAATTTGTTGTGAATTTTCAAGGCAAGAAGGGCTCTAAAAGCACTAAAAGGTCTAGTGAAATTGCAAGCTTTAATGAGAGGCAACTAGTTAGATACTTTGTTTTCTGCTTGTATAAATAAAAAATACACACACTTGTAACAAAATTGTAACGACCGAGTTCCGTTGTTATAGAAAAGCCAACGGGAAAAATTTTTGGGTCGGAAAACTTTTTCGTAGTAATTTTAAATTTCCCAATCTAATCCAGATTTGGATGAAATCGAAGTATTTGAGGTGTAGGGAAATCTGGTAACAATCGCGTGACTTATTTATGATTTTGATTACATGAGTAGTTAGATAAGTCTTTAAGGAATCGTACGACTTTACATAATTGAATTCAGGTGAGTAGAACTTCCGGAATCGATCTTAGTGTGAACGGTATTTTCTGAGCGTCGTTGGTTAAAGTTGTGTTGTGAAATAGGGGTCTTGGAATTATTAAAATAGCTCACTATTTCGTGCAAGCCGCTTTGGTGGTGGTTTTGGTCGCTCTGGCGGTGCCGCTGTAGCGGGGTGAGGGCCGCTGTGGCGGGCCAGACGCGACTTAAAGTCGTAAATAAACCCCAAACCAATTTTATTCTACACTTTTTGACTTTGAGAGCTAGGAGACGACCTCATACGAGTTCTTGACCATTTTTCACCATTCTTGAGGCTAAATGTAAGATTTTAACTCCCTGAATCCGTTTTTCAATCCGTAGAATGTAATCTAATGGGTAAATATCTATGGGGGATGGTTTTGATCTAGAATTTATGGTGAAAACAACCCTAATTGGGATTATGGGTATGATCTAGGGTTATTAGAATTGTTAGTAATCTGGGTAATCAGTGATTGTTTATTGATTCCCGTATTAGATTGATTATTTGTAGACCAAGAACAAGCGAAACGAATCAGGAAAGGGAAGGATCAAGTTTTTAGGGTTTCAAGTTATTTCGAGGTAGGTGATGGTTGTGATTCTATGATTGTGTGATGTATGTGTGGTCTTGCTTCATTATGATACTTGTATGTATGTGAATGTTGCTTTATTGATCACGCTTGTTGTAAATGAGATAGAGGAATGATGAATGCTATGAATCATGACTAAATTGTATGAACTTGAGAAGATACTTGTGATTGTGGTGTGTTGAATGGATCGGTTGCCACGTTTCGGCATAACTAATTGGGATCGGTTGCCACATTCCGGCATAATTATGGGATCGGTCGCCACATTCTGGCATAAATATTGGATCGGGTACCGCGTTTCGGTATGTTAACTGTTTGGGTTTGGGTTCCATGAGAGGACCAATGACTTGTCATAATTGTGTATCTTGAGAAATGTGAAGTTGTTCGTTGTTCATAAATGTTGATAATATTGTATATGTTCGATATATGCATGTGATTATAATGTTGTACTTGCTTATGTTACATTTAGTGGGATAGCCGTGTGATCCTACCAGTACACTGTGGTTGTGTACTGATACTACACTTGCTCTTATTTTTGTTGAGTACAGGGCATCTTTCGGCTGCTATTGACTAACCTGACTTAGAAGATCAGTGATCGTTCGAATTCAAGGGTGAGCTAATTCTTTCGGGATGCCATGAGTTCTCTTTCGTCTATGTCCACCATTTCTGACTTAGACTTTCTAGTTAGTTATTAGTGCATTAGTTTGGGGTTGTATCCCTTCTTGTTTAGACTTGTTGAACTTTAGATGTTTTGGTACATTGACTTTCAGGTTCTAGGTGTATTTTCCGCATTGTTTAGTTGTTAGATTTTTTGAAAGTTTATAGGAACTTCAATCTTTAGCTATTTAACTTACTTTCGTAACTTAAATGCTTTAGTTTTTGGTTTAGTTGCGTGGTTTGGGTTGTAGTAGTGGTTCTCCCACCGGAGGGTTAGTGTTGGTGGCAATCACGATGGTCTGGGTCATGACAAAGTTGGTATCATAGCCTAGGTTCGTTGATCTCGATGTATCAAAATGAGTCTAGTAGAGTCTTGTGGAATTGTACGGGGACGCCTTTACTTTTCTTCGAGAGGCTATAGGACTTTAGGAAATCTCTCTGTCTCTTGTCTCCTTTCGTGCTATGACTTGATTCCAATTGGTATATGGCGATTCAAATTGGTATTTAACCTTCTTTACTCTTCTGTCCACAGATGGTTTATACTAGATTCAACGGCGTCTGGCCCGTAGCTCTCGTCAATGCTCTAGCTGAGGAATCTGCAGCAAGAGGTCGCGGTCGAGGCAGGGGTAGAGGAAGAGCTAGGGGTAGAGGCCGTGGAAGAGTAGCGCTTGCTGGGAATGAAGCTCTTGTTGAGAATGCTCCTGTGAATGAGAACCCTCATGCGCATCATGAAGAGATAGAAGAGAATGTTGATGTTGAGAATGTTGAGGATGTGGGACAAGAGGAAGAGGTGCAGGTTGAGACTAATGATGTTCCTCCCATAGACCAGTGGTAGCTCGATAGATCATGTCATTCTTGAAAGGGTTGGTTTGTTCTGGAGTGCTTCCTTCTATTCAAGCAACTCAAGCTTCCGCTAATCCCCCTGTTGTTAGCACTGCGCCTAAGACGGGTGGAACGGGAGGTAACGATACTTTCTTTCATCCTTTGTTGGGTTCTGTTATGACTGGTAATGAGCATGAAATATTGATTACTTTTTTGAAACTAAAGCCTCCTGTGTTTCTTGGTTTTGAGAATGAGGATGATTGTGAGTTTATCTTAGATTGCTATGAGAGGCTTCATAAGTTGGGAATTGTCCATCAACATGAGGTTGAGTTTGTGTCCTTTCAACTTCAAGGTAAGGCTAAGCAGTGGTGGAGAGCTTATATGGAATGCAGATCTTCAACCTTACCTCCACTCTCTTGGACCCAGTTTCATGCTCTGTTTTTGGAGAAATATGTGCCTAGGAATTTGAGGGATCGCAAGAAGGATGAGTTCATGGCTTTGGAGCAAGGTGGTATGACTGTGGCTGCTTATGAGGCCAAGTTCCATGCTTTGTCTAGATACGCAACTCAATTGGTGACTACTGAGGAAGAGGGAATTCGGTTATTTATTAGGGACTAAATTCTGAGTTGCAAGTATTATCTGTTTATATGACTTCTGCAGGGAGAAGCTTCAATGAGGTAACAAACTATGTTAAGAAAGTGGAGGGGGTGAGGCGATACGGTCAGGCTAAGGCATTGCCAAAAAGGGCCAAGAACTCAGGTAACTTTCAAGGTTTTTACTCTAGGGGGTTCGGAAGGCCAACGCTTGCAGCCAAGCCAATTTAGTTCGCTATGCCCACCTCTATAGGTAAGTACTCAGGAACTCCATCTCATAATTTAATTCAGGATAGCCAGGGAGTCGCACCTTCAGCGGGCAGCAGGCAGCAGGCCATCTTTTGATCCTGATGTGGAGAGCCTGGGCATATGAGAGAGATTGTCCCTACCCACGTGTGTTAGATTCCGCGCAGCAGCAGTCTAGAGCAGTGGTACCCGCGGGGAATGGTAATAATGATAGAGGACGTCCACAAGGTGGGCGAGGAGGTAATCAGCGAGGCCGTGGAGGTAGAGGAAATGGTAATGCAGGCAGAGGTAACGTGCAACTAGGCAGAGAAGTGGCTCGTCAAGATGATAGGGCTCAGTGTTATGCCTTTCCAGGCAAGAATGAGGCACAAGCGTTTGACGCGATGATCACAGGTACTATTCTTGTCTGTGACCGGATGGTAATATGTTATTTGATCCGAGTTCTACTTATTCGTATATATCTGTGAGATGTGCCTCAAAATTTGATATGATTTGTGATATACTTAATGCCTCTATTCGTGTTTCTACCCCAGTTGGAGAGTCAGTCATAGTCACCCATGTCTATCGTGCTTGTCATGTTTTGTTTATTGGTTTTTAGACCTCAGTTGATTTGGTGATTTTGGATATTACTAATTTTGATATAATCTTAGGCATGACTTGGTTGTCCCCCTATTATGCTGTGCTTAGTTGTAATATTAAGTCTATAACTCTAGAAATTCTGGGAAGGGAAAAATTAGAGTGGGAAGAGGTGTACAAACCTAAACAAGCTAAGATCATATCCTCCATTCGGGCTAGAAATTTGGTAGAGCATGTTTGTTTGGCTTATTTGGCTCATGTTAGGGATGTTGAGGTTGAGACTCCATTTATTGAGTCTATTCCTGTGGTGTCAGAATTTAGAGAAGTGTTTCCTAATGATTTGCCTGGTATGCCTCCGGATAGAGATATAGATTTCTGCATTGATTTAGAGCGTGGTACACGCCCCATTTCTATCCCTCCATATCGCATGACTCCAGCAGAATTGAGAGAGCTTAAGACTCAAATCCAAGAGCTTCTTGATAAAGGATTTATTCGTTCTAATGCTTCCCCATGGGGTGCCCTAGTTTTGTTTGTTAAGAAAAATGATGGTAGTATGAGAATGTGTATAGATTACTGACAATTGAATAGGGTCACTATTTGAAACAAGTACCCTTTGCCTCAAATAGATGATCTTATTGACCAATTGCAAGGTGCATCAATTTTCTCTAAGATTGATCTAAGGTCTGGCTACCATTAGTTGAAAATTAGGCTTGAGGATGTGCCCAAGACGGCGTTTAGAACCCGCTATGGACACTATGAGTTTTTGGTTATGTCTTTTGGTTTAACTAATGTGCCTGCAGCTTTTATGAGTTTAATGAATGGGGTGTTCAAGCCATTTCTTGATTCATTCGTCATAGTCTTTATTGATGATATTTTGGTCTATTTGAAAAGTGAGGAAAAATATGCTGACCATGTTCGTATTGTTTTGGGTGTTCTTGGGAAGCAAAATTTATATACGAAATTTTCTAAGTGTGAATTTTGGTCGACTTCTGTGGCATTTTTGGGACATGTAGTTTCAAAAGAAGGGGTAATGGTAGATCCTCAAAAGATTGAGGCGATTAAGAATTGGGTTGGTCCAAGTTCTGTGACTGAAATTAGGAGTTTTGTGGGGCTCGCTAGCTATTATCGTCGATTTGTGAAGAACTTTGCTTCTACTGCCACTCACTTGACTAATTTGAGCAAAAAGGAGATACTATTTGAATGGACTGGAAAATGTGAGGAAAGCTTCCAAAAGATCAAGACTCTTTTGATCACCACATCTATCCTAGCATTACCGATATAAGGTAAATATTTTATTATTTATTGTGATGCTTCACATTCTAGTTTGGGTGCTGTGTTGATGTAGGATAAGAATGTTATAACTTATGCATCGCGTCAATTGAAGGTGCATGAGAGGAATTATCCAACACATGATTTGAAGTTAGTAGTGGTAGTGTTTGCTCTTAAGATCTAGCAACATTACCTTTATGGTGTTAAGTGTGAGGTATTTACTGATCATCGCAGTTTGCACCATGTGTTCACTGAAAAGGATCTGAATTTGAGACAACGAAGGTGGATGGAGTTACTTAAGGATTATGACGTCACCATTCAATACCATCCGGGTAAGGCTAATGTGGTGGCAAACGCTTTGAGTCGAAAAATAGTGAGTATGGGTAGTTTAGCTTGCTTGAGTGTAACCAAGCGACCTTTGGCTAAGGAAATTCAGACCTTGGAGTCTAAATTCATACAATTGGGCATCTCAGAAAGAGGTGCGGTGTTAGCTAGTATTGAAGTGAGGGCCACGTTCATTGAGGAGATCAAGGTCAAACAATTTGAAGATGATAATTTAAAGGAGCTTAGAAAGAAGACTGCGATTGGTAAGGCATAAGAGAACACTATTGATGCGGAAGGCGTACTTAGTTTCAAAGGAAGAATTTGTGTTCCCTGAGTTGATGATTTGATTCAAAAGTTGTTGATAGAGTCTCATGATTCACGATGTTCTATTCATCCGGGTATGACCAAGATGTATCGAGATTTGAAGCGAATTTATTGGTGGTCAGGCATGAATAGAGATATAGCGGAGTTTGTGGCTAAGTTTCAGAATTGTCAACAAGTGAAGTACGTACATCAAAGGCCTGCAGGTTTGCTTCAAAGAATGCCAATTCCGGAATGGAAATGGGAAATGATAGCCATGGATTTTGTGGTAGGTCTTCCCAAGACTTTGGGGAAGTTTGATTCTATTTAGGTAGTGGTTGATAGATTTACTAAGTCAGCCCATTTATTTCGGTGAGAATAGATTATAATGCTGAACAATTGGCTAAAGTTTATGTGAAAGAGATAGTGAGGTTGCATGGGGTGCCCCTTTCTATCATCTCAGACCGTGGTACCCAGTTCATATCCAAGTTTTGGAGAAAGTTACATGATGAATTGGGCACATAACTCACTTTTAGTACAACTTTCCATCCACAGACAGACGGGCAGTCAGAGAGGACTATTCAAGTGTTATAAGACATGTTGAGGGCATGTGTGATTGACTTTTGAGGGCATTGGGATAAATTCATACCTTTGTGTGAGTTCTCTTATAATAATAGTTATCACTCCAGCATAGATATGACACCATTTGAGGTACTTTATGGGAGGGGATGTAGATCACACATAGGTTGGTTCGAGGTTGGAGATGTGAAACCTTTGGGGGTTGATTTAGTGAATGATGCTCAAGATTAGGTGAGAAGTATTTAACCTAAGCATTTAGCAGCCTAGAGTAGACAGAAGAAGTATGCGGATCATAAGGTAAGAGACATGACGTTTCAAAGGTGAGAATGTTCTTCTTAAGGTATCACTCATGAAAGGGGTGATGAGATTTGGCAAGAAAGGTAAGCTAAGTCCGCGTTACATTGGTCCCTTTGAAGTTCTTGAATGTGTAGGACCGGTGGCGTATAAATTGGCTTTACCTCCTAATTTATAGGAGTTCATCTGGCATTTCATGTGTTCATGTTAAAGAGATATTGTGGTGATGGAGATTACATCATTAAATGGTACTCAATTGTGTTAGACAAAGACCTCCAATATGAGAAGAAACCGATTGCAATTCTTGATCGTGATGTGCGTAAGTTGAGGACCAAAGAGATTAAGTCTGTGAAGGTTCAATGGAAGCATCGTCCAGTTGAGGAAGCTACTTGAGAAACCGAAAAGGACATGCGAGACAAGTATCCCCATTTGTTTGTCGATTCAGGTACTACTTCATTCCTTTCTTTGCCTATTTTTTTCCTAAGTTTGGAACTCGGGGATAAGTGATGGGTAAATTGGTATCGATTGTAACAACCGGGTTCTGTCATTATAGAAAAGCCAACGGGGAAAATTTTTGGGTCGGAAAACTTTTTCGTAGTAACTTGAAATTTTCCAACCTAGTCTAGATTTGGACTAAATCAGAGTCTTTGAGGTGTAGGGAAATCTAGTAACAATCGGGTGACTTATTTATGATTTTGATTACATGAGTAGTTAGATAAGTCCTTAAAGAATACATACGACTTTACGAAATTGAATTCGGGTGAGTAGAACTCCCGAAATGGATCTTAGCGTGAACGGTATTTTTTGAATGTCGTTGGTTAAAGGTGTGTTATGAAATGAGGGTTTTGGAATTATTAAAATAGCTCACTGTTTCGTGCAAGCCGTTGGTTTTGGTCACTCTGGCGGTGCCGCTGTAGCGGGGTGAGGGCCGATGTGGCGGGCCAGACGCGATTTAAAGTCGTAAATAAACCCCAAAACTAATTTACTCTGCACTTTTTGACTTTGAGAGCTGGGAGATGACCCCATACGAGTTCGTGACCTTTTTCACCATTCTTGAGGCTAAAGGTAAGATTTTAACTGCCTGAATCCATTTTTCAATCCGTAGAACATAATCTAATGGGTAAATATCTATAGGAGAGGGTTTTGATCTAGAATTTTTGGCGCTAATAGCCCTAATTGAGATAATTGAGATCATTTGTATGATCTAGGGTTGTTAGAATTGTTAGTAATCCGGGTAATTAGTGATTGTTTATTGATTCCCGTATTATATTGATTGTTTGTAGACCAAGAACAAGCGGAACGAATCCTAAAAGGGAAGGATCAAGTTTTTTTAGGGTTTCAAGCTTGTTTCGAGGTAGGTGATGGTTGTGATTCTATGATTGTGTGATGTATGTGTGTTCTTGCTTCATTATGATACTTGTATGTATGTGAATGTTGCATTATTGATCATGCTTGTTGTAAATGAGATAGAGGAATGATGAATGTCATGAATCATGACTAAATTGTCTAAACTTGAGAATATACTTGTGATTGTGATTGTGGTGTGTTGAATGGATCGTTTGCCATGTTCTGACATAACTAATTGGGATCGGTTGCCACGTTTCGACATAATTATGGGATCGATTGCCACATTCTGACATAAACATTGGATCGGGTACCACGTTCCGGTATGCTAACTGTTTGGGTTTGGGTTCTATGAGAGGACCAATGACTTGTCATAATTGTGTATCTTGAGAAATGTGAAGTTGTTCGTTGTTCATAAATATTGATAATATTGTGTATGTTTGATATATGCATGTGATTATAATGCTGTATTGACTTGCTTATGTTACACTTAGTGGGATAGCCGCGTGATCCTACCAGTACAGTGTGATTTTGTACTGATACTGCACTTGCTCTTATTTTTGTTGAGTACAGGGCATCTTTCGGCGGCTATTGACGGACTTGACTTGGAAGATCAGTGATCGTTCGAATTCAAGGGTGAGCCAACTCTTCCGGGCTGCTATGAGTTCTCTTTTGTCTATGTCTACCATTTCAGACTTAGACTTTCTAGTTAGTTATTAGTGCATTAGTTTGGGGTTGTATCCCTTCTTTTTAAGACTTGTTGAACTTTAGATGTTTTGGTACATTGACTTTCAGGTTCTAGGTGTATTTTCCGCATTGTTTAGTTGTTAGATCTTTTGGAAGTTCATGGAAACTTCAATCTTTAGCTATTTAACTTGCTTCCGTAACTTAAATGCTTTAGTTTTTGGTTTGGGTTGTAGTAGTGGTTCTCCCACCGAAGGGTTAGTGTGGGTGCCAATCACGACGGTCTGGGTCATGAAAAAAATTCATTGAATGATTTCCATAAGATATTCTAGCATAAAAATCACCTTCATAGATTGTGGATTTACAATAGAAGGTCATCACTATCGCAATTGTTGTGTTTACAAACTCAAGAGCTATAAACTTACAAAATCATTTACAACTTGTTCCAAATGTATCTCTTATTGACAAGTATGTTTTTTTCCATATTGTCTTTTCTAATTTACGTAGAGAAATTTGACTAATAAGATTAGATCATTTATTTTTATTGTATGATATTTTAAAAAAAAAAATTCATGCTGATTAAGAACCGTTAACTGCTAAAGAAGGGAACATTTTATTTTGAATCATTGAGGTTAGGTCCTCTTCATAAGAGTAATTTTAAGAAAAAGTAGCGGAGAGAGAGAAATATTTGAAAAAATGGGTTAAACATTTGATGTCACAAAAACACGAGTTTCATTAATATAAACCTAACTTATTTGTATAAAAAATAGATAGAGTCAAACATGATAAATTTTTGAATACTTAAAAAAAGACTATTAGTATAGAGTTTAGGGACTAGAATTGGTAAATATATAGTTAAGGGATCAAATTAAATTGATAACATTTGAGATAGTTATAGCACTAAGTCACTACAAGAAAAGTACGATTACTTGGGGATTTTCCTAGGGATTGTATACGAAAATTCGCAGAAAACTTTTCCTACCAAAAAGAATCTGATGGTAAAACCTTCGTAGGTAATTATTTCCTGCGAATTTCAAAATCCCCAAGTAATTTACCTAGGGATTTATACTTCGTAGGTAGAACTATCAAAAAGGGCTGGCCCAGCCCCATCGGGCCCAAGCCTCACGGGCCAAGGAATTTGAAGGGCTAGGGTGGGTCGACCCTTCATTTGGAAGGGCCTGAAAATGTTCAACCCAACCCAACCCTAGAAGGGCCGAGGCTGGGACGGGCTAGCCCTTCTTTTTTTCTTTTTTTCATTTTTTTCATTTCAAACTTATAATTCTATAACATCAAGAAAATGAGAAGATTTTCGAATCAAATATGTCAAACAATGGTGTTATTTCAATAACACTAGCAAAAAATCTAGTGTAATTAGTATGTATCTCGCATACCAGATACGCGAGCGAGATAAGAGAGTGACTAGCAAGATGGGAGGGAAGCGAGGGTGCGAAATTTGTCTATGTATCCTAGATACGTGCGAATCTACTTGGATAGAGCGTATCTAGAACAAATTAACCTAATTTTGAGTCTATATATTTTGAGATACATGTATCTGGACGTATCAAAATCTGATAAGATTCATAATATTAAAACATAGTGTGTATTTAAGTAATTAGATTATATACTAGTGAGATTATTTTAAGTTATCCTTAAATAAAAAGTTTTGGCCCATGAACCGACTCCGACCCCAATCAAACCTCAAGGGCCAAGAGCTTATATGGGCCGGTCTCAGTCTTATAAGAACTATAGTTTTAAATGGACTTGAAATGGTTAACAATATTTAGTATCATTGTCAACCCATACACATTATACCTCTTCTTGATTTCACTTATACTTAATACCATTGTCCCCACCCATATTAAATGGTTAACTGTATCCCAACCCACTTTCCAGTGCCCACCCCAGATATAATTGCTTAATTCTCTCAATGTTCTAAGTCTTAACATTATATATGCTAAATTCTTATGCTCTTCCATCGATGTGGTACAAGAAGTACCAAAGACATTACCTAATTTTTGGTGATCTTCTCCGATTTGATTATTTTTTAAAGATAAATTTAATTAAATATTAAAAATACAATTTTAATATTTATAAATTACACAAAAAGAACTATAAAGTCATCTGGTGAAGAAATATATCTTAAAATATTGGCTAAAGTTCATGTGATTAAACTCATAAAAAATGAAACATGAAAATTGTTTATATATTTAATATAAATAACTACCACATAACATATCATGAAAATTTTGTGCGTACACAAATAAAACTTTGTCTAATTAAGTAAAACAAAAATAATAATTTTGAAGCAAGAAAATACGAACACACCAAAATAAAAATAAGAAAATATAATATAATAAAAATGAAAATTTAAATAACTTATAAGTTTAAAGTGAAAGAAAGTTATTACCAATAATTGATAGATCATATTAATTATTTGTTGTATTTATAATTTTAGTTTTATTTTAATAATTATATCTTAACATACTTAGTTACAAATACTATTTACAAATAGATATCATTTAATAACTTACTATAAAGAAATTATCATTTTTAATACTTGTAAAAAAGATTTATAACTTGGATATACAAGTAAAAATAATAGTTGTTTCTTTCGTTTAATACAATTTTGTCATTGAATGAGACAGTTAAACTTCACATTAATAATGTATATAATCTATTGTTTATCTACTTAAAAAAATGTCTTTGACCTATTCAACACTACACAATTTATTTTTTGTAACAATATTATATCAACATTAATAATATTTTATGATAATTATTTTTATGTTGGATAAATAACTAGCCATATAATTTGTATAACTCATATATTCAAATAATAATAAGAATTGGCGTTATTAATTTTTTTCATAGGATTAAAATTTTACATGTAAATTAAAAAGAATTGAAAAATGTTCATGGCATTTATACAAATTAAAAAAAAAAACTAAATATGATAATTTCAATTGTGTCTTTTAGACATTTTCTTTCCAACACTTCTTTTTCTTGTTAATGTTCTAAAAAACCTTGTTAGAGTAAGATTATTGTACAATATTTTTACCTGAAAATAAAAAGTAAATATTTAATAATACAATTCATTTTGACATGTCATTATTATTTATTATATTATTATAATTTTAATTTTCTTAAACATGTTTTTAAGAAAATTTTACTTAATAGTCAATCTCCAAATAAAAGGAGTTTTTAGATAAATTTGCATCTCAAATACATTTTGAAACTATCCATGTCAACAAACTAGCTTCCTTGAGAATCTTTTGTTGATTCCACATGTCCATCAATTAATTAAATGCTTTGTTTTATTTTATTTTATGTTTATTTAATCTTCGATTCTACCATTTTCCTATTCAAATCACTTTTACTTATTTTAATAGTGTCCTTTTATATAATTTGTTAAATCTGTATATCATTAATTTTTTTAATTGAATGAAGAAAAGATTTCAAATAATATAAATTTAAAGGTAATTAAGTATGGAAGGATCACTAAATCTATAGCTAGTAAAATTTCTAGAAAATTTTTCAAGTTATAAAAATCCTACGTAAATCCCCAAGAAATAATTTCCATCTCAATTCATAGCAACATAATCCCCCAATATTTCCCTAAGTAATTAATTTCGTAGGTAAAGCCCCAAGAAAAAATTCATAGCTAAATCCGCAGCAAATAATAGGTAAATCCCCAATAATAAGTCCCTAGCTAAATCCGCATCAAATAATCCCCAAATAAATTTCCAAGTAATAGAATTCTACATAAATTTCCATCAAAATATCTCCATGTAAATCCGTAGGATAGATTACCTAGAGATTTTTCTATGAATAAAAAAAGAATTTTTTTTAAAAAAAATATTATTTCATGCATCTGCGGATTTACCTAGAGATAGCTAGTGTACCCGCCGATATATTTCCCTAGGTGATGTCGCAAGTACAAATTTTGCGCAATATGGCGCCAAATTAACCTGCTGAATTTGTTGGGAAAATACAATTCGCCAATAATATATCTTAATATTGAGAAATTTAAAATATTCGCAAGAAAATCCGCATCTATTTCCTGCGAAATTTATCCCTAAGTAAGATCCCCATGTAATTAACTATTTTCTTGTAGTGAGTTTGGTAGATGTATAGTTAAGGGATCAAACTTGATAACACTTGAGATAGTTAAAGAACTAAATATGGTAAATGTATAGTTAAGAGACTATTTTAGACCTACTCCAATAGTTCAGGGACCATTTATGTTATTTTCTCAATTTTTTTTTCATATTTCATTTATGTGATATAATTGAAATTTAGATAACCATCCAAATTTTTATATGCTTTTAAAAAATTAATTTGGTAATTATTTTGATTTAGTCTAATTTTATATAATTTTAAAATAATGTATATTACTCCCAGTGTCCTAATTAACATGGTGTAAAGCAAATTTCAAGAGGACTTCTGTACTGAGTTAGGGAAGCAATATTGCATGTAGTCCAATCATTTTTTAAGGCATATTTTACGAGCCAACTTTTAAGAATTAGCGGACTTTCTTAGTTTTTCATGTGTATTAACTCATGTATTTTTTTTAACTTAAAGAGTTTTGAATTATGATATTTTTTATTTATTGAATTCTGAATATATTATTTATACATATTAAATATATTTTTTATAAAAATATAAAATTTTATCAAATTTATTTACACGAACTCGCCACTATATTATATTCCATCCCCGCATATTTTGGACTATAATAGTCGAGACATCTATTTACCTTTTTGTATTAATTCCATAAATTATTTTAAAATTATCTTATAAAAATTACCTTAAAAAGTAATAAATATCTTATTTTATGAATAAAACATTCAAAAGATCATATATAAATATTATTTGGCCCCTTAAATTAAGAATACCAATTATATGGGCGCGACAGTGCCACAAGGAAAAGGATAAGTCGACGAAGTTTCAATTAATAGGGGTAAATTTATCCATGAAATATTAGGAGTATAAGGTCAATGTTGTCCTTGAAATAAATTTTACCGAATTGTGCTTGTCCTCGAGATTCGATGTTCGAAAGACAATCAATCCTTGTCTAGTAACCATTCTGAGTGGGAGTTCGGATCTATATTCAAAGGAGAGGGTCTATTAGTAAAGCGTAGATAATCGGGTTCTTGCCTTGCATTGTTTTCATTGGACTTAGCTTCGGCTGGTTTTAATTATTTTTCTAACGCAAAACCTATTCCTAATCAAATGTGGACCAGACAGAGTTTTAGCATATTTGGCTCAATGGATGATTAAATCAAGGGAAAAGGGTCTGAAAATACTTCAATTTTGGTCGAAATTGCTGTTACGATACCAAACTTTATGGAGGACTTTTTACCCCCTGTACTATTTAATAGTGTATTTTAAAGGTATATATGTGCCCACATGGACACATTACTATTTATAATGATGCAATATTTATGATGACACATAGACATATATATACCTTTAAAATATACTATTAAATAGTGTAGGGGGTAAAATGTCCTTTCCAAAGTTTGGTATTGTTACCATAATTTCGGTCAAAGTTCGGATATATTTGAGACTTTTTTCCCTTAAATCAATTTTGGTAGATTGGAATATCAAAAGATTTTCAGCAATTTCTTACAAATGCAAATGCTTTCACTTTTTGCTTGAAGAAAATTTCTTTCATTAAGTTGATTATATAGTACTAGAAATATCTAAATAAGGACTTACTTCAACACCTCACATGACAGAATCAAGATCCTAGAAGACTACTCATGGACAATCAATGAAATCTGTAGAAGATAAACATGTTGATGAGTGGTAGTTTTGCACTAATTTAAGGCCGATTTAGCTCAATAATTTGTAACTGAGAAGTCTACTTTTTGATTTCCACAAGTCAGCGTCCAACATTGTGTTTATCACAATAAAAAAATATCAAAACACCAGAAAAAATTGCAATAGACCTCAAAATGTTTGCAATTATTGTTGCACAAACCTAGTATACACAGCTCCTCATATGCATCCCATAGCAATGGATCCAATAACAATTCCTAATTGAAATGCTGGATGGAATTGTTAACATAACTACTTTAATTGAAGAACAAGAGGCAAGAGTTGCATTACAATATAATAGAATATATTACTGAATACAAAAAGAAATAGAAAGACTATATAAAGCTAACCTAGAAAATAGGCCCAATAACAAAAGCCCAATCATATGGGCTAACATCCCCCCTCAAACTCACAATGCAATAGCAATAAGCATTGAGAGTTTGTCACACAAAAATCAAAACCGAGACGCCGACTGTGCCTTTGTAAAAAGATCAGCAATCTGCAAGGACGACGGAACAAAAGGAAGCGATTCAGACAAATGATGTATGTTGGCAATAAATGAAGCAAATGAGGCTGAGTATGTAGAGTAAGCGAAATCTGGTAGTTTGGTGGACTTAGAAGGACGAGTAGACCTCCTCAGAGGTGGTGGGTCTCCAGTCTCAACAGTCAAAGGAACAAACTCAGGCACAGGTGGGGCTGAAGCACTATCATCAGGTGGCATGGATGAATCCGAAACTGGAACCTCCATGTCAACTCCAAAATGATCAATATGCTGAAGATCTAATTTCGTTACATTATGGGATTTAGCTGGAATCGAATAAAAAGGAATATGTTCCAAAAAGGTGACATGCCGTGAAACATATAATTTCTGACTTACAGGATCATAGCAACGATATCCTTTTTGTCCAACACCATACCCCAAAAACACACATATAGCTGATTTTGGCCCCAGCTTATTTCGTTCAACATGAGGGCGAAGAACATAGCAAGTACATCCAAAAACTCGTAATGCAGAATAATTCGGTAGGTGACCATACAATTTCTCAAACGGAGACATCCCTTAAGTCAATGCAGTAGAAATACGATTAATCACATATACAACAGTTAGGACTGCTTCTCCCTAAAAAATACTAGGAATCTCTGCAGATAAGAGTAAATAGTGTGCTGTCTTAACAATATGGCGGTGTTTCCTTTTTGCAACACCGTTTTGCTCAGGAGTGTCGGTACAAGATGACTGGTGTATGGTGCCATCAGAGGCGAGTAACTGAGTGAAATCATTAGAGGTATATTCGCCCCCTAAGTCACACCTGAAGCACTTTATCACAGCCGAATGTTGTGTTTTAACAAGGGCTCTAAAGTTACTGTAAATGCCAAAGAAATCAGATTTGTATTTCATAAGATACACCCAGGTATAACGAGTAAAGTCATCTATAAACGAAACATAATAGGTCGAGCCACCCTCAGTGGATATTGGTGATGGGCCCCACACATCAGAATGAATAATATGAAAAGGAGCAACAGAATAAGACACACTTTTATTAAATGGTAAAGCTGAGAATTTTGCCAGTTTACAACCACTACAATCAGAAATATCACAAGTGTTCAAATGACCCAAAGCACCAATAGAGGCTAAGAAACGTAAACGTGACACTGATACATGTCCCAAACGGGAATGCCAAAGATAAAATTAAGAAGACAAGGGACTCAAACGAAAAGACGACAAATCAATACTAGAGGCAGCAACAGTAACAGAAACAGAAGACACTTTGAGAATCTCCAAGACATAGAGTTTTCGCAACCTACGGCCAATCCCAATTACCTTCTGAGTGTGTTGGTCCTGTACAACACAAACAAAATCAGAAAAGAACACCCAATTACCAGCTTTACACAATTGACTCACCGAAGCAAGATTCAAAGCAAGTTTGGAAACGTAATAAACATCAGAGAGAACAATGTTAGGGGTAGTAACAAAACCAACACCCTTGAATGTCATAGATGCAGCAATAGCGGACATAACAGAGATTGGTGAAATAGGGGACAATGAACCAAACGATGATAAATAAGGTGACATATGATGAAACACACCAGAATCTAAAATCCACAGGGAGGACGGAATACCTGAGGGACTAGAAGAAACTAGACCTGAATGAGACATAGATGCTGACATGGCAGTATGATTAGAAGCTATAATATGTCTGAACTGTTCAAAAACCTGAGGATCCAACACAGAAGGTGGCATAGTGCTAACAGACTCAGTATCTACAGATGGTGCAACAGCAGCAGCAGCAGCAGCAGTGAACTGTGGAGGACGAGCGTCAAAGGAGCGTGACCCATACTTCTGCTGCCCATACTTCTGCTGCTGTCCAGATTGAGACTGTTTTGCCTTGTTAAGTAACAATGGACACTGAGCCTTCCAATGATTTTTCTGTTTGCAGAATGCACACTCATCAAATATAACTTTTGGAGATTGTCGAGAATGTGCAGGTCTAGACTGATCAGTTGAAACAACAAACACAACAGGAGTATTAGTTGCTTTAGAACCTTTATCCACTTGAGACTTGATACAGGTCTCTTCTGCAATCAGTTCATGAACAACAGAATCAACTGTGGGGAGAGGAGATCGATGAAGGATTGTTCTACGCAGTCCTTCAAAATCAGAACGTAATGTCATCAAAAATTAAACCAAAAGCTGTTCTTCCCTCCTAGCAATGTATGGCTTAAAAACTTTTAACTCTGCAGATTCAGTTAGAGCCAATTGATCCCACAAATCTGACATTGCAACATAGAAATCCTGAATGCTCATTGCATTCTGTTGAAGAGCACGAATATCATACTCCAACTGATACTGCTTAGCAAAATTAGACTGAGTATACAGTCTCTTCAAATGGTCCCAAACTTTCTTTGCTGTGTCATACTTAGCCAATTGCATACCAATTGATTGAGTTACAGAATTGTTGATCCAAGTGATAACCTTGGAGTTAGCAGTTTCCCATGAGTCTACCAACAATGCAAAATCCGCAGCCATATTATCTTTAGGTTTAACTATAACCCCAGCGATATAACTCCACATATTCTTCCCACGAAGAAAATTCATCATGACATAACTCCAATATGCATAATTTTTACCATCTAATTGAGCATTAATGGACTGGAGAGAATCATCTTTTCCAGTCATATTGTCAAAAGAGAAGCAAACACAACAAGACACGAACAATTCCAAAACAAAAATTAAACTACCTTAGGTCGAACCGATCTAAACAAACAGCAGCAACAACACCAATCGAGAACTCAGCGAAAGCAGCAAATAAAAAAAAAACCCTAGTTCAAAAACCCTAGTCCGCGCAACAGGTGACCGCTACCAGATCTTCAACCAACAAATCAAGGAGCATGGATCGATTTAGCTCTTGATACCATGTTAACAGAACTACTTTAATTGAAGAACAAGAGGCAAGAGTTGCATTACAATATAATAGAATATATTACTGAATACAAAAAGAAATAGAAAGACTATATAAAGCTAACCTAGAAAATAGGCCCAATAACAAAAGCCCAAACATATGGGCTAACAGGAATTATTTCTTCTATCCATAGAAAATCATCTATTGTTGTGTTAACAAAAGATTAAGGCAAATAAGAAACAACATAATATACTCAACAACCTTAAGGAATAACTCAAGAAACATCAATAACATAGCATCAAAAAACAATAGTGAGGACATATCTGCTACACTGATGTATCCAACAAAAAATATGGTTATAAAACAGTAGAGATTATTCCCATACAATGATCAAGAGCAATCAGAACGTCAGTTTGGTTTTATTGGTGCACTGTGGTGAAAAAGTATGCTCCTTAACTATAATGACCAGGTTTTATAAACTTACAATATATCCCGTATAATTCCACAAGTGGAGTCTGAAAGGGTAGCATTTGAAAAATTATCTGTTTAAAATATCCTAACATTTCAACCCATGCATCTATTTCATGTTACGACTAGCATTTGAATGGAACAAATTATATAGATGAAGTCCCCTCCATCCACAACCAATAGAGGAAACTTCACATGACACAAGATGCTTCTTTGTTATATTATAAAATAAGATAAGAATACTGAATTTGATACTTTCCATTCAAATTGGCAATCTACTAGTTGATATGATTGGATGTTACATAAACTATTTGGTGAGTAACCAAATATAAAACTGTATGAATACTATTGGAATTAATACGTTATCACAACAATAATCAGGTAAATTTGAGTGGAGATTATTCAAATTTGTTTCTCAATTATAAAATTAACATGAATATTCAAACAAGTCGTCATTTTCAACTGAAATAATATTTCCCACTGCCAAGTCACGTTAATGATCTTTCTTGTGTCTCGAGGATTTGCTCTACATTGTATGCAATGAAACGTGACAATTCAAGCTTATGCTCCGTCTAGGTGCATAAATTGAGTTTGCTAACTTTGGAGTATTATCTTCTGCATTAGGACCAGCAAGATTCTTCTCAACACCAGTGTTGAGCTGAACATTAGGGTAAGCAAGTGACTTAATATCTCAGAGTAAATGTTTTACCTTTATATAGGAAAATACTTTCCTGGATGAATATTTATTTCCCTTGAAGTGAAGCACCTATTAGACTTTAGCATGAATATGCTATCTCAACGGCTATTATACACATAACAACCCTAGGTACATTAATTTGGAAACAACTTTTCAGGTTAGAATAAAGGATATCTTCCAAAAAAGTGATGAAGAAAAGTTGAAGTCATAAAGTGGACTTAATAGTATTGCGTCTGTTTTTCAGCATAGGCAGATAATGCTATAGATATAGTAAATGTTTCCGCAGCTAACTTTTCCAAAGTGAAATAAAAATAAAGATACTCTCAATGGAATAAAACCATAGAAATCATCCCGCCTTGGGTTGCTCAGTCTTAAACATCGATTTCACAATCCTACAAAAACAATGATTACACAAGTTGATAAAATATACACGTTGTAACTAAAAAAGAGAGATTCATGTTTAGAACCAAGGTAAAACAAAATACCTGAAGAGCACACATGAATGGTCAACAAAAACATGTAGCAACTTGTTCACACTTTCGGAAGGATGGGAGAATCACAGAGGCTTAATAGAAAATGACTATCCTTGTAGTTATTTGGGCTCATGAACGATGTCTAATTTAGGATCACAAGGTACCCTGTTCAACTTTTGTAGCACAAGGTACCAAAACATTAAGTTGTGGTCGTCTTATCTTCATGTTTCTACTTGATAGGTAGTGTCCGTGCCAGCACGTGCCCAATAACAGTAATTGATTTTGTCTATATATATATTCAGAGGTGTAGTAGATATAGATATGTGAAATGAAAATAAAGGAGCAAAGATGGAATACAAAGAAATAGGGGCTCAAAGTGCATCCAACACATAAAATTCAAAATTCTTGGTGATTTGACATATGCAAATATAAGAGTTAAAGTTTAGGAGTTCATTTACAACCTGCAACCAACACTATAGATCCATCCTTAGTAGCATAGTTATTCAAACTTTAATTCCACCACCTATTATTCGAGAAAATGATTAAACATATTACAGAGGGGCATATAATTTCAAGCAAACTTGTCAGTAAGCTAACTCTTTGAATAGCAACATCAAAACAATGTGTGATTCTGATCAAAACTGTACGAATCTATACTTTTATACTTTCCACTAATAAATAATAGAGACATCGATACTTGCAAAAAGTCCTACATTTAAAATCTGAAACTACAATATACTATGAAGCGTATACAAAAGCATGCAACAAGTCCTTGAAGCTTGGTTTGTCTTAGCATCATCATAATGTAAATGACTCCTTGTTTTTTGTGATACTTATTCACTGAGTAGCTCTAATGAGAGAGAATATTAAGAGGTGTTGCAAAAATGTTGACAGTTTAAAACATGTATCAAAGAACATTTTAGGTTATTCATGCAATAATTTATTTGCAATTATAATTATTAATAATCTTTTGCATTGGAAATAAAATAAGTACAATTTTTTTCACATTAAATAGTGGTGGAATATGATTTGTCGCTTATCACTATTTTTTCTATAGTGACACTATATATAATATTAGAACAAAAAATTACCAAAATACCTTGTGTGACTATTATTCTATATAAATAAAAATATAATAATACAAAAAAGCAAAACAAATTAAGGAGTTGACCGAATAGATCTCGAAAAAATATCCATGATCAATTTTTTTTTTTGCGTCAAACGGATATCTGAGGCAAAAGTTACGATCGTTTGAAGTTTCACCAAATTAGAGATTGAAACTTGAAAAAGTAGTTGTAAATTGGTGAAACTTCAAATGGTCATAACTTCAAAAGTCACAGTTCTCAAGTTTTTCCAAAGTTTTTTCCAAGTATTCTTAGGGCCAAATGGGCCCTAAGGTAATATTGAGTATCTTAACATGTATAAGGAATTAAAAATGTGTAACACACACTATATAGAAATTAAAATGTGTAACATGATTATATTAAAAAAAATATTTAAGTAATAAAATATAAAGTAGCCATGCCTTTAACTTTGAAGTGAGGAAAATGACAAAAAGGAAATTTGTGATATGAAAGTTTTTGGATTTTGTATGGTTCCAAGTTGAAGTTGTTTTGACATTGTATGAAATTTTATTATTAAACCTAAAATATTTTTCATTAAAGACAATTTCATATATAAAATCTAATATCTACATTAAAATTTGATTAAAATTAAAATTCATGTCAAATATTTAAGATAAAAGTTGTCACACCCCGAGCCTACACCCTGGGCGGATCTGACACTTGAGAACCATTGCTGGCCCCAAGAGAACCCTTGGCCTATCTTACTTACTCAGCGGAAGACTTTTAAGCATTAAGAAGAGAATCCAAATGCAAGATAACTCAATAGTCTCAAAACTAAACTCATAATGTTTCAGAGATAAACATTTAACTTAGCCAAAGTGACAACTCAAATATGAACATAAGCAAATAACAAGATAATGACGAATGAACAAACATCTGATTGTCTATGAAGACTCTAAACAACTGAGATGGATGTTGGAACAAGACCCACGACATCCTAATGAACTAAAACTACTAAAAGCAATAAAAAGGGGTCCTCTGGAAGCAAAGAGGCTCACCAACAAACTCTGAAGATCAACTAGAATCAACGATGCGCAGGATGTGGATCCTGGTTACCTGTGTCTGCATCATTAAAAGATGCAAGCCAAATAACATCAGTACATTGAATGTACGAGTATGTGAGGAAAATTCTAAAACAATAAATAAGCTTAAAAGGAGCCGAAGAACTTACCTGACTCAACTCAACTTAACTGAACTCATTTCAATATAAGGCAATATAAAACAAGTGTAATATAAAGAAAAACTTTTTAAAACATGGATGTCAACCTTGTGTATTTGGAAATACAATAATACTCTGTATGTATGCAAAGATACAATATAACTCTGAAATGTATGTAAAAATACAATTAAACCGTGTATATAAGAATACAAATACTTCTATGGGAGTTTCTCTAACCGACAACCATCATGTAAGAGCTATTGTGATGATACAACGTTTTGCCTCACGCTGCCAGGGCCGTCCTATACCTTGCCGAGGGTATAGAACCTGACTACTAAGTGGATCCACTAGTCTATGCTAAAAAGCACTAAGGAATCATCTAAAAAGTATGACCCTTTTCTACCCATGATGGCTACATGGTTATGGAGGCTGGGAGTTGTCTGAACTCTCTCCCATATCGGTGCTCAATACTACTCCTAAAATATAATACTAGCTCTTATGTTTAAAAACATATTTTTTATCTGATTTGAGATAATTGCTCAAAACTTAGCTCAAAAACTATCTTGGAAATCAAAGTTTCCTCTCTTGCTTAATTGTAAAAGCGTTTACTCTTTTCTGAAAACTAGCTCAAAGGCTCTTTGGAAATCAAGGTTTCCTTTTCTCGTTTAAATTTGAAACCATTTTAAAACTCTTTGGGAATACATAGTTTCCATATACTCTTTGAAGAAATGAACTTCAACGTTTACTCTTTACTCTTTACTCAACTTGAACTTTAAGTCTTAAAACAAAGTTAAAACATTTGGAAAACTCTAAGAACTTCTCTTAACTTGACTCTTACTTTCCTTGAATTGAATTATGGATTCAAGGTTCATGATCTCATGTTTATGGATAATTTCATTATGTTTAAACGTACCTTAGAGTGTTGGAATAAACTAGGAAACATAGGTACATTTCGAGAGGGGAACTAGTATGGAAAGATGTGGGAGAATGGGAAGAACTGGCATCTCTAGCGCTTTGAGAGGCACGGGGCGCAAGCCTTAAAACTTTAGAGGCTGTGGTGGGGCGTGCTGGCTGGCGCGGTGTCCCAGAGCCCATATTTTAGAGACCCCTTCTTGGTGCTCTGACAGGGGCCTGCCCAGGTGCACTTCGAATTTTCTCCTTCATTTTTCAACTCTAAATCCTCTATTTCAACTCAGTTCTTTCCCCAAACACTTAGGATCGACTAAACCCTCAATATATGTAAGATTCAACTCGAATTCACACCTAAGTACATGAATCAATCTCAAGAAACTTCAATTACAAGAACCCACAAGATTTCAATCGAATTTACATCAAGAACTCATGGAATTTACTTTTAAAACTATATAACTTCACTGAATTGAATTATGATTGGTGCGTGGGTGAACTAACCCAATGTTATGTGATCTCACATACCTCGTAGGGATCACCCCTTGATGAAATCGACAAGCGATTCTCCAAGAAATCGACGAATCTTGAACTTTCTTCTCCTTTCTCCTCTTTTCTCTTTTCTCCAAGCCCTAACGTGAATTTCCAATTGACTAAACTGATATAATTCTGATTAGTGAATTAAAATAATTGGGTAAGGAAAAGACTAAAATACCCTTCCAAAATCCGGATTAGACTTTCCTTAATCAAACAACCCAACTTCAAATGGGCATATCTCACTCATACAAACTCGGAATCATGAAAACTCAGCGGCGTTGGAAAGATTATTGCAAGATATTTCCTACAATATCTGGAAGCACACCTAACTTATCCTGAACTAGGAGTTATGGTCATTTGAAGTTGACCAAAAACCCAAACTTAACATAGCTTTACAAATTTCCCAATTTTTCATTCCTTCCTAAAATGACTATTTCTTTCTAGTTCTTTCGATTAGCGAGATGTTACAATATCGCCCCTTTGGGAACATTCGTCCTCGAATGAGATTACTCTTACTAGGCTAAGGGTGTAACATCTAACATTCAGCTCAGGCACCCAACAAGCAACGCAAATACAACATGCCAACTTATAAATTAACCAGTACTAAGAAGAGAATTAGTACCTTGATCTGGAACTTCTCTTGATTCGAAGAGATGTGGATATCTCTTCTTCATATCTTCCTCAGCTTCCCAAGTAGCTTCCTTAACAAACTGATTCCTCTACAAAACTTTGACTGATGCTACTTCCTTAGTCCTCAACTTGCGAACTTGGCGATCTAGAATCTGAATCGGAATCTCCTTATAAGATAAGATATCCTTGATACCAATATCTTTAGTTGGTATGATAAGTGAAGGATCTCTCATGCACTTTTTCAAAATATGAAATACCGGATGAACCGCTGCTAACTCTTGAGGTAGATCTAACTCATAAGCTACATTGCTAATCCTCTTGGATATTTTGTAAGGACCAATATATCGGGGACTAAGCTTTCCCTTCTTACCAAATCTCATAACACCCTTCATGGGTGAAACTTTCAAGTAGACTCAATCATCTACTTCGAACTCTAACTCCTTTCTCCTAATATCAGTGTAGGATTTCTGGCGACTCTGCGATGTTTTCAACCTTTTTTGAATGACTTTCACCTTCTCCATAGCTTGATGAACTAAATCTAGTCCTATCAACCTAGCTTCACCAAACCATCCAATAGGAGATCTGCATCTTCTCCCATAAAGAGCTTCGTAAGGAGCCATTTGAATGCTAGAGTGATAACTATTGTTGTAAGCAAATTCAATAAGAAGTAGGTGATCATCCTAATTACCTTTAAAATTAATCACACAAGACCTCAACATATCCTCTAAGGTTTGAATAGTGTGCTCTGCTTGCCTATCTGTTTGAGGATGAAAGTTGGCAGTACTTAAGTTCACCTTTGAACCCAAGCCTTTTTGGAATGACTTCCATAACTGTGCAGTAAATTGCACACCTCTGTTTGAAATAATGGAGACCGAAACTCCATGAAGTCTAACTACTTCTTGAATACACAACTTAGAATAGTCTTCTGCTGAATGTGTAGTCTTTACCGGCAAAAAGTGGGTTAATTTTGTCATTCTATCGACAATCACCTAAATAGAATCGTGCTGCCTGTGAGACCTTGGTAAACCTGTGATGAAGTCCATATTGATCATCTCCCACTTCCATTACGGAAGTTTTATATTTTGAGCCATACCGCCTGGCCTTTGGTGCTCTACTTTAACTTGTTGGCAATTCGGACACTTAGCAACAACCTCTGCAATGCCCTTCTTCATACTACTCCACCAATAAACTTCTCTCAAATCACAATAAATCTTTGTAGAACCCGGATAAATGGAATATCTTGAGCTATGAGCTTCCTCCATGATCCTCTCTTGGAGTTCATCCATCCTTGGTACACACAACCTACCTTGATATCTCAATACGCCATCTCCCCCTTGTTCAAAAGACAAAACTTTTTGCTTATGAACATTCGCCTTTAATTCAATCAAAATAAGATCACGGTCTTGCTTCTTTTTTACTTCTGACACTAATGATAATTCGGCCCCATTCATCACCACTGATCCTTTTTCTGTGGAACCCATTAGTCGGACTCCTAAGTGTGGAAGTCTATGCACATCTCTCGCTACCCTTTTCTTATCTTCCTCAAAATGGGCGGTACTACCCATAGATAACCTGCTTAAGGCATCAGCAACAACATTAGCCTTACTTGGATGATAAAGAATACTCATGTCATGATTTTTGAGTAATTCCAACCACCTCCTTTGTCTGAGATTAAGCTCTTTCTGAGTAAACACATACTGAAGGCTCTTGTGATCGGTGAACACATCCACATGAACGCCATAAAGATAATGGCACCATATTTTCAAAGTAAAAACTACGGCATCCAACTCTAGATCATGGGTTGGGTAGTTTCTCTCATGAACTTTCAACTATCTAGAGGCATAAGCTATAACTTTGCCATTCTACATTAACACACAACCCAAACCAACTCTAGATGCATCACAATAAACAACAAAGCCTTGCGTACCTTCTGGTAAGGTTAACACTGGGGCAGTAGTCAGCCTTTTTTTCAATTCCTGAAAGCTTTTCTCACAAGCTTCAGACCATTAAAACTTAATTGTCTTCTGAGTCAACTTGGTCAAAGGGGATGAAATAGATGAGAACCCCTCTACGAACTTTCTGTAATAGCCAGCCAAACCCAAGAAACTCCTAATATCAGTTGGGGATGTGGATCTAGGCCAATTCTGCACTACTTCTATTTTCTGAGTATCAACTTTAATTCCCTCTGTAGAAATAATGTGGCCTAAGAATGACAGAGACTCAAGCCAAAACTCACACTTAGAGAACTTGGCATATAATTCTCTATCCTTTAAAGTTTGGAGAACTATTCTGAGATGACTAACATGATCTTCTTCATTCCTTGAATAGATTAGTATGTCATCAATGAATACGATAACAAACATATCTAAATAAGGTTTCTATTCATAAGGTCCATGAATGCTGCAGGCGCATTGGTCAAACCAAAGGACATAACTAAGAACTCATAATGACCATAACGAGTCCTATATGTTGTATTTGGAATATCACATTCCCTTACCCTCAGCTGATGGTAGCTTGATCTGAGGTCTATCTTAGAGAAACAAGTAGCACCCTGAAGTTGATCGAAGAGATCATTAATTCTCAGAAGAGGATTCTTATTCTTGATGGTAACCTTGTTCAACTGGCGGTAATCTATACATATCTTAAGGGAACCATCTTTCTTTCTCACAAATAAGATTGGAGCACCCCAAGGTGAGACACTTAGTCTAATAAAGCCCTTATCTAGGAGATCTTTCAACTTCTCTTTTAGCTCTTTCAACTCTGCTGGTGCTATTCTATATGACGAAATAGATATAGGGCGAGAATCTAGGAGAACATCTATACCCAAGTATATTCTCTCTCAGGAGGGACTCCGGGAATATCATTTGGAAAACTTTTGAAAACCCTTTTACTACTGAAACTAACTGAATATGAGGTATCTCAACACTAGAGTCATTAAATCGGACTAAGTGATAGACACACCCCTTGGAAACTAACTTTATTGCCTTAAGGTATGAAATGAAACGACCCTTAGGCACTGCTGAACTACTTTTCCACTCTAAGACTAGCTCATTTGGAAACTTAAACTTGACAACTCGAGTTCTACAATCAACTGAGGTATAACAGGAATGAAGCCAGTCTATACTAAGAATGAAATCAAAATCTACCATGTCTAACTTTACTAAATCAACCATGGTACTCTTGTGATTGACGAAAATGGGACAATCACTATTGACTCTTTCTACTAGAATAGACTCACCAACATGTGTAGAAACACTGAAGGGTTCACTAAGTTGCTCAGGAATAACATTAAAATTCATCGCAACATACAGAGTTACAAAGGATAAACTTGCTCCTGGGTCTAGCAAAGCATAAACATTAAAGTTAAAGACTTGGATCATACCAGTGACAACATCTAGAGAATCCTATTGCTCTTGGCGATTAGTGATAGCGTACAGATGGTTTCCTTCTCAGCCTGCCCCTGAAGTAGCTCCACTAGATGCAGCTCTGTTCGGTAGAGCAACTGAAGAAGACTGGTCTCTATTGCCCCCATTACCGTTACCCTGCTTGTTTTTTGGACACTTTCACATGAAATGACCGTTCTGGCCACACTTGAAGCAACCATTAGAGCCATCATGACACATCCCTAAGTGGTTCCTACCACACTTAGCACATGCAAGAGGCTTACTACCCCCTTGTGCCATACTACCCTGAGAATAGGCAGGTTTAGCTCTAAAATTCTGACTATTGTACTCACATTTGTTCTTTGGTGCAGGTGCACTAGCAGATGATGGAGCAGGCCCCTTTTGTTTCTGTTGGAAGGATGACTAGTTGACATTACTCTTCTGTTGCCCGGACTCATTCGCTGATGTCTTTGCCCTTTTATTCTTAAACTCTTCCCTATCCCTCAGCTTGTCCTCCTCAACTTGTTACACATGGATCATTAGCCTTGCTATGTCCATATCCCCTATCAGCATAACTGCCTTACCTTCTTTGCTTGACAAGCGAGACAGCCCAGCAACAAATAAACTCATCCTGCTCTTTATGTCAGCAACCATCTCTGGAGCATAGCAGGAAAGTTGTGTGAACCTCAGACTGTACTCATGAACGCTCAAAGAATCTTGCTTAAGAGTGAGGAACTCTTGTACCTAGTCTCTCTCAGTTCTCGGGGGAAGAAACGCCCAAAGAAGGCCTCCTCAAAACAAGCTCAACTCGTAGGTGGTGCTCCACCCTCAACTAGGTTCTTCTTCCATTGGTCGAACCATATCCTTGCGACACCCTTCATTTGGTATGTAACTAGTTCCACTCTCTCAGTATAAGCAACATGCATGATTTCAAAAACCTTCTGAAACTCTTCAACAAAATTCTCTAGATCCTCATTAACACTAGAACCTGTGACGCTTGGTGGATTCATCCTTAAGAACTCGCAGATCTTTGAAGTATTAGCCACTTCCTGACGATTCCCTCTCTGTTGTCCAACTTGATTGGTCATAACTTGGCTCAACATCCAGATAGCCTCACAAAATTCTGCATTGGTGACCTCTCCTTGGGGTTGCACTTCTGGTGTATTAGGTACCCCTTATTTCTGTGGTTCAACATTCCTTCTAGCCGGACGACCTCTGACAACTCTTCATGGAGGCATGATATGAAAGACACGTTGAAGCATGAGTTAGAGAAAACTTTTTAGAGATCAAACTCCAACTCACGAAATGAGTGTGAAAGAAGTGAGGTAATTTCCTAAGTGTTGCAGCCTTCTAATTATAGCTGTGGCTTGCTTCACATCGATAATTAGGACTCTATAGACACGGCTTCATAGACTCCCTAGGACTCTTGAACTTTGTGCTCTGATACCAAGTTTGTCATACCCCGAGCCTACACCCTGGGCGGGACTGGCACTCGAGAACCATTACTGGCCCCAAGCGAACCCTTGGCCCGTTACTTATTCAGCGGATGACCTTTAAGCATTAAGAAGAGAATCCAAATTCAAGATAACTTAACAGTATCAAAACTAAACTCATAATGTTTCAGAGATAAACATTTAACTTAGCCAAAGTGGTAACTCAAATCTGAACATAAGCCAATAACAAGATAATGATGAATGAACTAACATTTGACTGTCTATGAAGCCTCTAAACAACTGAGATGGATGTCGAGACAAGACCCACGACATCCTAATGAACTAAAACTACTAAAATAAAAAAAAGGGGTCCTCCGGAAGCAAGGAGGCTCACCAATAAACTCTGGAGCTCAACTAGAATCAACGATGCACTGGATGCGGATCCTGGTTACTTGTGTCTAAATCATTAAAAGATGCAGGACAAATGACATCAGTACATTGAATGTATGAGTATGCAAGGGGAATTCTAAAACAAGCCATAAGCTTGAAAGGAACTGAAAAACTTACCTGGCTCAACTAAACTCAACTTAACAGAACACATTTCAATATAAAGTAGTATAAAACAAGTGCAATATAAAGAAAAGTTTTTTAAAACATGGATGTCAACTTTGTGTATTTGGAAATACAATAATACTCTGTGTGTATGCAAAGATACAATAAATATATGTAAAAATACAATTAAACAGTGTATTAAGAATACAATTATTTCTTTGGGAGTTTCTCTAACCGACAACCATCACGTAAGAGCTATTGTGATGATACATCGTTTTGCCTCACGCCGTATAAAACCTGACTACTAAGTGGATCCACTAGTCTATGCTAAAAAGCACTAAGGAATCATCTAAAAAGTATGACCCTTTTCTATCCATGATGGGTACCTGGTTTATGGGGGTTAGGAGTTGTCTGAACTATCCCCCATATTGGTGCTCAATACTACTCCCAAAATATAATACTAGCTTTTATGCTTAAAGACATACTTTTTTTTATGTGGTTTGAGATAATTTCTCAAAACTTAGCTCAAAGGCTATTTTGGAAATCAAAGTTTCCTCTCTTGCTTAATTGTGAAAGCGTTTACTCTTTTATGAAAACTAGCTCAAAGGCTCTTTGGAAATCAAGGTTTCCTTTTCTTGTTTAAATGTGAAAACATTTTAAAACTCTTTGGGAATACATAGTCCCCATATACTCTTTGAAGAAATAAACTTCAACCTTTACTCTTTACTCTTTACTCAACTTGAACTTTAAGTCTTAAAACAAAGTTAAAACATTTGGAAAAGACTTTTGGAAAACTCTAAGAACTTCTCTTGACTTGACTCTTACATTCCTTGAATTGAATTATGGATTCAAGGTTCATGATCTCATGTTTATGGATGATTTCATGATGTTTATACGTACCTTAGAGTGTTGGAATCAACTAGGAAACATAGGTATGTTGCTAAGGAACTAGTACGGAAAGATGGGGGAAAAATGGGAATAAGCGTTCGAGAGGTGCGGGCGCCAAAACGGTTGGGCGTGTTGGCTGGCGCGGCGCCCCAGAGCCCATACTTCAGAGACCCCTTCTTGGGGCTCTGAGAGGGGCGGCGCCCCAGGCCTTTGCCTAGGTGCACTCCGGCTTTTTTCCTTCTATTTCAACTCTAAACCCTCTATTTCAACTTAGTTCTTTCCCCAAACACTTAGAATCGACTAAACCCTCAATATATGTAATATTCAACTCAAATTTACACCTAAATACATGAATCAATCTCAAGAAACTTTAACAACAAGAACCCACAAAATTTCAATCGAATTTACTTCATGAACTCATGAAATTTACTTTCAAAACTATATAAATTCGCTAAATTGAATCATGATTGGCGCGTGGGTGAACTAACCCAACAGTATGTGATCTCACATACCTCGTAGAGATCACCCCTTGACGAAATCCATAAGCGATTCTCCAAGAAACCGACGAATCTTGAACTTTCTTCTCCTTTCTCCTCTTTTCTCTTTTCTCCAAGCCCTAGCGTGAATTTCCAATTGACTAAACTGATCTAATTCTGATTAGACCCCAAATAAACTCCTAAAAACGAATTAAAATAATTGGGTTAGGAAAAGACTAAAATACCCTTCCTAAATCCAGATTAGACTTTCCTTAATCGAACAACCCAACTTCAAATGGGGATATCTCACTCATACGTACTTGGAATCGCGCAAACTCAGCGGTGTTGGAAAGATTATTCCAAGATCTTTCCTACGATATCTGGAAGCACACCTAACTCATCCTGATCTAGGAGTTACGGTCGTTTGAAGTTGACCAAAAACCCAAAATTAACATAACAAATTTCTAGATTTTTCATTCTTTCCTAAAATGACTATTTCCAATTCCAACTCTTTCTAGTTCTTTCAATTAGCGAGATGTTACAAAAGTAATTTTCTAATAAATGTGATTTATATACAAAATATGAAATCAAGATTTTTTTATTAAGAAAAATAATAACAACTTATTACACCGTCATAATCCTTAGGGGCGAAAGGAGACGACTATTTCTCATTGATTGATATTTTTTAAGTGCATTAAGTTTCTTTCTTTCTTCTGATTTGTAGGTCAATCTGTCTTCTTCTCTCTTTTTTTTTTTAAACATTTTTTTTGGATTATGGGTCAAGAAATTAGAAAAACTTTAATCTATTGTACTGTGAACTTTCAAATATTTTTTTTTTCTTTTAGCAACTCTTGTATTGTTGCAATCTTGAGGTTATATTTTCATACTTTTATTTATATTGATGTTTTGTTTGAAATGTCATACTGAAAGTGGATTCTTCTTAATAAATAATTATTGATTTTGATTTTTTTTATTTATTACCATTTATAGTCATACACAACAATATTATGATAAATCTGTAGTATGTATTAATAGTGAATTATGTATGCAATATATATGTATTATAATTGTGTTAAAATATATTATGCTTGTTTGGTAAGAAATCGACACATTATATTAAAATGTGTGATAAATGTATCATTCATCAATGAAACTTATATTATATGTGTTTTATAAATCGTTCTCTGTAATATGTATTAAAACTGTATTATAAATGTATTAAAAGTGATCAAGTGAAAAAAATATATTATTGCTATAAATAGTAAATATTTTCTTAATATAGTATATTTACGTAAGTTTCCGCAAGTTAACAACACTACATTGTATTGTCATAGTTGTTCAATATTAGATAGGCCCTCGTAATATCATAAGACACAAACACAGACGATGGAAGAGAAAGGTAAAATATAAAGTGCAATCATATTATTAGAAAAAATCTACTATTACATAACAATATCATAAGATAAAGTGAAAATTATGAACTTAGCCACAATGATAATTTAGAAACATGATAGCAAAAGATTATGCACTCTAGGTGGATCTACAATATAATTAAATGTATTAGTTCACGAATTTCATAACTTTATTCAAAAGAAATACATTAGATAATATCTAGGAATATTTGATTGTGAATTCAATTATAATTACATATTAATAGGAATATTTGATTGTGAATTCAATTATAATTACATATTAATTTAAAATCGTTGTAGAAATTCTTAATCTACGAATTATCGATTCGCCTTAATATTCTTTTTGAGAAATTTTAATGTGGTAACCATTTGGAAATTGTAAACCTGGAGTTCGTACTATATCTCCTCCTTTAATTGTTTCCCACCTGTCAAATATTTAAGAAACATCATGAGTTATTTTTACAGGTATAGTATATGATTAAAATACAAATTATTTACAGTATTATTATTGTGATATCATGAGTGAAAGTCTTACGTATATACTAAAGTTAGTTTTGATAAAATATCTAACTTCCAGAAAAAAAAAAAATTTTTAAATTTCATAAAGTTGAAATTCAAACATTCTTATATGAAGTTTAGATAAAGATAATTGAACTTTAGGGATAAATGACTGAATGATTGAACTTCATTTATATGCATGTTCATGCAAAAATGTCTAACTTTCAACCATATAAAACTTTAGACACCGTATATTTGAAGTTAGATTTTATCAATATTAACTTCACATTCCATCTTAAGTTAGATTTTGCCGATATTAATTTAAATACCGCATATCTAATTTTAAACCGAATAAATATACAAAAATTTATAAACTTACTTGTACTTGGTCACAAAGCAATGGAGAAAGACAGCCATTTGCACCTTAGTGAAGTCTGTACCAACACAAAATCTCATGCCACCTCCAAAAGCCATAAAATTTCTTGATGCTCCATTTATCTCTATTCCCTATTAGTAATTTCAACATTTCATTATAAGATAATAAAATAATTAATCGTTAAAAACACATTTGGAGTTTCATTTTTTATGAGTTTTCTATCTGAACCATCAAGTGTTTTGTGTTTCCTATTTGAACTATCACCAACTGTAATTTTGAATTCAAGTTAGAAAGAGTGTTTAAAAATTGAAATTGTGTTTGGACATATATTTCTGCTGAAATTATATGATGATTTTTTTTTTCCTTGAAAAACTCCTTTTCAAATTTAGATTGAAAACTCAAAATAATGTATAACTAAATAATTTTTTTGAAAAGCAATACTTGATAAAAAAAATAAAGAAAAGTTATATTCAAACGCGATTATAATATAATTTTTTGACGAAGGACTTACCTCCCATCTCCATGGATTGAATTGAAGTGGATCTTCATATTTGACAGGATTTAAGTGCACAGCTGGAGGGCTTACCATAATTGCCCAACCAGCTGGAATGGTATATTCTGGATCACAAATAATTTATTATATTATTTTATCTTATTTTGTTGATAGTAAAATGATTTTTTTTTATATATAATTAGTGTAATTTAACATCTTGTAAAATACTATTTGCTCTAGGTTTTATGTTATTAGTTCAAATCATCATGTATCATTTCATTATTGAAAATCTTTGTGAACTTAAACAATAAAAGTTATTTTTGTGGGGAAAAAAAGAATGAAATGTGATCATGTCAACTCATTTCAACCTAAGTAACTTTTGAGCGAATAAATGATTTGCCTATTTATTAAATTAATTTATTTTAATCAGACTAGATTTATAGCTCAATCCGTTCATTTGACACATTGTAAGTACATACCTTTGAAGTTAATGTCTTTAAGTGCTTTTCTGAAAATCACAGGAGCAATATTTGCCAATCTAACTGTTTCATTGATAAACTGCATTTTCCAATAAAATTAATTAATTTATGATAATTCAAAATTAATTTATGATAATTCTTAGACTTAGAAGTGACAATATTATGCCTTAGATTAAATACCTGAAATGTGAACTTCATTGATTTATACTCTTTCCATGTAAGTCCATAAGATGCATTTTCCCTTCTTCTAATTATTGCCTCATGTTCCTCCTAAAAGCATTTGAGGATTGTTTGATTATGGTATTGGGACAATTATTTTTAATGTATATTATAGAGATAATGGTTAAAACACATTCATGTATTATTATTTTCTTATAAATTTCGTATCTGAATTATTAAGTGTCTGTATTTTCCATCTGAATTATCACCAATTACTATTTATTGAAACACACTTTGAAGATGACTAAAGTATCAAGTGTTCAAATACATCACCAAATGGCGCATGACAACTATTTTACCCATATAAAGAATTTTGTCCACATGCCAGCTGACTCATTAATTTTGAGACGTATTTTGATAAATATTTGTTAATAGTTCAGATACGAAACTTGCAAAAAAAGTGATACTTCACCTGTGCAATATTAATATGTGTATTAGCAATATTATAGGGATTAGCTATTTAAAGACAAAAAGAAAAATTAATCTCTCTCTATATATATAACTCGAAAAAATAAATAGTAAATTTGGTCGGCAACATATTTGTGTACAAATTTGGATTCAAAACGCAGTTACTAACGATTGATGTCACTGTTATAAAATTAAAAATTGAGAAAATTCAAATTCCGAATCAGGCTCCTTCCAATAAATAATACCAAATGACCCTTTTTTGGAAGTAAATGTATATGTTGTTCAATTGATGAAGAAGATTATGGTTTCACTTACTGTTAATTCTTTCAAAGCCTTTGGATGTTCATGAAGAAATTTAATAGCCAAAGTTATAGCCAAAGAGGTTGTCTCAAAGCTAGCAAAGAGCAACACAAACATCAAATCCAAAGCTATTGCCTCAGTGAGAATTGTGTCTTTACTTTGAAGTTCTTCTAATACATAATCAAAGAAGTCACTTTGTTCTTTTCTTGGTTGTGATTTCCTTTCCTCTATCATTCTCTTGAGCATCTTCATTATCTTCTTTCTTCCCTGATGAACACCTTCTAGAGTTAGTTCAATCATGACTTTGTATAAATTTAGTCAAACATTGTTATAACGGTATTATTTTATCTATATTTTTAGATGTTATAATGAAATATTGCTATTAACATATTATAAAAAAAACCGTTTCTAAAGAAAATTGATCACTATAGTGAAATGATCTTCTAGAGACTAGGGGATGGTCAAAATCTGCCATAACATTTGTGAGAATATAAAAGTATCTCATTGACAATAAAATAGGAAGTATTGTTATAAGGTTGTAAACATATCATTCTTTTGAAGCGTATAATACAGATCTAGTAAGAAAATAATGTCATATAAACTAAAATAGATGGATCAATATTGCTTGTTATAAAGTTTGGTTTACTTTTTATTACTAAAAAGTAACCTGATTGACAAGAGCGAGTTGCTTGGGTGGTAAGTATCCTCCATTTTCAATCCTAAAATTATGAGTTCGAGTTACCAAGATAGCAAAAAGATAGGAGCTTTCGGGGGAGGGGGAGGGGTAAAAAAATAATAAAAAATAGTAACCTCAATATATAAACATTTTGACATCATTAGTGCATAAAACTTAAACTTCAATAAATATAGAATTTAACTTATAAATACTGATAATGTAATGAACTTTTACACGATCATTTTACTTTTAATTTGTTATAGTAAGTAATCCATTTTATATTCCAGGTTACTGGTCCACTTTTTATCAGAGATTTATTATGATATTGTTAGTGCATAGAAATAAAACTCAAAATACCTGTAAGCACTTGTAATAGGCAGTTCCAGGAAAATATAGAGGGAAAGATATTAATCCCTTTATAAAAGCTACAAAATTCTCAGACACATTTTCTGTTGAGTTCTCAGAATCAAAACTGATAAGTTTCTTTCCAGTTATATCAAATATCATCTGCAAAAAAAGATTATATATATTTAAATTCAAAATATAAAATGAAAAAAACATACAACCTCTTTGAGATATACATTACGAAGCTAGATTAAAAAAAAATTCAGTATTATTATTATTAGTATCTTACTATCATAGTGAATTTCCATGTAACAAAATACATAAAAGTCGAGTGATCATCTGTGAAATTACCTTCGCCGATGCCTCCTTCATCTCAACACTTGTTTGTCCTGACCATCTCTTCAAGTTATTATTTACAATTTTTTCAACCTCAGGCAACATATTTTTCAAACTTTCAGGGCCAAAAAGATTTAGCACCATGTTTTTCAAGTATTTGTACATAAAACCATGTAATGATCCAACATTTTGCCTTCCAAAAATCTCTGTGAAAGTATATGGATACCAACTTTGAAACAATTTTCCCTCTTGTTGGAAGATAAAGTAATTAAAATCAGGATCTGTGGATACTATGACTGGACGCCCCACCAAACTAGTTCGAAATATCGACCCATACCTGATTCAGAATTTAGATATTTTGAGTTTCGAATTGAGAGATCAATAAGAATTTGAATAATTTGACCCCCACTTTGTACAAAATAAATTTTATAGCTAAGTACAAACGTTTTTTTCCACCCCACATGGCTAGAATTAAAGAAAGACAAGTCCACCCTATAAATTTGATACCATCTCCTACAATGAAATTAATAACCCAACCCTGTTTGAGATATTTTTAAATAATATCTAGTCTTATTCTTATTTTTTTAATGCTTGATTGGTTTGGTTTTCCCGTCAAGGTTGAAAAATAGATACATGACATGTGTTTATATATAGACCTCAATTACTTAATCAATATAAGTTGAACTAATTTGATATAAACATTCGATACAGATCACCTTAAATAAAATCATAAGTGACATACACTAATATTAAATTTGTTAATTACCTTTGCATCCTCTCCTTCACAAAAGGAGGAATATCAAATGATGTATTTGGTGCAAAGAATTGAATAGCCTCACCAAGTAATGGCCAACCCATTGAACCTGGTGGGAGTTTTCCATTGTCTTTAGGGTATCTCAAGTAATGTATAATGACAATAACAAGTAAGGATCCAATAATATAAATACCAAGTGACAACATTTTCTTGATAATATATTGTGTGTAAATTAAAGAGATGAAAATGTGATGGTTTATAATTAGAGGAAATGGGACACTATAAATAGGCAGTGAAATGATGTACTATTTTATCTTTAGTTTTTTTTAAAAAATTAGACACGTCTTTTAACTTGGTTTCAGATGACATGTATGTCCTCCAACATTGAATAAGTACGAGTAGACTCTTAAACTAGTATAAAGTTTAATAAAATAGACACATGCATCATATGTGGCGTCCTACATGACATGCTACGTGTATTATGTGACGGAGAACATGCGTGTCTACTTGTTAACCTTTATACAAGTTTAAGTGCCTACTTGTACACACCCAAAGTTGAAAGACATAGATGATAGTTGAAACCAAGTTAAAAGACTCATTTATATACCCTTCGGGATGGCTTCGTGATTTGGACTTGGAACTTCCATGTTGGAGGTCTCAAGGTCAAAACCCCTTGTGTGGATTGCCTCTCCAGTGTTGTTTGCAAGTTATTGTATAGGAGCGAGGGTTTTACCTTGTGCGCACCCAAAGAATAATAGTTGCGAGTTTCTCTTGTCATTAAAAAAACACACATTTATATATATTATGTGATAAGAAAAATGAAGTTAAGATGTTCAAAATTTGTTAGCAAATTGTGTTGTATTTGACTTTTATTAGTAAGAGAATTTTAAGGTGAAATTGATGGACTCCACGTGTCCTAATTGTTCTTTTAAAACAAATCCATAATTACCCCCATCCACCCACCCCACCCCACCCCACCCCACAACTTTTGTATATGATTTAAAATTACTCTAGGGTTGGAGCACCGTGAGGAGTTTAATGGGCAAAAATGGAACTTCTCAAAAATCACCAGAAAATAGTGTAGGGACTAATAATGGTATTGGTATAGCTAACAATTATTCTATAAATCATATTAAGAGGCCCTTCAATTTATTTTATAAAATTTATACACTAACAAGAAAATCTATTTTCTACACAATAGATTTATCATTTAAGACAAAAAAATATCAAATTTCACACAAAAAAAGAAATGAAGAAGATTACAAAAAATAAAAGTGATGGATTATCGATGTTAAGCTTCAAAACTCAAATTGAAATTTTAATTTGGCTATCATCACAAATAAGAAAAAGAAAAGAACATACATAACTTAATAGTTGAAGTTTTGAGCATAGATAGTACCAAAAATATCCAAATTTCTGATCAATTTAAATGATATAATTCTTTTTAAATGATATAACTCATTCCATTAAGTAGCAATCATTGGTGAATATCTAAAACAAATTATAAAATTTTCATATAATATACTCCCTATGTTCCTAATTACTTGTCCACTTTTGAATTGACACACCTATTAAGAAATCAATAATTGACATAGTGAGTTTACCATTATACCCCTATTAATTATGAAGTGGATGAATTAAACACTTAATATTTTGAAGAAGTTCTATTTTTTTTCAAAGTAATTAATTGAGGGTATAATAGGTAAAAAAAATTGTCGTTTTTTGATTTGTCAAAATGGACAAGTAATTAGGGATAACTAAAAAATGAAATATGGACAAGTATTTAGGGACATAGTGAGTATTAAATTAAAACGAAAAGGAAACTTGTGCATGAATATTTTTGTGGTCACGTAGTTTAAGAAAAGATAGAAAAAAAATGATTATGTTATCAATATATATAACTTAGTCCCAATATAAAAAGGATATACTAATTTAAAATTGGAAGTTAAAACAAATATCAAATAATGAGTGAAAAGATTATAAGAATTTATGAACTTATTGGTAAAAAATACTCTCAAACAAATAATAATAAAAAATATACCATAACAATTTTATTTATATAAATTATATTAATATATAATAAAATTAATAATTATAATTTAAACAAATTTGGGGCCTTCAATTTTTTGAGGCCTAAGGCAATTGCGTCATTGGCCATGCCTTAGAGCCGCCCCTGTCTATTGGGTGCTTATTACCTCTTATCCTTATATTTAATTTATAGAAGCCTACCCCCGCTAAAGATTAGATGTGAGGAAAAAGGCTATCAATCTATAGATGGCAGGGGTATCCATGATTTTTTGAAATTAAATCGAATGAATCGATAAAATTCAATTTATTTCCCTTTGTATTTGTGATATTTTAGTCAAATATAGACATAAAAAATTAGCATTTTTTAGTAAAATGGTGCTCAACAAACATATAGTACTACTATTTGTCATACCTTATTTGTTATTGAAGCTTGATATTGTTTAAATAAGAAACGAGACATTCTAATAATAATGTTACTCTTATAAGACATTTTGAAAATAATTGAATTGTACAAATATGGACTAAACTAAATATAATGTTTGAAAAATATTTTATATTATGCTACACGAAATATATATTTTCTCTCAATACACAAAAATCGTTATTTTTCCTTTAAAGTTAGGTTTCTACACCACTCAAAATGAGTAGTGGGCAGAAATGATTGAGCAATTAGAGTAATTGCTATTAGCAGACCACACACTATCAAATAGGGCACGTTTACTCACTTCAGAATAACTTTATATTAAATGTTTGTACTTTATATATCTGAAGTTTATATACATATGATCAAAGTTTATAAATTATTTTCCTAAAGTTCAGGCATATATAATTAAAGTTCAATTCTTTTGTCCGAATTTCAGCAACATGTGGTTGATATCGGTCATTTTTATCTGAAATGTACACATACATATATATAAAGTTCTATCATTTTTACTTGAACTTAAGGTAAAAATATGTTAACTTCAAGTAAATATAATTTTAAATATAATCAATGGATAAAATTAGCTAATGTAGAATACTACTCTTATTAATTACTCTTTATAATGGTACACCAACAATAATATACCTATTGTAATTTTACAAGGTGGAACTTGAAGTAAGTACGGTGTACACATATCTTACTCTTGTGTTATGGATGTAGATAGGTTAATTTAAAAAAAACTACAGACTTAAATAATGCAAATTAAAGAACGTACATAAAGAAATAATAAAATTACTCTTTAAAATGGTAATTTTAAATAATTACAAAACATAACGAGATTATGAAATTTTATAGCCTTTACATACCCTTTACATACAAGTGGTCTCCCTTACAGTTGCACCAATGTTATACATACACAGTTTAAAAACACATACATTAAATCCAGTTGACCATAGATACAATTGATGTCTTCACATATATCCCACTTTCCGCTTTGAAAGCAAATATAGACATATATAATTGATCATACATACATACAATATACATTTACATTCTAATACTGTACCTACTTTTACCAAATTTGTTTTTAATCTTTCTATAATTTTCTTGATTATTAAGAAGATAATAATAATAAGTTTTTAAATTTATTATGAGTTATGATTATATATAACATATTGAATAAAATTTTGAAAAATTATTTTTTATAATAAGATTATCTAATTTGAACTATATATTTAGCCCAAAAACAATCTAACTTTATGATATGCTAAATTAAATAAATGAAAATAGACTGAATTGATAAATAAACTTATCAATTTTGACAGATTAGGTTGGTCATATGTAATATTAGTAGTGTAGACTGTAGATTTCTAGTTTTGGTTAATTGTTTCTGCCTAATTATTCTACCTCGAATTAATATTGTTGTTATTGCCATTTTTTGTCAATTTATGCCAAATCAGCCTAATTATTAATGGACGGAAATAAATTGGGTTAAAATAGATTGAGCCAATTTTGGTTAATTATTTCTGCCTAATTATTCTACCTCGAATTAATATTGTTGGTATTGCCATTTTTGTCAATTTATGCTGGATCAACCTAATTTTTAATGAACTGAAATAAATTTGGTTAAAATAGATTCAGCCAATAATCTATATAAGTTACATTAATTAGCATAATCTAAAGTGTCTTTTCTTTCTTCTTAAGGAATTGGGACCATTTGGTTAGGATTAAATTCTTGCCTATTCATACTTCTTTTAATGTATTATTTAGTAATCCTCTTAATATTTATATTTTATTTTTAAAAACCGTATAGTATAATGTATAAAAAAGTGTATCAATTTTGTATAATTATGTATAAAATATGGAGTATAGTATAGGGATTCTAACGTAATTATATATGTGACAAAAAAAATTCAATAGAATATATATGTATATATATTATAAATAGTTATGTGTATCAAAGATGTATATACATACATATATTCCATTAATACAATATTTACACATTGCAGGCTATTTTTTTTTTTTTTTTTCAATTTCAACCAATTCAAATTTTCTCTAAATAGTAAGGTTGGGCATAAAATATCGAAAATGAATTACTGAATCGAACCGAAATTTTTGGTTATTTGGTATTTGGTAATTCGATATTTGGTATGGTATTCGGGAGTAAAATTTTAGAATTATGTTATTCAGGTTTGAGTTTGGTATGAGAGCAAAATTTTAGAATTATGGTATTCAGGTTTGAGTTTGGTATGAGACATCAGTACCATTTGGTATTCAGTATTTCCCGAATACCAAATTATTTACTTAATGAAGGTCATATATCAACATATCCATTACTCATTAGTACAAGTCCAAAGAGAAAGTTAAAGAATAAGTATGAATGATCAGAATACATGCCTTTTAGTTGTATCAATTTGCTTTTCTTGATGTCTTCTTAGTTGTTGATCTTCTATTATATCGTGCGTCTACATAAAAAAATAGAATTGATTGGAGAAATAGTATTAACTTTGTAATACAATTGGCTATAACTTCAATACGGAATAACCGATTACCGTACCAAATCGAAGTTTAATTTACCGTTTCTGAATTACCAAACCGAAATTTAAAAAAAGAGAAAAGACATAAAGTGACCATTAAAGTTGTCCCGTATTTGCATAAAGACACCTTAACTTTGAAAGTGTCCTATCACCCCACAAAAGTTTTTAATATCTTTGTAAATGGGCCATTCCCTCGTCTAGCTTATCGCGCGTGATGCTCAATCCTGTACTATTCGTTCAACCCGACCCGACCCTATTATTTTCAACCCGACCCAACGCTATTCTTTTCAAGAAAAGTCTTCTTTATTCTTTTGTTCTCAACTTTCCCTAAAATCAGAAAACATAGAAAAGTCTTCTCGTTTTGTCTTGCGTTGATAATCTTGTTGTTGCTGTTTCTTGGTGAAGATTCTTGGTTGGACAAGATATTAAAGGTCTCACAGGTTAGGGCTCTACATTATATGATAAAGATCGACCTATTATAGTTTCCATTCTTGGTGTTGATAATCTTGTTGTTGCTCTTTTCAACTATTATGATTTTAGGAATTATTATAGTGGAAAGACTGTTGGAATCAACCTATTATAGTTGCCATTGTTAGGATTTTATAGTGTTTCGTTGTGTTATTGAATAATTGTTACTGTTAGAGTTTTGTGTTATCGACTTAGTGCGATTGTTAGTGATTAGGGTTCTGTGTTATCGAGTTAGTGCGACAAATAGTGATTGTGTTTTAGGTTAGGGTTTGATGTTATCCACTTAGTTCGAATCTTATTATTTGTCTCTTATACATTTGTAGAGTTCAATTTGTACATTATCGACTTGCTTACAAGTATTTTGTTCTGTTAGTGATAGGGCTAAATGTTAGTGCTACTGCTACTGTTAGTGTTTTTTCTACTTTTGTTAGTTAGTGTTTCTGCTGCTGTTGTTTGTTATTGATTATGTTTGTTGTGTACAGCTTGTTAGAGTTTGTTCTTGAAATGTGTGTTTGAATTGTATTTATCTTTTTTACACGCTTTTTTCAGGATGACTTTTACTCTGATAACTTTAAGATGGTATCATGGGCGGTTAATAGAATTTGGTCCCCCACCTAAATATATTGGGGGGCATGTGACAAAATTCCTAGATGTATATTTTGAGTTGAGGGACTACATAAAGGAACTAGGATATACAATAGATTGTGAGTTTTTCATCAAGTGGGATGGGTTATTGGTCCTTGTTGTTAATGATAAGGTTATATTTGACCTTTTCAATATGATAAATGATGGGGATACAATTGAGGTGTTTGTTTTTCATGGGATTAGTGAAGCTACTCAGGCCCCACGTGAATTAGAGTTTGTCCCCAATGTGAGTGATAGTGGGGTAGGTGAGGAATCTTTTAATGAGGCTTCTAACCCTAATAATCAGCCTCCTACTTCTACTTTTCCTTCCAACCCTACAACTGGTCCTTCTGAAACTTCCAGCACTCCATTTGAAGATCCTCCTCCTACTGTACCTCCACCATCTCCTTTTTCTACTGTGCCTCCACCACCTCTTACATCTGTGCCTCCACCATCTCTTTCTTCTACTGTGCCTCCACTATCTCCTACTACTGTGCCTCCACCATCTGCGTCTTGTACTGCGTCTCCACCCTCTCATTCTACTATGCCTCCTCCACCTTCATCTGATCCTATAATAGATAATGATCCAACTGATGATGAAGTGGAAGATGAATCAGGATCTGAAGGGGATACTAATGAAGATACTGTGGTTGATAGTGATGTCCATCAAGAGTATATAAATATAAGGGCAAGCAAGAGGCATTTCAAAAGGTCACAAAGAAGAAATAGAGGTATGTCACGACCCAACCCACTGGGTCGTGCGGGCACATACTCTAACACCTAAGTAGGAGAACCCTCATATCCTAATAGTTAAAACATGCGGAAAAATTATACAAAAACGAAGATAAAAGAAAATAACTAGGTTTCATAAATAAGAACTTTTAAACAATTTCGGTTAAGACTTGTAAAGTAATTAACACCCCCAAGGATCTAGTCTAAACAGGTACAAAAGTTATTAAGAGTACAAACTGGACATAATAAGTAAAAGACACAGCTCCCATCATGCGGAATGAAAAGTAGAAGCTGCTGGAGAATTCTTCATCTTCACCTAAGGAAACATCACTGACCTGCATCCAGACTATGTCAAAAAGACATAGCAAGAGTTGTATCAATACAAACCACACGTACAAGTAGGCATCATCGGTCAACCTAATGCCCACCACATAACATAAGAAAACAACTAGTAAGATCATGAATTAAAACCACTCTCTTCTCCACCTTCCCTCTCTCAAGTTACTGATGGATCACATTAGCACTCTAACTACTAACCCCTTTCCGGTCAACCTACTCACTAGGTTCTTTATCATAGCCTAACCATTCTAACACAGAGAAAATCCCCAAGTACAACTACGAGCATTCTAACTAACCGATCACGTCAACCCTTACTTCCTCTACATATTACCCAGCTATGGCCACATGGTACATTACGTCATGTTTCCTGACCCTTAAACACAATCCCTTTCTCCAAGGTGAAATCCCCTTAAGCACTTGCAACACGTACCACTACCCACACTCCCTGCCATTACAACCCACGACTCCCTCACTTGGACATTAATAATTCTTGAGATGCTGACTCCCCACCTCCGTTTCACCTTTCATCAATGTAATTACCAAGTCTACTTAACCTAGAAGAACAATTAAGCATAAGTCCTCATAACCATAACACAACTCCGAGAAATACAACATCAATATCATTGGAACCATGATCAAATTCACATTATCCAAGTACACAATTATGACAAGTCATTGGTCCTCTCACGGAACCCAAACCCAAACTGTTATCATACCAGAACGTGGTTTCCGATCCAAAGATTATATCGGAACGTGGCAAATGATCTCATAATTATGCCGGAACGTGGAAACTGATCCAAGTTAGTTATGTCGAAACTTGGCAACTGATCCATTCAACACACCACAATCACAACGTATACCATTATAATCATACAACAAGAGGTGATTCATAACATATAGTTCTTTGTTCATACTTATTCACATTAGGTGTGATCAACAGGCTTCGTTCATATTTATGCACAATTTACAATGACGCAAGAACAATTATATCACCCTCAATTATATAAACGGAACCATCAACACCGAACTACTTAACCACGTATATCATGTAAGCATTAATTCAACCATACCTAACCCTAGATCATCATCTAAGTCTTCTTCCCAGGATTCAACCATAATCCTACCGTTGAATTACATATATTACATAGTGAATACAAATTTATAACTACTACATTCATAAAAACCTGGCCTACCTAGGCGCCAAGCAGCTGCTCGGAGTTTTGGTCTTTGATTTTTGTTTCCGAGATTTGTGACGGTGATCTTGGGTGGAAATCAGCAATCCATCGACATCTTTTCACTAGAAATCTCTCTCTCCATCTTTCCCAAGCTTGGAGCAGCTTTTTAAGGGTTTCTAGGGTGTTTTACGACTAAATTAGGTATTTAGGAAGCAAGAGATAATATATTTCGCATTGTTTGCATTCTGCCTCGCCTATCCTGCTCTAGCGCCAACTTACCCCATCCTGGCACTGCCGCCTTAACGGTAACTGGCCCGCTTTGGCGGGACAATAGCCTAAAATTTTCTCAAATTTTTGTTTCTACTAAATAACGACAGTTCGGGTCGTTACAATAGATACCAATTTACCCCTCGTTCGTCCCCGAACGACTAGTGCACGGATTATTACGTACCCTACCTCGTATTAATTTTGTCTAACAACTTCGTCTATTACCAAGTCACAGATAGGGACGGTTTTTATTTAGCAAGTGTGATTCTCGATAGGTTTTATACTTTAAGAGGCCGGTTAGGGATTTGTCGCAAAGTTTTGAAGAAAATTTGCGTCTCGTATTACACAACCTGACCCCACCAGGGCGGCAGCCCTCCCGCTAAGGCGGGGCCGTTATGGCGAGAGATCTTTCGCTGCGGCAAGAGATCGGAAGCAGTAGGGGGGGGGGGAAAGAAGATCATTTCTTCATTTCTCCCTAAACTTTACCCCCCAAACTTCCAAAACACTCTCTACTCACTCTATTTTCGATCGGAAAAATCAAGGTAATTCTTACTTTTTCACTCACCTTACTTCAATACTTGATTAACAATGAATGCATGCTGATAACTGATTGATTTAAAATGATTTTGGGGGTGCTTATTTGAACATAAACTTGTATTGCTAGGTTTATCGAAAACGTAGCATGGTTACTTCCTATATGTCCCCAATTTTCCCACAACGTCTTGGGCGTAAGAATTTCATAAAAATTACGGTTAATCGATACCAAAATTGGTGGGGAAAGTTGAAGTCTCTCTTGGTGTGAAACTCCAATTTAGGCCTCATTTAGGAGTTATTTTGCCAAAATATTTGCTTATTTATGTTCTAGGGTAGTTTATATACTCTAATCTGCTGGAATTCTGTAGAAAAAGAGGGTTTTGGGACGAAGAGGCGCCATTATCGCGCCTGGTGTTCATCCCAGATGAAGGTTGCTCTGGCAGTTTTCATCCCGCTATGGCGGCCTTCATCCCATTATGGCGGCCTTCATAATCCCACCCTGGCGGGATTATGAACGCTGTGGCAGGATACGCAAACCAGTGGCATGCACCCTTAACCAAAAAAATTCCCTCTTCTTGTTTTAGCCTTTAACCAACTATCCTATCAAGTTCTAACTCATATTCAACTTATTGCAGGCTCTTTGAATGGCAGGTCAAAATGAGAAAAACTTACCTTTCATTCGGTTTCCTAATGCTTGAGTCGGGAAAGACATCATGATAATAAGAACATGGGATTCTGCTTTGAGAGGGGGTTCGTCTTACATAAGGTGGAAGAGAAGGCTCTTGCCTTTTATGCTCGTCTGATAGAGTTCGAATGGACTCCACTGACTAAGGCTGCCCCAGACGCACACTCCACTTGGGTGAGGGAGTTCTATGCCATCCTGCCTACGATGCGGTGGAACGACCCTCACCCCGTCATCCGCATTCGGGGAATTAACATTCCCCTGAATGCCACTGCCATTAATGAGGCTCTAGAGGTACTGGAGGTCTCGAATGCTGAGTACGAGGCCAAGCTGAGGGAGATGGATCTGGAGTGGCTGAGAGTATGGCTGGAAATTGGACAGGGTTTTGGCCGGTCCGATCTGGTTTCCATACCGATAAGTCCGATACCGGTAAGGAACCGATCTTATAGGGTACCAAAATAGAACCCGATTTTTTATCCAGTTGATCCGGTTCGGTAAGAATCGGTTCCGGTCCGATTGATCCGATTCAACTGTCACTTCCCTTTTTTTTTTAAAGGTGAATGTTAATTTATAGCTGTTTGGCCCTTCTAGACGTTGGGTTGGGCCCAAAATAGCTCAAAACTGCCCCCCCCCCCTCTCTAACCCCTTAACACTATAAATATACCCATATTCTTTCATTTAAATCTCAAATTCACAAACTATTTCATTAACAATTTAACATCTTATAAAATCTCTCAATTTTCAATCTCTCATAAATTCATAATTATTATTTTGTGATATTGACTTGGAGTTTGGATTTCGTAGATTTATTTGAAGTAAATCGGAAGCTTCAATTGGCATCTCTCAATTTCGGCTTTGGTTATACGCCTACTTTTACGTAGACGTTCGGTACATTTGTTCCAACTTTATTTTTTTATTTGTTTATTAATTAAGTTATTTTATTTTTTTGTTATATTATCTTGCTTGTTTTTCATAATATTTAATTATTTTAAACTTGAACATGAATTCGAAAAGAAATAGTGGTAAAAGACCAATGTCAGAAGGAAAATATAATAGGGGAGGAGGAAGTAGTTCTAGTTCTAAACATTTGCCACCTAGATGTAGAGTTAATACTAATGATTATACTCATGTTGATGAAACTTCTTTCATGTCATGAGGACCTATTGAATTTAATTCCGAAAATGAAGTAGATCATGAACTTCAAAATAAATGTTTTATTAATTTTGAGGAAGAATTAGATGAGGAAGTAGAAATAAATGAGGAAGATGATGAGACCCCTACCCCTACTAGTCCGGCTACTGAATTACTGGAACAATATTAAGTCCCCTCTTTACCTACTTTTTCAAAGACCGCTGTACGTGTTAAAAGATCTTTAGTATGGAAATTTTTGGTACAAAATGAGGAAAAAAACTACTGTTACTTGCACGAAATGTAAATTGACCATGAAACATGTAACTACGGGTACACAAGGGGGAACGGGACGACTAAGAACACATTTGAGAAAGTGTAATAAAGAATTTACTCGCCTAGATGATATAGAAAGGGTTAATAGAAATGGAATACCCATACCTAAAAGTTCTATGGGAGTTGGAGGTTCTAATATGGTTGAAAGTGTATTAAATATGACTAACCTGGCTGGCCGAAGCACACACCACACATATAGTAAAGAAAAAGATCGTAGAGAATTAGCTAAAATAGTTGTTGTTTGTGGTTTGCCTTTTTCATTTCCTTCACATCCTAGTTTTGTTCATTATATTCGGGAATTGTATAACCCAGATTATGAAGGTATTCCAAAAAGTACAATTAAAAGTGATCTCTTTAAATATCAAAAGTATATTGTCATTTTCTTCGTTGTTTATTTGTTTATTATGATGGTAGATTATCTATTACTTCTGATATGGCACGTAGTCCTAATGGTCATGATTATTTTACAATTAATGTCCATTGGATTGACCATGAATGGAACATGCAAAAACGAATATTAGGGTATAAATATGTTGAAGAAACTAAAACCGGTTCTTAAATAGCAACAAAAATAAGCTCTATTTTACAATTTTATGGAATATGTGATAAAATAATGAATGTCACTTTAGACAATGCTTCTAATAATTTAAAACTAATTGATTATTTAAAATGTAGACTTTGTCCAATTGATAATGATTCTTTTCATATTAAGTGTGCCCCACATGTGTATAATTTGATAGTAAAAGATGGTATTTCTCAATTTGGAATTTCTTGTGAAAAAATTAGACTTGCTTGTAATTGGATTTTTAAAGCTAAAATAAAAGGTAGAATTACAGAATTTAAAAATCGTTGTAAAGAATGTGGACTTGCATATAGAAAAGTTCCAAAAGAAGTATGCATTAGATGGAATTCTTTATTTGAAATGCTTGAAGTTGCTTATATTTATCAAGAGCCGGTAGAATTAGTTTTTAATGCTCATAATGCGGACCCGAATTTAACAATTGGCTATGAAGATTGGGAAAATACAAAGGAACTTATTGAATTTTTTAAGTGTTTTTTATAAAGCAACAAATGCTGCTTCTGTTCAATATTATCCAACTATTTCTTCTGTTTTAGTAAATATTTGTGCTATTTCATCTGAATTTGCAAAATATAGAGGAAAAGATTGATTTAAAGATTCACTTGCTTTTATGATTGAAAAATTCAAAAAATATTTTTTCCCTATTCCTCAAATCTGTTTGACTGCTACTACTTTCAACCCAAATTACAAATTAAAAGGTGTTGAAAGAATGGTTGAAAAGATTTATGCAAATTTAGAAATTAAAGATGATGAAACTCCTAGTGTTGAAGATGGTAAAAGTAGCATATATACAAAAGCTAGAGAGTTATATAATACATATAAAGCTATGGAAAATATTTGAACCTCCATCTTGTAGGCCTTGAAGTGATGATACGGATGATTGGATGGATGATTATCTTGAGCTTGAATCCTCTACTAATAATGATTTTGATTTATATTTCAATCAGGCACGGGAAAAGATTAGGCATGAAGAATGACAACTTCAAGCTCAAATATTTGTATGGTGGAAGAATTGTGAAAATCAATTTCCGACCCTTGCTAGGGTTGTTCGAGATGTGCTAGTGATTCAAGCATCATCGGTCGCTTCGGAGCAAGCCTTTAGTGCGGCGAGATTTATGATTGGAGATCATCGATATTCATTAGCAAAGGATAGTTTGGAAATATCGGTGTTGTTTCGAGATTGGGTCAATGCCGAAAGAAGAAATACCGGACTACCACAATTAAGTAGGCAAATAGAAGACGAAATAGATAAAATATTTGGTGATAATAGTGATGATGGCATGGAAGCAATGGAAGAAGAATGACAAATACAAGTTCCAAAAAATGTTTCTTTTGAAATGATACAAAAGTTACGAAAATATTTTAAAAAAAGTTTCAATTGTTAGTACAATAATTAATATTCAATACCTAGATTATGTACTCTTTGTCTCTTTCTAATATTTGTATTGTACAATTTATTTATTTGAATAATATACGGCTATTCACCTTGATTTTCTTTTAAAATAGTCTCTTATATTTAATCCAAGTCATTTTACAAATTTAATTTTCAACTATTTTAATAGTTTAAACTTTAATATAAAATTGAATTTTAACGTTTAAACTTTAAATTCAATATAATCTTTAAACTTTAAAGTCAATTTTAAACTTTAAAGTTTAAAGTTTAAACTTAAATTCAATTGAAACTTTAAAGTTTAAAGTTTTAGATTGAAGTTTTTTAATAATATAATATTATTAATTAATAATATAATATTATATAATAATTAAAGTTGATAAAAAAATAAAAAAATTACCGGTACACAATGATCTAGTAAGAACCAGTTCCGGTCCGGTCGAAACCAGTTCCTATTTGGTAACTAAGGGACCGGGCGGAACCTTTGGGAATTTCTGGTAAAATCGGTTCTGGTAAGACCCGATTTCGATAAATAAATCTAGTAACGAGGACCGATTCCAGTAAAATCGATCCTGTTGATCTGGTTCTGTCCAATTGCCAGCCTTAGCTGAGAGACACGCTAATTGAGCCTGCGCGCCGGGATCAAGTCTACTGGGCTACTGTAGAGGGTATCACTAGCACAGAATGGTCACCTGACGCTAAGAGGTGGCTACACTTGGTGACTTGGAGGATCTGCCTATCGGGCAATCGCATCGACGTGACTTTTCCCTGGGCTCTGGTGGTGGCGTACGCTATATAGGGCATCGAGTTGAACGTGGGGGACAAATCATTTCGGAGTGGAAGATGTTCTACCAAGGTAACAAAAAGGCTTTCTTCCTACCGGGACTTATTAATGCGCTGTGCAAACGGGCGGGAGTGCCACTTTTTTATGTCGATGAGGTACTTCATATGGATTCCCCCCCCCCCTTCACTCTCTTTTTGTTAGGTTAGGTTTACTTCCAGGAGCAAGATGAGAAGGACCGGCCATGCTAACAGTCGTCAGGCGACTGCCGAGGCGGACGACGAGGGAGGTAATGATGGAGCAGGCGAGGGCGCCCGTCCTAGCCAGTCCCAACCCCTACTATCCGGAGACCGTGTGAAGGAGGACCTGGCTGCTGTTCGAAGGCTGTTGGGACGCTCGTTTCCTGATACTACTTTGGTCCCACCTAGTACCGCCCTGTAGGTCGAGATGCTCCGCTACCAGTTGCTTCAGGAGAGGAGAAAGGGCTTGATTAGGGATCGCCTGATGGCTCGAATGTGGAAGACTATTATGGTCATCTTTTCTTGTGTTTCCCCTTATAGGGAGATTCCCAGACTCGAGCCAAAGGACCACACATAGTTCCCTATGCTGAATGAGGCCTAGGCTGGCGTGATACCCCTAGAGGACCTCGACTCTGACGTTGACACCACCCAGTCCGAGGGTTCTTGACTTGGAGTTCGCCCTTGCTTTTGGGTTTTATACCTTTAGACAGTATTTTGTTTTTGTTTTTCACTTTCCTTATGGTTTTGTAAGCATGTGGATGCTAGTTCTTCTGCTAATATTAAATGCTAAGGTTTTATAGCCTATATGTTTCCATTGTTGAACACTGTTTGGGTTGTCGGAGTTATTTGGGTATCATTTAGGGTCTTATTGGATAACTTTAGAAAAACAGTAGAGGCAGGCTGAGGTTCTACCTCGCTTAATCCCGCTCTGGGGAGAGAAATCCTGCTTCTGGCGTTCTCGCTATGGCGGGAATAATCTCGCCCCAGCGGTCCAAACAAAACCAGAACCCAGACCAATAATTTCTGGGTTCTTTTTCGTTTTTCAAAAAATTTCCAAGCTTTCCAGCTTTACCAAACAATTCTAATATAAATTTCCAAGCTAGGAAAAATCATTGTCGATCCCCAAGATACACGAACCAGCTCATTCTAATTAACTCAGCACCACAACCCACACATCCCCAAGATACGCCCATACATTCACACGATTACTAGTTGGTCACGACGCGCATCCAGATTTCGTCTTACGAATCACTCGTAGATTATCTAGACCCTCGCACCAAACTTAGTTAAGACATCTTCCCTCAACAGGTTTCATGATATTCAAGTAGTTACACTTGAAAATTCAACAATTTAGCCCGCGTATTATGCCTATCAAATCCAGACACGCCACATTGTGTCCTTAATCATGTCACACACATCAGCCATAGTACTTTCTATCATCAGTTAAAATCAGACACCCAAGAAGACTTCCACATTCATAGTTATTTCAAACAACAAGAAGCACACATTCATTGGTATTTCAAACAACAAGATGCGCACATTCACAGTTATAAACTACACATCACAACCATTTCACGTTATGGGTTAGTTCGTCCCATATAGGACTATTAGTGATCATCTATGCCTTATACAGCCCTTAAGGCCAGATGCCAATTGGGACCTTCTCAGTTCCAATTAACTTTGTTTGTGTCCCTTCAGTCGTAACCACGACATCTGGTCGACTTCATTGAGATACCATTTGGAATCAGGAAATACCAATTGGGCTCAACTCATACCATAAGCGACACTCACATGAAAGGAGAGAAAGGGATGAGACAGCTTCCTAGAATGCTTCATAGCTTCCTGAAGATTAGATGTGGACATCAACACACCAATCCATAAGAGTCTAGTCCATATTTTATTCTTGTACTGGGAGACTGATAACCTGGACTCTACTACCAATTTGGCACGACCCAACCCACCGGGCCGTGCGGGCACCTACTTTAACACCTAAGTATAAGTGGGTTTCATAAATAAGAACTTTTAAACAATTTTGGTTAAGACTTGTAAAGTAATTAACACCCCCAAGGATCTAGTCTAAACAGGTACAAGAGCTACTAAGAGTAAAAACTGGACATAATAAGTAAAAGACACAGCTCCCACCATGCGGAATGAAAAGTAGAAGCTGCTAGAGAATTCTTCATCTTCACCTAAGGAAACATCACAGACCTGCATCTAGACTATGCCAAAAAGACATAGCAAGAGTAGTATCAGTACAAACCACACGTATTGGTAGGCATCATCGGTCAACCCGACGCCCACTACATAACATAAGGAAACAACTAGTAAGATCATGAATTAAAACCACTCACTTCTCCACCTTCCTTCGCTTAAGTTACCGACGAATCACACTAGCACTCTAACTACTAACCCCTTTTCGGTCAACCTATTCACTAGGTTCTTGATCATAGCCTAACCATTCTTACACATAGAAAATCCCCAAGTACAACTACCAGCCTTCCAACTAACCGATCACATCAACCCTTACTTCCTCTACATATAACCCAGCTATGGCCACATGGTACATTACATCACGCTTCTTGACCCTTAAACACAATCCCTTTCTCCAAGGTGAAATCCCCCTAAGCTCTTACAACATGTACACTACCCCCACTCCTTGCCATTACAACCCACGACTCCCTCACTTAGACATTAATAATTCTTGAGATGCTGACTCCCCACCTCCGTTTCACCTTTCATCAATGTAATTACCAAGTCTACTCAACCTAGAAGAACAATCAAGCATAAGTCCTCATAACCATAACAGAACTCCGAGAAATACAACATTAATATCATTGCGAATCATGATCAAATTCACATTATCCACGTACACAATTTTGGCAAGTCATTGGTCCTCTCACGGAACCCAAATCCAAACTGTTAGCATACTAGAATGTAGTACCCGATCCAATGATTATGCCAGAATGTGGAAACCAATCCCATAATTATCCCAGAATGTGGCAATCGATCCAAGTTAGTTGTGCTGGAACATGTCAATCGATCCATTCAACACACCACAATCACAACGTATATCATCACAATTATACAATAAGAGGTGATTCATAACATATAGTTCTTTGTTCATACTTATTTACATTAGGTGTGATCAACAGGCTTCGTTCACATACATGCACGATTTACAATTACGCAAGAACAATTATGCCACCATCAATTACATAAACACAACCATCACCACCAAACTACTTAACCATGTATATCATGTAAGCATTAATTCAACCATACCTAACCCTAGATGATCATCTAAGGCTTCTTCCTAGGATTCAACCATAATTCGTTCGGTGCATGAGGGCCTACTTATAATCCTACCGTTGAATTACATATATTACGCGGTGAACACAGATTTATAACTTCTACATTCATAAATACCTAGCCTACCTGGGCGCCAAGCAGTTGCACGGAATTTTGGGTTTTGATTCTTGTTTTCGGGATTCGTGACAGTGATCTTGGCCGGAAATCTGCAATCCGTCGACATCCTTTCACTAAAAATCTCTCTCTCTCCATCTTTCCCAAGCTTGGAGCAGCTTTTTGAGGGTTTCTAGGGTGTTTTACGACTAAATTAGGTATTTTAGGAAGAAGGAGAAAATAGGATTTCACGTTGTTTGCATTCTATCTCGCCTATCCCACTCTGGCGCCAACTTACCCCGCCCTGGTGCTGGTACCTTAGCAGCAATTGGCCCGCTCTGGTGGGAAAATGGCTTAGAATTTTCCCAAATTTTTGTTTCTCCTAAATAACGACAGTTTGGGTCGTTACAAGGTACTACTTCAGATCAGATTAATGTTGAAGAAAAGGGTCCAGATATAGGGTATGATGAGACAAATATTGGTATTAGGAATAGCTTAGTTGGTAAGCTAGGAGGTGATGAAACTTATTATCTAAGTGATAAAGCTCCCAACTTTGAAATAGATGATTAAATAGGTTGGGGAGATGGTGAAGAGGTTGACCAAGTAGTGCACAAACCTGTTAAAGGAAGAAAACCCCTAATAGAGTTGTGTTTGATGAAACTTCTGAAAAGGTTGTTTGGGAATTAGGATTGGTTTTTGGAAGTGCTGATGAATTTAGGGTGGCAGTGATAAGATATTCAGTCCAAGAACATATTCAAATTGAAAAATATGTGAATGAGCCTGGCATAGTTAGAGTGAGATGTTGCAAACAAACTTGTCCTTGGTTGTTGTGTGCAAGTAAGGATAAAACTACTGGAGATTTCATAGTTAAAAGATACAACCCTATCCATAAATGTTTGACATCAACTCATAACTATCTTTGCAACTCAAAGTTTCTGGCCAGCAAATACAAAGATAGAATAACTCAACAGCCAAACATCAGCATTGTGTTGTTGCAGGACATTATTAGAAAGGAGTTGGATATCAATGTTGGTAGGACAATAGTGAGAAGAGCTAGGACTAAAGTGTTACAAGAGATCACGAGTGATCACATTGTGGAGTATGATAAGATTTTTGATAATAAATATGAGATTTTAAGGAGTAATCCAGGTAGTACTTGTGTAGTGAAGGTTGGAGAAGAAGATGAAACTGGGCAGGAGATTTTGAAGGATTTTATGTTTGCTTCAATGCTTTAAAGAAAGCATTTTTTTAAAGGTGCTAGGAGGTTGATTGGTTTTGATGGGTGTTTTCTCAAAGGTGTGTGTAAAGGCCAGTTGTTAGTGGCAGTTTGTAGAGATGGAAACAACCAAATGATGGCTATTGCTTAGGTAGTTGTTGAGGTTGAGAATCAGTTTACCTGGACATGGTTTCTTGAACTAGTAAAGAATGATCTTGATCTTGGAGAAGGGCATCAATTATCTATCATTACTGATATGCAAAAGGTAAGACCTTTATTCTCTTACTGTTTTATTGTTTTTTAGTTTTGCATTTTAATTATTATTTTTCTATTATGTTGCTTTGTTAGGGACTAGAAATTGCTGTTCAAAATGTATTTCCACTGGTTGAACACAGAAAATGTGCAAGACATGTTCTTGCAAATTGGTGTAAAAACTGGAAAGAAATTGAAAGAAAAAGAGTATTTTGGAGGATTGCTAAATACACATTTGAAGCTGAGTTGAAGGATAATATATAGGCAATGAAGAAATTAGGAAAAGAATGTTTGGATGATCTTTTATGGTACAACTTGGACACATGGTCCAAGAAGTATTTTCAAGAGTATAGCAAATGTGATGCTTTGGACAACAATATGGCAGAAAGCTTTAATGCTTGGATACTGCCGGCAAGGTATAAAACAATCATCACAATGCTTGAGGAGATAAGGGTGAAGATGATGAAAAGAATTGCTGATTTGAGAGAGTTCTCAAACACTTGGATCACTGATATATCTCCTATGTCTTTGAAGATTTTGCAAGAAAATATTGAAAAGTCTATGCAATGTAACTTGACTTGGTATGGAGAAAGAGGTTTTGAGATTAAACACCATAGATTTACACATACTATGGACATTGTTAGTAAGGCTGCGCAACGGACCGGAATGGAACCATCGGACCGGAACAAACCGGTATCGGACCGGAACGGGACGGTTTGACCGGTACCGGGATGAACCGGACCGAAATTATCGGGACGGATACTCGGTTCCGTCCCATCCCACTATATATCGAGATGGAACCGGAACAGACCGGAATGGAACGGAATGGGATAAATGGGACGACACATCTAGCTATTTCAAAAAATGATAAAAAAAAATTTAGTTATTTTGATTTTTTGAATTACGAAAATATGAATGTTTTATTTTTTTTATTTTTCTAAGTTTAAACTTTAAATTAATAGTTTTGAAATTTATAATGTAATTTTACTTAAGTTTATTTTAAAGATATATTTTTTTAATTTTTACCTATTAAGTTTACAAGTTAAGTTTAATAAAGTTTTTTTAAAAAGTTTTTTAGCTTAGTTTTCAAATTTCAAGATTTGAATCTTTTGAAGTTTATAAGTTATTACTTATTAATATGTTATAACTTATAAGTTATATATATAACTTGTAATTTAAATAACTTAAGTTTGTAATTTTAAAAAAATAAATAAAAATAAGGATAAAACAATGACACAAATGACAAATTTAAAAAATATCAATCCAATTTATTTAAAGTTGTATTACAAATTACAATTACAATTTACAACTATTAGTAGAGTGCATACTTTACGCAGCCACCTCTAGGAAGGGTTCTGTTTCAACTAAGCCTCAAATGTAATACTAATAGTTGTATAGTCCCGTAAAGCCTTTCTCTAACTCAACTATAGATTGACCGTAATCAACTACTGGTCTTGGTAAAGCTCGTTGACGATCTTGAAGTTCCATGCCATCGTCACTACCACATCCATTGGCTGAATCTATGAAAAGTTCATATTAACTATCTAACTTTGGAAGTCCTTGATTTCTACGCTCAGCATTTATCCAATCTCTAAAAAGCACCGATATCTCCAAACTATCTTCTGCTAACGAATATCTGTGGTCTCCAATTTGAAATCTTGCCGCGCTAAAAGCTGCCTCTGAAGCTACTGATGATCCTTGAATTGCAAGCACATCCTTCACCATCCTACTAAGTTTTGGAAATTGAGTTCCACGAGCCCTTCACCAGTTCAGTAGTTGTGGTATACCTTCCTGTTTGTAATATTATATGAACCCTGTTCAAGATATTTAACAAATTCACATTTATTAAAAGAGTCAAGACCAAGTTTATGTTTCACTCTACCATGGGCACCTACTCGAGGCATAGACATTTGAGGATTTTCAACATTATCTAAGGAACAATATTTATCATACATTTCTTTAGCAAGTAATTTTATATTATTTTGACATGTTACCAAATCAGGTTGTTCTTCTGGTTTAGTATCTAAATTTTGATAAATGCATTCAACTAAAGATTTTGCACCATATTCTTTATATTCAGGATTGAAAAGAATTGCAGTTAAATAAATTTGAGGGATAGGAAAAAAATATTTCTTAAATTTTGTAATCATAACTTCAATAGCACTAGTAAATAATTCATTTGTTTTATATTCAGAAAAGAGAGATGAAATCTCACGTATATGTATTAAAATTTCGGAAATAGTGGGATAATACATTCCAGAAAAAATTTCAGTAGCATCATAAAATGATTTAAAAAATATTCTAAGTTCATTTACTTCATCCCATTAACTATCATTAAGTTTTAATTTAGGATAAGCATTATGACTATTAAATTGCATAGTAATAGTTTCTCTATATGTATAAGCAACTTCAAGCATATCATAAAAGGAATTCCATCTAGTTTTTACATGTTTCGGAACTTTTCTAAACAAAAGTTTACATGCATTACAAAGCTCTTTAAATTGATTAATTCTACTACTACTATGCATACAAAAAATATAAAAACAAGCATTATCAACTTATCACAACTATTTTCAAATAATTTCACACCGTCACTAACAACCAAATTTAATACATGCTTAGCACATCTAACATGAAAAGCATATATACTAATAGGACAAATTCTAGGTTCTAGCATATTAATAGCATTTAAATTAGCAAAAGCATTATCTAAAGTAATACTTATGACTTTATCACAAAGACCGAAAAAATCTAAAATTTCCAACAAAGTAGTAGCAATATACATTCCAGTTTTTTTCTGTTGACAAATTTTATAACCGATAATTCTTTTTTGTAAATTTCAATTATAATCAATCCAATGCGCAGTAACAGTTAAATAATCAAAACCATTAGGACTACGACCCATATCAGTGGTAATAGCAACTCTACAATCCATTATATCAAAATAGGCACGCAAAAATTGACAATGTTTTTCTTGAAATTCAAGAATATCTCTTTTTACCATGCTTCTTGATAAACCTTTAAAACTAGGATTATATGTATCACGAATATATGCAATAAAACCCGGATGTTCTCCAAAACTAAAAGGTAAAACACAACAACAATCATTTTTGCAAAATTTTCATGATCATGATATTTATTATAGGTTCGATGTGTAAGAGGACCACTTGGGTTCGAAGTATATAAGTCACCTTGAACCATATTTGACCCTCTAGCCGATGCTCCAATGCTAGAATCTTCACAAACACTAAGAGAAGATAAATATGCAGACCACTATTTACTATGTTTTTGCATCAAATGCTTTTTTAATCCCCCCGTTGAACCTCCACTCCTACCAAATTTATATTTAAAATGTTGTTTACAAAGATTACATATACTAAAAGTTTTTTCTTCATTCAAATAACAAAATTTCCACACATTTGATTTTAAAGTACGTTGTACCTTGGTCTTACCTCTAGTTGGAACAATAGGGGGACAACTAGTTCCAACCGGAGGATTGTCCTCCTGAGGTGGAACTTCAGTATTATTTAGGTCGGGACTAGTCGGTGTATCATCTAAATGTTTTTCATCATTTTCTACTTCTTCATTTTCTTGATAATTACCATAATGTCTTTCATAAATCTCTTCGGAAATTATAGGAGTATCCAAATTAATTTTTATAGGACCGGGACGAGAAAAACTAGTTTCATTCACATGAGTAAATTCATCAGTATTCATTCTAACAAGAGGAAATTTAGATTTAGAAGAACTAGAACCGTTATTATTTTTTGTAAACATATTTTTTACTCCGTGTACAATACCTTTTTAACCTCCACTTTTTTTAGAAGACTCCATGATATAAAATTATAAATTATAAAATACGAAATTTAACAAGAACAACTTACAAATAATAAATACAAAAAATAAATATAAGATTAGAGAGTGGAACAAAGTTACCAAACGTTTGTGTAAAGAACAAATGATTATAACCGAAAATTGAAAAATTGATGTCGAAACTTGAAGTTTGAAGAAGATTGCTACTCCAAAATTCACCAAATGATTATTGAAATCTTCACAATTACAAAATAATATGATAGAAATTTGGAACTTGAATATTGAAAGTCTGAAACTTTGAGAAAGATTGAGAATTGAGAGAAATTGATGATTGTTAATTGTTAAATACTGTAAATACGTAAATTGTAATTAAAAATATAAAGAGAGGGAGTATATATAGTTTTTAGAAATTGTGATTATGTGTTGGAATTGGAAAATATAGTCGTTAGAATGGATCAATGGAATATGGAAAATATTTCCGTTGGGGTCAGCACAAGATCAAAGATTGGCCGACTGGGACCGGAGACAGTCGGCGGGGTGGGGCAGGGGCAGCAGGCTTTTCAGAAAAGCTATTGCCTCGGGCATTGGGAAAGCCGAAAGCCTATATTTTTTATTTTTTATATATAAATTATAATATAATATATAAATTAATTAATAAAAATTAATTAACCGGAACAGAATTGAACCGGAACGGAACCAAAATAAATTGGGATAAACTGGTACCGGTACACCGATATCAAATCGTGACACTATTCCATCCCGAAGACTACCAGACCGGAACGAACTGGAACGGTACTGGACCGGTACCGGTATAACCCGGTCCGGTGCCCAGCCTTAATTGTTAGTAGGAGTTTTAGTTGTAGATCCTGGCAGCTCATATTCCTTGTCCTCATGGTGTTGTTGCCCTTCATTACAAGGAGTTGGAACCAATCAATTATGTGGCTAGTTGTCATAGCAAGGAAACCTACATCAGCATATATGCCCATTTTATTCAGCCAATGAATAACATGAAAATGTGGCCAACATCAAATAATCCGATTGTAAAGCCACCAAAGATCAAGAAGATGCCTGAAAGACCAAGTAAAGTTAGAAGAAAGGAAGCAAATGAAAGCAGAAAAACTGGAAAGCTTAGCAAAAGAGGTGCTGTTATCACTTGTAGCAAATGTGGTACACAAAGACACAATAAAAGAGGATGTCCTACAAGAAACCAAGCTGGTCCAAGTCAATCAACTGAACCATCTTCTCAGGCAAGAGGTACAGGTCCAATCAGTCAACTGAACCGTCTTCTCAGACACATGTACTTTTATTTGTTACTTTCAAATGTAAGTTATATATACATGTATATATATTGATATATCAATATACATGCTACTAAAAGAGAAGTAGGAGGCAGAGCAAGGGCTAGTAGTTCAACTCAATCACCTAGAGATTCTTCACAGGCCACCACAAATAATGAAAGTGGTAGAGGAAGAGGCACGTGAAGAGCTATAGGTGTTCCAACTGCTACAAACACAGAGGTAATATATCTAATTATTCTATCATTTATATCATTTATAGACAATATAAATATGCTTTAATATTTTGGTTTCAAAGTACAGAATGTAAATGGTAGATGAAGAGGTAGAGATAGAGGAGCAGGAACAAGTAGAGAAAGAGGAATGCCTCAAGAAAGAAATGTGAATGAAGAACTAGATAGAGGAAGAGGAATGACCCAACATAGTCAAAGTAGTTCTGAAGCACCATGCAATGGAAAATGCCTAGAAAGAGGGAAGAGACCAGTAGAACACGAGGACACTAGTGGAGGACAAACAAGACCTTTTGAAAGGCCAAGAATGGTAGGTGTTGGCATATACCAAGTTGAAGATGGATATATTACTCTCAATGTAAGTTTACAATTGTCAATGCAAGCCTAAATGTCTTTTTATTTGAATGTGTATTTATTTGACTAAGCAGCCTGGATTGCCAAGTAAAAGAGTCATCAATACTGGTACAAGAGTGACAAAGAGGGCTGATGTTGTTACTGGTGATATTGGCTACACACCAATACATGGATTCAAATGGAAGGGGAAGACAACTATTACCAGTAGCAACCTAGAAAGAATGAGGGCTGAAAAGGTTATCCAAACTTGGTCTGCAGCTGCTAATAGCCAAAGCCAAGCAAGTTCAAGTAGGAAGACTCATTTGCCATGGAAGTAGGGCATTTTGATGTTGTCTTGTTCATTTTGACAAACAAAATTTAATTATGTATATTTTGGTGCTGTTTTTGGTTGGATTCAAACTCAATTTTACGTGTAACTCTAACAAAACTTGAACGATTATGTTGCAATGAAGTCCTCTTTTGATCAGTTTTTTTGTTGCCTTTTTATTTGTAGTTGAACATATTTTTGAAGTTTCTCAAATGGTTACCACAATAATATAGACAAGAGAACCAAATACATTAACAACTTGTTCAAATCATAACTATTTCGATAACAAAGACCAATAAAAACTTGAGCATCAAACAACTTCTATCCTTCAAGTTACACACACCTACAACTAGCAAATAAAAGCAGAAAAACTAGAAAGCTTAGCAAAAGAGGTGCTGTTATGACTTGTAGCAAATGTGGTACACAAGGACACAATAAAAGAAGATGTCCTACAAGAAACCAAGCTGGTCCAAGTCAATCAATTGAGCCATCTTCTCAGGCAAGAGGTACTGGTCCAAGTCAGTCAGCTGAACCATCTTCTCAGGCAAGAGGTACTGGTCCAAGTCGGTCAGCTGAACCATCTTCTCAGACACATGTACTTTTATTTGTTACTTTCAAATGTAAGTTATATGTACATGTATGTATATTGATATATCAATAGACATGCTACTAAAAGAGAAGTAGGCGGCAAAGCAAGGGCTAGTAGTTCAACTCAATCACCTAGAGATTCTTCACAGGCCACCACAAATAATGAAACTGGTAGAGGAAGAGGCACGTGAAGAGCTATAGGTGCTCCATCTACTATAAACACAGAGGTAATATATCTAATTATTCTATCATTTATATCATTTATAGACAATATAGATATGCTTTAATATTTTGGTTTCAAAGTACAGACTGTAAATGGTAGAGGGAGAGGTAGAGGTAGAGGTAGAGGAGCAGGAACAAGTACAGAAAGAGGAATGCCTCAAGAAAGAAATGTGAATGAAGGACTAGGTAGAGGAAGAGGAATGGCTCAACATAGTCAAAGTAGTTCTGAAGCACCATGCAATGGAAGATGCCTAGAAAGAGGGAAGAGACCAGTAGAACACGAGGACACCAGTGGAGGACAAACAAGACCTTTTAAAAGGCCAAGAATGGTAGGTGTTGGCATATACTAAGCTGAAGATGGATTTACAACTCTCAATGTAAGTTCACAATTGTCAATGCAAGCCTAAATGTCTTTTGATTTGAATATGTATTTATTTGACTAAGCAGCCTGTATTGCCAAGTAAAAGAGTCATCAATACTGGTACAAGAGTGACAAAGAGGGCTGATGTTGTTACTGGTGATATTGGCTACACACCAGTATGTGGATTCAAATGGAAGGGGAAGACAACTATTACTAGTAGCAACCTAGAAAGAATGAGGGCTGAAAAGGTTATCCAAACTAGGTCTGCAGCTGCAACAGCTGCTAATAGCCAAAGCCAAACATGTTCAAGTAGGAAGACGCATGTGCCATGGAAGTAGGGCATTTTGATGTTGTTTTGTTCATTTTGACAAACAAAATTTAATTATGTATATTTTGGTGCTGTTTTTGGTTGGATTTAAACTCAATTTTACGTGTAACCCTAACAAAACTTGAATGATTATGTTGCAATGAAGTCCTCTTTTTGATCAGTTTTTTTGTTGCCTTTTTATTTGTAGTTGAACATATTTTTGAAGTTTCTCAAATGGTTACCACAATAATATAGACATGAGAACCAAATACATTAACAACTTGTTCAAATCATAACTATTTCGACAACAAAGACCAACAAAAACTTGAGCATTCAACAACTTCTATCCTTCAAGTTACACACACCTACAACTAGCAAGATCAAGACAATTAGCTTCTAGTTACACACACCTACGACTTCAAAAACCTGAAAGTAACTAAAGATGTCTATGGCAATTTTGGTTGCACACACCTACAACTTCCATCCTTCACATTCTTGGTAAGACTTAAAAATAGAAAACACACAATAATGGTCAAGACAATTACCTTCAAGTTAGAACATTTGCTCTTCTTTTTCTCCTTCATCACGACTTGATTACTTTCAACACGACTTTCATAACATGCTAATGCTTTCTTCCAACTCCTTAATTCTCTTTGCAAATCTCGAAATAACGTACTTTATTGGATCGTATATCAGCATCTTCACGATCCCTCCATCTAAAGAAGTTGCATGCATCCTCCTAAAATACGCAAAAAACAAATTAAAGAAAAATACATAAACAAAAGATTTCCGGAAAAGAATTAGGAAATATACACGACAACGTGGACAAGACCAAAATCTTCGAGCTGGATTATGCTCCTCCCATGAAGTTTGCATTGATAGTAAGTCACCATGTTTGCATCGCAATTTCACTTGCAACATCGGATCATTCTCATCATTACAAATACGATTCAGCATTGCATTTGACATTTTCAGTCAAAACATAATCACATAATTAAGACGAAATTAAACCATAATAAACTTCAAATTAACGCTTTCTATTGGAAATTAAAAGAGAAAATGAATTCCTACCTTATTTTCTTGGGGAAGATGATGAATTCGTCGAACAGAAAGCACCAACGTTGATCTTGCTATGGAAAAAACCATGAAATCGAAAAATTAGGGCTCCAATGGCTATTTTGGGTTTAAATTTGGGGAAGATGATATAAAGTTATTAAATAATTAATAATAAAGAAAGAAAATGACACGTGACACTTTTAAACTGGTCCATGGCAGTGAAAACACTGCATGACACGCCTCATGTGCGTGGTAACAACCCAGACGAGGAAATGGTCAAAATGGCCCATTTACAAAGATATGAAAAACTTCTATAGGGTGATAGAACACTGCTAAAGTTAAAGTATCTTTATGCAAATACGGAACAACTTTGATGGTCACTTTATGTCTTTTCTCTTAAAAAATTGATATTTGGAATCTACTTTTAATTACCAATTACTAAATTACCAAACCCAAAATTTGAGAAATCTAAACCGAATACCGAATGCCACTGCTCTTAATGATTCAAGTCTTTTTATATATTTCTCATGTAAAATTTTAAAATCAAGCTTTAAAGAAGTTTAAATTGCCGAACATAGAATCTAAGTTTCTTTTTCTTTCTCTATTCCCCTTTTTCCAGATCCATTTAAGAAGGCCGAATGGTCTTTTTTTATAACAAATAATCGGTGGGTTATTTTAGATAAGTAATTTTGACTCAACAGATATATTGTCTAATTTTTCCATCTATTATAAATTGATTTCAATTTTTTTGTTTGTTAGTTAACACTAAATTAAATTTCTTTGCATAATAGTACTACACGTTTTTTCACATATTTATGTTGATTGCAGTACACGAAAAGAAAATTTATGGAACTAAATATATATGGTAACAATCTTTGTGTTTTTTCAAGCATTTTCTTTCTTTTGTAACGTATGCTATCGATCAATTTTTTTGGTACGTCTATGGATGAATTTTAATATATAAATAAAATCCTTCCGTTTTAAGAAGAATAAAAACACCCATAAAACCCTAATCGAGTAGTGAACAAGGTGGAATCATATTTTACACGACACTAAGTGATTATATAATTACCTTTAAAATGCATACCACTAAACTATGATCGAATAATAATGTTTTTATAAAAATTGAGTATGATTACTTCCCTTTCTAATTTTTTTTATGTTTAATATTACGAGATTAAAAAGCATTTTGATACAAAATATGTATTGAGTCAAAATTTCTTGTTTTAAATAAGACAATTATCAATTCTTACGATAAAAAATTCTCATATATTCGATATTTTTTCAATTGCAAGCAAAATGTAATTCACTCCTTTCCTTTTTCCCTAATATCTTTCCTCTTCCAGTCGTTAAAGAAGATGAACATTGTAATGTGTAAAATTATATAAATAATGTAAATGAATATATATTCACTGATTATATATTACATATACACAATTTACAATGTCGATATTTTACATATTGATACAACTTTTTTTTTTGTCACATATACAGTTACATAAACACCCCTTTGATCTATATGACATTCAAGGAAGGTAAAAGCTCAGTGTTTCCAAACTATTTAAGTAATAAGACAAAATCAAATATAAGGTAAATTCGCATGTCCCTGATATCAGTAGCGTAGCCATATACAGTGAATGGGGTTACTTTGTTAAAATATATATGTAACACCTTTAAAATAAGAAACTGGTATGATTTTTATATAGATGAACTTTCATAATATCGTAAAACACAAAAAATTAAGAAACAGCGAAGTAAATATAAAATACATTCATATTAGTAGAACAACTCCCATCTAACATAGCAATATTACATAAGGTATTATTATAGGCGTCGATAGAGTAATTTCTAGATCGACATGCATTATTCATGCATAAACTATGAATTAACCATATTAATAACTTAAAAGCATGCACTTATAGATAACAAAATTAAAGGCCGTGTGCATCAAAGGCGGATCTACATTCACATTAGTGAGTTCACGTGCTTAATAATAACGTTTGCTCAACGTCTGTATATGAATTTGCTGTTGCAAGTACCTTTAGTCATATTTTCCAGAGATTTTAATGTGGTAACCATTTGGAAATTGTAAACCTGGAGTTCGTACTATATCTCCTCCTTTGATTAGCTCACACCTAATGATAATGAAGATTTTTAAATTAAAGACGTGTATATAATGACCGTATCATGCCTCTCCATATCGGGCATATTTTTATATAAATTCTTTTCAAATTCCTTTAATCAATGTATATATTTGTGTCACTTACTTGTACTTGGTCACAAAGCAATGGAGAAAGACAGCCATTTGCACCTTAGCAAAGTCTGCTCCAATACAAAATCTCATGCCACCTCCAAATGCCATAAAATTCCTAGATGCTCCATTTAGCTCTATTCCCTGATAGCAATTTCAACATTTCATTATAATTTCTATGAAAAAACACTAAGAAGATTTTTTACAATCTCTTTTGTTATAGCATCGCGAGATAGAGCGAAGAGTTCACATGGAGAAGAGGTCGAGGTTTGTTGATAAGTGGAAGTGTAGTGAAAGTCGATCCTAGATAAATTCAAAGCTGTTTAAGTTTACTTCCAATCTGGATATAATAGTCAAGTTCAATCATTGATAACTTTACTTTTTGGTTGGAAAGTGCCTAGTGTAATGTCTCATTTCTTGTGAATTTGGTTTTAATTGTAAAATGACTATTTTACCCTTCCTCTTAGCTTTTCATGCTTAGTTTGGGTTGCGGAAATGGTTGGTGTGGTCCCGGATGTGATCGGGTGTGTTTTTGGTGATTTTGTCGCTTTTGAGTTGAGAATTTTTTATATGGTTGACTTTGGTCAACATTATGAGTTCCAAGCATCGTATGGGATTTCATCAGTTTTATTGGGTCCGGAACGTCAACTTTGGTCTAGTAAGGTGAGCGGTTAGATTCCCGAGACCTTAGGTTGTGATTTGGATATTTAGGTAAAAAGTTGAATTTTTGGCCTAAATGTGTTCTGAGGGGTATTTCAGTCATATCCATCTTTTATTTTAAATCCGATGACTCCATTGGTTCCAAAACATGTTTTATGATTAATTCGCACTTTGTTTCGTCTTAATAGGATTCCGAATGAGTTTCGAGGGTCAAAAAGATGTTTTTAAGGTTGTAGGTGTATACTTTTAGTGGCAAACATATGGACTTTTAGCGACAACAAATGGGCTTTAGTGACGAAATCACTGAATTAAATATTTATTCGAGTCCATTTGGTATTTTTGACATTTTAGGAGCTAGAAAAGTCGGTTTGAGGTAATTTTTGATACGTTTTTCTTTCATAATCATTGGGTACATATTTCTAACCTTATTTTACTCTTTTCTCAAGAATATCCCTTTCATATTTGATGATTTCTATCAATTAAGTTGAGATTTTAAACCCTAAAGTAGAGAAATCGAACATTGTTGATTTGGAGGTCTATTTGGAATGAGTTTTCATTGATTTTCGAGATTTAAGGTCCTTGCATTGTGGATAAACTGATTTTGACAAAGTTTTTCCAAAATTTCTCATTTTTGACTGCATTTCAAATGTGGGCTTTGGGGTTTTTCTCCCAAAGTTGGATAAGTAGTAAATTCTTGATTTAGAGCTCGATTCTTACTTGTTTTTAATGAGTTTTTCAACCACGAATTCCTCTTGGCTGGTAGAACTTGATTTTCAACTAAGAATCTGATTTTACCCTTTTGATTTTCGAAGTGATTTTTGAACTATTTTACCCCGATTTCAAATCCTATCAATATGGGTATCATTGGACTCCTTTTGATGAACTCTTTCCATTTTTAATAGTTTAGGATCGTTTTGGTTAGCGTGTGGTTGTGGATTAACTCCAATAGAGTTGTTTGGGTGAAGTTTCGGCCTTGAGATAGGTTTGGCTATCCTTCTCCTAGACTGGGATTGGGTAATTGATCGTTCTTATGTCTTAGGCTATGTGATGGGATCGTAGCATAATTTTGGGTTGTGAATTATATTGTGTTTCCCGTGCTGGGGCTTGATTGTATTGTGTTGCCCGTGTGAGGGCTTATATGTGTTGTTTAGCCTGTGTTGAGGCCTTAATTGTTGTTTTATTTGCTTTGAGCGTATATGATTCATGAGTTGCATGTAAGAGAGGCTTGTAGGGTTATTTGACTTGTAATGCTCGAGTGAGGGGCTGCGTTGAAAACTTTATAATATTTTGTGTTAACGAAATATTTTCTAAATGGAATTCACTTATTTCTAATTTTTCCCACTATTTTTCATATGAGGGTGTATATCATGATTCAGCTTGATACATGTTGAGTTGATTATTGCTTCCATGTTATATATGTGTTGTGATGCATCCATCCTCATTCATTATATCATGTTCTTTGGAAATTGAGAAAAATGTGGAGATTCCTTTTGAGAAAGAAAATGAGACACTTTTTTTTATATCATTGACCACACTGAGGTGACAAGTTGATGAGATATTAAGATTGTGATTTGGTATATGGACTGTGAGTCCCCTATGTGTCCCTGTTTGGGAGACTTAGCTTGACATGGTGTATACGACAGGTTGTGCGACAACTTTGATTCCACCTACCACCACATCATTACATCATCTCACTGCATTGCATCAATCATTTGAATTTCTTGACTTGTCTGTGATAGCAGAACTGTTGTGACCTTATGTGTTTACTTTATTCACGTCGTTCATTATAAATTGGCGGCACCGATGTCGGAATGAGACTTTTATGTATGCAGGTGGAAGCGTTCACCAGGATATTTCATAAGTTGATTAAGTCCTTTTGCTCAGTCGGTCAAGCCTACTGAGTACTTTTGGATTGTACTCACCCCTACTTTTGTATCATTTTGATGCAGATTCTAGTTAGGGTACTCCCCGCGGTAGAAGATCATGTCTAGCCTTGGAGTTCTTTTGGGAGTGATAGTGAGATCCTGTTCCCGGATCACCATTAGTTTCATCCTTTATTTTTAGTCTTTGTTTCTTTTTGGATACTTGTGATGTGTTTCATACTCTAAAGTTGTATTAGATGTTCTTTATACTTGTGCTATCATATTTTAAGATATTCTTTGTTGTTCTTTTCTATCGTTTGTGGCATGATTTCCCTTCGGGAGTCTCATATGTGTGGTATTTTCGACTTACACACCAGTTTGGGAGTTTTCGGGGAATGTGTCATCCTGACCTTGAGTTTTGGGTTTGACACCTAGGTCCTTTTCACTTCTTTTTACCCTCTTCATTAATTTTTTTAACATTTCTAGTATCAATTAAAATTAATTCATTCGAGAATATGACCTGTACTCGGTAAATTTGAGTCTTATATCTTATTCATGAAAACTTTTTCTCTTCGGTCTTGTCTACTATCTAAGTGGTTTCTCTCTTTATAGCGTCTTGGTGTCAGTGAAGGTTTAGCACCTCTTTACTACTTAGCAAAAAAAAAAAATTAATAATTTTATGTGTTTTCTTGAGCGAATGAAATGTGAAGCACAAACGTAGTTAGTTAGTGAACCATAACGGAGCTAAGAATGCAACATTCAGAATTCAACAAGTTATATATACATTTGAGCTATGAAAACAACCTCTTACAGACATGTAGGATAACATTGCGTATAATTAATTCTGGTGGACCAACTGTTTCCCAAATTCCGCACATAACGGGAGCTTAGTAAGCATTTGAACATGTACTTTATGATATTTGGAAAAATAGTATTTGAAATCTAAGTATTTTTTCGAAAATAAAATAAAATTATTTTAAAGTTGAAATTATATTTGAATATATATCTAAGTTGAAAAATATTAAATAATTTAAAGTTTTTCTTCTACTTGAAAAATATTATTTAAAACTTAGAGTGAGAAGTCAAAATAATATATAACCAAATAGATGTTTAATTTTTTTTTTATATCAAATCATAATTTAATTTTCCGACAAAGTACTCACCTCCCATCTCCATGGATTGAATTGAAGTGGATCTTCATATTTGGCAGGATTTAAGTGGACAGCTGGAGGACACACCATTACTGCCCAACCAGCTGGAATGGTGTATCCTGCATCTCACAAAAATTTTATTTTAGAAATTTATCTTATTCCAATGATTCAGTAATGAATTTTTGCACAATCAGTAATGTTCTCTTAATTTCAGTAAATATACATAATTTATAGAAGGATATATATGCACCATCTGTTGGGAAAAATCCAGTAATATAGCACCTTCCCTTAGTTAAATCCTTCATTGTATTAAGATATGTCTCCCTTGATTAAATCTTGATTACATACCTTTGAAGTTGATGTCTTTAAGTGCTTTTCTGAAAATCAAAGGAGCAATATTTGCCAATCTGGCTGTTTCATTGATAAACTATATTTTTTCAATGAAATTAATTAATTTATGATAATTTATTTAGACTTGGAAGGGACAATATTATAATATAGATTAAATACCTGAAATGTGAACTTCATTGATTTATACTCTTTCCATGTAAGTCCATAAGATGGATTTTCCCTTCTTCTAATTATTGCCTCATGTTCCTCCTGAAAAACATTTGAGGAGTGTATGATTGTTATTTAGAGAAATTATTGTAACACTTGATAGCGTTATTACAAAAAGTTCAAATTCTGAATCCAATTTTGTCAAGTAAGTGCATATGTTGTTCAATTGATGAAGAAGATTATGGTTTCACTTACTGTTAATTCTTTCAAAGCCTTTGGGTGTTCATGAAGAAATTTAATAGCCAAAGTTATAGCCAAAGAGGTTGTCTCAAAGCTAGCAAAGAGCAACACAAACATCAAATCCAAAGCTATTGCCTCAGTGAGAATTGTGTCTTTACTTTGAAGTTCTTCTAATACATAATCAAAGAAGTCACTTTGTTCTTTTCTTGGTTGTGATTTCCTTTCCTCTAGCATTCTCTTGAGCATCTTCATTATCTTCTTTCTTCCCTGATGAACACCTTCTAGAGTTAGTTCAATCATGACTTTGTATAAATTTAGTCAAATATCGTTATAACGGTATTATTTTGTCTATATTTTTGGATGTTATAATGAAATATTGCTATAGAGAATATATAATATAAATACTGATAAAGTAAAGAACTTTTATACGATCACTTTATTTTTAACTTTTATAGTAGGTAATTCATTTTATTTTTCAGGTTACTGATTACTTTTTATTAGAGATTATATGTAATTATTATGATATTGTTATTGTATAGAAATTAAACTCAGAAATACCTGTAAACACTTGTGATAGGCAGTTCCAGGAAAGCATAAAGGGAAGGAAATTAATCCCTTTATAAAAGTAGCAAAATTTTCACACACATTCTCTGTAGAGTTCTCAGAATCATAGCTGATAAGTTTCTTTCCAGTTAGATCAAATATCATCTAAAAAAATATAAAATATTTTGCTTTGAATTCAAATATTATTTGCAAACAAGATACAAACTCTTTGAGATATACATATTATGCCGAAAAGATAATAAGCATATTAGTTTCTCTTTTCAATATTATTATTATTATTATTATTATTATTATTATTATTATTATTATTATTATTATTATTATTCTCTTAGAGCCCGTTTGGCTTATCTTAAAAAAAGTAGTTTTTAAAAAGTCAAACTTAAGTAACTTTAAATTTAAAAAAAATGAAAAGTAGGGAAGTATCTACTTATAAATTTTAACTTTTTTAAAAGTTATTTTTAATTTATTTAAAATTATTTTAACTTTGTCAAACACTCTCAAAAGCTAAAAATGACTTAAAAGTAAGTTTGATCAACATTTAAACTAATCCAAACATGCTCTTACTATTTTAGTCTTGTATTTATTATTAGGGTAATGCTAAATGACCAGAAAATTTCGCTAGAATTTGGCAACAAAATTTTAAAAAACTATAATATATTTTTTATTTTAAAATAAACTGATTTTTTTTCCATTTTTTAGTTAAAAGATATTAAAGTTAAAAGGGTAAAAATGTTTAAAAAGGTAAAATAACATAGGTAAAATATCATTCTGGCTGAATTCTGACCAAATTTTCTGGCCAAAAGGATTTTTCCTTATTATTATTTGTTGTTTCTTTCCCTCTGATCTTTTGCTTGGTCACCATATTTTTTTGTTGTTGCTATGATTCTCTTCTCCTCTATTTTTAGTATGACTTCTTAACTAATGTATTACCCTGAAATTTAGACTACTTACCTTGTCCAAGAAGTAACTTTTTTTTGTTACCAAATATAGTTTAATGAATTTCTATTAAAATACATGAAAGTCCAGTGAGCATCTCTGAAATTACCCTAGAATTTAGACTACTTACCTTGGTTGTTGCTTCCTTCATCTCAACACTCTTTTGTCTTGACCATCTCTCCAAGTTATTATTTGTAGTTTTTTCAACCTCAGGCAGCATATTTTTCAAACTTTCAGGGCCAAAAAGATTTAGCACCATGTTTTTCAAGTACTTGTACATAAAACCATGTAATGATCCAACATTTTGCCTTCCAAAAATCTCTTCAAAAGTATGTGGATACCGACTTTGAAACAATTGCCCTTCTTGTTGGAAGATGAAGTAATTAAAATCAGGGTCTGTGGATACTATGATTGGATATCCCACCAAACTAGTTCAAAATATCGGCCCATACCTGGGTAAGAATTTAGATGTTGTGAGTTTTGAGTTGTGAGATAAGTGGGATGTGAAACGTATATTAAGTTATTTTATTTTTAACATATATATATATATAACGTTTGTTTCCGAATTACTAAGTTATGTCGAGCCTATGAACTCATGCTTAGATCAATGTGTTCCAATTAATTATGTGTGTATGTGCATGTAGCATAAGAAAGAAATAAATACTTTAGAAACTTATAGTCTCAAATAAATCATAGACATTTGTGTGACTATAAATCATCTTATTAAGTATAAAATGAGAAATTTAAAGTTAAATTATAAGGAAGTTTGACATTCTTTTTGAAAAAAAAAAAAAAAAAGGTATGGTAAAAACATTGTGAAGCCGCAATTAGATCCATTTGTTCTAATCAGGCATAATACATAAACATAACCCTTAACTTGGTCTTAGCTGGCAACTATGACCTTTAACTTTGAGTGTGCACAAATAGACACTTAAACTTATATAACATTGAACAAATTAGACACATTCGTCCCACATGAAAATTTTGTGTCCTACGTGGCGCCCTACATGTATTATGTTAGGTAGGACATGTGCGTCTACTTGTTCAATTTTATACAAATTTAAATGCTTACTTGTGCACACTCAAAGTTGGAGGGCATAGTTATCCGTTGAAGCCAAGTTAAGGGTCATGTTTATGTAGTATGCCTTCTAATTATGTGATGGGACTGAGCATGCACTTTTGAAATTTGTTGTCTAAAATAAGCCATAAATATTTGTGTGTCTACAAATCATCTCATCAAGTGTAGAATGAGACGTTCAACATTAAATTGTTTCTGTATCTAAAAAAATAAAGGCATAATACATAAATATGTCTTTTAACTTGGCAATCGTTGGCATCAATACCCTTCAACTTTGGATGTGCACAAGTAAGCACTTAAACTTATATAAAATTAAACAAGTAGACACACATGTCCTACGTGACATAGTATGCGTAGGACACCACTTATGATGCCTGATAGGACATTAATGACACCATTTATGATGCCTCATAGGAAGTGAATTACCACATAGGAAGACAAGTAGGACGTGTATGTCTACTAGTTCAATTCTATACAAGTCTAAGTGACATAGATGGTAGATGAAGCTAAGTTAAAGATCATGTTTATATATTATGCCAAAAATAAAGTATGTCATTCTATTAAACAAATTAAAAAGAAAAATATGACACATAAATTGATCAGATAAAGAGAGTATATAGAGATCAATCCCGAATCAGTGAAGCTCCCATCCTTTTTACTCCTTGATGATTCGAACTCACAATCTTAGGATTTGAGGTGGACGTTGATTGTCTTATGAGCACGTCTCTCTTGTCATCCAACATCTCTATAATGACGACATTTGTTGGAATATTTTTGACCGCTATAACAAAATGTTATTATAAAGCACATAATGATAATATTAACTTTTAATTAGTTATTTTACCTTTGCATCCTCTCCTTCACAAAGGGAGAAATATCAAATGATGTATTTGGTGCAAAGAATTGAATAGTCTCACCAAGTAATGGCCAACCCACCCATTGAACCTGGTGGGAGTTTTCCATTGCTTTTAGGGTTCCTCCAATAATGTATAATGGCTATAACAAGTAAAGATCCAATAATATAAATACCAAGTGACAACATTTCTTGATAATATATTGTGTGTAAATTAAACATATGAAAATGTGGTGGTTTATATAATTAGAAGAAATGGGAAACTATAAATCGGCAGTGGAATAATGTAGTCCAGATCCAAAATAATATATTTTATCCTCTGTTAAATGTTTGGTGTATTATTTGTACCTTTGTTAGTGGGGTTGTTCTTGATTATGATCAAAAAATCAAATTGAGACGTTTTTTGAAAAGTTAACGTCATAATTCTCTATTATATGAGTATATATGTAAGGTGAAGTCGACCAAAGTATAATTACCTATTTACCGCACTATAAAATGTCAAAATCGATATTTAAAACATCAAATCATACTAAATTTTTTTGATAAATAATAAAATTACTATTTTTTAAAATAAAAAATTAAAATTAATGAACTAAAATTTTCATTCCGTAAAATTCCCACCCCTAGTGTTGGCTATTGCCGCCTAATTTAGTAAGTTCAAAAGTAAACTCATTTTATTAATTATTGTTGACTTTGTTACCATTCATGTCTATTAATATATTTTTTTTTTAAAAAAAAGATAACATAAATTCATTTTAGTGGTGTAGAAGTCTAATTTTGATCCAAACAATTTCGTTTAGTTATTCAAATATTTCCATAAAAATTAAAGCTAATATATTTTAGTTCTGAATATATGGTAGACACATAATTTTTTATCAATTATTTTTAATAATGTAGATTTAAGACGCCTAATTTTGGATCAATTGTTTCTAGTGATATAGATTGTAAACGTCCATATAATTTTGACTAATTATTTCTTCCCAATTAATACCTATTTTCTTAAAACTCTGAGATTTAAATTCATGAAATTGTAACAAAAGATTTTACTATATGCTTTCAACAAAAAACTTGTTTAAAACTTTGAAAAATTATACAGGTTAAATTAACTAGCTTGGTCCCATAAATTGAGTGCTAAAATACGATCGACCAAACTCAAGATTAATAATCAAGAATAAATATTTGTTCAGTTTAGTTTTGGTTTGACTTTTAAAAAAAAAAATTAAAATCTAACCAAACAAATATTATGATTATTGTTTTTTTTTTTAATATCAAACTAAATCACTAAAAAAATTCTCGATTTGATTTGGTTTATCAATTTGATGGTTTTTTTCTTCTTCTTTGAACACCCTCTTAAAACGCTATTCTAACAATGAACAAGGTGAAATCATATTTTACACGAGACATAATAATTATATAATTAACTTAAAAAGGCATACCACTTAATTATGATCGGATGATGATTAATTAATGTTCTTATAAAAGTTACTTCTCTTGATTTCATTTAAACTCATTGAATCGTTTCGTAATACATATCACCCTTTATAAAAAAAAATTAATGTTTTATATGATATCAGAGTCTATAATTTTAATGAGTGCAATCAATTTTTGTTTTCACTACATCAAAACAATACTTTTTCTTCTTGTCATCTTCTCTGCTTTCTTTTAGAACTAGAAAGCGATGGTCCGTGCCAGCACGGGCTCAATATTATTAAGTATTATTTCTTTTTTTTTTTGTTAAGTTTGTTTTTACGTGAAATTGGAGAAAAGAAATTTGATGGATCTAAGGGTGTGTTCTTTATGTAAAATGTTGAATTTTTCTATATATGATCAATTAAAATCTTTGCAATATATTTTCTCTAGAAAATATTTTTTTTATTTTAAAATGAGAAAATGATTTCTATAATAGACGTATGAAAAAAAAAAGTTACATATGATATTCTACATTGATAATGTCATCCTCAGTTTTCAACCACACCTCATCTTTACCCCATAATATGGAGCTCCCCCCATCTTCATCCCCTCCACCACACACATCCCTACCCTCTACCTTCACCTCTTATAATATTTGTCTAAATTATATAAAAATACTTTTAGGATAATAATTTTTGCTAACCTATCAAAAACAAGAATATAAGTAAGAAACATATTTATTTTCCTAGAAATCATTTCTAAAATAATATTTTTAATCTTAACAAACACATCCTAAGTAATTATTAATCATATACTCATAGTATTGCATACTAAAAGTTGAGTACGCTCTCGATCCATGAATAGATGATGATTGTCAAATAATAAATTATTATACTCATGGAAACATTATACCAGTAGATACTTAAAGCGACGTTTTATACATATATAGAGTAGTACTATTTATATATTAGCGAAAAATGATTCATTTTTTTCAATAGTCATCAATGTTCTTATTTTTTTTTTTTTTACCAGAAGCATATTACGAAATAATTTTATTAATTATATTTTAAAATTTAAATAAAAATATTTGTGTTTACTATTTTTTTTCTAAATTTTTAGTACTTTATATAATTATTTAATAATAGAATAACATTAAAAACAAATAACAAATCTTTATTAATTTGTTATTAAACAAGCAAAAAGGAAAAATGGCCAACCAGTAAAGTGAAAAGGAAGAAAGAGTATATGCAATGTATTTATAAATAAAATTTTATTATTTAATTATGATTAACTAATATACATATTACTTCAATAAATTATTTAATTATAATTTATCTCCACTCTCACTTTTAATAATCCTTCATCAAATTCAACTGAAAACTATATGAAGTTAATTAAAGTAGGGTAATTTACACACTTTAAAGTATTAATTTGAGTATAAAACAAATAATTGTCTTTCACCAAATTAAAATGAAAATGGAAAATATATGGGTAAATTAGAGCACAATTGACTAGTGTTATGTCAATGTGTCAGTTTGGAAAGTTTAATGGCCCCACAATTTCACCTTAGGGCATCATTTGTAATTTAAGAAAAAAATGTGACTTCTTTTTAGAGTTATTGATAAGGTCTAAATAAATAAGCACGAGGGATAACCCTTTTAAGCAAGCAAATCTCGCAAAGTGTTTTAAAGATCATAATACCCTCAATTTTTTTTAAATGACTTAAAACTAACATGTTGAAACTCCTTCTTCTAATAAAGCATATTAAAATGGAAAATATTTCCTGTGTACAATAAATGTTTTCATTCCCTAGATTAGTAAACTAAGTAAAGCATATTAAAAGGGAAAATATTCCCTATGTACAATAAATGTTTTCATTCCCTAGATTAGTAAACAATAAAATTTATTGCTAATTTTAATCAATGATGAATTAGCGAAAACTAGTAAAAAAAATGGGATAAGGCAGAGTATTCCCTCTCCCAAATTATATCTGATAACTAATCCGCGCTTCGCACGGTCAATTAAAATTTTATAAATTTTATGAAATAATATTTTTCTTTGAATATCTATATAAAAAAAATTAATTAATAAATAAATTTAATTATTTTTTTTTATAATGATCACGTATTCAAATTCTCTTCACAATTGTGCAGTTCTAAAGTTATCAAATATTTTAACAACATTTTTTTAGATATTTAGTTGTATATACACATTCAACATTTTCTTTTATTTTGAGAAATATTATAAAATATTATTACTTTATTTGAGTTCAATCTTTAATATAATTATATGATGCGGATAATATTGTGTTTTGCTATTAAATATTTTTTAAAACAAACATCATAATTCATTGCATATAATTATGGTTAAAGTACTTTACATTCTGTGCAAATTGACTTCGTTTGACACCAAAAGAGAACAAAAGAAGTCATAACACAGTTATGATTATTGCATAATTTTTTACTGAAATAGGTGGTCACAAATGAGGTGGAAATAATGCTCGTTTGAATTGACTTTTATTATTGGACTTATAAGTCAAAAGTAATAAGTTAAAATTTTTAATTATGGCTTTTGACTTATTTTTTATCACTTTAGTTTAAAATTAAGTGCTTCTAAGTACTTTTTAAATTTACCTAAACACTCCAAAAACGTTTAAAAGCTATTCTAGCATAAAAACACTTAAAATAAGTTAATTCAAATAGTTATTATTTCTGTCACTAATACTCATTTTTCTGTGATTTTCATATAAACCAAAAAATAAAACAACTAATTGGTTATTTTATCATAAATTTTTAATTAAAGCAGAACGTAATACACACGAATTATACTATATATTAGAGATATATATCATATGCATGCATTCAAAGAAAAGAATAGCTGAAAAAAGAGGTTGAATTTAACAACATAATATACCGTAAACCACAACAATATTCATTAGAAAATATAATTAGTATACTCCTCTAATGCCAATCTCCTTATTAAAGAGAAAAGTTACCTGAAAATAAATTAGAAAAATGAAAATAATAAATATGACTCCTCCAAATGCATTACCATTCTGATTTTCTTAACTTATTACTATATATATATATATATTGCTATTCCTATTCCTATTCATATTGCTATTGCTATTGCTATTCCTATTGCTATTGCTATTGTATATATATATTGCTATTCCTATTCCTATTCGTATTGCTATTGCTATTGCTATTCCTATTGCTATTGCTATTGTTATAGCTATTGCTATTGCTATTCATATTCCTATTGCTATTATTGTTATTGTTATTGCTATTCCTATTGCTATTGCTATTGCTATTGCTATTGCTATTGCTATTGCTGTTGCTATTGCTATTGCTAATTGGTTATTTTATCATGAATTTTCAATTAAAGCAGAACGTAATACAAACGAATTATACTATATATTAGAGATATATATCATATGCATGCATTCAAAGAAAAGAATAGCTGAAAAAAGAGGTTGAATTTAACAACATAATATACCGTAAACCACAACAATATTCATTAGAAAATATAATTAGTATACTCCTCTAATGCCAATCTCCTTATTAAAGAGAAAAGTTACCTGAAAATAAATTAGAAAAATGAAAATAATAAATATGACTCCTCTAAATTTATTATTATATATATATATATAAAAATATATATATATATATATATATATATATATATACATATATATATATATATATATATATATATATATATTGCCATTGCTATTCCTATTCCTATTGCTATTGCTATTGTTATTGCAATTCCTATTGCTATTGCTATTGCTATTCATATTCCTATTGCTATTATTGTTATTGCTATTGCTATTGCTATTATTGTTATTGTTATTCCTATTCCTATTGCTATTGCTATTGTTATTGTTATTGCTATTGCTATTGCTATTGCTATTGCTATTCCTATTGCTATTATTGTTATTGCTTTTTATCATAAATTTTTAATTAAAGCAGAACGTAATACAAACGAATTATACTATATATTAGATATATATATTATATGCATGCATTCAAAGAAAAGAATAGCTGAAAAAAGAGGTTGAATTTAACAACATAATATACCGTAAACCACAACAATATTCATTAGAAAATATAATTAGTATACTCCTCTAATGCCAATCTCCTTATTAAAGAGAAAAGTTACCTGAAAATAAATTAGAAAAATGAAAATAATAAATATGACTCCTCTAAATTTATTACCATTCTGATTTTCTTAACTTATTATATATATATATATACATATATATATATATATATATATATATATATATATATTGCCATTGCTATTCCTATTCCTATTCCTATTGCTATTGCTATTGCTATTCTTATTGCTATTGCTATTGCTGTTGCTATTGCTATTCATATTACTATTGCTATTATTGTTATTGTTATTGCTATTGCTATTGCTATTGCTATTGCTATTGCTATTGCTATTGCTATTCCTATTGCTATTGTTATTGTTATTGCTATTGCTATTGCTATTGCTATTCATATTCCTATTGCTATTATTGTTATTGCTATTGCTATTGCTATTATTGTTATTGTTATTGCTATTGCTATTGCTATTGCTATTCCTATTGCTATTATTGTTATTGTTATTGCTATTCCTATTGCTATTGCTATTGCTATTGTTATTGCTATTGCTATTGCTATTCATATTCCTATTGCTATTATTGTTATTACTATTGCTATTGCTATTCATATTCCTATTGCTATTATTGTTATTGTTATTGCTATTCCTATTCCTATTGCTATTCATATTCCTATTGTTATTGTTGTTATTGCTATTGCTATTGCTATTCCTATTGCTATTGCTATTGTTATTGCTATTGCTATTGCTATTCATATTCCTATTGTTATTATTGTTACTGCTTTTGCTTTTGCTATTGCTATTTTTATTATTGTTGTTGGTGTTGTTATTATTATTATTGTTTTATATTTATTATTATTATTATTTAGTATTTTGATTATTATTATTATTATTATTATTATTATTATTATTATTATTATTATTATTATTATTTTGTGGTAACTGACATTTCTATTAATCACCAAATTGTTCATTACAAATCCATAGCAAATCTAGCTCAGATTGCTATCTCATAATGTAAATAAAGTCATAAAATAAAATTTCAAGTCTACAGAATAACAAAAATTTAAGCTGCTGAAATTTTATCTTGACTTGAGGGGTGGCTCGAATATTACACATGTAGACGATCTCCTTTGTAATTTCCTCACATTGGTGCCTTGCGTTTTCAAAGATCATCCTATTCCTTTCAATCCAAATTGCATATGTAATCTCAGCATATGCCAGTTTGAAAATCTGAGCATTAAGTGATCTCCCTTTCGCACACAATATGGCCCATGCTAGGTGAGTGTTCCAAATTGTTGTAGGATTCCATTGCCATTGTAGCAATGTCATGATTCTTCTCCATACCTCTTGAACAAATGCACACTGAACAAATAAATGATCTCTTGTTTCTTCATGCTGCTGACAGAGTTTGCATTGTTGATCAATATCTAGCCCCCATGCTTGAAGCCTGTCAATTGTTTGCAATCTATCCTGTAGTCGAAGCCATAGTATAAACTTAGCCTTTGGTCTTGCAGTGCTTCCAAATAGTAGGGACTTCCAACTGACTTTTGGGTTGTCTCCTAGCAGCTTCTGATAGATGTATTTTATGTTCACAGAGTTTGCTTGTATTGCCTGAGTATGCTCCAGAATTTCCCTTACTGCTAGTATCTTTCTTATCATCCACGAGGCCTGAGCAGGTATAGGTGTTAATACCACTGTATGAGACTTAATATAGTATGTATGGATCCATCTAATCCATAGCTTATCTTGCTTGTGAGCTAAGTCCCAAGATGTTTTTGCAATAGCTGCCTAGTTCCACAATTTGATGTTGATCAAGTTTAAACCTCCTACAAATTTTGGAGTACAGATTCTCTCCCAAGCCATTAAGGATTTTTTGGTGATTATGTTGGTGCCTGACCACAGAAAACTTCTACAATAAGAATCAATGAGCTTGAGTACCTTTGCTGGGATGATGAATAGCTGTGACCAATAAGATTGAATGTCAAATATAACAGTTTGGATTAGTTGTAATCTTCCAGCATGAGATAGTTTTTTAGCAGTCCAAGAAGAGATCCTTGCCACTATCTTTTCAACCAGAGGGGTCCATTGCATCATTAAGAGCTTCTTTGTAGAGAATGGGATGCCTAAGTATTTGAAGGGCAGTTTGCCAGTGAAAAAACCAGTGTGTTGAACAATCCTGTCCCCTTTTATGCTTAGTATGCCTCCAAAATAAATAGAGATTTTTCCCATATTTGCTTGAAGCCCAGATGCTGCTGAGAAATCATTAAAACACTCCATCAATGTTGTAATAGACTTGAGGTCTCCTCTAGCAAACATAAGAAGATCATCCGCAAAGCATAAATGAGAGATCCCTAGTTTAGCACATCTAGGATGATAGGAATAGTTCTTGTTGTCTTTAAGGGTGGAAAGTAATATACTCAAATACTCCATGGCTATGGCAAACATGAATGGTGAAATGGGGTCCCCCTGTCTGAGTCCTTTGGTAGCATTAAATGGGATGGAAGATTCTCCATTTATCATCACAGTATAACTCACAGTCTGTACACATTGTATGATCCATTGTATAAATTTAGCTGGGAAGCACAATCCAATCAGTATTTGTTTCGGGAAGATCCATTCAACTGAGTCATAAGCTTTTTGTAGATCAATCTTGATCATACATCTAGGAGAGGTATGTTTTCTTTGGTAATCTTTCACTAACTCAGTTGCTAAGATGATATTATCAGCAATTTTCCTTCCAGTTATAAATTCCGATTGAGCTTCACTAATCACTGATGCAATTATCTCCTACAGTCTTGCAGTTAGGATTTTACAATGATTTTATAAAGAACTGTGCAGGAAGCAATTGTCCTGTATTCTTTCACTGATGTAGGATTAGCAACCTTTGGGACTAAAGTTATAGATGTGCAGTTAATTTTCTTGTGCATGTTGCCTGTAATAAATAATTTCCCAATAGCCTGACATACCTCCTCTTTCACCTATGGCCAAGATTTTTTATAGAATACAACATTGAAACCATCCACTCCTGGAGCCTTATCATCACCAATGGACATCAAGCTTGAGTATATTTCTTCTTCAGTTACTGATTTGCAGAGCTTTATCCCTTGCTGATGACTTAGGACAGGACCTCTTTTCATAATCTCATTATTTACTATTGGAAGGGTAGTTGTTGCTGATCCCATTAGTGACTTGTAAAATAGCAGTATCTCTTCTCTAATTTCCTTCTGATCATTCAAGACAGTACCAGTAAGGGAGGTGATTTCCAGTATTTGTTTCCTGTGAACCCTCTCCTTTACAATTGCTGAGAAGTAATGATTATTTCCATCCCCAAGCTGTATCCATTTTGCTCTAGATTTCTGTCTGAGGGCATTTTCTTCAATGTTGGACCATTTTTTGAGTTCATGTAGTATTTTCTTCTCCAATTCTAACAAATAGTCTATGCAGTGTCTATTGATTTGATCCTGCACTTGTGCTAAATCCATCCTTGCTTTGGAGATTTTTGCTTCTATCCCTTTGAATTCCTCCTTGTTCAGCTCTTTCAGAGAGGTTTATAAAGCTTTCAATTTCCTCCAGATATTCTCCATTGGATCAGTTGCCTGCTAAGTGGACCAAGTGCCTTCTACAATACTCTTGAATTAGGATGGCCAGCCCAAACATTGAAGAATCAAAAAGAGTTTTTATGGTCCAGTGATTTATTTTTGGAGTTAATATCATGGGGGCATGATATGATATTTGAGGAAGCTCATATATAATCTGCAGATGTCCCCATTTCATCATCCATTCATGATTTCCAAAAGCCCTGTCAATCCTGCTACATATTTTGGCTACTCCTAGCTGCTTATTTGTCTATGTGTAATAGTTACCCTTCCATGCCAGTTCAGTCAACAACAAATATTGTATGCACTCATTGTAGTCTTTGATCTCAGCCAAAGTGATAGGATTTCCAAATATTCTATTAGTAGTATGAAGTCAACATTAAAATCGCCACAGATGAACCAAGGCAAGCTATCATTCTGTCCAATTTTTCTGAGGTCAACCCATAGAGGTTTTCTCAGTTCTATGGAATTGAATCCATAGACAATTGTAATCTCACATGTAACAGTTCCTAGTATATCACATACTAGGCAATAGATGGGCAGATGATGTGATTTCTGTAACTCTGTAGGCATTAACATCCCATATGATCCAGATTCTTCCATTAATTGCATGTTGATAGTTATCAATAACCCCCAACCCTGGGCAGATATTGTTTGTTATCTTTGCAAAATTATGATGTTTGACTCTAGTCTCAACTCATCCAGCAAGCTTTATTTTCCTACTTTTCAAAAAGTGTTTGAGCTCCTTTTGTTTATGCCACTTGTTTATTCCCCTGACATTCCAAATTACCCAGCTCATCAGATGGTATTTGAAGGACCTCATTTTTCAGGAGGGATCTTACCTAATCCACTTTCCTCTTATTTTTCCTTAACAAGCTTCCAAATCCATTTTTTATTGGCACTGAGCACAATGCAGGAAAATTGGTCAAGTTAAACTCAGGGCTGTTGACACCCAATTTTGGCCTAACATTTTCAAAATTTCATAACTTTTAAGTTTTATTAATTCAATAGTTTAAAATACATTTTTTTATATAATATTAAATAAGTTTATCAATATTTATGCCTATTTTCTAAAATTTTGAAATTTTTATCAGTTAATTTTAGTTACATTATTTTTTCATCATAGTCGATTGAATACGTTCAAATATTAGTTCATTTTGATTAAATAATTATTTTTTGTTAAATTGCATTTTTTACATATTATTGATTACGTTGATTTCCATTTTTTAATATTCATTTTAGTCGTTACATTTGTTAATATTCATTTAATATTTTGTACAGTCTAGAAATTTATTTAAATATGAATAAGATTTACATACACAGATTAATCAACGATTTTGGACCACAATCTCGAGCCCATGACTTGAGCCCATTGTATAATAATTCTCTATTTAAACTTTATTAGGTTAAAAAATAAAGGAGTGGTGGAAAATATTTTTAGGCATTGGGAGAAACAAATTTCAAATGGAAAAACCCTAATTTTTTCCTCTCCCATTTTCCTCCCTTAGCCTCCACCATCTCAAACCCCACCAGATCCCCCACCTCCCTGTTCTTCATTTTTCCGGCGAAACCTCACCGGAATACAACCAGAAAACCAGCCAGCAAACAAACAACTTTCGTTTATCACCTTTTTTTCTGGCCAAACAACTTTTATCTCCTTCACTGTTTCAGCCACCAAATCAGTAGCGAACCACCACCTTTTCCACGCCACCAATAGCCACCGAGCAACAACTGAAACAACACCAAACAGCAGCTAAAAAAAATACCAAATCCACCTGAAACCGACACTAACAACAGCAAAAAGGCTCTAGCAACAACCACTTTCATTCCCTCAGTTTTTGGTGAAATACCCGAACCCAAACAGAAACCATCCCAGACCCACCAAAAACCTGACCCAAAACAACCAGAAATTAGTTCCACACCCCAGACCAACACGAGCTTTAAGCTCCAGTAACCCACCAGCTGAAACAACCACAAACACTACTATAAAAAAACCGAAAAAAAAACCCTTTTGTTTTTTCCCACTTTTTCCGGCAGCAGCTCCGGCGAGGAGCTCAAAGCTTCGATAAACTAGAGCAAAAATAAAAGCTCACGAGTCAGTCCTTTTCCCCCTTTCCCTTCACGATTTCGTTTGGTTTGCAGGTGTATCAGCTCCGACCTCCAGCGCTGGCGAACACTAACTCCGGCAACTTCATAAATCTCTAGATCTCCTCAAAAATTATTTCCTTTCGGTGACCTTTCTTTTTGCATTTTTTGTGTATTTCTTAAGCACACATTATATTTATTTTGATAAGTGATTGGTTTTACTTTTTAATTGTAGTGATATTGCTTTGTTTTTATTTTCGTTTTGGGTGTGTTCCGTTAGTGTATTGATTTGTTAACCATTTTGATATAATGGGTTGTTTATATTTATTTTGTGCATTTTTAAATTAATTTTGTTCCCAGTCGTTTGGTGTTTGAAATATTTTCTTTAAGTTTTCATTTCAACTTTCTTTTATTGAGGTTTTTGCTTGTACATTTAATTTTCTGAATGTTAAAAATAAATTCCAGTAGCATTACTTTTATTTGATTAATGACAACATATGATGTTAATTTTGTATATTTTTACTTATTGTTGATGTTGCCATGGATTAATTTTGATTATTCTGTTGGTTTCTTTGTTTGTTTATTATTATTATTATTATTATTATTATTATTATTATTATTATTATTATTATTATTATTATTATTATTATTACTGTTATTATTATTATTATTATTATTATTATTAGCTTTGTTCCTTTATATTAGTGTTTATTAGTGGATTAATTTTGAATATTGTTTGACCTTTTATTTTAGCAAGTTTTTGTGCCTTTTTTGTTGTTTCACTGCCCAAGCGAGGAATTTTGATATAGTCTAATTATGTTCGTTAACCTTATTATCTTATTAAATTCATATATTTTGTATGTAAAAAATTGCCAATGAGAAAATCTCTCCGTCAGTTTTGGAGGCCTTTACATTGTAAAAGACGAAAATTTGGTTTAAGTTTATATATGTTGTATGTTAAAATTGGCCGATGAAGAAATTATCGTCGATTTCTAAGGCCTCCCATTTTAATAAGACAGGTTTTTATTTCTAAGTTATTATTGATTTCATTTATTTTTACTCATATTTATTTACCACTAACACTTTTACTAAGTGTCTTTACAGGTACACGGAGCTGCTTCTCATTGGAGCTATTCGAACGAAGTTCGAATTATATTATTTATTCATTATTTTGTATATATCGATGTTAGGCAAACTTTAGGCCGTGTCTTATATTATTGTCTTTATTTTATTATTTGTGTATATTGCATGTTTATTATACATGTATATTTATTTTATTCTCCTCCTCAATATGAAAAAATGAATTCAGTTGGGACCTACATTTGTGAATTTCGAAGGATGCCTAACACCTTTCATTTGGAATAACTTAAACCCCTTATCTAGAATCTCTTGGTTTCGTAGATTACTTAATGGTTTCCTAGTTTTCCTAAAATTAGGTGGCGACTCCTTTAAAATTCATTAATTCTTAAAATTCTTTTAAAATTGATTCAATTAATTATTTTTTGAGTCACCGCGATGTTTCGCCCTATTTGAATAGAGTAGGGACGTAAACAAAGTGGTGACTCCGCTGAAAATTTAGAGGTTCTAACCATTATGAGTCCATTTTTTTAAATTGAGGAGACTTTTCTTTTATTGTGTTATATCTTGTATCTTGTATATTTTATTGATTATTTGTATATTGTACTTGTATTTTATTTATTATTTGTTTAATTGTATATATATTGGCATTGCATCATGACATATTCCGCCATTTGGCCTTTTTATTTGTTACTTAAAGGACGATTATGCGGGTCACAGTCGTTCATTATCTAAATTGTTTATCGGGGTACCCTGGCAAATGTAGTTGACCACCGGATGGTCAGCGATTGCTAACTTCCCCAGCCCAAGTTGTCCGCTTGGGTCATCGATCTACTTCAAATAAATCCCACTCTTAGTCAACTAGCGTAGAGCGAAACCAAATCCCGAATTTAGTGTATTTTGAACTAAGTCGACCCAATATCTAAGGCGTGTTGGGTCTATTAAAAGTCCACCTTGTGTCTATTTGGCCCATTGGTCAATAAAAGACAATCATGCTTATGTGTTTAGATTTGAAGGATGTATACGTCATTTGACAAAACATTATTTCTTGGGGTTGGGTGTCTAATAATTTATTCGAGTCGAAGAAGGGTCAAGTTATCATTTCATCCAAAGCGTAGTCATTTGGAGATGACAAGTAATCAAAAAGAAGGATCGTCCATGGAAGCATAGTTTAGGATTGTACCCCTGCGTAGGTTTGAGTATTTGTATCCATTTTTCCCTGTTATGTACCCACATTCAATTTATTGGTAAAACTTGTATAAATTTGGGTTTTGGGGCAATAGAATGTTTCAAATGACGTTATACATCCTTCAGATTGATAGGCCATCCTTGACACAAAAGGATCACATATTTGTATAGGACGCGTAATAATTGTTTGTATGTTATGTGATATAATTGAGTTTGTCTTCTATCAAAGTAGTGTTTATGTGTTTACTTAATTATTCGTGTGATATTTTGCATTATCCATTGTGAACATGAACTAACACTTTTACCTTTTGAGTTTTTCTTCTATTTAAACGAGAGTTTGATTTATATGAATATGGAAGTAATTGTTCGTCCGAAATTGCAAGAGATAAGAGGACTCGCGAAATTCAAATCTTTAATTTCAAGTCAAAAGATAAATCAGGGGAGTCTTTGACTATGAAGTCACTCATTTATTTTTGTTATTTTGCATGATGGCCCTTCTTTCACACATTTTTAATATTTTTGCAGGAAAAGCATCCCCGACGACAGTCGGAGATGGTCATAACAATGCTGGTTCTCGTGAATAATTGGGAGAAGACACAGTTTCAAGAGACATTCAAACAAAGAATATAACAAGAAATGGTTACCGTAAAAAAAAAATAAAAAAATGAGAGACCACATTCAACAGACACACAATACAAATATCAACAGTTAAGAGGATACAATAAATTGCTCTGAGTTTGTCTAAATTTTGAAATAATTTTATGACATATCTGAATGAACTACACGAACCTAATTCTCATCTCAATGAGATACATAGGCAGCCCTTCTTGGGTTCGGTATTCATTCTTTTGAATTAAAAAAAAAAAATAATATACATAAAAAATATTGAAATAGTTTGTGCATATTTTCAAAAACAGATGCTTGAACTACACACACCTGATTCTCATCTCAATGAGATACGTAGGCAGCCCTTCTTGGATTCGGTATGCATTCTTTCAAGAAAAAAAAATCTTGTACATATTGTGAGAGTCATGTCTTCAGCTCAGTTGAGACCAATGTAGTTAGGAGCATGTAAAAATATTTGATATGATGAAGAGGACTGACTTTTTGGTAAACCATAAATTTCTTTGGTACCTCTCATTTGTACTTTTGCGATGCTTCAAAATTCTCTTGCAGGAATTCAAGATAAGAATAAAACCAACCTCATGGTTTCTCATGTGCATGGTGTGGAGAGCTTTTAGATCAAAATTCAATTGCATTGCACTGTTGATCTAGAACTTGGCCTAAATTTTTTTCGAGGTGAAATCCTGAGTAATGTTTGGTATGGGAAAGGATTGTAGGCCTTTTTTGACCCGATTGTGCCTTTCAAAGCCTACCAAATGACATTAATCCCTAGTTTTTCCACTTTGAGCCTGAAGCCTTTTCTTTGGACAACTACATCTTAGCCACTACCCCTTTTGAGTGCTTACATTCACTATCCTTCTTTTGGCCCAACCTTCTTGAGCGCATCGAAGATGTGCAAAATATAAAAGATGATCCAAATTTGAAGATGCCAAAGGTGAAAGAGACAAAGTCTCCTAACGTCAAGAAAAAAAAATGACTTCTAGAAAGAAAAAAAAAGGTGGAAAGAAATAAAGAAAGACAACAATGAAAGATGGAAAGGAAAATACTCCAACAAAAAAAGAGAAATATTCAAAAGAAAGGGGTGAAATAAAAGAAAAGTTTCAAAAAATAAGGACTCAAAAGAAGTTGAAACGAAGGGCTGAAAAAAAAAATAAAAAGTTCCAACGAATAAGAATTCAAAGGAAGTCGTAATAAAAAGAGGGACACCGAAGAGGATCATATGTCAAAAGCGTATCAATCGTCAAAAGCACAAATTCAATGTGACGCTCAAGATGGAATTAAGTCACTCTTATCCCAAATATATATCCTACCCGTCCCTAAGGCTACGTTACAAACCAAAAACAAGCCCTACATGATCTTATTCCAAATGTTCTCACATTAGTGGAGATTTACATAAGGGTCAAGCATATGGTATCACAGTTGCATGCATTGAACATTCTTGTGAGTGTGAGTACGAGTGCATTTCAAAAAATGTCCTCAAATAATATGCTTAAAATATGTGTGAAATAAAACTTTTCTTGTTGTGAGGGCAATTGAGACATGAGGATTGGTATAATTCAAAACCTTTGCTTGAAGTAAGATGAACAAATCTTGTTAATACTTAAGTATGTTTGAGGTACCACTTGAAGCTATAGAAATTACCTTGAATTCAATCTTAGTTAGTAAAAAAAAAGGAAGAATGAGAGATTTACCTGCAATCCTAACTGTTGGTACCAATTGTAGTTAAGATTTGACGGTCTCATCACATTCTTCATTCTTCCAAAAAAAACAAAAGGGTGAGCAAACACCTACTCTTTAATATTTTCCAAAGCATTTTTTTAGATTTGTTCCATTAAAAAAAAAAAAGAAGAGAATTTGCATTTTGTTTGGGTTGTCCATTATAAAATGTGACATTAGGCTAACCTCTTAAGTGTGAACACCTATTTTACTTCATTGGGTTGTCCGTCTAAAAAACGTGACATGTCTTTTGTCTCTAGGCTTTGAATATCACAAGGAATATCATTTTCCTATTTCATCATGTTCATTTTGTACATTTTCTGCTGATGATCTTGTCTCAGATTCTTTGCAGCATTCATCATCTACAAGATTGGAACTATATTTGACCTGATTCCTGACTCACCAGGATATGTAGGCGCCACCACGGCTCGGTCATATACCCAGTGTGATTTTCTTTTCTCCTTTAGGTGACCTTTCTTTTTGCATTTTTTGTGTATTTCTTAAGCACACGTTATATTTATTTTGATAAGTGATTGGTTTTACTTTTTAATTGTAGTGATATTGCTTTGTTTTTATTTTCGTTTTGGGTGTGTTCCGTTAGTGTATTGATTTGTTAACCATTTTGATATAATGGGTTGTTTATATTTATTTTGTGCATTTTTAAATTAATTTTGTTCCCAGTCGTTTGGTGTTTGAAACATTTTCTTTAAGTTTTCATTTCAACTTTCTTTTATTGAGGTTCTTGCTTGTACATTTAATTTTCTGAATATTAAAAATAAATTCCAGTAGCATTACTTTTATTTGATTAATGACAACATGTGATGTTAATTTTGTATATTTTTACTTATTGTTGATGTTGCCATGGATTAATTTTGGTTATTCTGTTGGTCTCTTTGTATTTTTTTTTTTTTTTTATTATTATTATTATTATTATTATTATTATTATTATTATTATTATTATTATTATTATTATTAGCTTTGTTCCTTTATATTAGTGTTTATTAGTGGATTAGTTTTGAAATTGTTTGACCTTTTATTTTAGCAAGTTTTTGTGCCTATTTTGTTGTTTCACTGTCCAAGTGAGGAACTTTGATATAGTCTAATTATGTTCGTTAACCTTATTATCTTATTAAATTCATATATTTTGCATGTCAAAAATGGTCAATGAGAAAATCTGTCCGTCGATTTTGGAGGCCTTTACATTGTAAAAGACGAAAATTTAGTTTAAAATTTAGTTTAAGTTTATATATGTTGTATGTTAAAATTGGCTGATGAAGAAATTACCGTCGATTTCTAAGGCCTCCCATTTTAATAAGACGGGTTTTATTTCTAAGTTATTATTGATTTCATTTATTTTTACTCGTATTTATTTACCACTAACACTTTTACTAAGTGTCTTTAGAGGTACACGGAACTGCTTCTCATTAGAGCTATTCGAACGAAGTTCAAATTATATTATTTATTCATTATTTTGTATATATCGATGTTAGGAAAACTTTAGGCCGTGTCTTATATTATTGTCTTTATTTTATTATTTGTGTATATTGCATGTTTATTATACATGTATATTTATTTTATTCTCCTCCTCAATATGAAAAAATGAATTCAGTTGGGACCTACATTTGTGGATTTCAAAAGATGCCTAACACCTTCCCTTTGGAATAACTTAAAACCCCTTATCTAGAATCTCTTGGTTTCGTAGATTACTTAATGGTTTCCTAGTTTTCCTAAAATTAGGTGGCTACTCCTTTAAAATTCGTTAATTCTTAAATTCTTTTAAAATTGATTCAATTGATTACTTTTTGAGTCACCACGATGTTTCGCCCTATTTGAATAGAGTAGGGATGTAAACTAGGGCTAGTTTGTACCATTGGTGGAGGGCTCTGTACAAGAGTGTTGATCTGATTTACATTCTCCTTAGTTGCTGGTGATGGTGTTGTTGTTATGATACCCTTATACCTCCATTCTTAAGTCACTTTCTTGCCATTATTCTGTCTTTTCTGGGCTGGAATCCCTTGATTTAAAGGTTTAGACAGGCAACAATGTCCAACCACTGAACATTGTTGGCAAAATTTTGGCTTCCAATCGTATTGTATCTCTTGTTGGGTTTGTCTACCATTAGGCTCCAAGATAGTAATCTCATTAGGCAAGGGTTTAATGATATTCACCTCAATAAGCATCCTTACAAAGGAGATTCTAGTCTATTTAGCAGTACATTCATCAACATAAATTGGTTTCCCTACAGCAGTGGCTATCTGGCTTAGTGAATCTCTGCCCCCAACATGTCATAGGGAGATTTGGAAACTTTACCCACAAAGGAATTTTAGTGGGGAATCCCTTTGCAAGGTTGAAATCATGAGTCCATGTCTTCAGGATGATAGGTTTATTGTTTAAGGTATAAGGCCCATTATACAATACTTCAGGCATATCTTCTCTGTTCTGAAATCTGATGATATAGTATCCCACTTCATGAAGACATATATCTGGTTGAGCAACATTTGTCCAGAATTGTGATACGTGCCTTTGCATCGATTTATAGCCTGGGGTCTCTCCAATGAAATTTGTTATTAATGAACAATTCCATTTATGCATCTCCTTTTCTACTTTCTCTTGAACCAGCTCCACTACTTGTTGCCCATTTACTAGTTTAGATGGAATGTAGTCCAAGTTAAGCCCATTTGCAGCAGCTCTGTTCTTTGTAAACAGGTTCACCCATTTTGGATCTGGTGGGTCTTCAGTTACTTCTTCCTCTTCTTTCATTTGTTCCTCTTCAGTTATTGTTCCATTGATTATTGTAGCTATAGTTGCTGGCTTGAGCTCAGGGTTTGCTACAATGGATCTAGTCAGATCTAGTCTTGTGAGTCCTCTGGTTCCTCCTGCGGTAGCTTTTGAATTTGATTATATACCTCCATCCTTGTGTTCTGGGGTGAGCTCTAATGGGGTTTGGTTGTTCTCTGGTGTTTTAGTGCTTACTGAGCTCCCGAAAGAAACTATTGGTATTTATTTTGGTCTGCCCCTACCTTTTCTTCACCCTCGTCCCCTCGCCATATCTGTAGCTCCACCGGCGTTAGTAGACTAACGTACACCGACAGCCAAGAGAGAGAGAACTTTTCAAATGCTTAATATCACTTTCTATATTATTATTATTATTATTATTATTATTATTATTAGTATTATTATTATTATTATTATTATTATTATTATTGTTGTTGTTGTTGTTGTTGTTGTTGTTATTGTTATTATTTTTTTTTTATTATTATTATTTTATTATTTTTATTATTATCTATTGCTATTGCTACTGCTATTGCTATTGCTACCACTATTGTTATTGTTATTTTTTTTTATTTATGTTTTATTATTATTATTATTATTTATTATTATTTTTATTATTATTATTTTTATTATTATTATTTTTATTATTATTATTATTATTATTATTATTATTTTATTATTATTATTATATGGATGTTTTTATCTAGCTTTATATTATATATAGATTTTTGTAATAAATTAAGTTATACATTTATAATAAAATAATTGATTGAAAGAAGAAAAAAGGAAAAAAAAACCTTTTAAATAAATTAAATAATAAAGATAAAAAAAAAGTTAACATTTTAAAAAATATTATTATTTTGTAACTGTAATTAGAATTAGGACAAAAAATTAGAGAGGTATGAGTTATAAATAACTACTCTTTGTAAGTTGGCATGTGAAGAGTCTTTGTTGTAAATGTTTCTCCATTAATATAATATTTATTTGTAATAAGTTGAATAATGTACTTTTACAATAAAATAACTAATTTAAATAAGAAAGAAAAGCAACAACAAAAAAAAAAAGTTGCAAATGGAGAGGTGTCATATCACATTGTCTATGTTTCTCCATTATATATATATATATATATTTCAGCAATGCATCTAAATTTAACCATGACCCTCTCTCACCCCCAGCCCCGAACTAGTTTATTATGTATTTTTGTGCTCCTTTTATACTGACATGACACCTTGCGTGACTGCACTATTATGAGGTGTGTGGAAACATGATGGCATATTGTCAGCATCAAAGGACCACAAAAATATAAATAAATTGTCACAACTCGAGCCTACACCCTGGATGTGGCCAGCACTCGAGAACCATTGCTGGCCCTCAAGCGAATCCTCATCCTGGCTGACTACAAGTGGAAGACCAACTCAAGCATATATAAGCATCATATTGAAAGAAACGTTTAAAAACAGTTTATTGATTCTCAAGACTTTATTGAATATACTAAGTATGAAACATAAGTTTTAAATAACATATTTGAAACTGAAAGACTCTCCAAAATTGACTATCTATGAAGCCTCTAATGTATACAAGGACTCACTTATAAGTAGACGAGCGGATGAAGTGATCTCAACATACTCTTGTTAAGGATCCTAATAACATGTATCTGCATCATTAAAAGATGAAGGTTGAATGACATCAGTACATTGAATGTACGAGTATGTAATATAGTTGAATAACAAATAACTGAAAGAAAGGACCGCAATAGATAACAATGTACTCAAGTTGAATGTAAAGAAATAAAGGAGTTAAAGCATTTAAAGCTTTACAAAATACTTTCTCATCTCTGAACTCAACATAATAAGTGATATATAAAAATACACTTTAACTCTATTGGGAGATTCTCTAACCAACAACCATCACTATGAGCTACGTGATGATACAACGTCTCACCCACTCTACCAGAATTGTCTTATACCTTGTCGAGGTATAGAACACCTCAACTAAATGGATCTACTAAGTTATGCTTAAAAGCAATAAAAAATCATCTAAAAAGTATGATCCTTTACTCATGTTGGCATACTTGATTTATGAGGATTTTGAGTTGTCTGAACTCTTCCTCATATAGGTGCTCAATACTACTCCCAATAATATATATAACTCATGCTCATATGTTTAAAAACATAATTCTTCCTCTGGTTTGAGATAATTGCTTAAACTAACCTCTTAAAAGAGGTAACTGCTCTTGAAATATCTTTTGAACTCATAACTCATTTAAAAATCAAAGTTTCTCTTTTATCAATGTAAAGACTGATACATTTGGGAATACTTAGTTCCCTTATACTCATGCTCAATTCATACTTAAAAATTCTTTCTCAAATATATATCAAAATCATATTGTGATATGATCATTGATGACTCGAGAAGTCATACTGCATAAACATAAATGATATATCTAGATACCATACTGCTTAAACATTGATGGCATACTCGACTGTCATACTAATCATTTTTTTAAACGCTCTTTCTCAAAACTCATCTTTATTTTTCTCAAAAACTCAGTTTAAAACTCATATGTTGTCTTTAAAAATATTCTCAAAATTTATAACTCAATTCATAAATGCGAAAATTATGGACATGAACGACTCAACTTAGGGGTCTTAAAATCAATATGGAAACTTGATGTGTCTTAGATTTGGACACATTTAGGACTTTATTTGTATTTATTTAGTGTCCTCAAATGCTTATTTTGTGCCAATAGCTGATGTAAAATCCTTGATTTCCAGGTATTTGGATTGAGGAACATAGCATGAACACTAATTTGCAGAAAGGAACGAAGCGAGCTGAAATGGATCAAAGGGCGGATCGTCGAGCTGATCGGTGAGCCAGACTTACTGCGCTGAATGGTCCTTCGCAACATATTTTTGGCAACTATAAATACATTTTAAAACATTAAATTAGATATCAGATTGTAGAGCTTTTATCAAAAGTTCTATCTTATTTTTGAACACTAAGTTGGGAGATAAGTTTTTCTTAGCTTTGAAGAATTGAAGTTTTCCATTTTTGAGAAATTGAAAGTGGGTCTTTGAGATTCTTTAATTTGGACCTTTGTAAAGACGAAATTAATCGTACCCAGTTGATAGAAACACAATTTGGTAACGATTTTTATCTTTTTATGATGTTTAGCTAAAACCCCAATTCTTGGGGTGTGATTATATGATTATGGGTTGATTTAGCTTGTGGGTATTGTTAATTGTTAGTTTCAATGCTGTTTAGAAGTGATTTCAATCAGTAATTGTGGTTCAATTTAAAGAATTGTAGTTGGAAATGCAGTTCTACCTTAGTGTTTTTGGCTTGCTCGAGAGAGAGGTTTTAAAATCAAGATTACTGAATTGATGGTATGTGGGTATTGGGTTGCCATGGGTTCAGCTCGAGAGAGTTGGACTAAAGCGTAGGTTGTTCTTATTTGCATACTTGTTGGTGTTTGAGAGAAACCGACTTGATTCGGGGTAAATTATTCGAGAGAAAGTTTATCTCCTCTAAAGTCTATCTTATTCACTAGTTTATAGCTATTACTAACAGTTGCAATTACCCATTTGTCTACCTTAGCCTATAATCCGATCACATCCCAAGAACCCGTCTCATTTTTATCATCTTCGTATTATTTGTTGTTTTTAAAGCTAATAGTTAAAACAAAAATCAATTTATTTGACATTTGTGTCACCCCCTGATTTACATTATGTTTTTAATCGTAAATGTCTATTCTTATGATTGACTTGAGCATATTCGTACTTTACTTTTGAATCTTAAACACGTACCACTCCTTTGGGATTCGACCCCAACTCATTTAGTTGGGTTATTATACTGACTAATGATCGTAGATAGTTAGAACTAGATTAAGTGTCGTTGATAATGTTAATCAAAATGGCGTCGCTGCAGAGGAGTGGTGTTGGTTGAGAGTCTTTAGTTAAGTTGAATTTTGTTCGTGTTAGTTATAGTTGAATCTACTTACTTTCAGTTTTGGTTTATGTGTTATTGTTTAGAATAGAAGAAAGGAGTATGTCTTGTAGCAACAGTGACCCAGTGGACCATCTTCCTTTTGAAATGATGATTCTTAGAGATAACATCCTAAACTTTAGGCAATTGGAAGGTGAAAAAAATTCCTGAGTTGTGGTTGATGCTTAAGGAACTGTTGATCCAATGCCCAACTCATGGGATTCCAGATAAGGTCCTACTTGAATGCTTCTATAGAGGTCTTGGTCCCGAGAACAGAGGATTGGCTGACCAGCTTATTTCGAGTGTTCTAGTACGACAACCGTATGTGATAGTAGCCCAATTCCTCGATCGCATAACTGAGACCAACCAAGAAATAGAGAAAGACCACTATTTGGCCATACTATTAACTCAACTGGATGATTTGGCCATAAATATATTGGAGGTTGAAGTCCAGTGCAAAAGAAAAGATAGATGCATACCCCCTTATGAGCGGAGAAAGCCTAAAGACAATGAAGGTAGACGTGTCGAAGAAATGCTCTCAATCATTCTCCAAAAGGTCAATGAGCATGATAGAGTGTTGGAAGAGATAAAAGAGAATGTCGAAATGCTTAATCAAATAACTGCCTCTCACTCCAGATCTATCCAGCTACTTGAGACCCTCATGAGTCATATGTTGTCTCATTTAAACCCGAGACAACAAGGGGGGTTTCCTAGTGACACTATGGTCAACCCCAAGAATGAAGTTTGAGTGAGGACTTGCGTCGTACCACGACGTTAACTAAGGTGCTGCTTGGGAGGCAACCCAAGTTTTTATTTTCTTTCTTTTTTATTTTGAAATAATGGTGTGTTGATTGTTCAGGTTAAAGTGTGGAATGTGTATGAAAGGTGAAGATTGGCGAGCAAAAAGTCCAATCAGCGACTCACTGAATAGGTCGGTGAGCCCGACTTGGACCTTTGTTGGACTCAAGGAGTTTTGAAATTAGAGTCTGTAAAACTCGGCGGGCCTAGGAGCAAATCGGCAAGTCTCCGAACAGGTCGGCGATCGAGACTTTGTCCGCCGTTTGGACCCCCACATTAATTGAAGGTCCTGTAAAATTTGGTGAGGTAAGTGCCCATTTAGAGTATCACCGAGTGGGTTGGCGAGCAAGACTAATGTCGCTAAATGAGCAAGAACTGGACAGTTTTTAAAGGCCAAAGGTTCAAAAGTTCAAAATCTTTCGCATTCCCTCACTTTTCAACTTGCCAAACTCACACCCGCACTATATTTTCCTATACTATTGTGTTTTTGTCACGTTTTAGTTGTCGATTGTGTGTTCGGAGTTGGATTATTTGCCGCCTAGCTTTTCAACTTGTTTATTCGGCTTCTAAGGTTGGTTTTACGAACCCCGAACTTATATTTTGTGATTTTACTCATTTGCAATTGTTCTTATATTAGTGTTGTATGCTGGGCCTCTCTGATCGTGATTGTATGCTTGAATACCTGTTTTAATTTGAATATCGTGTCTATAATGCCTATATCATTGATTTCCCGAATATTGTGTGCCTTAAAATTGATTAAAATTGTTGGGTTGTGCTTAAATGATGTTGAGTCTAGTCGGGTGAAGTCTAAGTAACCCGCATTTGTGCCAAATGACGTATTTTTTCCAATGATGGAGCGGTTGATGTCATTCTTAAGGGCAAAAGTCGTCAAATGGCCAAATTTGGCCAAACTGAGAGAAGTCTGAGTACCCCGGGGGCATGGTGTAATGGGTCTTAGTTTAATTGTATGAGTGCATGGTTTGATTTTGCTTTCGAGGGCTGCGGGGTCGAGCTCGCCGAACCATTCGGCAGTTCGCCGAATCCCTTTTTATCGCCTTTAATTTTGTGCTAAATCTTGAGTTTGGTTCTATATCTTTAGGCGAGAAGCCTGAGTTCGCCGATTGCACTCGACGACTCGCCGAAAGTCATTCTTGATCACCCTTTCTGTGCCCCTATCCCCTAAAATACACTGTAACTTTCGGCGGGCTAGTCCTTGCTCGCTGAATGCTGTCGTGATTCGCCGAAAGGCCTATCCCATCGCCGACTTGCTAATTTTTTTGGAAATTTTTTAGACAATTCTTTCGGCGAGCCCGATCTGGCTCACCTAAGTGATTCGGCGACTCACCAATTGGTTCGATGAGTTTCTCTGCAACTATTTTTTTGTGCATTTTCTTGAACTGTTCCTAATTCTTTGTGATGTTTTTATAGATATGGCTAGACCAAAAGTGGCAGGTAGAAACATGCCGCCCCACAACAGAGCTAAGGGAATAAAAATCAACGAGGATGCAGCAGTATCCACTTCTAAGGCTACCAAACTTCCTACAACAGGTGGGAAGGGAAAAAGAAAGGGCAAGACACCTGCACCTGCATCACCGGAGGTCAGCTTCAATAGTGATGGCATCTATGCCACTCGCCTCACCACTTCTGACAGTGAGGGTGAGCACCAAGAGCATCATGCTGCCACTTCTGAGCCTGAGGATGTGCTACTAGCAGCCTAGAGAGCGCAACTGCGTTCAAAAAGGCTGAATGATCCGTCTAGGACCAGGACATCCTAGGACGCTACGCCTTCTCCCACTCCAGCACAGGTCGTGGTTCTAGCACCACCGGTACAGGGTCCTCCTCCCAGTCTATGAACAGACTGAAGATCGAGGGGCTGAGGACCATCATAGAGGAAAAGAGGTTGTCTACTGATGGTGTCATAGATAGGTACCCTGAGATCATGAGCTGCCTGAGGTCACACAAATTCCAGCTATTCACCAAGCCCTGTGGCCCGTACATTCTAAATTAGGTCAGAGAATTTTACAGTGCTTACAGTGCCTTGATACCACAAGGGAAGAAGTCGGCAGCCAAATTCAAGCCAGTTGACTATGTGGTTGTCAAGGGTAAAAAGGTGCAGTGTGATTATGCTGCCATCAATGCAGTCCTAGAATGTACAACGAGACTTGAGGATGACTGTCAATACAAGATCAGGACAAAGACGCTGGTAAACTTGAAAAATGGTTGGCTCCTTTGATATCAGACGGTACTCCCATGTGGCTTGAGTTTGGGGCAGCCATTGAAAAGAAGGATCTCAATGTAGATGTGAGGTATTGGTTTGGCTTCATCAGCAGTACCATCATACTATCCCAGAACGAGTCAATTCTCCGCCATACCAAAACATCCTGTCTTGGGTGCATCATTAATGGGACACAGCTGAACCTGGGATGATCATTCCAAAAGAGATGCTTATGAGGGCCAAGCAGCGCCAGACTTCCCTTCCTTTTCCGGTGTTGATCACCGAGTTGTGCAGACAGGCTCGGGTACCTATAGATAAGAAAAAGGAAGTGATTCCCACATCTTCTACTGACATTCGAAAGATTAAGGCAGAATACTTAAAAGATGAGGCAAAGAAGAAGAAAGCAGCCCTGGTGGATGCATCCCCGGTTGTTGATCCTCAGACACTACCTGCATATGAAACATTACCTACACCAGCCTCTGGGCCTTTAGGTACATCTAGTGCTACCCCTTCTGATACTCCAGTTCCTCTTCTGCTCCATTGCCTTCCAGATATAGTACTGTTATTGTTGCTGCTGGCCGACCTCCACTCACTCAAGCTAAATTACTACAAATAGGACAGTTAGCCCATTTTGCTAATCGCCGTACTGCCAGACTTGAGACCTCTATTTCGGGCATGATTCAGACAGCCCTCGCTGATGTTGTGACACCTTTGAGTGCTACCATTGATGCCATTGCGGATAAGATAGTGGTGTGTGAGCATGGCCAAGGGGCCACCGAAGAGGTGACTGCTCCAAAGGTCGCTATTGTTGCGCTGAGAAGAGATGTAAACCAGCTGAAGTCCACCGACATGTCTATGATTTTTGGTACGATTGAGATCCCAGATGTGCCAGTAGAGCCAGATATGCCTCCGGCTACCACCGAAGATGATGTTCGAGTTGGGGAGGTAGCTGATCCCGAGTCTGAGGCTGAGACGAATGAGGACATGCTTGAGATTACTAAGGAGGCTTCTTACGAGGGCCTTACAGAGATTGTGGAGGCCATGGTAGATGCAGCAGTGCAAACATCTTTGGCAGACACACCTTTTGCAGCCTCTAGTGGACCTATTATTGTTGAGGTAACTCCGGTCACTAGTGCCCAAGATCAGAGTGTTGCACCGGGCACTGATGCCCCAATAGATGGAGAGACTGTGTAGACAAGGATTTTCTTTACCTCTCTCTGTGTCCCTTTTTACTGATTTTTGGATATTTTTATTGCATTTGAGGACAAATAGCTTTTTATTTGTGGTGGGGTGAGGTATTTCCATATCTACCTCTTGTGATTATTATTTTGTTTATACATTGGGCTTTGTGTTATATATTGTGTTTTGACACTATTTTTGTGGATATTTGAGCTTGGGGCTCCTTGTTTTAATTGTAATTGGTTTTTGACTCTTTTTGAAAATTTTGTGCCATCTCTTGATTGTGTTTGAATGTGGCTGTTCTTTTTCAAATTTGAGTATCGGTCTTGATCAATATCGATGACTAGAATAGTGCTTACAATCGAACAAAAATGAATGTACGGCTACGATTAAGCTAAATGAAGTTGCATAGGCAATATGTGAATTTTTTGCATCTCGTTGTGACTAGTCGATTATCAAATTGAGTCTCTTGTAATGAACATTGTACACTAGCGAAAGTGTGGAGTATTGTTTGACATTGGTATCAATGTCTTGTGTGATAAGCTTACCGTGAATCATATGTGATGACACCTATAATTTGCCCCGTTGGTCCTGTTGACTAAGTGATGCAAGCTCTTGAAATGATCTTAGGCAACAATTTTAAAGAGGGAAACCATTTGACATTATACCTTTTTTGTGGCCTACCTTGTGAGTGTGATATTTGCTTGAACACTCTTTGAGCCTTACCTTTTTTTGGAAGAAACTTGATGCAATTGTGACCTTTCTTTATCCCTTCACCCTTAATCCACATGGAGTGTGGTTTGTTTGAATAGCCAACTTAGGCCAAAAGCCTAAGTTGGGGGTGTGGTGAAAAGAGAAGGTAAATCAAGAAGTGCAAAGAAGTCCCCTTTTGACCCATGATTTCGAAAAAGATGGAACCCCTCCATATAAAAAATAAAAAAATAAAAAAAGAAAAGAAAAATAATGAAAAAGTTTTGAAATAAAATTGCAAAAAGAAATGGGTGTCCAAAGTTTCATAGAAAGTTAATAATGGGGTGAATTGTGAGCTTGAATGAGAATGATGAATAAAAGGAAAGAAAGTGTTGTTCACACCGCATTTCATGAGGATAATAGCCATTGAGCCTAAATGATCATACATTTACACTCAGCCCCATTACAAGCCTTGAAAAGACCTTTTTTTATCTTGAGTGAGCTGAAACAAATGTTGGCTGGAAAATAAGGGCAAACTTATGGGTGAAGTCATGTGTTCATCTTTTTTAGTGTGAGAGTTGTTTTTGATTCTGGAACTGTAAATTATTGAACCATTGTGTGTGAATATGGAATCATCTTTGTGTGAGGGCATTTGAGCACCTTTGTTGAGCTTGAACTTGCATTTGAAGCAAGTATTGTGAGCTTGAGAATCTTTGATATTGGTGAGTCACAACTTGAATCTTTGAGTGCAAAATTGATCCCTGCATAAGTAAATTAAGTATTGTTGTGTGCATTCATGATTGAGTCTTGTGTAGTACTATTTGAGGCATCCTTTTGAACTGTTGAACTTGAGTTTTACTTGAGGACAAGCAAATGTTTAAGTTGGGGGTATTGATGAGTCCTAGATTTGGACTTATTTAGGGCATTATTTGTATAGATTTAGTGTCAAATATTTATTTTGTGCCAATAACTAATGTAAAATCCTTGATTTCTAGGTATTTGGATTGAGGAACATAGTATGGACACTAATTTACAAAAATGAACGAAGCAAGCTGAAGGAAGGAAGAAATAAAGGCCTGGTGATCGCCAAGTCCCTTTGGTGAGTCGCCGAATGTCCACCATCTCGCCTAAAGTTTCAGTGTACCAAAAAGCCCTGAAGGAGAAAATTACTTTGGCGAGATAAAAGAGCAGTCGGCATGTCGCCGAGTGGTTTCGCTATGCAGTGTTAGATCTCCTATAGTTACAGACCTTGAGGATGCTAAAGGCCAAAACAAGAAGACGATGAAATAGGTCAAAGGGCGGATCGGCGAGCTGATCGGTGAGCCCGACATACTGCGCTGAATGGTCCTTCGCAGCATATTTTTGGCAACTATAAATACATTTTAAAACACTAAATTAGATATCAAATTATAGAGATTTTATCAGAAGTTCTATCTTATTTTTGAACTCTAAGTTGCGAGACAAGTCTTCCTTAGCTTTGAAGAATTGAAGTTTTTCATTTTTAAGAAATTGAAAGTGGGTCTTTGAGATTCTTCAATTTGGACCTTTGTAAAGACGAAATTAATCGTACCTAATTGGTGGAAACACAATTTGGTAACGATTTTTATCTTTTTATGATGTCTAGCTAAAACCCCAATTCTTGGGTGTGATTATGTGATTTTGGGCAGATTTAGCTTGTGGGTATTGTTAATTGTTAGTTTAAATGTTGTTTAGAAGTGATTTCAATCAATAATTATTGTTCAATTTGAAGAATTGTAGTTGGAAATGCAGTTCTACCTTCGTATTTTTGGCTTGCTCGAGAGAGAGGTTTTAAAACCAAGATTACTGAATTGATGTTCTGTGGGTATTGGGTTGTCATGGGTTCAGTCGAGAGAGTGAATCCTAAACCCTTTTTCCACACATTCAGCTCGAGAGAGTGAATGGACTAAAGCGTAGGTTGTTATTATTTGCATGGTGTTCGAGAGAAATCAACTTGATTCAGGGTAAATTGTTCGAGAGAAAGTTTTCCCCTCTAAAGTCTAGCTTATTCACTAATTAACAGCTATTTACTAACAGGTGCAATTACCCATTTGTCTACCTTAGCCTATAATTCGATCACATCCCAAGAACCCGTCTCATTATTATCATATTCATATTATTTGTTGTTGTTGTAGCTGATAGTTAAAACCAAAATCTCCTTATTTGGCATTCGTGTCACCCCTTGATTTACATTATGTTTTTAATCGTAAATGTCTATTCCTATGATTGACTTGAGCATATTCGTACTTTACTCTTGAATCTTAAACACGTACCACTCCCTGTGGGATTCGACCCCAACTCATTTAGTTGGGTTATTATACTAACTAACGATCGTAGATGCTTAGAACTGGATTAAGTGTCGTTGATAACGTTAATCAAAACTAAGTACTCAGAACTCAAGGACTCAAGAACTCGAAACTCAAAACTCAATGATACAACTCATGTCAAGAATACTCGATTCATATGATTCATGTTGAAATATAGGCATGAACGAATCAACCCAAGAATCTCAATACATAACATATATCAATTCAATAATTATGATTAGAATTTCAAAAATAAACAGGAACTCAAGAATTCAAATCTCATCTCAAGAATACACAAATCTAGGGATAGAATCCTAGATTACTCATTTACTGATTTGAAAGTAGATGTAGGGCGTGAGGATAAACTAGTCCAACACTATGATAGTCTTACATACCTGAAAGAACAAGGTTCATGAAGAATATTGAATAATCTTGAAAAAGAACTTGATTAGAAGCCTTGAAACCCTAGCTTGAAGGTAAACAATCAAGAAAACTTTTCTTGAGATTCTTGAAATCTTTATGGCCAAGAATTATGATTTTAATTAGTGATTCATAATTGTATCGAGGAATTTGAGTTAGAAAGGATGGAATACTTGGAGAAAGACTTACCTTGAAGAAAAATCTTGAAAAAAATTGAAAGAATCTTGTATAGAGTCTTCTACTTTGATTTTTTTCCTTAAGGTTTTGCCTTAGGGTTTGAGAGAGAAGAGAATGATGTATTAAGAGATGAAAATTTGATTGTTTTGGGCCTTTAATTAGTTAAGAAATTTCTTTAGGGTTTTCTTAGAGGTAAAAAGACAAAAATGACCCTTTTTAATGTTTTCCCATTGGCTAATTAGTCACTGCACTGTATCAGGTTTACTAAAATGGTCATAACTTTTTACTCAAAACTTGGATTGTTGCGAAATTGGCGGGGTTGGAAAGAATATTCAAATGCCTTTAATTTGATAGGTTATGGGCCACGTAAATCTTTATATTCTAAGAGATATGGTCGTTTAAAGTTTACCCAAAGAGAATCTTACATCAAAACTTAATCAGTAAGGAAACTTTCAACTCAATTTTTTGTTGGGAGTTTTTTAGTAACCTTAATTGATATCTGAAATCATTCCCACACTAAAGAATTTAACCTTACATATATGAGCAATTTAGGAATAACCTGATAAGACCTTATATGGAAAATAAAGAATAGTTCGTGCCTCAGCTTAGAAATTTTTGGAGTGTTATAATATTTCCCTCATGGGATCATTCATCCTCGAATGATGGTTAAACTGAGCATGGAAGGGAAAGGAATTACACTTACTATCTTTCTGACTTCTGAACTTGCCTACTAATATAGGCGGAACTGATTCATACTAAGAGTTTGGAACTGTCTATAGCATATAAGTCAAAAACAATATTGTTTTTGGAAAAAGTCACGCTCTATCTGAAGTTATCCTACATGAGACAAAGAAAATTTGGGCATGAAGTAAGTATAGGAAAATTACGCCTTAAGCAATACAACCGTTAGCTTTAAAGCCTAGCAACACCTCTAAGTCATGCCCTCCCTTATGAATACCACACCTCATTAGCTGCAACTCATAGCTCTCATTAGAGTATATAACTACTCTTACAAACGTATAAGTTAAATCGTTTGTTAAGCCTAATCTCTAATTCACAAGGCTCTACACATGAGATGGTTATACTTATCTAAACCACAAGATTTAGGTTCTATACCTCTATAGGGAATCTCATCCCAAGAATATTTTTCCTTATAACTACATTTGACCAACCTTGAGCCCATATCAAGAAACACCGAATGCATCATGCATTTGTCCATATGTTAACAACACCACATTTAAGCCTAGTACTATAACCACTCCATCGACTCCTACTAACTAATTATTATAAGAATTCCTCATTCTCTCGTCACTTCTACCAATAGAACTTCCATGCATTATTACCAGGAACTGACTTATTACTCATCGTAAAACCTTATATCCTTTCTCCTCCACATTTGGAATAAACACACAATAATAAATAGCAATCCTCTTCTCTATCAACACACAACTACTATAAACAACACCATACTCAAAACTAAAAAGGATAAATGAAAGAGCTTGAGGGCGAAAGATCATAAGCTCGATTCATTCGAGAGTTCTGATATAAGAATATGCATGACATAACATTATTTTGCTAGCTGTTAAGATCAAATCATGAGTTTTCGAGATTGGACGTACTATGAGACATGCATGCTTATATAAATAGGTTCATATCATGAGGCTTATATCCATAACTTTATGGATAAGATTGAGATCTATGGGCTAAAAGTCTTTTCCCCTCATTCTGCAAATTCAGCATCAATGTGAATGTCTCTGAAGTGTATGAGCATTGGTCATAGATACAATTTTGATATTAGAAAATATCAACATAATGTTGTAATGACTGTCTTTGAGGGATACGCTAGAGAATGAATGGATTGATATATTTCTAAAAATTTTTCTAAATACATCGCTGTCTAATTCTCCACACTTGACTCAGTTTCTCATCTTATCATCTCCCCCTTAGGTTTGAAGCTGACACTTGAAAGTTATGGATCTATTCCATCATCTCTAAATTGGTCAATATTGTAACACCCCTAAATACTAACCAAGAGTCGCATGTCGATACACCATTGCTAAATTACTACAGTATGTTTTACTCTCATTTTGGGAACTTGAAATTTTGTGATATTTACAAACTTGCTTAACATAAATTGTGATCGTAATTTAAGAGATTGTATTGGGGTATTTACGTAATATTCTAATTAGAATTACCTATAACTTGAAAGGGAGGTGAGGTATATACATATAGGTATATATGTATACATTTTGGGCAACCAGCCTTTTTACTTTTGGGCAGCCAACTTTTCTTTCAGCTATATCTATTAAGTGATAAGCATCACTTTGATAACATATATTTTCACACCTCCTCTATAAGATTTCGTGTTCCTTAACTCTAAGAAACCTGGAGAACTTTCTCTAGCCATATTACTTACAAAATCACAAGAAAACCTTGGTCCTTTTGGCTGGAATTCCAGACACACCCTTCCCTTTGGTAAGTGATGAAATCTGTTTTCCAGCTGAGTAGTGTTTAGTATTTTAAACATATCTCATTATTTAGAACTTCGTTTACAGTGAATAAATATGATTTGAAAATTCAATTCATATACCTCCAACTCTTATGTTTGTGTAAAACTCTAATATAGCTGTTATGGATTTGAAATATGGGCCGCAACGTAGGACAAGTTCTGTTAGTGTTTTGATTATATTTTTTTTGTACAAAATGAATTTTGCGGTGATTCTTGATTATTTGCAACCTTATGAGATGTACCTACATATTTCATGAAATGTATAAAGTCCAATTTTGTCGTTTTCCTTTTCAAATCTAAGTTCCGACATGAGGTACTAGGCTGGCCAGAATTACTATTTTGGGAGCATACTCGTATTTGTACAGGCTAAGCTTACTTGTGATGATGATCCTATTTATGTCAACATTATTGAGATAATAAAAGTTATTTAATTGTATTTTTAAGTTTATATATACTCGTGTACAAGTTGAGGACCTTCATACGTTGGTCGGTCTATGGTTTGAACTCTTGAAGTTTTGTTTGACTGTTTCTATGCTAAAGCCCAAGGTTTGTGTATAAACGTGTACTTGTATTCTTATTATCTACTTGTAGATCTGAGGCGTTATCTTGATACCTTGGTTACTTCTTGTCACGTTATATTGTCGTATTGGTATTCTCTGAGACTTTCAAGACACTTGTGTAACTCGCTCACTTGTACGGATTGCTTGATCACCTGACATTCTTGTTGGGACTTTTTCCTTCTTGTGGATTTGATTTTGTCACTATTGGCATGCTTATTGATTCGAATTATTTGTCATCTTGACTTTGGATTTTTGGTTCGTCTTAAGTATGGAAGTTGTCCATTTTAAGTATGAACTAGGAGGCCATGTTTAATATGGTTCTTGACCCATCTTGATACAGGGCTTCGGTCCTTCTTGATACTTGATTATGTTGGGTGTGACAGTATGATTTATATATTAGGCAAGCCTTGGCATTGGATCTCTTAGGAAATGGTGCTATGAGTGTTCTTGACACTTGGATCTTTAAATATAGAACTTGATACCCTTAATATATTTCTTATTTGATTTATTTCTTATGTTTCAATTGTGCTGCCCATGACTTTTGAAAGGTAACTTGGTGAATCTAGCGGCTCCAAGCATAGAGTTTTTACACCACTAAGCTTTATGCTTAGCGATAGTTGTTTCTATCGTAGGGAACGTTCGAGGGGATAATTGAAGCAGGCTATTGGAGACGGAGTTTTTGTTAGCTTTATGGGAAGACCACATTTGCATATAGGCATCTATAGTTTGCATAAATCTTGGGACTTGTACATGATCTATATGTAGTACATTTACATGAAATTTTGAAGGCTAATTTGATCACGCCACCATGGGTTGTAAAATAAGTATGACTACATGTTTTACTATTTTAGGATGTGTAAACCCAAGTATTGTAATGCATTAAATTTATAGTTTATTTTGAAGGTTTGTATGAAACATGAACCAATCGAGCTTTGGTACCCCAAAGTTGATAATGATTCATAACGTGTCTTGTAGTAGTATAGATAATACATGAAAATCTCTTAGCATATTTTTTTAAAATTATTTTGAAAGATTCTTCCGCCATAAATTGGGACTCTTGTCTTGTTTAAATTTGAGATCAACTAAATTTCTAAATGACAAGCCTTTATACCTTTCACTTGTTATTATGGGCTAAATTCCTCTATTGAATTATAATCTATATATCTTAGATTAATCCCTTTTAAATGTGCAAGTATTATATTATCTTTTTTGTCAGGTAGTAGCATCCTTCCGAGAGGGTTGTTACATATATTCCCTTTACTTTAATACTTGCGTAAGGCGTATCTCATGGATACTGAACTCTGCATAAGCAGGTATTAAGACCCCTTCTAAAGCCTCTTTCTTAGATGCTTCTTTTAACCTCTTCTCATTGGCTTATAAGGCCGCTTCATCTAACTCTTAAGGAAAAAAATAATGCTTACATCAACCTATTCCTCATTGACAACTCAAATATACTATCTAGGCACACATGAAAAATCATTAACTTAATTGGAACCTTCTCTTATTACATACAATCTCGGATACACCTCTTAATGCTCTTGTTACTCTTATGACTTAGCCACACTTCACTGCCCTTTTCTAAAAGATAGGAGCTCTCACTTGTACCACTCATATTCATTACAACTAACATCTTAATTCTTCACATTCTCTATGTCAAGTCTACCAAATCAGATCTCAAAACTAATATCATCAACCTCATGTTGCCGTTTCTTTTGATCACGATACTTATCTCAAACTCAAGCTTAGTGTATATTACTAAATACGGATATAAATACAATTTCTCACATACTATACTAACTTATGAATACTAGATAAAATTAAGAAACACTCACCCACTAAGATCTCATGACAAGTAGGCAATCTTTATCTCACAAATTATATATTTATAGATTACCATCACATTCCTTTCACAACCTAAGTACTATTTACCAACTTACTATACATCCTTAATTAATTAGTTCTATAATCTTATTGGGCTCTCCGTTAAAAATCATAAGCTTAGCTTAGATCTGTCACATCATGAGTACTTTACTCTTTTATTAAATACCTATACTTGGCCTTCACTAACACAATGTTACATTGACATAATCTCTTTTCTGGTTAAAGTATACTCTAATTCATCCATACTAGTAACTCTTACTCCACTTTCAATCATAAAATCTACACAAACTCATCACTTCTTAGTCTAACCATAAGGAAAAACTCCTCATTAATAACTCACTAGGTGCATGACTACAATAACATAATTTGTCTCATCACTATATCCCTTTCTTAGATTACTGAACATCTGCATGCATTCTTCTAACTTAAGGGCACTTTTACTACTACTTCTCATAATCTCGTAACTCATACTATTTTTCGGGTGAAAATTACAACCCAAACTCTAAGACACACTTCCTCATAAGGGTCTCAACTCAAACAAGGTTTAGAGAAGAGAGTCTGGAGTACATCCCCTTTTTAGCTCGAACGCACGATTCATATGAATAAGAGTGCATTCTTTCAAACTTAATAGTTAACTCACTCATAGGCTCCTCTCAATCACCTCTATAGTCTCATGACTTCCTCAAGATTTTTTCTAAGAGCAACTCATCGATAAACAACTGAATTTGCTTTTCAACCACCTCTAGTATGAGGGGTAGTCGAATGAATCTGAGAAATGCACGAATTTGAATAAGCTCCTTACGACATGGTTCTATTGCACGATTTATAGAATGAAAGAAATGATTTTTTTTCCTAAATATCTGTAGTCCCTCATTTATAGAAGTGGGGCCCTCATAACCATAAATAAAATCCTAGTTGACACAGCTTCATACACACCCTAGGACACTTGAACTCTGTGCTCTGATACTAAGTTTGTCACAAGCCGAGCCAACATTCTGGACGTGGCCGGCACTCGAGAACCATTGCTGGCCCTCAAGCAAACCCTCATATTGGTTGACTACAAGCAGAAGACTAACTCAAGCATACATAAGAATTGAAAGAAATGTTTAAAAATAGTTTATTGATTCTTAAAACTTCACTGAATATATTGAGTATGAAATATAAGTTTCAAATAACATATTTGAAACTGAAAGACTCTCCAAAACTGTCTATCTTTGAAGCCTCTAATGTATATAAGGACTCACTCGTAAGCAGACGAGCGAATGAAGTGATCTCAACAAACTATTGTTGAGGATCCTAATAACATGTATCTGCATCATTAAAAGATGCAGGTTGAATAACATCAGTATATTGAATGTACGAGTATGTAATATAGCTGAATAACAAATAACTGAAAGAAAGAACTGCAATAGATAACAATGTACTCAAGCTGAATGTAAAGAAATAAAGAAGTTAAATCATTTAAAGCTTTACAAAATACTTTCTCATCTCTGAACTCAACATAATAAGTGATATATAAAAATACACTTTAACTCTAATGGGAGATTCTCTAACCGACAACTATCACTATGAGCTACGTGATGATACAACGTCTCGTCCACGCTATCAGAACTGTCCTATACCTTGTCGGGGTATAGAACACCTCAACTAAGTGGATTCACTAAGCTATGCTTAAAATCAATAAGGAAACATCTAAAAAGTGTGATCCTTTACCCATGTTGCCATACAGGTTTATGATGATTTTGAGTTGTCTAAACTCATTCCCATATCGGTGCTCAATAATATTCCCAATAATATATATATATATATATATATATAACTCAGGCTCATATGTTTAAAAACATAATTATTCCTCTAGTTTAAGATAATTGCTCAAACTACTCTCTAAAAAGTGGTAACTGCTCTTGAAATATCTTTTGAACTCATAACTCATTTAGAAATCAAAGTTTCTCTTTTATCAATGTAAAAACTAATACATTTGGGAATACTTAGTTCCCTTATACTCTTGCTTAATTCATACTTAAAAAAATTTTCTAAAAAATATATCAAAATCATATTGTGATATTATCATTGATGACTCGGGAAGTCATACTACATAAACATTGATGGTATATCTAGATACCATACTGCTTAAACATTGATGACATATAAAAGCTCTTTCTCAAAACTCATCTTTACTTTCTCAAAAACTCAGTTTAAAACTCAAATGTTTGCTTTATAAAGCTTCTCAAAATTTATAACTCAATTTATAGGGTTCATACGGAATTATGGACATGAACAACTCAACTCAGGGGTCTTAAAAGAAATATGGAAACTCAGTACTCAGAACTCAAGAACGCAAGAACTCAAGGATTCAACAACTCGCAACTCAAAACTCAATGATACTATTCATGTCAAGAATACTCAATTCATATGGTCCATGTTGAAATATAGACATGAACGAATCAATCCAAGAAGCTCAATACATTACATATAGAAATTCAATAATTAGGAATAGAATTTCAAAAAGAAATAGGAACTCAAGAACTCAAATCTCATCTCAAGAATACTCAAATCTACAGATAGAATCCTAAATTACTCATTTACTGATTTGAAAGTAGATGTAGGGCGTGAGGACAAACTAGTCCAACAATATGATTGCCTTACATACCTGGAAGAACAAGTTTCTTGAAGAATCTTGAAAAAGAACTTGATTAGAAGCCTTGAAACCCTAGCTTGAAGGTATACAATCAAGAAAACCTTTCTTGAGATTCTTCAATTAGTTTCTTGAAATCTCTATGGACAAGAAATATGATTTTCATTAGTGATTCATAATTGTATGGAGGAATTTGAGTTGGAAAGGATGGAATTATTGGATAAATACTTACATTGAAGAAAAATCTTGAAAAAGATTGAAAGAATCTTGAATGGAGTCTTCTACTTTGATTTTTCCTTAGGGTTTTGCCTTAAGATTTGAGAGAGAAGAGAATGATGAATTAAGAGATGAAAATTTGATTTTTTTTTTTAGGTCTTTAATTTGTCAAAGAAATTCATTTAGGGCTTTCTTAGAGGTAAAAAGATAAAAATGACCCTTTTTAATGTTTTTCCATCGGCTAATTCATCACTGCACTGTAACAGGTTACTAAAATGCTCATAACTTTTTTCTAAAAACTTTGATTGTTGCGAAATTGGTGGCGTTGGAAAGAAGATTCAAATACATTTAATTTGATAGGTTAATAGTCCACGTAACTTTTTATATTCTAAGAGATATGGTCGTTTGAAGTTGACCCAAAGAGAATCTTACATCAAAACTTAATCTGTAAGGAAACTCTCAACTCAACTTTGTGTTGGGAGTTCTTTAGTAACCATAATTGATATCCAAAATCATTTACACACTAAATTATTTATCTTTACATATATGATCAATTTAAGAATAACCCGATAAAACCTTATATGCAAATAAAGAATAGTTTGGGCCTCAGCTTAGAAGTTTTCGGAGTGTTATATAAATGATTTAGGGGGGGGGATAATAGGATCCTAGTTAAATTTAGGTGTGTCGCTGCAATTTCAGATATAGTTCGAGAGGGTATTTTTCATGACCCTAACTATCGTGGGTGACACCCACACTAAACCACTTGGTGGGAGAATCAAAGACTAACTCCAAACCACCTTAACACCATTTATATAAGAGAAGTTCATCGTATAAAAGAAGTGAAAATAGTTTAGCCAACTAAAGGATTGAGTCCCCATAAACTCAATCCAATAGTCTAAAAACAACGCCTTAGAACTGAAAGTCATCATACCAAAACTCTAAACAATCAAAAATGGGGATGTGACCCTGACTACTAATATAAATCTAAGGTTTAATGTTTATGTCCGAAAAGATAGACAGAAAAATGTAGAAGAACTCATGGCAGACTGGAAGATGTAGCTCACATTTGGATTTAGAATCAAGTGTCTCTTAACTTAGGTCTTGGATCTGGAAAATGTCATGTACTCAACAAGAAAAAGAATAGGTGCAATATTAATACACAAATCACAGTGTACCGGTAGGATCACACGGCCGGTCCAAGATATGAACGCAAATAGTTCATTACAATACAATAATTGTTTTAACAATTTAATTCTAACTTTCCACATGACATGTTTAAATGTCACGATCCAGGGGTACCCCTAGATGTAACAAGGCACATAGAACCCTGAAAGGCACCATGTAAGCCACCTAGCATATCATAACAAAAACATAGAAAAATAAAGGAAAGAAAACGAATTTTAAGTCCAAAGTCTTTATAAAGGAAAGCGGAAGTCTAGACTTGTCCCATTATAGCCATCTAATACAATAGTTCCAATAAAAGGGATACAACCCATACAACATAGTTCGAAAATGAAAATACCATAAATGAAATTCACAGTGGAACTCCCGTCCTCGAATCATGAGGACTCACCACAAACAAGGAGGATAGTCGAATCCAAGCTTGAACCAAATGAAGATCCCCTCAAACACCGGACCCTACACTTGTGGGAAAATGTAGGAAACTATGGGTTAGTACAAAGATGCACTAAGTATGATAGTCATGCATAAAAACCTTGAAAACATGCTAAAATGGACATTTAGTTAAATGCATGCAATTTACTAAGTTAAAGCATCATTTCAAAAGAGAATAGAAAAGCATAAGTCATAAGCATGTTCATTACATAAATCATCATGTCATAAAAGAACCATACCATAAGTACCCTCAAAGTCTACTTATGCAGTGCATGAATAAGATCTCATAATCCCACCCATGCTAAGTGAAGCTTCTTTAGTAACCATATTTCATAATTCATGTTCTTGTTCATATTTCATCATAGGTGGGAATAAGCCTTAACCGACATAGATCATGTGAGGTAAACATGGAATCCGGTGTAACCCACACTGAAAAGGGTTGTCCTACTTGCCTATGATAAGACCATGGTTTGTTAGCTTTTTGGTGGATCCACTAGCTAAAGACCTATGGGGGCACATAGTTTATGGGATATGGAGATTGCTACTAGAAACCCACCCTTTCTGACGGAGGAGCTTCCATCTCAAGAGATTGCTTCTAGAAACCCGCCCTTTCTTACGGAGGAGCTTCCATCTCATAACAATATCCACTCGGTGCTAAGCATTTATCCCAAAGAGTACTTATTAAGTCGTAACCTGTTTCATTAGATTAGCTCAATAGATCATGCATGAGAATGACCTTTCACATCCAAATCTTCATGTACATAAGATTCAATTAAGTGAGAATTGCCTTTCAACCTTAGAATCATCATATTGTGAGAAAACCTTTCACATCATGTTCATTATGTGTTCATGAGAATAGCCTTTCAATCAACACAATAACATTATCATAATCATGGACACTTCATGACTCTCAAAGTGCTCTTAAAGCATATACATAACCTTCATAATTCATGCATTACATCATATCTTGCATTTTCAAGGACAAAGCTCATCTCGATCAACATATCTAGAATTACTACATTAGACATGGATAATAACATAATTCAAATAGCGCAATTAATACAAGCATAACCTCATCATATCCTTCCTTCATCAATTCACCCACATCACAAGGTCATAAATTGGGAAAATGGTGGGTTTCGTGGATTCTTGGGGGTTTCAACATAAAAACAATAATAAATCATCAATTCAATCATAAAATAAAGTAATTAAATCATTATAATAGTTTTTAGAAAGGAATCCATGACTTGGAGTAAAACCCTGTCTTTTGGGGAATTACTAGTTTTGAAATTGAGTTTGGAGGGACTCCATGGATAAAGGACTACCATACCTTAGCTTTGATTCTCCAAAGAAATCGAGTGAAAAAGCCTTCTTCTTCAAACCCTAGCTTCAACTTTCTTCTTCTTCTTCTTCTTCTTCCTTGGAGTTCTAGAGAGAGTTTTTGGGGAAAAATTGGTTTTGATTTGGGATTTAGAAATTATGGGGAAGATGACTTGATTTGGGGGTCTTAAAACTATATATAGTTAGTCTAATTTAATACAAAACGACGTCACTTAATAATAACTTAAAATGGAAAACCCCAAAGTACCCCTTAACTAATTCCCAAAAACGGTTTCCAGTGATCACCCACGACCCCCTCACAGACGGACCGGGGTGGACCCATGGCCCGTGCTGGTGAAGCTTGGGTCAGGGTTCTGGGGCCTGGTCTGGTAGGCCTTGACCTACACCACTCACCCACGAGGCGTGGGTGTCCTCCGTGGGTCACTGCCAGGCAACCTCTTAAGGGTTTTCCCTCAAGGACCCATAGTTGGTCCTTGGGGTTTGAACCTTGACTTTCTAACACGAAAACATAAATTTTAAGGTACGGGGAGGTACCTTTATGACTCTAAACCCTAACGTCAAGCTCTAGTTTAGCCTCCTAGTTTCCAGGGTGTTACATTAAAATATAAGATTAAATGACATTTTGACACATTATATCTTTAATTAATTTAAAATCACAAGATTCAAAAGTTCTCTTTACTTTGTTAAACTTCATGTCAAGTCAAAATCATATATATATATATATATAATTCTTGATATCGCCATTGCATGATATTATTATAGCCGTTTGAATATTAGGTGGACTTTCCTAATATCATAAGACACCAAAAAAAAAAAAAAGACATGGAAGAGGGAACTACAAAATTCATTCATATGATTAGAGAAACTCTCATCTAACATAACAATATTACATAAGGAATTTTATTCATACATAAACTATGAATTAGTCATAATAATAACTTTAAAACATGCACTTATACTAAAGGTTATATATGCACAGGCGGCAGAGGCAGATCTATACATTCACAGTCTTGAGTTCACGAGTCCAATAGTTTTTGCTCAGATCCTGTATATGGATTAGGAAATACACAAAAATATTTAGAGTTATTTGGCTCATATAAACATTATTATTATTATTATTATTATTATTATTATTATTATTATTATTATTATTATTATTATTATTATTATTATTATTATTATTATTATAGCTTATAATTCCTGCAAAAACTCATAAAGTTCAAATTCTGAATTCACCTCTATACATACCTTAGTCATATTTTTCATAGATTTTGATGTGGTAACCATTTGGAAATTGTAAGCCTGGAGATCGTACTATATCTCCTCCTTTGACTGTTTCCCACCTGACAATTTTTTAACATCCAAATTTAATTTAAGCATAGTTTTCTTAATTAGTGATGCATAATTAGTAAATTAAGAAAATATGACTAAAGTTCAGACATTTATGCTATTATGTATAAATTTATGTTATATCTGAACTTCAAATAATTTGGATATAAAATACATTTGAAGTTTCATATGGCTGAAGTTCAGACATTTTCGATAAAAACAGTTGAACTTTTTAGCCCCTGTACTTGGGGGGAAAATACGTAGCTTCAAGCATAATGAATGATTGAACTTCAGCTACATATGTGCCTGAAGTTTAGGCATTCATACAAAAAAAATCTAAATTTTAACCATAAGAAACTTCAGACACCCTATCTCTACATTTATATTTTGTAAATATTAACTTTGAACATCGTTTATCTGAATATTCAAACCAAAAAAAAAAAATGTAAAAGTATATAAACTTAAATAGTGAGACCAAAAGCAAATATTTATGTAACACTTACTTGTACTTGGTCACAAAGCAATGGAGAAATACAGCCATTTGCACCTTAGCAAAGTCTGCTCCAATACAATATCTTATGCCACCTCCAAATGCCATAAAATTTCTAGTTGCTCCATTTAGCTCTATTCCCTGTTAGCAATTTCAACAAATTTGAGAAAAAATGAAATTATAATATAATTTTCCGACAAAGGACTCACCTCCCATCTCCATGGATTGAATTGAAGTGGATCTTCATATTTGGCAGGATTTAAGTGCACAGCTTGAGAATACACCATAATTGCCCAACCAGCTGGAATGGTATATCCTGCATCACAAATAATTTTTGTTATGTGACATGTTACATAAAGACATAATCAAGAAAAAGAACCTTATCAGATAATTATAGGGGCATAAGTACCCCTAGACTATGACCGAAATTTCCGAGACACCTTAACTAAACTAAAGTCCTATTACCCCTAAACTCATTTTATATATAATTTTGTGCACCTTTTTGGCTACGTGGCACACTCCGTGACTCCACGCAATTGAGGAGCGTAGGAGATACTTGGAAGTCACATAAGCCAAAAAGGTGTACAAAACTACAAAAAAAAATGAGTTCAAGGGGGTAATAGGACCTTAGTTTAGTTAAGATGTGTCTCTGAGATTTGGGTTATAGTCTAGGGGGATACTTGTACCTTTTCCCAATAATTATACGAAAATAAAGAAATTAATTAAAACTTAGTAAAAAAAAACCTGGACAAAATGAGTTAAAAATGGGATTTTTCTGAATTATTTGAGAGTATGAAGCATAATTTATGAAATATTATGGTGCGAAAATAACCTTTGAAATTGATTTCTTTGAGTGTTTTCCTGAAAAGTGCAGGAGCAATATTTGCCAGTCTGACTGTTTCATTGATAAACTGCATTTTCAAGTATATATTCAAATAAAATATAAATAAAAAAATATATACATAAATTGAGTAATTTAGATTTAATATACCTGAAATGTGAACTTCATTGATTTATATTCTTGCCATGTAAGTCCATAAGATGCATTTTCCCTTCTTCTAATTATTGCCTCATGTTCCTCCTGAAAGTATTTAGATTGTGGTATTTGGAGTAATTAATCTCAACATAAAATTTTGTATAAGATATAATACAATATTTGGTTGGTCGCATAAGAAAAAATAATGTTCATAGGCAGATAAATATTTTCTTTGTTCCCCTTTATGTGACATGATTCTGACTAAGAGCATCAACCAATCTATGTTTTTGTTTGAATTCCACCATAGAATATTTAAAAAAAACACACATATATGTTGTTCAATTGATCAAGAAGATTAGTTTCACTTACTTTTAATTCTTTCAAAGCTTGAGGATGTTCATGAAGAAATTTAATAGCCAAAGTTATAGCCCAAGAGGTTGTCTCAAAGCTAACAAAGAGCAACACAAACATCAAATCCAAAGCTATTCCCTCAGTGAGAATTGTGTCTTTACTTTGAAGTTCTTCTAATACATAATCAAAGAAGTCACTTTGTTCCTTTCTTGGTTGTGATTTCCTTTCCTCTAGCATTCTTTTGAGCATCTTCAATATCTTCTTTCTTCCCTAATGAACATCTTCAACAGTTAGTTCAATCATGACTTGTATAAATTCAGTCTAACGTCGTTATAATAATATTGTTTGTTCCATATTTTTGGATGTCATAACGAAATATTTCTATAGAGAACAAGAGTATAGTATATATAACATAAACTTAAATATATGGAGTAATATTGTTTATTATAGAGTTTGGTATACATTGAATTACCTTATGATGCGACTCAAGCTTCATCAAGACCTTGCACACAAAATCGAGCTAGGGAATTCAAGGGTTAATTATTCATTTTTATTTTTTAGGTTATTATTTATCCACTTTTTATAAAGGATTACCAATAATTATTATGCTACTAGTAGTGCATAGAGATTAAATTATAAATACCTGTAAGCACTTATAATAGGCTGTTCCAGGAAAGTATATAGGGAAAGAAACTAATCCCTTTATAAAGGCTACAAAATTCTCACACACATTCTCTGTAGAATTGTCAGAATCATAGCTGATAAGTTTTTTTCCAGTTATATCAAATATCATCTGTAAAAAAAAAATTAAAAAATATTATGCTTCGAATTCATATTTTTTTTCCTTACAAAAATAATTCAAAAATCTGACACTCAACTTTAGTACTAGTTTTAGGGGACTGCTAAAAGGTGTGTATGTTATCAAATTTCAGTTGAGATTTTCAAACTTTGATAATTATTTTGTCGTATCTAAATCATGAGATATCAAAGTTTGATACTTATATATATTTTTTCTAATAGGAGATAGAGGAAAATATAAATATGGTTTCAAGAGTTAATGGTCAAAAATACATATAAACTATCACTTTTCATTAATTTCATATGTCAACTGTCCATTGTTTCCTTTACCTATTTAAACTATTACTCCCTTTATATTAAAACACGCATCGGTGCTAAGTTAGTTAAATATTTAAAATCAATCAGATGCGTGAAGGTTAGTTCAACATCAAGATGTGTTTTGATACAAAAAGGAGTAATAGTTTAGGTACCTAGGAAACGGAAATACAAAACTCACAAAAATACAATAGTTTAGATGTGTTGTATACCATTAACTCTATTTTTTGATCAAGATTTTCCTTGGAAGAAATCTTCCATTAATTTATTTAAGGTAACGAAATACATGGAAATCGAGTGACCATCTGTGAAATCAGCCTGGAATTTAGACTACTTACCTTGGCTGTTGCTTCCTTCATCTCAACACTCTTTTGTTTTGACCATCTCTTCAAGTTATTATTTGTAGTTTTTTCAACCTCAGGCAGCATTTTTCTCAAACTTTCAGGGCCAAAAATATTTAGCACCATGTTTTTTAAGTACTTGTACATAAAACCATGTAAAGATCCAACATTTTGCCTTCCCATAATCTCTGCAAAAGTATGTGGATACCAACTTTGAAACAATTTTCCCTCTTGTTGGAAGATGAAGTAATTAAAATCAGGGTCTGTGGATACTATGATTGGATGTCCCACCAAACTAGTTCGAAATATCGGCTCGTACCTGATTCAAAATTTAGATATAGTGAGTTTTAAGCCAAGAGATCAATGGGACGTGAACAGTGTAGTAAGTCAGAATTTTCATTAAGGGAATTCAAAATATGAAGAAGTAAACATATGAAAGTCGAAAAAGGTTCAACATCTACTATATACATAAAAAGAATAATTAACCATATATAAACAATGTAATTTTCCACCGAAGAGAGTTCGGATGAACCCATTGAACCCTTACTTAGCTCCGCCCCTGAATGTGAAACGTATATAAAGTTTGATCATTATATTAATTAAAATATTATGTAGATGATTATTATTATTAAGACTTCTAACAATAATAATAATATTCTCTTTATTTCAATTTGTTTGTTCTATTTTTTCTTTTAGCCCATTTAAAAAAGAATTTTTTTTTTTTTGACAACTCTTTAACTTCAATTTTCTACATGACATGTTTAAAACTACAAGATTAAAAGACATTTTGATATATTTAACGTAACTTTAATTTAAGATCATAAGATTCAAAAGTCATTTTTTACTTTTTCTTTTTTTTTTTTTTTAACTTTTGAGCTAAGTTAAAACATGACAGACAAATTAAAATGGAGGGAATAAAAACTTTAAATAAGTTAATTACCTTTTCATCCTATCCTTCACAAAAGGAGAAATATCCAATGATGCATTTGGTGCAAAGAATGGAATAGTCTCACCAAGTAATGGCCAACCCATTGAACCTGGTGGGAGTTTTCCATTGCTTTTTGGGTTCCTCCAGTAATTTATAAAGGCTATAACAAGTAAAGATCCAATAATATAAATACCAAGTGACAACATTTTCTTGATAATATATATTGTGTATGTAGTAGATTAAAGAGAAGGAAATATGGTGCTTTATAATTTTAGGAAATTATGGGAGACTATAAATAGGCAGTTGAATAATGTAGTCCATATATATCAAAAATAGTTTAATTTTATCCTCAATTAAACTTTTGGTCTATTCGTATCTTTATAAATAAACCATAGAAGACGGTGTTTTAATTTATTTATTTTTTAGTTAAAAGGATAATATTATATATATATATATATATATATGCTACGGAATTGTAGAAGAGTTAGCTAGAACATACTTCTTAGACGGGCTAGTAATTACAGTAAGGTTATCAAACTGAGCTAACTTAGTATACTTAGATGGCCTAATTAGTCTAGTAGAGATATCTTCATTTTTGTCTTTAGCAAGCTGGTCTTCGATATATTCCTATGGAGACTGCAAAAAAATGGCCTTGTCATATGTTGTCAGCCTGGATCCTTGCTTAGCTTGTATATCTGCTAAGTTTTTAAAAAAAATTAGAGGGATAGTATTTATAAGGGATTATTTTATTTATTTAGAGTCACAATTTGAAATCAAGTTATGATATTTCAGTCACCTTATTGAATCTTTAATCAAAAGGATGCTGATTCTTTATTTTTGTTTTGTGAAAATAAAAGATCAAGTAAGAAATTTTGTTGACCGGAAGAAAGACATAACTGCACTGGACTCCGAGTTCCGTAACTTTAGCATAATCACTTTATTAACTTTTAACCGGCTTTAATTAATCTTGCATAAATTGTAATTATTAATTACCTATGATCATTTACTTTAATATTGTTGAATTTTTATTAGTATAGACTAAGGCACATAGTTGCGACCTCATCTTCAACATACACTGATTAAGACTTCTGTAAAGCATCCTAAGTTTGAGCCTACATGTCTTGGTTAAGCCAAAACTTATTTTTTATTAAAGAGAAGTATTTAGTCATTTTACTTATATGTCTTTATTCAAAACACACAATCACAACCTCAATACATAGGACGATAAAACTTGAATATCATTACTAATCCGAATTAATTAACCCCCCCTCCCCCTCACTTTTTCTCACCTAATATTATAATTAATCAAAAATCTTATTTCAAAAGTACCACAAAATCACATCAAAAAATTAAGCAGATTATATATCAGAGGAAATAGAAGGATGGACTTCAAAACAAATTAACAATGACTGTAGTAAGATATATTCAATCAAACAAACTAAGCTAAATCCAAATATATCTAAAGATAGTAATAGATTAGAAAATTGACATATATATATATATATATATATATATATATATAGAAAATATTCTTTAAATAAAATAAGAAGTAGATGTTTATCTTTTCGATTTTAGTGAAAATGTTCTAAACGTCATCATCTTAGTCAATTATCTTGATGTCAAAAGAAAAAACAATATAGTCTATAACTTTGTCAAGAATGAAACACCAAAACAAAATTCGGTGATGACACTACACCTAAAAATAAATATTTTTTATCGATTAGGTCTAGATTCAGTGTGGTATTTATTTATGGGTCTATTCTTATCAAAATGTCCATACGAATTGGGATATGATTGAAATTTTTGTAAAGAAAAAAAAAATACAATAATCTTGTCTTAAATGAGATATGTTTTTGACAGAGATTGAGATAAAGACAACATGACTACTAAAAAAGTGTGAACTATATGGGGATTTTCCTAGAGATTAGTATGAAAATCCGTAGGAAACTTATTTTCCTGCAAATTTTTATACTAATCCCTTGGAAAATCTCCATGTAATTTACTCTTTTCTCGCCATATATATATATTTTTTTCTTAAAAATAACCAACAATATAAAATACTAAATAAATTTTAAATATAAAAAAATTCAAAGAATATATTTTTTTTATAATTTTTCTGTTTTTCTAGCAAGTTTAAAATACAACTATTTTGTGGTTTTCAATTTTTTCAATTAAAATCTACTAAAAATGAAACGAAACATTACATGTCTACAATGGCTACAAATTATTCAAGAATAAAACTAGAAGTTTAAAAGTTTAATATTTGTTAGTATAGAAATATATCATTTTTATGAGACAAACAAAATTAAAAAAGCAAAAAAAATATATATTTGATTATTTTTCTCCTTAAAAGGTATTTTTATGAGACAAACAAAATTAAAAAAGCAAAAAAAATATATATTTGATTATTTTACTCCTTAAAAGGTATTCTTCTCAAGAACTAGATCTTAATTACATCATTTTCAAGAATATATATTTACATAATCAAGTTATTTATAAGGTAATTATAAATAATTTTGTTTTGATATTTGCATTCATTGCTAATGTATAACAAATGATACATGCAAACTTCCATTTGATTATTAACTCAACAACGTGTTTAATCATTCAATATTTATGATGTCAATTGATAAGTATTTTTTACCTTGAACGTTAAAATAGTGAGTTCAAATTAGCAAAAGAGCAAAAAGATAAGAGATCACGAAGAAAGGTGAAAGAAAACTAATACTATATCATTTACGAGTAACAAATACAAATACCTTCTTTTTAATATGTTATATTGTTAATAGAACTACTTTTATTAAAGAACAAGAGGCAAAAGTTATATTACAATATATTAGAATAGAGAAACTATATATATGTAACTAAACCTAACCTAATAAGAATGTATTAACTAAACTTAATATATAGGAGGAAAGCCCAAAACATAAACATAACAAACATCCCTCAACTTCACAATGAAAAACAAAGAGTGTTTGTCAGTTAAATCGAAAAAAGAAAAAAACCGAGACGCCGTCCCGAAAAAGATCAAGAATCTGAAGTCGACGGAACAAAAAAAAGAAGAAGGATATGGTTAAATGATGTGACGTGAAGTGACAATCAATCTCAACAATCAATATCAAGCAATTCTTTCGCTCATTTAAAATTTTTTTTTTTTATTGTTTCACTTTTGTTATCAAAATGTGGAGTAAACAAAAGGAAAACCCATGATACGAACAAAAACGTAACGTAACGATCACGGCCCGTATACGACATATTAAAATACGATACTCCAACTCGCTCCGTGAGAAGATTACATTTTTCTTCTTGCTCTTCCTCTTAAAGATTCAAAAAAAAACAGAAACAAAAACCAAATTTCGGATCACGCGATCGCCGCGCCATCAAATCATTTATCAGGCTGAGACTCGAGAGATTCGAGAGAGGAGACGAAAGAGGATGAGAGAAGGCGAAGATATCTCGATCTGATCATCTGACTGATAGAGCGAAGTCTCGGATGTAAATAGAGCTAACAACAAATAATAGCAAGCTATATCATAATGCTAATATAAGCTAGCATATATCAAAACTAAAGAAAGTATAAACGATAACTAACTCATCTACCTAGGAGACACCCGAAATTACTCTATAGGAGGTTTCATCATTTCAATCAGTAAAAAAACAATCAGAAAAAGAGTAAACATATTTAAAATCGAAAAGAAGTCGAGACTTAAGTAAAGAAGATAAGAATTTAGAAAATAACAAATGAGCCCCACCAAAATCCCAAAAAATAAGCGAGCCATAAAAAAATCATGCGAAAAATGCATCATCATCATCATCACCCATCATCAAAATCATAATCATCATATCAATATAAAAGAATAATAATATCATATCATATAAAATCGCAACAAAGATAAAACAATAAAACAAAAAAACAAACAAAGATCAAACAAAATCAGACAAAAATTTCTCAAAAAAAAGAAAACAAAAAAACTTGCCGAGCAAGATAAAACTTCTTGCCAAGCACAAATAGCTTCACCTTGATCGTAACCATTATCAAGGTGGAGACAAGTATAAACCATATCACCTTGAGACCGGGGTCACATTCGCGGCGTCTCACTACATCTTTTTTTTCGGATGCGATGCGATGCGAATAACAGTGAGCAATGCCAATTAATTAGTTCTTGCAATGCCAAAGTGTCTCTCTCATCATATAATCTATTTTTTTTCAGTTCAGCTTTGCCCCCATCGTGCCTGTTTTTGCGCGCTTTTCAGTTTATTTTCCGTTTTCATTTCAATGACCCATCGAATCTTTATATTTACGGTATACATCATAACAAAATCATGCGATAAAGTTCCCAAAGCGGAGAAATAAATCGAAAAGCAACGTGCATAAAGAAGCGCGCGCCTCTCGATAGGACTTCATTAAAACAAAAATTATGGATATTCAAAATAAAGGAAGCAAATGGAAATTTGAATTATGTAAGCAGTGTAGCGGGTAGGTGGAAGTAGACTAAGTCCGAGCTCGAGTAGTTGGGTGGGGACTGGTGGATGTATCACGGTGGGAGGAATCGTGGGTCGCGTGGCTGAATGCAGATGGATGAAGTCGGAATGTTGAGGAAAAACGCTGGGGTGAATGAATCGCAAAGATGGACATCGAATCTTCATTATTTTGAGATTTAAATCTTCGAATCATAATCTTTTTATTATGTGATTAAAAGAAATTTAGAATTAAATAATTAAATCATGTAATATCGATATGTCGACGATAATATCATGCTTACCATATACGGATCATAATTTAAATACACATTGGCAACATTTTGGCAACCACAAAACGAAAAAAAAGCAAGAAAATAAACTGACGTCAGCTTCGAAAAATTCGAATTTCAAAAATCTCTTTAATATAGAATGAAAATGAATAATATCAAATATCAGACATCCAATATAATAATCATCAATACAATAAGATGACAATGACTAAATAAAATATAAACTTCAGAATCCTCTATACTAGAACTAAGTTGTCACCGCTAAACAAGTGTTTTCTTTTTCTTTGCCCGACACTGATTTTTCTGTGTGTGGTTTGAGTTGAGTTGATAGTGTGTATTCTGCTGAGGTAATGAATTCAGGCAAATCACTGTATTAGAGTGTATCAAAGCATCATATTTAGCTTTATAAAGAACTAAGTTGTTGTGTTACAATTTAACTCAGATTTTCACAAATTAAGAAGAAATTAAAAAGATAAGTAAAGTTTAATCAATCGACGAACGAGTATAGTAAGAGTTAAGAAAAGCAAATAATAATAAAATATCCATAAATAAGCCAGAAGTGGAGATATAATGTACCGAGAATATCAAAATCTAAAAAATAGAAAGAGAGAGAGACAGAATTTAAGGAAATTACAAATAAGACAAAAATTTTTAAAGCGGTATACAGAATAAAAATGATGACAAACTTGATATAAGCCGAAAGATGAAAAGAAAAGCGTGAAAAGTGACAGCAAATGAAGCGAGAGATCAAGAGACAAGAAAAAGAAACGAAAAGCGAAAAAAAGAAAACGAGAGGAATGCCAAAGAAGAATAAGAGAAGACAAATAAGAGAGATACAAAGAGACGAAAGAGATACAAATCGGAAAGAATGCGAGTTTCCCGAGTCACGAGAAGTCTCAAACCTTCGAACGCAGAAACGATATCCGCAACACAGAAAGTTAATGACCACGGAATTAAAGCAGATTTAGCCAACGAATAAAATACAACAGAACAGAAACAATTGTAGAAATAACAAATCGATCGACAATGACATAGCTACCATAGAAACGAAGAGAGAGGACATGACAGAAGAATGAAAGAAGAATATGAGAACCATACATAGACAAATGAGAAAAGGATGACAAAAATAGACAAGGATGGAATACATATGGAATAGAAAATATATATGAGGGAATGAGACATATATGCGTACGACAATCGAAGAGATCTACGGCGAATGAAAATTGAAGCGATGACATGGCTGACGGTGCAAAGAAGCGGTCGAAAACTGAACTTGACCCGCACGAGATGCAGAGGCGCGGTGCGCAAACCGGCGTGCAGAGGTCGAATAGGCGGATGCCACGTGTACAGTGATCAAAGGCGTGGATTGTTTGGCGCTTGGGACGTAAATGGACCGAAAAGCTGGTTGTTGATGTTTTGTTTTTTGTTTTTTTTTGTAAACTGTTGACACAAAAGTCGAGAGCGTGGTTTTTGTTTTTTGAGCGAGATTAACGACTTGCTGAAGTTACAAGACGACATTGTTGCTGAGGACCCTTTAATTCAAAACTTGAAAACGAAAGATTGTGAAGTGGTTTACGCTGAAATAAGGAGACGACTTGAGGATTGGAATGAGAGAGGAGTATTATCCAGAACATCGGAACAAATGCAACAAAAAAGAGAATAAAAGATCGAATCAAAGAGCGAATGCTAAAATCAAAAAAAATCGAAGAGATCGAACAAACTTTTCGTCCGATAACCCAGTCAAAAAATAAACTAAACTTCTAGAAAAATTGAATGAAATCTTCGATACCAATGAAGAAATAAAAGATAAATGAAAATCTCATAGAATAAATTCGCAAATTGTTCAATCGTCTTAATAAAATCGCATCACGAATTCGTTGCTCCATTAGCCAAATTATACAAATTTAAGAAATTATAATTTCATCCAGATAGTTCTAAACAGATGCACCAAATGTGATATAGCATGGTTCCACCAATCAACTTCAACAAAAATGATTGAGTGATGTATAAATTCTGTTGATGAAATTGCAAATGAATTGAACAGCGATTCTTCCTTGTTATAAAATAACTTCTTCGACATTTACCTTTAACTAAAATTTAAATAATTGAAATTCTTCATTTAAAAATCTAATTATAATTTCAAATCATAAAATCAATTATTAATCCAAATCAAAAAAAAACCTTTCACAAAAAAAATCAAAAATTAAAAAAAAAAAAAAAAAAATCAAAAAAAAAAAAAAAAAAAAAAAAAAATCTCCAAAACAACTAAAAAAAAAAAAAAAAACAAACAAAATCAAATGAAAAAAAAAACAAAAAAAAAAAAAAAGCTAAAAATGAACGACATAAAATAACAAATTAAAAATATATGAAAAGATATTAGAATAATAAATATATATGTAAATGAGAAACTAATAGAACTATTTAATAAAGAGAAAAAATAGAATGTATAAACTTATATATAAACAATAAGAAATAATATATATTAAACTAAAAGTTAATAACTAAACTATATATAACTAAAGAAAGTATATATCACTTTGTTTATTGCTAAGGCAAATAAAAATTTATGGTCTAATGACTGATTTCTGATGCAACTCAATAATGATCAAAAAATGTTCCGAGTCATCTTCCACTGTTCCTACTCCATCGTACATGTTTCTACAAAATAAAAAAGGGCAAAAATAGAAATAAGAAAATTGGTTTCAACAAGTTCATAGGCTTTATTACCCAATTAAACATTTTTTACTCCTATATAGAAATGGGAGTTGATGAGACTAACACAGCACAAACGAATAGTACCAAAAGCAGTCTATATGGTACTATAAATTAGTTATTTCTCCCCTCCACAGAAACACGTGGCAACACCATCGCTCTTCGGGGAAAAATCTGGCAACACGGACGTGTGTTACAAAGTGTACCAAAAATAGTTGCTTCACAATTTTACGTAAAAAAATGGGAAGTTGGCAAAATTCGGTCCTTCGGTGAAATCGCGGCAAGTTCTCTCCCCAGAGAAAATCAATCAAATATTGCAAACAACGGAAATGGTCTTCGAGTTCCCATCCTGAATCATTCTAATTTTGACCAATTCCATTTGAAGGTGGAAGTTAGTTTCTGAATTTATCTAAAAATAGTATCTTTATTCTTATTTTTCTTAGAGATCACTGATATATTTAGACATCTTTATCTATATGGATTTGAGTCTCTTTTTTTCTTCCAATAATATAGAGTCTTTCTTTTAGTATTTTTTTGATGGATGGTACATAATTGTTCGTCTTTCTTCATGTTTCTTTGTTAATTATGTACAATTTGTTTGTTTGTTCAAACGCCTCTTATGAAACAAAAAGGCATAAGAAAGAACTAAATAAATTTCCTAAACCTTTTTCTTGCATCTAAATTTGTATGAATTTGTATTGGAAAAGTTAAACGGTTTTCTAATCAATATTATCCTATTCTTCGATTCAATTACTTTTTCAATTCCAACCGCGCGCATGGATGTAGAAAAGTGTGTGAATGGCATACACAAGATGCTAAGCTAAGAGAAGGATTTAGAATTGACGGAGAGACTGAGAGAACCCATACCCTAAACTGGGGAAAGGCGATAAGAACCCAGGAAATGGTGAAGTACGTGAATCAACTCCCTCTTCGAGTCCAATTATTCTATTTGTACAGATAGGGTGGAGGGGAACATTTAATTCTTTTTATCTATTAGTTTTCAGTTCTTATCTTCGGTGTGTGGTAGAACAATGTGATAGCTCGCAAGGCTCATAACGTCACGGAAACTGCAGTTACTTTTCTATCCTCATTTTGTAGTCATATTCCTTTGTACATAACATGTTTGATGAAAGTTATGTTCAAATTGTTAGAAGAATGATCCATTGATTCTTAGTAAATATGTTATCAAACTTTGTAACATCCTAAATCAATGGATTACAAGTGCCGCTGAAAGAAACAAAAGGAAAATGACCTCGTTACCACGATTGACAATAAAGGGAAGTAGCAGTGACAACATATGCAACTTCAGGCAAGATGCTGAAACTAGGATCACCGACACAACTTGGTTAGCCAAATTTCTATTTACAAAGCTTGCTTTTCATGTGTGTTCTTCCCACAATATCCATAATAACCTTTAATGTAGTCATATCCTTAGCTATTCTTTGTTTAGTATTATGAAAACTTAAATTTTATCGCCCTTTGTGGAAATTGGATTGCTTGAATAGAAAATAACTTCAAAGCTATCTGAGTCCTGAGGTGTAGGATGATAAAATTTGAAGAAGTTTAAAGAAAGGGAAAAAAATACCTCGAAGTTATTTTTATTTCCCTAGGACTCTTGATAAGATAAAGGAATTCCCCTAATGAGAATGGATAGATTGACTCGTCGAATTAAAGAACAAAGCTCTTCTAATTTCTAAATATACAATAGAGTTTTATCACAATTTGCACATGCTTATAGTTTGGTCTATGCTCATTTGATGTAGATTTTCAACTGATAAGGTTGCCAAGTAATTTTTCAGTTTGTTGCAACTTTATGATTATGATGATATTACTAGAAGCTTGGCTTGAACTATTCATAGACCATATAAGAAGATATATATGAATGGTTAAACACTCATTTGTTCCCTCTTTATCTTTTTGATGTTTCACTTTGGTAAATTTGGTAAGATCAATAATAGATGTCACTAACTCTTTTACTTTTATTTCAAAAAGACATTTGTTTTAGTTTAAATCTTTTTATTCAATGAGTACAAAACTAATACTAAATGTCAGTACCAAGATGTCATTTCACAAGTCTACACCACGATTCTACACTGCTATAAACTTACCTATGTTTTCAACGAGAATATATATATATCTTTTGCAATAAAGTTTTCCTTAGCATTTTACCCTTTAATATTTTTTTCATGGTATACGATCCATGCACTTATGAAGGGGTATTTTACCTCCCAGAGAGTGAAAAGTTTCAAACATGACTTTCATAAGCTAAGTTTTAAGATAATTGTTTTTCTTGAAAAACAAGCTAAGTTTAGGGGGGAAATTACCGAAGGAAAATGTAGAAAATTACTAGAATACATGTGTAGAAAAAATATTTTTGGGAACAGAGAAACTGGTGGCTCCAAGAGAGGAGGAGAAAAGAGAGTAAGAAGAATAGGAAAAAGGAGAACTGAAAGAGAAAAAAGAGATATTTTTGTGCTAAATATTGTATACTTGGATCTCTATTGCTTCGTAAGAAATTTTTGCCAATTAGCCATAGCTGAATTTATATTTTCAACTGTTCAGTTCAATTTCTCTGAATATGAAAATGATATAGTTTAACAATAGTTTCCTAATTATCTCCTTTTTCTCCTACTTTATGCTTGTCATCTGCAGGAAGCAACCCACTTTGCTTGGAGTTTTTCACTACTGGAAAGAAAGCCCTCTTTAGTATATTCACTATTAGTTGGCATTTGTTCTATTTTTGGGGATTCTTTATTTTTTTTCCTTGGTTTTCGCTACTTGAAGATGTTATATGTCTTCTTTGAGACTTCACATTGACTGATGAGCATAGCGGGAGGGAGCAATATTTCTTATTTGGATGAGAGATGGAAGAGGAGTATAATGAGAATGCCCCATTCTCTGTTGAGGATTCGATGCAGAATGACCCTGTAATGAAAAGGACACGTATCATTCGAGTTTAATTTTCATTTGTTGTTGGTCATTACACTTGCTGGTTTTTAAAGTATTTTTCAGTTTCATATAAGCCGTTGTATGCGGCAGTTACTTGCACAACTGCAGCACTGTCACGAGAGTGTATTTTGCACCAAAAATTTATGGGGTCTGCTTTGTTGATTGACAAATATGCGATGCTAAATATCACTAATTCTAGGTTTGCAAATTACTTCAATCATGTAAAGAGCATCCTCTGTCAAGTCAAGTTGTCACATTTGGTAAAGAGCTTCAGAACTTCTACTAAGTGATCCAGATTATGGAATACATAACATACTGATCTTTGAAGTGCAGGTCGCCTCATGGCTGAAATGTTAGTAGGCAAGCCTATTTTGCGTGGTGGTATTAAAGCTTTGACACACATACACACACACACATATATATGGCCTAAAACACCTTCACTGCGTCTTTCATTGTAGGTGTTATGTCCCTTTTCAATTCGGAGGAAAGATGAGAATGCGCTTAGTGAAGTTCAAGAAGTGTTTATCATGGACATCATTAGAATCTATATGATCAAGACCAAAGTGTTGCAGAAATGCTCCAACAATGACATTCTATGGACTGCTTCAATTGGATGGCGCCTCATCACAGTCCATACGTATTAGCGATTTTAGACAAATAATTGTTTTAGACCGAAAAAGATTTTCATTAAACCATAGAGATATTTAGTTTCTATACTCAAGTTTGTATATGACAAATTTCTTTTGTGTGTGCTGTTGAAAATAACTGTGTAAAAATAATTATGTTGAGCACGGACCATGTCCATCTAGTACTACTATATACGTGAGTCCACTAGCAGACATCTGTTCGGCAACATGCTTGCTTATGTGACAAGGATATTTCTGGCACTTGATTAGCTTTTGCTCTTTAAAGACTTTTGTATGTTGGTGCTTTATAATTGTACCTTTTCTCTTTTAGACAAACAAACCAACTAATATTTCCATAATTACACATATGTCTATCAAAGAGTTGTACTCTTAATTAATCTTGGTGAGCCCAATCGACTTTTATCAAGTCGGCTGAGAATAGGGTTGTGTATCGGTCGGTTCGATTTGATTTTGAAGTATATCGGTTTGACTTATTGGTTATCGGTTTGTAGAGATGCTACACCATTATAGAACCATTAAGATATTGACATATCGGTTATTGGTTTATCGGTTATTGATCGTTATCGGTTTGGTTATCGGTTTAATCGTTAAGATTTGACACAAAAATAAATTAATAAAAATCACTTAGAAACAAGGTGACAAATCGAATGAATCATGTACATGAGTTCACAAGTTGCATCTTGTTCAAAAGCAAACACTTTTACATTGTAGAATAACCAAAAATAAAAGTAGGAAACTAAACTCTAAGTCATAACTTTATATTGGTATAAATATGATTATTTAATTTACTATCGGGTAATCGGTTAACCCATTAAGAAAAAACCTCAATCCATTAAGAACCAATAACCCGATAACAAAAAAAATGAAAACTATTATCTGAACTGCTAAATCAATAACCTAATACTGATAAACCAATAACTTTTTTTTGGTTTGAATTATCATTTTTGGTTCGATTTTGAACAGCCCTAGCTGAGAACATTAATATGGAAAAACCATTGATTATATATTTTTAAAAATTATGTAAAAAGTAGTACTAATATCAAAATAATTAACAATTTAATATACTTATCTATAAATTATATATTTAGAACTAGAGCTATAATGTTGTTTATACCAAAGGTAATTTTTTATACAAACTAAAAGAAATTTTATAACTCTGTAAACACCATAAAGCCAAATATTATAGACATCTATCATACTCGATGTAAGGTATGAGCGGGCAGCAGGGAATCGGGTGAATGACCTCAACAATCGTTTTAGAAGTAGCGCTTTACTAGCCTGACGACTCAAAGCAAGGTCGAAATCCATCCCTCTATTTAAAACTGATTAATTAACGACCCACCAAGCAAGGGCACGTTGCGCGGTAGTATCACAATAATTAATAATTGTTTGACACTTTAAATTATATGAATACCACATAAATTAGGATAGAAGAGTAACATACATTATTTAAAAATATACTAAAACTTTTTAAAAAATTTAAATATAAAAAATTAGATTGACTTTTCAAATTTTATTGTGTCATATAAATTGGGAAGAAAATAGTAATGCAGATTATTTGAAAACATCGTAAAAAGTACTATGAATCATAATAATTAACAAACAAAATATATTTAAAACATATAAAATATTTGATTGACTCTCTGTATCATATAAATTATGATAAAAAGTACAGTAATATATATTGGGCTCCTGCTAACACATCTAATATCTTTTAGATGAATCAAGGGACATAATCTTTTTGCTACCAATTCTACCCTTTGCTTGACTTGTTATTATCATATAGATTATTATAATATCATATAAATACCCGTCACTTACACTAGTTGACTTCCGCTAGCTTGCCGGCAACTACCACGTGGTAAACACCTAAAAAAAACCAAAAATCCCATTTTAAAATTAAGAGTCGATAATAGCAGGTCATTTAAATGATATTTTATACCTAGATGAATATCAATTATAATAAAATTAATAAGTTTATGTTTAATAATTCGTTGAACCACTCTATTGATCTTTAATTATAATCAAAATAATGATGAGTTTATGTTCAATAATTCGTCAAACCACTGAGTTTTTTTTTTTTTTTTTTTTCTTAAATTACTAGTTTATCCTGTTCATCTCTTCTTCTTAACCTTTAGCATAACATCAATCGTCTTTAGCTCCACCCCGGATGTTAAACATACCAACGGCTTCTTGCCTTAATGATGTCTTTTTGGTTCCTAGGACTTTACAAGCTAATCCATGGGAGATGTTATACAGTTAAGAGGATAACCACTACTTTGGATAACTTAATAATGAAGGAAATGCTTATAGAAATTTTAATTAACACATATTAACATGCATATAAACATAATTTTTCATAAAAAACATAATTTACAATACTGAGAGAGATAGATCTTACATGAAATACTTAGATAGGTTTCCCTTTCGGGAGTCCCCGAACAGCTTCCTAAGAAAGCTGAAAAAAATTCCACACTCAAACTTATATATACACACTCTTTTTTTTTTTTTTTTTTTTTTACACTTCTCACAAAGAACACTCAAAGAAAAACTCGTAAATACTTAAGAATATCTCACAACTCTCTCTTTCTTTCACTCTGCTTGTATTTACATAGAATGAGGGTATTTATAGAGTCTGAAAGTCGGATTTGAGCTCCGGATTTGAAATAAAATTATAAAAAGATTTCAAAAACATCAACTTACATGGTCATTTGAAATTGTTGTCCTTGTGATTCCTTTTTCTTCCACTTTTATCCGATGCTTTTCCTTTATCACTTTTCCTTTTGTCTTGTAGTGCTTGTCTTGGCATCCTTCTTTATGGTTTCTGAATATCTTTATAGTCTTCTTTTCAACTGTCTTCTAGTATTTAGTACTAATATCTTACTTATCTTAATCTCTTTATTCATCATTATGTGTCTAAATTGTGTAAGGCGGTGCTATCAAATGACATCCTGGAGTCGTAGACTTCTTGAGCAAATTGTCCACCATATAATTGTTCTAGCATATCACTATCTGACTGATCTTCTGGACTTGGACTAGGATTATTCATTTCTTTACGGTCTTAAATTGTTATCTCAATAATTTTTCTAAAATCTTTAACATCTTTTTAGTAGTTCTTCTATTTAATCAAACCTTTGCTTGGAACTAGAACTAGCTTCTTTGTCTTTATTAAAACTTATCTTCTTACACTTTTTGGCAAAGTGTCAGCCATCAACAGACTTGATATGTCTTTACCGATTGCCGTTTGAACCGGACTAGCTACACTTTTATCCAGTGTAGTGAATTTATTTACATTCAGAAGGGAATGTAAACCCGTCTCATCCATTTTTGGAGATGGAGAACTCGAATTCTGAGAGGAAATTTGGGTTTGTTTTAAAGTGTCCTGGAGAATATAAATTTGGTATTGTAAAATTTGGTTTTGTCTTAACAGCTTTTGGTTGTCTTTGGTTAACGTGTCATTATTTTGATTGAGTTTCTGAAATGCTCTTGTCATGGTCTCACAATGGTCACAAAAATTAATTTGACATTTTTTGTCTGGAATTATATATGGAAGATTTTGGCTAGAATTTTTTAATTATGGGGTAATAAAGAAATTTGGACCTATATTTTTTCTAGCAAATTCTAAAGCTTCTTGAAAATTATTGAAACATTTGTATATTGGCACAGGGTAGTCTGTAATCACCTCAACCACTTGTTTCCATGTCTGAAAAACACCTGTCTTTTTTCCTCTGGTCACTGTATAAAATTTAAAATTTTTCTCTTGATTTCTTTCTGTAAAATAATGAGTTAGAGAATTTAAAACAGAAATGAAATAAGTATTGTCTCTTGGAGTCTTATTATACGAGATCCACAAATTGTCAAGTAGACACTTTTGTGTTCTATCGATAATAGATCCTGATTTTTGTCTAAAAGTTAAATTTGAGTCTGGATAAGCAATTAGACTTTGTGTTCCAAAAAACAGTCTATCAAACATTTTGTTTCTTAGACCGTCCGGACCACTTAATGGTATGAAATGAGTTTGTCTGAGGAATGCTTGTAAGTAAGAGTCTGAAGATGAGTCTGCTGGCTTTTTGCCTTTGTCTTTTCCTGCATACATGCTAAAAATGGAAAATATCAGTTTCATACTTTTCTTAATCAAACTTTTAAATTTAATCTACTTAATTGATCTGCTAAAATATTATCTATTCCTTTAATATGTTCAAATTTTAGATTATAAATTGATGTTTCGTTTATGAAATTTAACCATCTTCTTGTACTACTATGCTTTCCTGTAATTTTTTGATAAAATTTTACTATCGCTTCGCAATCTGTCCTAACTAATATTTCGGGTTTATTAATAATATAAATTTTAAAGCTATTTAAACCGTATATTACAGCTAAAACTTCAGAATCTATACTACTTCTTTGACCTTTTTCTTTGTATTGACCTCTATTATAAGCACATATCTTTTCTTCTTTTTTAGTGCTATATTTATTGGGTCTTGCTTTGAGGATCGCTCACCAACCTAAATCACAACCATCTGTATCTATAATTAAATAATCTGTTTCTAGAGGTAGTTCTAAATCTGGAATATTCCTAACCATGTCTTTTAATTCTTTAACTAATTTAATATCCTCTGTATTAAAATATTTTTGTCATAGAGGTACTTTTCCCAAATCTTTGATAAAATGTCTAACATAATTTAACATTCCTAAAAATTTTTGTAATTCTTTAGTCTTTTCTAGTCTATCTGGCATTTCTAATATCTTTTTTGCTATATGGGGTTGTAATTTTATTTTTCCTTCCCCTATAGTTATTCCTAAGAAATTTATATAAGTCTTACATAATTTCATTTTCTTCTTACTTATTATTAAACAATTTCTAAAAATAAATTAAATATTTTTTGCAGATGTCTTAAATGTTCCTGCATATTATTACTAAAGACTAAAATATCATCTATATAAACTAAAACAAAATGTTTATAATTACCAAAAATTCTTTCGTTGGAAAATTGGTATTTAGTCCAAATGGCATTACTAACCATTCAAATGTCCTTCCACTCAATGTGCATCTTGACTTGCCAATAACTTACAATCAAACTTACTAAAAACTTTCCTACCTTGTATTCTATTTATTAATTGTAATTTATATCCATCCATTTCGGTATTATCATTAAGTCTTTTATAATTTATGACCATTCTGGCCTTTCCTCTAACTTGCTCACTATGGTTTCTAACCATGAAAGCAGTTGATCTATGTCTAGATATTGATTTTCTAATTACTCCTAACTCTAGTAATTCTTTTATCTGTATTTTAAAATCTTCTAAGTCTTGATTTGTAGCTTCTATTGGTGCTGTCTTAATGGTAAATTCCTTATTTTTTATTTCTAATCTACACATAATTTGATTTGTCTTCCAATGGGTTAGCGGTTTTTCTCCTATTATTTCTATTTTATCTAACAACTGTATTATTTTATCTAAATCTTCTTGATGTCTAATTATTCCTATTTGCTGAATCCCTTTCTGAAAATTATAAAAATCAGTATTTAATTTTATTAAACTATATTCTTCTGGTATTTGGTCTTCTTCAATTTCATTAATTTGCTCTTGTATTAATTGATTACATGTGCATTTGTCTCCTTTACAACATATTTTATCTTTTATTTCTATGATTTTAAGGTTTGATGTCTTATCTAGTTTATGTCTAGCTTGAGTTGGTCTGTTTTCTAGATCCACTGGGGTATAACTGGTTTCTTTAGAAAGAAAAATTCCGTCTCTAGTTAATAAACAACTTTCATTTCTTCCTAATAGAAAATCTAATCCTAATACTAAATCGGTTCTAATTTTTTAATTCTCGCACCCATATTTGTTCTAATTTATAACTAGGTTTATAAAAAACTCCGCATGTATTTATAAAACTTATCGTACTATGGGGTATGTATTTATTATAACTATTGAAACTTCCATCCATTTGCATGGATTCTTGGGGTACCATTTTCTTAACTAAATGTTCTGGTATTATTTTACTATTAATTATATTTTTTGTACATCCCGAGTCTATTATGGCCTTTGTTTCTACTTCATAATTTCCTATAGTTAATCTAACTAAAACTTGAATAGTACTAATGTTTTTGTCTTCATTACAAATTAATTCTTTGAAATTTTCTGCAGTATTCATTAATTCTTCTTCGTGTTCAAGATTTATCATTCTTTTTCCTTTTTCTAGTTTTTCTATTCTCTGTTCTAATTCTATTCCTTTAGTGGTAAATCTCATATCTAATTCTGCTATTTTGTCTATAAGTCTTTGAACTATTTGTGTTAGAGGTTCCGGGTCCACTATTTGAGGAATAGATTTTAAATTTTCCGATTTAAATATACTATTTGGTAGTTTGTTTTTTATGCAATCTATACATCCTTCAACATAACACTTACTATATTTAGCTCTTTTATTCTTGCTAGGATACCATCTACATATAAAACACTGATTGCTATCTATACCTTTATGTTCTTCAAAATTATGTTTACAAATTATAGATGTCTGATCTAGAGTATTCATTAAAGAGGTAAAGTGAATATTCATTAAAGAGGTAAAGTCATTGTTGTCTAGTATTTCAAAATTATCTTCTGTTCCTAATGTATTAATAAAATTGTCTGCTTCTTCATCTATTTCTTGATCATCTTTTTCTACTGCTTCAAAGCTACATATAGAATAAATGCTTTCATTGTCTGACATATATTCGTCTACATTTATTAAAGTCTCATTTAATTCTTCTATTAATTATGAATTTCTATCTCTAGCATTATTTCTTCGTGGGCATGTATTTGCTAAATGGTCTGAACTACCACATGTAAAGCATTCTAAAGTATTTTTATAATTTCTTTGTGTATTAAATTTTCTAACATGTTTATCTTTATTCAGGTATGGTTTTCTAGTAGAGGATTTTCTAAGATAGTATTTCTTTTTAGGATAATATTTTCTTTTGTAGTTCTTTTTATATCTTGGTTTATTTTTGTAGTATTTATCATCATAATTCTGGGTTGTATAAATAGTCTGACAGAAATTAGTTTCACCTCTTTTTAACTGTCTTTGTATTTGTATATTTGTACATTTTTCTCTTAATACTTCTATGATATGTATAACTATATGTCCTATTGACCATTTACCATCTGGGTTTTGTACTACTCCTTCTCTTTTATTCCATCGGTCTTCTATTTCTCTTCCTAATGCTCCTGGTAATTTATTAAGTAATTTCTTTCCTAAATATTGATCAAACGCGTTTCCACTTATGCTACAATAATAGAAATAATCATTTAGAAATTATTTTATCTATTTCCAGTTAGTTATGCTTATTTGTTCTAAATGTATTAATGCTTCTTTTTGTAATACTAAAAATTCACTATTTGGATCTTCGCCTGTTATTAAGCTATGTACTTTATTCGTAAAATTATATGGGTTTGCTCCTAAGGCTATTAATGTCTGAAATTCTTGTGGAAAACTAACCTTATATGCTTCCCATAAAGCTTTCGTTGACTCTCCTAAAAATGTTTCTAAATATCATGGTTTTTCTTGATAATTTTTATATAGTCTACTATTCCTTTCCATACATCTATTATGGAATTTCATGACTATATTTAATATTTTGCCTTTATTGCCTCTTCTTGTAACTGATAGGTTCTTCTATGGGTCTTCCGTCTTATTTGGTTGAGTCTCGGGATTTAATCTATAAACTCTTTTTCTTGGAACATTTCCAATAGGTATATCATCTGTATAAGTCTGAGTAGTTTTTTGAAAAGGGCTACTAGTTGATCCTGATTCCATAAATTTTTTGTGACTTTTTAAAGATATATTATCATTAAAATCTTCTGAAATTGAATCTAAATGATCTTTATTATCTTCTTCATCTTCACTACTTTCTAAAAATCTATACTTATAGTTATCTTGTCGTAAATTACAGTTTTTAAAATGAGGTTCTACTTATTTTCAATTCTTACATCCTTTACATTTAAAAACTAAATTGGTATTATTATTATATTTTCTATGAGCTTCTTGTATTTGTGTATCTACATCATTTTCTTCAGTTTCTTGTATATATATATTCATAAATTCTTTATTTTCTGTTGTTTCTTCTTCTTCTTCTTCTTCTTCTTCTTCTTTTTGAATGGTATATTTATAATCTGTAAATCTAATTGAAGTTTCTCCTTTGGTATTAATATACATCATATGGTCTGATGGTTTAAAAATATCTGTTTCTTTTGGTTTTTCTATAGTCCAATCTAGACCTGCATACGTCTGAGGGTCTATTTTAAATGGTTTCATTAATCGGATACCTTTATTTCCCATTAATCCTACGGCATCATCTATGTTAATTTTAAATTTTGTATTACTAATATTAGTTAATTTTCCTATGAATCCTATACATGCTAATAAATTATTACCACTTATCATGTCTTCATATCCTTTGGTCTGGAATCCTATTTTAATGTATTTACCAAAATCATTTACGTTTATCATAAAATCATAAAATATTCCTCCATTATTTGACATATCTACTTCTGTTAAACCTATTATTGACTTTTTTGGGTCTGTAAACCTATCATCATAAAGGGTAATTAAAACTTTAGTTCCTAAATTTTTTCTCGTTAAACCTTTTAAACCTATTACTATTAATTCTAGATGCATAAGAGTCATATTTGTCTGTTTTAGTTTGTTTAATGATTCCTTTTCTATTAATCCTATACTTTGTTTATCATCACTTAAAATACTTAATTGTTTTTCTCTATAGTGTCTATATAGTTGTTCTTTTGATTCAAATCTTTGCGTTTGATATAATACTTTTGGATTTAATAATTTAAGTTGATTTTGTTGAAATATTTCTATGTCTTTGTCTATATCTATAACTTCTTCTAATTGTTTAGTATTATTAGATTGTCTAGAACTCATTATTCTGTTTAAAAAAGTACTTCCTAATTTGTCTTGGGAATGGCTACTTCTTTGATTTTTTCGTCTCCTACTTGGAAAAATTTCCATGATTGCTTTAATTTTATAGGTCTATCTTTTTGAGGGGTTATTTCTATCTTTTTTAACTGACTAACTAACTCGTCAATATTTGTGTCTTTAAATTCTGGTGTTTCTTTGCTAAGTATTTTTTCTATTTTGTTATTTAATTCTATAAATAAAAGTATTATAGTATTATTCTGTTTTACAATTACTTGATCTGTTTTACTCTGAGGTTGATGTTCTGATAAGCCTTCTGGTAATTTTTGAATTTGTTCTGATCTTTTTAATATTGTCTGATATAAAGGATCATTCATGAAAGAGTAATATCTTTGATTTCTTTTACTGTTTTTCTTATTTCTGAAATTTCTTGTTGGAAATTAATAGGATTTATTACTATTTTATGTTTTAACTCGTCTTGTTGGTTTTTTAAGAAATTAATATTTTGTTCTAAATTATGAATCTGTTTTTCTTGTCTTTCTAATATTGCTTCTACTTTTTCTAATGTAGTTATAATTTTTATATGTTCTTTTTGTAGATTTTCTCCTAATATTATTAACAAATCTGTATTAAAATTTAGCTGGAAATTATCTCCGTGTAATGAATGCTCTCCTGTCTGAAAATTACACCTAATTAATGAATTGTCTTTTAGTCTTCTATATTTCTTTTCTAAGGGTATCTTTAAATCTAAAAATTCTATATCTTTAAGACTAGCTATGTTTATTTGTTAGTCTTTTTGAAATCTATTAGTTATCTATATATTCAAATATAACCTTACTTAACCTAAAGGTAGTCTGGATAAATTATAATTTATATCTTCTATTTCTTGCTTAGCTTGGTTAATATTTATTAGTATTTGTTGCCACTCAACTGTTACTTCGTATTTTACCGGATGTATTATTTTATGAGTCTTTTCAAAAGTTTCTATTCTGTTAAGTATATCTCTAAGTTGATCTCTATATTCTTTACTAAGTTTTATGTATTTTTCTATAAAACTTCTTCTAGCTACTAAATTTCGAATATGTTTTCCTAATAATGAGTTTCGCATAATCAGTCTATCTTAACTAGTTCTATCTTAGATCTAAGGTCTGTCTAAAGGTATTTGAAGAATAATCCTACAAGAAAAATAGGATACAATAAAACTAATAATTCATTTACTTTAAAAAGAATGAGCTATAGTTTGACTTGACATGAAGTTTAAGAAAATAAAAAAAAAAATTAATTTTGTTGTCCTAAATTAAAGTTATATCAAATGTACCAAAATGTCCTTTAATCTTGTGGATGTCACGTGAAAAGTTAAAATTAAAGAGTTGTCGTAAAAGAAAATAAATCATTCTTTTTGAAACATACTAAAAAGAAAAGTATGTCATTCTTTTTGAAACGCAAGAAGTAGTATAAAAGATAAAATATGATTACTAAGTAATAAATAAAGACAAAATGAGAAAAGGAAGAAGACGAAGGAGGAAGAGAAAGTAACGACACGATTAAACTAAATCAATCGTAAAATAAAATGAAATTTTTCGTGTTATCTAAACATGAACTTAACAACACGATATACTAATAAAACTTCAATACCAATCACAATAAATATTATACTCATTTATAAATCAGCGATGCAATACAATATAGTAATAGGTAACAACCATCCACACAAGCTTTAATCACTAGATTTCTTCCGTATTTATTTGGATATATGTCACTTAATCCAAAGGACTATCGGACACAACTTCTCACCTACATAACGTAACATAAGACTGCATGCACAATTGCACACTACCCTCCCCTGACTTGACGTATAAAATTTCACCGACTATGTTATTGCAATTACTTGATTAATGGTCAATTATAATTATCATTTTTTCTTTCCACCAATCAAATATTTCTTGAATTAAACAACACCCACCGTCCACCAGTTGACACCTGATAGCTTCACTTGGCCGGCAAAGGACACGTGGCAGACACCCACTTGCCCCCACCAAAAAACCAATTAAAAAAAAAACATAATTTTTAAATTCAAAAATTAATATTCAAATACCAAAATTAAAAAAAAAAATGTCCACCTCCATCATTTTTACCACCGCCGCCGCCGCAGTTACCGCATCCGGCAGCCATGTACGGTGGAGCCGGCGACGATGAGACAAACCCAGGTTTGGTTAAACGATTTTACTCACTTGAATCGAGTCATAGGAAGCTTCAAGAACAGTTAAATGTTTTATTGCAAGAAAAAAGAACTGATAATTCATTGAAAATGGATGATTCAGATGAGAAATTATTGGATTCGGGTGAAATGGGGTTTCGTGTTCCTGGGGTTTTTTCTACCGGAAGTCCGTACAGGAATGTGTTGAATTATATGGGCCATGCTGTTCATGTAAGTAGAGCCAGTACAGGAGAGATTATTTACTGGTAAGTGAAATTAAAACTTGTTTGAAGTTCAAATTTTGATAATGAAATTACTTTGTTTATATTGAGTGATGTTTGATTTGAGGTGGGGTTGTTGATATTTTGAGTTTTTGTTTGAGTAAAATGAAGTTGACTTGAGCTTGATTTACTTTTAAAAGTTGGTTCTTTTGCTGATTTTTGTATATTTTCAGCTCCTCTTTCTCTGTAGATTTTGAAGTTGAAACTTTGAAACATGAAAATTTGAGTTTTTGAAGTTGTGATTTTTTTGGAATTTGGATGTGCATTTTACTATTTTGAAGTTTTGTGAGTTGAAGTCTTAAAAATTCATACTTGAAAATATTTGAATATTGAATTTTCAAAATTTGATCAAATTTCATGGCCAGATATTTGGAGGTAAATTTCTAATGGGTGATGTTTGATTTTAGTTGGGATTGTTGGTATTGTGAGCTTTTGCTTGGTAAATTGAAGTTGACTTGAGCTAGATTTACTTTGAAAACATTGTTGATTTTCGTATATTTTCATGGTAAGGAATAGATTTGGAGGATTTTTAGTTTAACTGATCCCAACTTGTTCAAGATTGAGGAGTTAGTAAAATGCAGAAAGGAAGTTTAACACCAGATGTTTTAATACTGGTTGGGATCTAGAATGGATCTTAGTCTAGTTCCCCTTTCTCTTCTAGATTTTGAGTTGTTGAAGTTGTACACATGTACATCCTAAATCTACACTCAGTTCTTTTTTCTTTTAAACTCTTTTCAATCTTTTGTTACAATGGCTCACCATTCTAATTTTCTCTCTTCTCTTTTTTTATTACACAGTAATTCACTCATAACAACAATGCTTGCTAAAAGTAGAATAGAGATAGTAAGAAGGTTCAGTCGTCTTATATGTTTTCTTCAGCCATTCTTCAGTCTTTATATAGGTGTTGATATCAAGTTAGATTGATATCTTCCGTATTTGTTGTCTTCTATGACCTTCCTTCTTATATGCTATCTAGTGACAGATCCTGAATTGAAGGATGACTTGTTCTTTCCTTTTGTGCTGCCCAGTGTCTGGAGAGAGCATTTCCTATTCTAATTGTTCAAAGACTCACATTCTGCGATGATCTTTATAGCTGCTAAGATTACGTTCATGAGTTAACATTGCGGCATGGATCAACTTTTTATACTCAACATACAATGAAACTAGTACTTTTTATTTTTATTTTTATTTTTATAATATTGACTTGAGATGAGATCAAATGGCGTGATATGGACAGTGAGGAATCATGCAGCCGGTCCTTACTTTTTTGGAGATTAAGGCGTAGTTGTTGTTGTTGTAAAGTTACATTAGCAACATTGATTATAGGTTGAAACCTTTTCATTTAGTGACTCAGCTAAAGACTTGATCAAATTAAGCGTTAGCTTCTTGTTGTTGCACTTACATGAGGTCCAGGAAGATACAGGTGTGAGATCTAGAAAATACTTATTTGCCTCAACAGATAAGCTTAAAATGATAGTAAGTATAATGTTGCAATGGAATGAGCTCTAGGATCGGATATATGGAAGACTCATTTCACCAATCCCAAACTGGTTTGGCCTGAGGCATAGTTGCCTGATTTATTGACTCCAGTCAGAGATTACAAATAGGAATTAAATCAAAGAGATCTCTGCTAACATTGTCTTTTAGTCCTTAAAGTTCAAATTATGCACTTTGGTTTAACTCACTTTGTCCATTGGCGGAGTCTGGATTTTTACAAAGGGGTATCAAAATATAAATGAGTGAACTCATGAAGAAGTCAAAGGGAGTCAATATATATGTACAAAGATTTTTTTGCCTAACTTTACAGTGAAATTTTCCGATGAATACATGTGGTTCCACCACTGACATTGTCACAGAGGAATTGTCCAATTTCTTGAAGGGGGACTCTAAAGGGGAGGAAGTATGCTGAGAGGGACGGATAGGCAGAGAGCGAAAGTCACTTTAGTTTATGTAAATATTTCTCCATAGGTTTGATGTTAAATCGCCTTGCCTATCTCGTTTAGATATGTAGGTGTATAGATTGTCTTGCATCCGACATTACAGAAAATGCAATTACCTTCTCATTGATTCTTTTGAAAATTAATAGAGGAAAACATTTGTTTCCTGCTAGAAGAAAAAAGAACTCCTACGATTTAAGGGCATGTCGAAAAAAGAAAAAGAAAGAAGGAAAACTCTAGGTGGCTAGGTGTTCTTGTCTTTGAGTTGCATAATACACAAAGAAGCTTTTCTATTGCAGGAATCGATCTGCTGAAAGACTTTATGGTTATAAGGAGCATGAAGTACTTGGACAGATGACCACTGAGTTCCTTATATGTGAAGAGTATCATCAACTGGTAAGGATTGCCAGGGAAAGATTGCGCTGTGGACAATCATGGTCCGGACTGTTTCCTTGTAAGAAGAGGTATGGTCAGATATTTATGGCAATGTTGACGAAGAGCCCATTGTACGAGAATGGCGAGCTTTTTGGTATTATCACTGTTTCAAATGACGCAGCTTCATTCATTAATACAAACTCAAACGACACAAGTTCCCATGAGGACAATGGTGAACCTGGTGCTCAGGAAATAAATTTCAAAAGGATTCAATGGAATCAACGACCACAAATTGCATCATCTGTTTCAAATCTGGTGATTATTATCGTGTTGTCATTGTGGTTCATAAACATTTTGGTCACATTCTGAACAATTATTACTTGTTTTTTCCTGATTTTTCAGGCCTCGAAAGTTTTCTCACTGAAGCGTGGAGAAGATGCATCTGCAGAAGTGAGCGCTAAGGATGAGACTGATTTAGACACCAAAGAAGGAAAACCACTGAAGCCACCCAGAGCACCAGTAAGTGTGAAGGTAGTTGGTTTGCTTGCTTCTCATCGACTAAAATGGCGTTTTATGAAGTAAGATTAACGTTTCAGGCGACACGGCTGAGTTTCAGTTTGTTCGGTGGAAAGAATAGAGCTAACACAGAGAGCTCTGAGAAGGATGAATCCACATTTGACATCGCTCGGCCTTCCAAATTTGTAATTTCCTGCTACTTTACATGTCTGTAGTATGGTTCTATATGATGTCCCTCTCTTTCTTCTTTGCTTTATTAATTTCTTTGAAAAGATTGGCTGGCAATTACCTTCAAGGTCTTGTTAGCTTATTTGTGCTAAATAACATATCTGATAAGATGAATTAGAGTAGTCATGGAAGGATCTAGATGAAATTCAAGAACCAATCATCAAACTTTTGTGACAAGTTGAGTATCCCTGTGCACTCTGCAGTTTATTAAGAGGAGTAATAACTGATCGAACAATAGAATAAAGTGGTGGTGGTAGTGGTGTGTGTGTTTGGGGGGGGGGGATGACAAAGGGGTTTCCCTCTATGTAAAAGTGATTTGCCTTCCAGAGATGGGATGAATCTAAGTAGCAAAAGCATAAGAAATTTTTGTGGCAGGGAGCGGAAAATAAATGCTGTTGGGGCCTCGGGGTTCACTTGAACTAAGTTAAACTAGGGAGAAATTAAAAGTTAAAACAGAAAATGTAGGTATCTTGTGCCAAAGAAATAGAAGAACCAAGCTCCTGATAAAAGTTTTTTGATAATTATGTATTATATGACTAAAGCTGGATGTTATTTCTAATGACTTGTTTGCAATTGTAGGCGGCAAAGGTTATGTCAAAGCTGAATATTGCAGGATTTGGGCACATTAGTAAAGAGAAGGGTCAACAGAATGGGGATGACGATACTCCTGTTGGTGAGAATGTAGCTGAACCACATTCACCAACGGCATCCGATTCTACAGGAAAATATTGTCACTTAGTTGATGCACATCATGACCTCCAGAAAAACCAGAAAGGAACTTGTTGTCATCCAGGAAGAACGTGTGCCCCTACAACTGGGCATGACGGTCCTGGAGGGTCCTCAAGGAACTCCGATAAATTTCCCGATACACTTGAAATTCCTGAACAGATTCCAGGATCATGTATGAGTGATGAACTCCAGCAATCGCCTAAGTCAGGTGGGAGCACAGATAGCCATGGAAGTTCACCATTCAAAGTTGAGAATGAGTCGAGTTTGATAGTAGATTGTGCAATTCTATGGGAAGACATTAGCCTAAAGGAGGAAATTGGACGAGGTAAACAGAGTAATCTCGCCATTGTTTACATACACTTTACTCTTTTGAGCTAATGAACCATTGGACAAATATTTTTTCGAGTAGTTCTTTCGTTGGTTGTTCATACATGTATCCACTCATTGTATGTTTTAAGCATAACATCTGTGCTGGAAGGAAGAAACTGTTACCTGCATTTTGGTGCAATGGTTGCCTAGTTTACTCTTTGCATAAATTATCATCTTATAATGCTGAGCCTTTTATAATTTATCAAGTACAGAAAACATTTAAGTTTTTGAAATGATCACTGACCTCAATGTCTTTTCTTTAGGTTCATATGGTGTTGTGTATCGTGGAATCTGGAATGCATCGGTGCTTCTCGCGTTTACAAGTTTTTGGTTATATTCTAAAGGTTACTGAAATAGTATTTCATTATGGAGGTATATTGATTATTAATTCTCTCAATGTTTTCTTTAGGATGTTGCTGTTAAGGTTTACTTTGGGAATCAATGCAGTGAGGAAACATTGCTCGACTACAAAAAGGAGGTACGTGATGATACCAGCTGCTAGTTGGACACCACCTTGATAGAACAAAAATTTCTAATTTACTCTCTACCGTGTTTTCAGGTTGAAATAATGAAAAGACTCAGACATCCTAACGTGTTGCTATTCATGGGGGCCGTATATTCTCAAGATAAATCGGCCATCGTCACAGAGTTCTTACCTAGGTATTGAACTGAGTCTCACTCCCCTGTGGAAGAATGCCGTGGAGAAGTTTGCCGATAAACTGGAGTGGCAATTGGCAGATGATTGTCCACTCTGTCCAGTTGGACAACTAAAATTGACAACATTCTCATCATGTATTTCAGGGGAAGTCTTTTCAAAACGCTTCACGGAAATAATCATCTATTAGACTTCAGACGGCGTCTTAGGATGGCCCTCGATGTGGTGTGGTTTCTGCTTGGACTCATCAATTTCCTTCTCTAATGTGTTTTCAGTGTGACATTTATCCTAGTAAAAATCATGGTGTTTCTCACACTCGTTTAATTAACTCTAGGCAAGAGGTATGAATTATTTGCATCGCCGGAACCCACCTATTGTACATAGAGACCTTAAATCATCAAACCTGCTTGTTGATAAAAGTTGGACTGTCAAGGTACTGATTGCTGAACTAATGCTTCAAATTATTCTCAGTGAAGCCCTTCAATAGATAAGTACACTGACATAATTTATTCCAGGTTGGAGATTTTGGCCTATCAAGATTTAAAGATTCAACCTTTTTAACAACAAAATCTGGTCGAGGGACGGTAAACATCTTAACTTCCTTTTTCCCCCTTTCTTATTGTCACATCGAATATAGCTTATGCCAATACGGGTCTGTTTTTGTTTTCTTGATTATTGCAGCCCCAGTGGATGGCTCCTGAAGTACTTCGAAATGAACCTTCAACAGAAAAGTAAGTTCCCAAAGCCTTGCTTGCAAATTTCATGAGAAGATTAAATATTTTTGCATCTGTTAATTTACCGAAATGACTAGGTGATTGGCTGATACTCAATTGCTTGTTGAGCTTGAGTTCTTTCCCCTTCGTGCCTTTGTCCTAAAGAACATGTTCAATGTCGGTAGATGCAAAAATAAAACTGCGGGAACCATTTTATCCCTTCGAGTAATAGTATTTCTTGGTACCAAATGTTGCTTAGTATGCAAGCGTTTTTTTCCTCCTTTTTTCTGTGATATATATATATATATATCCCAACTCGTTTGGGATTCAGATGTAGTCGTAGTTGTTGAATTGCAATGTCTTTCTGATGGATTTCTTCTATTATACAGATCCGATGTCTTCAGTTTTGGCGTGATCTTATGGGAATTAATGACTGAATCTATTCCATGGAACAACCTTAATTCTTTACAGGTAACTCTCTTCTTACCTCTTTGTTGTTTGGAAGTATGAAAAATGCAAGTGCTTATTGCAAGTTGTCTCACTAAAACAATTTTTGAACTGCTTTGTAATGTTTTTATTTGAGCCGAGGGTCTATCAGAAACAACCTCTCTACCTAGAACCTCCCAAGGTAGGGGTAAGATCTGCGTATACACTACCTTCAGTAGACCCCGCTTGTGGGATTACAGATTACATTGGGTATGTTGTTGTTCTTATGTTGAACCAATGAACTTTCTCTTTAAAGGTTGTAGGAGTTGTCGGATTTATGGATCGTAGGTTGGAAATTCCGGAAAATCTTGATACTCGAGTATCTACAATCATCCTCGATTGTTGGCAAAGGTGCTCTTTTATCTCTCGTTTATTTCATTCCATGTTCTCATCGATGTATGCAATATGAACTCGAACTAAACCTCGTTTTCTTCTCTTTATACAAACAGCAATCCAGCACTCCGTCCATCGTTCCAAGACATAATCCAAAGGACGACAGACATAATTCTCTCGTTTACCGGATCAACAACAGCTAGGAAGAATATAGGGACATAATATCAAACACGAATTGACAGGTTTTTTCCAGATAACAACAGGAGTTCAGTAGTGTAAGTGAATTAGCAATACATGAGGCATCACAACTTTGTTTCTTTTTCTTTGACAATTTTTTCTTGCTTTAAAGTTAAGGGTAGTGATTTCCATTTACCCTTATAGTGAATGGATGTTAGGAAGCATATATGTTGGAATCCCTAGTCTTTTAGAATAGTGAGTAGGCAAGTTCTGCTTGAAAATTACACTGTGTAGATAGGTGAACTTTTTTGGAAAAAGAAATACTTTTTTTTAATGTATGTATGGAATTCTCTTGGCTTCTTTTTGTGTTTACGTCTTTATATTCAGATTCTCCTACACTTTTGTTTGGAAGGTTGTTAAGTATTGTTTTGTAATGTATTCTATTGTATTACATTGTGTTGTATTATACCGTACTGTAGTTTTAGTGAATACATATTTAAGATAGATTGTATCATTCTCCGTTGTTATATGTTATCAGACATCAACAATTTGAAAGATAAATCTAAAGTAGGATACAAAGTAGAGTTACTATAAAGATACGATAAAGGATCAAATAGGATTATTATTACATAATAAGTAAAGACAAAAAGACAAGAAAAATAAGGTAATGATGCAATAGCACCCAATTGGTCGTTACACAAAATGAAATTTTTCGTTATTATCTAACGATGGATTTAGTGATACGATATAATAAATTTTAAGTAACAAATCAAAATAGATATTCAATAATTTAAACTAATAATACAATATAATTAAACTAATTAGCAATATAATACAATGAGTAATAACCATCAAAACAAGTTCTATGGTAATAACTTGACCATTTCTTGAGCCATACTAATTGAGAGTCTTTCGGTAGGGAACATTTTACCTCCTCGGCGAATCAAACTAATGTTTGAGATAGTGATTTAGTAAATGATCATCTATTTATTTCTTTTGCGGTTTTTGAACCTTCTAGATCAAAATTTAAGGATTTTTTTTTACTAAACTGAAAATCTTATAAGAAAATGTTAAAGTATAGTCTAAAATGTTGGATATAACTTCAACTGTTAGATGACAGTTTAATTTTGTCTATAAACTTAGATTAAAATATGAGCAAGCATCCAACATGAACCTAACGTTATTTGAAAGATATTTTTCAATCTTGATTAGTTTAATCAGTAAATTTCAGATATTAAATAATTAAATCGAATGCTACTATAGACACCCCCTCACCCCTCCCACCCACCCCCACTTCTTGATCATAAATCAGGTCAGCAAAAACATTCTTGATTGTGAAATTCATGCAGAAGATTTGTTATTAGAAAAGGGAACACAAGAGACTATCAACTTTCTAAAGCCATTTTTGTTGACTGGCAATGACCCTTGTTATAAATATGAGTTTAAGTTATATATATCATCGGAAATTTTTATATCATTTGATCAGTTTTACCCAAATTAGTTTTATATATTGTAATAGATAGTTATTTCATTTTTGCGATTATAAATTTTAAAAGATTTCCCTTATAAATATATTAGAATGGTCGGTACTGTTCATTAATTAGTATGGAAAATAAGAAGATTTGGAACAAAAAAAGTCAACAAATATCTAATAAGAATATTATCTTTTATATTTCTCTCTCTTTGAAATATCAATGTCATGTTGAATATTTGAACTACTATTTTCTCCGTTTTAAAATAAATGTCATTTTAATATAAAATGAATTATTATCTCCAAGGGCATCGACCGGTTAAGTCGATAGGAAACTTACGTGATTCATTTTATATATTAGGTATATATGTTTTTATTCAAGGTTTCACACCTATTACTTTATTAACTCGAATAGAAATTAGATCAAACACCAAGATAATGAAGTCAAAGATTGTACAATTTTATATGTTATTTTCCTAATTTTGGTATTAAAATAATTTTCACGTGCCAAGTAAATCTAGTCACCAATTTATTCACATTATTTATCTATTTGACAATAGGAATAACATATTCTATTTTGGTCAGATTATATTCTTTTCTTTTTGTCCATTTTGATGTACACGTTTTTGTTGTTTTTTTTTTTTTTCTATTTGGAAACATTAATTTAGATTGATAGGCTTCTATTTAATCTTTTTCTAATTTAGAAATTAACCATCCCTACCAAACAAATGACTCCAAAACAAACAAAAAGATGTCTAGCTAGCACGCACTCACGAAGGACTTCCAGTAATACAGACTACAATGATGAGAAGTTGGGATGGCGTTTCGTAAATTAATAAAAAGAATTTTTGTTGTTTTGCTACAAGTAAATATTTCCTGTTTTAATATGTTTGGTTAGCTTGTCATAACATTTAAGAAAAACTGAAAATGTATGCTTTAAACATATCATTATATTTGTATAATTATAAGATTTTGAAATCTACAGTCTTAAATATGTCATAACATTAAGGATATATAAAGATTTTTATTTAAAATAAAATAAAAAGTTTAAAGTTAATTATTTTCAAACATAAAATATTTTGTAATATTTTTTTGCAACTGATTAGTTAATAAGAAAACAATGCGAATAAATTGGAAGGGTGGAAATACCATATATATTAGAAGAAAAAAATGACAAAAAAAGAAGAAGTTTGATTTGCATTTTAGATTCATTGTTGATATCTGGCTAATAATAAATATATAGAAATAACAAGTGACAAATAAATATATAACAACAAAAGTGTTTACATCAAAATATATATTTTTTTAAAAAGCGTGACTCACTAATTTATAGAATCTTCAATTATTTTATTTCAATATGTCCATATTACAGACAAAACTTGTAATCTGAACAGATTTATTACGCTGATTATTTTTTTTTATAAAATAAAAGGAGGGATTTTTTTATACAACTTTTGTCAAAGTAATATATTTTTATGAACCATTGATAATGAAGAGAATATAAAAAAACTATTGCCATTACTCAGAGATCTCGGGGTTTCAATATAAATTTCGAACATTAAATTGTAAACAAAAAAATAATAATAAAGTGAGCTTAGGTTCATAATCAAAAGTCTTATGTTCGAGTCTTAGATATAAAGTTGTCTTTATTAGAAAACACCTTAGCCTCTAATATAAAATTTTAATGCAAGAATTCAGATTTAATCAGAAAATACGAGAAAATCTTAATAGGGAAACAAAAGGACTTGATGATTGAGAAAATTTATTAGTTCAGTTAATCAACTATCTGAAATACTTACATTTTATTAATGAGTATTCGATTCCCCACATTATTGTAATCCTTTCTCTTAATTTTTTTGTTTTTCATCCGGTGTCTGGTATCCACATAGGAGCCTAAGTCCAGATTCATGCTGGAAAATCCCACATTGAGAAATAAAAGGCGCCCTAACAAAGACAACTTTATACTCGGTCCTCTCCGATTTCTCCTTCTCCAAAATACCATTTTTTTAATATATAAATAAATAAAATAAAATAATTTTTAAAAAAAAGAAGGACTTGGTGATCCAAGTAAGAAGTAGTCAACAATATATTTATATATCGATGTTCCAATGTCCTACAAGATAGCACATAACATTTGACTTGCTCACAAATCTTTTCCTTCCTTTTTCCTTCTTCTTAATTCCCTCACTTTTCTTTTCAACCACTTTCTCTCTTCTCTTGACAAAAACAAATACTCTTTTTTCTACTCTCACAATTGTTATTACAATAATATGGGCAAAGCATCCAAATGGTTCAAAGCACTTCTTGGCTTCAAGAAAAATGACTCTTCTTCTTCTACTTCTTCCACTAATAAGAAGAAATGGAGTGATGTTAAATCCTACAAAGATAAAGATTTTCAACACCATGACAAATCACACTACGTGAATGGTCGTGCTGGAGTGGACCCCACAATCTGTGAGGTCCACTCCAGTAGTGTGATCTGTACAACAACGTCCACGACGACGTGGAGTGGTGAGGAGTGGGCTGCCGTTGTTATACAGTCACATTTTCGAGCTTATTTGGTTAGTTATATTATACGTACTATCTTTCTGTTTCATTTTATGTGAAGGTATTTACTCGCACGATTTTTTTTTTGAGAGTTTTGAATTGTGTTTAGTATGAGTTTTCCGAAAAAAATAAGTTATTTTATGGCAATCAAACCTATAGTTCATCAAAATAGTTTCAAAGTTTAGAGAATGTTAGATAGTGAGAGACAAACATGTTTTATCTATAAAATTAACCAATTTCACTTAGTATGAAAATTTAAGAAATATATATATTTAAAGAATTATGATCCTAAATATGTTGCAAAATTTATGTGCGCGTGGTTAATTATAATTTTTTTCTAAACTTGTAAACTTAAATATATTAGGTATAATATTTGTGTAGAGCTATAAAAGTTTCTCACTAAGGTAATATACAAATGTTTCATTAATTTGTAATGAACTAACAAAAAGATAGTATCCAATAAATTAAAACAAAACAGTAATGTTTTTACAATTAGAAGATTAAACACAATGAAATATAATGAAAACCAAGAAGGGAGAGATAATCAAAACTAATTAGGGTTGGGATTTTTTTTTGGGGGGAGGGGGTGGGGGTGGACGGAAAAGAAATGATTGCCAATATATACTCTAGCTGAGAAATTGAGTCACCCTGGCCTTTTTTTTTTCGATACAGAGTTACGTTGAATAAAGAATGATATATACTCTATATTATACTAGGATCATATGATATATGTGAAATTAGGGTTCAAATTTCGACAAAGGAAAAAAAAATAAAACAAACAAATTAGCTAGATGTTTTTTTTCTCCTCTGCTTAAATTTTGATTAGTTGAGTTACTTGTAATGCTTAGTGGGAGCATGTCCGATAAAATAGTTGAGTTGCGCACGAATTGATCGCTAATCAATGCTATGTACATTTTTAAAACATTTTTTTTTGGAATGCATGGGTTGTTGAGGTCGGCAGGGGCGTGGGTGGGTGGTTAGCACATGCATGGTCAAATGTATACAGAAAAAAGGAAAGTAGACTATTTTGGACCAGTGTGGACCAGATTGTCTAAAACTAGAAAAAATTGTGGTCCTAAGTGTACTTTAAAATTCTATGAAGTTTGTTTATACATTCACACTATGAGTAAGTTCAACATCACAATAACTTTAGTTCTTGTATTCGTCTCTGCACCATTTGGTTACAGAAAACAAATGACACTTGATCGTACACTCGTACTAATTTTCCATTTTGTGTTTAAATTTAAAGTCAAGGAGAGCTTTACGCGCATTGAAGGGACTTGTGAAGCTTCAAGCCCTAGTAAGAGGACACATTGTAAGGAAACAAACCACGAATATTCTAAGGCGTATGCAAGCGTTGATAAGAGCTCAATCGAGAGCTCGTTTAGGACGATCTATGGTTTTTGAATCACCTCCTTTTAGCGCAAAGTCTAGTCAATTTCTTCATCATGTAAGTAACAAATCATCTTCCTCATTTCATTTCATTTTACATTTTATATATGATGATGTTTGACTGATCATGTCAGTTTATTTTGAATCTTGATATATAGGGTCCTACAACTCCCGATAAATTCGAGCAAATTATTCGTGCAAGGAGCATGAAGAATGATCAAATGTTTATGCTCAAGGTATGAATGACCCTAAAGTATAGTAAAGGATAAAATTAAGATATTTTGTATAGCAGAAAGGTAAATTTGTACATTATTTTCCCCTTATATCTAACATAAAATTTGTGTTAATGCAGAGGAATTTTTCAAACCATATAGGCAATGCTAATGCCAAACAGAGGAATTTATTTCATTCTTCAGAGTTTAGCTTAAAAACAGACCAATTCTGTTTTAGCCATGATGAAACATGTTACTCCTCTATTGATAATAGCCCACAACTTCACTCAACAGCATCATCGAGATGTACTCGTTCGAGGACAGGACCATTTACGCCAACAAAGAGTAGTACACGAAGCTACACGAGTGATGAATACTCGAATAATCATCCAAATTACATGTCTTACACCCAGGCAGCTAAGGCAAAAACGCGATCTATGAGTGCACCAAGACTAAGGTCTCAATATGATAAGAGGTACTCAAGAAGTAACATGCAAAAGGATTCTAATTGTTATGCCAATTTCACTAGCAAAGGTGCTTGTTTGGGTTCTGATAGAGTACTAGGCAAGATTGGAGTGCCTGTTAGTGGTGATTTGGATGAATTTGGGCGCGATTTTTGTCAGAGATGATTCAAGTTCTAAGTTTGTAAGTTCGAGTTCCAAGTTCTGAATGTTTAATGTATTGAACTCTTGAACCTGCATTTTTCGTTTGTGTTGGAAATATAATTACTAAACTTATGTGAATCATTTTGTATTTGGTTCCAATTTAACTTTAAAAGATGTAATCTCTTAGTTAACTACATCATGTTCTATTTACTTTTATTGGTCATGAGACGAACGAGCTTTTCCACGAAGAAAGTTTTGTATCCGACTGCTTGTATATCGATCGTAAAGAAGAAGTTGCAAATGCGAAGATTAGACTAGGGTGTCTGAAGCTACATGATATGAAGGGAGTTTAATTGAATCTCATTTATCTGGGAAATTATATAGTGCATTTAGGTACAGAACTTTTCCTATGCAGATATATAAAAATAAATAGGAGAACTTAATTAAAACGCTATGTAAAACTAAAAGAGTTTTAATGAGACAAGGTGGGTAAAAGGAAGACAAAAAAAGGCACAAATCTAAAAAAATTGAAAGAAGAATTTTGGTCTATGAGATGTGTCACATCACCTCTCAATATACAAGGTTAGTTGAATCGCCTTATACAAGAGGAACTCTTTGTGTATGAGGAAAAATACTTCAAAAATTACTTTAGATTATAAGTTTGAATCTCAATTACGATATTCACTTCATTTGTTTTTAAATTTTCTTGTTAGAATTCCTGGCTCCGTCTAGTTAAAGCATTAGAAGACTTGTAGTAGTATGGTTGTCAACTCATTCATGGCTTTTTGATTCCTTTTGATAATTAGTACTTTTGAATGGTTTGAAATTTTGAATTTATAGTACATATCAATAGTCAATGCATGTGTGAACCTAGAGGGGAAAGAAAACTAAGGTATATAATCGTTATTTACGAATTTAAGTTTTATGTATTAATAATATGTAATTTATAAAGTAATTACAAGTAAGTTTTTATGACAAATCTGAAGTGCTAACATGATAAATATCAAAAGGAACATGTTATAATAGGCTAAACTACCCTGAAAAAATCTTTATACGTTAATATATAAATTAAATCTTTCTTTATTCATGCATATATAAGTCTAGCTAGTTGCATGGAAAAGAACACTCCACGTAATAAATACTAAAGCTTTTCTTCATAATTGTGGACCCCAATGTCCATTAGTTTGACTTATAATAACAAATCAAATTAATGAAGATCTAATAGTGGCTGATCAATAGACAAATATATAAATGTAGTATTGTTGGCAATTGAAATTTACAATAATAACATAGCTAATATAGTTTATAAGTGGAATTTGAGAAAGATTGTGTATACAGATTTTATTTTTATCCTGAAAAATAGAAAAGTTATTTTCGAATAGAAACAAAATTATTTTTTTAGGGAAAAGGGTCTGAAAAATACTTTAACTTTGGCCAAAATTGTTGTTACGATACCAAACTTTATGGAAAACTATTTACCAAAATACTCGAATCCTATCACCAGAAACAAGCCAAAACTCACACTTAGAAAATTTGGCATACAACTCCTTATCCTTTAGATTTTGGAGAACTACTCTGAGATGACTAACATGATCCTCCTCAATCCTCGAATAAATCAGAATATCATCAATGAAAACAATAACAAACATATCAAGATAAGGATTAAACACTCTGTTCATAAGATCCATGAGCGTTGTAGGAGCATTAGTCAAACAAAATGTCATGACTCAAAACTCATAATGACCATATCGGGTCCTAAAAGTTGTATTAGGGATGTCACTCTCTCTTACTCTCAATTGATGATAGCCAGATCTGAGATCTATCTTAGAAAAACAAGTGGCACCCTGAAGTTGATCGAAGAGATCATCAATTCTCAGAAGAGGATACTTATTCTTGATAGTAACCTTGTTCAACTGACGGTAATCTATACACATCCTAAGAGAACCATCTTTCTTCCTCACAAATAAGACCTGAGCGTCCCAAGGTGAGACACTTGGTCGAATGAAACCTTTATCAAGAAGGTCTTTTAACTGCTCTTTTAACTTTTTTAACTCAGCGGAAGCCATTCTATATGGCGGAATAGAGATAGGACGAGTATCAGAAAGGATATCTATACCGAAGTTTATTTCTCTCTCAGGAGGGACTCCGGGAAGATCATTTGAAAAGACCTCAAGAAACTCACTTACAATTGGAACTAACTGAATAGGTGGTGTCTCAACACTAGAGTCGTTAACTCGAATTAAGTGATAGATGCATCCCTTGGAAACTAACTTTTTCGCCTTAAGGTATGAAATAAAATGACCCTTAGGCACTGTTGAACTACTCCTCCACTCTATAACTGACTCATTAGGAAACTGAAACTTGACTACTCGATTTCTACAATCAACTGAGGCATAAGAGGCATGAAGTCAGTCCATACCTAGAATAACATCAAAATATACCATGTCTAACTCGACTAAGTCAGCCATAGTGTCTTTGTGATTGACAGAAATGGTACAATCACTATAAACTCTCTCAGCTAGAATAGACTCACCAACAAGTGTAGAAACATTGAAAAGCTCAAGAAGTCGTTCAGGAAGGATATTAAATCTCATAGCAATATATGGAGTCACAAAATATAGATACGTACCTGGATCTAGCAATGCATATACATCAAAAGTAAAGACTTTGATCATACCAGTGACAACATCCAGTGAATTATTTTGCTCTTGACGACTGGTGATAGCATACAGACGGTTTTCCCCTCCGCATGTCCCTGAAATAGCTCATCTAGGTGCAGCTCTATCTAACAGAGCCGCTGAAAAAAATTGGGCTTTATTACCCCCATTACCATTACCCTGCATGTTCTTAAGGCACTCGACCATACTTGAAGCAACCAGTGGAGCCATCGTGACATGCTCCTGGGTGGTTCCTACCATACTTAGCTCATGCAGGAGTCCAATTACCTTCTTGTGCCACACTACCTTGAGATTGTGTGGGTCTAGCTCTGAAGTTTTGAGAATTCTGATTCTTGAACTTACCTCTAATCTTTGGTGCATGTGCACTAGCAGATGATGGAGCAGGTCCATTTTAATTTTGTTGAAAAGATGACCGGTTAGCATTACTCTTCTGCTACCCGGACTCATTCCCTGTTGTCTTAGCGTTTTTGTTTCGGAACTCTTCTCTATCTCTTAGTTTGTCTTCCTCAACCTGCTGCACATGGACCATAAGCCTTGCTATGTTCATGTCTCATATCAACATTGCAGTCTTACCCTCTTTACTTGACATATGAGACAACCCGACAGAAACAAGCTCATCTTGCTCCTCTTATCAACAACCATCTCCAGAGCATAACGGGACAATGGAGTGAACTTGAGGCTATATTCATGCACGCTCATAGATTCTTGTTTAAGAGTGAGGAATTCTCTTACATTTGCCTCTTTCAGTTCACGGTGAAATAAACGCCCATGAAAGCCTCTTCGAACACAACCTAGCTCACAATTGGTGCACCCTCAACTCTACTCTTCTTCCATTGATTGTACCAGACTCAAGAAAAACCCTTCAATTGGTATGCAGCTAGTTCCACATGCTCAGCATCTGCAACATACATTACCCCAAATACTTTCTATAACTCTTCCACAAAGTTTTCTAGATCCTCAGTGACACTTGAACCGGTGAAGTCTGGAGGATTCATCCTCAAGAACTCATGCATCCTGGATGTATCAGCCACATCATGTTGAACCCTTCTCTGTTACCCAGTTGGTTGATCACCACTTGACTCAACTTCCGGCTAGTATCTCCAAACTCAGAATTAGTGACCTCTCCTTGAGGTTGCACTTCTAGTGCATTGGGGATCCCTTGATCCTGAGGATCAACATTCCTCCTAGCAGGACAACCTCGGACAGCTCTTCGAGGAGGCATGATCTGAAAGATACATGCAAGCACGAATTAGAAAGAAACTTTATAGAGTTGAACTCTATCCCACGAAAGAAGTATGAAAGAAGTGAGATAGTTCCTAGATGTTGCAGCCTCCTAATTATAGATGTGGCACGCTTCACACCGATAACTAGAACTCTACAGACACGGCTTCATAGACACCCTAAGACTCTTAAAATCTCTGCTATGATACCAAGTTTGTCACACCCCGAGCCTATACCTTGGATATAGCCGATACTAGAGAACCATTGTTGGCCCCAAACGAACCCTTGGCCTGGCTCAATACTCAGCGAAAACTTACTCAACAATGAAAGAACTTTAAAAGTAAAGTTTTAACTCAATGTCTCAAAATAGATACTCATAATATTTTATGCAAAACATTCACTTGCCAAAAGAGGCAACTCAGGTCTTTAAACATTAAACACTGGAAATGAAAAAGACTCATGAACTACTACTGTCTATCTATGAAGCCTTTAACAACTATGATGGAAGTCGAGACAAGACCCACGACATCCTAACTAACTGAAAGATAAATAGGGATCTTCGAAAGCAAAGAGGCTCACCAAGCAAATCTGAAACTCGACTGGATCAGTGAAGTACTGGTTGATGATCCTGGTTATCTGTATATACATCATGAAAGATGCAGGCCAAATGGCGCCAGTACATTGAATGTACGAGCATGTAAGGAGAATACTGAACATAACCTGCAAGCTTAAACTGATAAAAAGGAAACATACTCACCTCGACTCTACTCAACTCAACCTCAACTCATGGATACTCAACTCAATGCAGTATAAAACAACAATAAAAGTGCAGTTTATATAAAGCATTTAAAACAGTAGATAACGACTCAATGTATTTAAAAATACAATAATAACTCAGTTTGTATGTAAAGATACAAAATAACTCAATTTGGGAGATTCTCTAATCAACAACCATCACTATGAGCTATGTGATGATACAACGTCTCGCCTACACTGCCAGAACTGTCTTATACCTTGCCGGGGTATAAAACTCCTCGACTAAGTGGATCCACTAAGCTATGCTTAAAAAGTAATAAGGAATCATCTAAAAAGTATAACCCTTTCTACCCACGTTGGCTACATGGTTTATGAAGACTTTGAGTTATCTGAACTCGTCCCCATATCGGTGCTCAATATTACTCCCAAAATATAACTTAGATCATATGCTTAAAAACATTTCCTAATCCTCAACTTTGAGATTATTACTCAAAAGATTTCTCTTAAAAGAGATAGTACTCAAAACTCCTCATGAACTCCTTTGGAAATCGGTGTCTTCCCTCAGTTTAAATGTGAAAATATTTACTCTTGGGAATACTTAGTTCCCATATATTCATTTTGAAAAATGAAACTCAACTCTCCTCATCCTCAAACTCAAGTACTCAAGTCTTAAAACAAGTTTTAAAAGATTGTAAAAGAATTCTCAAAATGACTCAAAAGAACTCTCAAGACTTTACTCTTAACTCTACCTTGAATTTGAATTATGAATTCAAGGGTTATGATTCTTGTTATGAATGATCTCTCAATGTTTAAATGTAGTTTAGAGTATTTAAAATCAATAGGGAGTAAAGGTACACTTTAAAAGGACTTAGACGGAGCAAACAACAGAAACATGGCGGAGGCAGGCGACCCTGGCGTAGGGCGCCAGCCCCTGAACTTCAGAGACCCCATTTTGGCGCACTGTTGGCGTGCCACACCAGACCCTCTGGCACATCTGGAGCACGTTGCGCCACCCTTCCCCCAGAACATTCCAACGAATTTTTCTTCTCGTTTTTTTATCCTAATTCACTTAGAATCGATTGATTTCATCAAATTTTTCTTAGATTCAATTACCCAATACAAGTACACAAGAATCTACTAAAAAACAACCCTCAAACTCATAGATTTATCTCAAGAACTCATCAAACACATCCTAATTTAAGAACGAAAGCAACACTTCAAGAACACTTATCAATAATTTAAATTTCTCAATATTTATGGATAGATTTACAAAAGAAACTCATGCTTAGCGTGTGGGTGAACGAACCCAACACTATGAAAACTTACATAATTCGATTTGGTGAAACAATTCCTAGATTGCAAGAGATCTTGTTCGTTTATCCTTTTCTCTTTTTGAACTTCTCTCAAAACCCTAAGCGTAATTTAGGATTGTAAAACTGACCCAAATCAGATTTGACCCCAAACTATTACTAAAAAATATTTTAAGCTGATGGGGTAAGGAAAATATCAAAATATCCCTCACTAATTTGGGTAACTTTCCTTAACTGGACAAGCTGACTTCAAACGGACATATCTCCCTCATCCAAACTCGAAATTTAGCAAACTTGGTGGCGTTGGAAAGAGGATTCCAAGACCTTTCGTTTGATATCTTATGGGCCACCTAACTCATTCTGTATTGAAAGTTATGGTCATTTGAAGTTGACCCAAAACTCACAACTTAAGCATAACTTGCAAAATTCTCAATTTAGCTATTTCCAACTTAGCGCTTTCTAAATTTAACTCTTTCTAAGGCAGGATGTTACATATATTATCATGCAAATTAATTGTTAGATTAAATTCCTCAATAGTTCTATTAGTTTCTCTTTTTCATTTAATTTCACGATATTTATTACTTTCATTTGCAGTGTAAAATCTTAACATATATAGTTCGTATCTTAAATAAAAGATGAATACTAATGGTTGTGAAATGTACAAAGTGGTTCAATTTTGCCCTACTGATTTTTCAAATTGCATTATCGTCAACAAGATACTAGAATTTTTTCAAGGCTATGGAAAAAATAGGAGATGCAGGTTACGGAGTTACACAACTCCAGAAAATTATTTCCCTCATTTTGGTTGGGGAAGTGATCTGCAAGGTCTCAACAATCAATAATTTTAAAATGGTCAAACATAACTCTTTGTGGAAGGTAGGAGAGTATAATAACATAACTACATTACCATTTAAGTTTCATAACTCCACAATCTCAACACAACATTTAATAGTTGAAATTTAGTAGGGCTCAACAGGCTTACAACTAGCTAAAGATGAGTTTACTTGTTTTACTAGGGCTCGACAGGCTTACGGAAGCTTGCTCCTATATACATGGCTTTTGATTCAAGTTTCTCCTCATAACATTGTTTTCCAATTAGGATTCATGTCTGATGAAAATGAGTTTACTCAAAAATTGGGAGCTTGTACCCTAGACAATTTGTTGTGGATGACTGATCCACAATTAAGGAGTTTCATTTAGATTTAGCCTTCTGAAAAGTAGTTAATTTCATTGGATAGCCACCATGAAAGTAGTTAATCGATTATAATTTATTAATGTCCTGCAACTTTGATTTAAACCATCTAAAGCCAAAAAGAAATTTTATTTTATCCCCATATGCATGACAATTAATTATTATTTGATAAAAAAATAATTCAATTGGGAGTATAATATTTCTTGTAATAATTCGTAAGACACAAATAAACATATATAAATTATTGTACATTACATAACACCACAAATGTTTATATCTTAGTAAGTTTTTATTTTGATTATAGTTTTTAAAAACTTTTTTAATTAAGTCAATTGTTATACAAACTATCAAAATTATTCTAAAAGTAGTAGAAACACTTAAAAATAGAATTAAGACTCACCTAATTGAGTATGTCAATCAGAGTATCATTTTAACTTGTATAATATCTTGTAGTACTTTTAATTAAAAAAAATAGGTCTAAATCATTAATATCGTAGTAATTGTTACGCTTTAGAAGACATTCAAAATTAAGACAATGTCTTTTTAAATTTATATTTGATAATCTAATTAGTTTGAACTTGAAATATCTACAAAGATACCTCAAGAATTATTTACAATGCCAATGTTAAAACATGATTGTTTCAATTAGACAAATTAAGAGCCTGTTTGGCATTGCTAAAAATAGCTTATTTTTATAACACATTTTTAAAGTAACTTTTCAAAACGTGCTTTTGAAAATAATAATAATTTATTTTTGGCTAATTCATTTAAAAAGTTATTTTGATAAGTAGATTGTGTTTGACAAATTATTTTTAAAAAATGCTTTTGAGAATCAAATTACGGAAAAAGACAAGTATCATTGCACTTTTAATAGTATTAATATTATTTTTTTGAGAGAAATTATTTTAAATATCTATTATAAAATTTGTCAATTAATTTTTTATTTTTATAAATTAATATGTACATATTTAATTTTTCAATGAATATTATCATAGATAAACAAAAATAAATCAAATAAAATATTGATATAATATTAACCTAATAATTTAAATTAAAATTATCAAGCAAAATAAATTTTAAAATAATTCTACAAATTAAATCACTATCACTACATACGAAATTTCACCACCAAAAAATAAATATATGGAGGGATGAGACTTTAAGGCTTTAGGGAGAGACTCTCTTTCTTTCTTAGATTCAAATGCGGGAGTGGTAGTAGGGGTCAACGCTTTTGCTGTTACAAAATTTTGTGCTACGGAATGAATTTACTTACCATTTGATTTGGCTATTTTAGTATGGACATGGCTTAAGGAATATATTGGTAAATATGTATATATGGCAAGGATAGCTTGATCTTAAAAAAAAAGGAATCCGCTTTAGAAAAATTGCTCATGCTCTCATGAATTAAAAACAGTTTTATTGATTAGTCAAACACCTTAATTTTTCTAAAAATATGTTTTTTTTTCCTCAAAATAAATGTTTTTGGCTTTCCAACAACAATGTCAAACATGTTCTACAACTTTTAATTATAATCCCATCAATTATATTTTAAGAAAATAATAAAAAATTTGGTTCTTTTTCACTTGTTTTATTGTTAGCAAGAAAGATCTCAAATATGAGCTAGCTCTCCCAAGAAAAGAGGAGAAGTCTCGACACCTATCATCTACACATAATTCAACAGGTGAGATACCAACAGAGATAAACACATGGTTAAGTGCTCAAGATACGGTATTTCTAAGCTTGGAGCGAAACACCAAAAATATGAGACTTATCTGACGGACATTTTGTCATGTTGGTTGTGTGCCTTTGTATTTCCATCTGAAGAAGGTAATTTCATTCGGCCTGAAAATTTCAAGATGGCAAAGCTAATTTGAACATGAACAGAGGTTATGCTGGGAGGAGTACTAGAATCTTGAGTACAACATCATCACTTCTTTCAATTGCTTCACCACTATTGATCATAGGGTTGGATGAAGCCATAGTAACTTATGTTCCTTACAAATTTACCACAAACTTTAATCACAACATACTAAAAAGTGATCATTTACTTCAACAACAAATAGCAATACCATATCTACGTCCACAAAGTAAAATAAGATATGTGTTCATTCCTTATGTTTTTCTCTTTTAAAATCTACTTTGATATGTGTTATTTGAGTTGAGGGTCTTTTGAAAACAGTCTATCTACGTTCACAAAGTAAAAGTAAGATATGTGTATACTCTACCCTCCCTAGACCTATATGCTGAGCCACCTTAGACGAAATGGTAAGAAGACAAACAATATCAAACAAAAAATATTTAACTATTAAAAGCCTGTGATGCAAAAATTAACAAACAGGTTTCGTGGTGTAGTTGGTTATCACGTCAGTCTAACACACTGAAGGTCTCCGGTTCAAGTCCGGGCGAAGCCATTTCCTCTCTAAATCTTTTTGGCAGATATCCAGACCGATTAAACGTTACTGCTTTATTGATATCGGGTTATTGGTTTGATAGTTTGTCCAATTTTCTTATCGATTTAACCGATGACTCATATAAACTTAATGAAAATTATATTTTTAACCCTTGAGGCAAATCTCAACCTTGAATGTTATACTACTATGTTGTATGTTGATTGTGTTGAATTAATGTTGTTTATCGGTTGGTTTGATTCAATTTTAAAGTTTTTCATTATTAAGTTCTCTCTTTCTTTTTTCTTTTTTTAGTAGAAGACTCTGGAGAAGGGTGGTTCTAAAATATGAATATTTTTTTAGGTCCAACATAGAAAGGCCAACGATAAAATCGGGGATCATTTGCACTTTTGCCCTATTTTATGTTGGTCTTTAATTTATGTTCCTTGTAATAAATAATTTTGTCATACGAACTTATATCTTTATATCATAATATTCCACAAGTAATGCTCAGGTATGACTTTAATTTCTAAAGAATTTATGTCTCATTAACCATAAACTCGATTGTTGAATGACAAAAATTAAAAATCAGTCTATTTGAAGGGGAAAGGATGCAATTTTACAATAAAATCTACTTATATAATTCTTTGTTTTATACTTCACAATTTATTAAAATTTCCCATTTTTTATTTTTTTAAATAAAATTCACTTTTTTTTTGTCCCAACTGAAATAACTACCTTATTTTTTGTGTTATGTCCTTAATGTTAGGGAAATTTTAGCTTATCCATTCATTTTAAGAAATTGGTTCCTAACCACTAAAAAAGAAGAATAAATCAACTAATTGTTCATTAGTACATAACTGATTCTATGAACTTTTTTTTTCCATTATAACTTTGGGGATTAGAGATTCATTCATATGTAAATTATATTAATGATCTCAAATCTCAATTCCCAAAATTGAAATTTCAAAATAAAAAAAAAAATTTTAAAAAAATGTCAAGTTTTGGAACCCAAACAAAATGCAAAGCATGTGATAAAACTGTGTATGCTGCAGAAGTGATTTCTGCAGGTGGTGTTAATTATCATAATACTTGTTTCAGATGTAGCCATTGCAATGGAAGACTTGCTGTAAGTTTTTTTCAAAAATTATTTCATTAATTTTTTGAACGAATCTGATCGATTGATTCGACTGATATGATGAATTGAATGATAGTTTGTGTTATGTTAGTTAGGACATTATCTTCCTTATTTCGTGAATTCTTTAAGGTATTGTTTTTAAACATATTGAAATGATCGATCAATAAGACTGATATAAGAGATGCAATGATAGTTTTTATGTTATAGTTAGGATATTATCTCCGGTATTTTATGATTTTTTTTTAAGACTATCAATTTATTGATTCGATTGATAGGATAGTTTATGTTATAGTTAGTTAGGAAATTATCTCTTTTATTTTATATTTTTTTGGAGACTTGTTTTGTGAACTAATTGGATTGATCAACTCGATTGATATGATATATGAAATGACAGTTTGTGTTATAGTTAGTTAGTACAGTATCTTCCTTATTTTATGATTTTTTTTTAGACTCATTTTTGAACGAATTGGATCAATTTGATTGATATGATGAATGAAATGATACTTGTTTTTTAACAAATCGAATTGATCGGCTCGAAAAGAAATGATCTAAAAAAAATGTATCGCTATGATGGTAATCAATAACACCCCTTTATGATTGTGACCCTTCCCTCCAACCTGATGTGATTGAAAAATACTTTGTACATCAGATTGTTATTATCGTATATTTTTGTTTGATTTTTTCGTTTGAATTTATATAATATAGTTGAGCAACTATTCTTGCTTGGATGGAACATTATTTTGCAAGCCACATTTTGAACAACTCCTCAAGGAGAAAGGAAGTGGTGCTTTGAAGTCTTCCTCACGTTAGTTTTTCTAAATTTTGTTTTATTAATTATATTCCTAATTAATTAACATAAATTTGTGTATGTTATTTTCATAACCTAATTATTTATTCATTTTATATCAAATGTGCAGTTGGGAGGAACAATGATCTGGTATGTATCTTATGCCAACTTTAATTAACGAACTCCTTTTAATTATTTTGTTCCGTTTATGTGACATAGTTAAAAATGACACGTAATTTAATTAAGAAAAATAAAAAGCTTTTAAAATTATGAAGTTGTGATCTTAAACATGCTTATTATTTTGACATTTAGAGCCTTAAACATATCATGTGTGATGTGACTATAAACGCTTCTCATTACAAGTAAGATCAGATATTTAAAGTTCATTATTTTTGAATATATGTCGTTCTTTTTTTAATTGATTAATAAGGAAATAATGTCACATAAATTGAAATATATTCGCGAATCTAGCGTTTTAACTCTATATTGATATTAAAAATCCACTAATTATATATAAATATATGTATGTAAAACCAATCATTATTATGTATGTATTAACTCGAGGTAGAAACTAATAAACTTTAATTTCTAAATCCGTCTTTGTTGATACTCTTGAATGTTTTTACTTTATTAATTATGTGGAGATGATAATTGTTGTAATAAATCAACAATATTTTAACTTATATCCCTTTCATGTTTTTATTTGTTAAAATGATTAATTTGTTACTAGTTATATATCATATTTTGAATTTTTCCTTTTTGAATATTTTTGTGATTACAGAACAGAAGCCCTAGCAAATTGTCCTCTCTATTTTCTGGCACTCAGGAAAAATGTGCATCATGCAAAAAAACTGTGTACCCATTGGAAAAGGTAAGAATTTTTTTTGAGTCTCGAGAATGAAAAACTTTTTAGTAGGACGCGCTTAAATCCTTTAGTAAACTTATTTACACGAAACTGAAATAGTCAGGCCTGTGAATTTTCAATATCGAATAATTTAACAAAAATAGTTATGTTGTGGTATGTTCTAAAACTAATTAATGTTAACTAATAGAGATGACTAGTAATTAATGTTGTTGGACCTAGACCTACTCAACCAATATATTTCATTCAGGTGGGGAAGAGATACCTAAATATTACTCGAACTCTTTAAAAATGTCAATACATGCATATCAAATCTTTCAAAAATAGTAGTATATATTTTTGAATAATCCAACATGAGCGTGCAAACATTTTTGAAAAGTACTAGCAACTTATATTTGATTTTGTCATCTTTACAACATCTAATTAAGATTTTAATCATAATTTATATATGGGAAAAATGACAAATATACCTCTGAACTATCGTAAATGGTATGCAGATACCCTCCGTCATATTTTGGGGACATTGGTGTCCCTGTCGTCCAAAAACTAGAGCATATATACCTTTATACTAACGGACATACACATGTCATAATCTTATCCACCGACCTGACATTTATTAAATATTAGATCGACGGATAAGATTGTGGCACGTGTCCCTATTTAGTCTTCCGTTAGAGTGAAGGACATATATTCTCTAGTTTTTGAATGGCAGGGGCATCAATGTCCCAAAAGTATAACAGAGGGTATATACATACTATTTACGATAGTTCAGAGGTATATTTGTCTTTTTTCCCCTGTATATATATATATATGTATGATTGATTGATAAAAACAGGTGACAGTAGATGGAGAATTTTACCATCAATCATGCTTCAAATGTGCACATGGTGGATGCAAACTTACAACATCATCATATGCAGCATTAGATGGACTTGTTTATTGCAAGCCTCATTTTTCTCAATTGTTCAAAGAAAAAGGTTCCTATAATCATCTTACAACAGCTACAAATAAAAAAAATCATAGTGTTGATGAACAAGAAGAAGGTTCAACAACTACTACTACTGATGTTGATGAGCCACCACAACCTCCTAATGAAGAGACTCAAGATTAGTCCTTGACTTTTCTGTACGAATCCATATTTAATCAGACCAAAAATGGATATCGAGACATCGGATCGGATGGAAACCAAAAAAAAAAAAAAATACAGTTTTAATATTATATTATTGTCAATGAGATTAATCGTATTCTTGATGAGAGAATATGGTACAGTGAAGTGATGATTAATTGGTTTTCTTAATTATTTGTTTCTTCATTTGAAAATTTTGTAAAAGCCTAGTAAGGTATCATATATATTTGTAATGTTTTTTTCCTCAATTTTGCTTTAATAAGAAATTAACACATTGTTCTGTTACTATTTTCCTTTTCTTTTTTTTTTTTTGGTTTAATCATATGGCGTGACTAATTCAAATTCGTGTTAAATACTGATAGATCCATAACACACTAAATTAAGAGGTAGGTAAAGTACTTCATATATAGTGAGTTTTGAGGGTCAAGTTGTAAGAAATTGGATTGAGAGGAGAGTCACAATCCTGTCCAGAATGACATCACGGGGCGAAGGCATTACTATGCTCCTTAATGAATCAAATGGTCCTTTGACCTTCGTCTGACTTCATGTGCCAACATTGTGAGACCAGGCGTCCTATTGAAAGGTTCTTAATTTTCAAAACTTGAACTTGACATCGCTAATCAAATAAGAAATTGGATTGAGAGGAGTCACAATCCATGCCAACATGAGTGTTGATATGCCTTTAATGAATCGAATGGTCCTTCGACCTTCGTTTGATTCCATCGACCAACATAAATCTCGTGAGACTCGCCGTCCTATTGAAAGGTTCTTCATTTTTCAGAATTCAAACCGACATTGCTAGTCAAATAAGGAATTGGACCGAAATGAGAGTCACAGTCCTACCAACAACGGTGTCGGGCTAGGTGTCGCTATGTCATTGATAATGAATCCAATGGTCCTTCAACCGAGTCTGATGACCGATATAAATTTCGTGAAATCTACTCTCCTACTATAAGATTCTGAATTCTCAAAACTCAAATCTAACACCACTAATCAAATATTTATGAATATTTAGTGAATTTCTTATTATATATTACATGATATGCACAAAAGTTAATGAGTTCCCGCGAACCATGAGTGTTTAGAGATTTAAAACCACATTATACAACATCACGTGCTAATCACGTGACACCCCCTTACCCCTACACCACCAATTGTAAAACTCTTACCATCTCAATTTCAAATAACTCAAGAGAGGATAAATTGGGATTTTGAGGTGCAGTGCAAAGAGACCCCATATATAAATTTTTCAATGCTATTCAATATTATCTGATGAAATTCACTTTGTTTTTTCAAGAATGAACAACCTTAACCTTGACAAAACCTCAACACCCAACCCCTTCTTGTCAATTTCATCTTTACACCATTCAAGAATCTCAAAATCCCTTTGTTTACCCAGAAAAGTTCTTGTTTTTGCTGATAAAAATGATAATTCAACCTCAATAACTAGTGGCTTTTTGTCAAAAACTCATTTTTCCTCCAAAAAAGTTGCTGTTTTTGCTGATAAAAATGACAATTCAAGTTCAATAGCAAGTGGGGTTTTGTCAAGAACTCATTTTTACCCCAAAAAAGTTGCTGTTTTTTCCTCTAAAGATGATAATTTAAGCTCAATAACAAGTGGGGTTTTGTCAAGAACCGTTTTTTCCTCCAGAAAGACAAAGAAATTTGCTGTTTTTGCTTCTAAAGATGATAGGAATAGTAATAAGCTTGACCAGTGGGACCAAATGGAACTCAAGTTTGGCAGATTAATTGGTGAAGACCCAAAATTGACCTTAGCTAAGGTTTATTTCTCTCATTTAAACTTGCACTAATATGTTCATTGGTTTATTTGTTTTTTTCCTTATTTATTCAGAAAATTATGTTCTTAATTGGTTTTTAAATTTTATTTGCTTAGTTAAGAAATTAGTTACTCACTCTGCTCCAATTTATGTGACATTGCGTGGCTATAACATGTCATATCATTTGTATGACTATAGAAAGCTTGTCATTATTGATTTCAAATATAGAAATCTGCCCATCGTTTTGGAACAGACTGATAAGGAAATAGTGTCAATTAACTTGTGAGTGAGGGGATATGTAGGATTCATATTGCTGACATACAGTTGGTAGTGTATAGTTAAGAGACTTTTTGAATGATTTCAAAATTGAATTTTGAGGAGTTAAGTGGCTTTTCTACTTGTGTGTTGAGAATGGGGAGTTTTATCCCCTCTAAAATTTTGAACTTTGATTTTGTTTACCAACACAATGAGGATTCTAGAAGAAAAGAGAACTACACCTGCATCTAGAATTGAGACATAGTTGATGTGTCTATAATCAAGTGACTTTCGAAACAATGCAATTTAAATTTGAGTTGTGCGAGTTATATAGCGGTTGCAAAGAATAGTTTAGGATTGAGACATAGTTGATAGTATAGATAGTTAAGAAATTTTTTGAATTAATACAATTCGAATTTGAGTTGTGTGATATATATAGCCGACACGAAAACTAGTTTAGGATTGAGACATGGTTGATAGTATAGATAAAAGAGACTTTCTGAAATCAGTGCAATTCAAATTTGAGGAGTTGAGTGATTTTCCTCCCTGTTGGTGAGAATGGAGAGCTCTAGCCCTCGAAAGTTTTATACTTTGCTTTGGTTAACAGCACAATGAGGGTTATTAAAGGGAAAAATTTTTTAATCCTGCATCTGGAATTGTACAATCATATATTGTAAGTTGATATCTGCTAACATGTTATCAGTTTCTTAGTATTGACTTTATGTGTAACTTCAATTTTTAAAAAAATTCAGTCTTTCGTACCAAAGCTAAACGTCCCTGCTTTACTATTGTATGTTCCTATTTGCTAAGTGCTTAGAGTTATTTGCCATTGAAGAGGAGAAAGAGGTTAATAGTAATAGTTCTTAGATTGGTTCCTGTATGCCCTTGCAAAATTTCTGTTGGTTCAATGCTGTATGTATCTGTTTATTTCTGATTGTGATTCTTGATTTCATAGATAATTAGTAGGAAAACAAACCCAGAGACATCTTATCTTGAAATTGAAGAGTCATTTGATCAGAAGAAGGGAAAAACGTCTGGTGAAATTGTGGAGGTTCCATTTGATGCATCCAAGCAAAAGAAATCTCTCAATTCATCAAATGGATTAAATTTGGTTCGCCCTGTGCCCAAGAAGGGTGTTAAGTTCGAGGTTGATGAAAAACCGCCAAAAACTGAGGGTTATAAACAAAGCCAACCAATTTCAAGACCTGAAGTAAGTAGAAAAAGTAGTGTTCCAAATGTCATATTGCGAAAACCAAGTTTGTATTCTGAGGAGGATGAATCATCAAAATTCAAAATTAAGCCAAACTTGACACTGAAAATGGGCAAAGAACTGAAACCTGAGAAGTTTAGTGATGTTACATTGTTGAAGAAGCCGGAACCAATGAGGATCAGCTCCGACGATAGTGAAAAGAATGGACAATCAAGTGATAAGTCTAGTGATGCTACATTGTTGAAGAAGCCGGAAACAATGAGGATCAGCTCCGACGATAGTGAAAAGAATGCACAATCAAGTGATAAGTCTAGTGATGCTACATTGTTGAAGAAGCCGGAGCCAATGAGAATCAACTCTGGCAATAGTGAAAAGAATGGACAATCAAGCGATATCTTGCCTGTATCTAGTGATGACTCCGTAGATGCTAGTCTTATAGAGGTGTATGCATCAACCAGTGAACCCAAAAACAGCTTGCTTCTAAATAAGCCAGAGCCTAGTAATTTAAATCTAAAGATAGATCCAAATCAAGAATATTCCGAGGCTCAGCATCCTAGTATTTCGGATGAAAGTACTTTGAATGCCGCTAACTCTTCTTCTGAGCTTATAAGTATGGCAGAGAATAAACTCCGCAAACCGTTACAATCTAGCAGAAACAATCCTCTTGAGAAGCAAGGCTTTGGTACAGGTAACAGGATTTTGTTCTTGACAGATAGTCATCTGAGTGGTAATTTAGCATCTTAATCAGCGTACTTGGTTGTTTTTCAAGGATTCCAGCAGGCTGATACACAGCCTGCTGAGAGAAGTTCTGATTCCAATACACCTTCTGAGACTGGACCCATGGAATCTTTGGATGCTGCTCTTCTTGGAAAACCGAAAAGGTACTTGTGGACGTTGTTTTGCCCTTATATACTTTGCTGTTATTTTGTTCTTGATTAATAACTTGTGCTACTATAGATTAGACCAACCTAAAAAGGAAGCATCAAGTGTTAGTCAGCAGGATATGCGCCCTGTCAAATCCGAGGGCTATGGAAATGCTTCAGAGATTGAAAACTTCCTGGCAAAATCATCCACTAAGGTAGATTAATTTTTTCCTTTTTCAGCATCCGTTCCTTAACGAGGACGAATGTATTGATGAATACTGAGTGCTGCAATCTTGTAGGAACATGAAGATAATGACTGGGTAAGAGCTGAAGAGCTTGTTAAGAGTGGAGGAAGAGAGGATGTTGAATTAGTCAGCTGTAGCACCAGAGGCTTTGTTGTAAGTCTACTTACTACCGCAACTCATCATATTACTTTATTTTTTGTTTTTGAAGGTGCACATCTGCTCTCAACTTATTTCTTACGGATACTCTCGATGTCTTTTTACAGGTATCTTTTGGTTCCTTGATAGGATTTTTGCCATATCGCAATCTTGCAGCCAGGTGGAAATTCTTAGCTTTTGAATCTTGGTTGAGGCAAAAAGGCTTGGATCCATCCCAGTACAAGCAAGGTCTGGGGATCATTGGAGGCTATGATGGTTTTGGCAAGGCTGCTTCTCCTGAGGCAGGAGTAGATCTGCAAATTGCTAAAAATGCTGATGAGGAGATCTCGCCGGATATGAAACTTGAAGATCTTCTCAGTATTTATGACCAAGAGAAACTCAAGTTCTTATCATCATTTGTTGGTCTGGTGAGGAGGGCTTCGTTATTTAATAGCAATCTTAGAACTTTGAGAAAGACCATAATTTGTGATCTGTGTCATGTAGAGGATCAGAGTAAGTGTGGTGTTGGCTGACAGATATTCCAGAAGGCTAATATTCTCGATAAAGGCAAAAGAAAAGGAAGAATTGGTCGAGAAGAAGAGGAGCCTTATGGTAAGAAAATTACATTCTCTAAAGCTTGCAATTTTTTTGCTTAATCTTTATCAAACTAACCATCTCACAAATACCTTAGCTTCTATGGAATTTGGTGTTTGGTTTTCTATGTTAAACTGATCATGATTATTGTAACTGACTGCAAGATATCCAACCTAACTTCTTTCTCCTTGTTCTATATTGTTCAGAAAAGATATCTAGTAAATAGATAGGAACCCTTGTAGAAGGACATAAGCTTGGTCTCACTGTTGATAAGATAATAGAGGGATGACAACAACAAGTTTCCTAGTTAATACTTTGTCATTCTCTTCAACATTTCTGTTTGCCTTCATACATACGACCAGTTTCCTTCTTTCCCATCTCCTTATGCATTACCTAGTCTGTTAATAGAAAGAGGTGTTTACTGATGAAAGGCTAGTTTTTTTTTCTCTCTTGTAAATTAGCTTAGAGCAATTCCAGAAAATAGCAATTAGGTATTGGTTGAACAAATGTACATGTTATGCTAGAGCTTTCTCCATAAAAACAAAAGTAGTAATATATATGTTGATCAGATGCATGTTACTTGATTGGAAGTATTGTGTTTCATATAAATGATGCAGCAAGTTGTTTGTTCTTTAATGTTCACGGTGAGTAAGGTGTAGCGCTGTGAATTTTTGGTGGCTATGCTGCCATGTTTCACCAAAAACTCGTAGTATATTATCTATTGGACAATAAACCATTGTTACTTTTATAAAACACTACTTTGAAACGTTTGCTTGGGTCATTTTTCTGCAACTTAACAATTACGCTAGGTCACTATAATTTGTCGAGTTATTGATTTTCTTTAACTTGTGCAGCTTTTAATCTAGAGATAGTTTGTGAAATATTCCGAAATCTAGCACTTCGAAGAAGATTCTGTAAAATGTCAAATCTAGGACACCTATTTGATCTTCTGATGCAGCGGTTTTGAAGTTTATATTTATTATTTCAAGTGCCCTACCTTACTCTTTTTGCTGCCCCTGCTCTCTGCTTTAGTGTTAGAATATGAATAGGTTTATACAATCCTATTAGAATAGGAATTGGTTTACACAATCCTATTAGAATAGGAATAGGAATAGGTTTACAATATTATTTATAGAATATATATATATAAATAGGAATAAATATAAAATAGTAAATAGTATCCTATTTGATAGGATTGTGTATCTATATAATAAGGTCCAATCAATGTAATAAAAAACACAACAACAAAATAATAATATTTTTCTTATTCTTCTCTACATGGCATCGCCTCTCTCTACTCTCTAAAAGAAAAAAAAAAGTTTCATGCCGCTACAGCTATATATTACTTATATGCCCCGCAATGATTAGATTAGATTATGTTAGCAAAAGTTGGGTCACCTACTTTTCATGACTATTTTCTCATATCTAATTTGTGTAGTAATCGATTCCATCATTCAGGTGATTTTTTTTTATAATATATTGTGTAAAGATACATCCTTTCTTTTGTGACTTTTTTTTTTTATTATTCTTGATTTGTCATCATCTTCATCTTTTTTTTTTTTTTTTTTATTGTTTTTGTGTAGTTTTTTTTATTTTTCTTTTCATTTTTCCTCCGATATATCATGTTATGTGTTTTTTTGAGTTTTTTTGATTTTATTTACATTATTCCATTTCGGTGACTCTCTCTCATCACTCATGGCTTGGAGTTGTACTATCATTCCAATCCTACCTATATAATTTCTCTTTTTCTAAGGTCATTCATGCCATTCCATAAATTCCATCATATTTCTTCTTTTTTCCATTTTCATTTCCCTCATTTCATCATATTATATATTTTATTTTTTTTTTAGCTATCATTGACATCATTCAATTCCCTATATATTTTTTTATTTCAGATCGTGACCACTTTTAGCCATTCAATCTAATACTCTCATGTATATAGCTGCTTCCAAATTTTTTTAATCACTCTTTGTTTAATATGTTCCATTCATCTAATTCCATTCCATATACTTAATACTTTTTTTTTTTTGTTTTTTTGTCAAGGTCAGCACTTAGCAGCTTATGATGTCGGTCACTCTGTACGTGCTCTCTATCTTAGTCTTTTTTTGTTTGGTTGGGTTGGTTTTTAACAAATCACTCAGTCATTTCATTATTAATCAAATTTAAAAGATTTGATATGAAGACACATGATGAGAGAAGATTTTCGATTGATTTGCAATTTTCTCACCTGATCAATTTCATTGATATCTCACTCAGCTCCATTCACCCCGTATATATTACATATGTAATACATAAGGTACATGTGTAGCTATATGATATGCACTATGAATAGGGGTTAGAATAGAAATAGAATATAGAATTAGAATCAATCCTATTAGAATATAGAATAGAATAGAATAGAATAAATAATTATAATAATTATAATAATAATAATAATAATAATAATAATAGAAATACAAATATAATATATTTAGTACATAGTATTCTATTTCCTATTTATAAAATAATTAAATAAATGTATCTTAATAAAATAATGTAATACAAATAAAATTCTAATAACAGTTTTCATGTGGCTCTTCATCAGGAGCAGAAAACACTCGTGGTTGCTGCTTAATAGGCTATTGTGTATGGATTTAGACACTTTATCAGTGTGCTTTATATGCCTTTCCTGTAATCCTGGTGAAATTTTGATATATAACAAGTTATGGAGACTTTCTCTGTGTTAGATATGGGATATCGACATCTTCCACTTTTGAAATGAAGTTGGTCATTGAAAACCCATCCCCTTCCTCTCAGCCCCCAAAATAAGGGACTTGTTGTTTGGGTTTGGAAAGAAGCTGGAATATATGCATTATTATCAATGTATTTTGGATAATTACTGTATGCTACCTCTCAGTATTAGTTATTCTGAATCTTGCTCCCACAATGAAGTCACCGAGCTTGTGTAATTGGCATTGCAGGCAAAACTTCAGGTTGGGGACGTGGTAAAATGTTGTATACAAAAAATTACCTACTTCGGTATATTTGTCGAGGTATATCAATGACAGTAGCATGAGCTTCGTATGGCAGTAACTCCAATCAATTATTGAGTACATCTTAAATTTGCAACATTTGAATATAGGTTGAAGGAGTACTTGCGCTAATTCACCAGACAGAAGTCTCATGGGATGCCACTTTAGACCCTGCGTCATATTTTAAAATTGGCCAGGTAGTTGCTTCTCTATAAATATGCATAACAAATTTGTAATTCATACCTTCTGATGTAAAAGTGAATGAAATTTAACTGATCTCATAGACAAGTATAGTGTTTTGAGTTATGATATATCCATGCTGGTTCAGAGTTTGTTGAATATGTTGTTCATGTGAATGTATTGGAGGTTAAGTGCATAATACGTTCTCTGGTAATTTCAGAGCTAACTATTTTAGAGATATCTTAATTTCTGAAGAAAGTTTTCCGTGTAGATTGTGGAGGCAAAAGTTCACCAGTTAGACTTTTCACTTGAGCGCATCTTCTTGTCGTTGAAGGAAATCACGGTAAATTTCTTCCCATCCTGATACAATAACATTCCTTTTGAGCCGAGGGTCAGAAACAGCCTCTCTACCCCACAAAGGTAGGGGTAAGGTCAGCGTACATACTACCCTCGCCAGACCCTGCTTGTGGGATTACAGTCTGTATGTTGTTGTTAAGGAAATAACGGTACTGTCTGTTTTTTTTTTTTCCCTGATATTGTAAGGTAAGATTGATATTGACCATGCCTTGTTAAGTACTTTCTGCAGCCAGATCCCATGATGGAGGCCTTGGAGGCTGTAGTTGGTGATCATGATAATTTGAATGGAGAACTCCAAGCATCAGAGCTGGATACGGAGGTTTATGTTCTCACCCTTGCAATTGAATGGTTTTATTCCTTCAGAACTTCATTCAATTTACCAAAGACACCTTAGATCAATACGTCATGGTTGTCCTCAATTTCGGTTAAAAGAATACTTAAATTTTATCATCTCAGCAATGAATTGCATACATAACTCATGTAGTATTTGTTGATACTTATGTCATGATTCCTTACATTTATTGCAAATAGATTTCTTTATGTCATTGGTAAGAACAAGGGAGCATTTGCTATCCCTATTCTACTGGCCAGTGGTTCATAACTCAACAACTGGAGTATCATTTTAGCGTTTGGTTAGGGTCTTCATTGATGGCAGTTAGGAGGATGTTTCTTAATAGAATTCATTCGGGTTTAAACGATGTACTGTATAAAGAATTTGCTGCATTTTCTTGGGGCCTTTTCTTTAGGCATAATACATAAATAGATATTTTAACTTGGCCTCAATTGACAACTAAACACGCCAACTTTGAGCACATCTAGACACCTCAATATGTCTCCATTGTGTCCAATTGAACACTCCAACTTACAAAATAATCTTCTTCACACCTCCAAAATTTATGTGTCACGTCGGGGTCTTCATTGATGGCAGTTAGGAGGATGTTTCTTAATAGAATTCTTTCGGGTTTAAACGATGTACTGTATAAAGAATTTGCTGCATTTTCTTGGGGCCTTTTCTTTAGGCATAATACATAAATAGATACTTTAACTTGATCTCAATTGACAACTAAACACTCCAACTTTGAGCACATCTAGACACCTCAATTTGTCTCAATTGTGTTAATTGAACACTCCAACTCACAAAATGATCTTTTTCATACCTCCAAAATTTATGTTTCACGTCTGCTTCGGGTGTCCACGAGACACTGTAGGGACGAGTTGGAGTGTTTAGTTGCCAGTTGAAACCAAGGTGAGGTGTCTAGATGTGCACTTTCAAAGTTGAAGTGCTTACTTGCCAATTGAGGTCAAATTTGTGTATGTTTTTGTATTATTATGCCTTTTCTACTATATTAATGAAGTATTAGGTGCTCCATGTATCCTAATATGGCTTGTGTTGAGGTCAGTTCCACTTAAAGACTGAAGAGATGTAAGGGTGTCAAATGGGCGGGTTGGGTTGAAATTGAGTCAATATCTTGAATATGTTGCTTGGACTCTCCAAATATGTTGCTGCACCCATGTTAGATCCTTCAAAAATGCACTACTTTTGGAGGATCTGACCTCGCACCTGTTGGCATTTTTAAAGAATCCGAGCAATATAGCTTGAATCTACTGCTGAATGTAAATATCTTGTGGATATGTTGAAAATACATTTCAAAAGCTTGAGACAAGCACCCATAGCTTTGGTTTGGTTTACTAAGGGGAAAAATCCGAAGCTTCTCAATGTGTCTATAGACCATCCTTTTCTACTAACTGTCCTTTGTGCTTCCCGATATATTATAAACCTTTACAACTCAAATCAATTGTAGGGCGTTTTCTTGAGGTACAATAATATGAAATCATTAATGAATATGATCTTCGATCGTAATATACATTTGCGTTTGTCGATGGCTGATAGTAGAATTTTCATGCAATGCTGTGCAGTGGCCTGACGTGGAGTCTCTTATCAAAGAATTACAGCAGTTCGAGGGTATCTCCTCTGTATCAAAAGGGCGGTACTTCTTGAGTCCTGGTTTGGCTCCAACATTTCAGGTATCACCTTACAGTAAAAATAAGCAATATAACTAAAAGATTTGGAAACTAAAAATTGACTAGTTCACTCACTGCTAAACAACCAAGAAGAACAATTTGCAGGCGTATATTTTGTAGTTATGGGAAGTAGTTTAGTGTGGCCTTTGTGCAAGCTATTTATGAGATTGTAAAAATGCATCATCTCCTTTCATTTGACTAAGCACGAGTCATAGTTTTTTCTGGGATTGTTTTCACATAGAATGAGATAAAGCCTTCTTTCCGCATAGCATTCTCTTTTGCTACTTAAAATTTAATTTGATGGCATGTTGTCAGGCGCAATACTTACAGCAATGCATTAGGTTGGTAGGTTCACACTCAAAGCACGTAAAAGATAGTGCATTCAACTGTGGATTGCCGGCTTTATTGTTTTCTGGAAGATTTTAATCATTGATTTTCTATCAGGTTTATATGGCATCCATGTTTGATAATCAATACAAGTTACTTGCTCGGTCGGGAAATAGAGTACAAGAGGTAAAATTTTAAAGTCCTCCTTATTTTGCCTTATTGTTGCATCATAATTATATCTATCAGTGTTGTTTCTGCAAAAGAAGGGTAAAGTTGCAGTTTTGAAAGCGGAGTCGTGAAATTATGATTAAAACGTTCAATTTTCCTGTTCATATCAATCCAGTATCTAGTTGAAGCTTCTATGATTTCCGGAAGTGCAAAATGCTTGACGTGTTGTAGTCTGACAAACTTCTTGGGTAACTTATCACCTTTTTGCGAGAATGAAATTCTATAATCTAACACCGAGGGTGTGGCCTAATGGTCAATGAAGGTTGAGAACCATGAGGTCTTAGGTTCAAATCCAAATGGATGCAAAAATACTCGATGATTTCTTCCCGTATTTGTCCAAACCTCAGTTGACAGATAACTTATCTGGTACTAGTGCTAGTGCGAGATAGTAGCTACCCCATGGAATTAGTTGAGGGGAACGGGAGTTGGTCCGGACACTATGATGATTAATAAAAAAAAGAATACTATAATTAGACGTAGTTGGAGAGTGGAGACCATTGATATTGAAGAATTATGAAGAAAGAAAAGACAGGTTATATTGAGTTACAAATCGAGCTCGATTAGTCATGAGCTTCTCAGGGAATTTCTAGTACAGATTCCTGGTGGTATCGGCGGTGGTTGACGTATCATATCATTAAATCCCGGAAAAAGAAGAGAAATAAAACCTTTGTCTTCATTCTTGGTTATGTTGGTTTTTCTTGTTAAATAGTTGGAGCGGAGGGGTTAAACATTTTCGATGTGATACTTAGAACCAGTAAATTATGTATTAGATGATAGATTGAGGTAAATTTGGACACTGATTTAGGTGATCCACACAAACGCCACCATCAATGTAAGATCTTTGCAGTATCAAGAAACTCGGACCACTCAATGCTAGTTGAACGTCTGTAACAACCTCAAGGTTTACCTATACCTGGCTATAACTTGCCTGTTCGTAGACTTCATTCTGTCATGTCATTATATGTTTTCCAACTTGTAACTCTATTTAGATACTCGAACTATGGTTTGTGATGCTTGATCACCTATACACATGATAAAATGTTCTTATTAGATACTTCCGGTTCAAGTTTTGAAAAAGTTTCTACGCATGTTCTCAAGCGCATATTAAGTAGGAAAATTTAAGGAGTTGTCGATGTATTCCGCTTCAGTACTAAGCAACCGGAGATGTATGTAAGTCTTTTATATGGCAATACTAATTGGTGCTATTTGGACATTGTTTTGTGCAGGTAATAGTGGAAACATCATTGAGTAAAGAGGAAATGAAATCTGCAATTCAATCTTGTACAAACAAAGTTGAATAACCAATCAAAACGTAATAATAAATAATACGAAGAGAGTGACTGATCTTTCTGTGGAGACAACGAACGGATGGTAAGGCTTTGATACCCAATTAGCAGAGTCGGACGTTAGAACAGCAGAAACGGAGAAAAGAAATGACCTAAACCGTGCTCTATTTGGAACGAAAATGGTATTAATTTTATTGTTTTGCCTTTGATATCAATAAGTTAGGAGCTTATTTACTTGCTAGTAAGTGCTTTATGTTTAAGCATCGATGTAATACGCTTAAACATCAATCAATTACGCTTCAATATCAAACGAGTTGTGGTCGACTATATGAATTCTCTGTCAATTTTACTGTGTGCATTGTGCAGGTTCATGTTGATGTATTCTCTGTCAATTCAATATTTAGCTGTAAATGATGCATTTGTGTTTTTATCCGGTATTTGATAATGCACTTTTGAAGAATCCAACACGGGTTGCAGCAATAATTTTTTGATAAGTCCGAGCAACATAGTTCTTTATAATATTTATAGCTTAATTTGTATGTATCAGAAGAGTCGAGGATATATCTAAAACAATCTCTCTATCTCCCAAGGTAAGGGTACACTCTATCTTCCGTAGACCCCACTTGGAGGATTATACTGAGTATGTTGTTGTTGTATGTATTAGAATGTATATTTTCCCTTGGATATTGGTATGGCGGATATTTTGATACTTTTAACTTTAATGTTAGAAGCTTCTCACTTTTTAGTATATTATGATTATGATCTAATGTTCCTACTAGTAAAACCTCTGTTCAGGTTCAAATCAGTCAGTAAAACTTCTCTATAACAATATATAACAATATTTAGGTATAATGGTCAAGTTTCTTGTGGAATCAATTATGTTATATTTATGTTCTCTATTATTATATTTTGCTATAACAGTTGAAAAATATCCCATCAACAAACACAGTTATAGAGAGATTTGACTTTGGATAAAGAACCAACGATTATGTTATATACTTATGTTATATGTTCTCGAGAAACTATATGTCTCAAATTCAACCACAGGGAAAGGGAATGGTTCCCCCATTTTATATGCCTTATTCTAAAACTAAAGGTCTCAAATTCAAACACTGAAAATGCGGATCTCGACGGGAAACAATTATGTTAGGTACTTATGTTATATGTTCTTGATAAGATTTATCTATTCTACAACTAAAGGTCTCGAATTCAACCATAGGGAAAGGGAATGGTTCCCCCATTTTATAAGCCTTATTCTAAAATTAAAGGTCTCGAATTCAAACATTGAAAATGCAGATCTCGACAGGAAACAATTATGTTAGGTACTTATGTTATATGTTCTTGATAAGATTTATCTATTCTACAACTAAAGGTCTCGAATTCAACCACAGGGAAAGGGAATGGTTCCCCCATTTTACAAGCCTTATTCTAAAACTAGAGGTCTCAAATTCAAACACGGAAAACGCGAATATCGACAAGAAATAAAAAGAGATCAAAAGAAGAATGGCTTCGCCCGGGCTCGAACCGGGGACCTTCAGTGTGTTAGACTGACGTGATAACCAACTACACCACGAAACCCGTTTGTTTCATTTTGTACCACAAATTAATATACTCTATGTAATTTGTTTGATCAAGTTTAAGAAATAAAATACTTTTAAAATTTGTGAGTCCTAAACCTGCCTTGACATTTTTCATGTTATAAGACTATTAAAATTTATAATCTTAAATATGTCATAATATAAGAAATAGTCACATAAAATTGAAAAATATTGGTACACGATACTTATTAGATATACATATAAATATTATCGCATTATTGAGTTCTTCAAAAATATACTATTTCTGAAAATTTTGTGGCATATTTGTTAATATTTTTTGAAGAGTGTGAACAACATAAGCTATGTATGTCCTACACTCTATTTCTCCATTATAAGTTGATGAAAATCCTCATTCAACTCACTTTTATCATCATGAGTGTAATGGTAAAATGCAAATTATGAATCAAATTATTCTTTCAAATTTAAACTATAATAAAGTCATTTTTTCGAAACAAAGAAATAGTGTCACATAAAATAAAAAAAGGACTCGATACAAGATATGTTAAAATCTTGAAAACTAGTATTAATGGTACACATACTTTTGTTAATTGGACACACATATGAACTCAACTTAATCAAACATATGTAGCCCATCTTTACCTATATTGCTTGCACACTCCTAAAATATTGTCACACTAGTATGTATCAAACCTCAAAAACTGTACTCTTTTCAAGAATCTGACACATACACCAGTCAATATTTTTTAAGAGTCCGAGCAAGCCTATGAATTTTGTATGTCCTCCATTATATCTTGATGAGACTCCTCATCATTCAACTCACAATTATTATCATGAGTACTACTAACCAAATTAACAAGAAAATCAAAAACATCAGTTGCTATAATAGCAGATGCCACATCATCTTTTTGAAGAGTACTTCTTCTTTTTTCATGCATATTATTATTTGTCATAATAATCCATGCCCTTTTTGTTAATTCTTCAATGAATAATTCACATGCCTTAGAAAAAACAATTGGAGCTTCACCAGAAATCATCTTAACATCATCACTTGATTTCTTCATTATTTTCTTGATTCTTGCTAGTGGCAATGAATGTGGACCTGTTTTTCTTGAAAGAATTCCTGAATATGCCCCTGTTTGCCTCATTTTTTCGTCTATCGGAAACTGTCTTTGTACCTTCACAAGATAGGGATAAAACTACGTACGCACACACCACCCTCTCCAGACCCTCACGTGTGGAATTATACGAGATATGTTGTCGTTGCTGTAGATATATAGGAAATTTTGATTAAAAATAAATTGTGACTTTTTTTTTTTTTTTTTGAGTTTATAATTTGTTTGAATTATTTCAAGAGGGATATTTGCATGAATATATATTAGGATGGCCGGCTGGCTTGGCCGGCTAGAGGGTAATAGCTAAAGACAATTTCACAAAAAAAATAATTTAATTAATACTATTCAATATTTGGAGGGTTTTCCAAATTTTATATAAAATTTGATAATTTTTTATTTAAGGGTGTGTTTGGTAAGAAGGAAAATGTTTTCCTAGAAAATGTTTTCCTGGAAAACAAGTAGAGTTTGGACTTATTTTCTCATGTTTGGTTGGTGAGTAGAAAATATTTTTGAGAAAATATCTTTCATTTTTACTAGAGAGTAGAAAATAATTTTTGAATTGAAACTAAATTTTTTTTAAAAAAATAAACTTAATTTTTTTTGGGGGCGTAGGGGGGGGGCGTGAGATGGGTAAAAAAATAAAAATTTGAAATTGAAAATATTTTTAAAAACAAACTTAATTTTTTTTTTGGAGGGGGTGGAGGCTGATGGGGGGTAGGGGATGGGGTGGGATGAAAAAATAATAATTTGAAATTGAAAATATTTTTTTAAAAACAAACTTAAATTTTTTTTGGAGGGGGTGGGGGGCTGGCCCGGGGGGGGGGGGTCACGGGTAGGAGGTGGGTTGGAAAAATAAAATTTTTAAATTGAAAATATTTTTTAAAAACAAACTTTAATTTTTTTAGAGGGGGGTGGGGGGCTGGCCGGGGGAGGGGGTCAAGGGCGGGGTTGGGGGTGGAATGAAAATAAAAATTTGAAATTGGAAATATTTTTTTTAGGGGGGTAGGGGGTGAGGGTGGGGTAAAAATAATTATAAATTGAAAATTTTTTTTTTTTTAAAAAAAGCTTTAAATTAATTTTTTTTCAACAAAAAAATTGAATTTTTTTAAAAATAAATTGTAATTTGAAGTTGGAGAAGAGTTTTGGAAAATGTTTTCCTTAATTTTTGAAGGGAAGTCATTTTTCTTAGATTTGAGGAAAATGAGTTGATTTGAAAAACATTTTCCGAAAAATGTTTTCCTTCATATCAAACACACCCTAAATGTCAACTTATTAATTTTGGTAATTATAAGGTGTTGGTTTTATCGAAAACAGTCGTTGTACCTAATGAGGTAGGGAAAGGTTTGCATACATTCCTATTCTTCTCAGATCGACTTCATTGTGAGATTACATTGTTGTTGTATTTAGCTAAAGGGGTTATTTTTTATAGAGCCCTGGACTCAAGTAAAAGCATTTGAAAGCGACGGAAATGAAGAAGTCGTGACAAAACACGCATGTCAAAGCATTCTTATAGAGGAACTAAATATTACAAAACTATATGATAATCAAAGTACAAGAAACAAAAAATAGTAACAAGGATCGAATACTGCCGGAATAATACAACAACTACTAGTAAGAAAGGATAAGTAGGACAATACTCAACTAGTTAATTAACCTTCTACCCTTATCTCTGTGATCTCTATAACTTCTTATCTAAGATCAAGTCCTCGGTCAGCCAAAGTTGCGTCATATCTTGCCTAATCACCTCTTCCCAATACTTCCTCGATCAGCTTACCTCTATATCTCTCCTGAACCTATTCATAGTCAACCTCTCACACCTCTGTTCATCTCTTCTTCACTTGTTCGAATCATCTCAATCTTACTTCCCGCATCTTGTCCTCAATCGAGGTCACTCTCATCTTGCTCCGGATATCATCATTTCTAATGGTATCTAAGTTTTCTAAGTTTCATATTCTTTCTATTTACTAATTAGTGAGGTAGGTCTTTTCTGAATTTACATTGATGACCTCATCTAAAAAGGAAAATTAAAAATGCTAGTGGTCAATAATCATATCAATTTAATTTTTAATATGAACTTCCATAGCATCATCTGATTTTAATACATTGAAGTTGACTAAAATTAAAATCTGCGTACAATAATGTTATTGCTTATCAGGACAAATTAACTACAACTTTTTGTGAAATTGACAGGATATTTAATTTAAAGATCCTTGTTGATTATCATTATTTTTTTTAAAAAAAACTCAAATTAATAAAATATGTAATCAAATAGTAATTGCTAATTATGAATAGAAGCATATTCTATCAATCAAACTTAAAGAAATTAAAAATAGACTAATGGTATTATTGTTTGCCTACAATAAATTGTGTGACAAATATATATATATATATATAATGTCACCTTTGATTTGAATGCATCCATTTTTTTAGTTTAGGACCATTATATATTTGAAAGCATCAAACAGAAGGATAGCGTTAACTTGTTATTTTCTTACCTTATCTTTTGAAAAAAAAATAGTTATTATTGTGGAATTTTAAAAGTTCGAATATTTGAAATTTGGCATATCAGACAAAAGTGTAAAGAAACTTAGGTTGTAGAAATAGCGTTAACTCTCCATTTTTCAGCTTTATATTTAAAAGATAATCAATATTATGGAGTTTCAATTTATACAAGAAATTCCATGATAGTATCCTGATATTTCACTTGTTGAATTTGAAACTCAAATAATAATGTCTAACTGTCTATTTTTCAATTGCAAAATATGACTATTTGTGAATTTTACCTATTTGGGCTTATGTACCAGCTCAAGACAGTTTGACTTTAGATGGCCCATCAGATTCAATAATTGGGCTGCTATGGGTGGGCTTATATTCTATGAAAAATATTACATAAATACACAATTTAAGATATCATAATCTCTAAAATTCTCTATCATTTAAAAATATTACAAAAATCGTCTCTCGGATACATCTCTATCCCCTCTCGAATACATTGCTCTCATTAAGTAATGTATCATTTGCAATGTATCAGACAATCAAGGAATATATCTGAGAGCAATATAAATCCGCGATTTTTGTAATTGAGAGAAAGCTTTTAGGATAAGATGTAATTAGCCTCTAAATGTATGAGATTTCTGTAAGTTATACTTCTATTTTTCCTTTCATTTACTATGATTGTCAGAGCCTAGAGGCGTAGCTAAAATTTCAATATTATAATTCTTAATTTTAGAACGACTTTAAATACTAATAATTGAATTCAAATAAAGAAAAAGTATACTATATGAACAAAAACTAATAAAATGCAAGAGTGTCATTATATCCACTAATATTTACATTTACAAGGATATATTGTTGTTCATCTTGTATTCCTAAGATACTTAAAACAAAAACTTTAAAGAACTTGATAAGAAATAACAAAGTTTAAAGAGCATTTACAAAACTAGAAAATTAAAACTAGTAGAAAAAATAGAATTAGAAATAGATTAGAAACAATATACGAAATATTTTTCTTAAAAAAGAAAATCGAGCCCACTGAATGCACAGTGTCCCCTTAAGAAAATTATTCCCCTCAAGTACCCGAGGTTAATGGAATATATCCTCCCAGGATAGAACAATCTTACTCACCGGTATACCGGTACCTAAAACCACGGTGTCAGCGAACCACTCAACGGCAGTAAAGTACACTTAGAATACTAGATATAGTAGTAGTAGAAGAAGTCCAGAAAAATTAGTTCAACTAAAATGAGAGAAAATCCCTCAATTTATAGAAAACAAAGGGTAGTGTGAAAAAGTTCTTATTGTGCCTTACCGGAAAGCTCACAAACCTTTGGAAAAGTCACAATCTTTCGGAAAGATCACAACCTTTCATAAAAGTCGCAACTTTTCATAAAAGTCACAACTCTTCATAAAAGTCGCAACTCTTCATTTTTCATTCACACCTTTTAAAACCCAAACATATATAAGTGACAATATCAAAGAACATGATTATATTATTTACTACTTTCCTCAACCTCTTTCCTTTTATATTGCTCATCATCATTTCTATTTTCATATTCACTTGAATCTAATTCTTACTAATCATTTATTTCAACTTTGTTTTTTTTTTTTTATAACAATATGGTATATATTCGGTATGTATATTCATTTAAAAGGGAACAGCTAGTTTTCTATCGGAAATTTCTTCATTTAATAATTAAAGCTCGGACTTGACATTTCTTGTTAAGAATGAAGATGTCTTACCTGACTAAGCTTATCGTTTGGTATAAGTACTAACCCTTCATTTCTACTCTTGCACAAAGGGAAAAGATAGATTTGATGGATTTTAGCTAATAATTAGCCCATCATTTGTATATATTTATCATGGATAAGTAACACTAATTAACTTATTTGCTTTGGTTAGTGCATTCAATTATATACCCTAGTGACTACAACAATGACATAATTAATGCAAAATGGACCGGTACTCTAATACAACTCATGATTAAAGTACTTTTGTTTAGTTTTCCACCATGGTTCAATATTTATATTAGAGCCCGATTAAATTCATATCGCATATTACAAGACTCATTTTTAGGGGCGGGGCTAGCTCCCAACATTTTTGTTTTTTTCATTTCTAGAAACTTGAACCCGAGATTTCTGATAAAAGATGGAGGGATCCAACCATCTCACCACAATCTATGTCGATTATGATCAGAGAAATTAATTAACAATAATACGACCTTTGAAAATCTTTCATGGATCACATGGTTCTCAACTTTCATGAAAATCTTTCTGATATTCAGATTCAAATTTCAGCAAAAAAATATAACTTTTTTTTCTAATTGTCCAAACTTTAGATGGATAGAATTACTCAATACACGTATTAATAGATGATAACAACTACTCTATGACATTAATTAAAACTACACATAAATTGACCTAAACATTAATGTTATATAGATACAAAGGCGGATCCACATTCATATGTGGGGTGCACGTGCACTTGTTAACTTCGAAAAAACCATGTGTATATATGTATATCTGTCTTGAAAAACTGACAAAAATTAGGAAATAACTAACAGTGCACCCATGAGAAGTATAGGATTGCCCTTGTGCCATTGGTACAAGCTAGAGAAACTGCATGCGAGACCATGGTTCAAATCCAGCTAGAACCCTATTTTTTTTGTTTTTATTTTAAATTTATTGATGCACCCGAAACTTCAAATACTGAGTTCGCCCATGTAATAGATATAAATGTGCACATAAAAGAGACAACACAAGGTGCTCATGTATGATGAAGGTTTCCCACCCTCAAACGTCCCACCCCCACCACCCCAATTTTTTTTTCATAGTTGAAGACAGAAACAATAGCACATTCTATAGTGTAGGGCACAACAAGAGTGGGGGAGGGGGAGGGGGTAGGGGTCCAATTATTATTTTCAAGAAATTAAGATAGTGGCCGATCTAAAATAAATGCAACAGATTCATCTGAATTCATTTTATTTAATTTAAACCTCGTAAAACACATATACATGCATGATTTTATAATAAATTATAGTTTAATCGAGGAACTTTGAGATTTATTCGCCAGGCTAAGCAAATAAAGCCCAAAATTAACTATGTATTATATGTAAGACATTTAAAATCGCAATCCAATTAAATTTTGAAATAATATACGTGTGTATGTGATATAAATGAAAAGACGTATATATAAAGAATGCAATTCTATCATATTCTTAAATTTTGAATCCGTATTTTAAAAAAAGGGGAGAAAACATTAGTGTCACAAATTCATAGATATGATAGATTTTAATTTTAAACTATATTGTATAAATTTTATGAAAAATTACTCAAAGTGAGAAAATAATTAGCACGTGTATGACAGTTCAGAGATTACAAAACTCCACGTGACAAAAGTCTCTGTCCATCTCAGCAAGTAGACCAAATTTGTGTACTGAAAATTTACAGGCTGGCCACATTAATTCAATTATTCAATAACTCTAATAGTGTACTACTTACTCTTTCTCCGTTTTAATTTTTTTATCTAGTTTTAATTTGGTACGAAGTTTAAAAAGTAAAATTAACTTTTGACCCTAATGGTCTTAAACTAAAGATATATAGAATATATAAAAAATGTTTTTAATATTGTAATCTTAAACACGTCACGTGGAATATTAGAGTTAAAAAGTTATATAGAAAAAGAAAAAGACATTTTTTAAAATAAACTAAAAGAATAAGAAAAACAAATTAAAATGGAGAAAGTATTAATTTTATATGAAGTTTGAAGAAAGATTTATTGGTATTAACGGATAGGTATATTTGTCAAAAGGGTTAGTACTCCCTCGTCCAATATTAATTGTCATGTTTCGCTTTTTGATAGTCAAGTTATGTAAATTTTCACTAACATTTTAAAATCGATTTTCATCAAATTGATATATGATTTTTTTTTAAAAAAAAATTATAGTACTATAGTTTTAATATCTAAAAAAAATTAAATATAAAATATTGAGTTAATCTGATTCTATTTAAGTTCAAATATTAATTAAATTAACTTTTAAAAAAGGAAAAATACGCTAAGTAATTTAGGACAGAGGAAGTAGCACATATACCAAAAATTTATTTGTATTCGATTATTTTACAAGACACAAATCTTTTAAAGACATGTATATTATTATTTAAGTATATATGATTTAGTAATTTGTATTCACATTTTAATTGTGAATACAGAAGGACTAGTGACAAATAAATAGGAAGTGGTCCACTATCCAACATGTGTTTAATTTGGCTCATTCTCTTGTATCAACAAGAATTCTCTCCTATGCCGCTTTTAACTTAATCCCAATTTATATTTATGCTCTTCAAATTTATACACGTCGGACGGCTTTCTTTGCCCCAGCTTGGCGAATCGCATGACTCATGTGTTTACTTGCTCAACTTCCTACAAATTTAAGTGTTTACTTGTGTACACCCAAAGTTTAAGAGCATAAATATAAAATGAGGTCAAATTAAATGACACATTTATGTATTACGCCTATTTACTAACATTGCTATATCTAGTTATTCATTATATACCTAATATATTATCAATAATCTTAATTATCTTCTAGAATTTGATTATTTTATAGTCTTTACTCTCTTTATTAGACGCTAACGTGACAAAAACATGACCACTTTTTTTAGGCGTATGAGAATAAAAATAATTTTAAAAAATAACATTCAAATATATTATTTTCAACTATTAATTGTCACATAGTCGTATACAATGGTTTTATCTATTCCAATTATGTAAATTTTACCTCAATTTTACATTTTAATTTTTTTTCTCTTTAAATGCAATGACTACTTGCTTGTTCTAAACTATTTATTTCAATATTGTATATTTTTGCAAGGCCAATTTGTAAGAAAAAAACTAAATGTGACTCGAAATCTATCATTTTAGCTAAAGAAAATTAGTTTTATTTAAAATAATGAAGAATCAATCGTGTATTTTTTTTTTTTTCCAGATGCAATAACTATTTATTTCAATCGTGTATTTTTCTTTTTGAGCCAACAAAAAGACTTTAGAGAATTTTTCTGAATCAAATGACAATGACTTTGCCTTCTGAGTAAACTGTCGATAGAATATTACAAAATTGGACCATACAATATATTATTTTGGTAGGCCAAATGGTACTTCATCCATTCAATAATATTTGTCCACTATTTATTTTACATACTTCTTAAGAAACTATAAATAGAAGGATAATTTTATTATATCACCCTTTGAAAAATGATTATAATTAATGATAAGGATAAATTAGAAACTAATAAGTGTAAAATTATCCATTGATTTCATAAAGAAAACAAATATTATTGGACAACCCAAAATAATATAATGGATTACTATTGTTGAACGTATGAAATATTTTATCTATTCTTTTGGGTCAGTAAGAATTAATCAATTATTGGAAGAGAAGTTTTATTATGTTGTTAGACTTTTTTAAAAAAAATATCGTCTAGTATGTAATAAATTTTTCAAAAGTTATGCATTTTTTTCTCCTTTTTTTATCAAATATAAATACAAAAATAGTTTAAGATATCCGAGCAACGATATTTTCTTATATTATCAGATTAAGATAACCTACCAAAATAAGCATATTGCTTTAGATACATAGTTACCCTAATCTGGTAACCTAAAAGGCAGTAAACATCCTCTTATAATCGACTAGAATATTGGCTATTTTATAAAGTATAGAGTACAAATGTTTCATATATTTGGGAGATAATTACATTTCGTTCCGAAAGTTTCTTCAATTATAAAAATTCTGGATGCTTTATTGCTCTCGGATACATTTCTTTGTTGTCTAATACGTGCAAATGATATATTACTTAATGGGAGGAATGTAATCGAGAGGGGGATAGAAATGTGTTTCCGAGAGGGGATGGATGTATCTGAGAGGAGATAGGGATGTACCCGAGAAGGAATTTTGTAATTTTTTTAAATGACAGAAAATTTTAAAAAATTATGATATTTTAAGTTGTGCATTTATGTAATTTTTCCTTTTATAAAAAACACGAGTTCACATAAACTCAATAGCTAACATTTAAATCATATATACATATTCAAATCTTATATTAACTTGATGTCATTGTAATAATCAGAGACTTTTAAATCCTACATCCGCTTCCTGTATTAATTAACTATTTGTTAATAAGAGTTTAATTTATTCTTAGACTTAATTAATATATAAAACTTGTCTAATTCTGCTAAACATGTATTCTACAAAAAATACGGCAGCATTCACTGTAATTCTATTATATTTTATTATTAAAATAAAAAATTAAGCTGCTTCAAAACAAATCTTTCGATGTTTAATTAGTGCTTAACTAAATAAGATAATAATAATATTTTAAATACTTCTTACTTACTTGTACTATGCTAATTAATACTTTCACCTAACACAAAAACTAAGTACCACAGTCCACAGGCCAAAAAAGTCAGAGTTTGGGCATCAATACTGACTCTTTATATTATTATTGGTATATTATATATTATATACGTATACAATGAGATCCAGCTCTACACTTACTAATCACTTTTTGACTTTATCTTTAAAAATAGTTATTATCGTGGAGTTTCAAATTTCACCCGTAAACTTTAAAATTATCCTGGAGTTTTACTTATGCTATTTGAAACTCCATACCAATAATAACTATTATTCAAATGTGATAAATAACGTGATTATTTTGTTAAGTTTGTCCACCTAATTCACATTACACGCTACATTTTTACAACTAAATCAAAGCCAATGTCTCTTAAATAATTGTTATCAAGGTCAAGTAATAGATTAATAAGTTTTTATGTAATAAAAAATTAATTTCATGACTGGATTATTATAGTGGATAAAGTTTAGTAATTTAACATTATATTATAATAAATAACGTTCAATTACTATAATAACATGGTAAAAATATAGCTTTATGAATTTATTTCTGCGACCATACGTGAAATTAAATGATAGTAGAATAAAATTATCAATTAAAGGTGATAAATTTAATATCTTTTAATGAGAAAAATAGGGACATTTGATCTCCTAAAAATGAGACCTTGTCTGCAAAAAAAATTGTGACGACATTATTTTTTAAAATTCTTTTTATTAAATTTTTATCAATTTATTTTTTATTAATAAGAAAAAAAATTGACGTGACAATAGAAGAAAAAAAAAAGATTATTGGACCATTCAATATTGGTGTGCATTATTTGTTGCAAAGAGCCAAATTTGAAAATTTCATCCATTTTGATAGTGATTTTGTGTTTTTCCCATTATCCTAATATATGTAGAAATGAATTTAATTAATAGACTGATATTATAACATAAATTTATATTATTAGGTTATCTAAAAGTAAATTACAAGAAACTTTTATGTATATATAGATACTACAATAATAACTATGTCTCAATTATATATATATGAATTTTTATTGATTATATTTTTTTTATTTAATCTCAATTTATATCATCACTCATAACTTCGTTTTAAGGGAATGTAAAACTTTCGAGACAACTTCCTTCCACTTAATTTTAGGTTTAACCTCGTTCTGTTTTAACATCTTCACTCGCCATAGCTTCACATCTGTGAGTTTAGCCAACAATTTTTTTAAAAAAAATCATTGTAATAGATATGTTATATAGCAAATAAACTTTACTATTGGTATAGATATTCTTTAACCTATTAATCTATCTAAAAAATCATCTAAAATAAGTTGACACTTTTAACAAAGTAAGGATTTTCTTTGGCCACATAAATTTTAAAAAAATCCAATAAAAAGTCATATGTTCATATCAATTTTGAACCAAACATTTCTTTGGAAAAAATTGAATATAGCCAAATTGGGAAATTGACACATTGAAGTGTTCATTAAGCAAGTTTCTTAGGAATTTTTGCCAATTAAAAGACCAATGAGACAAATTATATACAATTCAATGCAATAACTACAATTTTTGGTCACTCAAATATTAGAAAAAATGATTTTAGTAATGATTTCTATTTTATGAGTATTAATTAAAAGAGACATAAACCTCATCTCTCAATTCAATTCATTTTCCAACCCTTTCAACACATTCTTGATAGGACAGAAGCCTCACATCATAAATAAGATATCGAAAGTCTGGATCCCTTTCATTATTTTTTTTTTTTAAAAGGTAAAATATTTTATCAAACATTTCACAAAAATCAAAATTAGAATTATATGTATAACTAAATATAACTAAAAGAAAATCAATTTTGCAATCATTTTTAACAACTTTCTCTAATCTTACTCTACTGATTTTGCCTAATATGTTGAGGTTATATCGCGAACAACCTTTTTATCCATAAAAAGTAGGAACAAGATTTCAAGCCAATAGTGGCGAAGTCAGAATTTTTGTTAAATTTGTTTAAGATTTAATATATACGTATGAAATTTTCTACCTACATACTTCATATATTTTTTATACAACATAATATAATTTTTCGACAAACGATATTCAATTACCCTCCTATACGTGGCTACACAATTGACCTGAACTTTATATATACATTCTATTCTCTCGAAACTTCACTCGTAAGATTATTTTATCCAATCTCGAATTTGTCGGTACCTCAAAGCAAAGAAGAAAAAAGGGAACTTTCACTTCCAATATTATATTTTGTTTTTCTCTTTTCCCCCCATTTATGATCATAAAGACAAAATAAAAAAACAATAAAATCAATCATTATTTTCAAAAAGTTAAAATAAAATAAAAGGGAATATTATTATTAATATGAATTTTTTACACAACTATTTCATGCACAATATATAGAGAGAGAAAACAGAGCACATATATAGAGAGAGAAGCAGAGAACTACTGTGTGTGTGAGAAAATCTACCGGAAAAACACCATTAAACCCACTTCAGATCTACCGTATTCTCTTCTCTCAACCCATTAAATAATCAAATTCATCACTTTTCAATCTCAAAATCCTGAAATTTTAGAAAAAAATGATAAAAATTGCTCTGTTTTAACTCATTTTTATCAACATTCAATCGTCCGGAGTATTTTTCTATCGATTTTCGCTCAGTTTCTGTGTTTTACAGCGATAAATTCGAACTGGGTATTGTTTATTTTGTTGAAATTGGTGGGGGATTTTGAGTTTTCATGGTGGTTTTAAGGTAGTGTGCGCCGGAGCTCCGATAAACGGAAGGGGAGAGCTCCGGCGAGAACTGTGAATTGGATTATTTTTTTTGGTAATAAATGAGTTGAGTTGAGGGTAAAAGTGTAAAAAAAATGTTTAAGTCGGCTAGATGGAGGAGCGAGAAGAACAAGATCAAAGTTGTATTCAAATTGCAGTTTCATGCAACTCAGGTAAAAATATATAAGGATTGAATTTTTTACTGTTTGTGTTGGTTCTTGGTATTAGTGTTGAAAATGTTGGAAATAGCAATCTGAATTGGATGATTTGATTGATTAGGAAGAAGAAAGGTTAAAGAAAAAACTTGAAGCATATTAAATTTGATGAGACAATTCATTTTTTCCAATTGATATAGTTTGTGTTAGGTCCAGACTCCACTTGGAAGATAAATTATTTAGTTTTGGGATGATATGGTGTGTTATAGTACTGTTCTATTACTATTGGTTGTTTGTTGTATTACTTCTTTTTTCTGGACTGCTTTGGACTGTTTTTTTCTTGAGCTGAGGTTTAGCGGAAACAGCCTCTTTTACCTCTGCGTACACTCTATCCTCCCCCGACCTCAATTCGTGGACTACACTAGGTATGTCGTTGTTTTTGTAGAATGATATGGTGTCAATCAAGTAGAATTGATATAGGGATTCACATAATCAATCCAATAATTTGGATTTGATACGTAATTGGTGATTGATTGATTGATCCCTCTGCATTTTCATGGGAAAAAAACTGTTTTCTGCTTGCTTTTTCATTCGATTTGTTTCTATTCAAATCAGGCACTTTTTTTGGAGGCAATGGATAAAAAGTTTAATGTATCGCAGAAGATCATTGTCTGCTAACTCATGAGTCAGTAGTCACTCTTTTGAGACAGTGATACTAGCATGCCTCAATCCTTCTTCAGTTTCTTGTTCGTTTTTCTATAGGGTAGTAGAAATACTGACATTCTTTCAAAACATAACAAATTAATTTGTATATGTGCCATAGGTAGCGGGGGATGCATTGATGATATCTGTGGTCCCTGCTGATGTGGGAAAGCCAACATTAAAATTAGAGAAGGCACCGGTTCGTGATGGGAGCTGTTACTGGGAGAAAGCAGTTCTTGAAACTGTGAAGTTCATTCAAGAACCGAAGTCGGGGAAGATTCATGAAAAAATCTATTACTTCATCCTGGGAACTGTAAGCTGCATTTTCAAGTCTAAGATTTTTATGCTGCATTGATCCCTTAGCAAGTGATTTACATAATTTGTTTGGATGTATACTTTGTAGGGGTCTTTAAAATCCGGAGTTGCTGGAGAAGCTTTGATTGATTTCTCGAATTATGCAGCGGCGTCTAAGATCTCTTCTGTTTCTCTTCCACTCAAAAATTCAAAATCAGGAGCTTTATTGCATGTAAGTCTCTCATACATTCATGAACGAAGCATTGCTATTTTGCGTGCTTTTTGAACCTGGTTGGATTTAAAGGATGTTGTTCGTTGTCCATAGGTTTCGATACAGAGGATTCAGGATTCTTCTGATCAAAGGTGCTGTCCAGATTCCCGATGACTTCCATGATTTTCTTTTAAGTTTTTGGTTCTTGCATAGTGTGGAATTTAAACTAGTCTTTTTAACATCTTTTTTGGTGCTTCTACAGTGTTGAAGAAATCGAAGATGCAATACCAAATTCCGATAATATGATCCTGAGGACACAACTAAGCAATGATGACGTAGAAGCTAGCCTTAAGGGAAATTCTACAGAGGTAAGACATAAAAATTTCTGTCTAATTGCAAGAGAACGAAGATTCGAGGATTGATCCTTCGACCTGAGTTTGTTTCGACTGATAAGATTGTCTCTTTTCTTGTTCGTATTTGGTTTAAATAGGATGGTCTGATCAACAAACCTATTTTGCACAATGGTGAACTGAATGGCATCCGCCGGGCATCAGGTGAATCTGATATTACCATGTCCAGTTCTGGTAGCAGCTCAGGGCTTGATACGCCTCGGCGAATCAAAATGAGAAACAACATTGGCAATCAGGATCACATAAACTTCCCTTTGTCTCCAAATCATGCGTTAATTCTGCGGAAGCCCAATATTGACGTCTCTACAACAGTTTCTGAAGAAATTCAGCAGTCGGAATGGTTGGGGGGTTCCGCTCTCGAAGCAAGTACAGATGGCTCTTCGAGCACTCCAAGAGAAGCTCTTCTTAGATTAGCATCACAGGAGGTCTCAGATATTGTTGTTGTGAAGCTAAAATCTGAGCTCGCAGCGTTTGCTAGGCAGGGAGAAGTGTCAGACTTGGAACTTCAAACCTTGCGTAAACAAATCGTCAAGGAGAGCAAAAGAGGTCAGGATCTCTCGAAAGAGGTTGCTAGCCTGAAAAATGAACGAGACGCTCTCAAGGAAGAACGTGATAAACTAAAATCTTCCCAAAGACGTTTAAACGAGGCGAAATCCAAAGACAAGTTACTCTATGAACAAGGGGATCTTCAAACTCTTGTTAGTGAACTTAGGCAAGAGTTGGCTTATCAAAAGGAACTTAATGCAAATCTGGAAATACAACTTCAGAAGACACAAGAATCGAATTCCGAGTTAATTCTTGCTGTGCGTGACCTAGACGAAATGTTAGAACAGAAGAACAAACAAAATGTTAGCCTTTGCAACAAATCAACCACATCTTGTGATGCTGAAAATTTGCCGGATGTTGTCTCCAAGCATGAAATGACTGATGAAGATGACGAAGAGCAAAAAGCACTAGAGCAGCTTGTGCGAGAGCATAGTGATGTCAAGGACTCATATATGCTGGAGCAAAAGATCACGGACCTGCGCGGTGAAATCGAGATATACAGGAGAGAAAGAGATGACTTAGAGATGCAGATGGAGCAACTTATCCTCGACAATGAGATACTGAAGCAAGAAAACCATGATATGTTATACAAACTCGAGCAAAGCGAGTTTCAGGAACAACTGAAGATGCAATATGAATGTGCAACTTCTTATTCAACTGTAAGGGAACTTGAAGGACGGATCATGAGTTTGGAGAATGAACTGATGGAGCAAGCAAAAGAACTCTCCGATTCATTGGTCACCATAAGCGAGCTCAAAGCTCAAGTCAGTAGCCTGGATGAAGAACTGGAAAATCAAGCTCAGGGATTTGAAGCTGATCTTGAAACTCTTTCTTGTGATAAAGTCAAACAAGAGCATAGAGCAATACGAGCTGAAGAAGAACTGAGGAAGACAAGACGGCACAATGCTAGTACAGCAGAGCGGCTTCAGGACAAACTTAAAAGTCTCTCCATGCAAATGATGTGCTCATTAAAAGCGAATGAAAAGAAAGCGTTACATGAAGCTAATGAGTTCCGTCTGCAGAAAATGCATTTTGAAGAGACGCTTCAAAAATCATCTGAGGAACTCCGATCAATCAGAGTGCATTATGAAGCAAAAATGCTTGAGCTTTCTAGCCAGGTAACTAATATGTCCGGTCAAATGGAAAAATTGCAGTTGGAAATTGAAGCAAAATCCGCACAACTAGAAAAACAAGAAGAGGTGGCTAAAGAAACTGAACACCACTTGTCGCAGAAAATCATCTCGCTTAAAGCTGAGATTGAAAATCTATTAGCAGACAAGAATATCCTTTATCAGCATGCCGAACAGAAGAATATACTAATCGAGGAGTTGGAAAATACAAGGAAATCAATTGAGAACATGCAATTGCTTGTCGAGCAAGGTCACAGTGAAAGAAGAGAACTGGAAACTAGGCTAGATTTAGTGGAAAAAGAAGCTATGGAGACTGTGAAGGAACTAAACGCCACAAGGTTTATTATGGATGAGAAGGAGACATTAATATTAGAACTGCATTTGGAAGTGAATATACTTATATCTGAATGCAATGAAATGAAGAAGTCTTTGTTTGAGGATGAATTGGAGAAAGAAAATTTGAGAAAGCAGCTGTCCCGGCTGAAAGAAGATCTGAACAAGAAAGAGGAAGCATTAAATAGTTTGGACAAAAAACTCACGGATGCTAATAGTCTAAAAGAGACAATAAAGTTGCTTGAGGTAATATTCACATACATTTGATCTACCTAAATCTAGTTGTAAATCGTTGGAATTGATTTATTCGTGTACTTCATAACATGATTGAGATTATTTCCATCTGCAAAGGTAACATTCATGTAAGAAATCCATTGTGCATTTACTCTTGCTATCACTATTCCTGCATAGGTGTTTTATAAAAATTGATCATTGATGATTATGATCAATCTAAGTTTTCGTTCCATCATCACAGGGTCAGATCAAGCTGAAGGAAAATGCACTTGATAGCGTAAAGGATTCATTTATGGAGAGAGAGAAAGATCTTCAAGACAAAATCGAAGAGTTAGAAAGAAGATTAGAAGAACTCCAACAGAGCACAGAAAGGCTCTGCGAACAGAAGTCCCTAAAGGTGAGCAGCAAGAACCTTATAGTGTACACTAGCATTGTCACAAAAAATTATTATAATTCGCTTCACTAAACATCAGACATAAGACCGCAACAATGATGTTTGAACTAGTCATGATTGAAGTAGCTAGGTCAGGTCTGAATCGACAATGATACAATTTTCACACTGTTTAATTCTTATTAAAGTGCATCTGACTGATGGTACATTGATACAGGTGGCGATGGAAGATCTAAATCTCGCGACTACAACGGGCACGGAAGATGAAAACCCCTCTCAAACATTGTCTACAGAGAGGTATGAGTCCTGCCCTGCATTCAATATTGATTCTTATACTGTTCAAATATGTGTTGCTCGAACCTTCAAAATGTTGCCGGGTGCATGTCGGATCCCGCGACAACATTTTTGGAGAGTCCAAGCTATATAGGATCAAATAACGTTTGACAAAGATGAGTTTATATTATTAAGATCATTCCATATCACTATTGAGTCACCTGAACAAGGATAACTTTACACTGTTTGAGTGGCGGTCCATTTTTGACATGCATAATACATAGATAGATACTGGTGGTTAAACTCTCCAACTTTGAATATACACGTCTAGACACCTCAACTCGTCTCCATTGTGTCACTTGAACTCTCCAACTTACCAAGTGATTATCTAGACATCTCCAAAATGTATGTGTCACATCAGCATCAGGTGTCCATGAGACAAAGTGAGGACGAGTTGGAGTGGGTTAGTTGTCAGTTGTAACCAAGTTGAGGTGCTTCGATGTGCACTCTCAAATTTGGAGTGCTTGTTTGCCAGCTGAGGACAAGTTTGAGTGTTTGTTTATGTATTATGCCTTTTTGACTATACATACACATCTCGTGAATGAACTGTCGAAGACTAATTATTCTAGATGTCTCCACAATAATTGTCTCTGTTCTACATTCCTAATTAGCAATGAGTATACCAATGCAGCAACAACAGCTGTTGTTCGGACGAGGAAATGGAAAGCTCAGCATCCAATACCCGAAATCTCGAAGAACTATCAAATGAAACGGAACTACTGAAGGAGAGGAACAAGTTCATGGAAGTTGAATTGAAGGAAATGCAAGGTAGATATTCAGAAATAAGCCTTAAATTTGCAGAGGTAGAAGGAGAAAGACAGAAGCTCACGATGAAACTGAGAAACATCAAGAGCGCGAAAAAAGAGGTCGTAAAATAGATTTAAATTGAAATAAATGTAAATTGCTGAGGGAATTTTTAAATTTTTTTGGCATATTCTTTATTTATTTTTTCCTTGCATAGAGTTACACCATCAGATAAAATACGAAAAAATGACTAGTTTTAGCATATAGTTTACAATTCCTTTGAGAAATAAGATGCTGTGTAAGAGCATTTCAAGTTGTTTTTGTAGGTAGTGACTGGTGGTATTTTCTACCTATGAATTCTTACTAGAAAATTACATTGTATATATACGGTAATATTTTTATTTATTTATAAGTTGTAAATATTGAATCTGCACGATCAGGGGTGGAGCAGGCTTTTTAGCTATGAGTTCGGTAGAATCTAGTAACTATGATTTGAATTATGTATGTGTTAAAAAAAATCATTTAATATGTATAAATTCATAATACAGTAAATAAAAAGAAAGTGCGATCAGATACTCATAAACTAAAAATTCTGACTCCGTTGATCTAATAATCATATGCATAACTCACCAGTGATAGTCATACAACTTTACCATACTCGAGAGGTTTCGATTCTTCCATTCTTAATAAAAAAACTTGAATTTGAGTTTTAAAATGATTTTTTCTTGGTAAAATACTTTTATCTCATAGTGAATCTATTCGATGTAAATCCAGATTAATAGTAAACCAAAAAACAATTGGTTCCATAAAACTTCCAAAAGACCTATTGTATATATATTTGATAAATTTCTTGAAATAAATATTTCGTTTAAGCAAAAAATTATTGAATTCAATTTAATTCACCTACTAATAGTGTAAAGATGTATGTTGTATGTATAGTAAATACTTATTAATATTAAAATGTTTATTACACCATTTCATGTTGCTACTTAATATTTTATCAAGAAGATTTAATACGGTAAATCTTTATAATTGACAATAACAAGTGGACAAGTGGTGACTCGATTTCAAGCTAAATATTTTTATATATTTGATGAATTTTTAAATATAAATACATGATCTATAAAAAAGTTATTGAGTTCATGTGACCATTGTCATGACACTGAATCCGATTCTGATTACAATATTACCTAAACAAAAGAAAAATAATATTTACGCTACCAAATTGCTTGAAGAATAGAAAAATTAACTTAAATAGTTGTTTTCTCAACTGCTTAAATTAAAAATAGACAACGAATTATAAACTAATTAAATCAGCGAGGCCCCATTCCCTACCTCTCAAGTGTCATTTTATTTGTATTTATATCAATATTTTTTCTTAATTTGCTTATTTTATTTTCTTTTGAAGAATCCAACAAAATCGTAATCGCCACCTTTCGAGTGCACATTGGGTGAACTTACTAGTAAGATGTAAAGTAGGTCAAGCCCGACGTGACGAGCTCAACTGAAAAGACATTGACAAAAAAATTGATCTCTAACTTTCCTAATGAAATAGCATATATTGTACCAACTCAATCACTTTTACAGATTATTTGCTTATATAAATATCATCATTTTTCACTGATATCATTTAACGCAAGATAAATTCATTTCTATGAATCAAATTATATCACATAAATTGAACACGAGCTCTGAATGTGAGAAGCTTGAACACGACAGGGTCGCTATTGTTGAGCCCATCAGTTTGTATTCATGTTAATATTTTCAACGTGGTCTGTTTCCAAAAATAGTAGTACTCCAATCAATCAATTCATTACGTGAATTTAAATTAATCGGACCAGTATGTTCGAAATGTATATTTAATGATTGAATTGGATAAGATCACTCTGGTTTTAATTAGAAGTTTTAAATTCAAGCTCTTAAATTAATTAAAACTCCTTATGAAAGTGTACGTTTTCCCTTTTAGTGGGACATACATGATACGAATTTGAATTGGTGGACCAACACTATAATTAGAAAAACATTAACATTTTATGAAAAAAGTGGTTGCCTTTTTGTTCTACACAAGTATAAATGAATTCAAAATTTAAATTTGATGCATTAATACTTATAATTCTTAGCATAGAAGTTATTGTACATTTGACATTTTGAATTTAAAACTTAGTGATTTTTCATAAATGATATTTTGTTTGAACTCATAATCAATAAACTTTATCTGACTCTATTAATTCATATCCTAGCTCAAAAAAAACATAAAATGATATATATGTTTTTTTGGGATTTGCATCCATAGTGTCAGCTATCAATTATTGTAGTTTATTTTTCTTCTAATATCTGTGTTTTGACTTGTTTGAATATTATAAAAAAACTAAAGTAAATGACAAAGAGGATGACTCGGAAAGTGTTTTAAGAAGGTGATTGAAGATACTTTTTTGAGTATATAATTATTTAATTAAAAGCAATCAAGTATATAAAATTCTGCCTAATTAAAGTAAATGTACCATTAAAGATTATGGTAAATAAAAAATATCTTCATCTTCCATTTAAAGATCTTGAGTTTGAACTTCAAAAATAAAGTGAATGGATTAAAAAAAGATACAAAAGCTACTTTGTAAATAAAGAAAATTTTTAAAAATCAAATAAATAAAAAGATGTGTGTTATTCTTTATTTACGAAATTTTAAGGCCTAAACGACATTGTTATAAGGAGATTCTATAATCTCGTAAGTTAGGAAAATCACCCTACATCAATATTTCATATTTGTTCATAATTTGCCATGAATCAATCCACATACTATTACAAAAGCCACAATTAGTGAGTGATCTATATTGGGTTCCACTTCTAAAGTTAACACATCTTCACCATACCCAAATCCTCTTGATGATTGCTTTTGTTTTACCTATAAATTCACCATAAAAATAGAATGTTTTAGAACATAGAAATTAATTACCTAAAAGAGTTTAACTTCTATCAGGACATTGAAAAGATAATTATCACCTCTTTAAGCTAGTTTTTGAAATTGAGTTAGATTCAGTGTCTATTTCTTATCATGATATTAGAGTCATCAATTCCAATTCATATTTTACCCCCACATTGGGCACCCCTTCATATATTGTTCACGTTTCAAATGTTCAGACGTGTCAGGAGGCGAAGGGTGTATTGAGTACACAACAACTATGGAAAGGAAAATGTAATTTCTTATATATGTTCATTTCCTTATCATGATATATTAGAGTCAAGCTCATCTCATCTCTTAAGCTAATTTTATTTAAACTTGAGTTAGGCCTATATTTTTTATCACCATATATATATATATATACACACACCGACAGTACAAAAATTATTTAATAACAACATACTAACCTCTGCAACAACTTGGCCAGTAGAATTTGTAACTTTATATGATGAATTTCTATCAAATTGTTGAATCTTGTAGCAATTTATTCCTACATTATTTTCATCACATGACCCAAAATTACAAATGACATTTTCTCTTGAAAAAATGTCACAATTCCTTTTTACTTGAAATAATGGTCTCCCTTTTATTTCACCACATGATCCATATCCATTCCAACGACCAAAAACTCTTAGTTTCTGAAAAAAAAAATAACAATATTATTAAAAATCAATAGTAATAATATTAACAAATCAATATAATATTTCGATGAAATTTTCGAGTATTAAAAATTGATAATAATATCTAATTCTTGACTAAAACAATGTTGAGAAGTTAAAGATTAAGTTAATTCTGAAGGAAAATGATAAACCTCCACTTAATTAAAAGTGAGGTTTTTCTTCCTTTGAAAAATGTTTTCCGCCCATCAAAACACTATCAGAAAATCGCTAATTTTAATCGGAATTAATCCGTTGGATATTGGCTTGTCGATAACTTTTTCGACAAAAATGCCTTACCGACAAGTCAAATTCTAATGAAAATTTTCTAAAAAAATTAACGATTTTCTGGTAGCGTGATTAAGAACACACCCCTACATAGATACTAGTGTCAAAGGTTGTATATATAACATGTGCGTTCGATAGAATTCAACACTCAATTACTATCACCTGAGATTAGAATTCAAAATTTATAAAGTTCAAATTCTGACTCTGCTTCTGATAGATAACCATAATATTATTATAATTAATTACCTCTCTTTTAATTGAGAAGAGAACTTGTCCTTTGAGATCCATGATACAAACTTCATCTCTACAACTTTCTTGGTAATTATCAACTCTAAAAACAATTTCACCTTTGGAATTAAAAACAGTACATCCATTTCCATGGAAAACTAAAGATTTCATCCATATAGTAAATGTTATTCTTGTAGATTTAATATAAGGCGATGACGATAACGACCACGATGAAGGAGAAGATTGTTGTAACATTAATTCTGGACATATTTTAGCCATAATTAATTGAATTAGGAGCTTGAAGGAAGAAGAAGATGTAAAACTAAAGAATTAAAAGAATAAATGATATAGTATATGGTTTGAGAGATATTGAAAGGGCTTATGTGTGTGTGTATATATATATAGTGTATAACATATTTTGAAGTCACACACTTGAAAATAGCTGAATAACATTGACTTGGAATATGTCTATGTGTAACTTTGACAAGGGTTTAATTTATTTCTGATTTAGTCGTGGAGTCAGAAATTTTTTTACGAAACTTATATAGCTGTATATTTTTCTTTACGTTAGGATATATATAATTTATATAGGATGTATATAGACCTTATCCTTATCTTTATAGAGAGGTTGTTGTCGACGGGCTCAAAAGAAATGTTTTCAAAGTAGAATTGCAAGTTCAATATGCTAAAAGAATAAGAAAATACAAAGCAAATGAGGTAACATGTAGTAAAGTAATAATTATAAATATAATAAAACAAAAAAATGTTTGTCTTATTTATTTTTTGTGTCTTTGTCCATTATATATATTACCCTACACATTGATGTTTTTCTAATAAGCTTGAAAGTGTCATGACTATAGGTAGAACCCACTCAAAAAATAATTATTTCTCCTATTCAAGAATTTAATTATAACTTATTTTGTACTGGGGAAATTAATTAATTGTATTTGTATATTAAATACAAACCAAAATTTTGACTGAATGTACCTGGCTTATACCAATTCTATTTTTAGGAGGAGTCAACATACTCGGTTGTGTGTATGAATTAATTTTTAGTTAGTTTTCTAGATGAGATCAACAATAAAGTTAATAGGGCAAAATGGTAAAATTTTCTCTCGAACTATGCGAAATAAAATAAATTTACGTATCTTTTATTAATTATAGTTCGAGTCAAAAATATTGTTGTTGTTAGTTGTTACTAAAACGGGCTAATTATGTTCTTATTTTCAAACAACGGAAGCTAATTAGCATGGTGATGACATGTCTCGCAATTAAGAATTAATTTTTAAAATTAAGGGTAAATTTGAACCTTTCGCATAGTTCAGAGGCAAAATTTGACTTTTCTTCTTAATTTGTTAGTATAGTTAAGATAACTATACTAACATGTTTTGCGATTACAACTTGTTAGATAGTTGTTTCGTATTATGTTATTGTATGTGTTGTTAGTTTAATATAACGTTGGTTTTGATTGTCATTTAAATTTACTGTATCATATCATCAAATTCATCTTTATATAACAATGAAAAAGTCTCATTTTATATGATGTGATCGCATCTTTACCTTATTTTTTTTCCTTCTCATTTAGTTTTTGTGTATTATCTAATAATTCTATTTATTTTTATTGTACTTTTTTATAAAAATTCTCGTACCTTCATTTTTTTTATAAGTTTGTCTATGGTATTATATAATAACGAAATATGATATAATCTATCCAAATGATATATTCAACAAAACAACGCATACATTATAATACAATACAATATAAAACCAAACATTAATAATCTTTTAGTTATAACCAAACAAGGCCAAAGTTAGAAAATCTTGCATACAAACAAAATTTAAAAAAAAAAAAAAAAAAAAGACCACTTTTTTTCCACTTGGGCAAAACTAATTAAATACGTAAAAGAATTTAGCACTTTTATCCACTTGGGACATAATTATAACTAATTAGTCGTTTTATTAATAATTGATTACATCATTTGCTTGCTCATCGCTTAATTAGTTACTATTAAACTGATAGTGACTAACTACGCACTTTTTCCATCCAATTTCCTTCATTTGGAAAAGTAAGGTCAATTTTAAAATTAATGTACCCATTGAGAACTTCAAACGTCAATGAAAAATTGAGTTTATGTTCGTTATACTAATCGTGTAAAAAATATTTATACAATCGCATCATTTATAACGTAATTAGTAAAAAAAAAACGTTATAGATATCGATTGATGTAGTGTGATTAGCAGCAATCACGACCAATTGAATTCATTTGCGTTCACACATAAAAATGTAAAATTTAGAACCATTAATAAACTTTAAATTATGAATTCGCTTTGAATAAAAATTAGATTACAAGTGTTTATTTCGGTTCATACGTAAAGATGATTGGATAGTAAAAGTCAAGATATATGGAAAATATAAATGTTTGAAATAATTATATAAATTTAAATATGTAGTACAAGTTGATAATTTTTTTTAAAAAAATATGACTTTTTTACGTATTTTCCAGATTTTCAGTATGAAAAGTTAGGTATATAATTCATAAATTCAAATTAGGCTACTACGTTTAGAAAATAAATATTCTTACATGCATATAAATGCCGCCTTGAAGAAATTAACATGCAACTATATGATAATTAGGTTGTCGTTTTGCAAAATTGTTTTGTATATATATTTGTAATTGCACCTCTAACTTATCGAGCATATGATCTTTGATATAATAATATTTTGATTTTTAAGTATAAGTTTGTTATATGATTTATCAAGTATATGATTTGCAAAATGAAAATTCCACATGACCCAACAGATCTTAGGTAAGAGATTTATGAAGGACATGAACTAGGATATAAGATTAGTAGGTACTTAAATATGGTATCGTCTCATACTAGCAAATGGGCAGAGCCACCTTAGGCAAAGAGTCGTTCAGTGAACATCTTTGTCAAAAAATTATGTGGTGTATGAAGGTTAAATGTTATTTGAGTATTGTGATCTCGTTTATCTTTCCATACTAATACATATGGGGGCGGAGCGACCTTAGGCATAAAGAGTTATTCAGTGCATATGTTTTGTTGAAAAATTATGTGGTATATATATAAAGCTAGCGGTTAAATGTTAGGTTTATGTATATATATTTAATTTTGTGCACCCTTAACTCATTGAGAAGAAAACTTGCACATCTTTCACCAAATTTCTGGCTCTGCCGCTATACTATTCCCTCCGCTCCTTTTTAATTGTTATACTATAACTCTTGTAGTTTCTTATTTCTTCTATTTTTATTACGCTATTTATTGTTCCTTCCTTGTACTTTGATTTTCATATTTTTTTCCCTTTTTATATTGTCTTGCCTTGTTTAGTCTTTTGTTTGGTTTCTTCACTCCCATTATTCTTGAGTCAAAAATTTATCGAAAACAACTTCCTTACCTTCCAAGGTACATGAGTAATTAGGTCAGCAACGCATTACTCTTCTCAAATCTCCATTATAAAATTACACAAAATATATTGTTATTGTTGTATCTCTGTGAGTGAGAATATTTTTAAAAGAGAAAATATATATATATATATACACACACACAAAATAAATTATATATACACACAATAGACCGACGTGTTTGAAAATAGTAAGTATGAATTAAGTAGATATAAAATTGAGATATGAAAACTTTTAATATAAGCTAATTATAATCTCTGACTCAGATAGAATCCTTTCACCCTAATTAGATTGTTGTGCACTAGATTAGATATTTCGAATTCGATTCTTATAAAAAAAAAAAATTTTTGATATTGAGTCGTATACGAGACTAATTTGAATTAATTGAAATTCAAAAGCGAATATCAGACTAATTCACTCATGTCACGCTTTGTATTCACGAAAAGCCAACTTGAATGAACAAAGAAATGTTGAGATACTACAAATTAAGTACCTATCAAGTGACGTTAACTTAGAAAGTAGGTATAATGATACACTACTTATATACCACAACAACTAGTGCACGTATATCTAATTATGACGTCGTCATTTAACTTATTTCTATATTTTTTTTTTAAATTACACTTATATCCACTTTGAACAACTTAAAACATATTACAATATTTGAAGTTAGTTTTAATAAAGTCAAATTTAAGACATGACTAAAACTTAGAATTCCAGTCATAAATAGTAGTTCAATCATGTTTGTCTCACTTAGCCATTTTGTTTGAACTTCAGTCATATAATCAAAGCAATGCTCTCTTTTATGACAACCATCAAGATTGATGGAGTCTTTTAGGAATCGTTTGGTGTACGGGATGGTATAAGCATAGATATCCTATGAGACTATTTTATTCCAACTTTCATATGGGATAATAATCCCACAATTTTAATACAAATGGTGGAATAAAATAATCCCGAAATTATCCAATATCTCACACCAAACGTGAGATAAAGTTAATCTCAAATTTCATATCAAAATTATTATACTTATTTAACGTACCAAACGACCCTTTACAACCTTAAATGTTGAGACATTATTTTTGATAACCAAGAAATCTCAGAGAGTCGCACAATTCAAAACTCAATGGATAACGAATCAACCTAGAGTAAAGCTTTTGTTTGCTGATTACTCCATCGTTCCCATATTAGTTGTCCACTTTCTCCTTCCTCCGTCCCAAAGTTGACACAATATACTAGGAATGAAACTCAATATCATTTACCCTCTCCATTCCATATTAATTAAATTTTTAAGGTGTTTCACACCCTTTAAGAAAAATAGATTAAGACATAAATTGAACATAGTTTTTCATTTTTACCCTTATTAATTATTGTCAAATTTATGATTAAAATAACTAAATATTAATTAATCACTAATTTCAATACTAAGTAATGAAAGGTAAAATTGAAAGAACACTGAAAACTAAACAATTAAGTTAATTTGAAAAATGAAAAAAAGTCTCAACAATTCAATTAATATGGGATGGAGGGAGTAATATTTGTAAGCAAACTGTAACATATTGCTGAGACATCCATAAACAAGCACAAAAAAAAATCTGTAAAGTAGGATTTGGTAACATTAATCTTCAGGCATCCAACTATATAATGGACTAGTATAGAAAACCCAGATCGCTCGTACAAAAATGTGAACTCATAAGAGTGGCCTTTTTCGAAAAATTCAAACTAATGCTTAGCGCGAGAATAATGATTGTCATTAGGATTCCTCTTCCCGCTGAAAACAGCTAGTGCCTTGCGAACAGGAGGCTGCAGAGGAGCCTTCTTACTAGTATGGTTGAGAAAAATAGTGTCCTGAGTAAATATGTTGTCATCCCCCTACAGAGAACAAACAAATCAGCTCAACTTCTCACGCAGCGCGAAAATGTAAACGTATAATGGTCATCATATTACTTGAAAATAAAAAAAGAAAAAAAGGAATATCTTTGCTGAAACCAACCTTGTTCTTCTTCTTTGTTTTAGGATAAAGATACTTCTGCGGAAGCTGGTCCTCGCGTAATACTGGGTTCTTGGTAACAGCACCTCTACCCCCTTGAGGTAAAGGCAGGGAGAACTGCAAAGGGAGCAATCAGCAAAAACGTTTTACATTCTAGCTAAGTTGCTCGGACTGAGTTCAAAAATATTGTCGGAGTGTGTGCCAGATCCCTCAAAAGCTATGCATTTTTTGGAGGATCACACATGGATTTGACAACATTTTTGAAGTGTCCGAGCATGAAATTGGACTGAAGAGAGGATTCCAAGCATTGGTTGCGTCTGATAAGACTCTAAAACGATTGCTAAGCATGGTACACATTTGAGGTCCCCTCCACGTGTGTTATGTGCAGAGTGTAACTGACACAAAATCACTAACTAAAATTTAGAGAGAACTTTCATGGTTATGCTTCACAGACCACTCAAATTTGATTCTTGAATGCATTCTGTTGTAATTCGATTGGGGGACAAAGAAGCAATGTACAGAAGAAGTGACAAATATGAACTTATCTAAGCATATTACTCGAGTTACTGTTTTTAATTAGGCCGCAGGTTGTAATTTATGGAAGTCTCAAAGTCGGACATGTTTAGGAAAGGAGATGTCATTTCTCACCTTTGTCCCTCGCAAGGATATACGTGGTCTGCATGCTGCAATCACAATACCATTTTCGCCAACAGTCACTGCTACCTTGCGTAAAGTGCCCCCATTTCCACAATTGGGACAGAAAATCTTAGTAACATCTGTTGTCACTTTATAGCAGGCATGGCATTTCAGTACCCACCTGAAAATAGATATGCTAATATAAGCAAATGATGCAATTAAATATTAGGATTCCTAGCATCTAAGGCAGCAGTGTATTGACTGGATCATTAGGAGTACGTCAATAGTCCGCTTGCAGCATTCATGATAACTCTGGCAACTTTTATGACATGAACAATAGACAATGGATATTACAACAGATTTTACATACCTGTGCAGCTCACGGATCTGCATTCCTCCAGGTGCCACAAGGCGTAAACCGATTTGAAGAATAACATTTTGCATTGCATAATCAGCTGTCACACAGGCCACACTTGACTCGGACAAAGATTTTAACATCCAACTTTGTTCACTGCTGTTATCATCCACAAACGATGTCTCAACGCTCTCATCCATCTGGCTGGACATCTCTGCATCTTCCGCTCCTCCATCAGCACAGACGATCTCCTCCCCTTCATCTTCTTCAAATTCTTTACCGTCTTGATTAGTATCATTTGATTCAGGCCCCTCATTGGAAATGTTTACATCTGCATCATCTTGAAGAGCTTTAGCAGAATCTTCTTCAAGCCGCATCTGACTCAAAATCATAGACAAATTTTCTTCACCGTCTCTTACTTCAGAAACATTACCATCCTCGGCATTCACCTCAGGATTTTCTTCAGGGATTTGGTTCATAGAGATATCATCGCATTGACAGTTTTCGAGGTTTTCATCTACTGTATTTTCAGTTGCATCTTGTAAATCATCCATTTTAGATGATGTTTCAGACATTTCACGTCTAGCTTTTCGTCTGAGAAATCTCCTATGAGTACTTCTGCTCACAGCAGGTAGCCAATCATCACCATGATCATCATATTGTCCCTGTGATGCATCAATTCCATCAGCAACCATCTTCTTACCATCAATCTTCACCTCTTTTTTCTGTGGTAAGTACTTTTGAGGTTTACTGAAGCCATCATCGGCATCCATCACAGAATGAGAATCACCACCATTCATGACAGAACCATCTCTACCACTTTGTTGATCAAAAGGAATAACATTCAAGCTCAAATCTTTCAAGGGAAGAATTCTAGAGGTAGTGTCTGCTCCTTCATCAAGTGCATGTTCTATTGCTTCCCATTCTTCCGGATTAGAGATGTTAGCACCCCATCCAGGCAAGTCCTTCTCTGGCAACCTTTTTACATTAATCATGTGAATAGCTGGAGGGCAATCTCGGAGATGCTGAGTTCCATGAAATTGAGCATGCAATGTGTAAGTTAAAGCAATGAGCTTGAGATCCACATCAGAAAGTGTGTGCAAATCACCAGTACCCCTTGCAAAGCTGATAACTGCAAAGCCAGGTAACACAACATATTCAACAAATATCCCTAGCGTTTCTTTCAGCAAGATAAGATATTTTTTCCTAACACCTCCGACCACCCAAACTCAAAGCAGCCTTTGTGAGCTTATTCACATTGTCGATCCCAAACCCAAATAAAAGATGAAACTTTTAATATAGATAGATGGCTAGCATATAACTAGTCAATCAAATGATCAATCACTACACCTTGTTTGAATGGTTGTTACCCGTTGTACTGTATTATTAGTTTAAATACAATATTTGTTTTGATTGTAACTGTATCGTTTAAATCCATCGTTAAGTACCAACAAAAAGTTCCATTTTGAGTAACAACCGATTTGGTGTGATCGCATCATTACCTAAATATTTTCTTCTCATTTTTATCTTCACTTATTATCTAATGATTCATAGTAACTCTACCCGTACCCTATACTTTTCTTATAGGTTGAGCGCGATACGATCTATTCATATGTTAGATTCCAAAGCAATCAAAATAATTTTTTTTATCAAATCTACCAAACTACACATTCAACAAAACACATAACTACAAACAAAACACTTAACCATAGGTCACGAGTTTGAGCCCGATACATAAACACAGCTTTTGTGCAACTGGATTATTCCACGGGATACCTAATACGTAACTCACTCTGGGGAACAATCAGATAGTGATTTTTTGCAAACAAACAAAAAAAAAAAAGAAAAATTTCCAACCTTTTTTAAGAGAATCAGGGGAAGGCTCCGTGGTATCAATAGTGAACGGAAGTAAATTGAGTGAATGACGGGAGTTCCGGTCGCGAATCTCCGCAAGCACTTCAGGTACCGTAACAAATCGGTCAGCAGAATGATTCAGCTTATCTCCGCCTTGAATTATAGCGTTTGCATCTACCACAGCCACTGCTATCCCCTTTGTCGACTTGCAGCTCCCTACCAAAACTCCATTACCTACCTTCGCCGCCGTTGCTGCAGCTACGGCGGAGGTGACGGTGGCAGGAGTAGTAGTAAGTTGCGGCGGTGGCCGTGGCGGCGGTTGTTGCTTCACTATGTTGCTCCAACATGGTGGTGGAGGAGGGGGTTGGGTATCCATGGCTGTAGAGCTCATAGTGATGGGAAGGGGACTCTAAAACCCTAATAAAAAGTTTGTAAAAAGAAGGGAAGACAAGATAAACGACGCCGTATTAGTCTGATGTTTTTATTATTTTATTTTTTTGATTTCCTATCATACTGGTATTAGAACCCGACTAATCAGAAATTTGTGTCACGTAAGGCTTCATTCAAGGGAAAGCACGATGCTAGGTTGATGTTCCTTTACTCCTATTAGGGGTGGGCATGGTATGGTACGGTATGATATTTCAAAGTTTCGATATTGAAATTTTGAAATTCGGTCTTTAAAACATTATACTACTACCATATCAATTTAATTCGATATGGTTCGATATTTTGAAGTTCGGTTTTGATATTCTACGGTATGATAAATCGGTAATCATAGTTTGTTCAACTTCTACTAATATATATTCGTATAATAGAGTATTATGACTTTGAAATTTAAAAAAAAAAATCTCAATTGTATCATACTAGCAAATTAAACGTGTAGAAATATATATTCAAAATAAAGTACAAATAACTCATTTTATTATGGAAAACTTACGTAAATATACTATATTAAGAAAATACTTACCATTTATAGCAATAACATCTTCTTGTTACTTGATCACTTTTAATACAGTTTTAATACATATTACAGATAACAAATTATAAAACATATATAATACAAGTTTTATTGATAAACAATACATTTATCACACATTTTAATACACTTATAATATAATGTGTCAATTTCTTACCAAACAAGCATAATAAATTTTAAAACAGTTATAATACATATATATTGCATACATAATTCACTTTTATTACATACTAGAGAGCATGGCCGCACTTTGCGCAAGAATTAAAAATATGTGTTAGAATAATTTTTCTTGTGGATTAATTATATCATTATATTATCCAACTATATCATTATCTCTTCATTTGAAATGATACATGCTCTATTAAAAATTATTTTATTTCCATTGCACTAAATGGGGGTTTTGTTAGTATGTTTTGATGGTCCTCCTTGCTTTTTATTAAGATACCAAGGAGATTGAACTTTTATATTGTAATATCTATTATGGATACTTTAGTGAATGTTTTTTGAAATGGTTTTCAATGTAAAATAACAGTAAAAAAATATAAAGAAATACATCAACAACGTCCTATCATTTGTTATTAGATTGATTTTTAGAGAATATATTCTCTAATAAAAAATTATTTCATCTCCCTATTACATTGAAATCAATACATGAAAAATGTCATGTCATTCTTTGTAAGATTGATCTAGTGAAATTCCTTTGTATATATATTTTTTCAATCGCTCTTGTTCCTTTCTGAAATATGCAATTCGCTATTGCATAATATTTTCATACATCACTTTAACCGCTTTGCTTGATTTTTCAGTTGCATCTGTATGCAAAAATAAATGTTTTGTTAATTGTATAGAAGTACAACTTAATATAGTTATGAATATTAACATTAATATTTTACCTTGATAATTCTCCGAACTAATTTGTTGGGGATGATCCATAATTTTCTTATCAATTGTAGTACTTCTGTATAAGTATTTGTCAAAATCAAACTAAGGATAAAGTGTTGCAATAAAATATAATTTAAATATAATAATATTAAACATTTAAAAAACTAACCTCAATTAACCACTATGAGCAGATGGTGACTATGAAAATAAATGGTGTATCTTGATGTTTTTAATTTTGTTTGTGGTATTTATACCACTTTTTTCATTTGTTGGTTGTGTTTTCCATTTAATTGTTTAAATAATGAATTAATTTTTTGAATTTGTTAAATGTTTGTGTAAATATAAGTGTCAAGATTTTGATAAATAATTGGAGGAAAGTTGAGAATTTATATTGTTATTTATTTATTATGAAAGACATGTTATTAATTTATTATGCAAATATAGTAAATGAAAAGGTGTAAAGGATTAGTTTAGGATGGTGTAATTGTATGAAAAGTAATTTATATATGTAAGTTCATTAACGAATAATGTTTTACATGATTATGTAATATTGTTGGTATTTTTCTCTTTTGAAAAATTAGTGTATTGTACAACTTTTTTCCCCCCTTTGTTGTGCTCTCCATTTAATTCTTTTAATTAATGAGATTGTTTTTTAAACAACTCCATGGAGAATTGCTATTTATAGATTGATTAATCATGAAAAATTAAATAGAAGGAAGTTGAGGAGACATGCTATTTAAGTAGAGAATGCAAATAGATAGATATTTTTTTGTAACTCATGAAACACATTTTTTTTTTAAAATAATAATTATAATTATCATTTACAAAAGTAAATTTTAATAAATTTTGCAATAACACACGATCTTAAAGCACTATTATCAATAGACATTTCCAATAGTGAAGACTCACTTAAGCACTATACGGAAACTTATATACTCCTAATTAGTATTAATCTTTCAAACAACAATGTTAAATATTCAATAGAATTACTATTTAATTTATTTATTTTTAAAAAAGAGGAAATAAAAAATTTAAGAACTTCTAATAATAATAATAATAATAAAATTAAAATAAGAAGATCATAAAGTTAGGTATTAATAGTCAATTTTTCTATGAATTATACTGTATTTTGAAAATTAATTAACTTCGCATTCTCATGTTCTATTATTATAATTAATAAAAAGTTGATCCACATAACTATAAAATTACATCTACATTCTTTCTTGAGTAGCATACATGTATATATTAACTCCTTTTTCTACTTTTATTTTTAAAAGATATTCAGACCTGAAAACACGGTAAGTTAACCTTAAACAACAAAAATAAACATAAAAATAAAATTAACTAATCAAGTAAAAACTTTAAAGAATATTTAGTTATGAGTTAAAGAAGAAAGAAGGAACCTACAAAGAGAAGCAAAGAGAAAAAATCAAATAATTTTTTCTAAAAGAAAACTCATGATTCATATAATCAAGAATCCAAAAAAATAATTAAATATATAATTACAATAGAAAATGTGATAATTATATTATGCATATCGAATCATTTTACCTCATAAAAGCAAATTATGTAAAAATGTCTAATATTCTTCATTATAGATATCTCTCTTGCAAAATCAAATCAAAGAAGAGAAAAAATTAACCAACCAATGAGACAAAAGATGAAGAATAAAAAAAAATGAAAATAAAACAATCATCTTATATGTCTCAAAATAGGCTTTTATAAGTGTGATTTTAAGGAGTTATAAAATTGTATATTAAATAATTTAAAGGTATGAATATGAAAGGTTAGAAGTTATAGATGTTACTAAATTAATTATATAATTGAAGAGGGTATGAATTAAAGAGATGATTTTATAGAATAAAATAATTGAAAAAAATAGAAAAAAATATTTTTTAAAAAATTGAAAAAATAAATAAATGCCATTCTTGATTGTAGAGACATATCAATTATAAATAAATAATGTAACATCTTTCACCTAAATTTTAAACCTTTTTCTTTTATTTTTTTCACCTAGAAATATTGATTACAATTATATTTATATATGATACATTACTCCTTTTTGCATAATTTTATCATTATAATTCAGAACATCAACTTTAATTAAAAATACAGAAGGAAAATAAAACAGAAAAATAAAGGACTTAAGAAATTAATAACGTCGCGACTAATTTCGATTCTGTCAAACTTTGTTTTTCCTTGTTTCTTTCATTTTCTTTTCTATTCTGCTCTCATTGTTTTTCCTTAAATTCTTCCCTTCAATATGAAATATTATCTCCTCCTAATGTAATTTGATATAAGTTCCACAAATAGATTCATACTTTCTACAAATAATTCTTCTTGCCTTTTCACACTTTCATTACTTTTCATATAAAAACAAAATGAAAAAAAAAATCTTAGTATGTATCTCCTTGAGTAGTTATATTTCGGTATGGTATTCGATATTTCGGTATATTAATTCTAAATATCAAATATCATATCAAATACCAAAAAATAAAATAAAATGTATACCATATACCATAACACCAAAATTACGGTATTAAAAATTTCGATGTTATATGGTAATTCAGTATATACCATACCATGCCCTCCCCTAACTCCTATGTTTAAGGGTAAATTCTTTTTAAATATTTATTTTATTTTATCAAATTTTTGAAAGAGATGTTGACATGACTAGAAAAATTATTTCTATATGATCGTGAAGTACTAATTTTTTTGTAAAAATACAACGTAATATTGTATATGATATATTTTTATGATCCGACTATACTTTAGTTTCTCTATATAGGAAAGATTAAAAATATGTGCAATGAACTCTTCTGGTTCGATTCTTCTTCAAATTGAATGCACAAAACTATCTCTTTTTTTTCTTTATCAAATTTTCTGAATTGAACTATTGTTTCAATTTATGTGAAATATTTAAAGTTTGACAATAAAGAAAAAACTTAATTTTTCAAAGTAAACTCAGGCATGAAAGAATTGATTTTTCCAAGTAATAATATGTTCATGAAAAATGGAGTGGAGTGAGTAATTAAAATCAAACTTGTATACTAACAACAAATAAATAGGCAACAATAACTTGAATAACTTCATATAGTCAACTTATGGTAGAAAGAAAATAAAAACAACATTGTATGGTTAATAAGCTAAGAGCATGTTTGATATTACTGCCAAAACCTGTTAATTTGAATGACACTTATTTCAATGGATGGAATACTCCATAAGTAGTAACTTTATATCATACCCTATATATATATATATATATTATAACTTCATGGAAGTAGAACAAATAGTAATTGATTTCGAACCCAGTAAATCAAATGAGTTGTGGTAGAATTCCAAACTCGATCCACTAGTTCAAATTCAGAATTTGAAGGTCATAGTTTCCAGGTAAAGCCAAATTAAGGGTCATATTTATATATTATGCCTATATGAAAGTATTATATATATATATATATATATATATATATATATATATATATATATATATATATATATATATATATATATATGTTGAAATCGATGCTATGAATCTTCACCAACACCTCGAACTGGATAGTATGTCTTCAATCAACAATTTACTACAACATACTATCTGTCCTAGCAGGCAACCAACAGAAGAAGTTAACAGGCACAGAAAACAATAAAGATTCATATAGTCAATCAATTTATGATGAATCCTCGCGATACGAAAATTCAAAAATATGATCAATAACAGAAAAGTTGAATCATTGAATAACACCTGTTTCCAAGGATGGACATAGAGTGAAAGTTACGGATTCATATGAAACTAGTAACTTTGGATCGAACATTGTATATATAAAAAAAAACTTAACTAAAGAAGAACAAATAGTAATTGATTCCGAACCCAGTAAATCAAATGAGTTGTGGCAGAATTCCAAACTCGAACTACTAATTCAAATTCTGAATCTGCCTCTCGGGACTAATAGAGTTTCTCATTTATCAAAGGAATTCCAGAGCACACCAAGATCAACGTTTCCTCCAGACAGAACAATTCCAATATGGTTGCATTCACTATAGACTGGATTTTTTTGAAAACCATCTGAAAGAACAGCTGCAAGGCCTATAGCTCCACTTGGTTCCACTGCAATCTTCAGAATTTCATAGCAAAGTTTCATAGCTTGTATTATCTCCTTATCATCAACAACTATAACGTCATCCACGAGATCGCGGACAATAGGCCTGTTTGATGGTAAAGGTAAATGCCAGAAGTTCAAGAAAGGTTTGATTTTGACTATGAAAAAGCTTTAAAATAGGCAGACAGTAGTTTATAGTAGAAGGAGCTCGACTTTACCACGTGAGATCTCCAAGAAAAGCTCGAAGGCCGTCAGCAATAGTGTTGACTTCAGATAACTTAGTAATCCTACCATTACTCTTTGATTGGAAAGCATCATTTGCCCCCATTGGTTCGGCAGCCAAAATGCGAATGGCAGGATTGATGGCCTTGGCAGCCAATGCAACTCCCGATATCATACCACCTCCTTCATTCCGAATCAGAAAATGAGGCTGATTTACAAATTAAAATTTCAAGAAAAACGATATATCAAAGTCTTAAAATTGTTGATTTACCGCTGATTGGGACTATTAAAGTGTCAATATATGAAGCTTGTTCCAGAAACTCCAGAGATATTGTACCCTGCCCACTGTAAAGATCATAAAGAAACATATTAGTAGAGAACTATTCATTAGTAGAGATCATTCTGTGTAGATTCCTAGCGAAAAAAGTGAGACTTGTGTTACCTTATAATGCGCCCATCATTAGAGGAAGGAATAAGAACAGCACCGGTATCTTGCAACACCTTGTTTGCAGTATCTACCCGGGACTGCATCGATGGCTCACTGAAGAAAACCTGACCACCGTAACGTTTGACATTCGCAACTTTGCATTTTGGAGCATCTTTTGGTATAACTATATATGCAGGAATGCCCCGTAGTTTTGCAGCCAAAGAAAGAGCTGCAGCATGATTTCCACTAAATTCGACGGGAAGTAGATTAGGGGATGATCCAAAAAAATAAATAAAGATAGTTTTATTACAGAAACCAGAAAGCTCTGAACGAACCTGCTATGAGTTACAACTCCTTTAGTGGCCTGATCATCATCAAGTGAAAAAATAGCATTGCATGCCCCTCGGAATTTAAAAGCTCCCCTGATAAATTGCACGAACAAATGGCCCTTAATTAGAAGCGAAATTAGCAGAAACTTTAATTCACTACAACACACTTACATAGGAACTACTTTGAAAAAAATCCCTGACGTTCTACGTTAAAGAGTTTCTCACCCCTTCTGAAAGCATTCACATTTGAAGTACAGCTTTCTTCCAGCAATAGAATCTAAAGTGTCTGAGGTGAGCACAGGAGTTTGTTGCGCAAAGGGCTTAATGCGTATTTGAGCTTCCCTGATGGAGGAGATATCAGCAGCATAACAGTCACTAGATTTTGTGTGATTTGGTTCCATGAATAATTACTATAGAAGTTAACAATCGCAAAGCTGAAAACATGTGAAATTTTTTGAGTCAGTCCAGGGAAGATCAAAGAACAAAAATACCAAACAAGGTTGAATCTCTCAAGTCTATCCAGAGAAGATCCAAGACGAGAAATATATAATCAGTAGACTTTGAGAACAGACACAAGAATAATACACTTCCAAGAAAAATAATATCATATAACATGACAAATTGGACTTAAAGAGAAAGGAAATTGTTTTGATCTCAAGGATCAACCAAGGGAAATGATGGATCATGGACATGTTACCCATAAGCCACAGAATCTAAATCTATAATCAAGTTTCAATCTTTCTGTCAAATGATGGGTCAAATCTCAATTTCCCTAAATTTCAGACTTGAGGCCAAATCTCAATATTCTACACCTCAAATCATAAATCTAAAGCTGAAAGCATATCTCATTACCACAATCCATCAAAATATTCAATTTTAATATATCAATATATATATTGGCATTCTTGTTCCAAAGTAAAACATCATAACAGTATAGGAATCATTATAGAATCATTAAATCGTCATCATTTCTTACCACACAACATTTTCAAAAGAACCAAGAAAGCAGTTACATGGAAAATGGATGTGACCATCATCATAGATGTGTTGATTCTCTAAACACATCTGCTCCATGGACTCTACATTATATCATTATCAAGTTCTAGCGTATACTTATCAACCAAAAAAAAATTTTAAAAAAAAAGAACCAATAAAGCTATGAACTAAGTAAATTTTAACCTGAAGCTTAAATTGACGAGAGCTTCACTATCAGCTCAAATAAAGTTCCAGCCCCTTCCTTCGAGTAAAAAGCTTTTTTTCAAAAGAACCAAGAGCTCTCTTACCCTAATATGTCTCATATACTTATATGTTGATAAGAACTAGAGTCTGTTTGGATTGACTTAAAAAAAGTAGTTTTTAAGTCAAAAATAAAAAGTCAAACTGCAATGATTTTAAGTCAAAAAATAAAAAGTAAGGAGAGACCTACTTTTGGTTTTTGACTTATTTTAAGTCATTTTTTACATTGTCAAACACTCCCCAACTTATTTTAAGTCATTTTTAACTTATTTTAAATTATTTTTTGTATTTGCCAAACACTTCCAGAAGTCAAAAACTGACTTAAAAGTAGGTTTAACCAACTATTAAGCCAATCCAAACACCCTCTAAATAGGTCTAGTCCCCTTTTGAAAGAAGAGCAAATTGATTTGTGGAAAATTTCTGAATCATTCATTCATCCCCAAACTTCTGTATTTATACATGTATATTCACTACAAAACAACAAAATAATAAAACAAACAGCTATCAAGTATATGTAACCAACTATTATTCCTCACAAGCTTGTCACGTGAGAGCATAATTCTAGAAGTACTAATCTAATGGTTCATAATTGATCATCTTCATTCTTGATGAGGGGTTGTGATTTAGCCACGACATCTACGGACAAACTTTTCATACAGCTTGGTTTTTTCAAAGCTTTGTCTGAAACTCTTTTTCCTTTTCTTCTTTCTTCTTCAATTTGTGTCGTTTCTTTAGAAGAAGAAATGGTAGATGGTGATGATTTCTGAGTGTCTACCTTCTTCACTCATAAATTAGTTACCTAACTAAGCAAATATAGCTACTATATCAAAAATACATAGTTATAGTTTTAAAATATTACCAAATGTGGCATCAGTTACCATTTTATAGCAAATTCACTAGCTTGTGTCCTTTCCCCTTTTTAAGGATTAATGGTCCAGCCCACTTCTTCACTCATAAATTAGTTACCTAACTAAGCAAATATAGCTACTATATCTAAAAGGCATAGTTCTAGTTTTAAAATATTACCAAATGTGGCGTCAGTTACCATTTTATAGCAAATTCACTAGCTTGTGTCCTTTCCCTTTTTTAAGGATTAATGGTCCAGCCCACTTCTTCACTCATAAATTAGTTATCTAACTAAGCAAATATAGCTACTATATCTAAAAGGCATAGTTCTAGTTTTAAAATATTATGAAATGTGGCGTCAATTACCATTTTATAGCAAATTCACTAGTTTGTTTCCTTTCCCCTTTTGAAGGCTTAATACACTGTATGTCTATCAGTTAATTCTCTTACCAAATCCCACTTTTTTTAATTTGCTCCTATTCTCTATCTCGCGGTTTTGCTTCTTCCTCAATTCCTCAATAAATATGTTGGTTATGTGTATCTAATAGTTTATTCTACTGATTCTCAGACTTCAAGCTGTTAATTTGAATTATTTTAGGGGGCTTCTCAAGCTTTTTTCTGTGTATCAATGGCGGAAGCTACTACTCCTAAGAGGCTTACTCGAGGTATTACCCTCTAACCAACATTCTTATCAAGATTGTCCATACTTTGATTTGTGCATTTTCACTCAAGAAGATAACAATGCAGGGGTTGTTGCTGCTTTAGAAGCCAAGAGGAGAACCAAGTTCCGCAATGACCCCATAAAAATGCGGTCATTGGATGAACAACAACAAAAAAATCAAAGAAATTGAAAGTTGTTGCAGCAGATGCAAGTATCGATAATAAGAAAGGAAAGAGGTTGTTTAAGATACATGTATTGAAAAGGGGAAAAAAGAAATCTCGACCCATGCTATCAAGGAAACAAGTGTAGGGTAAGAGAACTCTTGGTTAGGTAACTTATCCCTCTCCAGATACACACACATTTCTAGATATTACCCAAATATGATCCAGAGAGGGTTTGATTGAATTTTTTCTTCTTGATTGTATACATTTATTATTATATTTTGCCACAATATGTATGAGATAATAAACATTGTATTTTGCCATAATATGTATGATAAAAATATGAATAATAATACATGTATCAGATATATTACTATAACCGGAATAATGACAGAGTGGAACCAAGTATCATTTATTCAAGGGAAAAAGGACAAATATACCCCCAAACTATCGTAAATGGTATCTAAATACCCTTCGTTATACTTTTGGAACTTTGATGCCCCTACCGTCTAATTTTTGGAACGTATATACCCCTTGGACTAACGGTGTGACACATGTCACGATCTTAACAACCTATCCAAAATTTATTTAATTTTTATTTTCAATTAAAAAATTGACCCGAATAATAAAAAACCCCACCCAAATAATTTTAGACCCGCACCAAAATAAATCTAATTTTTCTTTTCTTCTCTAGTCCAAGAAAAAGTTACACAAAGAACTGCAGCGACTCCATCTTCTCTGGCGAAGCTCCAGATACGAAACCATCTCTAACTGCTATCGAACCTAACTTCCCTCGCTCCAGTGAAATCAGTGGGGTAGTGACCCTTAATACACCATGAAACCTGACCACCATATCTCTCCCTCACCATTGCTTCAACAGCTCTGGCGAACCAAACCAGCGACCTTGGAATGGATTTATAGTCGCAAAACTCAATAACTTTTTTACATAGCTTAAACTTTAAAAAATGATGTTAGGGCTGAAAGCCAAGAAAATAAAAATTCAAAAATCAACAATACATTCAACAATCACACTACAATGAGAAATATAAAATATCAGTCATAAATCAGACAAGAAAAATATGGGGGGATGCGGAACAAACATACCTTTAGCTCTCTTTACAGAGCTTCAACAATGGAGGTCAAGAAGATACTCCGTAACCCATAGCTAATCTGTGGCGTGGGAATGTTCTTACATTCCAAAATGTACCACAAAAAAGGATTTATGGGTAAGCAAGAAGAAAAAACAACGTAAAATTGCCTCTAACATCAGAAAAAACCAAACTTAATTTCATCAAACTACAAACCACCCAAAGTGTTGTATGGATGAGTTTCCAACTCTGTTTCTGTCCTTTATTCTGTTATAAAAAAAGTTAGTGAATCTTACTAAATGTTGTGTTGATGAGAATATCTTAAATTGGAGTATGTAATATGAGATTTAACTAAAGAACAAAAGAAAATCTCTAATGGATTCTCTGTTAGAAAGGAAAAGATCAGAGAAGATGGTATATTGGGATTTTGGTTATAATTTCGGTGCGGGTCTAAAATTATTCGGGTTAATTTTTAATTGAAAATAAAAATTAAATAAGTTTTTGATAGGTTGTTAAGATTGTGACACGTGTCCCTCCATTAGTACAAAGGGTATACACGCTCCAAAAATTAGACGGTAGGGGCATCAGAGTTCTCAAAGTATAACGGAGGGTATTTAGATACCATTTATGATAGTTCGGGGGTATATTTGTCCTTTTTCCCTTTATTCAAAAATGATAAAGAAAAACAGTGTTACCTTATAAAGCGCCCAGCATTAAAGGAAGGAAAAGAACAGCACCGGTATCTTGCAACACCTTGTTTGCAGTATCCTCTCGGGACTGCATCAATGACTCACTCGGGATAACCTGACCACCGAAACATTTGACATTCTCGACTTTACTGAATCAACTCAAAAATCCATTTGGGTCCATGAGAAACAGACTCAACTTCAGATAGTTTTTACACCCATTACAGCAAATTTAAAAAAAAAAAAATACTAAAATCACGAACCAGTATTAGTGGATAGTAGACACTGAAAATAGAAAGAGAACTAAGAGGGAAATAATGAACCTTAATGGCTGGAAAGAACTTACAGTACCTGAGCAGAAAGATACCCCAATACTCAGTAGCTAAAATCACAGAAATTGACTCAACATTCGATGGAACTTCCATACGAAGTGTAATCCCACAAGTGGGGTCTGGGATGGTAGAGTATATGCGGACCTTACCCATACCTCGTGGAGGTAGCGAGGTTGTTTCCAAAAGACCATCGGCCCAAGAGCATCAAAGCAAGCAGTTATAAAAAAGAAAATAAGACAGTAGCGAGAAAATGACAACTAATAAGGAAAGCAGTACAGAGCATTCAGAACAAAAGAACACTAAAAAAACAAAAAATGTGAAACAGAAATCAAAGAACAAGAAATTGCAAGAATACATGAATCATATAGAAGTTTGTTCCAATGAGGGGAGAGATTGAATACAGAGTTTCTCATTTGTTAACGGAATTCCAAAGCACACCAAGATCAACATTGCCTCCAGAAATTACAATGCCAATATTATTGCATTCACTATAGGCTGGATTTGTTTTAAAACTACTGGAAAGAACTGCTGCAAGGCCAATAGCTCCACTTGGTTCCACTGCAATCTTTAGAATTTCATAGCAAAGTCTCATAGCTTGTATTATCTCTTCATCATCAACAACTATGACGTCATCCACGAGATCGCGGACAATAGGCCTGTTTGACGGTAAAGGTAAATGCCAGATACCATTTATCAAATTGGCTTGTTAGAAAAAGCAAAGTTATCAAGAGTGTGTTAGAAAAAGCAAAGTTATCAAATTGGCTTGTTAGAAATCGGTGTAAAAGTGAAAGAAAAGGAGCTATGGGGTAGAAAGGCTTGGCAAAAAGGGACCAAGAGGCTTCTTCAGTGCAGGGGTAAATACACTCAAAGTGAGAACCAAAAAATTCTGTTGCCTGGACCCTCCAAAGATGTTGCATCACTTGGGTCAGATCCTCAAAAATGCATACCCGACAGTATTTTTGAAGAATCCAAGCAACATAGTTAAAAAAATTAGCACGATCTCCAAAACATTGAGTCATGACGATCTTGCCGCCAACAAACCTTTGATTTTGATTGCGAAAAGCTCCAAATAGGCACAGTAATTTAGAGTAGAAGGAGATCTTAGACCTTACCATGTGAGGTCTCCAAGAAAGGCTCGAAGCCCATCAGCAATAGTGTTGACCTCAGATAACTTAGTGATCCTGCCATTGATTTTCGACTGGAAAGCATCATCTGCTCCCATAGGTTCGGCAGCAAAAATGCGAATGGCAGGATTAATGGCTTTGGCAGCCAACGCAACTCCCGATATCAGACCACCACCTTCATTCCATACCAGTAATTGAAGCTGGTCTAAAAATTAAAATTTAAAGAAAATGATATATCAAAGTCATTAAAAAGTTGATTTACCGCTAATTGGGACTATTATGGCGTCAATTTCAGAAGCCTGTTCCAGAAGCTCCAGTGATATTGTACCCTGCCCACTGTAAAGACCACAAAAAAACATATTAAATGGGGAAATATTCATCAGCACAGATCATAGTGTCTAGATTCCTAGCAAAAAGGTTCAATTTTTTGGAAAAAGTATATTTTGGAATATCAAAAACTACCATTCCATACAGTTCAATTAGAAGTTCAAGGTTGACTTGGAATAGTTCGTAATGAAACTGCTGCGAATGTCGAGAAAGATGAAATCATCATACAGAAGGATCATTAACACATAAAGTGAGATGTAGGGCTCAGTTTGTCTTGGGCAGGAGGTAGAATTTTAACAAAACACGTGCACACGAATACTCTTAAGGCTACTTTGCCCCCTCTCAATCTATTTTGTAGTTGAGAAGGGGGAAGTACCAAGTATCATCTATTAAAAAATAACAAAGAAAACCAATGTTACCTTATAATGCAACCATCATTATAGGGATGAATAAGAACAGCACCAGTATCTTGCAACACCTTGTTTGCCGTATCCTCTCGGGACTGCATCAATGGCTCACTCCAGATAACCTGACCACCGTAACGTTTGACATTCTCGACTTTGCATTTTGGAGCATTTTTTGGTATAACTATATAAGCAGGGATGCCCCGTAGCTTTGCAGCCAAAGCAAGAGCTGCAGCATGATTTCCACTAAATTTAACGGGAAGTAGATCAGGAGGTAATCCAGAAAAATAAACATAGATAGTAAACCACAGAAACCAGAAAGATCTGAACGAACCTGCTATGAGTTACAACTCCTTTAGCAGCATGATCATCATCAAGTGAATAAATAGCATTGCATGCCCCTCGGAATTTAAAAGCTCCCCTGATAAATTGCACAAACATTAGCCCTTAATTAGAACCTTTAGGCAGAAACTCTAGTTCACTACAACACACTTATACAGGACTACTTTGAAAGAAATCCTTCCACTTTATGTTAAAGAGCTTCTCACCCCTTCTGAAAGCATTCACATTTAAAGTACAACTTTCTTCCAGTAATAGAGTCTAAAGTTTCTGAGGTGAGGACAGGAGTTCTGTGCACAAAGGGCTCGATGCGTACTTGAGCTTGCCTGATGGAAGAGATGTCAGCAGCATAATCGTTGCTAGATGTTGGGCAGTTCGGTTCCATCAATAATTACTACGGAAGTCAATACTCCTGAAGCTGAAAACATGTGGAACTTCTCATGTCAATCCAGGGAAGAACAAAAATACCTAACAAGGTGCAATCTCTCAAATATATCCTATGAAGAACTAAGACGAGAAATATATAATCAGTTGACTCTGAGAAGAGAACACAAGAATAATACACTTCCAATAAAAACAATAATATCATATAACATGACAATTTTGTGAACTCGGCAAGGGGGAATCAACCGTGATACCCATATTTGCCTATAAACAAAGGGCATTCCGTGTCCCAAAGGACCTCAATGTACTGAACTCAGTCTTATCAGTCTTTTACCCTCATCCCCCACAATCTGAACGAACTGTCTTCGGCTCTAACTAGTTATATTAATCAATCAATCAACTATGTCTCAACCCTCAACTAGTTGGTATCTGCTATAAGTCACTATCTTAAAATTCAACCCCTCAATGAGATAACCAACTCCCCCCCATCACCAACAAACAAGATGCAGATACACAGACACATGGATAGAGGTAGCATATATCTTTGGTTCAAATCATGTATATGCATTTAAAAAAATCACCAAATAAATTCAGAATCCAATTACTAACACTTGAGACAGTAAAATCTTAGAATCCAGAACTCATAACTTTCAAATTCTAGCTCCGCCTCTGTACAAAACACTTATGCAAATACACTACTATCATCTTTATCAAGGAAATACAAATAAAAAAGGTAACTTTTTTCATACAAGAACAACAAGAAACGGGAGAATCTTAGTAACTCAATTATTAGCTATCCGAACTTTCACCTTGTTGATGAGAGTTCGATTCCCTGTCATCCCCTCTCCCATTTCCCCATTTCTATTTTAAAAATCAAGAACTTGCTGATTCAGCTCAAGAAAACATTTGGGTCCATGAAAAAACAAATTCAATTTCAGATAATTTCTACACCCATTACAGCAAATTAAAAAATATACTACTAAAATCAAGAATCACTATGAACCTATATGAGTGGCAAGAACTCACCGTCACTGAGCAGAGAGAAATTGAAGTTCCCCAACAGTATAATCAATAGTCACGTCTGGGGTCGTTTGGTACTCGGAATAAAAGATAATAATTTTGGGATAAAATCTAATACTAAATTTATTTAATATGACGTTATCGAGACTTTTTTATTTTTGATGACAAGAGAAACTCGTAACCACTATTCTGCTCCTATGCAATAGCTCACAAATCACACAGAAGAGGTAACCCGCACTAGGAAAGTCCGGTGCAACGTGCTCGACCCAGAAGGCAAACCTCTTACTTTTGCTGATAAGGAGTTTAGAGCTTGAGACCTCCAACATGGACGTTATCCAGACTTTTGATTAAGAATAAATATGATTTAGAATTGATATGTTATGCTTTTATTTATTTATGATAAAATTTATATATTTAAAAATTACATAATGTTAGATAATAAAAAGTATTTAAATATATCAAAAATAATTGTGGTAGAAAATTGTTTGGCTACTTAAAGTAGACTAGCATAATTCTTCTTTGATAATGGTGTGAGATCGATGGATAAAATTCTCCACCATTAACATAAAAGGTGTCAACTGTCATATTCGAGCTAATAGAAAAAAGTTTAATAAGGAGCATTTTTTCTTTTAATTAGCTTATTAGTCAGGGCTCTAATATATAAATACGTACAAGTGAAAAAATCAAAAAAAAAAAAAAAACATATGTGGGCATGTGCATTTTTCTAATATAAAATATATATGATTTTTAAAATACTGGGTTATTTATTACAGGTACAAACTATCTTTTTCCCTATAAACTTGATGCAAGATTGAATAGTATTTTATTTATCTTTTAATTCAAGAAGGGGGTGCCTTGGAGGAGGTCACCTTGTGGTCGGACCCTTCCTCAAACACTGCATATAGCGCAAGCTTTAATACATCAAGCTGTCTTGATTTATCTTTTAATTCACACCTTTTTCTTATCAATTCTAGGTACGTAGATAGAAAAATTTATTGAATTGTAATTACGTTTATTAGTTTTCACCTAATAAAAGAGGAAGTATATAAAAATCAAGTAAATCCATTATGTTAATTAGCTATATCGCTTTGACTTTCAAAAAAAATGTTATCACACTCATGTCAAATCCTTTAAAAATATTGTTTCACGTACAAATTTATGAAACAAAAATACAGAGCTTAGATTCACTACGTTTCATCATTTAAATCAAATGACTATGAAGACCCACTTCACAATTTGTGCAATAGTCATCACAGCTCTATATGTACAAGTCATCACAGCTCTATATGTACAAGTCGGGAGTTGAACCCGGGTTTGTACCGTGGCAGGGTACTATTCTACCACAAGACCACTGGTGCTATTTGTTTAATGTAAGAGACATAAGATATATATTCCTAATAAAATTCCTTTCCTTTTTCCCCTCAATATGGATGATTTACTTGATTAATCTTTGAGGCATAATTATAATATTGTTGAAGTATATGCTAAAAGTAACATAAATTTTAAACGTAGATCAGAAGTACATACAGTGCAAGCTTTTTCATAAAGTTACAAACACAATATATTAATGTAATTTTATAAGTAGAGTCTGACATCGAGAAATGTAAAGTGTACGTAGAATTTATCTTTATTTTCGAAGATAGAAAGGTCGTTTCAGGAAGACCGTTGGCTTAAGGAAAAATATTTCAAAGCAATTTGAAAAGATAAATAGAGAGCGAAAGAAAATTCGACTTGTGGCGGGATGTATAGATTTTTTTCGTCATTGATAAGAAATTTTGATTTCAAGCCTTCAAAATTGATAATTTTTTTATGAGGAACACTTTCCCTTAGATGGTTCTTATGCATTGTGATGGGATGTATAAGGTCTTTTCATTCTTTATTTGAGATTTTTCGAATTCAAATCTGGAAATGAATACAATCTTGATAAGCAACGCTTTACCTAGAGGTCATTTTTTTACTTAGACTAGATTGTCTTGTACGTTGTGATGAGATGTATAAGATTTTCTCATCCTTCAGTTGAGATCTCATGTTCAAATTTAGGAATAAATAAATTCTTGATTTACCTAAGAGTCATCCTAAAGGTCGTTTCGTTACCAAGACTAGATTGTCTTATACATTGTGATGAGATATAAAAGATTTCTTCATCCTTCATTTAAGATCTCATATTCAAATATAGAAATAAATACATACAATCTTGACAAGCAACGGTTTACCTAAGATTCATCTCGTTTCGCAACATGAATTGTAACATACATAAGAAGTTTTACGAAGCCAAGCCCTAGGATTTACGTGAATGTCAATGGCGAAATCAGACAGGATTGAAGGGTTTCGGTAAAGGAAATCAAACTACAAAAAAATAGGCACACAAATAAGTTAAAAAGATTCAACATATAAATTAGAGAGATGTATCAAAAACACCCCTAAACTTGGCGCAAATTATTAGTTTCATCCCTGAACTATTGACAACCTTAAAAACACTCATTTACTTGACTAATTGAAGCTAAATACAATTATCTTGATTTTTGTTAAGAACTTCGTGCTCCTACAAAAGCTTGAGACCACTTGCTATGTCATGTTGCATATCAGGAGTGTATTGGGGTTGGATCTAAGTTTAGTTAGTCAAGTAGAGAGGTGCTTTTAAGGCTGTCAATAATTCAGGGATGAAATTAATAATTTGCGCTAAGTTTAGAGGTGTTTTTGATACTTCTCTCTATAAATTATAATGTACATAAAAAGTTTTATGGAGCCAAACTAAAATTTACGTGAATGTCAAGGGCAGAATTAGATGAAATCGAGGAAATTCAATAAAGAAAATCAAACTACAAAAAAGTAGGCACGCAAATAAGTTAAAAAGATTCAATCAATAAGTTATAGTATCTTAAAAATGTATTACGAAACCAAGCTAAGATTTATAGAGCTCGGATTCACTACATTTCATCATTTAAATCAGATGACTATGAAGACCCAACTTCATAATTTGTGCAATAGTCGTCACAACTCTGAATGCACCAGTCGGGAATCGAACCCGGGTCTGTACCGTGGCAGGGTACTATTCTACCACTAGACCACTGGTGCTATTGGTTTAACGCAGGAGGCATAAAATATACTCCCTCCGTCCCATTTTATGTGAGGTAGTTTGACTCGGCATGAAGTTTAAGAAAGAAAGGAAGACTTTTAAAACTTGTGATCCAAAATGAATGATAGAAATTTGTGTGGCTGTAAATCATTTCATTAAGGGTAAAATAGATATTTTATAGTTAAATTGTTACTTAATATAGAAATGTGTCATTCCTTTTGGGACTGACTAAAAAGAAAAGTAAGTCACATAAATTAGGACAGAGGGCGTATAATTTAACGGAATTCTTTTTTTTTTTCCCTCTCAACATAGATGATTTACTTAATTAATCATTGAAGTAAATTATAATATTATTAAACTATATGCTAAAAGTAACATAAATGATGAAAGTACATCAAATGCAAGCTTTACATTATGATATATATATCAGTGTAATTTCATAAGTGAGGTCTGAAAATGATAGAATGTATTTTAACCGCTATCTTGCGAGATAGAGATGTTATTTTTGATAGACCATCGATAGGATATTTCAAAAAAAAAAAAAAAGAAATGAAAAAGTCATATTAAAAAAAATCGACAAAATATGCTATTTTTCAATACATTAAATGAAAATACAACAGCAAAGTCACTAAATTAAAATTTACTCTATGGTCAATATATCTATTTTTCAGTTTATTCAAACGCTGATTTGTTTTCATTCTTGAACTAAAATTCACATTTTTACAGTATACAAGAAAATTACTTCAATTCATCATGTTTTTAACTGTGAAAAATATATACTTAAAAACAACTAGAATAGCAATTATAAAAAAAATCATGAAATCAATATGGTGTCCTTCTATATTTGACACAGTATTACTACTCACACATTAATTAAGTTTGTATGAATGTATTTGATGTTTGGACAATTTTAATTTAAATCAGTGAGAAGAGGACTTAGAGGAACCTGTTTTTAATAATACTGTTAAAGTTTGTGGTGGGATATATATGATTCTTTTTGTCCATAATAAGAAATTTCGATTTTGAGCTTTAGAAATTAATAAATTTTTGGTGAGGAATATTTTTTCTAAATGGATCTTATATATTGTGATAAGATGTATAAGATTCTTTCATCCTTCATTTGAAATCTCAGACTCAAATTTAAGAATGAATACAATTTTGATAAGCAATGTTACATCCAGAGGTTGTTTTGTTACAAGGACTAAATCATATTATGCGTTATGATGGGATGTATAAGATTCCTTCATTCTTATTTGATATCTCATATTCAAAACTAAGAATGAATGCAATCTATTCAAGAAACACTTCATCTAGATGTTGTTTGGCTATCAAGACTAGTTTATATAATGCATTGTGATGAGATATATATGATTCCTTCATCGTTGATTTGAAATCTTGAAATGAATACAATTTTAATAAGTAACAGTTTCACCTAAGTATCATTTCGTTACCATAGCATGAATACTAATCTCGATAAAAAATTTGGAATTGTATTTATTTTATGTTCCATTATTTATATTAGCTAAGGCCTAAGATCGATCCATTTTATATAGAATATGAGATTATAATCCTATTATAATTTTGGAGTGATAATCATAGGATAATCCTATTATGAACTAAATAACCTCATTATAAATTTTATCAGGTGTGAATTAGATAAGTCAAGAATCAGTGGCATGAATTTAGATTAGTCGAATTAGTAAATTACAGAAGATGCCTCGAAAAATGTGTAAATGTGGGACCATGTGACAGGCCTTTAAATGTTACTCTGAAAGTAACATTTAATAGATAGTATTGGCATTTTAAATTGTCAATTCCTAAGTCCCTTTATGATCCTTCCCGTGATCAAACTCCATGTTTCATCACAATGCCCAACATAAAAAGATAATTGGTTATGGGGACTTTTTTTTAATTTTTTATTTATTAATAAGAACTGCGGTGGAGTGATATGTACTTTTTTATTCTTAATAAGAGGCTTCATTGCCGATTCTTCCTGGATATGAAATTACCTTTGTTAGAGAGAGTTTTATTTCTTAATGCGAGACTTCTCGAGGCGAATCCAAATTTAGTCAAATTTTAATATCGATGCCAGACATCAAGTGAAAATTAAAAATAAAAAATGCCAAAACTAAGGCATGGGAAGTTTGGGACCATGTAGATATCCATTACTTAAGTGGACCTATTACCAATGAAAGGATTTTGTAAGCTCTATTATTAGATACATGAATTTTGGTTTGTACTTGAATTTGAGGAATTGAAACTTGATTTTGAATTTTCTTCTTGATCTTTAGAACCTATAGAAAAATATTTGTGTGCTTAGATATTTTTGTAGAATAATTTGTGGCATTGAATTTACGAGTTCTCGCTGATTTCTTATTAAAATTTTAACATATATTTTATTAACCTTTGATTTAATTATTTATTTTGACATATAACTAGATTTTATTGGTGTTCTAATTTTAATCAACATATTGATTCATTTGACACGTGACATCACATTAAACCTCTTGGCCTTGGAAAGGGTACATATTGTGGTCAAAGATTTGATTAGTGTCATCATTTAACTCAAAAGTGTGAAAAAAAAAAAGACTTGCATTGAGATTATTTTTTTTATTTTATATTTAAAAAAAAACAACAACATTGCAGCTCCATATCAATTGCATGAGCACTTTTTTCTGTTCAAATAAAACAGACAACTTTGTATGTACAAAATAGTTGTGGACCTGTTTTAACCCTCGAAAACAGTGTCACTTCAATTGTATTTTTTATTTTTTATTCGATGTTTAATATTCGTATTAGAATTTAATTATATTTTAATTTGCGGAACATTGAGCCTCATTTAAGGAAAGTGCTTCTTATCAAGAATTTTTTCATTTTGAAAAGTTAAAATTCGAATTCAAAATCTCTAATTAAAGGAGGAAAAACTTCATCAAGTGCATTACATTTTTTTGATGGTGTGTTGATTCGATCTCAATATTGGCTATGTGAAATTCATCTTTTTATCGGTTTAGAGAAAATCACTAAAATGATCCCTTATGTTTGATATAAGTTCAAAATAATTGTCTAAACTATAAAGGAAACTCTCAATAAATTTCATTTAAAAATAAATAAAGTATATATACATAAATTGTCGGTCAAATTTTAATTATGTTTCGAAAAATGAGAAGTGTCACGTAAATTGAGATATAAAGAGTATTGTAATTTTTTGTTATAAAAAATAATTGAATCACATGAGTCCCTTACCCTTCCATTAAATTCTTGTATTGGACACAAATCTATATATACACACAACAATAATGCACTATACATCAATGTCAAAAAAAGAAAAAGAAAGTTTCATAAATACATTCTTGATTTTCTCTTTTGATGAAACTCTGTAATGGTGGTGAAATCTCAAGATTTAAGCTTTGTAAAGAAAAGGGTATGTTTTATTTTTTCTCTTTTTTCCTTCTTAATGCTTTAAAGTTTGGTGCTTTTTGTGTTTCATAACTTGTGATGTCAAAAGAAAAAAAAAGATTACTTTTTATGCTAATATTTGTTTCAAAGATGAAAGCTCAACTTGGTTTGCCTCAAAATGCAAGAGTTTTGAAGCACAAGCTCAAGAAATTAGAATTTTATCGGTTTCAATTTGTTTATCTAATTTTGACTTGATGCTGAGTTTAAGAAAGTAAAAAGAATGTATCAAATATGTGTTTTAATTTTGTGGTTTATACATGTGAAAAACTAAAATTAGAATGTTGCCCTGAATTTACTTTTTTTTGAGTTTCATGTGTTGTAATGCCAAATGAACATTTAATTTATTATGCTAATTATATTTGTTTCAAGAAAAGCTCACTTGTCATACCCAAAAAATGCAAGGATTTTCAAGCAGAAAATCAAGAAATTAGATGTTTGTTTTAGTTATATTCCCTTTTCATTTGTTTCAAGAAAAGCTCATATATCATTTTTTTTCTTCATCAAATTAGACGGCCAGAATTTGCTTTTTTGAGTTTCATGACTTGTGATGCAAAAAAGAAAAAACTTTATTATTCATCCTTCTTCAAGTTAGGTACTTTTCTTAGCTCCTGGTTGTTGAAACTTGAAAAATTGAGTTTGAGTTGTGTTTGGACATACATTTTACTTGATTTTTTTTTAAAAAAAATTGCCCCAAAAACTAGTCTTAGCCAGTTTTTGTGAAGTTGAATTCAAATGTCACATTTTCAGAATCTGATCAAATATCATGGTCAAACACATATATGAAGATAATTTATGCTAGTTTTTGTTCAAGAAAAGCTCACTAATCCACCCCCCCCCCCCCCCCAAATACATGAATTCTTTAATTTCCCTTCATTAGTACTCATTTCCGTCAAGTTTACTTCTTTTTTTTTGGTTATTTGTATTTATGTATTACTTTTGACTAATAAAATATCAAAGATCTTCTGTTTTTGACCAAAAGTTGAAATCTTGAAATGTAATTATTGTAGCATTTTGTTTCATCCCTTTGAATTGATCCTAAAGTTGGAGTCTTTTTGTTTGCATCAAAGTGTTATGGCCTTTCTTTTTGTAATTTAGTTACATGGATAATTACCACTTTTTCCCTTTTCCACTTTTTTGTCAAGATCAATGAACTTTATGTATTTTAGTGGCTTATGGTTAGATTTTTAGTTGAATATGACAAGTCCATGTGTCTTAGCTATTTTTAAGGAACTTTAACTTCAAGCATGCTTTATGAATTTTTCTATTTTTTTCTTTAGTTTTATATTGTAAAGTTTGTAGATCTCCACACTTGGCTGACTAGCACATGGTATTCAAAGATGGTTGACCTTTTTTATTTTATTAATCTTAATTTAGTTTTACACTACATCTTTTGAGTTTTATAATTATATCTTTAGTTTTTTAGATGAAAAGTGTCATTAAAAAAGAAGGTGAGAGTATGCAAATAGAATGATTCTGTGGATTGTTTGATGAGTAATTAGATCTTGTCTAGTTGCTGGTTTTGTTAAGTGAGTTTTTGAAGTAAACGGACCATACTTGTTTTTTTTTTGGTAGGCCTTATTGATAATACTAGCAAATCGACTGTTTAAATATACTTGAGATTATTTTCTGTGGCTGAGGGTCTTTCGGAAAAAAAATCTCTTTTTCTCCGTAAGGTAGGGGTAAGGTCTGCGTACACTCTACTCTAACCTCCCCAAACCACCTGTTATGGGATCACATTGGATATGTTGTTGTTATTGTTGATTTTCCTGTGGTAGCATGCAGGTTTGAAAATGTTCTTTTCAGATAGAGTCTGCATGATTATTTTCACCATGTTGGGAATTCAAACATCTTTTATTTTAGAGAGTTTTGCACAAATAGTCGGTTAGATTTACTGTTTATCCTTTTTAGATGGTATACATAAACTAAATATTGTTGTACACATCTTATACATTAGTCGGCTATTTTTAATTTAAGCGGTTGTATGAGCGACTGGTAAGGTTAATTCTTCTTTATTTTTAAATCGGATTACTCGTTGGAAGTATCTTTGACTTAGATTTGTTAATCATTTCCACAATGATCAGATTGTTTGAAGTTATTCGAAGACTGTTAAGTACTAACTAAGCTTTGCATTTTGCAGATCTTTCTTTGAGTTAGAGAAGTGCAAATTCTTCTGCTTTTGGTAAGTTTCAACATTATGTTTTTACCATTTTTGTGATTTTATTACAGGATGGAAATGCGGATGGTGAAAATATGGTTGTTTTCCTGAACTAGGTTATATTTGAAGCTTCTTTTTGAATTTTCTCTCTTTTTTATGGTCTTATTTAGTTTATGACGGTGACATGAGTTGAGCTTAAATGGAATAGTAAGGATTCATATTGCCGATCTCAACTTGTATGGGACTGAGGAGTAGCTGTTGTTGTTCTCGTCTCTTTTTTGTGTTATGGTTCAATGGTGCTTGTTTATTGCTTCTAACGATGCTATAGGTTATTCTTGTTTAGTGGTGCTTCTTTTGCATTCAAAATCCATGTCTATTCGACGGTCATTTTCTAGCATAATTTCATTGGTTTTTCCGTCTTGTGTGAACTTATCTCGTAAAGTTGATCAACTTGTGATATCGTTGACTGATAAGGTTCTTGTAATCTGTACCAGATCGTTTAGATTTTTCTTGAAATTGAAGAACATATTTTTTTTCGATTATGCCTATGAAAATTCATAGTTATATTCCTCCTGACATCGATAGTACTTAACAATTACCTCGATAAGAAATATGAAAAGTACATTGTTTTCCGATTTTCAGAATCCATTCGCTCCCCTATTACATCATAAGTTACTTCACTTGGAAACTTATTTATGGTTGTTATTGGCTGATTAAGTAAGATCAGTTTATAGTTCCATCTCATTTGTTGCTTAATGAGTCAAATAATCTAATTTTTTCTTTTTTGATTGTATGAATTGGATATTGTAGGCCTCCTTTGTTTCCATTAAGAATAAGACGTCTGAATATGAATAAACATCTTAATATTAAGCTTAGACGCCTAAGATGTTGTCTTTAGAACACTGAATGATTACCCTGTCTGGTTTCATTTTAATGTGGTGCATTTTTCGCCGAATGGTTCTCTTCCAATTTAAATGTTTTATCTGCCTCACCCTCCGGAGATACAGAGTAATTTTTTTTTTTGCTCCATATCTCTCAGGTACTGCTGCCCGTCTTTAGTTTCTGTTGGTTCGACACATTCTTAACGATAATCTCCGAAGATGATCTTAAACAATCTGAAGCTAGGTGTTGAAGTTGTTGGTGCACATAACCTTTTGCCGAAAGATGGTCAAGGTTCTTCGAGTTCTTTTGTGGAACTTTACTTTGATGGTCAGAGGTTCCGCACTACCATCAAGGAAAAAGATCTGAGTCCTGTGTGGAATGAAACATTCTACTTCAACATCTCTGACCCTTCCAACCTCCATATGCTAACTCTTGACGCCTATGTCTATAACAATATTCGAGCTTCTCAGTCCAGGTCCTTTCTTGGAAAGATTACTATCAATGGGACTTCCTTTGTACCTTATTCGGATGCTGTTGTCTTGCATTATCCTCTTGAGAAGCGCAGTATCTTCTCACGTGTGAGGGGAGAGCTTGGTCTTAAAGTGTATGTTATTGACGATCCGTCCATAAAGTCCTCTACGCCTATTTCCGCAGCCAATGATACTCAGGTTCACAGCCATTCAACTCAAACTTCAGCTCCGAAAATTCCTAGATCTGAAGTGAGACACACCTTCCATCATCTTCCCAATACAAATCACCCACAGCAGCAGCAACAACAAGCTCCTGCTATTCCTGTGCCTCATCAAGGAGCAAGATACATACCTGAGGAAATGAAGGTTCCAGAACCACAGCCTCCACCACAGCTCGTTCGGATGCATTCTGCCACAATGGCACAACCTGTTGATTATGCACTTAAGGAAACAAGCCCATTCCTTGGTGGGGGTCGAGTTGTGGGTGGTCGTGTTATTCGTACAGACAGGATGTCTGGTTGTACTTATGATCTTGTTGAGAAAATGCACTTCCTTTTTGTTAGAGTTGTTAAGGCTCGTGAGCTTCCTGCGATGGATATTACAGGGAGTGTGGATCCTTATGTTGAAGTCAGAATTGGGAATTACAAAGGAATTACAAAGCACATTGAGAAAAATCAAAATCCTATGTGGAATGTAGTATTCGCCTTTTCTCGGGAGAGGATGCAGGCATCCGTGCTTGAAGTTGTTGTCAAAGACAAGGATCTTGTCAAAGATGATTTCGTAGGCCTGTGCAGATTTGACCTCAATGAAGTCCCCATGCGTGTGCCACCAGATAGTCCTCTAGCTCCAGAGTGGTACAGGCTTGCAGATAAGAAAGGAGAGAAGATAAAGGGGGAGCTCATGCTTGCTGTCTGGATCGGTACACAAGCAGACGAAGCGTATCCTGATGCATGGCATTCTGATGCAGCTCTATCCGTTGACACAGTTGCATCCACTCTTATACGTTCAAAAGTCTATCATGCACCCCGGTTATGGTATGTCCGTGTTAATGTTGTCGAGGCACAAGACTTGGTGCCAACGGACAAAACTCGTTTCCCCGACACTTACGTGAAAGCACAAATAGGAAACCAAGTTTTGAAAACTAAGCCAGTTCAGGCTCGAACGTTCAATCCTCTTTGGAATGAAGATCTCTTGTTTGTTGCTGCAGAGCCATTTGAAGACAACCTTGTCCTCACAGTAGAGGATCGTGTGGCTCCAGGGAAAGACGAGATCATTGGGAGGGTCATCATCCCTTTAAGCATGGTAGAGAAGCGTGCTGACGATAGAATGATTCATTCTCGTTGGTTTAATCTGGAAAAGCCTGTGGTTGTGGATATTGATCAACTTAAGAAGGAGAAATTCTCGAGCAGACTTCATCTTCGAGTCTGTCTTGATGGAGGCTATCATGTCCTTGACGAATCCACTCATTACAGTAGTGATCTTCGCCCAACTGCAAAGCAACTGTGGAGGCCACCAATTGGGGTTCTTGAACTCGGAGTCTTAAATGCTGTGGGACTTCATCCTATGAAAACACGAGATGGAAAGGGGACATCAGATACATATTGTGTAGCAAAGTATGGTCATAAATGGATTCGAACTCGAACAGTTGTTGATAACCTCTGCCCAAAGTACAATGAGCAGTACACTTGGGAGGTTTTTGATCCAGCTACAGTTCTCACAGTTGGTGTGTTTGACAACACCCAACTCGGAGAAAAAGGTTCAAATGGTACCAAAGACCTAAAGGTCGGAAAGGTAAGAATTCGTATCTCAACACTTGAAACAGGCAGAGTTTACACACATTCATATCCGTTGCTGGTCCTTCATCCTACTGGTGTTAAGAAGATGGGAGAGCTGCATTTGGCAATACGTTTTACGTGCACATCATTTGCTAACATGCTGTACAAATACTCGTGTCCTCTTTTGCCAAAAATGCATTATGTAAGGCCTTTCACTGTGATGCAACTTGACATGCTAAGACACCAAGCGGTCAACATAGTGGCAATGCGGCTGGGACGAGCAGAACCCCCGTTGAGGAAGGAGGTGGTTGAGTACATGTCTGATGTAGACTCACACCTATGGAGCATGAGACGTAGCAAGGCAAATTTTTTCCGCCTGATGTCAATTTTCACGGGATTATTCGCAGCAGGCAAATGGTTCGGTGATATCTGCATGTGGAAGAACCCGATCACAACAGTCCTTGTGCACGTTCTCTTCCTTATGCTCGTGTCATTTCCTGAGCTTATTTTACCAACTGTTTTCCTTTACATGTTTCTAATAGGAGTGTGGAATTACCGTTACCGGCCTAGGTACCCTCCTCACATGAACACAAAGTTATCACAAGCTGAGTCAGTGCACCCCGACGAGCTTGATGAAGAGTTTGACACGTTCCCAACTAGTCGTAGCCCTGAATTGGTGAGAATGAGGTATGATCGTCTAAGGAGCGTGGCTGGACGGATTCAAACAGTTGTTGGTGACCTTGCAACACAAGGCGAGCGCCTCCAGTCACTGCTGAGCTGGCGTGATCCCCGTGCCACAGCCCTTTTTGTCACATTTTGCCTTGTTGCTGCTCTGGCCATGTATGTGACACCATTTCAGGTAATTGCTGCCCTGATAGGCATTTTCATGATGAGACATCCAAGATTTCGCCATAGGCTGCCTTCTGTGCCTGTCAACTTCTTCCGCCGATTGCCTGCTAGGACAGATAGTATGTTGTAAATTGTTGAGGTCCTAGTGAGGATTCATATCACCAATCTCGATTTGTTGGGAACTGAGGCGTAGTTGTTTTTGTTGAACTCGAGCATTGGATGGCTTGCTACATCTATATGTATAATAAAACCCATTCCTACAACCTTTTTCCTTATTATGATTTATATATGTATCATTATATTAAATGTGCATTTTTGTTTTTCTAAGATTGGGGATACATGAATCTCAAGCTGGTTATCATTACAAAAAAAAAAAAAATTGCGATGAAATTGATGTTAATATGTCGTTAAATAGCACGTGTAGCTAACATAGTTTTTTGATAATCTATCACTAAATGTTGATTAAATATCTTCAAATCGGACGATATGAACTTATATGAAAGGAAGTTATTTCAAAAGGACGATAATTATCTATAATCTATGTGTGAACATAATAAGCTAGAAACAAAAGATACTTGCTTAAGACTATTCAAAAATATCATTATGTTTCGGGCCCTTCACATGCTATGCATTTTTAAGATCCAACAGGGATATAACTACAATTTTACCCCACTCATACCAAAAAAGCACTACTTTTTGAAGGATCAACATACACCTAATGACATTTTTGAAGAATTTGAACAACATGGACAAATAAAATGCTAGTATATGTTAAACATCTTTCCTAGCAAGAATCTTGTGGCAAAAATTGAGCAAACAGAAAAGAGAGATTTATATCAAAGAAAATCTCAAAACTTCAAAGTTTTTCTTGCTTTGCCAATTAGTACACCAGACAGATGTAGTGACAAAAAATGAGGCGAAAAGTTCATTCATCAATTTTTCTAAAATAACATATGGTCCACCATCACACTTAACCTTCTAAAAACAGAAATATTACAATCTAACTTCCACCAACACCATCTTCTACACCATTTTGCTACTTTAAAGAACCTAAAAAGAGGATACTTTTGTTACATTGTGTGTTAGCACAAACCATCATTCTACTAGATGGGCAGAACTAGTTAAATGGCTTGAGCTGATCTCTCCTGCCGCGTTTCATTTACAACAACAGCACATATATACAAACTCCGTCTTCATGTGTCCATTGAAGCAAATCACAATAATCATCCACGTGTCAGGTCAATCTTGGGCTGGGAATTTCTTAGTTCAGGCCTTGAAATCGGAGGCCAAATGCCAGTAGCTGAATTTGAAGTTGGATCTTGACTCAGAGTATCATTAACCGGTACAGACGACTTTTCAGCAGATTCTTCCTCGCTGCCTTTGGTACTAGTTTCTGGTTTGCTCTTTACCTTGGGACCATATACAAAGCTGCACACAACCACCTGCAAACAAAATTAAATTATTTGCTCGTCACGTAGATACTCCGTTTTAATTTATTTGCTTGGTTTTTACTTGTCAAGGAGTTCAAGTAATGACTCTTGTGGTCATTAACTAAAGATATGCAAACATACCAAAATGCCCTTTAATCTTGTGGTCTTACACATGCCATGTGGGAAGTTAGAATTGAGGAGTTGTCAAAAAAGGAAAGAGATACTCTTTTTTAAAGGGACTAAAAAGGCAAGTAAGACAAACAAATTGAAATGGAGGGAGAATTGAAATGGAGGGAGTAATTCTGATCTCCACGTCAAAGGTAGAAGGTAAGAAACTCGTAGAATCTAATTATGACAGGAGCAAGTTCATTATAACAACAGCAACTTCACTACCTGTACAGGGCTGGTTGCAATGAGCCTACCACCAACAGCACCCCCGAGTACATGCCCATCAGGGCTACTAACTGATATACTTATACCACCCGTGCGATCACGTGGACCACCACTTTCAGTGACCAAGTACGATCCAGACAAGCAAAGTATCTCAAAACGACCCTGCACAACATGATGAAACATTTGAATCTCAGTTTAGTCAAAGCACAAGTTTCACTCTATAGGGGCAGAAGACTCGCAACGAAATGATAAACGGCCTGCGCACTGGCAAAAGGTAACAAGATCAATTTTAGAGTTGAGAAAAAACTAGTAGCTAGATACATTTTTCAGCTGACATCAACATTCACCTACATGATCCATGTTAAGAAGACAAGAATCACTTCCGAATATATAAGGGTAAGCATGTATGCATGTACGTGTAGATAACAGTTCTAGCATGGAAATAAAGGAAAAATTGTGGGACTACAAAATTGATCTTTAAAAATTACTTCTTCAATTCTTGTTAGTTTTGTTTAATATGATCAGCACGATATTCTTGTTGAGTTTGACTACATGGTCAACATCAACCTTAAGAATTATAGGATGAACCGACTATTAGGCATTCAAAGTCCAATCCCACATGGTTCATAGGCTTTGCACAACGTATAATGTGTGAGTGAAACGTGCTTTACGAGTTAGAATTCTGCCACGAACAAAAATCAAGTATTTAAGTGGAGAAGGGTAGAAGAGCATCTCCAATATCCACCAAATTTCGTACAGTGCACCAACCAAGGATTTCTCGGTTGTCAAAATTTTAAAAGTAAATTCAATTTGAAGCATCAAAGAACTAGGGGCGGTTTATCAAGAGAAATACACCTTGCCCATAGGTTTTTAATCATTTGAACAAGAACATAACACATCAGCTGATTTTATCTGAACAACCAAACAAGTATACTGCCAAATCACAAAATTAAGGTAGTATAGTGAAAAATTGAAAACTGAACACTTGAAGTCTAATGACTTTGTAAGTTAATGGAAGCATTATAACATAAGTGATCCGAAGAAGCTATTGTGTTAGAAAGCATGACCTTAGGAGGTCTGTCATGTTTCTGTTTGGCTAAAACATAATATTAGTTGGATACAGCTTTGACATGAACTTTAAAGTCATGCTCTTACTATAGTATGTGTTGAGGAAATTAGTAAAATATTATCAACCCAGAATTTTGGGTTGAGATTCACGATAACTAATGGGGCGTTAACAATCGCAGGCACTTATATCTATACAAGATGTTTGAAGACATCAAAAAAAAAAAAAAAAAAAAAAAATCAGAACAGCACCTTCTACAATGCAATTCTGGCATATCACGCAAAACAAACTATGAGGGGCAAACAAAGGTTGTTCTATTCTTCTTGGCCATTTTGCTCTTCCCTCGTTTATCCCTGCAGCAGGATCAGACCTATGCTATCCTTGGTGATGATGTTGCATATAGTAGCGTTGTGAAGGAGTACCAAGGAGGAGAAACTCTTTAAATAGATGTCAAGATTTCAACTTTGAAATCCTCTAACCTGGAGGTCGGGTTGACATAACACCTATATCACCCTTCAAGACTCTTCTCCGGTGCAGAACAGCATTTGTTCTTGCTTCCATTCCTAACACTATTCATCCACCAATAATGCTCAGGAAAGGAGAGAGTTCAAGAAACTCTAATTTAGGGCCAAATCTTATCATACATTATGATCAAAATCTTAGGGTAAGAATTCCAGTGTTACATAACTATGCAAAAATTCACTTGACATCAAAACTATATAGAATGAACATGGTGGACTCTAAACAACCAAAATATTTCAAATTCACCTCTATAAAATCCAATAACATACTCTACAAAATAAAAGAGCATGCTCATTAAACGATTGACATCAAATCAAACAGTAAAGATCAAGTAGCAACTGAATGATGAAATCATATTGCACTGCTTATGCTTAACAAGCTCGAAGAATTATTACTGTTGTGCAGACGATAAAATGAGTCGCAGGAAACCCTAGACATTTTAGATGAACAAAGTTGTGTTTGCCAAAGAACTCTAACCTCATAGGTGACAGTCGAACCAGAACTTGTAGGAGGTCGTAATGTTACTGCAGAAAGTGATCCGCTAGCTGATAAGACACATAAAGCCCTAGGCCTCTGTTCTGCAAATGCCAGTAATTTTGCCGCAACATCCTACAGACATTAAGGTACTATGTCATGCATATGGCATATAGGGAACACACAACATCAGTAAGTGCATTAAGCATAATACAAAATAAAATAGGTTGTAGGAAGCATGTTTTTCAAAATCAGTAAAACAAAGCTGAAGAAGCTTTGGCTAATATAAAATGTTGATGGCGCGGGTATACTTTTTAACTTACAATTTATCAACTGCTATCATATTATCCCATTTCTGCTTAAGAACTCTCCCCTTTGAGAAACTTTTAAGAAAGAGTCTTTCGAACAATATCAAGTGAGACTGGAGGAGCCATGAGCTTATAAGAAATCATACAAAGCACTTCAATTTTTCATGTGATGCTGATCACATGGTAATAAACAACAACAACATACCGAGTGTAATCCCACAGGTGAGGTCTAGGATGTATGCGGACCTTACCCCTACTGTTGTGGGGTAGAGAGGCTATTCCAATAGACCCTCGGCTCGACAGAAAAGAATAGAATTTTAACCATGATAGCAAGAATATATGACAGCAAGATACAAATCAAATCAAGCATCAGATAGTAATACGTATAGAAGCTGATCACATGGTAATATCTCACATAAATTCTCATTCACCCACGTGCCTGATTTGGTAATATATGATAGCATGATTTCAGATGTACAAATCAACAAAGTAAAACAAATAACACTACTTTACCATATGGCTGCAAAAACCATCTCTGCGGCATGTGCAAGAACAGATTATACAAGCAAAACTGTGATAATCGGATCCTTCAAAAGAAGTGCATTTTTTTTTAAGAATCTGACATGGGTGTAGCAACATTTTTGGAGAGTCCGAACAAATTAGAAGCAAAACGAGGGAGGACATTACCTCTCCTACACTGATGTGTATAACATGAGGGGTAAAAGCCAATCCTGCCGAAGTATTCATCCATTCACCTGCAGTGAGCAATTCAATCTTCAGAACTAAAACTCAATTATTGGTCCATCTTCAGAATTACTACAATTGGAAAACTTAACCATCCAAGTCGAAAAATTATCAATACTTAGTGAGAACCATTGCCACCCAACATCCCCAACAGAAAAGATAATCATAATAAAAAGTAAAATTAACCTTTACAAAAGCAGGGGATCGATGGTGGAAGTCAAATAGCATTAAGACCTTATAAGTGGCAGAAAGCATCACTCAAGTGTCACCATCCCAAGAAATACAACAAAAGAAATGTGTTTTGCCAGGATGTTAAATGTTACCATAGGTGTAAAACTGAGTTTGAATTCCTTGTAAGATTATATTCCCTTTTTAAATGTAAACAACATTCAGGCTGCAACAGTGGCGGATCCAGGATTTTAATATCATGGGTGCTCACTCTTTAATATAAATGCATAATTATTTATTAACCTTTAGTTATAATAAATGAGATATAGGAGATTTAAAAAATGGAAAAAATAAACTAAAACAAAAGGTTAAGATTGAAATGTTACCCAAAAAAAGGGACCAAGATTGATAAGAAAGAAAACACAAGAGAAAATGTTAAGTACTATATGAGGTAAGTAGTAGTAACAAGCCTTCCCTTAAGGAAAAAAGTTCAACCGAGATTCGAGTCCTCATTTCTCACATTTTGGGCGCCGAAAATTAAACTTCAGAACCAATGTGCCTATCACGCTTTATTGTTTGGGTAATCGATCGTTCCATATATTAGTTTTTAAATATTTTCTGTCTAGCTTTACAAGTTACGCGTCGAGATTAATGGGTGCTCGAGCACCCGGAACCTACAATGCAGGTTCGCCCCTGGGCTGCAAGCCTTGATTCTCACTAGAAGAGGCACCAACAACAACAACATAGACAGTGTAATCCCACAAAGTGAGGTCTCGGAGGATAGGTGCGCAAAGACCTTAATCCTACCTAGGTAATAATGAAGAACACAAATATAGAGTATGAAAGTACATCATCGGTTTCACAAGCAAAAGTTATATATCTTATGATGTAGTATAGACAAATAAGTATATCATAGAGTCCAAAATCCTAACTACTCAGAAATACTGAGGAGGTAGTGAGAATGTCAGAAATGAACCAAGACAATCTTTCACATAATAATGCACAACAACCCAGAAAATTATCACTAGATAACATGAGACATAACATCTCATCAGCTATGTTGCTCAGACTCTCTACAAATGCTTTCACACCCATGTTGGATCCTCCAAAAATGCCCTTTTTTAAAGGATCAGACACGCACCCGTCAGCATTTTTTAAGAGACCGAGCAACATAACTCACAAGTTTACACCAACATCAACTCAGCATTAGTACCAAACAAGTTGGAGTCATCTATGTGAATCCCCACTTCTTCATTCAAGCTCACTTCATATGATTTACACCACATTTAAAAAAAAAAATCATAATCCACTAAGTTCAACTGAGAAACATACCAAGTGGAGCTAATTTTTGCTTCCATCCACTTCCAGGAGGTCGGCCCTTGGCCCGCTTAGGCCCGGGAGTAATTGAACCAGTTGAAGGAGTAGAGGACAAAGGTGACAGTCCTAATGACATTTTGGACCCATCAGGACCATATTTCCTGGGCCTCCCTCTCTTCTTTTTCACTGGATCACTACCAGGTGAAACACTAGATGCCACACTCATATTAATACCATGAGAAAAATGAGGTGATGGGTTCTCAACAACTTGGTATGTAGAACTCAAAGTACCTCCTCCCCCTACATTGGACTGAACTGAAATGTTGGGGTTTGAGAGGGACTTATAACTAGGTGGGGTAATTACCCTTGTAGGTTCCCCAGACCCACCACCAACACCAGAACCAGACCCACTAATCCCTCTGTTGAGATAATATGCAGCACCCCCAGATAGCACCATCCCTTCTCTTCCATCCATGCATTTACTCACTAAAAACTTTCAAAACTGATTCTTGATGCTTCTATACGCAAAAAGATTGAAACTTTAACATAAATTAGTAAACAAACTAACAAAGGCTTAAGTGGGGCTTTCAGGAAATGAAGAAAAAAGCCAATAATCAGAAAAAAAGGAAATGCTGGTGAAAAAAGAGACACACCCAAGTAAGAAAAGCCAGTGAAAAATGCTAAAAATTGAATCTTGAACTAAAAGATCACATATTTTAGTTTTAAGTAAAAAAACGTTGATATACAATTCTTTGGCACAACAAAGATGAAAAAAAGAAAAGGAGAAAATGAAACCCTAGATTTGAAGTGAGAAAAGGAGAAGGAAGACGGTTTTTGGGAAAGAGAGGAGAGGGAGGGAGGGTAAAGACAAAAGTAGAGAAAATTTGAGCCCTTTTGAATTAAAGTAAAGGAGTAGACACAGACAACTTTCTTTTGAGACTATAGAATAATTATAAACTAAAGGGTGGGAGAGAGGGTTCAATAGAAGTCAAGTGATATAGTAACACTTTCACTGGTTACGTTTCATAATATATCTTATTATATTGTATTATATTTATACTGTTTAAATGAATATGTTTGAATATATTTATATTATTCGCCGTTATTATATAATGTCACATATTAATGATTTGAATGACAAATTTATAAGAAAAGTAAGTAAGGTACAAGATAGAGCTATAATGAAAAAGTGGAGTAAATGATAAAATATGATTATTGAATAATAAGTAAAGTTAAGATTATAAAAAAATATTAAGATAACGACGCGATCACACCGAATTAATTGTTACATAAAATGAGACTTTTTATGGTGACCTAACTATGAATTTAAACGATACAATATAATAAATTTAAATAATAATTAAAATAAATATTATATTTAAATTAACAATACAATATAATAAATAATTCAGATTTAGTCGAATTTTAATAAAGATATCAAACTTCGAATAGGAAAAAATCATCCAAACAAGATGTTAGATTGTTTTTGACTTGAGGGGCTCTTTGGTGGACAGTTGGCTAAGTTGGGTGCACCTAAGTAACAACATGTCTTTGTCATATTGACACTATTAGTACTACAAATTTTTGGGCAAAATCAAAGGAGAGAGAAGGGAAACAAAGACATTTTTTTTCTTTATCTCTCTTTAGGGTCTATTTTGTACTTTGATGAATTTATTGAGAGTTTGGGACCTTAGTTAAATTGCTTTAGGAAGTTTGAATAACAAAATATTGACTAAAAAAGGGATAATAGAGTGATAGGAGAAAGAGTCAAAAGTTCTTTGAAAATAACAAATATTCAAATTAAGCAAAAAAATTATTGGCATTGGTTGTTTATACCAAACATTTAGATACATGATATAACATCATGAATCTATATATAAACTTTTAGGAATAGTTTAGTACGAGAGATAAGAGATAATTAATTTTAGAATGAGTTTATCTCAAATTTCATCAGAACAAAATTACAAAATAAGTTATTCAAGGAACATATTGTTATTTTATTCCACATTAAAGGTGGAATAACAAATCTCGAACAATTGTTTCCAAATCAAATGAGCCCCAACTACTTTATCATAGTTAATAATGGGAGTGTCAATGATACAATTTAATCGGTTATTTTATTAAATTTATATAATCGAGTATCAAATTTTTTATTATTTTATTTTGTATAATCAAAATTAAAATTTTTACATTGTCCCATCATTTTGATATTGGTTTGATTTTAATTAATTTACAATATTCTTTTATTAAAATATCATGTAAGAGTCACATAAAAAGTTAAAACATGATACAATACCTACTTTTGTTGGTGAGATGAATTTGAATTTTCGAGATCTTGATTTGTAACCACGTGCTCTAATCCTTTGTGCTATGGCCTATGAATAACTATAAGAATAGTTAAATCACGTTACTATATATTTTCAAAAATATACAATATACATATTTGTGTCTAAATATTTTTTTATCTATGATAAATATATGGACTGTATAGTATTGTTAGGCCCATTAAACCCAAATTCACAAAATTCCCATGACCCATAAGTATATAAATAAACAAAAAGCCCCAATTCAGCGAATTCTAGGGTTCTTATTTTCCTGATCGCCGACGCCGGCGCCGACTGCCGTCAACCTTCAGATCGTCGCTCATCACCTTTTTTTTAGCAGTTATCGTTATTCAACGATTCACGGGTCAAGGTAAGCTTCTGACTTCTCTCTTTTGCTTCATATTTCTCTCCTTTTCAGGCTTTAATTTCTCTGTCTCGTTGTGTGCTTGCTGCAACATCTTACAAGAAGTTACTTGCGCAAGTTGCGTTGTAACTCTTTTACATTCATGTAGAATTCTGTAATTTAGCTTGTGCTTAAGGCCTGAAAGGTTTTTTCTTTTGGTGCGTAAACTTCAATACTGTTGAAATTGATGATATGACTTCTCTAATCTCGATATATTGGTAGTAATGAATTTGAAGTTTGAGTCTTGAGATTAAGGCGTCCTTTTGCCCATGAACTTCTCCTTTTCTTTTTTGATGAAGTACAAAATTAGAGCTTTTCTTTATTTTATTACTAGTAGTGTTGTAGTGTTCTTCAGTTGAAAATTCCTTCATTTTCTTATAAGTTACCACTGTATGTTGTCGCAATTTATGGATACAATTATCAAATAAGATATCTCTCTGTGGATGAATAATTCTCTTAAAATTCTATTGAATAAAACTTGCCCTTAGCTTCATCCGTATTGCTTATCTTTTTCTGTTGAAGTTTAACTTTCTCTTATCGTTTTCTCTAGCTTGCTGACAGATGAGGGTGAAAAAGCAGAAGCGGCATAGGAGAGCTGTGAGGTTTTACACAGCTTGTTTTGGGTTTAGAGAGCCGTTTAAAATCTTCTGTGATGGAACATTTGTGCATCATCTTGTTGTTAATCGCATAACACCTGCTGATACTGCATTGACAAATATTCTAGGTGCCCCAGTTAAACTATTTACCACAAGGTTTATATCATCAGCTCCATTTGTCTCTTTTCTGCTATGGTCTTTACATGAACTAACTTTGTTTGCTCGATTTTTGAGGACAAGCTAAGTATGCTTCGCTTTTAAACTGTTTGGTCACTTCCTGTCCTCTTTGCTTGCAGATGCGTTCTTGCGGAGTTGAAGTGCCTTGGTGGTAACTATCAGGAAGCACTGAATGCAGCTAATAACCTTTTTACTGCACGGTTAGCCATTTATTCTCTTCTTCTTGCTGGCTCCTCCCAAGAGCAGGATGTGTGTTGCTTCAGTTCTCAGGACATTCTTTGAGTTATGCCACATAATTTGAATCTTACTCTTTGCAGATGCGACCATGAGACGCGGAAAAGTGCTGAAGATTGCATAACTGAAGTTATTGGGGAGAAAAATTCTGAACACTTTTTTGTTGCTACTCAAGATGCTGATTTGCGTAGAAGTCTTCAAAAGGTATTTGGACTTACTTTCCTCGATTTGTAATGTCCTATATGTATTGTAATATCAGTCATATCACTTACTAAAACATGTGAACTGAAAAAATCCCATATTCAAGGATGTCTTGTCAGAAAAATCTATTGAGAGTCTGTTGGTTAGTTGATGAGTGGGTGTTACTGTTAGTTATTTGGTGGATTCAGTTAGATTAACAACTAACTAATACATGAGCTGGACATGATTTTAGATATAGCAATTAGTGTATAAATATTGTAATTGACTGATCCTAATTCAATTGAATGAAAATATCTGATCACCTTCTTTTCTCTGAGCTACTCTGTTGAATGTTTCCGCCATTGATGTAGCTCGATTTACTGAAGAACATTTCGGCAGTGTTGCATCCATTTCAAAATGCGAAACTTGCAATCTCTGACTTTTGTCAGTAGTCAAAAGATTTTTAACTATCTAAGTGGGAAGTGGTAAAAACAAGAGATCTTTGTGCATCTACAGGACTATATCGTGGTTCACTAGTTAACCTTAGCATGTGGGACTTAGATGATAAAACTGCAAAATATTTCTGTCTCCTTCTGGAGGCGAGGGGGGTAAGATTAACAGTTCCATATTGTTTGGAAATTTAAATGGTATTTAATGTACTTGCGAGAAAATGACCAGAATCTATTTTGTATCGGTAACTCTTACAGCTTGTTTGGACAAGCTTCTTGGGAGTCAAAATTGCTTTTTTTCCGTAAGTGCTTATTCTAGAGGGTTGAGGTGTTTTCCCATACTTTTAGGAAAAAAATAAGTGCTTTTAAGTAGCAGTTGAAGCTGAAAATAATAGCTTTTTCCCGAAAGCACTTCTGAAACCACGGCCAAGCACAAGTTGCTGCTCAATATTGACAAAAGTGTGTTTCGATTTGATTAACTAAGCACAAACTGCTACTCTCCAAAATTACTTTTTCGAAAAGCACTTATCACAAAAAGCACTTCTCAAAATAAGGATATTTCAAAAGCTTGGGCAAACAGGCATTACTTTAAATGAACCGGAAAGACCTCCAACATTTAGGAGAACAATTTATTATGTATATGCACTGGCTTTTCTCCTGTTTTTTCTGACCTTTGTTTCCCCTTTTCCTGAACCGGGTAGATACCTGGTGTGCCCGTAATTTTTGCTCTTAGGAATGCATTATTTCTCGAACAACCATCATCATTTCAACGTCAGTTTGCCAATTCTGCTGAAGAAGAACGTCTTCACATGACTGACCTGGAGTACAACATGCTTAGGCAGAGGAAAAAGAGGAAATTGTCCGATGACAAACAAGGGGATTCTTCCAATGCATCAGAGGGAGAGATAGATGATGTTTCACAGACTCAGATTATCAATACAAATGTTAAGAAGAATGAAAGTGATGTCAAGGATAAAATTCGCTTCAAGAGAAAGAAAGCTAAGGTTAGGGTTCATGATAATTTCTTATTTTCTCTTTGTACAGCTTAAAATTCAACTTGTTGCTTCTCTCATTCTATTAAAATATTGTTGTTTAGGAACAAATTCTCCCCTTCCATGTGAAACATTACACGTTAATGTTCAATGCCTTTGTTAAAAGTTCTCTCTTTTGATAGGTAAACAAACATGTTATTAAAGCAGAATACATTAAGATAGTCACGGGTAAATGTAGAAAGACATGGGCTACAATACTCATCCCTGCCAATTCCTAGGAAATGCAGCTTTTGCTGGTGACGAGCGTTTGAGAAACAAAATGATTTTAATAAAAAGAGGTTTTCTGGAACTTCCGTGTGTCATTTCATGAATGAGTGTTAGGATAGAAAAGTTACTCCGAAAGTTGCTTGATTCATAAAGAATGATTTTCTTCATCTAGATTGATTAGTATCTTTTTATTTTTAGCTTGTGTGCAAATTGTGATCCTTAAGCTCTGAACCAAAGTTTTTTCTTTCTCTATGCTAGATGGCTGGACATATATTTGAAATAAGAGGTTATATTTTTTTGTATAAGTGTGATATAATTTCATGTAAGTATACTTCTGCATTTACGGCTGCTGTGTGCATAGCCCTCTCTTAACTTGGAGTTGAAAAAGATTGAGTGACATAGACTAAGTATTATGTTGTCAGGGAATTTTTTGCCTGTTGTTCCTCTAAATTGATGAAGTCCGGTACCATATTTACTTGTATAATATATGTTTCATGGACGTTATTAACGTAATGCATGATTTGCTAAACATGTTCCTTAATGACTCTATGATTTATGCCTTCCCTTCTACAGGGTCCAAATCCACTCTCTGTGAAGAAGAAGAAGAAGTCTGTGGATACAAATTTTACGACCTCGGGAAAGGTGAGATTAAGTTTCTCAAGTAACTGAAGTCGAGCTGGGTAATATATTCTCATATAGAGATGAAGGGTATTCATTCTTTTCTGCCTGTCTCACCACTCCTTTGTTAAAGAGAGCAAAAAGAACATCACATCTCGTAAAATTTGTCAGTAGTTATTGTATTATTCACCTGTTTAATTACTATAGCGCTTGACCTCTATAAATATCTGCAGGGAGATGGTATGCACTATGACCATAGTGAATTACACCTCCACACATAGTAGTTCTCTTAGGTGCGACATTGATGGTTGAAGGTTATAGTAGGGACAGGGTAGACCTAAAATCATAAGAAAGGAAATTGTCTCAAATAGGACTACAACCTGTGTATAAAAGCACAGGTGAGTTTGGCCATTGTATTTATTATTGGTCAGATGTAAACCCCACTGATAGTTTTTAATTAATAATATAAACATCGACTAATAGATTAAAACATGAAAAAATATAGAACTTTCTCAAAATTGTACAAGGTTCAAAAGAAAAAGATGCAAAACTATCTAGGCATAGTGATAGAATATTCTAAATCAACAAATTCTTTATTATAGAACAATATTTTTACTATGACTTATACTGAGTTTCTTAAAATTGAAATTACATAAAATGGAAATCAGTACTAGTAAGGATATACTTGTACTAAATGATAAGGCACAGTTGAAAATTGCTCCCTCACTCCCCTTGGTAATTAAGCCACTGAATTATCTGAATTAGTGTAATAAACTGTATTATCTCCCCACCTTTTTCCCCTCTTGGTGAATGTGGAAGTTCCAAGTGCAGGAAAACAAGAATGGTGAGGGAACTGTGAGAAGCAGGAAGAGATCAAGGAAGAGGTCGCGCAAAAATGTTGTAGAAGGAAATGCATAGTGTTGAAGGCATCCACCAGTAAATCTTTTGCCTGACTGTAATATCAGGTAAATGATGATCTATAAAGTTAGAAGTGAAATGCTGATGCTGCATCGTAATGAGATAATTTTCTCTAGAGCACCATATCACTGAAGACACAGTTATTTCGCAAAAACGCCAAAGTACAATTAGAAATTGTTAATTGCTTTAGAGTTTACATGATCTACTGTTTTTCTCTTAGAACTTCCAAGAATTGACAATGGTTGATTTTAAATGCATCAAGAGTTTATTCTCAACTAAATGCATTGCTTGTGTTGGTCTACACTGGTATATTTATTCAGCAACTCTGCCCACCAAAGCTTAGGTATATGTGAGAAAATCACCTAGTGTTTGTTGTCATCTACTGTTCTTTATCTTATAACTTCCAAAATTTGATTATGGTTGATTTGAATGGATCATGAGTTTCTTTCTTTCTTGGAAGTGTTGCTTCTTCAACTAAATCCATTTCTTGTTTTGGTCTACGTATGATATTTACGAGTTTGTTCCCACCAGCACATGTATCAGACAACTCTGCCCACCAAAGCTTAGGCATACGAGAGTATTTAACCTGTTACCTGGTGTCATTGCCATCTAGTGAGATTTGAACCCGAGATCTCACGCTTCTCCTTCCACTTCATTGATGTTATATGCTTGATTGATTTTAGATCATATGGAATCTCTAAGAATTATGTCTCTTTTGCAGGAGGAAAATTGATTAATGGATAGCTATCAAGCATAGTACAATCTTCCACAGGAAACACTATATTTATCAAAGGAAGTGTCTACTTGAAAGACAACAAATATTATGAGAACACTAGGGTCTATTGCTAATTGCGATCAATTTTGAATTTTGTATGAATTTTGCCCTTATAATAACACTAGTCACAGGTGCCCGTGCTAGTACGGCTTAATATCTATTATTTTTTAATTTTAGTTAGTGCGATATAGATAGAATTAGAAAGTTAAGTTGATTAAATTTTAATATGATTTTTAGATCTTTTAAGTTTAATTACTTTTTGTTTGCGCAAAATTTAATGTGAAGAGGCCCATTAAAATGTCCATAATTATAGTTATTTTTGTCATTGATTGTTGATTTTTTACTCAAAATAGTTATAAGATATAAACAAATATTACCGATGTTAAAAAATAATAAAATTATAACTAAAGACTATGAATTTAAAACTAAAAGTCATAGCTAAAATCGATTCCATGATTTTGAAAATATTATACACTAATTAAATTAAAGTAGAACAAAAGTAATAATTTTTAACAAGTTTTTGTGCCGAAATATGCTAAAGCAGGTACGTTTACGTGCATGCTTCAGTGTGAACTCGACGTACATGCTTCAACATGAATTCTCTTTTATATAATAAGAGAAAATGATGAAAGTTGAAAACGCGTTAATGTCAGTTCTAAGTTCTAACAGTTGTGATCTGACTAATTCAGATTTGTATCAGTCGCATAGTACTCACTAATATGTGTTAGGGTCAGTTCTAAGTTCTAACAGTTGTGATCTGACTAATTCAGATTTGTGTCGCATAGTGCCCACTAATGGGGAAATATTTCTTATTTCATTCTCAAAATCCAAATACGAAGCCTGATTAAAGGTAGAAAGACTTGTGATTCTATCCCATCTTGTTATCATGTTTGTTAGTTGTTACAAATAAGTTACTCATTATTACAAATAACTTAATTCGATATTATGTAAGTGCACAAAATTTAACTCATATAACATTCTTTTTCATGTTATATAACATGAGAAATTAGGCACTAAACAATCATTTTGAAGAAATCACTATTGTTGACGTAGATTTACTTTCTTTTTTTTTAAAATTGTATAAGAAAAAAATGTGGTCACAAACTTGTGCTATAGAATAGTAGTTGTGATTAAGACGTGAATTATTATTATTATTACCATTATATATTCATTATTAAGAAACCATTAAGAGTTGGCCAGTAAATAATATATCCAATAAAGGTATTCCTAATAAATTACATCTTATAAAATTATATGGAACATAATTGATTGGTCGGTTTGATTAGGGCGGTTCTTATAATAATTTTTACAAATGAGTTTTGTGACACAATAGTCGATAATATATTAATCATCTTGATAAGATTTTGGACGGCTTATTTTATTAGGTTGGTCACAAGTTCGAGCCTGGAAAGCAGTGCCAACGATCGCATAAGGGTATGATAGTCTTTCTCTCTCTTATATCCAAAAATGAATATATTGTTATATTAATTCAGCGATGTAATATAATGTTTAAGCATATATTTTGGATTTGAGTTTTGATAATGAAATTGACGCTTCATCCTCAAAGTGAAACTTATCGATGTAACTTCAAATTAATTAAACTCAAGATATTAAGTATTAGTCTGAATTAAACAAACTCAAAGCGAATACCAAATATAGATTAGAAAGAATAAAAAGGATTTGGTTAAAGACTTACAATGTTACATTATAAAAATTAAAACAGAAAAATGACTTATTTTCTCTCAGCCACTCAATTAGCTTCATAATAAATCATTTCTAAAAAATTGTGGCTGTGATTCTACCATAATTTTTTTAAAAAAAATAATTACGTTTTAAAGTTTGACATTAGAGCTTTTGTTATGTTGCTTAGCTAAGGCTAATGATAAATCAAATCAACTAAACTTATATGGTGTGCTATCTTTATGTAGACTAAAAAAATAAAAAATAAATTTTACTTCTTTTTTCGATACGAATAGTGAAGAAATATATTATTAATTAATAGAAAGGAAAATTTTAAAAAAAAGGGCCATGTTCCAAGAAAGTGTAATGTATTAAGTTCAAATTAGAAATATTTATTTCAAACTTCAATTTTTTATATATTTAATTTAAATAAGTAATATTTACTTCAATTTCATAATTGTTGAGATCAAGAGATGATTTTTTATGCACTCATTATCTAATGGAAATTTAATTTAATTTTTTTTTGTTGCTTAGCTGCCCACATTATCAGAATTATTTGAAGATTAGGTGATTAATTAGTAGGTCCAGAGAAGCTAATCAAATGCATATATGCTTAATAAATAAATAATGTGATATTCTAAATTAGAATAATAAGAAAAAGAAATAAAACCATACAAGAATCTGCCAACTTTTTCCCTTCTGTTAATGTTGATAGTATATCAATAACTAATAATTTGATTTACAAATCAATTAAATATAATCACCATTTTGTGTCATTTCTAACCATTTACTATATTTTATTGTTGAAAGAGGTTAAAAACACATAAACAATGAAGTATTTTTGATCTACTTTAAACTTTTTCATATTTTACCCCAAGGAAATGAAATCACGCATAAGAGAAGGATGAGTTTTTTTAAATTTTAGTATAATTTGGACAATCCTTCGTTCGTGAGCTAACTTTTGCGAGTGAGTTAAGCTCAAGATTCATTTAACATGATATCAGAGCTAGACTCCTAATATTGCCCCCTCCCCCCTTCCCTTCTTCCCCCACTCACAGATTGTTCACACATCCAGTATTCGAATAGAGCAGGGGTGTGAGGAAATGATTAATGGAATTTCAAATCGAAGATGGATGAGTTTGTAGGACTCTTTATATGGAAGCATATTTTGAAGTTAAATTAGGTCTAACATCCATTTCTTAACATAATATTAGAACTAGACTCTTGATATTAGACCCTCAATTAAATTGTTCACCCACCCAATGCCGACGAATGTCTAAACGCACTCCAAGGGCGTGGGGAGTCTCACATTGGAGATAGATAAGTTTTCTTGAACTTATAATATGACTCGGATAATCCTTCTTGAATTAATATTTTAGAATAGATTAGGTTCAAAAGTCATTCAACATATTTCAATAGATACTAAATTATGAATATAGTATCAAAAGTGCAATAGTAGATTCAATAATTAACACTTTAATCCACCCTTAAGTTTGTCATCCTTTTTTGTTGATTTTTGGTCGATATAATATATAAACGTGTTATTTAACTGATATTTATGTCCTTTAATTTTGAATGTACACAACCAAACACCTTCATTATCATAAATTTGAATAGGTAGATATACACGTCCTACTTGACAAATCGCATGAGATGCACGCATCTTACATGGCAAATCACATGAAATTTGCTAAAATGTGTGTGTTTGCTTATTCAAATTTATGATAATTTAAATACCTATTTGTTATTGAACAACATAAGATGTTAGCTAAAGATCAAGTTAACGCCATAAATATTAGTCGAAGCCGAGTTAAAAAAAGGGTGTTTTATCTATTATTATAATGACTTCTCCAGTATATAAGGACACAAGCACATACCTTCTCTCGGTACCAAAAGAACGTAGAAAAAACACACAAAAAATAAAATAAAAAATCTTAGTGGGTGAGTGTAGAAATGGCAGAAAACAAAGAAGAAGATGTTAATCTTGGAGCCAACAAGTTCAGAGAAACACAACCCTTAGGCACATCAGCACAAACAGATAAAGATTACAATGAACCACCAGCAGCCCCTTTATTTGAACCTGGTGAACTATCATCATGGAGTTTTTACAGAGCTGGAATTGCAGAGTTCATGGCAACTTTCTTGTTTTTATACATCACAATCTTGACTGTAATGGGTCTTAAAAGATCTGATAGTTTGTGTTCTTCCGTGGGTATTCAAGGTGTTGCTTGGGCTTTTGGTGGTATGATTTTTGCCCTTGTCTACTGTACTGCTGGTATCTCAGGTCAGTTCTTTTTTCCCTAAAAATTTCAACTTTTTTTGTTTCTTGTACTAAAAATGTCATCTTTTTTTGTGTGTGTATCATGGGGTTATGTAGAAACTAGTTTTATGAGTTCTTGATTATATACCCACAAAAAGTTATTAGCTTCCTTTGCTCTTGTCTATTGTACTGCTGGTATCTCAGGTCAGTTCATTTTTCTCTAAAAATTTCAACTTTTTTTGTTTCTTGTACTAAAAATGTTATCTTTTTTTGTGTGTATCATGGTGTTATGTAGAAACTAGTTTTATGAGTTCTTGATTATGTACCAAGAAAAAGTTTTTAGCTTTCTTTGCTCTTGTTTATTGTACTGCTGGTATCTCAGGTTAGTTAATTGCTCCTAAAAATTTGAACTTTTTAGGTGTCTTGTCTTAAAATATCAACTTTCTTTTTTGTTGTTGTGTACCATGAGTTTCTCTGTGTAGTTTTGCTACTGATTTTCTGATCTTGTTCCTTTTCTTGCTCTAAAATTGTGAACTTTTCTGTGTATTTCTAGTAAAAATGCCAACTTTTTTGTTTTTTTTGGGTGTATAATGGGTATGTATTCAAAAGGGGTAGTCTATTACATATAGAGTTTTACTTCAAAACTATCAAATCACCAAAGTGGAAGTAGCTTCTTGAAAATTGAGATATAAGGCAGTTAATTAATTAGACTATGGTTATTTCTTATTTTGAGCTGAGGGTCTTTTGGAAATAGCTTCTCTACCTCCATGAGGTAGGGATAAGGTCTGTGTATAATGTACCCTCTCTGGACCCCACTTACCTGTGAGATTACACTTGATATGTTGTTGTTTTTAATTGTTTATTACTTCTTGCATATGTAAACCAGTGTCGGGGGCTGTATTTTCACCAAGAGAGTTCATCATATACAGTGATTTTATGGTGAATGAATCGCCTTCACATGATTCGAGTAGAAAGCAATGTGTTTTCGGTTGAACCTACATTTCTTTTTGAAATTTGTCAAGTGCAAGCATTGATATTTGCCTCTTTTTTTTTTTTTTGTACTTAAACAGGAGGGCACATTAACCCAGCTGTGACATTTGGTCTGTTCTTAGCAAGGAAGCTTTCCTTAACCAGGGCAGTGTTCTACATAGTGATGCAGTGTCTCGGTGCCATCTGTGGTGCTGGTGTTGTCAAGGGATTCATGCAGGGTCCCTATCAGAGATTTGGCGGTGGTGCCAATGTGGTTCAACCCGGATACACGAAAGGTGATGGACTTGGTGCTGAGATTATTGGGACCTTCGTTCTTGTCTACACAGTTTTCTCTGCCACTGATGCCAAGAGGAACGCTAGAGATTCACACGTTCCCGTAAGTGTTTTCTTGCCCCACTGATAACTTCATTTTTGTTTCCTTTCTTTTAAGGATTGCCATGATAACAAAGTATACTGGAAAGAGGGTGTGGGGATCTATGTTGCTCGGACTATTCAAATATGCTGCTGCACATGTGTCGGATCGTTCAAAAATGCACTACTTTTGGAAGATCAGGACTGTCGACATTTTTAAAGAGTCCGAACAACATAGTTTGGGGATTTGGTTGAGTAGGATGAGTGAACGACTGAACATATGCTTTGGTATAGGAAAAATGATGCACATACTGTCATGTGCCATTGTAGTTTGTCAGCAAGTGATGGCTCCCACTGTTTTTGGCGGGAGGTAGCAGAGACCTAGTGCAATAGTTGAAGTGCGCGTAGGCTTGCCCAATCACCGACTCATCAAGGGGTTTGGCCAAAGATACTGATTCTCACATCGATGAGTTACCATAGGGGTTGATTTCTCAAATGGTCACTCAACTAATAGTTATTATCTCAGAAAGTCAGACTTCTACTTGATTTCAATTTTATTGAGCAATGAAAATGACTTTATGATAATGAATGCATAAAATCCCAACTTGCATCAGATTAAGGTGTGATTGCTGTTGTTAGAAGAATAAAAGAACCGCATTCCTAATTTTTGTATTGTGTTTTACAGATTTTGGCACCACTTCCAATTGGATTCGCGGTATTCTTGGTTCATTTGGCGACCATCCCAATTACCGGAACTGGCATCAACCCTGCTAGGAGCCTTGGAGCTGCTATCATCTTCAACCAAGACCAAGCTTGGGATGACCATGTAAGTCCCTTCAACTTGCATTCATGTGATGATCATATTTCATTCTTCCATTTCTATTTTGTTTTTGATGACCCAAAAAACACGGAGGTTAGTTGGCGTGTTTGAAATTCAGTGGATAATGTGTTCGCCCTTCTACCCTTCTCCACTTAGATCCCCATGATCATAGTATGTCTGCTTATCTAATATAAAATCAATGAGTAGATCTCTCCTCTCCTTCCCCATCCCATAGTCACAAGAGATAGGTATCCACCGAAATGAGAGTACGACCCCTTGTCCAACAACATTTAGTTTAAACATGGTTCGAATGTCTTTATGCTATAAGTTATGTTCAGAACTGTCAATACGGGCTGGCCCAGCCCAGTAAGACCGACTCATCATTTTGATGGGCATTAAGATAGCCAACCCAACCCAACATGGGTCGGGTCGGGTCGGGTCGGGCTAAGGCCACATTGACTACTCTAGTTGTATTAAGCATGCTTTTCTGATAGAGAACACCTGGCTCGAACTCATGACATGCGCCTAATTCACATAATCACACATCATATGTTATGCTCTTACCACTGAACCAAAGTCAAGAAGGCTCTCGTTTCTTTCTTTTCATAGCTAACAAGTTTTTTCTTTTTTCTTTTCCAGTGGATCTTTTGGGTTGGACCATTCATTGGAGCTGCACTTGCTGCAGTTTACCATCAAATAATCATCAGAGCAATTCCATTCAAGAGTAGAGCTTAAGAGTCTCAACCATTTTCTCATCTTTCTAGTGTTTGTCTAAATGTGTATTTTCTTCAATTCAAATGTCATTTATGTGAAATAAATTATTATCAACTTGTATGTAAAAGCTTATATTGAATGAAATAATTTTTATTTTATCCATCTTAATTATTTGTATGCTATTGAATAGTATTACGGTCTTTCTACCTTTACGAGAAAGACAATATAATCTTAATATACAGTATGCTAGAAATAATCGAGATCAATCGTTCTAACTAGAAATGAAATATAATGTAGATATATCTAAAGGAGAGAAACATTGTTTTCGAAACATATTAAAAAGGAAAGTAAAACAATCAAATTAAAAAGGAAGAATTAATATATTTTTATAGAAAACTTTGATAATCGTGACTGTCTATGTTCATTGTTGCCATATTCCTTGTGATTTTGTTCAGTTTTCCTTGATTTCTCCCTCTAAAACAAGAAACAATTTAAAAGAGACTAATTAGTCCAATATTATTGCTTATTATATACTCTCCGTTCAATTTGATTGTCTGATTTTAATTAGATATGAAATTTAATAAAGTAAAGTACGTAGAATGAATCAAAATATCATTTAATGTTGTGGTTTTAAATATGTTACGTGAAAAGTTAGAATTAAAGAGTTGTCAAAAAAGAAGAGAGACATTCTTTTCAAAACAGACTAAAAAGTAAAGTAAAACAAACAAAATTAGTCTACTACTCCATTCGGTTCAATTTGTGTGTCTGAGTTTAACTTGATACGGAGTTTAAGAAGCTAAAGAAAATTCTACAATCTTAAAGTCTTAATTTAAAGATATATAAAATATACCAAAAGATTCTTTAATCTTATGATATTAAACATACCACGTGAAAAGTTAAAATTATAGAGTTATCGAAAAAAAGAAAAGAACCATTATTTTCAAAACAGATAAAAAAGAAAGTAAAACAAACAAATTAAAACAAAAAGAAGTATATATAGTTTACTATTATATATATATATTATTCTATCATCAATTTTTATGAGTGAATTCTCCAAGAATATAATTCATAGAGTGAAACAAAAATTAAAATTAAAATTAAATGTGGATATTTGGAAGAAAAGGAACATCTGGTTTCTCATGTTGTTCAACTGCTGAGGAAGTTACTAAAGGAATTAATGGATTTGGCCTCACTGCCATTGTTACAGGTCACTTTTTCTCTATGTTTGATAACGAAAAAGTTGTCGTAAAGTTTTATTCTTCGTTTTATTTGTTGTCAACGATCCTATTTATGAGACTCTTTCATTAGGTAAGGAAAAAAGAGGTCTAAGCATAATAAATATCATACACACGAAATTCATTGATAATTTCTAGCTAATCCGTTGCGAAATAGCTTTTAGTTAAATTGATTTCTTATATTCTATCGATAAATGAGATTATCATGAATTTTTTGCTGCTTAACTACAAAAATTTGCGTACACCACTAATTCCTTGCTTTCTAACCATGTTAGTGGAAACAAAAAACTACTCATTTAGTTCTATTTATAGTATAATTTTTCAACGCAGTAGATTTAACTCGACTAAATTTTGTCTTCGGTTTTACTTATCTCAGGAGCAACAAGTGGCATTGGCATGGAGACGACACGTGTCCTCGCCTTGCACGGTGTGCATGTAATTATGGCAGTACGTAATATGGAAAATGGCAAAAAAATTAAAGAAAATACACTTAAATCCATTCCAAATGCTAAAATTGATTTTATGGAATTAAATCTCAGTTCTATGGAGTCAATAAGAAAATTTGCCAAAGAATATAACTCTGCTGGTCATCCTTTGAACCTTTTAATGTAAGAAAACAATATATTTATAAGTTTTATATTGTGTTTGATATGACGAAAAATATTTTTCTATTTTTTTCACTATTCAACACTTTACTAAATTCAGAAACTATTTTAAATGAAAAACAGAAAGAAAGAATGTCATTTCCCTTTGATGAAAAATATTTTTGGTGTTTGATTGTCAATAAAATAACTTATTTTTTTGAAAAAGACATTTTCTAGAAAATGTTTTTCTTATGATTTTTTTTTTAGAGAATGACTTATTTTCTAAAAGAATATTTTAAATACTTGTTGGAGAGTGGAAAATATTTTCCATTTTTTTTTTATAATAATATCAATAAAATATTATTTAATTGTTGTTTTGGTTTTGTAAGTAATAATGCAGGGGTTATGATTCCACCATTTACACTTTCTCAAGACAAGATAGAATTACAATTTGCAGTTAATCATTTAGGTAACTCAATTTATCTAATTATGTTTATTAGTAATTTGTTGAAGATATAATTAATTTTTTTTTAATAATTTAAGCTTTTTGATAAATGATCACACACTTTAATATAATATCGGAGCAAGCGTCATCATTGATTCGAGTCTCACAAAAACTATATTAAAAAAATATCATGTGATTAATTAACCCATGATAAAGAACCAAGTTCGCATATGAAAAAATATATTAAAGATACAATTAAGTAAATAAAACATATACTCCAACGTGTGCAAAAGTAATATATTAAAGATGTAATTAAGTAAATATAAGTGTGATGACGTTTTGTCATTTTGAAGATACAAACTAAAGTAAATGAAAATCTACTCTATCCTTAGTCTTTTAGATGCAATAAATAATAGTCTGATGCACTAAACTTTTATTATGTGTGGGATTTTGAAAGGATCGTATCACAAGGATCTATGTAGCCTTATTTTGTATTTCTGCAAAAAAAAAAAAAATTGTTTCTGTATCTCAAATCCGTGACCTCCTTCCTAATTACATGACAACAACTTTATCAGTTACTACAAGACTGTTCTACATCTTTTAGATAAGATGAATACATTATTCAATGTATGATCAAATATGATGTGTTAATATTTTGTTTTTGCAGGTCATTTTCTTTTGACAAATCTTTTATTGGAGAACATGAAAAATACAGCTAAAAGTAGCAAAATGGAAGGAAGGATAGTAAATGTTGCATCAGCAGCACATGATTTTGCATATTCTCAAGGAATTATTTTTGATAAAATTAATGACAAAGAGAGGTATATATATATATATAGTCCATAATTAAATAACTTCTTGAATTATCATATTTTAGTCGAAAATTTTCTTATTTAAAGAATTAAAATATGAGATTATTTTATTTCATGTTTAATTGAGTATTTGATTTCAAGTAAATATAAAATTATTTTATTTCATTTTTATTTCCCATAAAAGTAAGGTTAAAATTGAAAATAAAAGTACATCCTAATATATTTATATAGTAAATCAAACACATGTTATATTTATATTCTGTATACATTCTATTTTTAGAATTTTAATATTTCTTATTTATTTGTAATTATTTGCAGCTACCATAGATTTCATGCTTATGGCCAATCAAAGCTTGCTAATATACTACATGCAAATGAACTCGCTAAGCGCTTAAAGGTAATAAAAGTTATTATCATCACTTAAAATCGTTATTATAAAATTCAAAAATTTATATTGTTAAAATTCTGATTTCGCCTCTATCAATTTTTAATTTTTTTCATAAATAGGAAGAAGGGGTGAATATTACTGCTAATTCTGTTCATCCCGGACCAATTGCCACCAACATTATGCGTTACGACAATATCCTTCATGGTAAAATATTTTAACTCACTTTTATTTTTATTTATTCCACCATTTATGTAAAATCTTTTTGGTAATTAGATCTAACTAAAGCAAAATATATGGATAAATTCACAAAATGAAGATTCAAATGTAGGAATTGTCGTGGTTCTTGTTTAATAAGTGAGAGACAATTGTGTGCTAGATAGGAATATCGATTCTATTTTAACTAAAAACAACAAATAGAGTAATTTGATCGGATTTCCTTAATGAGTAGCCAAGGATCCCCTTATATTCTCCATCTATGGAGATCTCCGGATCATAAGACATTATAATCACCATTGCCAGTTGTACTCAAAGAAAAATGGAGGTTTGTGTGGGTGTGAAAAATCACTTAAATTTCAATAAATTTAAAATTTTGGACTTACAATTTTAGAAGTGTAATGTGTTGACTTGTAAGAATCTTAAGCTTGAACTCGTCAAATTTAAATTTTGGATTCATCTCTGAGTCATCTATCAAGGGTGTTTGGCTTAGCTTATTAAGTACTCCCTCTGTCCCTAATTACTTGTTTACTTTTGAATTGACACACCTATTAAGAAAACAATGATTCACATAGTGAATTTACCATTTTACCCCTATTAATTATGAAGTGGGTGAATTGATTTTCAAGAAGTTCTAACTTTTTCAAAGTTATTAATTGATGGTATAATAGATGAAAAAAAATTGTCCTTTCTTGATTTGTCAAAGTGGACAAGTAATTAGAAACAACTAAAAAAGAAAAAGTGGACAAATAATTAGGGACAGAGGGAGTAGTTTTCAGCCCCCTCAAGAGTGTTTGGATATTTTAAAAACGACTTAGAAAAAATTAAAAGTTAAAAGTAGGTACCCCTACTTTGACTTTTTAAAAACTATTTTTTTAAGCTAAGCCAAATGGACCGTTAATCTTAATTTGACCCTATTTCTCCCCCTCCCTAACCATATTTTCTTAATTTGACCCTATTTCTCCCCCTCCCTAACCATATTTTACAGGAATAGTTAACTGGATTGGGAGATACGTGCTCAAGAATATTGAACAGGTACTTAAATTTTCTTTCTCCTTACAATGTTATTCAATACTATAGCTCCGCCCCTGTATTTATCGCCAAATCTTGAACCCCCCCGCCTTATATTTAATACTGTAGCTCGTATGATTATCACCCATTTTTTTCCCTACATTTTTTATCCTATGATTATAGGGAGCATCAACTACATGTTATGTGGCTTTGCATCCACAAGTGAAAGGAGTAAGTGGTGAGTACTTTTCAGATAACAACATAGCTACAAACAAAACAACTTCTTTGGCCAAGGATTCAGATTTAGCAAAGAAATTGTGGGAATTTAGCTTGGATTTGACCAAATAGGATTGTCAAAGGGGCGAGTTAGGTTGAATCTAGATGAATCAAGATGTGATGAGTTAATAAATGGATGGATTAAATTTGGGTTGACTAGGCGAGTTGTGTTTTCATGAGCTAATTTTGTTACCCCTAATTAAGAACCTCAGTTCATCGACTATGTTATCATGTCTTTATTTCCCGTCTTTGTATTTTGTTTGTTGGGCTAAGTCTATCCAAATATACTTTTAACATAGTGTGATATTGTCTGTTTTGGACCAAGTCCACACGGTTTCTCAAAAGCCTCACACCATTAGAATGATAGATGGGTCGATCAACTATCCATCAAGTTTTGAACCGTACACCATTACTCCCAAAGGATTTCTAGGTTTTAGGTTAAGTTGATGCCACTTTATGGCTATAGAACAAGATGACAATAAAGAACCAAACCAAACAACATTATTTCACCTATCCAATATAACATATACTTTGATTGGCAGCAATAAAATACTAAGATAATTTCTTCTTATTTATATTCAAGTTTTAATGGACAAAATTACTCAATACTTGTGATGGTGAAATGTAACAAGTACCTTGTGAAACTAGTTGAGATGCACACAAACTGATCTGAACTTGAACAAAATGACCTTGATACTTGTGCTGGCAAAAGGTAATAGATTTTCACCGGGTAGCATGTGGAATTAGATGAGTTATGCACAAACTCATTCTCTTCACCAATAAAGTAAAGACAAATATATCCAGAGCATACTTCTTCAAACACCTTTTGACACAAGTTAAGATCAAGTGGCAGTTACCATTCAAATGGCCATGAGTTCTCATAATTGAATAAGAAAATGCCACTATGTCAGTCCGCTTGTATAGCTTCACGACTATTAAGAAATGAACCTTAAACCTGACTCTGACTTCAAAATTTGTCTTATGAAGCAATGTATGCCAAGACCATAATGAGACTACAACTCGTATCCTCAAACAAATGAGGGCGCAATATTGGGTAAACCAAGAACAAGGATTAGTCCGACTTAGTATTAAGAAAATGGAGATTGACCTCGCTCAACCCCAAAAACTTCCTCGTGAGGTGAGGATGGTTCAAAACCATATAAAGAGATTACATCCCATACCCTCAAGGCCTTAACTGGTAAAGTTGCTGCCATGTGACCAGGAGGTCATGGGTGCATACAATAGGCCATTCCTCGCACCATACACATAGCGGGAGCTTTAGTGCCCCGGGCTTCCCCTTCTTACCCTCAAGGCCTCAACTAATGTGAGTTCCTAGCAAAGACAATGAGTTTCTCTGGTCACAAGATCAACATGCGACAACATATAACGGATTCATATAGCTGACTACAATGCATGAAACATTTGTGAACAGGGAATGATGCAATATGTGACAATGGCATCCTAAAAAAACCAAAACGAACAAAGAAGTAGTTCGAAATGACAAAGTCATGGCAAAACAAGAAATGCTTTGACAAAAAAGAAATCCCATCAGCTTAAAAGTATGTCCTGACTGGAGTGAAGATGCAACTGTTCCAGGAAGTAAACTAATACTAAATCATATTTGGTAGCACAAAGGTACAGCAATATATACTATCTTCGAGCAACTTGATTAATTCTCTTCTGGAGCTTTTGTAATGGATCTCCCCGCGTGAAAGGCTATTGGGATCGATCCCTTCAACTTTACTTGGCGTGGAAGGTTGCAAGAGAAAAGAAAACTATTCTTCTTAGCAGCTTTTTCAACCTGCCCGACCTCAGCTTTAGAAGTTAACTTTAAGCAAAGAAGACAAGAACTATATAACAAAAGAGCCATACATTCAACGAAGACTTAATGGTGAAGAAATGAACAAGATTGAAACAAAAAAAGAATCACATTTCGGCATTTCATTAGCGTTGTATAAATACAATTTTTGTGCACATAACAGCTTGATGAACTATATAAACATTTACAAATAATAAAGCTAGCCACTAACCTTCTCTTATGAATCAATCAATCAATGAATGAACCGCATCTCAGTCCCAAACAAGTTGGCTTCAACGCCACGACCTACTCCTACGAATGCTTGGGAAAAAAAAAACTAAAATCCCCTAACTGAACTCTGCCAAACCTCAACAAATTGTTGATCCTTTCGTGTAACAAACATTCTATTCCCTCCAAAGCTGAAGTGAGTTATCCGATTTCCACAAAAATCTTTTGCTCTACCCATATAGTTCTTCCTAAAAACTCTGCCTTCTGATCCAAACCTACCTTTTATTGAACCATCGATAAGAACCTCAGACCACAACTCAACATTTCCTCCTTTAGTGCAGAAAACTTGATTCCCATGGCTCTCGATTTTGCATCCAATTCCTTCCTTTTTACCATTCGTTACCTTTCTTTGATCACCAAGACAAATCCAAGCATTCTCAGAACCAATATTCCTCAAATCAGCATGAAAAACCTCACCCGAGTGTACTCCAACTTTAAAAATACCAGACGAACTATCCGAAACTGTGATATCGGAGAAACAATCAACGTTTTCCTTAATTTCCCAAACTGTATTCCCAGACCTTAAATCCCAAAACTTAATATTCCCAAGTACACCAGAAGGACCACTATGTGAACCAGCAGACATTAACAAGTTATGACTAGGTAACCATCTTAACTTAGTAGCTGGAATTGCTGAATCCAATTCAGCACCAAAGATTTCATAATGACCAATCTTAGTAACCGGTTTAAAATCATCGTTAACGTCATATACCATAATGCAATTTGAATTCCTCCTAGATGATTCGAAACTCGTAAACAAGAATTCACCTGATGTTCCAATTGCTTGTACTGTTGAACCAGACTTAGTCACATTTTCCCAATTAAGATTCTTTTTAACAGAACCCTTAACAAGATCAAGAATCTGTAAACCCGAAAAATCAGTAGCACCAACTGCAACAGTTGTTGAATTCAAACACAACATAGAATCAATAGCTGGAAATTGAGTCAAAATTGTGGATTTTCTCTTTAAAGACCAATCAAAAGAAGTAATTTTACAACCATGAGCTACTTGAACTGAACCATTTTCTGTTGTGGAAATTGCTGAAGGTGAATCTCTACCAGTTAAAGGTAAAAGAAGAGATTTTTCAAGATCAAAAGGCTCAAACTGAGATGGGTTTGACTGGGAATTCAAAATAAGTTGTTCTACACCATAAAATCTTGCTTCAAAAATCAAATCTTGAATATCAAAGGTTTTAGCTTTTGAGGGTAAATTTCCAGTTCTTAAAAGGGATAGTAAAACAGAGAAAATTCCAGGGTCTCTATCAATAAATGGAACTGAATCATTATCTAAATTACTAGAAATTGTAGAAAAAAGGGATTTTGAACCTGCTTGATTTAGGGTTTGTTTGGTTGTTTGAAAAAGATGGCCACCAACATCAATGGTGACTATGTTGGAATTTGAATCCATGTTGTTGTTGTGTCTGAAACCATATGAAAGAGGGTTTGATCCAACAAAAGGTGGCATATTTATGAGAAAAAACAGAACAAATTTCAAGAAAATTTTTGCTACTTGAAACTCAAGAAAACAAAAATGAGCACAAACTAAATACTGATAAGAGACCTAAATTATGGGTTGTTGAGTTCGTTGGAAGATGAATCAAGAATGGTTGACAAATGTGGGAATTTATTAGGTGGGGGTGGGGTAAAATGGTGGCTAGTGGTCAAGAATGGCCTAAGTCTTGTAGATTTCTTAGTGATTTCCTTTTACCATTTGAGTGTTATTAGGAAAGGTGTCCAATGTGGACCAAATTTGTGGTCTTTCTTTGTTCCTTCTTTGTTTTTCTCTTTGGGAGTGGGGCGTGGGGGTGGGGTGGATGAGAGGACATGTCGATAACATATTCAGTTTAATTTTATAAATGGAGTGGAAGGATGGTATGTACACAATTTTACCTTTTTTTCGTAAAGATAGAAAGGGTGTTACCAATAAATACTTGGCTCAGGTAAGAACATATAATATTTCTTTTGTGAAAATAGGATATATTAGACAAAAGAACGATAGTAACAACAAATAACACGCTAACTGAGACAAAGAAAATAATATGTAATAATAAAAATGAAGCATGAGATATAATAGGAACATAATAATAATAGCACATAGAAGGAAAATTAGATGATGCTTGATTGATTGATAATACCTTTTATCCTAATTCTTGACTCTTATAGCCTTCTATCTAAGACCATATCCTCCTCGATAATTTACAAACGGATATCTTGTCTAATCATCTTAATTAGGTTAGAGGAGATATAATCTCCAAATACAACTCATTATTAATATGTATCATGTTTGGTTGTATTTGTGGAAATACAATTTTCATATAAAAATCAATAATAAATTATATACTAATATTTAGTTGTTAGTTTTGTGTTTTATTCATAAATAATATAGGCATATGTTATATAGGTATATATATTCAATCCCCTTAAGGTTGGAAATGAAAGCGAATTCACGATATTAAGTACAGACACAATAAAATTTGATAACTTTAACTTAAACATTTTATATGTATATACTATCAAACTCATTTAATATATATAAATAATTTATTCATAAATTCAACAAAAAGTAATAATCTAATAATCTATAATCCTATGGGCGACACCTAATTTTAATCATTTGGTTGGAGGAATGAAGTATAGAAAAAATCAATTGTAATTACGTGATTTAATATTGAAAGATTCTTTATCTTATGTTTAGTTGCCAATTTATTTTCATGTATAACTAATACATTAATGTAAGCATTATATTTGTTAATTTGTGTCAAATATAAAGAAAGGAAGATTGTAGTAGGTTAATGATGTACGTAAAATTAATCGGAGGAATCATATAATATGTTAGAATGTGCTCGCTAAAACACATGTCATATTTTGAAATTAAGCTAAATGATTTACACAAAACAATATAGATATATGATATGTATTCATTCAGATAGATAGTGAGTATCGATAATTAAAAAACAGGTAAAGACAGATAAATTGAAATAAACACTATTAGGGACAGAGTTATAGTCAACAAAAGATGATTAATTGAACATTATAATAAAAATTCTAAACTATCCTTGGTAAAATTTCTAACGTTCAACCCAAATCACAACTAAAATATCCATAACAATAACCTACCAGCCAATAACCACATACTTACCAAACTTTAGTTAAATACAAGTTGACTAAGAGTTTGGTTAAATATGTACAACTCACAGCATCAATATCATCAACGCAAAACTAAGTCACAGCTGTGCACTGTATCATTTTTCTTTACAAAAGATCTAGTAAACGTTTGGACATGAATCGGATGACATTTTATTTTTAAAAAATAATACTATATGGAATTAAAGTTATAGTAGGAGATTTATTTCACTTGAAAAATGTTAAAATTTTGTGAGGAATCAATTTTTAAAACTTGTTAAAACAATTGTTGGGGTAAGAAAAATTGATTTTGTACCGGAAAGTCCTACGTTGCGAGGGAGAAAGAGGAGGGGGAGGGGTGGGTGAAATGCTCGCTGATAAAGACAATTTCATATTCGGACTCAAATTTGAAATCTCTGATTGAAAATGAAGAAATAATTACTATTTCACTATTACGACCGATGTTGTCCGTATAAAGTTACCTTTTTGCTTATATATAGGAAGAAACCCAAATTGAATCGAAGCCCCTTTTGAAAAATTTTAGAGGGTCAATGCGTACAATTCAAAACTCGATGAATAATGAGTGCACTTTTTATTTTTCTTCACTTAAAAAATAAGTTTTTTTCTGCAATAGAGTTTTGAAACCTATATGACATGTACTTAACTCAATTACCACGTGTTATGCTTTTGCCACTAGACCAAAACGTCGAGAGGAAACAAAGTAATAGTTTATCCAATGCGAATTTCTAAAATACATCTCTATCTTTTGCCTTAGCTCAGCAAGCACTCCCTATCTTTTGCCTAACGTCTGACGATGGTTTTTATGTTGCTCGGACTCACAAAAAATATTACCGCACTCGTATTAAATACTCCAAAAATATACTTCATTCCGTTTGAAGATAACACCTTAATATTCACAATTTGTTTTAGGATGATAGTGGGCTACATACCTTGCAAGTCGGTTGGGCCAATTCAGTAACCCAATCAAATTGGCCCAGAAAAAAAAGAGGACTTCTATCGGCCCATGATTTTGGTCTAATCCCGGCCCATATACAAGTCGTGGTCCGGTCCATTTACCTGCCCAATTAGAAGGGGCAAAATGCACAAAGATCCACTTATGAGATCGTGATTTAGTTTAGGGGAACTTTCGCATATAGCTACTAAAAAATAACTTACTTACGCTCCATAACTATAGTTTGCTAATTACGATTTGTAGCTACATGTTATAGAGAGGAGAGTGGCGAGCGAGATTGGGAGAGGGAGGAGAGAGACAGGTTAGAGAGGGCAAAGAGGTGAATTGTATATGTATATCAGTTAGATAATTGTATATATGTAACCGGTATGCATATGTATTTGTATATCTGATGAGCGAGTTTGGGAGGGCGAGGAGAGAGGCGAGTGAAATTGGGAGAGGGAGGAGAGAGGCGAGTGAGAGAGGGCAATAATTTGTATAATTCGCATCTCGATTTTATAATTCGTGGGTACGTTTGCATAATTCGCGTGTTTTTGTATAATTGAGTAATATAAAATCTGAAATTATACAAATATGATCAAACTCGAAATAACGAATTAATACAAACATAGACATATGAACTTTAAACAGTAATACAAATTATATTATACATATTACATTATATAAATTATATTATATAAAATCCGAAAACTACACGTTTATACAAACTTTAAAAAGATATATACAAAAAGATTGAATGTATATGGTGATAAAACTGAAAAACTAAAGGAAATCATTGTCATATACAAATATAAACTATCGTATACAAATACAAATCAAACGAAGAATTGTTAGTTGAGAATTATACAAATGTGGGGAATTATACAAACGTGACTAATTATACAAACTCGAAGTCAACCCACATAATTAATGATTAATGTTAGTCGTGAGTGGTAATTATAACAAACTATAACTATGATGACTAATTAAGTAGGATAAGTTTGCTTAATTGTGTAATATTCCTTTATATTCGATGTTAAACATCAACTTCAGACATAGGTGACTGAAGTTGAAAATCCACATCTCACTTCAGATATATTTGTATAAAATAAAGCATTGTAAAGATCAAATATTGAACATTTTTACCTAAAGTTTGTTATGTCTTATCAAGGATAACTTTAAATATTTTAAACTAAAATTGTGACCTTTATAATGCTTATTTCAGACATTTTTTTACTGAAGGTACTTTCAATAAAAATGAACTAGGATTATTGATTGATTAACTTATTCATCAAAGACCTAGCTAGGATACATAGTCTCTTTTTAATTGCGTAATTTTCCTTTATATTCAATGTTAAACATCAACTTCTGACATAGGCAACTGAAGTTGAAAATCCACATCTCACTTTAGGTATATTTATATAAAATAAAGCATTGTAAAGGTTAAATATCGAACATTTTTACCTAAAGTTTGTTATGTCTTATCAAGGATAACTTCGGATATTTTTAACTAAAATTGTGACTTTTATAACGCTTATTTCAGACATTTTTTTACTGAAAATATTTCCGATAAAAATGAACTAGGATTATTGATTGATTAACTTACTCATCAAAGACGTAGGTAGGATACATAAATCTTTTTTCTCTTTTTTGTTTGAGGAATCCTAGCTTAGGTAAGCTAAATATAAAAACCTAAGACCTAATCCTATAAGCAAACTCCAAGTGTAGAAGCAAATGTTTACTTTGAGGCCGACACTAATTTGTACGAAGGAAAAAAAAAAAAAACCAAAGTTATGAATATGGGGCGTAGCTAGATAGAAAGCATGAGATCGACATAGTTCAATAATTTCTATTAAAATTTATAATTTTATTAAAAATTGATTAACATTTCACTATAAAGAGTCATATCTTCGCTGAAACCAATCTCTCATATGTTCTCAACAATATTATTTCACTATAACAGCTAAAAAATGTCGAAACAAAGGATATCATTTAATTTTTCGTATATTTTCCATAATAGCATTTCACTACAATAACTAAAAAAACTATCAAAACTATCAACAGTGTTACGTTGCTATAAAGATGTTTGACGGTATAACACTACTACTCCTCACAAAAATCATTAACCCCAAAAGCCAACCACAACTTCTCATTAAAAATCCCCATCATATCCTCAGGTACAAATTCCTTCCTACAAAGCGGACAAGTCTTCTGATCATGATCCATCCAACGGTCCACACAGCTCCGGTGAAACACGTGTCGACAATTCATCAACATCCTGATTTCGTCGCCGGAATCAAACTCGTAAAGACAAACCGCGCAGTTCTCCGGCGGGTCAACTATCTCGGAAAACTTCACTACCGGTAATATCTCCCGGATTATCGTCGCCGACACCGAACACAACCGGGTATTCTCTTCTCCGGGTCGGGTCGGGTAAGGAAATTCGGGTTCGAGGAAATCGGGGAGACCGAGAATTGTGAAGAGATTGCAGATGAGTTTTCTGATGAAGAATAGAATTGAAAGAAGATGGAGGAGTAATTTAGGGAAATTGAGATCTGTATAGCCTAGTGGAAAACCCATTAAGGTGTTTTTGTGAGTAATTAGTGTGTGCAGTGTGTGTAAAAATGGAGATTTGAACTGAGGTGAGATTCCTTGTTAATGGCGGAATGAGGGGTTTATATAGTGGCTTTTTTTTGGGGGAAATGTTCAAATTTGCCCTTATAGTAACCAAATTTGCGATTTGTCCACTACAAACTCTAAGAAGTCATAGTGGGTTTAACATAATAATTTTAATCATGTATATATAATATAATTTTTTATCGAAGAGAATTTAGATAAACACACTCGGTTCTATTTGCCTCCGCGGATGGCAATGATATGATAAATATAAATTATTATATTGAGATTGAAAATAAAATATTTTTTAAAAAACAGATATGATTCTGCGTAAATCAAAGTCTAATAAATTAGGGAAAATTGTATGAAATAGTAGTAAACTATTAATTCAAATTAAATGCTATAGTCATAGTTTATTTTGTCATATCGTAAAAAAATCAAATTAAAAATATGAAATTATAGTGAATTAATTTGATAAGATAATGAATGGTTAGGTATGTGTATATTTTACCCTCTTTAGACCTTATTTTACGAAACTACATTAGGTATGTTATTATTATTGCTGTAATATACATTTCCCATTGATTTGCAGTGAAAAAAATCTCTATTTTTAATAGTGTGTGATGGATAATATTAGACTAAAAGTTGAACAAACTATAAAGTTGCTCAATTTTGAATAATAATGAGCATATTTGTTCTTTTTTTTTTTTTTTTAAATTTCGATATTTAATTTCTAGCTTAACTAATTTAGATTTGTGCCTTAAAAGTCATGCTTTGAGAAGAAATACACCTTATCAAAGATAACTACATTTACAAGACTCGAATATGAGATCAGTAATTAAAAATAAAACATCACTTTAATGAATACATAATTTATAATACATTTTTTGAGTGGGATGGGTGTGTGGGGGTTAGTGATAGGGATGCGAGAGAGTCAAGGGATGGGCACTTCACCTTTTAACATTCTGAATTGTCAATTTATATCTTCATAAATCAGACTTCATCTGTAATAAATAAATAAAATTATAAATTCTTTTTATTTTTTAAAATCTAAGTAATTAAACTTTATTTTTTGAAAAGTACAAATGATGGAGGATAAAATCACCAATTTTGAAATGTCAATTTTTAACAAGTAGAAAGAAAAAGAAACTACTAATTGTTTTAGGATCATGAAATTTTTAAGTTTATCTTACGAGTTTAGTACATCGATTTTAAGTGCTAACTAAATTTTTGAATTTGATTTATATACATATGTGTTAACATATACATAATTTGTATCAGGACTATTAAACTCTATCGAATTCATTTATATATTTGTGCTAAATTTGTACACAAAATTGATGTTGCTTTCTTTGGGGCCATTGACAAATAGTCCTATGGCCATGATGATGTGTACAATGTACTAATTTTCATACAAATTCATGTGCAACATTTTAACTTTCTTTATAATTATAGGTACTATGGTACTCTTTTGACGACAACTTAGGTAGCTTCACATTTTCAAATGCTCAACACAAATAATGAAGGAACATAAGAAAAGGACTCATTTGAAAGCCACTAGACCAAAATATGTATTTTCAAAACTAGTATTATCAATCTATCAAGTACATTGATTGAAAATTGACCACAAGCCTAGCTAATTGGAATATTGTAAATTGACCACAATTCTAGTTTATTTTCATAAATAAAAGAAAAAGGAGAGAAATCTTATTTATATAAATGGTTACCTCCCATCGAGGAATGTGATGCTTATGACAGAGAATGAGCTGACAAGAATGATTCAAATAAAAAGATTAATATTACATGCGTCTAGACTGAAAAATTTCTAAAGAAGAGGTGCACTCTTACATTGGAAAGGAAGAGAAAAAGAGCGAAGTGCACGTTAAATAAGATATTTCACAACTTTACGTGTTGATCGATGTGACTATTCTAAACAATCATGCACCTAAGTTGAACGAGCAACTTCATTTGAAATAAAACTATATCTAAGTTGAACGAACAACTTCATTTGACATAAAACTATCTTTTTTTTAATTATTTACGAACAATATCTAATAAAATGTACCAGATAAACATATAATGAATCTTTCTGGAAATAAAATCATTTTTGACAGGGAATAGTTGATCATAATGTGAATTTTTCTAGGGGAATTCAAATTAGCCAAACTTCAATTCTGAGTACAAGACACCGAATATATATATGAATTTCTTTTTTTCAAATAGTTTTGTTAAGAAGTTGAAGTATCAAAGCCATGGGGCCAAAATGGAAAAAAAAGTCATGAAGGATTGTGCAATGTCCAAAGGTATCAAGTGGGGGCAAATGGTTCCTGCAAATGCAATAGTCGCTTTCACAAGCCCACAGACACCTAAGTGAACTAAATTGAAGACCCACCAATCATATTTTTGAAAACACATAGAACAATTATTATTTTTTACCCCCCTATGTTGAAACACTTCCTATAAGTTCTTTTCAATACTTACCACCATTGAAAATATAATTAAATAAAAAAAAGTCCCCTCTCTAATAGCTTAAATTTTAAACAAGATCTAGAGATCGAATCTCATTATTACTCATTATCAAAAACAATAGCCATGAATAACGTATCCAGCCCATATGTAAGGGACATGTGAAATTGTAATAACTAAATAAAAATTTGCTCTGTATCTATATATATATTGAAAAAAATCTGCTAAATATATATCTATACATAGTCTATAGAACATATAACACATCATTAGTATATGCTTTCATCTATTTCTAAAAATAGTTCAATTAATATAAAAAAGAAATTGGTAAATTTTACAACTTATTTATTGATTCTTTTGTGGAATCAAATTCTCATCGGTATACTAAATTTTCTTGATAAAACTCAACTGGTGGGTATAATATTCGAACATTAATATTAGGTTCTCACGTTGTTTTTCACATAATTTTACTTATGGATATACTATCTTCGTCTTAATAATTTATGTAGTGGTATTTGAATGCGAATATGAAGTTTAAAGAAGGACTTTGTTTGAAATTTATGGTTTAAAACAAAATATACATAGTTGTATAGCTATAAATTATATTATTTCATTTACAGTAAAGCAACTATTTTAAAATTAATGTATGACCTTTTAAATCTTAAAAACCAAATAGTTACTCTTTGTATTATATATGTAGCGATAGAGCAGACATTGAATCTCGTTAACCCAAAAAATGTCAATTGAAATTTCATGTGTACATTATTTTAAAAAAAAATTCTCATATTAGAATTTCTGATTCCGTCATATCTTGTGATATTTTTGATGTCACGTCGTGTCCCAAACAATGTAGGTTTCCCCTAATGATATACACAAAGCAACATGCATGCAATACGGCCTAATAGTAATAATAATAATTGCATTTCTTTTGGTACAAAAATAATTGAATGTGGTATTAGTCTCATCTTATCGATATGAAGAGGGAATAAAAAAAAGGCAAGTCATATATAGAATAATATGAATTACTATGCAATAGTCCAAGTAAGTGGGATCTTATAATTCTGTATTACGAAGATTTGTCATGAATAAATAAGTTTTACGTAGACTATCAATCTATTATAATCCTTCTTTTTTATCTGTATATGAAACCGACCATGTATGTATGCAAGCTCACACCAACGGAGCATGTTATTAGTAATTAGTGACTGATGAGTCTTTGACCAACCAGACAAAGATCATGGGCAGGATTATCAAGTGTGAAGCATGACAATTTCTTGGCTATGGTGGGTGGGTAGGGTACTCATGTTATCATGTTCTTTTTTTAAATATTCAATGGACGTGTCCATTCAAATTTGACTCGTTGATAAGAGATTTTCAACAAAAAGGAGAAAAGATAAGTATTCCAATAATACTTACTATTAGAAAATTACTAATTTGTGACAATCCCTACAAATTTAGCTCGATAATAGTGTTTAATTATGGTAAAAATTTCATCCAAAATTTCTTATATGACAAGCCAAATTCTGATGAGACATAGAAAATTAGCGTTCTTCTGATAGTGACTGATCTCCTTGATCAATTACGATGAAATAAAGAATTAGTTTAGTATATTATAATTTTTTTTTTTGGGGGGGGGGGGGGTGTTTTTAAAAATGACTGAATAAAAAGTGAAAGTTTGGACTTTTTTTATTTTTTCATTTATTGATGTAAATATCGAATACGAATTTAAATCTCTTCACTCTATCCCTCTAATAAAAACAAGTAAAATATATATTTGTTTTTTTTAAAAAAAAGATAGGAGCCTCCCTCTTCAAACCATGTCTTATAAAGGCTAAGACAAAGTGACCCATATAAGAATAGAATTATTATAATTATTAGCTTACAATCATTTACTTTTTAATCTTGAAAATGTATCCCTATTTTATGGCCCTCCACCGCCGACCAATTATTGTTTTACGTACTATTTTAATTTTTTCAAATAGTGTGACAATCAAATTTTTTTTGTCTAAAAATATTTAGTGCTAATTGAGTTAATATCGTTATATTTAAAATCATTAAAATTGTTAATAATATTTATGTAGAGTGTTAGTTATAAATATTTATATTTATTATTATTGCTAAATTGCTGCATAATTCTTTGTTTATTGCAGTAAAATCATATTTTTTTTATTATATTCGATAAATAATGTGACTGGTCAGATTTCACTATCTCCACTCAATTTTGTTGAGTCTCTTTTCCCCCCTTCTTTGTCCTTGTGTGATTGATTGGTAGTGATATTTTGATATTGGATTCATCTGAATCTAAAAATACAAAAAAGAATAGTGTATATTATGAATCTATATTATGAATCTGATCAATTCATCAAGTTGAAATCATGAATACGTTTCTTAAATTGGTTGTTAGTAACTTATATATCTTTTTTTTTTAAATAACACTGATATTCGAATTAATTTGTATATGCTTTAATTAGTTTACAATGTCTCTTCTTCTACCAGTATTAGCACAATTACAAATTATACTTTTGTACCCCGAAACTTATGCAGATAAAGTAAAGTTACCAAAGCATTGTTCTGGTTTCTATATTGAGATTTTTAAACTTTATCGTTCCATAGTTTTTAACCACTTCATTAAGTGTAATTTAGTGGTAAAGTCAAAATTTTTATTAAGGGATATCCAACTTTAATATATATATATATATATATATATATATATATATATATATATATATATATATATATATATATATATTAAAATATAATTTTTTAGATATTAAAATATATTTAAATATTTAACTGACCACCCCGTGCCTATGTAACCGAACTAATAACTTGTTATATCTTGTGTTAAGAGATATCCAACTTTAATATATATATATATATATATATATATATATATATATATATATATATATATATATATATATATATATATATATATATATATATATATATATATATAATTTTTAGATATTAAAATATAGTTAAATATTTAACTGACCACCCCGTGCCTATGTAACCGAACTAATAACTTGTTATATCTTGCAAGAGAATTTGTTTATGTATATGCTTTTTTTTTCTTTTCTTTTTTTAAATAATATTCTTCCTTTCTGCATACCTAAAAAATGTCCTATGAGATTTCTCTAAAGAATTGGGGGAAAAAAAAGTGAACTTATTGTTTATTCAAAAAAAAAAAGTTCCAATTCCAAGAATTAGGTGACATGTATTAATTTGTATTCATTTTTAGTAGCATATTTGGAGATAATTATTAGTAGTATTTATTTAGAATACTCAAAACTTCAGAGCAATATGTTGGATGAAAAAGTGTGTAAATTGTATTTAAAAGCTTGGCCTACAACATATATATAGTGAGACTATATATATATAAAGAGTAGGACAAGGTTTTTTCTTCTAAAAAAACAAATAAATCTAGGAGATGAAAGTTTTCTAATAAGGTTTTTATCCACTTTAATTAATTTCTTTTTCAAGAAAAAGTACTTGTTAGTTTCTTAGATGATTATTACAAATAAGCTTTTTGTAGTTAGTTTATTGGCTCCTAAAGTTTAAATACATTTATGTAGTTCATGAAGGTGGAAAAGGTAATTTCTCCCCAAGAAATTTATGGGTTCCTATCCTAATTTCAAGTGATTTTTTTTTATTATAATAGTTGAATTTATGATAAAATATTTTGTGAATTAATTTGTTAATAAATATACAAGATCGAACAAAAATTACAAAGATTTGCATTTAATCTGTAATCAATATTGAGATCCTTTTTTAATCTTAGTGGAAAAGATAAAATGATATATATTGTTGATATATGAAAAAGTGAAAAGTATCCGATAAAATATATCTAAATGTCCACAAACTAGCTCGAAAACCACAATTATTAAATATATTCCTCCCTATATATCCAGACAACCTAGATTAAAAAAAATCGAATGAGAACTTCAATGATGATCAAAATCAGATTTTTAGGTTTTTAATTAATTAGTTCCAAGCATTTGGATCATGATTATCATAATTAAAAATTATTAGAACTAAAAATAAAATAAAATATTACTAGAAGCTGTCTGCCATATAAGGCTTAAGTGTAGGATTACAAGGCATGTCAAAAAGTATCTTTGTTGATAAACATGAGTTTAGGAAAAGATAAGTTGATAATCATGAGTTCTTAAGAAAAAAAATAATTAAAATACTACATGATTTTTTTAGTCAGTTCTAGTATTGGTGGACAGAGTGAAAAATAATAGATATCTCATAAAATAATTGAGATGTACAAGAGCTCGCCTAAATAAAACATTATAAAAAACTTTAATTATCATGTTACTATTAGTGAGACATTTTAACAATAACTTGAGTATTTTAATCATGCTTAATTGATAGACAATTATATGATATATTCATTAATAAAAAGTTATGATTCTCACTAGATTTTAGCAGATAATGGCATTCACGCCATGAACAGTTTAATACAAATAAAATATGATTAGCACATAAATCAAGGATAAGCACAAATCTTCCAAACGTACTATCTTATCTAGGAGAAAAAAAAAACTTAGGTATGAGGCTTTATTTTTAATCAGAAGTCACAAATTTTAATCATAAAAATGAAATCGTTTTTATTAGAAAGTGCCTTATTTCTAAAATAGGACTTCATTATGTGAATCCGAAAATTAAATCTTAAATCATCACCACCAAAGACTATGGTAGGATACTGATAAATACTTTTCGATTCTTAATTGAAGGTCTCAAATTTAAGTGCCAAAAATGAAATCAACTTTCATAGATTTTCTATTTTACCTCTAAAGTAATTCTTTTTTGACACAAATCTAAATTAATCAAACCCAAAAGATGAACCGACTCGAAATTCAAGTCACAACATGTGCATATGCATATGCAAATACTGCAACAACAACATTTGTGTCTGTGACCCTTAGTATAAAGGAGCAAAATGTAGACAAACAATAATGTAGTTGTCCACGTTTTTATTTACGTAAATAAATGAGCTTTATACAAATGTTGTGTTTGGTATAGAGTTATACTAAGCGATGGTTTGGTTCGAACATAAGTTATGTCAGAATTATAATTAGAGTTGTCAAAACGAGCTTAGTCCATGGGATCGGCCCAACCTAATAGTTATTAGAGTAGGGTTGAGACAAGATTTTTCAAGCCCATTAAAATTAGGGCTTATAAGTCTGGCCCATATAAGCCCATGACCCTCGAGGCTTGATCGAGGTCGGGCTGGGGTCTGCCCATAGACCAAACTATTTATTTACGAATAACTTGAAGAAATTTCACTAGTGTATGAGCTAAATACTTAGTTGCGCTATGTTGTAATAGTACAAATCTTACAAGATTTTTGTGTGTCCAGTTACATACTCAAAATTAGGTTTAATTTGTTCTAGATACATTATATTGACAAATCCCGCGCTCTCGCTTTCCTCCCATCTCGCTCGCCACTCTCTTATCTTGCTCGCGTATTTGAGATGCATCACATGAGATACATGTATCTAACATATCTAGTATCCTAAATACATGCTAATCACACTAGATTTTTTGCTATTGTTATTGAAACAACACTATTGTTTGCCATATTTGATTTGAAAATCTTACACATTTTCTTGATGTCATGGAATTTTAAGTTTGAAAAAAAAGGACTAGCCTGCCCCAGCCCACTTCCCTTCTAGGGTTGAGTTGAATTGAGCATTTTCAGGTTCTTCCAAATGAAGGGCCGCCCTGCCCTAGCCCATCAAATTCCTTGACCCGCAAGAATTATACCGGGTGAGGCTCGACTGACACTTTTTGACAACTCTAAGTGCCCGTTTGAATTGATTTATTTTAGGTGCTTTTAAGCCAAAATATTTTTAAGCAGTTTTGAAGTGTTTGGGTAAAGTTAAAAAGTGCTTATAAGCACTTATTTTAAAGCCAAAATAACAAAAATAAGCCAAAAGTCATAAGTTAGAAATCCTAACTTATGACTTTTGGTTTATAAGTCATAAGCCAAAGGCCAATCCAAATAGGCCCTAATTATAATACATCACTTGTAATACGCATATATGATATTGAATATATTTTCAAGAAAAAGAGAATTATAAAGAGTGTAAGGTTATTTTTGGTATTTTTATTCCAACATAACTATTTCTACATAAAAAATAGTGCGAATTTTTATTCGGTGATTAATTTCTTTTCCCGCCAACCAAATAATTTTTGACATTGAAAATATATATTAATCTTTTATTTTTTGGGTTATCACATCAAACTTGATAAACGAGGGTTACATACTGTTATAAATCAGTATTTAATATGAAACGCTAAAAATATATATATTATCAATGCATAAAACATAAACTTATTTGCTTTTATTCTTGTTTCATGTATAAATAATTTAATTATGGACTAATCTTTTTATTTAAACATCAGAGCGTCTTTTATTTTAATAAATCATGAACTAGATCAGAATCATTCTCAATGAATTCATAAAAACTTAAATAATAAATTAATCTTTAAATTACTTATATTCAAATGTGATTTATTTTGTTTGTTTATTCCTACATCTCCCCCACAAGAGAAAAATGGTCTTGTCCTTAGTCCATTGAGTCCATGCCTTAACAATCATGAAAAAAACTTTATTATAATTTTCCATGTGAACTTTGTACTCTTAATTCCTTTTTTGGTTCTTGATTTGAATTTGCTTTTCTTAGAAAGCTGGTTGATATAGGAATTGAATTGTCTTTTGACGTTTTAAATCAACTCATGTACGGTCTGAATCGATGAATAATTGAATTTTTAAACCTTTTTCGACTTTAAAAATAATATTTTATATTTATTAATTTGATATAAACATTTGATATGCGTAAAATTTTTCTATCAAAAATTGTTGGTCCTATTATCATGTGAAATATTCTTTTGATAATTCTTGTACCTACTCAACCACCGCTTTTTCATGTTTGTCCAAAAAAATGCAAGTTAACTAATGTAAGTAGCATTCTTAATTAACTTTCTAAATCAATGGAACTCATCTTCCCTTGACCACCAAACACTTTACTTCTCTAATTATTTAAAATATTAATAAATAAATTTACTATTCCTGGCTATTTAAATTTTTAGGTTAGATAGTCACATATTTCAACATGTTAGCAATTTATGTAAAGGTCTTGTTCGAGTCTCACCGCTCTTTATCATAAGAAAAAAGAATTTTCACGTGGTTAATATATACATCATAAAAAAATTAAACTCGCATTTGAGGAATTGTGTGGAATACATAATTAAGTAAATATAAGCGTTGTTATCTACTCTGTCAGTTTAAACTCTTTGATGAGGTGATACACACACTTCATCGGTAGATAGAGGTCCTGAATTCAAGTCTCATGGCCATACATTTTTTTCTAAAAAAATTATATGTTTAACACATCATAAAGAATCAAGTTTACACGTAAGGAATCATGTGAGAAATATAATTAGGGGGAACCCATCGGTGGCCCCCTACACTTGGCACAATCTTTCACTTAGACACCTCAACTGAAGCATTTTCATTTTAAGCACCTAACGTAGGGTCCCCGTGTGTCACTTTAACACTTTTTGCACAGACTTCTGTTGACCATAAGCGCGTGTAAGACAACCGGTCTACGTGGAGTAACTGACCAATTATATGATGCCAACTTTTAAGCCTCTTTACACGTAGTTTTCTTCCAAACTAAAGGAAAAATGGAACCATTTTGCTGATTTCAAACAAAGAAAAGGGACTAAACTTTCTCCCTCTTCTCCGATGAAAACCCTAGGTAAATCTCCCTCTCTTCACATGTATTTCTTTGTTTTTCCTTCAATTCGTTGTTAGTAATAACCATTATTGTATTTTATGTTGCCATTTTTCAAGTTTAAGGTTGTATTGACAAGGTATCGGGCTGTGCGACATTGGAAAAATTGAAGAAATTGAAGGTAATGGTGTATTTTCTTTGCTACCTGTGTTTTTGTTTTCTTCAAGAAGGTGTATATTGTTGTTGAAGATGTATATTGTTGTTGATTCCGCTTTCTTTATTTTCATTTTTAATATAGGTTTTGGCTGGTAAAGTAAGGGGCTTTTTGGGTATTTCCTTTTATTGGGGGTATTCTTTTCGAGAGATGGACAACTATATTTTAACTTGTTTTCATCATGGGGGGTGTGTTGTTGAAAACCCTAACCCTACTTGCCAACGAGAAGTAGATGTATTTGGTGTTGGCATAGATAAAGATCATTTTAGTCTTGTCGAGTTTCTTTCCTACACTAAAGACCTTGGGTATACAAATGTGAAGGGATTTTACTGTGAAGATAACAATGAACTAGTTCAAGTTACTTCTGATACTCAATTGTTAGAATTTGTGAAAGACTTGGTAGATGGTGATGAGCTTCATGTGTATATGGTCCATGAAATTGATGAGTTGGAAGAATTGCCTGCTCTTGGTCTTTTACCATGGTCTGGTCCTGTTGATGAAACTATGGGTATAAATCGAGGAATGGAGAATGATTGATTTGAATGAAGTTGATCTGAAATCGCTAGAGGTGATACAAATCGAATGAAGTCAATCATATCCGCCTAGTAGTGACACGGATGTAGATGCTATTCGGATGAAGATGATTAGGATATTGATGAAGAATTGAGATCTCTTAGTTTGAAAGGAGAAATAAAAGAAATCCTAATCTTAGGAAGAAAGAGATAGGAGAAGAAACAATAGAAGAAGTACATAGTGAAATGTGGATAGAGGTTTTGAAGATATTGGAATGAATAAGAAGGATAGATATGTTGGCAGATTGGGAGGAGATGAGAAGCATATTGATAGCTTAGAATGTGATAGTGATGATAGCACTGATATGCTAGATGCAGAAGCTGTTGGAGGTGTTGATTTACCAGGCAGAAGAAAGAGCAAAAAGGTCGGGTATGATGATGAATGTACTGTTGCTATTTTTGAACTTGGAATGATTTTTGAGAATACTAAGGAATTTAGAAAGGCTTTGGCAAAATATGCTGTTGAAAAACATTATCAGATTAAGTTAAGGCCTAATTAAACTCATAGAGTGAGAGCTAAATGTAAATTCAAAGAAAAATGCAAATGGTTGTGCTATGGTGCTATTGATAGGGATTCTGGTAACTTTATGATTAAGAATTACTATCCTATACACAAGTGTTTACCATCAAATAAGAACAAAATGTGTACAACTAAGTTCCTAGCAAGATTCAAGGATGAAATAACTAAACAACCATCTTTGAGGATTTGGGAAATACAAGAATTGTGCAGGGAGGAGTTAGGACTGCATGTGGGTAAAACAATTTGTTACAAGGCAAAGATGATGATTCTTAGAGAAAACATGGGTGACTGGAATACGGAATTTGCAAGGTTATGTGATTATCTTTGAGTCATAAAACAAACCAATCCTAGTTTTGGGTAAGGATGGATAGAGAATGCGAAAGAATTTGTTTGTGTACTTTTATGTATGCTTGGATGCATTGAAGAAAGGGTGGAAGGAAGGATGTATAAGAATAATAGGATTTGATGGATGTTTCTTAAAGGGTGCTTAGGTGAACTTAGCATGATTGGAAGAAATGGAAACAATCAGATGTTTCCTATAGCCTGGGCAGTTGTGGACAAGGAGACTAAACATAGCTGAAGTTTCTTTATCAAGTACTTGAAAGAGGACCTGTAGTCTGGACAGGGTCTTACTGTAATGTCAGATATGCAGAAGGTAATTGTCTATTACTTTTATAGTTGTAGATATGTAGAAATGTATTTTATTTCTTGAATTGTATTTTATTGTAGGGTCTTCAAGCAGCTGTTGGTGAACTACTACCAAATGCTGAAGTTAGAATGTGTGCTAGACACATGTGGTCTAATTGGAGTAAAAGATGGAAGGGAGAGAAAAGGAGAAAACAATTCTGGAGATGTTCCAAGGCAACTTTTGAAGTGAAGTACAATGAGGAGCTTTACAAAATGAGCAGACTTGGTAAGGAAATTAATGATGATTTATTGGATTATCCACAAGTGTCATGGGTTAAAGCATTCTTTCAAGAGCATTCCAAATGTGATGCAGTTGAAAATAGCATGTGTGAAACCTTTAACTCATGGATCTTATCATGTAGACACAAATCTATAATAACCATGTTGGAGGAAATTAGGAGAAAATTAATGACTAGAACTGTGGATATGATTAAGTTTGCTGACATCTGGATATGTGATATTGTACATATGGCTAGACTTATGTTGGGGGAGAATAAGGAAAAGGCTAGGGCATGCAAGGTGCTTTGGAATGCTGATGTTGGGTTTAAGATTAGAGAAGGGCAGTATAGGCATACAATCAACTTGACTAATAGAGTTTGTAGCTGTAGAACTTGGCAATTGAGAGGCATTCCATGCCAACATGCTATTTCTGCTTTGTACCACATAGAAAAGGAACCTGAACCACTTGTGGAGCATTGGTATAGGAAGGATACCTTCTTAAAGGCTTATAGTCATTTCATTCAACCAATTCCAAATATGAAGATGTGGCCTGAAACTAACAATTCAAGGATTGAGCCTCCTGATCCTAAGCAAATGTCTGGTAGACCTCCAAGAAATAGAAGAAAGAGTAACGATGAACCAAGAAAGAAGTATGGAAAGATGTCCAAACAAGGGCTAAAAATTACTTGTTCCAAGTGTAAACAACAAGGCCACAACAAGAAATATTGCAAGGTAAAATAATTTATTATTTGCTTGTGCCTTTTTTAAATTCTTGTTGAATGTAATGAACAAACTTTATGTTTGATATTTAAGTTGGTGTCCATACTTCACAACCAACTAGCCACAGTTCACAATCACAATTTACTGCTGGTCAAAGTTCACAAGGAAGTTGCCATCCTGAACCAACAAGCTCCTACTAACCTGGACCAACAAGATTCAAGCAACCTGCATCAGCAACATCAAACAGTCATGCTTCTTCAACAACAGTTTGTGGTGATACCAGTATAGTTAAGAGGGCAAGGGAAACTGCTTTTTCAACAACAGTTTGTGGTGATACCAGTAGAGTTAAGAGGGTAAGGAAAACTGCTTTTTCAACAACAGTTTGTGGTGATACCAGTAGAGTTAAGAGGGCAAGGGAAACCGCTTCTTCAATAACAGTTTGTGGTGATACCAGTAGAGTTAAGAGGGCAAGGGAAACTGCAAAAACAAGCCAACCACCACCATTTGTGGATACAAGTATTCCTGTTATAAGAGGTATAACCAGTCAACTACCTCCAAGGACAAGACAAACTGCTGGACAAAAAAAAAAAGAGTTGCAACTGGAGAAGATTCTGCGAAAGGGGAAACAAAGAGGCCAATTAATGGTGGATCAAGTAATGTTGGATTTGGCATCTACACAAGTGCAAGTGGAACTCAAATAGTAAACGTAAGTTTGTCACAAACTGTCTCTTAAATGAATGCAAGTTTATACCTATATTAATTTTAGTTTTTTCTTTAGAAAACAGCCTGGGACTTTAAGTCAAACTATTCTACCAACAGGTTCAAGTTATAAGGATGCAAGTTTAACGGGTATAGACCTTGGCTTTAAGCCTAGAGGCTTGAGATGGAAAAACAAGAATGTTGTCACCACTTCCCAATTGCAGCAAATGACAAACAAAAAGAGGTAACACCAACTTAGAATAGGTTGATTTTGGGCCTTATTTTGGTTATGCTAGCTTTATTTTGGGGCCTTATTTTGGTATATTTTTTTGAAGGTTGTAGCCTTGAATGGTATGTAGCATAATGCAAACTTTGAGCTCATTATGGAGCATGCAATATAACTGTCTACGTTTTGTGTAATTTGGGTGTTACAAGGATAGTTTCTTCTTTTGGCTACCCCCAGGGAGCCCCCAAGTTTCATGACTTGTGGTAGCATTGAGCTGGAAGGACCAACTATGAACAATCATTTTTGGGATTGCATCAACTCTCTAGTTATAGCTTCATTTTTTGTATACGAGCTGACTCAATCTGTCTTTTGTAATTTTTACTTTTGCATCTGTTTGCTGCTATTAATGAAATCTACTTCATTAGTTGATTGTGTCCATAGGGTAATATTAAGTTAATCAGTCCATGAAATGGTTTCTGCTACCAAAGGTACATTATGGTACATTCTTCCTTCAAAGGAATGGTGAATCTGGCTGTGAACTCTACCTACTAATTTACTTAATTAATCAAACCAAATTATGGTTTTCATAAACGGTTAATGCTTATGCTCAATTGCAAATGTATTTCCAAGAAAGACCAACCAAAGCTAAATGAAAAATTAAAGAGAGTGGAAGTAAGTTGTAAGATGATTAATGACATGAGGAAAAGCATGTTTGTTTTTTTTCCGTGGCTGCTTACATTATTGCATATTTTTCAGGAAGGTGATCCAACATCAAAATTCTACTAGATCTAACACCAAATACAACATCAAAATAATACTAGACCGAACACCTCAAGAACATTAACAATTAGGCTTCAATTTCCATATTCCAAACATGAGAAACCCAGTAGCAACGACACCAATAATAAATATATTTCTTGCTCGCTTTAATTTTTCATCAAAAGCATTGACTTTCTTCAACAATCCCCACATTACCCTGTTTGCTTGTGGAGGGTGTCGATCTTCATACCAAAGAAAATAGTCAAAGCCACCCTTTTCTATAAAACCAATCAAAAATAATTAGACGCCAACAATTAATCATCTAATTGACTAAAAAAAACAAGGGAAACAAAGAATTTTACCTTTGAAATTCTACAAGTAAAAAATCTACGCCCTGGATTTAATTGGGTCCATGAAGTCTTTAATAGTGCTTCATTACCACACCTACAATATCAACCTTCATCCACAGATGCCATGGAAGAATTGGAGAAGCTTGACATTAAAGTATTAAAGGCCAAGAACTAAAGAAAGGCTGAAGAAGAGAAAAATTGGAAAAGAAGGGAGAAATTGGAAAAGAAGAGAGAAAATTGGGGTTTTAATAAGGGTACAATTGGAGAAAAAATAATATAATGGATGATGTGGAGTAATATTACTGTTTGGGACGCCACATCAGACCAAATTTTGATGTTTATGCGCCTTGAATAAGTGAAAATCACGCGACACTCCAGCTGTGCAAAAAGTGTTAAAGTGACACACGGGGACCCTACGTTAGGTGCTTAAAATGAAAATGCTTCAGTTGAGGTGTCTAAGTGAAAGATTGTGCCAAGTTTAGGGGGTCACCGATGGGTTCCCCCATATAATTATAAGTAATTATAATTGTATTATAAGTAAATATAAGTGTGCTATCTCTAACCGTCAACATTAGGTATTTCGACTAAGAAAGAAGGGTCCAATGAGAATAACAATGTAGAAAAGCCCAAACTAAGTCCAATAGAAAGAACAACTTTCACATATAGCAAACACAAAAATTATATTTGTATGTTATAGCTATAGTTTGCACAATTGCAGTCCATAGCAAACTTTATGTTTGCTATGGCTATTTCGTTATACATATATACAAAAGAAGCAATTGTATAATCTGTTTTCGTATACATATACAAAAGAATCAATTGTATAATCTGTGTTTGTATAAAGAGAGAAAGAGAGAAAGACAAAAGAAAACTGGGCAGGGAAAGATCATATTTGTATAATCATAAGTGTATAGGACGAAAATATATGCATTTGTATTTGTATATACAATTTTCTCTCGATTTATACAAACACAAACGCAATGTATACATTTGTGTTTGTATAAAGTGAGAGAGGCGAGTGAGAGTGGCGAGCGAGATATAAGAGAGTGGCTAGCGAGATCTGGGAGAGGAGAGAGAGGGGAACGAAAATATATGTATATATATAATTTTATCTTGCTTTATACAAACACAAACACATTTTATATATTTGTGTTTGTATAAAAGTAAGAGAGGCGAGCGAGACGAGAGTGGCGAGCGAGATTCACCAGGGAGAGAGGCGACATAGCAACAATTTGCTATGGGGTACAATTAAATCAAACTATGTTTATATCATTTAATTTAAATTAATAGTTTGCTATTATATATAATTTTCCCAAATAGAAATGCTGAGGAGAAGCAAGTCAGGCCCACTACTTTTTCAAACATAGACCACTAAAAGTCCTATACGTATAGATTATTTTTTTTCAAGTTTATTATACTAATGAATGTAATTCACCTAGAATGTGTAAAACGTTTTAAAGTTACTCTGTATGAATCAAGGGCAAAACAGTAAAAACACCCGAACAGAAGTGTAGAGAAATCCAGATACGGATGCACAAAAATATTACTATTAATATTAATCGTAGCCTTCATATAAATACCTTTTTCAATTTTCCATTTTATCATAAACTCAGAAAAGAAAAATTATATACAAAATTTTCTCTCTTCTTTGTTCAAATCTTCACTTTTTTTTTGGTTTAGAGAAAATCAAACATTTTAATTAGAGAGAAATACAATAGCAGATGTAGAAATGGGGGAAACTGAGATTTTTGCATTTCAAGCAGAAATAAACCAGCTATTGAGTTTAATTATCAATACTTTTTACACTAATAAGGAAATTTTCCTTCGTGAATTAATCAGCAATTCCTCTGATGTAAGTTTTAGTTTACGCAAATTATCACGTAGAATACATGTGTCTGTTGTTCAATTTTATATGAGTTTAAATGTTTCTTTATGCACGTCAAAGTTAGAAGGTATAGATGTTAACTGAATTCAAGTTAAATGATACGTTTGTATATTATCTGTAATTTGGTCTCAATTGATAACTAAACAATGTACATTAACACACCTCAATTTGTCCTAGTTGTGTTGAACATTTGACGTTGACCGAACACATAAATTTTAGAGGCTATTGAGATAATTATTTTGTAGGTTAGAGTGTTCAATTTATGTAGTAGAGATGAGCTGGAGTATCTAGACGTACATCTATAAAGTTGAAATGTTTAGTTGTAATTTAGATTAAGTTAAAGGTGTCTATTTCTATATTATATTATTTTAAAAATTTATGAGTTATATCATGTTAAAGTGTGATGTTTTTATCTATAGAGACAAAATTAGAATTTTAAGTTTATAAGTTCTGGATTTCTATATTTTTTTTTCATCACGTTTAAAAGTTTTATACGTTCTAGATTCTAGAACATGCAACTCATTAGATTCTGAATAAATTATTTATACATGTTAAGTGGACTTTTTTTTTTTTTTATACAAATATAGAATTTGCGTTAAAGCTATGGTTTTGTTCTGGTCCTATGCAAAAGCTTCTTAATTAAGTCGTCGAGAGAGCGCACTTTTATTTATTTAATTATGTTCTAGTTTAATTTATCTGTTTGTTTTAACTATAGATTTGCTTTTTTTAAAAAAAAAATTGGGTGAAATTTGAGTAGGCATTGGATAAAATTCGATTTGAGAGCTTGACTGATAAGAGTAAACTGGATACACAGCCTGAGCTTTTCATTAGAATTGTTCCTGATAAGGTGAATAACACACTCTCCATCACCGACAGTGGTATCGGTATGATGAAAACAGGTATGACATGTATATATACGCAATGTCGATCACCCTTTGTTAGAAAAATTATGATGTATATATGGAACAATGATGAACTTCTTGGCTTAGCCATCCTATATGTAGGCATGGATAGGATAGTCGGTGTCTATGAACTATCAAACGTTAGGAATAGAGGCGGATCTAGAGTTTCTATAACATGGGTGCATAGCAAGTAGCTCGTTAGCTAAATAACTTTGCGTTCAACCAAGTGCATTGTTTAGTCTTTTTTTTGGAACATGAGTGCCGATAGATAATATTATGATAGTATTCTGGTGAATTGGCGTGTTGTGTTATGAGTAATTGAAGAAATGGTTTATGTTATGTTAATAGATTTGGTGAACAATCTGGGAACGATTGCGAAGTCAGGAACGAAGGAGTTCATGGAGGCATTGCAAGCAGGAGCTGATGTTAGTATGATTGGACAGTTTGGTGTTGGTTTCTACTCTTCCTATCTTGTTGCTGAGAACGTTGTGGTTACGACTAAGCACAACGATGATGAGCAGTACGTGTGGGAGTCTCAGGCTGGAGGATCGTTCACCGTTACACGAGATGTCAATGGTGAGCCACTTGGTAGAGGTACTAAGATCACCCTCTACTTGAAGGAAGATCAGGCCGTACCAATTTTAAATGTTTCATTTCTTATGTATAGAGATAGTAATCTACTCCCTCTGTTTCAGTCTGTTCGTCTTACTTTCCTTTTTAGGAAGAGTGGTGATGAGTTGACTAGCTTGAAGGACCAGGTCACGAGGATGAAAGAGGGACAAAAGGACATCTACTACATCACGGGGGAGAGCAAGAAAGCTGTTGAGAACTCTCCGTTCCTCGAGAAGCTCAAGAAGAGAGGATACGAAGTACTCTTCATGGTTGATGCAATCGACGAGTACATGGTTGGGCAATTGAAAGAATACAATGGAAAGAAGCTCGTATCCGCCACAAAAGATGGGTTACAACTTGAAGAAACAGAAGAGAAGCAGAAAAAGGAAGAAAAGAATAAATCATTTGAGAACTTGTGTTAAGTCATCAAAGACATTCTTGGAGACAGTAGAAAAAGTGGTTGTTTCAGACAGAATTGTTGATTCTCCCTGCTGCTTAGTGACCGGAGAGTACGGCTGGACGGCTAACATGGAGAGGATAATGAAAGCACAGGCACTACGGGACAGCAGCATGAGCGCGTACATGACTAGCAAGAAGACAATGGAGATCAATCCGGATAACGGCATAATGGAGGAACTGAGGAAGAGAGCTGAAGTTGACAAGAATGACAAATCTGTTAAGGATTTAGTGATGCTTTCGTATGAAACCACGTTGTTGATGTCTGGTTTCAGCCTTGATGATCCTAACACATTTGCTGCAAGGATTCATAGGATGTTGAAATTGGGACTTAGTATTGAGGAAGAAGATGAGGCTGGTGGAGGAGATGAGATGCCTTCACTGGAAGAAGAAGGTAATGAAGAGAGTAAGATGGAGGAAGTTGACTGAGAAATTAAAGTATGTTTAGGTGTATATTATATTATATTAGGTTGACTAAGGTGGTTTTTGTGGCTTTATATTTAGCTTGTCTGTTTTCTTTTGTTGTTGTTGGTTCTGTTGTTTATACTTTGTGTTAGTGTAGACTGTCTATACAGAATGCTTCGTGTATCGGGCTTGTCCTTTTCTTTCTATTGTTGGTTTCTTCTAGCAGGTTGTGTTTGTGATTGACCAATATCTGCACATGCTTTTCTATTGTTGGTTTCCTCTAGCAGGTTGTGTTTGTGATTGACCAATATCTGCACATGCTTGTGCTACCATGTAAATTGATGTGTTTCTATAGACCCTCAGCTCAAAGAACGATCAAAAGAGGCAGTAGCCGCAAGCAAAAACAACAAGAAGATAATAAGATAACTGTGGCCAAAGGAACAACATGTAGTTAAACAGAAATCACTCAGTATAATGGCCCAAGCCAAAATATAAATTTCGGATAATGACTATGTCTAGGTCAGTTTGCATGCACCTCGACTAATCCACCGGGCATAGCTCCAATAGAAATTCTGTATAAAACCTTTTCTTCTTCATTAACAAAGTATACTCTTTGACAATGTGACAATTGACAATATCAAATGCATTCACTTTTGACACTACTGTTATATCCTTTTTACCCTTTTATGTAATGCTTCTCTACAATTTTATTTCCAGTTCAAGGGAGAGGGACAACAATAAAACCGAAATGCGCGCCTTTTAAGCGACACATTCTGGCTAATGAAGCCAACTACTAGAAGAGGATGACAGATGTTTCTATAATTGGACTCGAAATCTAACTAAAAGATTTAACTTAAAACTCGAACAGACAAGGTACCAAACATCACTCTGCGCCTTCGTGGTCTTCAGTTTCCAAGCCAGTGAGGAGTAGAGGATCCGATCCCTCGAACTTATTTACCTTCCTGTTTCAAGAAAACGAAACATTTTTCAGTCCTAGACAGCAATATTTGCAGACAGTGATACTAAAATTAAAAAACATGATCTATGCTGCCCGGGCAAAGACTTCGAGTATGGAAGAATGCAGTTCTTGAAACTTTAAAATAGCAGAAAAGAATATGTTCAACTTTATGATGAAATCGAATCATGCAAGAGTTATAATCACTGTGAAGTTTCCTTACTGAAATTCACTTTACAAAGAGCTATATAATTCAAGAGTAAAAGGGTGGAGTATTTGAAAGCTATGTAGGGAAAGCTGAGTACAATAGACTTTTGTGGTGCAGCCCTTTCACGGACCTCATGCATAGCGGGAGCTTAGTGCACAGGCTGCCCTAGTTTCGTAGAAATCAAGTTGTAGGCTTCAAGTTCAATTCAGACATTTATTCAGTCCTCACCCATTGCGTACACATCTATGTTCCTCGGACTCTGGTGAAGAACCTGATATAGGTGCAGATCTAGAGGTTCGAATTTTTCAACACATAAATTTAGGTTTTGGGGTTATGATGTGCAGACACGGGTGCAGGGATACGACCAATAAATGTATATTACGACACATATAAGTATATATATTATTCTTGCAGTTCTTTGGAAACATTTCTTTTGAGCAGAGGGTCTATCGGAAACAACCTCTCTACCTCATATGTTTATTCGAAGTATCCCAATGGTGTAACGCCATTGACTTCTTGGAAGAAAAGGTAATACCCTCCCCAACCCCCACTTGAGGAATAACACTGGCTATGTTGTTGTTGAAATGTATAAGTATATATATTTTGATTGATTATAGTTATTGAACTAAAATCTAATAAGATTCAGTAGAAACATGACACATTCATCAGATAAGAGTTTAGTAAACTTACCCACATGTCTTCTTATTGTGACCCAGGCCCTTACACTTGCTACACTGCATCTGCCGTTTAACAATGTCAAAAGCATCGACCTTTTTCATCTTAGGTCGGCCAGATGGACGTTTGCTTGGTGGGGGAGTAATAATAACTGCTGCATCAACTTGACCGTTTGCTGGATTTTCCAGATTAGGAACGGGGTTAATTGATTCAACGTATGTTACATGGTAACTCTCGGTTGTGAAGTATCTGGAACAATAATCATATGGACTCCTTCCTATGCATTCAAAAACAGCAATAGCATGGCAGCAAGGCATCCCATTCAATTGCCAACCTTTGCAACTACAATCCCATTGATCAATATCAACTACGTCAACAGACTCACCACGAACTTCAAATGTACTTCCATGCGAGGGTAACACATGAAGTGACCCTGCTTTTGAGGTTTCACTCTGAAGTTTTTCTTCCATCAACGGTGTCAATCTCGTAGCCCACTGACTGGACTCAACACGCCTAGTATAGATCAATTCCATTATCTTCCCTCGTAATACATCAACCATTTGAGTTATCGGCAGCTCATTCACCTCCATCACCCAATCATAGAAAGGCTGTCCAAAGTTTGATGTCAAGTGGCCATACCTTGCCCCACCAAAAAGGGCATTCGCCCAATGATCAGGCTCACTTCGAGTGACCCAATCGTATGCATCAGGTGAGATTGCTCTTATATTCTCAGCACAACGTTCAAAACTCTCAAGTGTTGGGGCACAAGCAGCAGTATATAAATCTTGGATCATAAGACGTCTAGCTTCGTGAGAAAACTGTCCTTGCAAATCATTATTCAATTTTTCTGCAAGATAGCGCAGGCAATAACCATGGTGACACTCTTCATTAAATATCTCATGCAATGACTCTCTTATGCCCCTTTGGAAATCACAAACAAATGTTATTGGACAAGACATCAGGACAGTAGACTTAAGTTCCGAAAGAAACCAATGCCAGTTGTCATTCGTCTCCTCGTCTACAACCGCAAAGGCTAAAGGAAAGACACCATCATTCCCATCCACACCTACGGCGGCCAATAGTGTTCCTTGATATTTTGCATAGAGAAGAGTGCTGTCAAGGAACAGAAGAGGACGACAACCTTGTCGAAAACCAGCTATTGAGGCATGAAACAAGATAAATAAACGATGGAAGCTTGAGTCATCTTTTGCGTAAACTATAGCAACACTACCTGGATTAGTTTCTTTAATTTTCTCACATAGTAAAGGTAACTGACTGTATGCCTCTCTGTAAGAACCTTGAAGCTGCTCCCTTGCCTTCTCTTTCGCACGTCGTGCCTGAGAGTAGTTCAACTGAATGCCATATTCACGCTCAATATCATTTGCAATATCCTTAGGTTTGTAATTGGGAGCAACCTTCAACTTTTCCTTTATTATATTTCCCATCCATCCCCTTGTGGACCGGTACCCAGCTTTTACTGCAGCTCCATCACATGTATGCTTCGGGTTCATCGTCTTAATACATATTAGCTCGGTGGTAGGCAACTTTGATGCATATATTGACCAAGCACAACCTTCTGACTTGCATTTAGCAGTTACTCTGCGACTTTCATTTTTCTTGTATTTATAAGTGAATCCATGGGCAATAGAGTACTTATGCAGAGCTTCACGGAATTCAGAAAAGCTGTTAAATCTTTGGCCCACGCCAGTAATGGCATTCTCCCACTGCATAGCTGCTTTGCAATGCTTCTCATCATTGCTACTTGGATAAACACCTGGGGGGCTAATTTCAACAGGTGCTTGAAACAGATCATCAGGATGGATCATATCCATGGGTATAACAGGAGTATGTTCAGGCTCGGATACGTTGGTCCTGCTTGACCTTCAAAGTTAAACAAGTCATAGAGAAATTTAAGTCATCAACAAACAAATATAGCAAAACAAAGCGCTCACTGGAACACATTGAGTATAAAAACCTACTACAATCCGAAGAAATAGAAACTTAGCACGCTAGGATTCAAGGAAATACCCAAGGTGTGACAAATGCAATGAGAAAACAAAAGAAGCAAACTGAACTGAATCTAAAGAGAAGTAAATACCTACTGGCAGTAACATTCGGAGTACTTAGAGCAACACCTTCTTCTGCAATTATAAACACCTCTACTTGTTCAGAATCCTTGAAGAAGTTGATCATACGCTTGAGGTCCTTATCTTTAGATATTGTGATGAGTGTCTTCTTATTCCCAGGGAGAAAATACTTGATGGTCATTCCATCAGTGCCACACTCAAAGTTTTCCGCTACTTCTTGCTTAAAATCATTCAGAAGTGTCTGGTTATCGAGGTCTAGTGCATATGCCTCCCCGCCAACATATGTCAAAGATCCATCTTCATTGTTGGTAACAAACTCCCCTCCAGATTGACATATAGCAATTATTTTCTTGGAGGCCATCACTAGGCCGGCCAAAAAACTTCACCCAAATAAACTGCACCAGCTAAACGGATATTCCTTTGTCACACAGCCCAAAAAATGATATTGCAACTGCAAATAGAAAAATCCCAATTCAGTTACTAAAGTTGAAGTCGTTTGAACGTTGAGAAGCAATAGGCAAGTAACCATAGGCACAATCAATCAGGAAAAGTTTAAAGCTAAAAACAAAGAACCCCAGAAGAAAATTTTGTTATGCAGAGGCAGATGATGGATGCACCAGCAAAGATAAATGAATGGGACCATGAAAATCAAGCTACATTCCCAACTTGATAAATAAAGTTCAACTCTTTGGAATGTTAAGAGGGTATAATCAAGTCACCAAAAGAATAAGCTTACACAAGGCACATGCTATCTTCCACCAGCATGAATACTGAGTAACTCTCTGTCCATCATCAAGGCTCAAACAGATGGAAAGAAAATCACCTAGTGTTTTTGCAGAATTGAACCTGAGAACCTCATTGTTCTCAGCCTACTTCGTTGACCACTAGGCCACACCCTTGATCGCACAACAACAAAAACAATATAGCCACTATAATCCCTCAGGTGAGGTTTGGGGAGGAGAGTGTATGCATTCCTTTCCCCTATCTCATGGAGATACAGAGACGGATTTTGATAGACCCTCGACTCATCCTTTGGGTGCACAAATAAAATTTAATTATTTGGAATGTGAAGAAGCCATAATCAAGTCACCAAAAGCATAATTAAGCTAAAAACAAAAACCCCAGATGAAAATTTGTTAAATGGGACCATGAAAATCAACCTACATTCCCAATTAAACAGATAAAGCTCAAATCTTTGGACTATTAAGAAGCACTAATCAAGTACACACAGGCATAATCAAACAGGGAAAGTTCAAAGCCAAAAACAAAAACAACAAAAGACTAATAAAATAACAATTGATCAAGAATACCAATCAACATAAAAAAACTTGTTCTGAAACTTGAAAAAGACTAGTGAAAAAACAATAAATATGGGCTCATGAAAATCAAGCTACATTTCCAATATAACTACTGAAGTTTCAATCTTTGGAATATCAAGAAGGGATAATCAAGTAAACCAAAAGCATAATTAAGCTTAAAACAAAAACCCCATAAGAAAATTTGCTTAACAGAACCATGAAATTCAACCTACATTCCCAATTAAACAGATAAAGTTCAATTCTTTGAATTATTAAGTAGTAGTAATCAAGTAACCACAGGCATAAAACAAAACCAAAAAACAAACTTAATCAAGAATACCAATCAACATAAAAACAACTTTTCTGAAACATAAAAAAGACTAGTGAAAAAACAACAAATATGGGCTCATGACAATCAAACTACATTTCCAATTTAACAACTAAAAATTCAGTCTTTGGAATATCAAGAAGGGATAATCAAGCAAACCAAAAGCACAATTAAGCTCAAAACAAAAATCCCATAAGAAAACTTGCTTATCAGAACCATGAAAATCAACCTACATTCCCAATTAAACAGATAAAGTTCAATTCTTTAGACTATTAAGAAGCACAAATCAACTAACTAAAAAACAATAAGAAAATCAAATAACACTTAATCAAGATTAAAAAAAATAAAATTCTGAAGCAATAAAAGTGCAAAAACAACAACATGGGTTCATCACCTAGTACTTGGTCAACGTTAATTCAAGAAAATTCACGAGACAATGTGAATTTTTTTTAACAAGAATTGATAAATACTCAAGTGAGATTTTAGTATTTTTTTTGTTTTACCTCTTAACAAGAGAGAGAGATTTGCATGAAAATAGAGAGAGAGATTTCCATTAAACTCTTTGGAGATGTGAATGGCGTCTACTTTGGCACTTGAGGTTGAGAGAGATGAACGTAATTAACCCTAAAAACATTTTTATTGACCACTTTAGCCCTCAATCTTGGAAGAAAATGTCAAACTTCCCCCTTTTCTTATTGGTTAACTTATTTGTCTCAATAAAATATGGAGAAATACTGTTTTTTTTTTCTTTTTCGTCTCTGTGTTATTGGTAATTCTTTTGGTTATTGTGATATATGATTTTGTATATTTAAACTTAACAAATCCAAATGAGTTTTTGTTAAAAATTTCCATTTATCGTATTATTTGTCGTTTTTATCATTTATTTGAGCCGAGGATTTTTTGGAAACAGTGTCTCTACTTCTACGAGGTAGTGGTAAGGTCTGTGTAACACTCTATCCTCTCTAGACACTAATTTATGGGATTTCACTAGATATGTTATTGTCATTTTTATTATTTTCTTCATAATTGTATGTCATTTTTCGTACTTGATTTGATATGTTTTATTTAAGTCGTATGATTATCTAAAGCAGACTATCTGCCTTCACAAGTCAGGAATAAGACTGAAAACATATCACCCTCTTTAAATTAATTTATTAAATTACATTTGATTACTTTGTTGTTAATAAAAAATGTGACACTCACCTAGAAAATGTGTCTTTATTTAACATATTGTAAATATATATTATCATCAAATATGAAGTAAAGATTCAAATTTAATAAGAAGCATGAATAGTTAGGTCATAGAATAATTACTAATTTTGATAAATTTGTAATACGTACGAACAAGGAACAAAAGTGCACACACAATTCAATTAATTGAAAGTTCAATCAGTGACATAGGAACTAATATCATAATTTAAAAATAATTAAGGGACCAAAAATAATATTAACTTCTGATTGTTATTGTCAAATTATCAATATCTTATTAAAATATTATTTCAACATAACACCAAATAATATAGTGATTATAAGAGAAAAAAATCTAAAATAATTGTTTATCTTTGGAAGAATTAAAGTCATCCTCACTCTTTTACATAATACATTAATAATATTTTATGTGTATAACATTATAATACTTTTGGTCCTTTCACGAGCATTATTTTTCTCTTTTAACATTGGAGTTGGGGCAATTATACAAAATTTTCCTTCTCATACAATCAATTGATATAGAATTTAAAAATAGAAAAGATATCATAAATCTCTTTTTCCCAGGTGAAAAATAAATGAAAAACGTCTAATATATATTTATTATATATTACTATAATTTTAAAAAATTATAATTTGTAACTATAGTTAGAATTTTAACTCAATTTCCTCTCTCTTCTCTTATTTTCCCCCCCGCATCTCTCCTCCTCCTGCTCCCCCTCTCTCTCTTGCCTTGTCCCTTCTATCTCAGTACATATACAAATAGTAACCATCAACAATAGAAATACAAATGTTGATAGTCAATATACAAATACAAACGTAACGACTTTCTTAAGGCAACAAATGATATAAATACAAATATACAAATTGAAGTGGTATTCATTGATATAATCTGAACATTCAATATAAAAATACAAATAGTAACTCTCGATCTCTTCTCTCTCGCCTCTATTTTCCCCCTTCATTCTCGCCTCCTTCTTTCTTTCTCAATACAAATATAAATAGTAACGGCCAAAAATACAAATACAAATGTTAACAGTCAATATACATATACAAATGATAACTTTCTCAAAGCAACAAATGGTAACAAATAAAAATGTACAACCAAAGCGATATTCACTAATACAATTTTATTCATTATATTGATTGATACATATCGTATTCACATATAAATTGTATTCATTGTACTACTTGATAGAAATTGTATTCAATGATACAAAAATACAAATACACAAGGCAACAAATATAAATATAAATACAAATACACATGGCAATAGATACATTGCATCAAAATAGAGTAAAGAAAATTATTTTTAAATTACTTGAGTACTTTAGAAAAAATCAAATTTATACCACTAGACAGAGTGTCTAGTGGCCTTTTATTAATAATAAAGTAAAATCCTCAACGTGAATAAGTACAAGCAAGGGGGCTAGGCCTTACCATACCAATCCTAATGAGTTGAGAGTTATCAGAAACATTTGTTTTTGTTAATCTGGCTTTGCAAAGTATGTGAAACATTTTTTTATCAATTTATGGTGCATGTTATTCACGAATGGCATAGTATTGATTGACGAGACACATAGTGGAGTTGGAGTGTAACACCTCAAAATTGGAAGTTGAGTTTGGAAGGAAAAGTTTCAGAAATTGTACTGATTCCTGGTTCTACGATTAGAGACCTATGCAACGTAGGAAGTCCTATGGGCCATAGGAAGGGTGTCGTAGAAACTGGGTGAGTTTTTTATTTTGATTTTTCCATTATTGACTCGTGAGTAATTTTTGAACAAAAAGTCTTAATGATACCAATACTATATATATATATATATATGATACCAATCCAGTATATAACACTTATTTAATATCAACTACGCGAAATTAGTTGGTGGTATATAGTGTAATTATTTAATAGAGTATGAATGTAAAGGGGTCTATGTTTGTAATTATTTTGCTTTTATGGGGTATTTGCTTAGTTTCCAAAAAAAAAAAAAACTCGTACCACACTGATAATACATAAAAGTGTATTTTTTCGAACAACTTAAACTTTTAGAGAGGAAATACTAGTCACAACAATCAAACACTTCTTCCTTTGACATATTTTAGAAGTCATACACTTAATTTTGTGCAAAAATGTCGATCTATTATAACAATTCGACTTGTATATTCGATCTCTTCATAATAATGTAATAAATTGATATATACATACACTTTGCATTAGTTTTAAGCTAGTGTTAACTTATTGTAATCTGTATATACACATTATGTTTTCTAAAAAATATTTTTGTATATACACATATTAATTTTAACGAAGCGATGCAAAGTGACCCACCTTGTTCAACAATTTATGGATGGCTAATGATTTTTATTTTATTTTTGGCTAGCAGGGATTGAATATCTATCAATTGATCTAAAAAAGAAGAAATTAACAGTAATAGGAGATGTTGATCCAGTTCAAGTTGTGGGGAAATTGAAGAAAATATTATTGCATCCAGAAGTATGGACCAACAAAAAAGATAGAAAAAGAAGAAGGATGAAAGTGTAATAAAAATTGATGATTGGGGCAAAAAAGATCATAATGAAAAAGTTGATGAACTTGTTAAGCTTTACAAAAACTATAATCCTAGTATGACACAACACTATAGGGTTTATAGTATGGAGGAGAATCCAAATGCTTGTATTATTTGTTTAAAAGGATTTAGTTTATATATACTGATAATTTCGATTCAATTGTGTCAAACTTTTTATTTTTGAAATAGTTACAAAATCTTCATGAATAGAATCAAATCTTATTCTGTGATATTTATAAATATGAAGTTTCTTTTTAAGAAAATCTTTGAGAGGCAAAACCTACATTACAGGCGGTAGTAGATTAATGAAAAAAATAAATAAATATTATACCTCTGAATTATTCAAATGGATCAGTTTTAATTTTGAGAAAATGATCAAATGAGCCCCCAACCTATTATTGAATTTTCAACTACACACTTATACTTCACGGGGGTCCTATTACCCCCCTAAACTATTTTAAAATGAAATTATTACCTCCTTAAAAAGTCACAACCACATTTATGTTGATCAGTGAAACCCACGCGTTTGACACGTGTAATTTTTTTTTTTTTATTCTGTTACCTTTTTACTGACATTTCTTTTCTTTTTTTTTTCTTTCTCTTCCTGCTTTTTCTTTAAATCCCTGAACACATCAATGCCATTTTTTATTTTTTTTTCTTCCCTTTTTTAAATTCTTTTTTTTATTAAATCTAAAATTTTTATTAAATTTATGGTCATGGAATAGGTGCATAAATGATAAGATTTAATGTCAATTTAATTGACTTAAAAAATAAATTGCCCGTCGGAATCTTTCCGATGAGGAAATTTTGAGAGCTTTTTTTTTAGATATTTCCATCATTATTAAGTTGTTTGAATGGATTTTGTTAACTGAAAAAGTTTGTTACAATAGCTTCAAAATGGTATTTCAATGAAGTTTTAATGACTATTAGTTGATTTTGAAATGGGTGTAAAGTAATTTACTTAATAGTTTTTGATTGTGGAGAGTGGGAAGGAGATTTCTATATATGATTTGTTATGGAGATTTCCAGATCGTGATGGTGAAATTTGATGGCTGACATGAATGCTCTACTAAGTTGCTAAGAAGAAGGAAAGAAATTAGAGATGAGATAGTTGTCTTGGATGAAATCTATCTAAGCTTTTTCTGCTATTTCCATGGCAGATCTATGATGATGGGAGTTATATAGCTGACAATTTCATAGGAGTTTTAAGTTTGGTGTGATTGAGGTTAGCTTCAACTATGTACCTCGATTTTCCGGCATCAATGCGGCGGCGGTGGACTGTCGCTTGGAGCTTCGAGGAAGAAAGGAGCTTAGTTTACAAATTGTTCTGTAGCTTTTTTTTTTCCGTTTGATTTTGTTTGTTTTGATTTTTCAATTACTTTGAGTGTTTTAATTTGACTTCCTTTTTAAATTTTTTTTTTAAAAAAAAAAACAAATTAGGGGAAAACACGAAAAGAATATTAAAAATAAAATTTTAATATTTATTTTTGGTCTTGAAATACAATCACTTTGCCACGTAGGCATTTAGGGAGGTAATAATTTCAATTTTAAATAGTTCAGGGGTAATAGGACCCCCGTAAAGTATAAGTGTATAGTTGAAATTCCAGTAATAGGTTTGGGGCTCATTTAGCCATTTTATCTTTCATTTTTAGTACATTTTCTTCTCAAAAATATCCTTATTGTTATATCTTTTGCTCAAAAATATCTTTACAGTTATTTTTTTTCCCGCTCAAAAATACCCCCAAACAAGCAAAATAGCTTATAAATACCCTTCTTACTGACGCTTGCTCCAAAAAATCAGAAAAAATAGATCAATTTTGCTCTTATTAAACGGTTCGAAATAAGATAATTTGCCCTTATTTTTTTTTCTTTTTTTGGGTGTGGTGGTTTAAATATGTGAGACAAGAAACATTTTTAATGCTAAATATGAAAACTTTTTTTCATAAAAAATATTTTTCCACCTATAATTAAAAGGGAACTATTAAAAAAAAAAGGAAACGATTAAAAAAAAAAGGAAACGATTTGACTTACAGTAAAAACTCTATAAATGCATATGCTTGGGACCGGAAAAAAATATTCATTTATCGAGATTATTAGTTTATCGATAAATGCATAAAATATTTATTTATCGATAAATAAATATTTATTATTTTAGAGAGTATTTTGCAGTATGTGCCATAAGAAAGAAAAAAAAATTTGAATTAAGAATTTCAAAAGTTTAAATCTAGGAAACTAAAAGGTGTAGTCTTTGCATATTTATTATTTAAATCTAGGAAAGCTAAACGAATTTAGTGAAGTTTAATGTTTCTAATTGTATTCATGTATATAGAATATGAAGAGATTTTATGTTAACTATAAAAGGAAAAAGCTAGATGTTTAAAAATCATAATCCAAGTGTAATGTCTTCTCATCATTTGAAAGGCATACAAAAATCATCTTTAACCAATAAAATAAGAAATGCAATATGTGAGCATAAGAAAGAGAATCCAACTATTAGCCAAAAAGATTTGCAAGCATGGGTGAAACAAAAGTTTGATTTGACTATTAGTCAATCAATAATATCGCATACTCTCAAAAGGTCGGCAGAGTATTTGTCAAATGAGATGAAAAATAGCGATGCCAAAAGGCATAAACCGGCAACATACCCTGATTTAGAGAAAGTTTTGTACGAGTGGTTTCTTCAAATGTAAGAGAAAGTGAACATGTCAGGGGAAATTATCCAAGGAAAAACAAAAGATCTTTTCCTGAAAATGTATGGTGAAACTAATCCAGAATTCAGCTTCTCTTCTAGTTGGTTAGAACGTTTCAAGTCAAGATATGGAATCAAGTCTTACAGACGTTTTGGTGAAAGTGGTTCAGTTATCATGGAGAATATTGAAAACGAATTGCCTAGCATACGGTCAAAACTAGATCAGTTTGAATTGAAGGATATTTATACTATGGATGAAACTGGACTATTTTACCAATTGGAAGCTGATCATTCACTTGCTACCAAGCAGCTTGAAGGTCGCAAAAAAGACAAAGAAAGAATTACTCTTGCTCTCTGTTGCAATGGTGATGGATCTGACAAAGTACCATTGTTGATTATTGGTAAGTTTGCAAATCCTAGATGCTTTAAAAATGTGAACATGAACAATCTTAATTGCATGTATAGATCCAACAAGAAAGCTTGGATGACTGGTTTGCTTTTCCAAGAATATGTTGGCTGGTTTGATAAGAGAATGAATGGCAGGAATGTTTTGTTAATAGTAGACAATTGCCCAACTCATCCAAAGATAGTTGAAGGCCTAAGAAATGTAGAGTTGTTTTTCTTACCTCCTAACACAACGTCTAAGATTCAACCATGTGATGCTGGGATTATTCGAGCATTCAAAGCTCATTATCGTCGTCGTCTTTATTTCAGCATCCTACAAAGCCTTGAGGTTGAAGCACCAAATACTAAAAAATTCAATATTTTGAATTCTATTAATTTTGCTAACTTGGCTTGGAATTTTGATGTGAAAGAAATAACAATTGCAAATTGTTTTCGGCATTGCAAGATCCGGTCGAAAGAAAACAATGTTCCCGAACCACAAGTTGGTGAATTAGATGAAGGTATCCAAGAAGTTGGTGAATTAGATGAAGGTATCCAAGAATTAAATGATGTCATCTCTAATTTAACCTACAGAAATGTGATGGATGTTGAACATCTTTTGAACTACCCTAACGAGAATGATACAGTTATGGAATCACCTACAGAGGAAGATATTATTCAATCTGTAATGAATAATGATGATGAGAATGATCCTGAACAAGATGATAGTAGCATTGTCCCACGTGTATCGTCAAAGGAGGCATTTCAAGCAATGACTACATTGTCAAACTATTTGGTACAACACGAACAAAATATTTCGAAAATTGTGTTCGCTCTTCAAAAAGTTAAGGATGAGATTAATTTTGGTTTTGGTGGGAAGGAAAAACAATCAACTATAGAATCATATTTTAAAAAGAAATAGTTATTGGTCTAGTATTATTGAATGATTAAATATATATAAATTGTTGATGTATTCTAGTAATTATTACTTTATATTTTTTCTAGGCCTTTAATACTTTATTTTTAATTATTATCTAATGCATTTATCAAGAATATTACTTTAATATAACTGGCCCAAGTCGGGACCGGAGAAAAATATTCACTTAGCGAGATTATTACTTTATCGAATATTACTTTATCGAGGTTTTACTGTATATACCAATATGAAAAAATAAATTGTGTTATCAATTATCATTATAATTTAACCTACTATAGTGGGCTACGTGCTTATTTTTCAGTTTAGTAATTTATTTATTATCATGGGACAATTACTTATAAAATAGTAATTATTTTTTGGGTAAATTTTAGGTTTAACAAACATAAAAATCATATTTTATGCTATAGCTATAGTTTGTATAATCACGCTTTTGCTATGACTATTAATCTGTATATTTCAGTATACATATACATAAAAGAATATGTATTTGGGTCTATTTGTATATTTCAGTATACAAATGGGTCCTGCATTTGTATATTTCGGTATACAAATGGATCCTGCATTTGTATATTTCGGTCTATTTGTATATTTCGGTATACAAATGGGTCCTGCATTTGTATATTTCGGTCTCTTTGTATAATTCGGCATACAAATGGGATGACAAAAAATATGGAATGTTTGCTGCGAATTACAAATAAAAGAAACTATGACTATATCATTTAATTTGAATTAATAGTTTGTTGTTTCATACAATTTTCCCTTATTTTAAGGTGACCAGTTTTTTTTTAAAATTTTTTTTTTTTAACATCACCCTATAAAAGTTAAAACTCAAAAAGAAAAGAAAAAATCACCAATTAAACGTTCCACCAGGGTATTTAACGGATGATAATTAATCATTATGTATCGTTAATATTTCGTACTGTTTTTGTTATTATTTCCTTATTTTTAATTAAATCTAATTACGGTTAATTAGTAATCCTAAATGTTTTAGCATTCGGATTTACTAGTTTATTTTTGGAAATTATTTAATTCTATTCTAATTAGGTTTCCTATTTCTGATCAAAGTAGGTTTTTAGTATTTACTTATAAATATTCCAATTTTCTAACGTTAATTGTACATACCTACAACGAGATTATTAAAATTTTCTTCCCCTCGATTTTTTTCACTATTCTAATTTGCTCGTAGCTAACAGAAATCTATCGCTAATTAAGCATTAAATTTTACTGTTTAGCTATTGAATTTGTATGTCGCTAAATCCCGTTAACATGGTTCAGGGTTGTAGAAGTGTTGAAGAATTTGAGAGACTTAACAAGATAGGTGAAAGTACATACGGAATTGTTTACAAAGCAAGAGAAAAAAAGACAGGAGAAATTGTTGCGTTAAAAAAATTAAAGATATCGAAAAAAGATGAAGAAGAAGGGTTTCCTTTAACATTTATAAGGGAAATAAATATTCTTCTCACTTGTTGTCACCCTTCAATTGTATATGTTAAAGAAGTCGTCGTAGGGGCTATGACGACCAAACTCAATAACGACGATGTTTTTTATATTGTGATGGAATACTTGGAAAACGACTTGCAAGTGTTAACACAAAAAATGAATCGTCGATTCAGTCAAAGGGAAGCCAAATCTCTTATGGTCCAACATTTAGAGGTGTTAAGTACCTTCATGATAATTGGATTATTCATCGTGACCTAAAAACTTCTAATTTACTTATAAATGACAAAGGTGAAAATTGCTGATTTTGAATTAGCACGACGTACTCAAAGTGGTCCTCCCTTGAAACCTTATACTCAAGAAGTTGTTACTTTGTGGTATAGATCGCCCGAGCTATTAATAGGTATGAAAAACTACTCGAATGCAATCGATATGTGGTCTATAGGTTGTATTATGGCTGAATTACTAACAAATAAACCGATTTTCGATGGAAAATCGGAGATTGATCAAATTAATAAGATATTTGGAATTCTTGCAACCCCAGATGAGAAAATATGGCCAAGATTTACCAAACTTTGTGGATTAAACAAAGTTAAATTTGTAAACAAAAAGCATAATTATTCATTAAGGAAGAGATTTCCCTCAATATCCTTCACTTGTACTGTATTATCTAATTCTGGATTTGATCTTTTGAACAGATTTCTCACTTATGATCCAAATAAAAGGATTACTGCCGAAGCTGCTTTGAAACATGCATGGTTTCGTGAATAATATTATATATTGATGAATTCATCTAAAGATATGAGGGTGTACTGAATCCTCGGACACATGGATTAGAGTAGTAGGTGTCAATAGGTGGTCATACCTATACGTTGTATTGTTGTTCGTTCATATTAATAGTCGTACTATTGCTTTTGTAAATTTCTGTCCTTCAATTTCTTTCAACATTTTTCAGGATTTTATTTTTTGTGCAGAAAATTGCTTTGAAATTAGAGGTGCATGATAACAAAGGGAAACAAAAGGCTATGAAAGCTGTATCTACCCTTTCAGGTACTTAATTACTATTATAAGTAATTATTGTATATTATTGTATATACACGTATGTTTTTATATACACATTAATTTTAACGAAGTAATGTAGAATAATGCACCTGATTCAACAATTCATGGATTAGGGGCAGAACAAGCTTGAGGCTAGGGGTTCATTCGAACTCTCATCAATGAATAATTATATTATTTATACATGATCATTAAAATTATATATATATATATATATATATATATATATATATATATATATTGTAGATATTGAATCTTATTTGACTAGTTCATTTGTTTACTTCATATTTTGAACCCCTTAATGAAAATTCTGATTCTGTCACGACATTACAGGAATTGAAACTCTATCAATTGATCTAAAAGAGAAGAAATTAACAGTAATAGGAGATGTTGATCCAGTTCAAGTTGTGGGGAAATTGAAGAAAATATTATTGCATCCAGAAATATTATTAGTAGGGCCAACAAAAGAGCCAGAAAAAAAGATGGATGAAAGTGTAATAAAAAAAGATGAAGGGGCAAAAATGATCATAATGAGAAAGTTGATGAACTTGTAAAGCTTTACAAGAACTATAATCCTAATATTATACAACACTATTGGGTTTATAGTATGGAGGAGAATCCAAATGCTTGTATAATTTGTTAAAACAATTTAATTTATATACATCGACAATTTCGATCCAATTGTGTAGAACTTGATATAGTTGAAATAGTCATGAAATTTCCATGAATATCATCAAATCTTATTTTATAGTATCTATTATTTATATGAGGTTCCATTTTAAGAAAATATCAAGAGTCGAAACAAACATTACATAATAGATTAATGAGAAAAAGGTTAAATATATATTTGCTAAGAAATACCCTCAAACTAACAAAATAACTTTAAAATTACACTTTTGACTAACGGTTGCTCCAAAAACAAAAAATAAAATAAAAAAATAGGCCAATTTTATCTAAAACTATTCGAAATAGGATAATTTTGCCCCTATTCTTTAATTTTTTTTAACCAGGTGGAGGGTTGAATATGTGAGACATAATAAAATATATACAACAACATTTTTACATTATACTAAACATAAGACATTTTTCATGAAAATCATTTTTCCCATGCTGAAACAGACCCTTAAATGGGAAACTATTAAAAGAAAAAAGAAAAGATTTGACATATATACATTAACAATATATATATATATATATATATATATACTATAGTAGATTACGTGCTTATTTTTCAATTTAGTAATTTTCCTTTTTAAATACTTAAATGGTATTTTAAGGTGACCAATTTTTATTTTATTTTTACATCACCTCACAAAAGAAAAAAAAAAAAGGTTAATTAATAATCCTAAATATTTTAGGATTCGGATTTACTAGTTTATTTAAGGAATTTATCTAATTCTATTCTAATTAGGTTTCCTATTTCAGATCAAAGTAGGTTTTTAGTATTTACTTATAAATATTCCAATTTTCTAACGTTAAGCGTACATACCTACAACGACATCATTAAATTTTCTTCCCCCCTCGATTTTTTTTCACTATTCTAATTTTCTAGTAGCTAACAGAAATCTAGCGCTAATTAGCAATGAATTTTACTGTTTAGCTATTGAATTTGTATGTCGCTAAATCGAGACAACATGTTTGAGGGTTGTAGAAGTGTGGAAGAATTTGAGAGGCTCAACAAGATAGGTGAAGGTACATATGGAGTTGTTTAAAAAGCTAGAGAAAAACGACTTGCAAGTGTTAATAAAAAAACGTCGATTCAGTCAAAGGAAAATCAAATGTCTTATGCTCCAACTCTTGGAAGGTGTGAAATACCTTCATGATAATTGGATTATTCATCGTGACCTAAAGACTTCGAATTTACTTATAAATGAGAAATGTGAGTTGAAAATTGCTGATTTCGGATTAGCATGACGTATTCAAAGTGGTCCTCCCTTGAAACCTTATACTCAAGAAGTTGTTACTTTGTGGTACAGATCGCCCGATCTATTAATGGGTATGAAAAAAATACTCGAATGCAATCGATATGTGGTCTATAGGTTGTGTCATGGCTGAATTACTAACAAATAAATCGATTTTCGATGAAAAATCGAAGAGTGATCAAATTAATAAGATATTTGGAATTCTTGGAACCCCAGATGAGAAAATATGGCCAGGATTTACAAAACTTTGTGGATTAAACAAAGTTAAATTTGTAAACAAAAAACATAATTATTCATTAAGGAAGAGATTCCCATCAATATCCTTCACATATACTGTATTGTCTAATTCTAGAATTGATCTCTCGAACAAATTTCTCACTTATGATCCAAATAAAAGGATTACTGCTGAAGCTGCTTTGAAACATGCTTGGTTTCGCGAATAATATTATATGTTGATGAATTCAGCTTATTGAGGACATGATGTAAAGAAATGAGGATGTACTGGATCGTCAGACATGGATTAGGGATAGTAGTACGTGGTATTGTTGTTCTTCAACTTCTATTACTATTTGTTGGTTGTTGGACGTACCTCGATTATTGTATTATATTATTTTATTGTAGTTTATTTTTGTTACCATCTCTTCTACTTATTTTTGTTACTATTATTTATTGTTTCTTGTATTTCTGTTGCTTATTTTTTCAGGATTGTTTTGGACTATTTTTCTTGAGCCGTGATCTATCGGAGAACAATCTCTCTACCTCTGAGTTAGGAGTAAGGTTTGCTTAAACTCTACCCTGTCTCTGCTAGATTCTCCGCTCAAAATAAGAAAAAAAAAATTCTCTGAGAAATTATTATTGAAAAAATTGATAGGTATATATCCTCTGCATTTGCCTCTTGAACTCAAGTTACAAATTGAGTTTCCTCAAATTACAAAAAACTATGCAGAAAAAAATAGTAATACAAGAAAAAAAAAAGAATTTCACAATACAATAAAAGCCCATAACTTGATTGTTTTTTTTTTTTTTTTTTTTTTTTTGCAATCATAGTATATTATAGGCAAAAAAATCATAAACTTTTAATAAAAGAATACAAAGAATCACTATAAACTTCCATTCTATGTTATGTAACTAGACTTACAATCAGGTACTCAGTAAAATAGTCGACGTGTCCATATTACCTGAATTGGACAATGTGTGTACAAGTTGATCTGAACACCACGATTAATTCCTTGCTTGAACCATAGGAGAAGACATAGGTGAGTGAGGAGAGTTCATAAAATCATCCATTCTCCTAAATGACAAACTTATTTCAAGTTTGCTCCTTGTTCTACAATATTGTTTCTTTGTTGCAACTTCAACTCCCTTATTTGGTTGTAAGTAGACAAAATGTCTAATTCTTTTCAATGCAACTTTCATTGTGGCATCATCCATATTAGCAAAACAAACCCTAAACCAACCTGGCTCTGAGCAATGAAATGAACAACCAGGTGAAACATTAAGTTTCACTTTATCAATAATTATATGCCAAAGTTTCAATTCATCATCAAATGTTGAATCTTCAAGAAATCTTCTTAAATCCATCCAAATAAATAGGCCAGCATTACTCTTCAATGTTGTAATTCCAACTTGTCCTAGTCCTTTAGTGAACAAATCATGTCTTTGTAACAATCTCATCGAGCTCTTCGCGATGAAATTTTCAACAAAGATAGTGTCTGATAACATGGAAGCAATTAATCGTTGTGTTTGTGTTGAAACAAGTCCAAAACTTGACATCTTACGTGCAATATTGACAACAACATCATTGTACGAGTAAATAATCCCAACCCTAAATCCAGGGAACCCTAGATCTTTTGAGAGACTATACACGATGTGTACTAAATCATCGTTGCATCCAACAACTTCACTCATGACTTCCGAGATACTGATGAATGAAGGTTGACTAAACGCGGTTGCTGCATAGATTTCATCACATACTAGATGTATGTTTTTGTCATTGATGAATCTTAGTATGTCTTTTAATGTTTCCTTGTCCAAAATTGTACCTAATGGATTTGATGGATTGTTTATAAGTAATCCTTTTACTTTGATTTTTGATTCTTGAGCTTTTTTATATGCTTCTTCTAAGGCTTCTTTTGTTACCTTGAAGTTGTTAAAACTCTCACAAACAACAGGAAAAAGTTGTACTCCTGTTCTCCACCTCAAATCTCTATCAAATCTGCAATACAACACAATAATTAGTTACCAACTTTGTCGTTAAATAGTCAAAATTGCTTTGATTCGTCAATTAATAAGATTAACGATTGATTTTTTTGTGTTGTTATTTAGCGACAGAAGTTGTACGTCAGTCAGTAGTATCTCACCTAAAATACATTCATAGTATAAAAATTATATATTTGTTGTAAATCCATATTCCAACTTGACTATTCATTGATTTTGACTTTGAAAAATTTAATCAATAGGTCAACTTTCTCTAGATAATTTTGAGTTTTTTTTTTAATTGTCATCTTTGATTATGGCTGCTATTGGGGACAAATAATAATTAATTCATTATGGTCCAATCTAATAGAAAGTTGGTATGATATGATATGATATGTCTTTTTGTTTTTGTTATTTGTCATTTATGGCCACAAACTTATTGAGGTTATCACTACTTTTTTCCAATTTCTTGCAAGCAGTTGTATATATGTCCCACACCAATAATTAAATAATTTAAATAGTACCAATATAACAGAAAACTAAAGTTTAATTTAAAGAAAAGAATCTTATCATTTCACTCATTAAAGACAATTATTTATAATTATCTTTTAAGTGATCTGATCGTATAGTAATATAGTTTAACTTGTTATAGCAGATGATACATGTCGCTTGTGTTATTTTATCAGGTTATTATTTTCATTTATTATGAATGGTTATCTTTTATTGAAAAGATTATGTTTTTATTAAAAAAATATTATTTTTTTTATAAAAAAAAAAAAAGTGAATTCTTACCCTGGATAATATGGTGTAGGAACTAGAAATGCATCACCAGGATCAGCCAAACAAAATGCCAAACTTTCATGAGCTCCTGTTGCTCCTCCACTCATAACTATTCTTTCTGGATCAAATCTGACTCTATCTCCTCTCACTTTCTCCATGAATCTTGCAACTGCCTGCACAATTCCCAAGAAAAAATGCGGATTTAGAATTTAACGTTTATGAATTCTAATGATTCCTCACTTAATTTATGTCACTAGGACGTATTTAGTAGATTGGTTAACACATATATTTAGACTAAAATTACTGAATTCTACCGAAGTGATATATATATTTCATATATATACCTTTCTAAATTCAGGCAAGCCGTGATAGTCTTGGAAAATAGCAATATCTTGAAAATCTTGAACTCCTTCATATGTACAAATTGAGGCTTTTGGGTTGTTGACTATCCATTCTTGAATTAAATCAAAACAAAGCTGCAAAAAACATCACAAGAGAACACAAATCATTAGATTTAAACTTGGTGAGTTCAACCTCGTAGATTTTCTTAGCCTAAACACATTATATATTTTATTAGTGTATATTTCGTATTGAAATACTGAATTCAGTTGAACCCATAAAAACAAAAAGCTACATCTCCCTTCAAAGAGACTATGGATGATTTTTTTTGTTTTTTTAGTTATGTCTAAATTTTGATGAATAGAATTATCTGGTAGCAGATGAAACAATTCAGATGTTTGATCTGAACAACTGTTATCAAGAAAAGAGAATAGAGAGGCTATAGGTAATTTCTTATCATTTGTCTAAGTCTTACTAGATAAAATTACTGATACATCAAACCAGATATTTGATAAAATAATTGAGGTGCACCAAAGCTGATACGGATTATTAATTTCACATACCTGATTTTCAGCCAAACCCATCTGAATAACACCATGAGGATTTTGTGTTGGATGAAATGGATCATTTTCATAAGCTTTCCAACCATCAAAATAAGCTGAATTTTCTCCATGTCCATCATTTGTGGCTATCTTTGAAAGAAGTTTCTTATTATAATTCTCTGAAATTAACCCCATTTTTTTCTTAATTAAGAAAAAGCTCAAAGTTTATCAAGAAAAAAAATGGAAATTTCTTTTTGTTGGTGGCTAATATGCTAATATAGAGATTTTTTTTTTTTTTGATAGAAATTAAGGAGACTTTGAAATGTTAGTTGATAGAATGGACATGAAGTAAATGACCTATTTATAATACTTTGTTTTTTCTCAATTATTTTTTTTTGTGGGGAAGAAATTTCCATGAAATAGAGAACATAGAATTAAAAAAGCATTTTTCTTTTAGAAGTATATGACTGCTTAATAGTGCTCCTTTTGTTCCAAAATAAATGTCATTTCAGCTGAAACATAATAATTTTTGCTTCAAAAATTTAAGATAATAATTATTAATTATTTTTAATTATACCCTTTTATTGAAATACTAACTCTCAAAAAAATATTTAATAAATTCGAGTAAATTAGTAAATGATACTTTATATTTATTATTTTTTTAATGAAAATTTAAAAAGCTAAAACAATATTTATTTTAAAACCAAATGAGTAGTTAATCAGTACGTAATCGATATGGTAATAACGCACTAGTGATGAACTAGAAATGGTCCCATATTTAATTAATTTCGTAAGAATTGAGTGATATTTTCGCAAATTATTCCTTTTTTGGAGAGCTGTTTAGTAAATGATTCTTATTTTATTTCTTTTTATAGTGTATGAATTTTAAAATCGCAATTTAATATTTTCACATGAACAAACTGAAAAATCTTAAGAAAAAAAGTTTGGCACGATCTAAAATTTTACAAATTATTTACCAGCATTAGTTGATAATCTGATATTTTATATGCATTATTAAGTAATATATGAGTAAACATTATTAGACTTGAGTCTAGTGTTATTCAGAAGGACAATATTCTAAGTGTTGTATTTGCACAACACTAAAAATCGAAATAAAATTTAGATGGTAACCTAAAAAGAGATATTCGCATAAATCTAGCAAGAATTTAAATTTACGTACTCATTGTGTAAAAATGTTTGCACAGTCAAATAATTTAAACTTAAAAATTATAATGAATTATGAAATACTCTAATTTCAAACATCATGTAAGACGAATATGAGTATTCCATGCCAAGAAACATCATCGTGTAACTTCTTTAGAATTATGTTATTTTTCTTTCACGTATTATCATCTTAATCATAAATACTTGAATAAATATATCGATACCTTACACGCCTTTAAGAAAAAACATGTTTTGTATTGGTCCATGATCCACAGTGAGGAAAGGACCTAGAACGATATTCAAGTTTGTATTGATTACATTTTGTTGAAAAACTATATTGTATAGATTTTAGTCAAAATTCAAGGGGGATTGTGTGTGTATATTTAATATTTTATAATGTTTCAAAATTCATAGACAAAAATAGGAAATTGTACCTTATCTCCAAATTAATATTGCATCTATAATATTTAAATGATATAGAAAATAAATTTGTTTCTATCCAAAATTTGCAACATAGGTAAGTGTACGGCGAAATTAGAATATTTTACTAACAGAGTCAAAATAAATATATGAAGAAGTCAAAGAAAATATTGATATCTATTAAATATATATAAATAAATAATCTTAATCATGTATAAACAATGTAATTTTCTGTATAAATAATTTTGAGATTATCATTTAATTCCAAAACAAAAAACCCAAACATATTATTTACTAATTTTAATTTTATAATTATTACAATTGACTTATGGGAGTGAACAAATGGAACTAGCGTTTTATTTATTTTTTTTATTTTTATTTTTTTAAAGTAGTGGTTATCAATACACGTGCTATGTTTTTTTTCTTAAAACATAGAGTTGGAAATTGAAATTAATTGAAGCCATATATTACACGTTGAATTGTCTGTTCTTAAGTAGAAAGAAATAAAATGTGATTTAAAATTCATTTTTCATTTATCTCATTTGCAATTATAACTCTCTATATACATTGTATTTACTCGTTATTAAATTGACTAATCATAATTTATTACCTAACTTTTTTTTCCTTAAATGAATGAAGAAATTTCGATCAGAATTCATGAAGCACTTGTTTTTTATTTAAAAATATTGTTTATTTGCTTTGATTAAGTCTGATTCATTCAGATTTTATGTGGAGTATTAAAATTATTACCTATAAAAAAAATCAAAAAACAAAAATTTCAAGATCGTCACTCATGTGTTTAAACTTGTAGCTCCGTTATGTTAAGGTGATTCAAAATTTGTAAAATAATTTTTCATGAAGATCTTTGACGCATGTGATTGATCTATTAATATGTTACCTATATTTTTTCTAGGTGGCAATATAACATTTTATTACGCTATCAATAATATATAAAAGTTAAACTTATTCATTTTTTTTTATGTTTGGAATTTGGCATATACTCTATAGTGGTCAACTATATTATCATGGATATTCATAAAAATTGTTTAACTATTTGAGAATTTAAATTTTATTCACTCAAGATTACTTGGTCAACCCATCAATTTTCTAGTTTTGGAGAACATGGAATTAATAGTGTAGACATGATTTTAATTAAGTGATTTTTTAAAATCTAAAATATCAAATAGTCACTAAATTAGAAAATGTTTGGCCAAATATTCTCATAAATATTAACATGAGAAAATTTTTATTATGGACCAAATATTAGAAGAAAAAGGAATATTTGCAGCATACGCAAGTGAAGAAAAAAAGTGAAACATGTGATTCATAAGCAAGAAAGATTTTTATTCATTCATTGAATTTGTACCAAAACCATAAAAAGAAAATCAAAAAATTATAGAAAAATAATAATATATTTATTTAAGAGGAGAAATGGTCAAACATGTGGATGGTTTTACTTTATGATACTCTAATCAAGTTAAATTGCTTGGCTTTCACTTTCTAAATATGCAAAGTTTGACCGCCAACGATTTTGGTGGGATGGTTGATATTATGATTTTTCGTAATTGATATCAATATTTCCTTGAAGAAGTGATTACATGAATAAATTATTAAAATAACAAGCTGCGTTGTTTTTATATCGATACACAATGCAGTATGGTGTTTCGGCCCGTATGACACTCTTTGGAGCAAAGTGTGTATATGCAAAGTTTGACCGCCAACAATTTTGATGGGATATAGTTGATATTGTAACTTTGTGTGATTAACGTCAATATTTCTTTGAAGAAGCGAGTAAATGAATAAATCATTAAATGACAAGTTATGTCGTTTTTTTATTATATTGCTATCAAATGTGTTATGATGTGCCACATGATACTGCTTGGAGCTTACGTACATTCACTCATCTTAACCAAATATTTTGAGTTCAAGGGACTCAATAAATACATAACTACATGTCTTGAGATACACTTATATCACTAAATCATAATAATTGATCAATTCATATTCTCACCTTAATTCATAGTGTAATAGTGAATTAGAATGATTTAGTATAAACATTAAATACATGTAAAATTTTAATGTGAGTTCAATTCAAGCATTGAAAATTGACGACTTCCTCGATGGTTTACGTATCCAACATAAATTCAAATTTTTCGAATTAGTAAATTTCAGATATCGAATAATGAAAAATTCATAGTTTGAACTTTGGTTTCTAGTCAAGTCAATAGGAATAAATGCAGCCCTAATTTGCCCTGAAAGTTGAAAATCAACATTTGTACAATCTCAAGTCAGAAATTTAACTATTTTGGAAAATTATGTTGGAAATTATTTTAGAATAATCTTTAAATAATTTCTAGGCCTATGAATATCTTAGGTCAATTACTCACACGTTGCTTTCAAGAATTAATTAGGCCTCTATTTCCATAACCATTCCTTGGTCAATTCTTCATATCACAACATGTTACATATGCATTAGTCACTATTTCCAGTCATTAAAAGTCATTTGGTTCACAGTGTTAACTTCAAAGGCACGAATTCAAATTTAGTCGAACCTTAATATAAATATCAAATATTGAATAGGAAATTAAAAAAAAAAGGAAAAGAATGTTATACGATGAGAAATAATACAAGAAAGGAATTAATATTATAATATGTATAGTTTACCACCATAACAACATATTCAGTGTAATGGAGTTTGGAGAGAAATAAATGTATATATGTTGCTAATCTTATTTAATGATGAATTATCAAAGACTTATGTTAGCTACGGACTATTTAACGATAGATTCAATTTAGCCAATTTATTTTGTAACATTAGCTTTTTTTTTTGTCTTATCAATATTTTTTTCTTTTGTGTAATTATTGGTATACGTACTCATATTTAATATTTTATTTCGCATGAAATAATGTACAAATTCTCGCATAACTTAATGTGATATTATTTAATATCGCCAATCAAACATTATATTAATTATTGATGAGATGTCCAAAGATCATATGGTAATACAAAAAGAAAAAAAAAACATTCAACTAGGAATAACAGTAGTGGAACTTATAATACTTTGTTCAATTTCTAAGATTAGACTGAAAAATTTTTTGACTAAGAAAAATGATAGGACCATATGTATGTGTGGGGAAAAGGGAAATATAGCTTAATTAATTAATCTGATAAGCAATTAGTTAATTAATTAGCAGCCAATGAGAAATAGATGAGAAAGTACTAATGATGTCTCTGATTTTCAAACAAATTGACTGAGTTTTTTTTTGAATTGTTAATCAAATACTTGTATGCATATTATGCCTAAGTTGGAATAAATTAAACATCCCATAACAATTTCTTCCACATATTGCGATCGTCTCTGTAATAATGTTGTTTATCTGATTTTTTTTTTATTATAGCAAAATGATGTTATCTAGAATATATAACATAACATAACATGAAAAAACAATTTTAAAAAATTTGATCATTATAATAAAATATCATTATAGATTAGTTCAAATTTTGAATATACAAATATGTTTATATTACAATCATCTTTGTAATATCGTTATTTGTCTGAATATTTTTTTAGTTGTTATAACAAGATGATGTTGATGTTATAGAGATTAGAGAATATATGAAAGAACATAATATGAAAAATCAATTTCAAAAACTTTAATTGTTATAATAAAATATTATTATAGAGAACGTTTGTAGTAATCCATTTAATGGGGAGGAACCTTTCTTATTAAAAAATTCTCCATTGCTAGATATCGAACCCAAAATCTTTAATTATTTAACTTGAGATCACAAGGTAGAGAGGTCGTTTTCGAGGGTCACAATGTAGAGAGGACGTTTTCGAGGATCACAAAAAGAGAGGTTGTTTCCGATAAACCCTCAACAAAACACATTTATCAATACTCATGCAGAGAAATCTCATCCAACAACATTTTCTCTAGTGTACATCTCATTTGCTATATGACTACTGATAAACAAGCTCTTCATAGTTTTACAACATGCATCTGCATCATTACAGCAATATTTACAGAAATATGCAGAAAACCAGAAGATTTTAACCTATTTAGAAGTTAGTTACTCTTCTAAAACCAAGTTGTGTATCGTCCTGTTTGCAACCGCCACACTACGCATTACCTCATCTTCTTCCTGTCCGGGGGGTAGCACCAAAAAGAAAAGCATCTCAGTTGGATACCTTAAGATGCTTCGATCCATGCTCAGGTGCTAGATTTTCAGCCGCAGCTCGCTTTGGTCTCAACTACAACACAAAAAAGCATTTTAACCGTCAAGGGATAGAATACATTTCGCAACAACAACACCACCTCAATCCCAAGGAAGCTGGGGTTGGTTATACGAATCCTCATTGATTACGTGTGAGTTTGCTCATATTGTCGGTCACAAGACTGGATAAAGGAGAAACATTGCAATAGGTTGATTGCCATCGTAAAACTAGTCACTTTAAGATGAATCCTCACAATATAACACAATTGCCAAATATTCATCGAAAGAAGGAATAAATGTCGATCAAAATGAATACTGACCTTCTCTTCAGCACGCTGCTCTAGGTGTCTCAGAAGTATATTTTTGGCTTCTGAACTAATAACTGGAAATGCAAATGCAGGTCATTAGTATATGTTGAGTTAGAAATAAGCATACCTTAAGTGCAAAAGTTTTAAGCTCACGCAATTCATATCTAGTATACTTCCCCTTATCTGATTAATCGAGATTCAATAAAGAAAAAGAGAAAAGATTGACGATGAAGCATGAGAAATAAAAAACTGACAAATTTGCGCATTACATTAGATTTTCATGATTAGGTCTGGGGAGGGTGGTGTGTACGCAACTTACCCATACCTTCAAAGGTAGAGAAGTTGTTTTCGATAGACCCTCGGCTCACGAATATGTGCATCCTCATAAAAGTTTAATACCAATAACATGAATGTACTTTAGATGGCTATTGATACTATATTTACCAAATGTTACAACCAAAGAGAATTCCTTTTTTTTCCTTTACGGTAATAGGATCTTACATAAGATGATGCTTCTTAAAGCTATTGAAAAGTAGTTTATCCTAGTGCATTTGAAATCATTCTTAGTTGAGTATAGAGATGTGGTAATGGGGCAAGATAATTATAATATTATCCGAAAGAATTAAACCACAATTTTCTAAAAGGGAATGGAGATGAACATGACAAATTGTGACTTGTTAACACACATTTACAGGAGTTTTGAATTAAATATAGCCATATGAGGAAAGAGAAGAGCTGTATTATTTGCTTTAAGGCATACTCTTTCTTATTGAATCTTAAGGACCCTACCCTAACCTATTCTCGAACCCTCTGCCGAGCTCTACCCTGCATGCATTTTTTGGAATCTTTTATGTAATAAAAAAAGCTTATGCACCTAGCTTGCTGGAAGCTTAGGGTTTTATCGCCCAAAAAGGGGAATAGAGGCTTTAGGAGTGCCCACTTAATACACTAATCTATTTACTTTCACCTGAATAACAGAGAAAAAAGCACCAGGCAGGCCTCATTCTTTGTTCCGATGAAAGCCTCAACACTAGCATCCACAGAGAACTTTCTAGACTATTTATCTTCACAAAAGCCGGAAGCAAAGGGCGAAAAATTCAAAACTAGTAATTACGGGTGCTTGATTCTGCTACTCATATACAACTCATTGCCAGTTGGCAATCTTATTGATCAATGCCCAATGCTTTTGCAACACAAAATGATTTGAGGTTGAAACAACTTCTAAAGTGAATAAACTGAAGTTCAAATCCTCAAGAGATGACTGGCTTAATTCTAAAGACCAACTCATAAGAATAACCATTAACAGCAGCTGAGCTAAAGTTATTCCATTCACCATCCACTTAGGGAGGAAGAGTGGGAGGTTAGTATTCTAGTCAAATATATACAACAACAACATGGCCAATGTAATCCCACAAGTGGGGTCTGAGGAGGGTAGTGTGTATAGAGACCCTACCCCTACCTTGGAAGGTAGAGAGGCTATTTCTGACACACCCTTGGCTCAAGGATTCTAGTCAAATGTAAATAATCCAAATACCTGATAAAGGTAGAGGGTAAGAGCAACTAATAGATAAATGTAAATTATGATATCAAAAGATGTCTAAGAAACAAAAAGAATCATTTTCTTGATTTACCTTGATTTGGTGGAGGAAGAGTCCTATCATGAGTAGGACGATAAGTCACGGGTGTCATTCTCTAGAAAAAGAAAGAACACAGGATTAGATAAGTGGAAAAAAAAAATAACTAGTATCCTCGAAACTGGAAAAAAAGAAACAGAGAGATCGTTTCAACTACTAAAAGCCAAAGTACAAAAGGTTTACCAACAAATAACTTCATCGTGGAATACTTATGTAATGCTATAATAATTTTTAAAGAGATTTGGAAGTGCATATGCAGATTTCAAATGTTAGTTCGCTTTACTTGTGATGCCATTCAAAGCAACGATGCAACACGAGGACTTCCTTGGGGGTCACCCATCCTAGTACTACTCTTGCCCAGGCATGACTTCCAGTGAAGAGAGTCCCTCAAGCCGATTGTTATAGGAAACCATTGTAGTACGTACTAAGTAACTTCACAAATTCAGCTTCACGACAACTCCTTTGGAGACATAATGAGCTTCAATGTATGAGTTATCCAAGTAACTTTATCTTCAAGCACTCCACTATATTTACCTTCCTTATTTTTGTTTTTAAGTTTTAACTACCAGAAAGGGGGGAAAGGGCAAGGAAATAGGGAGACCAAACTGTATACACAACAATAATTGGGAAAAAGTTTATTGTGGATAATAGATGCTTCAAATAATTTGCAGCTCTTCTACATCAAAAGCTCACAAGGTAAATCATAAACCTAGTGCTGTAACATACACGGTTCTAGAGAAATTAAAGTGAATGCTGTAAATAGAAGCAAAGCATGGCACCACTGAGAAAAAGACTGTCACCACAAGAAGAAAATCAACCTTCTCACTTCTCTCCAAGCAATTAAATTAGCCACCACAGATAAAGGATTAAAGGTGGTAGCTTCAGCGTGGATCAAAAGAAATACATTAAAGCGAGGTAAACGATTGGTCGACATAACGGGGCATGAAGATGAGGTCTTCAATCGCTTCTTGAGGCTTGAAAGCCGAAGGATCAATGAGATCATATTCAAGGAGCCAAGCAGCACAATGAGAAAAGGTAAGAAGGAACTCAAAAAAGGAAAAAAGTTGTATCAGTTAATGAAAATGTTGTTATGGTAATACAAGAGCCGATAAGGCTTCTTTTTTCCGCTTCTCTTGAGAGTAAGACATTTCATACTAACATGTTATACCCCACAACAACAACAACAACAACATACCAAATGGAATCCCACAAGTGGTGTCTAGGGAGGGAAGAAAAAGATGACAGTAAAATATCAAGATACAAAGAAAAATGAAGCAACAGATAATAAAAACACATTGAAACAAGTATTACATATCTTTTCTATGAAGTCTTAGAATAATATTGTTTTCTGATTCCTCTCCTACATATTTATCAATCTGCGCTCAGAAGTAAGAGTAACTGAAATAACAGTAACATAAGCAGTGCATACTTATATAATCAATGCCATAATAGATAACAATCTTATACGTGGTTATCATTAAGCTAGTGTACTATGTATTATGGCAGCAAATGCCACGTGGTGTGAGTCTACACTAGCAAAGAGGGATTGTTTACGCAAAGCTGAGCATAGCATGCAATTAAGTCTCACACAAGCGACAAATTAAACCTAGACACCACCAAACCATCAATAAGACAGCTACATAGATTGTACTCAATTCTTCTTGTTGTTTCATTTTTCCGATTAATAATGATCCACATTGTTGCTTGAGGTAATATGAGATCTCTACAGGCATTGATATATGTATATGCCATCTATCTAATAGAAGTTAACGCACCAAAACTAGAATACACTTAATACAAAATGCGCAGTAAATTACATATAGTTTAAAATCACTCTTTTATAGATTATGCACCATTATGGTAACCCTATAGCCCATTTGCAAATCAAACATCATTACATCAGAAAACATTCTCAAACTGAAACATTAGGCTTAAGCCTAAATCAGAGTATTTTATGCTAGATTTAGTAACACAACACCACATAAGCATACAAAATACGACAATCAATTAACTAATACTCCCTCTTTTTCAATTTGTTGGTTCAATTTTAACTTGACACGGAGTTTAAGAAAGTAAAGTAGACTTTTTAATCTTGTGGTCTTAAACTAAACATATGTAGAATATACCAAAATGCCTTCTAATCTTGAAAGTTGAAATTAAAGAGCTGACAAAAAAGTAAAGAGACATTCTTTTTTAAACAAACTAAAAAGAAAAGTAAGCCAGACAGATTAAAACGGAGGGAAAAGTAATACATCTCAATCCCAACTTAGTTAGGCTCAACACTTCAGCTATATGAATTCTCTCCCTATATATACATATTCATTCTGATCCATTCGGACCCATTTCATTTCAAATACTAAACAATTGATCTCTTAACACAAATCAAAGTTTCCCAAATAGAAATTCTAACTTGAAAAGATCAAGAATTTTTCAAATATACCCCCAAATAATCAACTACATTTCAGTCCCAAATTTGCTGGAGTTCATTCTGCTCCATTCAGGAACACAAATCAGCTAAAATTATCCCAAGAATGCATCTTTTTGCTATCAGACAAAAATGGGTCGAACATAAATCAGCTAAAAAAAACTGTAAAATTCAAAAACAGATTGAATGGAGAAAAGGGTGCTCAAAAAAATCAAGATTGAAGTTCTATATCAAAAAAAAAAAAAAAAAGAATTTGAAAAAAATGAAAAGGGTCCTTACAGAAGGAGTGGAGGGATCAGAAGGGCGAAGCTGGCTGAAATTGTGAGGGTCAATTGAAGGCCATTCACCAAATATTGACCCCATAGCACCCAAAATGGGAAGAATCCAGAGAACAATGCCACTCTTTAAAGAGAGCACAAATATATATATATATATATATATATATTGTTGGCAAAAGCTCCTTGTTTTATACTCTGTGTGTTTTCTTTTTTTGGTTTTGTTTTTAGATTACCTATTATTTTATTTTATTTTATTGCAGTTTTATATTTAATTTTCATATGTTTTACTTTAGTTGAATACTTGAATTGATTAAAAATAATAGTGAGCTGAGGTTACTTGCGCATCTCCTTCTTCAGACCTTATTCGTAGAATTGTTAATTTGTTACGTTGTTATTGATATCTTGATATGGTGTAAATATAATCTTCAGCTATTTAGTTTATCAATATGATCAAACTGTACATTGTTTATATATGTCAATGGCATAATACATAAATGGATTATTTAACGTGATCTCAACTGAGTTGGTTGTGTATAAGTAGATACTAAAATTTGAATAAGGTTAAATAAATAAATATATGCATCTTACGTGGCAACTTATATGAAAATTCATGTCCTATGTAGTGTCCTACGTATATTAGGTCATTATGGATGATTTTTAAAAAAATTGACTAAACAAAGTCGGTGAATAATATTTCCAAAAGTTCATGAACGGCTAACACACATGAACACTGAAAAAATCTAGAATTTCTATTTTGTGATTCCCCGATGTTATAAAAAATGGTGTGGTTTATGTAGAGGCTATGTATATGATTTATCAAATCATTACGAATGACGGAAAAAAAAAATTAAGGCCAAATAGGGCAAGTCAGTAATATTTTGAAACATTATGACTACTACACATTAAAAACAAAGAAAAATCTTGAATTCCTATTTTGTAATTCTAATGCTAAAAAAAAATTAACTTTAATTATGTAGAAGATATAGGTATAATCTTCAGGTCACTATGGATGGTTCTAAAGAAAATTGACTAAAAAAAGGGTCAAAGTAATATTTTCAAAAATTTATTAACTTACACACATGAAGAATTAAAAAAATCAATGTGGATCATGTAGAAACTATGAATATAGTTCACTAGGTCATTATATATGATTCCAAAAAAAAAAAAAAAGGGACCAAACAGAGTCGATCAATGATATTCCTAAAATATTATGAAGTAACACATGAAAAACTGAGAAAATCACATTATTTTGTTAAGTGACCCCTAAATGTTTTAAAAAATGAAGTGGATCATTGAGACTATAGGTATTGTACCTTGGGTCATTATAGATGTATCTACAAAAATTTGACCAAACAGAGTTGGTCAATGTGACGGCTACAGGGAAAGCAGCTGACTGCAGTCCCTGAGCCCCCAAACCAAAGGTTAATATTCCTATTAAATTATGGAGTAACACACGAAAAACTGAAAAAATCACATAATTCTTGTTGAGTCGTCCCTAAATGTTAAAAGAATATGAAGTGGATCATTGTGAAACTATAGGTTTTGTTTCTCGGGTCATTGCGGATGACCTTGTACAGATTTTGGCAAAAAAAATACCCGAAAGTCATATCAACAAAAAATTCATGAACCAACACACACGAAAAAACGAATTAGGAAAAAATTTCTCAATTTTTCGTGTTTGTTAGTCCATGAATTTTTTGGTGATACAACTTCTAGGCATTTTTTTTCCAAAATTTTTAGAGGACCATCAGTAATGACCTCAGGAACAATATCTATAACCTCATCATGATCAACGACACATCTTTTAGCAATTAGTGACCACTCAATAGGAATTAGACAATTTTCTCACTTTTCAGAGTGTGTTTGTCCACAATTTTTTTTGTTAAATGGCTTTCGATATTTTTTTTTTGCAAAACCATTATAGGACCATCCGTAATGACCTAGGGAACAACATCTATAGCTTCACCATGATCAACTCCACTTTTTTAGCATTTAGGTGCCACTCAACAAGAATTAGACAATTTTCTTAGTTTTTCATATGTGTTGGCCCATGAATTTCTTGATAATATGGCTTTCGGACATTATTTTATCAAAAACATTTACAGGACCATGCGTAATGACCTTGGAAACAATACCTATAGCCTCACCATAATTCACACTACTTTTCTTAGCATTTAGGAGCCACTCAATTGGAAGTAGGTGATTTTCTCTGTTTTTCATATGTGTTAGTCCATGAATTTTTTGGTGATATGTTTTCTTGAACCTTTTTTTACCGAAACCTTTACATGATTGTCTGTAATAATCTAGAGAACAATACTTATAGCCTGGCCATGATCCACATCACTTTTGTTAGTATTTTAGGACCCCTCAACTGAATAAAGTGATTTTCTCAATTTCATATCCGATACACACGAAAAGGTGAGAAAGGTCTTGAACTTCGATTTTATGACCCCTAATAGCTAAAAATACACTCTTTTGGACTCCAAGCTTGGTGGGTCCATCTAAAATGGCATTAGACCAATATTCATTGCTTCTTCATGATTGATGTCACTATTTTTACATTTTGGGATCACAAAACAAAAATTCAAAATCTTTTGATTTTTTCGATGTATATTTAGTCGATTGATTTTCTTAAATTTGTTCGACCAACTCTTTTGGGCCACAAATTTTATGGGTCCATCCGAAACAACCAAGGATAAATACTCATTGCTTCGCCATGACTTTCATTAGAAAGAAGAAAAACAAGGGTGGCCTTTCGTAGCCTGCAGTTTGCTTGGGGCTAGGTTAGGCTACCATTTTAAAGAGGGATTGAGGGCAATTGCCAGAAAATCAGCTACAAAAGGGGCACTAGTGAATTCTAGTTCAAGTGGAGTGAAATCTGAGAATGGCTTTGGGCTACTGGTGAGTGAGGATCATTCATTCAAATGATTCTATTTTAGTAGAAACATGAGTTTTCATGATATATTATATGTCAAACATGTTGAATTACAATAGGAAAATTCCACGCATGGTCATTAAATATTACCTACTATAATAACAAACTCAGAGACTACTTTTGGTCTCATTGAAGTAGTGTCAAACTGTTGCGTGTGAGATGGGAGTTGAGCATCACTTCAGATTGGAATTTACAGAAGAAAGAACAGCATTTCCCCCTATCTACCTGTAATATAACACTGGGTCAAGGTATCTGTACTGTAAAGTGAAGCAAAAATTTTGTGACATTAGATGCAGTCGCCAACAAACATGTCCTAGTTCTACTGCATTCCTGAGGAGCGCTCGGGTAAAATGCCTGAAATATCAGATGCATTGGCAGGAGCTGTAGATGAAAAGTTCACTGGTTGTGTACTATGAGCACCTCTATTAGCCAAAAGGACTTGCAGTTGGGGTGAAAGATTAGGTGGAATAGATGGTCTGGCAGCTTGAGCTTGCTGTGTTGGCTTAAGTATGAACTGTTGCAGTGCTTCAGAATAAGCTCGTCCTGAAAGGCTTCCACGCATACGGCCTGTAGGCCGCCAGTTTGGATCTAGCTGGGGATCCACGGAACTATCTGTCCTTGTGACTGGTGTCGTGCCTCCTGTACTACCCCTCTGGTCTGGGGCTAATGGTGTCCTGAACCTGTCAGCACTACCTGGGAGTGGAGGCACAGTTCTAGGAGAGTAAACAGGTCTCACCACCTGTGTGGTTTGCTGAGTAGTGACAACTCGGGTGTGTTGTCCACCAGCAAGTGCCCGATTAACACCAACTTGTGAACTTCCTTGCTTCAGGGCTTCCCATCTATCCCAAGTAGCTGATTGGGACGGACCTTGAGACTGGCTCATCGAATAGGGTGTTCTCATACTAGGAGTTTGACGGCCAACAGAATGTTGAGATGGTTGAACATGAGGAAGAGAACGCTAGCAGAAGGAAAAAGGATAGTTAGAAGCCATTGAGAATAGACAGAATAAAGACATGCAGAAGCACAGGAAGTTAGAAGCCATAGACAATAGACAGAATAAAGACATGCACGGGAAGTTGGAAACATTATAAGCAGCCTCAAAAGGAGAAATTCTGTTATAGCAAGCAAAACATGCAAAGTTAGGTGGTCAAGGAACTCCTAGAAAATGGAAGCAAACACACCCTATACAGACAGGTGATGGTCTTCTCATACCAGAGCACACACAATGCTTCAACAATCACAGATGAAGGAACGTCTCAAGAGACCAAAACCAGCAAAGAAAGACTTGAATCATATTTTAGTCAGAACTTCAAAAATATAACCGAAAAATTACACCTGTGCACTCACCTTCTGTGGTAATGCTGATGAGGTCATGCGTGCCTGAACCAGGTCCAAGTCAGAAAAGGAATGTCTCTCCAATTCACTTCTTAGATTGGAACCATCCAATGACGCAATAAGCAAATCCTGAGTAGCTGCTGAAGGACCAGTATGGAACAAGGGATTCATTGTGCTTTGTTGTCTCTGCTGAGGAACAGGAGTGTTCATCTGGGCTGGAAGGGCCTGAACTGCAACAGGAGTTCTGTTTGCAGGCCTGGCTGCAGTTGGAAACCTTCCATATTCATTGCTGAGTGCAGGGTTCCCAAATTGGAACTGCTGTAACTGCAGCTGCAGCAAATTGGAAGAAGATAGTCCACTCTCAAGTATAGAGGTTGGAATAAAAGCATTTCCCTCAGTGTTGAGAGCGGGAGATATTGCATCTGTGAAGACAGGCAACTGGACCAAGTCGGTTCTAGCAGGCTCAGAAGCACTGCCAGTTTGCATACTGGACCAAGAACTAGATGTCCCTATTCCACACGAGGACAAATAGATTCTTGACCAGAAATCATCCGTCATATCAGGAGCACCTGTCTGATTGATTTCACTTGGATTATTCACAGCTGTTGTTTTCTGAACATTAGATTGCATTTGAATGTTCGTCGGAAAATTTTTGCTGTCTTCAGTTTCAGCAGGATTCATGTCATCATCTATGTCAGTAAGATCTAAAACATCACCGGGGGCATTTGAAGGACCATCAGAACCTCTACGTGGACTATCTTGAGCAATGTCAGGGGTTTTATCACTGGGCTTTTCAGAATAGTCATCACTTTCCATGATTGCCTTCCATGAACCATCTGACGAGATCATGACATCTGTGACATCCTCACTCACCTCTTTCAAAACCTTTAGAAGAAAAATAACGTTACTTCTAGATAGGTAATTTGTGGGAATTATAATACAGAATGCCACTTGCCTTGAACATATCTTGATCAATATGAATATCAGTGAAACACACATGTTGATTACAATGAGGACAACGCCACGATGGTCTCCTTGAATTTATGTCAATATAGTTGTCAAAATCAAAACACTGCCAAGAAAAACACAAACAGTGCAAACTGGTAAGGGTAGGAAATAACGGTGAAGAATAATTGACTAAGAGCCCGTTTGGATTGGCTTTAAAAAGTAGCTTTTAAAAAGTAACTTTTTAAAGTCCAAAAAAAAAAAAAGGAGACTCCTACTTTTGACTTTTAACTTATTTTAAGTTATTTTTAAATTTGTCAAACACTTCCAAATGTTAAAAATAATTCAAAAGTAGGTTTGACCAACATTTAAGCCAATCCAAACAGGCTCTAAATAAGTGCACTCATGAAGCTTCTTGCTAAGATTTTCTTGATGTAAAACATCTACCAATGCTAATGACTACACAATCTTCCTGAATTTTTCTGAGGAATCTATATATTAGAATCTAATATATAGACGTCTTTTGGACTTTGGAGGATCAGCCACATCCATATTTCTAACAGATTAAAGACCTTAAATAAAAACAAATGAAAAAGGAAAAGTAGAGGCAAGTTTTTAACATGCATGCGAGCTATACTATACTCTGGCATTAGAGATCAGATAATAATTTATTTTGGATCACACAAAAGGGCATGCACCTGAAGATGTTTGCAAGAATGTCCTTTCACTGGAGTTTTAATACGCTTAAAGCTGTAAAGGCAAACAAAAAGTAATCAGTAATGTAACACAACAGCCAGCATCACGAAAAGAAAGATGCGTATCTTTTGAGGCGGAGGGTGGTAAATGAGGTAAATATACATGGGCTCCCAAGGTTGATTACAACTACATGGGTTCAGTAAGGTGTTTACCATAAGGGGCAATAAGCCCTTTCTTTTATAATATTGTAAGCAACATATTCCCACTTGGGGAAGAATGAAGTGAAACGGATTTGGTCTGTCCTGAAATATGAGGAGATACCACCCCTCTCAAATTGATGGCCAACTATCTAGATGAAATGACCAATGCAACCTTACTTAAATTAATAATGCTGAAGCAAATAAAATATGCTTATAATCATGACGGGAAGTACCTTTTCTCAATCATGTCTTCCCCATCATTCCTAATCCACACACCAAAGTTTCGTAAACCCTAAGTATGTTCCAGAATGGAAGGGGAGGGGATTATGCTAGTCCTTATTCGTTAGGAAGTCTAGGGTTCAAGACAAATGGATATAATTGTCCTGAAACCATAAAAACCTTAAGGTATATATAGACTAAAGAAACTCTGCTCAAAAGAGCACTTCTCTTTTTTCCTTACTTGTGTGTGTGTGTTGGTTCTTACCAACCTCTAATAACTGAGGGTACCAAGATGGCAGTCATCTCTTCACAGAAGAAAGCACAAAGAGCAGTGTCATTTTGAGTTTTGAGATGATAAGGGGTGGAAAGAAAACAAATAGGAACACAGAAATTTGCACTTTTTTAATGTCATCATCAAGAATGAAGCTAATCATGCACAAGGAGTACAGGGAAAAGGAAAAAAATTACACGTGTCAAGATAACAAAAGCCACTTCATAAAGATAACCTTGTCAAAATCCGAAGCAACAAAGATTGGAAAAGCATACCTTATAGGGCAATTCAGAGAAATTCTTGATGGCCCCTCAATAATCTCAGAATCTGCATTAATGAAACAGCATATTAATCATTTCTCCTTATAAGGAGGTCTCTTCAGACTTCTCATTAGAGGATGGTGGGAATGGCAAACTTGAACTATACATCTAGTCAAGTGGGTAACAAGTTACAAAATCCATGTAAAAAGACTAAAAAAAAGGTGAAACATAGAACAAGAACAAACCTGGATCAACAGAAGAAACAGGAGCCTGCTCGTAATCAGGGAGTGTGGCCTGAACAGGCGTAGAGATCTCACTCATGAAGGCAACAGCTATGATATAATTTCCTTCATAATAAGCACAGAAAAGAATTAGTACTATTCAGTTTCTGTTAGAGTGGCTTAGAGTCCCATATTATTTGGGGAATTCTCTCCTTATATAGACTTGGGAAATCCTCTCCTCATAAGCTAGCTTTTGGGCTGAGTTAGCCCCAAGTGTCATATAATTACATTTGTTTAAAAAAAACTGGAATATATCTTCAAACACACCGTTAAATTGGCCCACAGCTTGAAGAAGATTTGTTCCAAATTTAAGCATATGAGGTACAGGAGATGGAAGCTGAGGTCCAGGGTCCTAGCAAAAGAAACATAACTTTAAGTAATTTGAGCCCCAGTAAGACACAAGACGTCCCTATACTAACACATCTGCAAAGTTTTAGCGGTAACGGACCATTGACACATTAGTCCTCCTTCCGACGGGAGTCCCATTTAGAAGAAAGCTGCAGAAGTGACATTAATGGCAATTAGAATTGTCAGAGTAATTTAACCTGCCAAATGTCAAGTCAATATGCCAAAGCCATTTCAATCAGTAAAAACTAAAACACTTCATACTTCACTTGAGGAGGCGTTACAAGACAAAGTGAGGTCTCCAGATTATCTATTTGTGCAACAAATAGTCTCTGCAGATAAAAGGAAACATAAAAATGAGCAATATTTTCCAGAGGTAATCAAGGTTTCCAATTTTGATGCATTGCTGGAATAAAAAATAAGAAGTCAAGAAAGCAACAAACTGATGAATAACAAAATACAGATAACGAGGTTGCACATAATGTCCTCAATAAAGACCGTGAGTCTTACCTACCTGCCACAAAGGAAAAAAAGATATATAAATATGATTAATTGTAATTATCTAGGAGTTCTCTTACCACTTTCTCTCCTTCAGAAAGGTTCATATTCTTTGTTATCTGGAAATCATTCACATAGGCACCAAATCCAGGCTACAAGATTGCAAAAAATGTGGCATCAAATCACCAGCAATATAATTACACTAGCTCACAGGCCACCACTAGGGGGATGTGTTTTTAATTACTACCTTGGCCTCCAAGAAAGAAACTATCTGACCCATTTTCAGCCGTGGATAAAATCTGTCATTCCGCAAACAAACAAGTGATTAAAATGTAGTTATGCACATGTTCCAATGAAAATAACTGTACTAACCAAGTAGGCTCATCAATGAAAAATTCGACCTCTAACTGAACAGTGGAAGAAAACCACGAGATATACATGTCACAGCGCCAAATAAGAGTAAGCAGCAAATGCTGAATACAAGTAAACTATAACTTAGTGGTGTTATCCAACAGTACAAATTCTCAAGCCATTGTATCAGACAATTCCTGAAGTTCAAACAAAAATATAGGAACTTTTTGAATTATATTTTACTATTTACTGAGTACCACTATACAGTGTGAATAGGCACAGTTTGACCAGTCAGTAATTTCATGATCTATAAGCATTATTTCAGATCCAAACCATAGGAAATATTTTGAGATAGGGTCTAAACATTAAGTCAATAATATCTTTAGACAATAAAGTATTGATCTTAAAATGTGCGAGACTAGAGGATAATCACTTGCATCAACGCTCACTAGTTTAACTGTTTTTCCCCTCCTGTGACCATCCACTTCAAGTTTCATCTCCTTTCTCAAATGACGTAGATATTTACTCTCTCCACTTTGACTCCTCTTCTGTCTAACAGTACATCTTGATCTTCAGTTAAGTGCTGCATTTGTCTTCAACTGTCTATAATTTCATTCCTTCCAGATTGCTCATCAAATACAAGCTGGAATGGCTTGCCACCAGTCCTCATCTCCATTTCTTCTGCCAATCCCCTTCCAGCTATTAAGAAGATCCAAAGTATTTTTTGGCATGACCCAGTTCACTACTAAAATACAAAAGAACATGTGCCACAGATTTGCGGTTGTCATGCCGTGGATGAAAAGACGGATCAATATTCTCTCCATCTTAATACAGAGAGAGGTTCTGAGATTGACGAGATTCCAGTATGCGCTTTTGACAAAGAAGTTGTCCTTGCTGCTTAAAGTCCATTTATGTTTGTCTGAAGATTCTGAGCCCCCAAGTGAAGGTGTTAAGAATCTGAAGTAGAGATGAGATTGTCGTCATTGAGTGCTCTCCTGAAAATTAAATTCCAGCCTTATTAGGACAAGACTTGGTAGACAGTTGCCTCTTTTTGGGAACTAATGGAGTAAAGATCAGGGAAAAGGCCTATAAGTTCGCTCTGTCCAATCCAGTGATCTTCCCAAAAGGAGGTCTTTAACCTTGCCCACCGTTATACTAGTGTGATTCTTAAATTTGGCCAAAGATTCCTGGTAGTATTCCAAACACTGCAACCACAAGGGTTGTTAGTTTCCTAACTTAATATCCTCAATGGTCACTCAAATAAGAAGTTTTATCACAGAAAGTCACTCAACTTTATTTTTTACTCCAAAAGTCACTCAACTAAGTCTTTTACTTACAAAGTCACTCAACTTTGATTTTTACTTCAAAAGTCACTCAATTATAAAGGGTCGTTTGGTCGAGTGTATAAAAATGATACTAAATAGAGTGTATTAGCAATTGCTTGTATTAGTTATGCTTGCATTAGTTATACATAAATTATTTCTTATGCATTGTTTGGTTTGGTGTATTAAAAATAGCATGCATGTACAAAAATATATATTTACAAAAATATCTTTCACAATTATGGTGAAAGATATGTAAAAGAGGTTTTTGAGGGATAATTATGTCTTTAAAATGCTAATGCATGCATTAAATCCCTTTGCATTACTAATACCTAGAAATCCATGGTATTAGTAATACACTCCCCAATATACAATAGAGTGTATAACTAATGCAAGTTTACATACGTTAGTTTAGTTATTTTATAAAATAATTCAATTAAACCTCTTTAAAAAAAAATTACAATTCGTTCTCAGTTTTTTCCTTTAAAAAAATTTGATTACTAGAAGATATTAGCTTTAATTTAAATGAATTACCAAATAATCAAAATGTTTTTTTTGCTATTTAAAATGATTACAAATAATAATCAATCAAATGACATAAATGGTTTAAATGGATTTTATTTTATTTTTTAGAATTTGTTTTTAAATAAAAATTCCATTTAAGCAAATTTTAATGGAAAAAATAATTAAATAGGTTAAATGACTTTATAAGCAAATATTAATAGTTAAGTGACTTTTGAAGTAAAAACCAAAGTTAAGTGACTTTGTAAGTAAAACACTTGTAGTTGAGTGACTTTTGGAGTAAAAATTAAAGTTGAGTGACTTTCTGTGATCAAACCCTCACTGAATCTCCAAAGCCATTTTTTAAGCATACTTTGATTTTGAAACTTGAGATTCTTGATGCCCAAATGACCCTATTTTTTGCTGAGAATTGGATTGTTCCATTTGACCAGGTTGAAACCTTTTCTCTTGTTTCCATGCCATAGGAAGTCTTTTCTTATTTTATCAATCCTTCTAACTTGTATTTCACCAAACAAAGACAACTACTGACAACTACATAAATCACATGCGGAGACTCCTACTTTACCAAAGTCTACATGTGAATCCTTGTTTTGTGCATTGCCTATCTGGGCTCTTGAAGGACAGGTTAAGGAGCATTAAATCCTTCAACAAAATAGGAGCTCAAACAACTAATTGACATTTAGAAAGTTACATAAATCACATCAAGACTCCTAAATGGTCAATGTTGGAAAGTAAATCCAAAACATTGCCCTTTCTCTTTTGGGTTTAAAGGACAGGCTAAGAGGCAACAAAAACTTCCAACCAAATAGAAGCTCAACAAACTGGGACATCACCATGGAGACCAAGAAAAAAGATTAGGGGCCATAAAAGCCTCTAACACTACTGAACTAGAAGGTTTTCTTCCGATACACTTCACAAAGAAATCCTTGAGCCTGTTAAGGAGTATCTATGCATTACCACAAAGCAGGCTGTGATGCAAGCATGCAAGAGTATCCACAGAAACATGCATTTGTGTTTGTGTAGTTATTTAAACAAGGAAAATTTAAGCTGTAAACTGATAATGTAGCCCCAATAGGTACATCAACAATATTTTAAATCCATATAGATACATAGAAAAGCCATCATCTTATAAGGAGATTGTTGTAGTAGTTTGTTTTTTTTTTTTGAAAATGGTAATTGTTAGGAGATTGTTGTAGTAATACAGGGGCACGATGAAAGATTTACACATGGTGTTCATCAATCTAGAAAGGCAATACAAAAATGTCCTTAGAGAGGTCCTTTGGAGATGTTCGGAGTCTAAATGTGTACATGTGGCTTACATTAAGACAATTAAGGACATGCACGATGGAGCCAAAACTTGGGTTAGAGCAGTGGGAGGTGAATCAAAACACTTTTTGGTTGTGATGGGGTTGCACTAGGGATCCGCTCTTAGTCCGTTTCTATTTGCTTTAATGATGGACGAATTGAGACGACATATTCAAGGGGAGGTGTCATGGTGCATGTTATTCACGGATGACATAGTATTGATTGACGAGACACACAGTGGAGTGAGTGTAACACCTCAGAAATTGGAAGTTGAGTTTGGAAGGAAAAGTTTCAGAAATTGTACTGGTGCCTGGTTCTATGATTAGACCTATGCAACGTAGGAAGTCCTATGGGCCATAGGAAGGCTATCGTAGACACTGGGTGAGTTTTTGAAAAATGTCAAGTCTTTGATGATGGTCTATGGATGAACATGACAGGTCATGATAATGTATGTGGGCCTTAGGAAGTGCCCATAGAGTCGGTTCAGACTTAGTGGAATTTTGAACTTGAACTTGGGTTCAACGAAGAGGTATACGGGCCGTAGGATGGTTGACGACCCATAGAAGCAAATTGTGGAAACTGTGAAGATGTTGATCCCAGTACATGTTCTACGACTGACCAAAACAGTCGAGGCTGTAGACCCTATTCGACAAATTTTAAACAAGGGTGTTTTGGTCTTCTTCTACCCAATTAACCCCTAAACTATGTTGTTTTGGCCCTATAACTGCTTTAACTCTTCAAACTTAGCCTATTCCCTCTCATTCATCAAATCCCCCTAATTTCCCCAAGTTTTCTTCTCCAATTTTCCCTCAAGAGCTCTCAAGGCAAAGCTAGGGTCCTCCATTGCTAGGGCTTTGATTACCCAAGGTATGTGAGAACTTCACAATGGATTCCTTTCATCCATTGGGTTCCAAAGGAATCTCAATTCTCCAACTTATTTCACCCAAATTCTCTTAGGGTTTCATGTGATTCTTCACGGGTTCAATTCATTATGATTCAATTATTCATGTTCAATCTTATTGTGCATGATTTGACTAAATTACATGATTTCCAATTGATTTCATATGGACTCATGCCTATGTCTATTTTATGGATATGAATTATGATTATGAATCTATGCATGTTTTATGAAAGTAATGATTTATGACTAACAGATTTTTTCAAGATAAAGTGGCAATGATTTGTGAAAGGTTTTCTAAAGAAGTCAAGATTTAGATGCTTTGACAGGTAACTGTCTTGATGAATAAAGTCATGAAATCATCGTTTTGAAAGGAACTACTCTAATATGAACTTATAATTGGATTGATAAGACATAATTGTTGCCTTTCCAAGCATTTCGCCTATGACACGATTATAACTTGTCTATCCCTTTAGAATTTTACTTAGCACCAAGAGGATTTTGAGATGGAGGCTCTTCCATTAGTAGAGGTCGGTCTCTAAAAGCAATCTCTTTGTCCTTAACTTTGTGCCCCCGTAGGATTATCTTAAATGACCTAGCTAGTGGATCCACTTTAGCAATAATGAGTGATACAGAGTTTTACCTTGGCAAGTAGACTCTTTTCGGTGTGACGGTTACACCAGATTCCATGTTATAGCTCACGTGGTCTTATTGTTGATTAATGGTGAATATCCCACAATGAACTATGTTTTTCTTCAAGTCTTTTCAAAGCTTTTCTATGGTTTTCAATATGCATTGACCTTGTTCATGAATTATGATTTCTCTTTAAAGGCTTTTACTACATTTTATTTGGTCATGCATATCATGTTTAAAGCTCATCATATTATCATGCCTACATCTTTATGCATTTCCCTATACTCAGTACATTCTAAGTATTTTTTGAGAGAAAAAAATATAAAACTTAACTTCAAGGAGACTTGTCACTGCGCTATAAGCTTCTCTTTTCATTCAAAGTATTGATGCATATAGGCACAATATGCATCAATACTTTGAATAGGCACAATACTCAAAGTATTGATGCATATTGTGCCTATATTGTTTCATAATATAGGGTCCTCCTCCCGGAGGTGGCTAGATCGGGATTGCTCCGCTACAGATTGGATTGGTAAATCCTCATGTTTCAAGGGCAAGGCAATGGACTGCTTTATTGCTTTGATGTCTTTACAGTTTTCAGATTTGGTTCGTGACTTAGGGGTTTGTCCTAGTCACATCCATGATAGTAGAAGGCTTATGTTAGACTTAGTAGTATTCTACGTATTCTCTTATGTACCATGTTGGTATCTTTTATGTCATCTTAAGGGTTGAGACTTATATTGCTTATAATCTCTCTCTTGTTGTATTTCTTTCACATCATGCTTATGTCAAGTGGCTTGTTTAGGATCTCTTGGGGTCTTATTCGTCATGTCACATCTAGGGTGTACTTTGGGTCGAGACATGAAGATAGATTGGAAGTTTGGCGACAAACCTCGAAGGCTAAAGGTTTCAGGATAAGCATGACTAGTGACGTAATGGATGAGGCGGAGGTCGAAATTAAAGTCGACGTGTAAGCCATACCAAGAGAGGAAGTTTCAAGTGTCTTAGGTCAATAATTCAAGAAACGGGGAATTGGTGATGACGTTGTTAGCTACTCTGATGTTCGGATCTTCTGGGCGCAGCCTCTTTACTTCCCTGAGGTAGTTCTGCCTACACATTAGGTTTGTTATTGAATGAGTTTATGAATTTGCACTCTCTTTTCAGCGGCTTGCTAATATAATAAAATTGCTTTCAACACCTCTAGGACTATCTGAACTCCTTTTCTCTTTCTATTTTCCTACCCTTCCATGGTGGATATACTGTCAAAACTCACAATCATTTTAGCTCATTACAAGGTCAGCTAGTTCATAGGATAGTTGACATAACTCATAAGCGGGCAGCATTATGCAGACCGGTACCATAACAACTAAAGTGTTTTAACAATCAGATTGGAGCTTGGAGATCAAATAAAAGGTACAATATCTCAATCTATGTTTTGAGACTCAATACATCTTCTCTACCCAAGGTTCCAACTCTTTCTACTTGAAGACGTATTCTAGACTCTTGTGATCAGTGAAAACATCAACATGACCGTCATAGACACAGTGACGCTAGATCTTCAAAGTGAATACTATTGTTGCCTCGTGTGTGTCGGATACTTTAAAAGTGGTGCATTTTTGTAAGGATCCGAGTCATCCGGCACGAGTGCGGCATCCTCTTTGGAGAATCCGAGCAACATAGATCTCAATAGGCAAATAATGAAGAAGGAACCGGGTTCATCATAATCTGCAATTCTCATGAAGAACCTTGTAACCAAAATTAATTTTTTCCATCAGTACACTGTACCATAACATCTCCACGATTGGAAAGGTAATGGTAGCCCTTTTCATGTCATTCAAACAAACTAGACTTCTAGACCTCTTCCAGACACGGAAACAAAAAATACCAAAGAAGGAAATTGAAAAATAATTAGAAGGGAGAAAATGTAAATATTCAACCAGGATAAAAGCTTATGACCTTAGATCTTTCAGACAATCCCTCTTTTATGCTTGTGCTTTTTTATTTTTGGATTGGGACGGCTCTTTTGGGTTGGATAGATATTGGTTTAAACTTCTGCTCTCAATATATAAAATCTGGCCCAAGGGTCAAAATTCACTGTAATTAAAAAATAAAAAATAAACAAAACTCTTGCATGCAATTTTAAGTTTAGTGTAGCATAAAAAATACAACCTCTATGGTCTCAACAGAACACCCTTTTCCTTTACGAAAGAATGAGATTTGTTACTTTCACATGTTGGGCATTAGCATTCAGTGTGACAATATTTTACTTAAATGAATTGGCAAAACGATACTGTGAGTAGCAGTAATAATCAACCAATAAGAAAGGGAAGAAAATACAAGATTCTTTGGCTGCAAGACTTTTGAACACCTGTACAATTAAACCACAAATATTCTTACGAAAACTAATCTTTGGTATATAAAGCAAATAGTAATCTGAGGTAAGTTGAGCCATACACCATAGAATGAAAGATTCAAAAATTAAGATTTCACTGCAGGAAAAGATGCCTACCTTGACATTATCATCGAGATAATTGTTGAAGAACTGCTTGGTTCAGTGTTAAAATCTAATGTGGTGCAGAAGCTGCTGGAAATCTGAACATGCAAACAGAAAAGGAAGAAAAAACCAATGAAACATCAATTAAAAGAAGCGAGATAGCTAAACGACATAGAAAACCAGCAAGTTATCCACCTCATTTGCAAGATCACAAAGTTCCTTGGCATCTTTCTCCGTAAACCACCCACTATGACAAGCATTCTATCAAATAAGCAACCTGGTCAATAAAGAAATTGCGGGAAGTGCCAATAACAAGCATATTTAATGCATGCAAAGTGGTAATCAGTAAGCTTAAGTATATCCTGTAAAACACCATATAGTTTAATAAAAAGAGCACCGCCCTAGGCTTAGAACTTCGCAGGTTATGTCATTCACAATAGTGGAAAATAGAACAACTAGAGCCAATGCACGGGAGAATTTCATTGGAGGTGGAACTCTTTTATCCGACCAGTCAATCAACTAAAGCTCAATCCTAAACAAGTTGGGTTTGGTAATAACTTATATGAATCGGAGCTTCTTAGCACTTGGGCCACAACCCATAAGCTTCTACCCCTCTAATAATTTAAAAAAAAAAAAAACACAAGCTTCTATCCCTGTACAGTAACTCCTCTATTTGGACCCATTTCATCCCAAAATATGCAAGTAAATTGTGTTTTATAGCAAATTAGGGTTCTTCAAAATTAGAGGTTCTCTACATCTACACTTACCCTTACCAGGACTTAGTAGACACGTTTGGACATGAATTTGGCAATATTTTTAGAAAATGTAGTATTTGAAGTTGTGTCTAGACATGCGTTTCAAAATGGTAAAGTTTTGTGAGGGGAAAAATTTACTTGAAAAAATGATACTTGATAAACTCAACTTCCAAGTTGGAGTAAAACAATTGATCACAATGTATATCCAATGTTTTTGGGAAAAAAATTGTAAAAGCAAAATTTGTAAAGCCCAAACGAGCCCTTAATATAAGTGTACGAACAACAATAAACCTTAATCCAAGAAAAATAAACCTTGATCCACAGGTAGTATATGGATCTCTTTCGTTCCATTGCATTCTTTTTTAGTTAAATCCAAGTAGCGATAGCAATTTGAACCAGAAATTGAGGGTTTGGAGAAAAATGGAGCAAGAAGGTGGGAATAGCAGAAAGGAGATTTCCCTTGGTGCGCGGAGGAAATTGCCAAGGCTCCAAGAAATTTTGAGGAGACAACAGTCTTGCAGATCTGGTACATGTTTCTTAACTTATGTGGAGTTCAATTGGCTATGTCAGCAAACATCATACAAGTTCTCTGTAGTTGAAGAAGTTAGAGAATGAGGAAGCAACAATAGAAGATATGGATGACTATCCCATTATGCATAACATGGAAAATTTGGCTCGGCAGGAAATGAAGATGCTTTGATGGAAACCAGGAAAACATTTATTCAGTTGCAAGCAGATGTATTGTATTCAATATTTAAGTAGTGTAATGTTGTTTTTTGAACTGATTCTGATGTAAGTTTAGACTTTCTGGAATCCTTGCAGGTAGGGCTGGGCGTTTGGTCGGTTCGGTTCGGTTTTTTCGGTTTTCGGTTTGGCAAAATATGAAACCAAACCAAACTGAAATAAATTCGGTTTGGTTCGGTTATTACAATTTCGGTTCGGTTTGATTTTCGGTTTAACCAAATTTAATTAACGCGGCCTGTGGGCTGTAGCATCTGGATTATTTTCTGCTGGCTTGATTATAAACTGATCAAAATTTGACTTTCTTAGCCTTAATTTGTTTCACCAAGTCTCAACTTTCAACCATTCAAGTTGTTTCTTGGCAGTTAAACAAATGCAATGAGCTCCCAGAGGATACCATATTCAAGAGTCAAGACCCATAAATCAACAAGTGCATGACAGTGGACACCCTTCTTTATACCGAAAAACTGAAATATTGAAAATCGAAATCGAAACCGACCGAAATAACCGAAAAATCGAAACCGAAATTTAAAAAAAAATCGGTTCGGTCTGTTTTTTTGGTTTTAATCATATTATGCCCAGCCCTAACTATATATAATAAGCATGATAGTACGAATAGTGTATTAATAGAAATAATATATTGTATTATTAATTTAATAATTTACTATATATAAAAATGACATTAAATATGATGTATAACTAATAAATACTTATATTGGTTATATAATAAATGAATTAAAAATACTAAGTACTAAATAAGAAATTAAATAATATTATTTTCTCTAATAGAAACAAAAGCTAATAAGATAAATTACCCTCAAAAGGTACAATTACCGTGGAACAAAAGCGTGTAATAAAATAAACAATATATAAGAAACAATATTATATTACAAGGATAATGTGAATGTATAGAGTACAAAGGGAGTGAAAGGTAAAAGACATAAGTGTAGGAGCTACAGTGGGTCACTCCCAAATGCCAAATTGGGCCAAATTTTAATGGGCTATTGACATTGGATAGGTTGGGTTGTAGCCTATAAGTGTAGTATAGTGTTAATGTATTAAATTCGGTTTTTCGGTTAAACCGAATTAATTTTGTTAAAAACCGAAAACCGAACCGAATAACTGAAATTTTAAAACTGAAAGCCGAAACCAACCGATCAAACCGAAACCGAAATTAAAAAAATTTCAGTTCGGTCGATTTTTTCGGTTTGAACCTAAATATGCCCAGGCCTACTTGCAGGTTTAAAAGGATTCTCTGTGCTGCAATTAGGGGTGTACATAGGTCGGTTTTGTTTGGTTTTTTATTAAAAAAAAACCTAAACCAATTATATCGGTTTATTAAATCTAAAAATCAAATCAAACCACATAAAGTCGGTTTTTTCGGTTTCTGCTTTAGTCGGCTCTTTCAGGTTTTTTCGATTTTTTACAACTATATGGTATTTGAAAAAGAGATCAAATATATTTTTACTTACCTGTGTGATAAGCTAAACTTAAAAAATGTTAAATGAACAGAAATTTTAGAAAAGACCGTAAAATTCACATGAGTACAAAATAATTTTTTTTGAAATATCAACGTTCATTATGTTTAAATTAATAAGATTAAAGGCTACAAGCAAACTGAATACAAAATAAAATATTTACAAAGTAAATTATTAACTTTGAATTTGAAAAACTATAACAATACAATTGTAACTTCGGATCTTAATACAAAATAAAATATTTCCAAATTTTCCAAGCCCAAATTTGAAATAAAATATATAAACATTGAAAACTATAAACTAACTAAAAATATATTAACAAAGTAGATTATAAATAATATTTTTTATCTATAAATAAAATAAAATTATATATATTATGTCGGTTTGGTTTGGGTTCGGTTTGACTTTTTTCTTTTAATACCAAACCAAACCAAGAGTGATCAATTTTTTTTTCAACCACCAAACCACAAATCGGTTTATTTTTCGGTTTGATTTGGTTCGTCAGTTCGGTTTGACTTTACGGTTTGGCTTGTCCACCGCTAGCTGCAATGGTTGTTCCGATTCAGTACTAGCTTGGTCTTGAATGTTACTAATAAAACTTCCTTTATTAAAGACAGAATGACTGCCATCTTTTAATACATTTTTTTCTCATGCAATTTTGCATCTACCTCATCCCTTTTCAGCACATTGAATTATTATTTTTTTGAGAAGGTAACATTTAGAAATCTACACGGTATCGTACCTATGGATTTGGGTCTTTTGGCATCTACACAACACATGATCAAACCATCTCAAGCAACATTCTCTCATTTTTTCCTCTATAAAATGCTACATCCACTCTGTCTCTAATGTGATCATTTCTAATCGAATCTTTTAACCAAATTAAACTTAACCTCTAAACCTAACATCCATGAATATTATATCAATAAAACAACCAGATAACTTGACTTGGTAATATATTTTTTGCAGAAATGAAAGCTGAAACATCACTTGCAACGTTTGTGATTGCGGAAGCCAGCAAAACATGCATTCATTCAAAATTATCCCATTAAGTCGAGTGTCCAGGAATTACCTTGACAGAAATCATAAGGACCATGACATGTGCTAGCAGTAACGTATCACATGGGATTCTGCATACCTACACGATGCCATGAATTTAGAAGAAGAAAAAAGAACTTAAGCTTCAGTTATTCATTTGATAAAAAGGTATATCGTCACAGATAGGAAACTATGGACTATATAAGCAAATTCATATAATAGGGATTAAAGAGTACACATTTTTTGCATAAGCGAACTATACAGATCACATGGATTGCAATCAGTCAACTAATTGTAGCAATCCACAGCTCAATTAGAACATTAATAGATTTGCTTCAAGATCCAGCTTCACGATTGAATTATGTTCTAAAAGATGGCTGCCTATTTTTCAAAAGTCGGTTGGTGATTCCCCGTTCGTCATTACATATTCCCATGCTCCTTCAGGAATTTCACTCCTCACCTGCAGGTGGACACTCAGTCTTTTCCGGACATACAAGCGCATTTCACAAGTGTTGTATTGGAGTGGAATCAAAAGGGATGTACAGAACTTTGTGGCTAGCTGTGAAGTTTGCAAGCAGAACAAGTATGAAGCCCTTAGTCCCACTGGCTTTCTGCGGCCATTACCTATTCCTACTCAAGTTTGGATTGATATTTCTATGGATTTCATCAGAGGTTACCAAAAGCAATGGGACATGATACTATACTTGTTGTGGTGGACCGTTTCACTAAATATAGTCATTTTCTCCTCTTATCTCATCCATATACAGCAAAGAGTGTTGTTGTGCTATTTGTTCGTGAGATTGTACGTTTGCATGGTTTTCCCAAATCAATTGTGTCTGATCAAGACCAGGTTTTTGTCAGCCAATTTGGCAAGAATTGTTCAAGTTGCCCAATACTAGCCTCAAATTGAGCTCAGGTTATCACCCTCAAATAGATGGTCAAACTGAGGTTGTTAACCGCTCTTTGGAGACTCATTTACGTTGTTTTGCAGGGGCACATCCAAAACAATGGCCAAGAATTCCTTGGGCTGAATTTTGGTTCAATACCACTTACCATGGTTCTACCCAGATGACCCCTTTTAGAGCTTTATATGGGCAAGGTCCTCCCTCTTTGTCGCGTTCCACAGATAAAATTTCTGTTGTAGAAGAGGTTAATCAGCAGCTTATGGCTCGCAACACTATTTTAGATGAACTCAAAGCTAATTTGACCCATGCTCAAGCTCAAATGAAAGTTTACGTTGATGCTAAGCGCCGTGAAGTCGTGTTTCAGCCTGGTGGGTGTGGTTTATCTTCGCGTGCAATCTTTCAAGCTTCGCTCACTTGCTAAAAAGGTTAATCAGAAGTTAAGTCCTCGTTATTATGGGACATATACTATCTTGAATAAAATTGGTGAAGTTGCTTATCGCCTAGATATACCCCCTCATTCATGGGTCCATCCAATATTTCATGTTTCTTGGCAAAAGCGTGCAGTAGAGGATTCTACTCCAATTCAGCAACTCCCTCCTTTCTTATCTGAAGAACTTGAAATGCAAGTGCAACCTGAAGGTGTAGTAGATTGTCGTACTCTTGAATGGCTCCCAAGAGGTGTTAATTAAGTGGAAGGACTTAGCACCTGGGAATCCTATGAAGTCATTGATGCACAGTTTCCTCAATTTCACCTTGAGGACAAGGTGAAACTCGTTGGGGCGGGTATTGTTAGACCTGCTATTAATAGGGTCTATAGCCGCATGAAGAAGGGTGAAAATAAGGCTTAAATGTAACTATTTTATTTATTAATTATTATGTGTATGTATTTCTAGTAGTTACCTAGCATTTTAGGTAGTTATTTGGTGATAAATAGTTTAGGAAGAAGAAAAGATAGTCAGTCGTTTGGTAGGATTTTCTCTGGCAGATTTGGAGGTTAAGGTTCCTCAAAATACCTTGGTTGTTAGAAGTATCCTCTATTCGCTATTTGTAAGACTTATTTTATATGTTGGTGTTGGTAAATTACAGTTGAGATGTTGTTCCTATTTCTGTATTGCATTTGGAAGTTTACAGATTTGTTGTTAGGAGAGTTTGGGTTCCTAACTGTGAACACAATTGGCAATGACACTTCACCTATTTCCTGATATAACATTAGTGTTTTATGCTACACAACTCATAATCAGATCAATGAAGTTAATGCAATATGATGAAATCAACTTCGCGTTACAAGAGTACCTGTTTCACCAGTAAAGGTAAATCTTGAGCTCTATTTGGAACCTCCCGGTTTGCAATGGCAAAATCAATGCCTCTGCATTAATCAAAGATCAATCAATCAAGAACAGTTAACATGATAAAGAAACATAGACTATGTGTCCCTTCTCTGCACTCTAGAAAGGAACACAATACAGAAAAGAAAATGAGTTAAAAATCACCACTACCACTTCCCTAACTAATTTGACACCATGAACAAGAAAGAGACAGACTCACGTTCCTCCTCCTTTTTTTGATAACTGTGGAACTCATATTCCCAATTTAACAGCAGGATTTTGAAAGATGGAGGAAATAAAACTATTTTGCATGATGAATGTGTTGCTCTTGCTGATAACAAGCTAATCTATCTATCCATGTATTCATATATATATATATATATATATATACACACACACACACACACACACTAGTTCTCGAACACGTGTGTTGCATGTGTATTCTATGCTAATTAGTACAATTTTTTAAAAATAAATGAAAAGGGAATGAAAAGATTGAGAAGATGCGAGAATTCCAAAAAATGACCAAGCAAAATAAGTCACATGATATAAAACAAAGTCTGAAGAAGGAAAACGCAAGCAATGAACAACAAAGAACAAAAATTATTCAGAGCAAAACAAAGGTCTAAGAAACTAATATAATAAGAATATATCTTTGTTGTTGAAAGTGCTAAGAATACGCCAAATATTGGATATTTTAAAAAAGGAAGCATAGAATAATTTGACAATGGCCCAAAGGCTAAAAGCCTAAAACTATTTATTTTATAGAAGGTTAAAGAATATGAAAAGTTCTTTTACCTGATCGAAGCTAAAAAGTAGAAAATAATATTGATTTAAGATAATGTGTGAGTTAAAGGCATAAGATTAATGAATATTATGAATATAAGTTATGAAAATGAAGGGGTGTAGTTATGGAGTTGATTTTAAATGAAAAAGTAATTTTTTAAAATGATTTTAAGAAAATAAATTAGTAGATAAGGGGTATTTTTGTAATCCAACTTTTGACTTAGATTCTTCCCACCTTATATATATAAAGAAAACATGGGCCTGGTGATGTTGCATCACAATAGATCAGGAAATGCAATTATCTATGTACTCAGATTTTTGGTCTTTTTCTTCCGATCTAATTCAGTTTAATCAATTATCAAATCTAAAAATTAAAGGTCAATTATTGCTCCTGATAAAAAGGAGACAGTCAAAGCACTGGTTTCAAAATTCTGAGAAAACGTTTCAAACCAGATCTTGCACCAACACCTCCAGTTTTCAGTACGCACGCAGAGAAAACATCAACAGAAGAAAGAAGTTTCCCAGTTAACAAGATTCAAAGCTACAATATTTCTTTGTCTTCCCTTTTCCTTCGCGGGCATATACTGGTTTTTCCCATTTGCATAACAATTGTTCGTTCAGATTAACTTCTTAAACCCTAAATTAGGATTTTTTGTGTCCCAACTTCTTGTTGCTGCAGTATTACTGTGTCTAACCTAATGGTATTGTTCAATAGTCCGTGCGATTCAATTGTCATTCTTAACTGCGGGACTCAATGGTTCTTCTTCCACGGTCACGGTACCGTACTCTTTGATGGCTTTCCTTTTTGTTGCTATTGGTCTTAGACATGATTGTCCTAATCTGTGTCTTAATACTGCAGGCATGAGTGATGGGCTCCATCTTTTTCTTCTTTTTTGGTTGTTTTCCTTCGAGATTTATCCTTTAACTCACAAGGGTATGGCCTAGTGGTCAACGAAGTGGGTTGAGAACCCTGAAGTCCCAGGTTCAAACCTCAGCAGAAACAAAAAAAAAAAAATACTAGAGTGATTTCTTCGCATCTGTCCTAGCCTTAGTGGACCTAGTACCTAATGGGAGGTTGCAGGTATCACATAGAATTAGTTGAGATGAAGAACAAAGCAAGCTAGAATTTCAAAGACAAATGAGGGGAAAAAATAAATGCTAAGCAGAGTAGATACCCTAAACAATTCAATGTAAAATGTGAAATCAAGCAAAAACTGACACTTAATTGAACAAACGAGGGCTAAAAACCTACACATCAAAACCTAACAACTATAAGCGCAGGTACAAAATCAGGGGGAAAAACAATAACAATTACAGAGGTAGCATATCGATTATTTCCGGCCAAATAAGGTTCGAGAAGGAGAAAAATGGAACCTTGCAAGTGATAGGCAGAGGTGAACGAACTCCTGAGGGTCAATTTTGGGCTGATTACACACATGCTTAGCTAATCGGTCAGCTACGGCGGAGATTCGGAACGAATTTACGTATGACGCGCCTGTCATATTGGCTCCTCTGCCAACTCCGGCGTTAACGCCTGTCGCCGGGATGGAGTTCACCGTCGCTCCAGCCATGCTTCGCTCTTCTTCTCTCACAGTGAACTTTTCGGTTTTGTCGAAACAGTTCCACTGTGAATAAGTGCTCTGTTCCAATTTACTGCCATCTTTATAATATTGAGTTTTTTGTTTTTCTTTTTTTTACAATAATTTTTTAATGTGCTTTAATAATATTTTATATGATCAATGACTTATAAAAAATTTCCTTTTAGATTTTACACTACTTTTATGATTTGTTCATTATTTTCTTTTCTTTTGCTGAAGTTTGATGCACCTTAGCATTTTTCGGAAACAATTTCTCTACCTCCTCTAAGAGTCTGTTTGACATTGTTGTTGGGAGGTCAAAAGTGTTTTTTTTTGCAAAAAAACACTTATTTTGAAAAAATTAGTGTTTGGCCGTTTTTCTGTGGTTGGAAAAAAACTAAAAATTACTGCTGCTTAAAAAATATAGAAGTAGAAGCGGAAATTATTTTTTTGAAGACCAAAATATCCTTTCATATATACATATTTATCAATATATCTCTTATTAATTAATTAGCATATCTCATAGATTTGATTAAGTTTTATTCAAGAATTTTGTTTTTATTTTTATTTTTTATTTTTAAATAATAATTTTATTATTATTTTATGTTTATATATTATTATTATGTTATATAAAATTCTACGTTTTATTTTACAAAATCAGAAACAAATGTAACAAAATTTTGGTAGGATTAAAAATATGAAGGACTTTATTTATTTTGTGGTGAATTTTTTGTATAAAGTAATTTAATTGGCAGAATGGTTTTTAAATTTATTTTTCTTGATATTTTGAATTATATTTAAGTCATCATGTTAATATTTTATTTATTTATTTATGTATAATACTGATTGAAAATTTGAATACGTATATTTTAATTTAATTAAAATAAAATTTTAATTAAAAATTTTCTAATGGATATTTAAAATAGTTTCTCTCTATGAAACAATCTTAATATTAAAAGTACATTGATACTTACTCTTTTTCGTAATTTGTCTCTCAAAATCATTTTTTTTTTTAAATTAGTCAAACATGATTTGTTTATCAAAAGCACTTTTCAAATGAAATAGCCAAATACAAATTATTATTTTTTCAAACGTACTTTATTAAAAAGCCGTTTTAAAAAAAATGCTTCTAAAAATAAGCAATTTTTAGCTGCAATGTCAAACAGGCTCTAAGTATACACTCTACCCTCCCAGCTTAATAAAATTTCACTATATATGTTATTATTGTAAAAATTTTATTTATATCCAAGTTAACAAACTAAAATTAACTTTCAAAATGTAATTAATATGGAATAACAAATAGGATAATGAAGCAAGAAAAAAAATAGAAAAAAAAGATACACTAATTGATCATGTACATGTATCTTAGGCATACTGCATACACAAGGACCAGGGGATAAGTATACATCTTTTTAAGAAAATGAAAAATATATCTAAATAGCTGATTGCAATATATAGATTCTTAAAATTATTTTTGGAATATATATATATATATATATATATATTATTAACTTATTTTAGAAGAATTTTACAACATAAAATATGTTCTATAGTTTGTTTAATTATCAACTAATTCCTATTTAAGCCGATTTTTCAGTTTCTTTGGAAAGAGGGGATACTGAAATTCGAAACTCCATTATTGGAGTGAAAGGTGTGAACAGTTCGCCAGTCAAGTAATAGCGCACTTGTTAGATGAGACTGTTAATAATGTAATTTCATTTTTAATATTTATTTATTTTACAAAGGGCAACCAGGAAATTCTTATTATTGATTGTTTATTTTAACTTTTGCAAGATATATAATTTAATTGGAAAATTTTCGTTAGTATATAATTATTGTGAATTTTAAAAATATGAGTAGCTTTTTTCCATCTCTCTCATTACCTCATAAAAATGCTAGCAAGTGTCATGTTTTTAACAAGAAATGGAAAAGGACCCAAGGATGAATAGGAAACAATATCCTTTTGTGTTTTTAAAGACTGAATTTAGAATTTTAGCTTTTTCATTTTTAAATTTTGGAATTTTTAGTAATAAATTCACTCTGTTTGTAAAATTATAAGTTCAATCATAATATTTATAGTAATTTTATTTATTTTTTATATTTAAATTTATATTTTACATCAAAAATACTATTAACCTACGACCTACTGCATTAAAGCACACCAACAAAATTGATTCTTCAAGTTTAAAATGCACAATTCATTTCAGAATTTTCATAGTAAGCTTACACTCTTTAGCCATATTAATGAAGCTTTTTATTGATTTATTTCTCATTCGATGTTCGATAAATATATTAGAGTGTAATTAAATTTAAATTTATTCTAGAAAAAATTTCATTGAAGATAAAGTACTTTCTAACAAAGACAATTTCGTACTTAAGAAAAATCAAACGAGAGAAATTTAATTAAAAATGAAGACGTATTTACTACTTAACCATAATTTCTATTGGTGTTATCGAAATTCAAGCTTACTTAAATAAGAGCAATAGTGACAATCAAAACACATTAAACAAGCTACTACAAACCCTAGTAATTACAGAAGAAAAAAAAATTACAATAGCTAATACAGAAGTAGCATAAGTAATATTTTCCGCCAAAGAAATTCGAGAAGGAAAAAAATTGGTACCTTGCAAGTGAGAGGCAGAGTTGAACGATCTCCTGGGCATCAATTTGGGGCTGATTACATAGCAGCGTTGCAAATCGATTAGCAGCGGCAGAGATTCGGACTGAGTTTACGTACGACGCGCTCGTCATATTGGCTCCGACGTTAACGCCGGCCGTCGGAACAGAGTTCGCCGTCGCTCCGGCCATATTTCGATTTTCTCTCACACTACTACTGAACTTTTCTGTTCTGTTCGTACTGCTCTCTGCTCTCTGACCCAATTTAATTACTGGCCGCTTTTATAATTTCAAACTTTTTTTTTTTTTTTTACAGTATGTGTTTTAATAGTAATAATTTTAAATGATCAATATATATAAGTTTTATTATCTAAAATTAACTTTTGAAATTGAAAATGTATTTAATAAATCGAGAATTTAAGATAGATGAAGTAACCATCTATATCTTTGTTTTCTCAAATTTTTTATTTTATTTTGTTTTGTTTTTATTCTTTAAAAATCTGTAACACAATATCCCATTAAACTGTATTTTTCAACTATTGTGTCTTTTCCCTATTTTTACAAATGTTATATCTTCCCCTATATGTTATATTATAATAATAATAAATATCTTTTAAATTATAAATATGTAACGGTTTTCAATTAATTATTGTTATATTATAAAAATAAGTTTATTAATTGTGAAACATGCAACTGTTCTTTCATCAAATTTTCTCTAGATAGTAAAAGTATTATGCTAAAGGTGATGAGTTTTCATCCTATTGAGAGGTGGGATCATTCTTCTTTTTATTAATTTTAATACTCCCACTGTCCTTAATTACTTTGAAAAAGGTTGAACTTTTTGAAAATTTTAAATTTTTAATTCATCCACTTCATAATTAATAGTAAAATGGTAAACTTACTATGTCAATCATTATTTTTTTATAGATATGTCAATTTAAAAGTGGATAAGTAATTGGGAACAGAGCGAGTAATTTACAAATTTTCAATTCATTTTACTTCTTTGTTGCCACTATATATATTTGCTTATTGAAAAGTATTTGCTTGAAGATGTATTTTTCTACCGGAAAAGTAACCTTTATAAATTGAAAAATACGAAGCCTTTTGTCCTTCGTGTTATTATATAGTTACTTTTGAATACGTTGAATAGATATGAAAGCTATTATTATCGTACAAGGAGTATGTATGCTCTAATTTTTGGACGGTAGGAGCATCAATGTCCCAAAAGTATGACGGATGGTATCTGCATATTATTTACAATAATTTGAGGATAAATTTATCCTTTTTACCTATAATTTTTATTTCTGAAATGAAATGTGTTCGTTTCCTCAAATACAAATATGTTCACGAGTAATATACATGCATACTTACTCGGGAATCACACTTTTAACTAACCCCATTAATTGATAATTTTTATGGACAGTATAAACAAATCATAGATTAGTGTTATTTTTATGGACGATATAGACAAATCATAGATAAATGTTATTATGGGACGTGGGGGTGGGGGAGTATAAATACAACGATTGCTAAAAGAAATTGATGGGTAATAAGTACTCTTTTACCTATATTTAAAGTTTTTGAGTTTGAGCCTCAATAATAGAATCGTCTTTAATATGAAAGTTCTACCTTTCAAAACAAGAGTTTCTGACACAAATCTAAATTAATAAGACTCAAAACTAAGTATTGCACGCTGAGTAATGATTAATATATTTTACTTATTCGTATTAACTTATTAAAAAACTTAAATCCACATTTGGGATCAAATATATGTTAATTTTATTTCTTTCATCTCTCATTAACTCAAAAAAAAAAAATTGCTATCGAGCGTTATATCTGACAAAGAAATGGAAAAAGGATCCTAGCATGGAGAGGAAATATTAGCTTTTTTGTTTTTAAAGACGAATTCATGATTTTGGCATTTTAATTTCAAATTTTGGAATTTTAAGTATTAAAATTTATTGTGTTTGTAAAATTATAGGTTCAAACATAATATTTATAATAATTTTATGCTAAATTTATATATTGCGTCAAAATTATTAAATTCAAATGAACCCACGGCTCCCTACTACATTGGCTTTCTAGAAGAAAAGCACACCAAAAAATAGACTCTTCATAATTGAAATTTGTAATTCAAATTTTAAGAATTTTCAAAGGTACTCCTTGAATAAGATATGATTACATTCTATGTCATCGGCATAATCAAAATAGACATGTTGAGAATTGAAGTAAGCAATCTTAAATTCTTAATAGAACCAATGAGATAAAATTGTCTAATAAGTACTTTCTTTCGTAGATGATTTTCGGAAAAAACTTCTCCGCAATGGGTGTTTACACCAAGTTAATATAATTTTAATTATTATGTGATTTAATGAAGTAAAACACATGTAAATTAATTATGGTTAAGTAAAATGAATTATAAATTTAAACACATGGCATACATGTATTGACTTGATGTAAACACCTGGTGCGGGTAAGTTTTACCCATGATTTTCCTCTAAAAAAAAATCTTTCAATAATAATAAGTTTGTACTCTTTACTCTTTAGACTGATTAATGAAGTAATTGCTCTTACTAGTATATTTTTTCAAGATTATGAACATCATAATTTATGAAGGCTTATATATAGATATTCATTAAATCGAATAACTTAAATTGTAAAAACTTTATTTTACTCCCGATTTATATAATTTATTTTTCTTATAAATAATTTCAGGTGGTAAAGTGAGAAAATCCCAATGCACCTTTTAAATGTGTAACCTATATGAGGCGGATTTGGCATATTACCTGTGAAATATGAATCAATCAAATTTAACAATATTTAATTTTGTATTTATCTTAAGAAGTTTAGTGATTTTGTATATATATTATTTTAAATCCAGTAATTTAAAAAAAAATATAATCATAAAATACATAAACTTTAAATCATTGTTCTCCATCTATTAATACTTAAAATAGCGGTTATATTTACATCATGAACCTAGATAGATTATAAACTAGAAGGAAGTTTATCCAAAATTCTTTCATTGAAAAATTATATATTATACATAAAATAAAAGTTATTACTTTTGTTTATATAATACTTATTTTTTGACTTCTTCACATATTTACTTTTTTTTTTTTAATCTCCTGATAAAATTTCTAACTCTAACACTAATTCATACAGGGGCGGACCCAAGTGGGTTCCAGGGATTCACCCGAACCCCCTCGGTAAAAAATATATATATACATTGAACCCCCTCAATAACAAAGAAAAATTGATGGTGCAGTGGCAAGACCCTCTTAAATTGAGGTGGGTGACACCGGTTCGAATCCCACTGAAAGCATTTTATTTTTTTATTTTTCAGTTTCAGTTTCAGTTTTTTTTTTTAATTTTCAGGTCTGTTTTTCATTTTTTTTTAAATTTTCAGTTCTGTTTTTCTTTTTTTTTTTTTACTTTAAAAAATGTGCTAAAAGTGTGGTTTTAAACAAAAAAAAAAATCAAGATTTCCATTTCTAAAGGCTTATTTACACGTTTATATTTTTATTTTTCAAACCCCTGAACGAATGAAAATCCTGAGTCCGCCACGGAATTCACATAAAAGTATATAAAATCATGGCTACATATTATGACAGAACGACTTATAACAAGTGCTTTATATATTCATTTTTAAGGCCCAAATAATCGGCTATAACGAGTATGCTTCATATATTCTTCATACCTTTCTATTTTTATTTTTATTTTTTAAAAAAATAATTTTATTTTGATTACACTTTTTTTTTAATCGAGGATTTATTGAAAATAATTTTTCTATTCCATAAAAAAATATGGTATATGTATATTCTGTCATTTTTGTATCTGAGACTACATCAAATATATTATTGTTATTTGTTCTTATTTGTATATTTCCACTTATTATTGGAGTCATAGCATGTTAAATTTGACAATTAAGGGATTAAAATGTTATTTTCTAGTTTCTAGTATATAGCACACCACCTAGAATTTTCAAATCTCTCAAGTCTTACCCTTTTTAATTTTAGTTGCATCAAAAGTCTGTTAGAGTAATTAATTAGTCTATTTCTTGCCCATGTTATAAAGAAGTTAATTAGTTAATTAATTAATTTCAGTTTCATGGGCACAATTTTTTAAAAAATTAATGAGAAAAAAAGTACAAGACCAGGTAAAAGTTTTGTTGTTGCTAGCTCTCCAATAATATTTTCTTAGAAGTAGTTTCTTATTGATAACTAATTTTGCATCTTCAAGTCAATATTTATTGATATGAATATGAATATAAGAATGAAATACTCTCTTTTTAAAAATAATTTTTTCTCTTTTTGAAGAAAGACGATATTGTGCTACAACAAATCTCTCAAAAAAGTTATTCGTAAAATATAAGTTCCTTAACTTAGTGGCAATGGAAATTTTGTATCCATAGAGTTTAGACATACTATCGTCTACTCAGGAATATAACCCCTAACCAAAGATTTATCTAAATCAACAACTTTTATACAAAATATAAACATACAAATATGTACTAATTAGATAATCTTACATCTGAATCGTCCTTTATTTTCACCACTCTAGCTTCGCTCATGCCAACACCTATATGTTGCAAAGATATATAGAAGCTTCCATATAGGATGCAATTATAATATATCCCTAATGTATTTTTTTGGCAAATATAATAATAATTCACAAGGAGAAGCTTCCATGACTATATATAAAAATATAATAAATTCATTATTTAAAAGGAATAAAGACAATAAAAAAATTTCAACACAATTACTCCCATCACAGGTCCCACATTAAGGCTATATTCAAAGTCGTGCTAACGCGGTTAATATAATTAATACATACACTATAGTCATATAAATAATAAATGCATCCTTTCATATCATAGTACACAAAATAAAGTATCAATCTTCCAATTGATAAAATCTCTAAAAAAAATGTCTCCACCACAATCTCCAAATTCATCCAGAGATCAAGTTCGTCCTTTGGCACCTTCATCTCATCGTATACACATCGAAAATGAAGAAGGTGTTAATTACACGTCTACATCCAGTATAGAGTTATCAAAGAAGCAACGTCGTAGGAGGAGGTGTATAAAATGTTGTGGTTGTTGTGGTGTCACGACGATAATCATAGGTATCATTATCTTGATCCTCGCGCTCACGGTTTTTAAGGTGAAAGATCCAACGATAAGGATGAACTCTATCCGATTCGAGGGGTTGAGTTCCCTTACTAGTAGTTCCAATCTTCAAACCAATATGAATATTACAGTTTCTGCTGATATTTCTGTTAAAAATCCTAACGCAGTGTCGTTTAAGTTTAAGCCTGCGACTGCTAGTTTGATTTATAGCGATAGAATCATAGCGGAAGCCATGCTTCCCCGAGGGTCCGCTAGGGCTCGACGGACGTTTAGTATGAACGTGAACGTCATGGTTATGGTTGAAAAATTAATTGTGATTCCTCGATTAACGAGTGATTTGATAGCGGGGGAATTGCCGATGAGTATGTCCACAAATATTAATGGAAAGGTTAATTTAGGTGTGATTAAGAAGAGTGTTGATATAAGGATGAATTGTAATATGGTGGTAGATTTACAAAGGCAAGATGTTAAGGATATTGATTGTGAGAGGAAAGTTTCTCTTTAGTTATGTGGATTCAGTGGTCTTGATTTGATTTTGAAGCGTTTATTTTTAGAATTAGAACACGTGATATTATAGTTGGAGCTGTGAAATTTTGACTATTATATATGAATAAGATATTTGAGTTTAATTATTATATTACGTAGTATACTTAGTTGAGATTATGATAGGAGTGATATATGTAAGGACTTTTATCTTTTTTGTCTCCTATGTACTGGGATTTAATTAATTGAGTGTTTTTTAATTAGGAAGTACCAAATTATAACTTCCATTATTAATAAACGAATTATATATTAGCATTAGTTCTGCATAAATATGCACTCAAAGAGACAAAAATGGAAAACATTCGATTCTTTAATTGTCATTTTACTGTCAATTAAGGTATATTGTCACGGACTTAGACTTTAATTAGACGTTCTATGCGGTATTTGACAACTTAGACTTTGAATTTTTTTCTCCTTAATTTTATGCCTAATTTGTATGACAAAGTGGCAGGTCATGACATTGTAGTCATATAAAATTTTCAAATTTATGATACTTCAGTTGAAATCGGATATAAAAACATTAACATTGTTTGAAAGTCATGTTAGTGTAAGTACAATGTAATGTCATGGTGGTGTTAGCTATGCTTGACTAACGAATAAGTCATGTGAATTGACCGAGTCTTATATTGATGAGATGAACTTCAAGTTATTGAATCAACTTGCTTTTCTACTTATTCTGGAAGTTTAAAATGATTGATAAGTGATATCTAAACCTCTAACTTACAAGGATGAAATAATGCCAATCATCTCACCGCATTCTTTATGGTACACAAGTAACCTTGACTAATTCTTTATTTACACTTGTTATTTAATTATTTGTCAACTTCTTTATTTGAGGAATTATTTCACAAAAAAGAACATATAGAAATAAAAGTCATATCCTTTTTCCTTTTTATCATCTTTTCATTTAAAGAGATTTTACAAAAAGTCATATATTTTGTATATGTTTTATACCTTCATCGGGACTAAACTTGTCAATCTTGTCAGGATGGCCGAGTGGTCTAAGGCGCCAGACTCAAGTTCTGGTCTTCGTAAGAGGGCGTGGGTTCAAATCCCACTTCTGACAAATTTTTTCCTATTTTTTTTTTATACTTTTAATCAATTTCTCACAACTACAACTATTAATCTATTATATTTCGGTACAATCTTATAGTATCTGATATTTTTTGGCCCAACTAATCTTGATTCTTGTTGCAAAAGATCCACTAAAGAGGAAGGCGTTCGCTGTTTATGATTTTTCTATTAAAAACTTACCCAAAACCTCTATTACTAAAGGTGAAGAGATCTCATTAATTTGGGTTGTCATAAGTTTTTTTATTTTTTAAAATAATTATCTGGTAACTGACTTGATAGCGAAAAACGCGGTAAACACTCCTTACAAATAGTTGCTCCATTTCGAAGGACTTGAACCGAAACCTCTGATTAAGTGTGTAAGGATCTCTTTCATCCCACTATACCCTTTGATCGTTTTGACTTAATTCCTAGTTTTAGAATTAAGTACGAAGGTATCTCATTCGTCCCACCGTACCGGTAGTATCTCGTACACAATCTAAAGTCTGAAAATGTTTTTTAAACAAAAATATTTTCACCAAAATGAGAAAAATAACATCACTACTTATGAACTAATGTAATTTTCCTCAACAATTCAAAACTGTTAAAACATATGCAAGCATTAAAAGCTCTCTGTATTTCAGTTCTTCACAATATTGAAATGTGACCTAAGCTAATTGGAGCACATGAACAGTGAGGATTCAGAAAGCCGACCCCAACCTGTTTGGAATCAAGTCATAATTGTTGCTGTATGTCTTCAACTAGCTAGCTTATATTTAACAAAGAACTCAACTCGTGTTCCCAAGTTCTTCTAACTTGGACGAATGCAGCCATGTCATGAATTCACACTAAGCATCTCACCATGTTCTAGTGTATGTTGTGGTATTCCTTTTAGCTGAACTCGTGCATTAGAGATGTGATCGATAATAAGGGATTCTGGAAAGCAAAACGATTAGGCAATGTCGTTACCGTCTCCTTTCGACCTTTTACTTTTTTTCTTGGTCTTCAGTTTTTTGCTTCCGCTGTGTTCTTTTGATGCCTTCTTGCGTTTAACAGTCTTCTCTTCCTCTTCTTCCGTCTGTAATGCTTCATATGTATCTTGTTGCTGAGGAGGCACCTGAGCTTCTGAACAAGCATAATGACAAGTTACTGTTAGGATAGTTGGGCGTAAAACAAAAAATAAAGTCCCCATTCACGATAAATAGTAAATAAGAAGAAAAAAGAATAGTCATTCCATTTCGACAAAAGACCCACACTCAAGTTCCCTAGCTTTTGGTTTGCTATCTGATCATGATTTTCCTACCTCCAGAGGGAAAGGTACTTCCCTTTTGGGCCGATTGCAGGCGAGGAGTAATTTGAACCCCCAATGCCGTGGTTCATAGCCACAATGTCGGGGGTCCAAAGCTACAGGCTCCACTGGATCTGTTCCCAGAGTACCCTAAAAAAAGGAACTTTTTCTTTCGGCCATAAAAGAAGGCAAAAAAGGAAACGAAAAGCTTACCTCTTGTAGAGAATTTTGAATCGAATACAACACTGTTAAGATGCTGCTTCAAGAAAACCTGCATCCACATTTTAGCTTTTAAGTACTTGAGAGTCCTCTCTTCTACCGATTTACGATAAATTAAAGACGTGCATTCATCATTCATCAATTATGCATAATCACAAATCAGTTAAAGGTTGGCTATATGAAATACGAATCCTTTGTTCATAGTTCAACTATTTTTATGCTGGCCCTCAATCTACCCCAACCGTAACCATGGAAGAATAAATTCATTTAATTCTCTGTTATTAACAGCCAAAGATTTTAGCTTTTAAAAATACAAGGAATACTCATCCAAATTCACACTAAAGAATTATTTTACTCCACACTCTTGATCCTAAATACTTCTTTTAAATCTACTTCGATATGTATTACTTGAGCTGAGGGTCTTTCGGAAGCTGCCTCTCTACCTCCACGAGGTAGGTGAGGTAGGCTAAGGTCTGCGTACACTCTACCCGCCCTAGACAATCCCACAGGGTATGTGGTTGTTTTGTTGTACTCTTGATCCTAAATACATGACACAAATGATGGGTAAGCAGCACATGTTAAACCTTGAATGTCTTTAAGCACACCCGCTAAGTATTTCTTTGTAATATGCAAGAGGGAAGAAATAGATGTGTGTTGAAGCACATTAAGAATTGAACTCAACAATTACAATAATTATCATCACATTAGGCAGAAGGACTACGTCTAGGAAACGCCATATTATGTTAGACAAAACAATTATATTCACCAAAAGATGCACAAAGGATGTGTTATGAATTCATGATTATATTGGGATCATTACAAAAGAATATCTAGAAACCTTACAAAAGCTCAGTTTTAATTTAGTCTAATGTGGAAGGATCGGAAATTGTAGTCTATACTTCTATATGGTATCTTGACTTTTTAAACTCAGACGCACCTAAAAGTTGAACCATCACAAAGAGTCATCATCATATTTGAGTTTAAGTTGCAAAATATTGCAATTCACTGAATTTTGAAAAGAGAGGATCAATCAACAGTCGCTCATTTCTGAAGGAAGCAGTAGCTCAGAAATGTAGCTGTCTATCGGATTGTCCATTCAGTTCTTAAAAAGCTACAGTATAGATAAACAACATACCGCAGACAGAAGTTGTCGTGACTTGACATCCCATATGCGTAAATAGCTGTCCAATCCTATTCAAAAGTAATTTATTCAAGTTAATAGCTTGCATGAGAACAAAATAGAAGAAACATAACTTCAGTTCTATAAAGAGACGTGCAATCCAAAATTCCAGAGCTAAAACAATTTGAGAGAGGTTTAAAAAGCTTCAAATTTTCTATTATGAGATTATATCTTCATACAACAATCTTAAGAAACATACATCGAGATCAAAACTGCTATATATACATGGACCTCCAACGAAGTGCGTCACGATATAAAGAAGCCAACTGTGATTTTAAATACTCACCACATGAGGCTATAACTGGAAGCTCTGGATGCTTAACTATGGATCTTATACTTCCTGAACATTTCCCCAAGAAGGATCCCAAAAGTTGCCCTACAACAAAAAGATGCACCCGAAGCGTGAGATCCATAACAAAATGAATTAAATGAGTCTAGACATCTGAATCACTACATGAACTAATGAGTTTAACTATCATAAAGAACAAGAATCATGTCCAGGAGCGTGGGGAGGGTGGAGTGTATGCAGACCTTACCCCTACCTTTTGGGGTAGAGAGGCTATTTTCAATAGACCCTCAGATCAAAAAAATTGTTTTCCAGAAAATGGTTTGAAAGAAATGCAAGAGTAAAAGCTAAGAACTAAAACAACAGCAGAAATTCATCAATAATACTGATAGACAATATCTTTGTCTGCGTGGAACTTCTTATGTGAAACGGAAATCATAACCCACATTAGATATTCTTACACATGACGAGCTCATAATAAGTTAGCCAAGATACATACAAAGTACAGTGGTCAAGCTAACCACAAAATCGTATTCCTAGAAGAAACACAAGAATGAACTTATGTATTCTGTTCACCACGTACATACGTACATGAGTTGTCTTAGTTTCATAAACGATACAAGTTCCGTGCCAGAATCAAATGAGAGAACACACTTAGACTTGGATAGAAACAATGTGGATATGAACATGCACAATCATAAATTTCTTATAGCAATATCCTCAATAATTTTTTTAACGTCTGACTATTGGTTTAAGGATGTCTTGCCCTTATCAATGTACTCTTTTTCCTCAAATAATAAAGTATGATAATATGAAGATTAGTATAACGACAGCACAAACAACAATAACTATAGTGAGACTGCCGTTTACCTGTGCGAATGTCAAAAGAAGCAAGATCGCCAGACCCATTTCCTATGTATATCGTATGTCCATCTACATCCTCAGCCACAGCTTTAATAGGGGTCTCACGAAAATCAAATGAAACAACAGGCCTTCTCTGAGCAGAAATATCATAAAGACGCACCTACAAATTACCAAGTTGGTACAGACATAGTTTAATCAGCAATAATTTCTTTTGACAGGTAAATCAGTAACAAATTTAAGACACAAAATGAGTCATATCATAACAAATTGAGAAAACCTAATAAGGCTCCGCAGGTGAAACTACTTAACAGAACGGGTACATGTGGATCTTATATGGATCAATTTTAGTCTATTTAATAGGCTGAAAGCAATTATACTATTTAAACAAACCAATTGCAATTAAAAACAATAGACTTCTTTCCATTAACTTCAACATGTACCAACTGGCAATTACTGAAAGGAGCAAAAGAGAATTCTAGCGCAAAAGATGCTATGACATTTTGGAATCTGAAGAAATCCAGACACTTTATATCTCTGCAACCAGAAAACTTCTAGGGAATAAGAAAAGTAGGATTTGCAAGGTGAGGATGTGGGCTGAAGTTCAAGATTAGCTGAGCCTGTTTATTTTGGCAGATTACACAAGGCAATTGAGTGGATCTCCACCCCCATTGAGACTTCTTTCCCACTGCTAGAGATTTGAGTGTACTAGTACTGGGTAAGAGTTAGGGTCTCAGATGTTAATAATGAGATAAGAGGATGGTGGTTGGAATCAGGTAATGACACAGCACAAGTGGTGACTGATTCTGGAGCGTAAAAATGGCAGCATGTAGGAAGAGAAAGGAAGGAAAATGGTTCAAATGGACTAGTAGGCTGGCCAAATTCATTTCAGAACTGAAATTGACTGGTGTAGAACATATGGAATTTTGTAGTGTTCCGACTTTTGAGAGCCGAAAGTTATAAGCACATCCAACACTTGAATCAGCTTACCTATTTGGCACCTTTATTGGGTTATTCTAGAACCTACCTCTCCTCTCCTTCTCCATCCACACACTACAACAAAAAAGTGGCCTAAATTTTTCTTATGGCCTCAGATATGCGAGATAATTTTTAGATGTGTTAGTCAAAAGGAACTATGAAGCCATTGCACCAAAGTGGCCTAAATTTCCTTGTAATTTTTATAAGGAAAACTACATGAAGCTCTTCTTAGAAAAAGGAACTATGAAGCCATTGCACCAAAATTACCCTCTTGATACAAAAAAAGAAGAAGATCATAGGCTTATTCTAGCCAACGAATTAGCTAAGAAGAAAAATACCTGGTGACTATTAGTGCCTGCAACAAATTTGCGGTGATCATCTTTGCATAAGAAAGTTGCAGATGTAAACCAAGTTGGGGTGAATATGCCGAGGCTGTTTTTCGCTGGCTGGAATAAGGATGCAATGTGTCAAATTCTTGAAGTACAACTAAGAACAGTCATTATTTTGTTACACAGAAAAACACTAAAGAGAATGATGGTGAAACTCACAGATTTTGCAGACCAAACTTTAGCACACTGGTTCAGATCCCAGATATTAACCTCAACACCCTTCCTGATATATCAAAAAAAAATTCATTAGCTTGCTATTCCCACCATCAATGTTATAGCCCAGAACCGTGTATTCACAATTACTCACCCACCAAACAATGCATAGCTTTCATCTGCATCTACCTTAGAGCACAAAATACTACCTGAACCACAAACATTCCACGTTGTTTGAGTACTTTCACCACCAGAATCTTCAAGTGATTTGGACATTTTAACATATGTCATGTTTGCTTGTCCTTTGCTTGTGCATGTAAGCAGGTTGCATGACCTATACATGTATAAGAAAGAATTTCAGAAAACAAGCCTAATTTAATCTGGGGAAAGTTCCTCATAAATGTATGCCAGATGTCCAAGTAAGCTTCATCTTCCAAGCCACATGGAGGCCAATACATTGCAAGCACACCGCTCACAAAGCTAGTCACTAACCAGTAGTTAGTAACAATTTTCAAGCACAAAATGTTCCGATCACTACCATCAATAATGTGATATTATGGTTACGAAATGATAATCAGGTAACCATCAACTATATCTCTATCTTCTAGGCACAGTTCAGAAGTTTATTAACTACATTTGTGTAGGGATATTCATAAGAGGTTGCTCAGTTCATGGATAGCCAAAATGAGATAAGAGGGTATCAACTCTTATTCCATGTTAGGTTCATGTTTGGGCTGCATCACAGGAGTAATAAAACATCCACATTTGTCTCATATTCTGTCCCCCACAAGCTAGCCAAGGATCTTGCTAACATGCACTAACATCAGAAATAGCAATACCATTTGGCTAGTTTAAGGGAAGATAACCTGTTGCATTATACTTTTTTTCCTCTTCCTCATATGTACAGCAAATAAAGACAACATGCTGTCCCTCGTTAGTATATATGGACATCACAACCACACCACATCCCATCTAAAAGCCAAACAATTTCAGGAATATGCCAATTCACGAGCAAATAGCACTTAAATCAGGATAGTCTAGTAAGCATTTGATAAAATAAGAATTTAAATATTTGAATCGCCAAGGAGAAGGGCCAAGATATTGAGCAACATTCTTTAATCCAAGCGCTGAACCTGATCTCATTTGGCTTGAGATTCTTCATTGAGTGGTTCGTACTTACGACTTGGATAGTCGAGTTATGGCATCTTAATGTGTCAGAGATGCGTGTCCTAGTTCTTAGTATATCTGAATCAGGCGTGTCTGAGGTGCAATCGAGGCTTAGGCTGACGGGGTAGGGTGCAGGCCCCTAATTCTCAACCCCGACCTACACAAGTGGTCTTTTAACCCACATTTTGAAAAGTTCTGTTATGGAAGACTCTGCTGGGTAGAAGCCCGAATATCATTAAGAATAACCAGACCATTCAACTTGCCATTTGCACTCTGCTAGGGTGTAATCGTAGGAAGAGTAACAATATGTCTACTTCTACTAGTTGCTTATTCCATAAGATAACTAAGGTGATTAATTAGACATTTCCTGCACATACTGTCTAAAGCAGGTAAAGATAATACCTTGATGATGAGCCCAATCTTTCTCCTTTGAATAAATGCAAACCAACAATAGAATTATCAGCCGATCCTGGATGATTTTGACTTTCAATTGAAATGGATGCACGAACATCTCCATTGACAGGACTAAGAACCTCAATCTGCAGTATAAAAGCAGTAAAGGGTGCAAAAATAAGGCTCAACGCTCAAAAAAAAAATATATGGCTTCATATTATCTTAACTTTGATCAAACGTACAGCCTCACCTTGCCGCTTTTCCTTGCTACACCTAGTAGCTACAACAAACCAAAAGAAAAAAGTCAAATGCCTCATTTTGGAAGTACATTTATAGCAGCAGTAAACATCCAAGGAATACACAACCACTTGAAGACAAATATCTAAGTTCATTATAATACCTTATACTGCATTTACACTGACTAAATATTTTCAAAAAATCCTTTATTACATCCATGCTAAATTTGAACTATGATTAGCAAGATAATTCACAGTGACATGTTGAGTGGAATTTAACTTGCACAATTGAAAGACATGTTTACATACAGTAGAGTACGTAATATCCATAGTTCATGCGAGCTGTCGCTCCTAAAGTCCATTATGCAGGAACAAAGGCATGAAGGGAATGATCTTTCTCTCTTCTACATTTTCTTTCTGGTTTGAGTGTTGAGTTAATGAAAGGAACTATTCATCCTGTTAAGTAGGAAGTAACATCAAAAGTCCAATGCTGAGAAATTGCCAAAGAAGATAGATGGTTTAGGCATCAGGGACTTAGCCTTGCACAATAAATATCTACGAATGAAGTCGTTATGGAGATGCACACAAAGCTTATGGAAGGAAGTTATGATTGCCAATCATGTAGCACTGAATCATTGGAGCTCAAAGAGTTCAAGAGAACCATATGGGGGTTGGAATCTGCAATTTATGGGAGTTCTAACAATTCCATTATCTTGCAGTAGAATATGGTCACCATATCAAATTCTGGAAGGGCAAGTGGTTGCGGAATACTCCTCTAATGACTGAAGACCCCAGCCTATTCCAGAAGCCAGTGAAACAGACTCAAAAATACACTAGAACAGAGAAGGGAATTCATGGAGCATAATCCTCAGAAGGAACATACAAGATTGGGAATTCTGAGGAGCTGGTCAGTTTACTAGCAACACTTCACAGTGTTACTACAACCTAGTGCCAGGTCAATTCAAATGGGGAGAAGCAAGAGAAAGAAGTTTTTGTAAAGGCAGCCTACTAACTGTCAGGTCCACAGAATCCAATCACAGACCACTGGCCATGGAAACCAATACGGAAAGTGAAATTACCTCCCAAGAAAAGTTGCTTCAGCTGGACTGCTCTATATGCTTCTATATGAAGCATATTTGACACAAGCGACTTAGCTGCATGGATGTATCAAATTGCAAAGAGATGTTGTATGTGCCTGAAGTATGCAGAATCACACAGTCACCTTTTCCTACAATGCTCGGTGGCATCAGACCTATGGAGCATGCTTATATCACTCTTTGGGCTTAGATGGATCATCCACAGAACATCGGGGATGCCTTTGAAAGTTGGAGCTGCTGGGAAGTTGATAGCATCATCAAGAAAATCTGAAAGATGATACCTGCTGCTATGTTTTGGAATATTTGGAATGAAAGGAATATAAGATGCTTTGATGGGACATCAACTACCTACCAATCTTTTAAAGTTAGATGTCTCATGTATGTATATAGTTGCGCTTATCTGTCTCCTTTAGACTCCCTAGAAACTTTTTTGAACTCTGTTAGTTCCTTGACTCTAAATTGAAGACTAACAGTTACCCCTTGTTTTGATAAACTACTTTTGTAACTATTGAAATCTTCTACTTAAAAAAAGAAAAAGAAGACCAACGCTGTGAATGAAAAGAACATCCATATCAGCTGAATAAATATTATACTGGAACATCCAATTGAAAACTTCACTATTTCTTTCTTTTCATTGTGTGACCTTTTTCAATTAATAAAATAACTTCATTATTTCCTATTGCATTGAGTAAAGATTTTTTACGTATAATATCATGGGATATATGTGCAACAGAGACTACAGTAACTAAATTCACAGAGATAACTTACAGGGTCAAATTCACGGTCAACAAGTGACGCCGCAAGCACACACCTCGAAGCATCAGGTTCCCCCCATTTCTCCACCACCTTTGGAGCTTCCTTCTGTTCACCCTTAGCTTCAACAACTACACCAAGATTTTTTTTATAAAAATAGAACTCTTAGTACTAATATTTCTAGCTAAAAAGGGGCCATGTTTTTGTATAAGCCTTCATGGATAGAGTTACCTAGTACCCTATGAAACTAATCAGATGCACACAAGCTGGCCCCGACACCACAATTAAATATGTAAAAAAAATAGACATTATTGCTCAAATTACTAAAAAAGATAGAAAGAGAAAGAACCAACTTTCATAGTAAAACAATAGATTAAAAGCTCAAATCTTTACCTTAAATTATTCCAAGAACTACAATAGACAAAAACTCAAATCTTTACCTTCAATAACTACACCAAGAAAAATAAAAAAAAAATAAAAAAGATCTCTTAGGGGCTATTAGGTATGGGGATGGGATAGACTAAGTTAACTCATGGATTGGGATATCACATGGGATAGCTTATCCCATCATTCTGGTACAAATACTGGGATAAATAATTCCAGGACTAATTCATACCCCTAACAAAATGCACAATAAAATAATCCTGCATTTTTTCTGAGATTATTACCCTTTATCCCTCACATCAAACGACCGCTTAGTACTAAAAAACGATATAGCTAAAAGAGGGGCCTCTTTCTGTCTAAGAAAGAGTAGATAGAGTTATCCGGTATCCAATATTTGTCTAGCTAAGTAAAGGGGGTTTAATTAGAACATGGCCTTGTGCTAGTGGCTGGTAGCATGTACTTGTGGAATTAGTCGAGGTGCAAACACCATGGTTATAAAAAAAAAAAAAAGGGGCAATCTTTATATGGGAAAACCCAAGTTTCAGCATATCAATAACAACTACAACTCAGTCCCAAATAAGTTAATTTGAGCCAAATGATTGCAAGATATTATTGCCAACAATACTACTAGCAAGTAAAAAAAAGAAACAAACTTTGATTGAAAAAACAATGGATTAAAGCTCAAATCTTTACCTTTAATAAGTCCAAGAATGTCAAACGTCAAAGCTCTAAGAGGAGGGCAACCAGAGCTCTCCACAGTAGTAGTACGAGGCATATTTTTGAATAAAAACCCACAAATTTCAATGCATGTGAAGAAATAAATAGAGACCCAAAATGGAATTTGCAGAGAAATTCCAAAGCTTTTAAAGCAAAAGTTGCAGAAGAAGAGTTAACGGCGCAGAAAAAAGAAGAAGAAGAAGGAGCTATACTTTTGTTTTCGAAACTGGTGCAGGGCAAGGGACAAAATAGTAATTTTGGATTTAATGTTTGTTTTTTATTTTTTTTATATAAAGTTCAAAAATACTCTATATCCTCGTTTTGGTTTAAAAATACATTCATTATTAACGTCTAAAAATACTTTCGGTCCAATTTAATTAAGTTGAATTTTTTTACTAATTAATTAGTTCCTTATTTGTTTTGTAAAACAATTTTTATTGTTCAAATTCTTAATATTTAGCTCATCTGAAAATATTTAAAACAATTGAGTCTAATTAAAAATGGAAGGAAAGGATATCTTTGAACCAAAAATAAAATGAATGGTATTTTTAGACAAAAAGATTAAAGTAGAGTATTTTAAAACTTTTTTCAATAGATTATGGATAGTTTTGACCTTTTTTCCTAATTAAAAATACCCTTAAAATATACACAATTCTTAATATTTACCCTTCGAGTTTGATGAAGTTAGGAGGTAACTCTAGGAAGATACCTAGTTTAGTGAGATCGGAGCTTAGGAAAAATGAATGATTTAGTATAAAGGAGTAGAAGATGAAAAATTTTATTCAAAATTTATGTTGGAATTGAACAATTTTATTTTATGACATTATAATTATTATATTTTTGTATAAGATTTCCTTAAGAGAAAATGTGGATGACAAATTTATTATAATAATAAGTCTTTTATTTATGCTCCGTTAGGTTACATATGAAATTAGGGCATATTTTAGGAGTTAATATCTCAGATGGTCACTCAACTATGTACTATTCTCTCAGAAAGTTACTCAACTTTCAATTTTAACTCAAAAGTCACTCGACTATCAACTCTTCTCTCAGAAAGTCACTCATCTTTGAATTTTAACTCAAAAGTCACTCAACTATCCACTATTCTCACAGAAAGTCATTCAATCTATTTAATTGTTATTTTAATTAAAATTTTCTACTATAAATTGTTTATATAAAAAACCAAAAGTTTAAAAAATAAAAAATATCATTTAAACCATTTAGTATCCACCCACTTGACCCGATCCATTAAAAAATATAATATGACCCATTTTATTGACTCTTTCTCCTCCTCATGTGCGTTTCTTTCTAGTTCTCCATTGATGTTTCTTCTTCCTTTTTAGGTAGCTCTTTTAGTTAGGTTTTAATTTAGGCATCTCAATTTCAAGCTCTATACATGTATGTCATCTTTTTGGAGAAGGCTTTGTATTGCTTGAAAATGAATGGCACCTTCTATTATACTAAACTCTGGGCCTAAGTGTAATAAATATTTACTTAAGTCCTCTGTTATTTACACTTTAGTAGTATTAAGATCGCTAAGAAAAATCAAAGAAAGACTTAGAAAGAACAAGAGATCTTTGAAGAAAAGCTTTGTATTTTTTTGAAACATGTAGCTCTTTTAGTTAGATTTTAATTTAGGCATCTCAATTTCTAGCTCTATATTATGTAGGAAATTAAAAGACTTTGTTTCAGGTTTCTCAGTCGCTTTGGTGCGTTGTTTGGAGGATTCATGGGAGATATTTTAGCTAAGCGCTTGCCCAATTCTGGTAAGGCTATACTCTCTCAGACTAGCACTGGATCAGCGATTCCCTTAGCTTGCAATCCTGCTGCTGCTATTGCCTAATGATCCTAAAACAACTACGTTGCACGATTTAGTCTTGTTCATCATGGGATCAATCATATCATGGTGTGGCCTTGCGGCAAACAGAACTTCATATCACGATAATGGGACACTGTCTAACTCAAAAGAAAGGCACAAGAGGAGGAGAAAGAGTCAATACAATGGGTCAATGCTATATTTTTAACGGGTCGGATCAAGTGGGTGGATCACTAAATGATTTAAATGATATTTTTTATTTTTTAAAATTTTGGTTTTTTATATAAACAATTTATATTAGCAAATTTTAATTAAAATAACAATTTAATAGTTGAGTGACTTTCTGAGAGAAGAGTGGATAGTTGAGTGACTTTTGAGATAAAATTCAAAGTTGAGTGATTTTCTGAGAGAAAAGTGCATAATTGAGTGACTTTTGAGTTAAAATTCAAAGTTGAGTGACTTTCTGAGTGAAGAGTGCATAGTTGAGTGACCATCTGAGATATTAACTCCATATTTTAGCCAACAAAAGAAGATGAAGAAAGAGGAGTAGAAATTATGAATACAAGAACTATTTATATGTTTTGTTTATTTTATACATAATAAGATGATTTAAACTTATTTAATTAAAATAACACCATTTAAAAAAAAGAATTTGTGGTTAAATATTGAATCTGTGCCCAAAGATTTTCATAACTAGTTTTTTTTTTTTTTTTCTCTAAATAGGAAAGGCAGGACAATAGTAAACTTTGATGGATTAAAATGAGCCTTCCACAATTTTAAAGGGAATTTTACACGAAAGGACCTTTTACCCCATACACTATTTAATAGTTTATTTTAAAGGTATATATATATATATATATATATATATATATATATATCAGCGTGGACATTATAAATATTGCATAATTATAAATAATAATGTGTCCACGTGGGCACATATATACCTTTTAAATACACTATTAAATAGTGCAGGGGTAAAAGGTCATCCATAAAATTTGGTATCGTAACAATAATTTCAGCCAAAGTTAGAGTATTTTTAGACCATTTTCCCATTTTATAAGTAAAATATTCATAGTTGAATGAATTACAGAGAAAAACATTCATAGTTGAATGACTTTCTATGAAAAGAATTCATAATTCAGTGACTTTTGAGTTCACTTTGTGAGAAATCAGTTCATAGTTGAGTGACTATATGAGATATTAATAACCGTGTTGTCTGAGCCAACTTGCATGCAGCTCCTACTAATTCCAAAAGATACCTATCACCCACAAAATTTTTAATCCACCCCGCCCCGCATAACAACTCTTTTCATTTTCAACCCCCCGCATGAACCCACCCCGCATAATTTTTTTAATATTTTCTTTTCTAGTTATGTTTGATATTGAAAATAAAATTCATAAAAATAAATTCATTTTTTCATTAACTTGTATTAATTTAATAGTGACCTAGAATTTTATTTTTTAAAGGTCAATTGAGAAACAGGTAAGAAATTGTATTATTTTTTATTGAACCATTTTCATTTATTATTTGAATATTTTAGTAGCTTTAATGAAATATCTTAATAAATAATGCTCTATCACTCTTGTAACATGTAAAAAGTTAAAATTAAGTTTGAACCCACATAAAATCACATATACCCGTAACCCGCCCCGCCCCACATTAATTTAAAAAAAACCCACTTCAACCCACCCCGCCCCATTGCCACCCCTAGAGAGAGCTCAGTAGCAACAAGTGTCAGATAACTAGATCTGTTCACCTAGTGATTTTGCAACCTGAGGAACCTCATGATTCTACACTGACAGTGTATATAACTCAAACTCGCCTTGGATACCCATAATTGGAGATAAACTACTGTTACCAAATGTGGGACAACAAATATATTCCTCTTAACAAAATTATTGCTTGTTCCAGAACAAGAACACAATGCTCAAAAGAACACAGCAGGGGAAATGGACTTCTCTTCATTAGTTTCAAAGAGGCTGAAGTATGAACCAAAGAAGCAATACCATCAGCATTATCAATTGTATACTATACATTAAATACTTTTTCATATTTGTACCACTCACCAAATCAGAACCTCAATCCAACAAGGAACTCATCCCGCCAATTAACCAAAAAGCTGAAACTTCTTTTGTTTGATATGAATGAAGAGCCAAAACTCTCACAATCCCAGATAGCTAAAACAGGGAACATCAATTGGATCTTTATAGAGGTTCCACTGGTAAAAACTCACTGGAGCAGCAGTGCTAGTCAAAAGGTGTGCTTTATGAGTTTTGTGCGTCTCATCTGCGGCGCCTATTGTTGACAAAATCTGGATTACCTTTCCTCATCATGGCAGCGAACTCATCGTAATTGATTCTTCCATCCTGCAATTGGTTAAAAATATTCATCCATGGCAGTCCAAAAGAAACCATTCACGGCCACACACAGCTATAAATGGACCAAGGATATCTTCCCAATATATGAGCTATATACTAGTTGGTTTGTATTATATTCATTTTGTTGTTCCTGCTCCTCTTATAGAGAAATCTTGTTTAATCCTAGGAAAACATTTCACATTGCTTAAATAGTTTCTTAGGATAGTGCTAGCACGACTCATGCATTACTTGTACTTGCTTATAAATAAATGTTAAATTTACAGTTGTATTTTTCCTTGTTTCTCCAACAAGAAATTCTCTCAAACACAAGATGTTTAGATGTAGTAAATAGAAATATGATATAAACTTGCATAAGGAAAAGGATAACGTACATTGTCTGTGTCAACTTCAGCAATGATCTCTTTTATTGTTTTTTCATCAGTGATGTTGTATTCCTTCAGCGCATGCTCCAATTCTTCCATCGTAATATACCTAAAGGGACAAAGATTAGAAAACAGTAAAGTGTTAAACCAATGTAGGGGGTCAGATGGTTAGCTTCATACCCGCTCTTATCCTTGTCAAAATACTCAAAGGCTTTGTACAAGTGATCTTCTCTTTCCATGCGATTCATGTGCATCGTAGCTGTTATGAACTCAAGGTAATCAATTGTTCCATTTCCATCAACATCAGCCTGGAAGAACAACCAAATATCTGTATTATCGACTATGCATTATGAGTACACTCTATGCATGCAATCTTCATGGTATTTTGGAGCCAAATATTTTTTATGTCAAATGATTTTAAGGGGATTGAGAACATATACATCATTTTCAGGAGCATCTAATAATTAAAACACAGTCCATTTAGAGCTGTGGACTTGCTAATGGGTAAGAAATACCGCCACTTAGCGAGATACACATCACTAAAATGAAGAGTTTCTTCAGGACTATGTAAATCTCTTGTTCATGCACTTCACCGAGAAGCTTTTAGTTCTCAGAAATTTACATCTCAACGAGTGATCCACTGCCTCCAAAATTGTAAAATGAACATGATGAATAATTGCAAGAAGGAGATATGAGCTAAAAATAGAGGGAACAGTAACCATAAAAAAAGGAATGGCCAGGAAAATACCGCTTCCATCAACTGCCTGACTTCTGACTCAGAAAGCTTTGTACCCATTTTTGTAAGACCAGCTTTCAATTCTTCAAATGTAATTGTCCCACTGTCATCTGTGTCTATAGATTTGAACATTTCCTTCAAGCCAATGATTTCTTCTTCAGAAAGATTTTCAGCAATTACCTATGAATTCAGGGAAACAGAAGATAAGCACAGTTGTCGCCTTGTCGGGGAACACATGAAAGGGAGAGAAATTGCCTATCTCGTTAAGAATTAGAACATTGAATATATAACTCTGACCTTCAGTGCTACTTTCTTCAGCTTGTTCATAGCACGGAATTGTTTCATTCTAGATAAGACAGCAATGTCAAGAGGTTTGTCAGATGCATCACCATCTTCTCTCATCCATGGATGATCTGCATTTGCATATAATATTTACTTCAGTTATAGTACAGTGTGAAATGGTCATTACAGAGATTATGAGTATTAAACCATCAATTATGCGTACCAGAACCTACCAGTAAGAGTTATCGCACGGACCAGAATTATTCCTTAAAAAAAATTGAGTTCTATGAGCATGGGCATGTCTCCTATGGAATGCGTGGAAGGAAAACAACCCATGGATGCTTCGAAAGAAAATCCGAGTAAGTCCATGTTTTGAAATATAGACGTGAACTATCTTTGGGTCTTCGTACAAACTCGCTACTATAGCTGATTGGGATAATCTTTTGGACTTCATAGACTAATTACTTAGCTAAAGGAATTCTGGATGCTACAGCTATACAAATAAAAGTAATCCTCTTATAATTATAAATATAACAGATCATACCAAATAGAGACTATATAAGAAAGAGATTCTGCAGTGTATTATGACAGAATTTGATCAAAGCTGAATCTTACTTAGGACTTCAGCTGCAGAAATCCTTTCTCTAGGATCAGATCGTAGCATCTTCTTAACAAGATCTTTAGCGCTACTCGATACTGAAGGCCAAGGATCAGATGAAAAATCAAGATGACCTCGAAGAACGGCATCAAAGATACTCTGATCATTCTCTGCGTACAAAGAAAGCTGGTAGCTATTCAGCACTAGAAACAAAAGGCTCAGCAAAATTTTGTAAAACATCTTAAAAATCATTTGCCTAAAAATAGGATATGCTTCCCCAAGTTTGACATGGAAAGAGGTTTTAATAATTGGAGCAGCTATCCCCTTGCTAATTTTACGGGAAGCCAGTTGCAAATATGGAGTTGATTTACTACGAACACTAACTAATGCAAGATACCTTATAAGTTAAATTTTTCTATCTTGTGACATTACGGCAATTACAAGAGGAACACACTAATGCTGTAATGCTGTTCAAATATTTTTTTTTAAAATGAAAAAATTGGAGAAAAAATGCTGTAAAAATACATCTGCAAGATAAGTATGAAATTCTTCAACTTTTTAAGCCATCTCATCACGTTTCCTAATATTTCCAGTGCATTCTGCTACAATTCCTGAATGACATGGTTCTTCAATTTCTTCTTCATATTTTATTTAGCATGAAGGAAATAAAAAGATGTTATATGGTGCATGCAAGAATTCACCATAGTTCTATTGGTGCTGACATGAAAAGGAAATCAATAATGACGAAGAAGCTTAAGAAAATTTTGATGCTAAAATTCTAGAGGTAGCAGATGAAATTACCTCCATAAAATGGTGGAACACCACTGAGTAGAATGTATAGAATAACTCCAGCACTCCAAATATCAGCTTCAGGTCCATATTCTCGGCGCAGAACTTCAGGAGCGACATAATATGCACTACCAACCAGGTCTTTGAACACATCACCTGCAGCCACAAGTGGCTTTTAGGTTGAATAGCTCACCAATATCTCCCAAAGAGCCGTAAACAAGTGGTCCAGCAAAAAATCTAACAGAGCTCTTGACTTCTTCATATGCTTACTTTTTCATATTTTAAATTCCCTAGCTAAAATTTCTCAACTCCAACTTTCCGATGACATGACCATAGATTGGAGGTTACGGAGGTCGCATATTAGGGTAGGAGGTTAGTAGGTAGTGGAGCATTATCTCTTTTTCAGGCGGGATAGATTTGGTGGTAGTTTGATGCGTTGTACTGTTTCCTCATTTATATCAGTAATAACATTTTTCTTGTAGTTGCTTGTCTTTCAATTTTTGTAAATCCTTGCTATTTATTTACTATGCTCCAATTATCTCATTAGTTTTGTTATTGTTATTGCTCCTGTTTTTTTAATGTTATGTTATGATTTCCCTATTATATTCCATGTCCTTTTTACTTATGTATTTTCTTTTAACTACTCTGATGTGTGTTACTCGAGCTGAGAGTCTTTTGAAAACAACCTCTCCACCTCTATGAGATAGGGGTTATATTCGCGTACACTCTACACTCCTTAGACCCCCTTATGGGGCTACAATGGTTTGTTGTTGTTGTTATCCTTGCTAAAAATCCTGGCACTGCCTTTGCACACACTGCCTTAAAGACTTTGTTTGATGCTTAGTTTCTTTCAGAGTGGTGATGGACAAAGCAAAAGTATTCAAATTGACCTAAATTAGCTTAAAATTAAGGAGCAATTGATCGGCGATCGAATAATACCTGGTTTGAAAAAGACTGATAGTCCAAAATCAGTAGCCTTCAATGGTGAACTTTCATCGGAGCTCAAAAACAGGAAATTTTCAGGTTTTAAATCCCTATGCATAACTCCCATAGAATGGCAATTGTGAACAACAGTTACCATCTGCCGGCAAACTCCAGCAGCAGCTCGCTCGGAATAGTGTCCTTTAGCAATTATCCGGTCAAAAAGCTCGCCGGCGGCACAAAGTTCCATGACTAGATGAACATGATGTTTATCCTCAAAAGTTCCTTTAAGCTCAACGATGTTCCGGTGACCGGTAAGGTGATGCATGATCTGAACTTCACGGCGGACGTCGTCGACATCGTCCTTGTTGATGAGTTTTCGTGTAGCGATTGACTTGCACGCGAACTGCTGGCGCGTTTTTTTGTTAGTAACTAAGTAGGTGACTCCGAATTGACCGCGGCCGAGTTCGCTGCCGAAAATGTACATGGACCGGACATCCTCCATTGGCCGGCCGAGAACACGGCCGATGCCGGAAAGTGGTCGTGGAGGTGGTGGTTGTGAGGAAGGGATGATTCTGATACCGGTGGTCGACGGCGTTGAAGTGGCACCGCCGCCTCCGCCGGCGGCGGAGGAAGTGGTGGTGGTTTGGTCGGAAGATAAGCTGTTACAGTTGCCCATTTTTTCTTTTTTTGGAGTTTGTGAGGACTTTTCAGTCAAACTTTGAGATATTTATGGCCTGTGGTCTGAAGACTCAACATTTTACTCATGGAGTGAAATGACAAAATTAACCTTTTGCGAAATATATCCTTTGTCTGGATATTTTTTGAGTGATATACCAGAATATTATTGCAAATAACATGTAATATAACATAACATAAGAAATTAATTCAAATATTATAGTGAAATATTATTATACAAAATAACGATATAAAAAAATCCGATTATAATTGATATTTCTCATACCACTAAGTGTGTAGTGAAATAGTTAGCAACTTCTTATTTAAAATGCTAAAAAAATTTAGTGTCAAAACAATGTAATATAAGTGAAAATGATGTGTGGAGTTTATTATATGACAAAATTACAAGTGCCTATCAAAAAACTATAGGTGGATTACCTTTTGGAAGCTAAGTTAAAAATCATAAAAAACTTGTAAGTAGTTGATAAATTTAGTTAATATTCGAAATGGACGTCAAAGTATTGAAAGAATCTTCTTTTAATACAAGAAGGTCAAAAAGGTGTATTTCAATTTTCAATTGTAGCAATTATCATACGCACGAGAATTACACAAATAGATTTGAAGGATATAAATATCGTAAATATCTACAATTTCAAGATGAATGCTCTCCTATTTCGACATCAAATGCTTACACATTTACCCCTCTAATGTTTTTTATTTGCATTCTTAAATCTTCTTCTTTTTCTATTTGTACTTTTTTCCTTTTCTACCTATAAAATTTAAAGATAAACACTTATTTGACTTGCCAGTTAGGACTAAGAAGAAAAAAAAACCCTTCCAGGCATTTTTATTTGTATAATTTAATCATTTTTTTTAAAAAAAAAATTCTTTGCAATTATTTATTGATACTTTTAAAATTGTGAGATATGACTTCTTTGATTTGCTAGTTGCCACTTGCCAGTTAGGAATAGTAAAATAAGGAACAATCAAACCGAGTTATGTCATCAAACAGCTCCCAACAAGTTGTCTTGTAGTATATATATTATGTTAACGAAAAAAATTATTTATTGTTAAAGAATAAATAGAATAGTCCATATAATTTTTTCCATAACGTCGTTTATTCAAATAGGATGAGGGGATAAAATTTGCATACAATTTAATATATTTGGCAATTTAATTTGCATCCCTTGTCAACAAAATAGTGATGAACAAACTCTCTCCAAAATAGTTGTCCCATTCGTGTCAAATCCTCCAAAAATGCATTACTTTTGGAGGAAACACACATCCATCAATATTTTTGAAGGATTTGAGTGACATCGAGCCTTAACATGACAACTAGAGAATAATGACAATGTTATCAAACTCAAAACTTAGGTATACAAATGATGTTTTATAGAAACATCTTTATGATGAGTTACTCATACTACTACAAAATATTTACAAGACCAAAGCAACAAGAAAACAGCTATGCACATTATTACCACTATATATATTAACAGTATTAAGTTCGAGTCGAAACCGACTAAACAAATGAAAGAGAGCAGCTTCAGAATAACCATAATAGTGAACAAGCTAGATAACAGAAATGACACAAATAATGTTGCAGAAGTTCGAAGCATTACAATACCTCACGTCCAGTTCTTTGGCGTTACAAAAGGTTTGCCTGGCACGGATGTATTCACTGTGCCTGTGCTGCTGTTTAAGGTATGGCATGAACCACCTGCCAGCATTGCCATCAAACTTCCTCCGTGCACTCTTCCTTCGGAAACTGATGATGAGCTTCTACCTACTGGCATACTTGCTTGATTGAATCCAAAATATTTCCAACCGGTAGATGTCAAAATATTACTACCTGTGTTCATGATATCGATCTCCTTCATCTTCCCGCGATTTAGGGGTGTTGAATCCAAGATCGCAGCCCCTAGAGTATCACCACCACCATGAACGCATTTGTCTTGCTCCACATGAGATTCAACAAGTCCACTCTTCCCTTTTGCAAATGAGTTACAAGGACTATCATTTTGGCCAAATCCGGAATCAGGTTGACCCCAAGAACATCTTTTTCCGCTGCCATGCGCCTTGCAGAAATCAGTGCTACCCTGAGCACTTTTTCCACAGTCTACGAACTTGCATCTTTTACCACCACCATGACGCACACAATAATCTGTCCGGCCCCTAGCACTCTTGGAGCACTCTGGGACGGCACATCTCTTACCACCACCATGTTTAACACAGAAGAGAGTCCCTCCGTGAACACTCTTTGGGCAAATCCCACCTCCTTCAAATGAACATCTTTTACCTCCACCATGACCCTTACAGAAAGGTGTGCTCCCCTCTGCGCCACTATTGCACCCTTCAAATGTGCAACGTTTCCCACCACCGTGGCCTTTGCAAAACATGGTGCTTCCTTGTGCCCCTTTAGAGCACTGCGGGTACTGACACCGCCGACCACCTCCATGTGAAATGCAAAAGCCAGAGAGTCCTTCAGCACTTCTCGTGCAGTTTTCTTCCTGGCATCTCTTGCCCTCACCATGTCTAATGCATAATCCGGACTTCCCTCTGGCAGCACGGGTGCAGTCTTCATGACTGCAACGGCGTCCACCCCCATGTACAATGCAGAAACCAGTGCGTCCTTCTGCACTCTTGGTACAATCAAGGAATTCACACCGTCGACCACCGCCATGGGCTTTACAGAAGGCAGTTCGACCTTCAGCTCCCTTATGGCAGTCTGGTTTTTGACACCTACGTCCTCCACCATGGGCAATGCAAAAGCCAGAAGCACCTCTTGCTCCTTTAACGCAATCCTTGATCTGACATTGTTTAATGCCACTGCTGCGTTGCTGTTTCTTTGTTCCGGAAGTACAAGTGACTGAGCTATTTTGATTTGTTATTATACTTGAGGAAGGATCAGGAGAGACTGAAGATGGCTCAACTTCTTTTGTCACCTGTTTCGAGAAGTAACTAGACCCTTGGTCCTGTGGCACATGTAACAGATGAAAAATGCTACTGGTCTTCCAATGAGAAACCGCTGATACTTCATCAGTCTGAAGAGCTCCACCAAAACCATGTGGCACCTTTATGACACTTTGTGGTGAAGTGGAGGTTAGATGCAAACTGGTAACATCAGATTCAGCAGCACTACTGGAAAGACTCAATTCCAGATCAATTGCAGGCCCTTCATCAAGTACCTTTGGATTGGAGCTAATCAAACTTTTTGGCCTTAGTTTCTTATCATTGGCAAGATAAAGACCAAAGTCCACCTCCAGGTCCATCGAGGACTCGCCAATTTCTTTCGCTGGAGATATTGAGGTACATACAATGCCTGAACTCCACTTACTTTCCAAGGCACTTGATGAATGACTTAAGCTTAGACACAAAGATGAACCAATTTGCTGATCAACAGATCCACGAATCAAGCTCCAATTGTGTTTTATTTCCTTTGTGGCAGGGAATAAAGGCATTAAGGACCCAACGTAATCAAGTTGCAGGGCGGTATCAGCACAATCAGCACCTTCAGCTCCAGCTTCATTAACTCGGATGGAATCTCCCAGACTCTTGGATGTATTCAATGAAGGGTTTGCAGAAAACCCCAAATAGTGGAATCTGGAGTCCATGACCTAATAGCTAGGATGCAACACTCCTATTGAACCAAATTTCAATTGCAATTTGCAAAAGAACAGTCGCCTGCCTTCCGGCCTAAAAATTAGTTAGTGGCTAAACTAAGGTTAGATGTGTCAAAAAGAGCACATCCCACCCCCGCTTACGAATCCAGAAGTATCCTTTCTATCCATTAGATATCAAACTTTACACCAAGTTCCTGTAAACAGCAAAAATGGAGTAAAACTTTGCACTGAGTCAAACCTTCAGCAACAGATCATGATAAATAATCATCCTGTACCACATTGAGTTCCATTAAAAAGCATATTTCAGGTCACTCACCCACCGCACAGAAGACACAAGGTCAAGAGAATATGAAAAGGAATGATTTAGCAGATGTAAACCAGAATAACAAGATCATTTTTAAGCAAACAGACTTACAGAGTATGTTTTCGGGAAAATTACGTAGAACAATTTGACTTCTCTCCCCCCCTTCCCCCGCTAACCATGCAAGATTCTTCTTGCTAATTTGACCAAAAGAAAACATCTTTCCTCTTTTATTTTCCTCAACTTTCTATTTCAGCTACTGTTTCCTTTGTTTCGGTTATTGCTGTTATCTGTTGTTGTTACTATTCTTTTCTCCACTATTTTGGCTCCTGTACTACTGTATTTCCTTTTCTTACTAATTGTTGTAAGTCTTTACTCAACCAACGGTCTATCGGAAACAATCTTTCTACCTTTACTAGGTAGGAGTAAGGCTGCATACACACCACCTTCCCAGACCCACTTGTGGGTTACATTGGGTATGTTGTTGTTGCTGTTTCCTATTTCTGCTATAAGTTCGTACGGACAGAGGTCATATACTCGGGAGAAAGCTTTCCAAACACTTTCAGCTCTTCCCATGTAAACAAGAAAGCCAGGACCATTCTAGTTTCAAACTTCGAGACCTCAAGAAGAACCATACAAGTAGCTAGCTACACATATGGAGCTAAAAGTTAACAGGCAAAATATCTTTTACCAAATCTATAAATCAAGCAATTCTTTTTTCAGTCTATGACTCTATATAACAGCATTTCTTTTTTCAGTCAAAGCTCAAAGGTGAAAAAGAACTGAAAAGCTCCTTGTTGGATTTTTAAACGCAAAGTGCAATTAAAGCGTGAACTTTAGTGAAACAAGTCACATTATGTATATGATTGTATATTTCATCTTTACTTTTAGAGTAATGAAGCTTGAATACTTATGGTAAACTAGGGTAACTATGAATATACCTCTTTTCTATAAATCACATTAAAAATTGACCTAAGCTAAAAAACACACTTTGCCCTACGCCACAAGGAACTGATTCATTAGCATTAAAACTTTAGATCAAATTAAAGCTTGATAACATTACTGTCCGAAATAATAGAAGCACAGAACTACAAGGATATCAACTAAGACAAACTTAGCAAAGCAGGATATGAAGAAGAAATATGAATTTGTCCACTTACACAAATAGGATTCTTCAATAAACCTCAATTCATGGTCTACCATACTAAAGAATCATGTTGCTTCACGTACTCTTTCCTTCTTGCTTGTTTAAATCCAAAAAAAATCAGCCAAACTAATTGAAATCAGAGCAGAACACTCGAGATTCAATTCCTTCTTTGCTTTCCCACCTCAAGACTGCATAACAGAAGACGATAAATGAGGGGAAAAAGAAGGACTTTCAAATGCCCCACATATAAATATTATAGAAGGAAATTAAACATAACATAACCAAGAGAGAACTAATACAGCTATCTATTTTTTTCTTGATTAGTATAACCTACACATTACTTGAACCAAGGGTCTTTTGGAAAACAACATCTCTGCCTTCACAAGGTAAGGGTAAGGAATGTGTAAACACCACCCTTCCCAGACCCCACTAGTGGGAGCACACTGGGTATGTTGTTGTTGTAGTAAGACTTAATCGACGAAAAATTGCAACATCAGGATAACAATTTTAAGAGCAGACCCAAGTTGTAAAAGATGTTTAAATCCAAGTTAAAACAACAAATTGAGGAGTAATTGTTTAAACAAACTAGCTCCCAATCAGAGTTCAACATTCCAATTTCAACCACAATTTCCACCTTTTCCTTTCTGGAAAAAAACAGATCTGAGAGTACAAAATTTGAAACAAGCAATCAAATCTGTGTGAAAAAATATTGCAAAAAATTCAAATAGACAGAATAGAATTTGAACTGAAAATACATCAGGAGAAAGATTTGAAGGCCTAACTTCTAAAGAAAAATTCAATCCGAGTAAAAACAAGCAAATTGATGAAAAATTGCATAAATATACTAGCTAGTAAGTAATAACCATATTCTCAAAGTTCAAGCTTACAAATTTCGAGAAAAGGCCCAAAATAGTCCCTCATCTTTGGGTTAAGACTCAAAGTCATCCTTCAGTTTTCACATGGAGTATTAATAGTCCCTCACGTTTGCAATATTGGTGCACTTTTGGTCCTCCTTCAAAATTTTGCCTATTTTTTAACATTAATTTTATTCATAATTTATGTATGGAATGTTTAATCGTCATTTAATATATTTAGTAGAAATAATAACTCCATATGAGAGATTGTGAGAAGAAAAACACATTGTTTTGTTTAGTAGAAATCGTATTGCAGGTAAAGTCGAGAGGTTCATCACGATGATTTCACGTGCAATAGTACAAGTTTTTCTTTTCTTGCAATGTCATATGTTAAAATATTCTTAGTTTAGCTGCAGTAATATTTATACTGAACAGAACAAGGTGTTCTTCTTCTCATCTTCTCTCACCTAGAGTTATTATTTTTAACAAATATATAAAAAGACGATGGAACATTCCTTACATAAAATTATGAACAAAATTAATGTTAAAAAATAGGCAAAAGTTTAGGAGAGGACCAAAAGTGCACCAATATTGCAAACATGAGGGACTATTAGTGCTTCATATGAAAACTCAAGGATGACTTTGAATCTTAACCGAAAGATGAGGGACTATTTTGGGCATTCTCTCACAAATTTCAGCTAAAAATACCATATTTTTCTTTCTTCAAAAAAAAAAAAAAAAAAACACTTGCAAGTACATAGCTCAATTAGGATGATCATTTGAAAATACAACTACTAAAAGATGTCCAAATCCAACTAAAAACAACAAATCAATGAAAATTTGCTAAAGTAAACAGGCAAAGTTCAAGATAATATACTTCAGCTAAAAATTAAACCTTTTTCCCTTTTCTTCAACAACAGCAACAACAAAAACAAATCCAATGTAATCCCACAAGTGGAGTCTAGGGAGGGTGGTGTATAAGTGCATAGCTCAATTATACAATCCCAACTAAATTCTGATTTAAGGTAGGTAGATAATTGGCATGGCTCAAATGAAGGAGCTATTCAATAAGCAAATCAATCAAGAGAATACAATACAAGAAATCTGGGACACCATGTTCGTAAAATCAAACAGAGAAAACAAAAAACTTGGAAGTAAAATTATAAGGGAAACATGCAGCCGCAACCTGCTCCTATGCAATAGCTCACAAACCACAGAGCAGAGATAACCCAAGCCCGGTGTTACGAACTCAACCCCGAAGGCAAACCCTTGCTTTCAAAAAGTTTAGATTATAGATTCAAGAAAGTACCTTTACATTAGGGGGCTTTCTTTAAATACAAATGACTTTTTTTCTATAACCCCAGATGGGAATTCTATTAAAAATCTCACCTTTTCTTTCTTGAAAACAAAAAATCTTACAAACATGGCTCAATTAGCTGACCCCAAGTCCCAACTAGTTTCAAAGTGAACAAGTTATTCAATAAGCTAAACCAATCAAGATAACACAACAGAAACAAGAATTCAATATCTATGCCAACATGTTCCAAAAATCAAATATAGAAAACAAACAAATCAAAGAAAGTACCTTTCTAGGAGGAAACTTCTTCTTTTTTTAATATGTAATTATAACTTTTTTGATAATTTTTGCAGGTGGGGGTTTGTGTTAAAACCCCAGAAGTATGTGTAAAGTGAAATTGAGAGAATGAAGGAACTAGGGCTTTTGTGATTTCAGCAGCCAACAAGGGAGAGACAAACAAAATGAACACATTATGAGTATAGTATGTATATATACATATTTATTAACTATGTAATCTGACATGTACCTATAAAGTACCTTGTCATTAGGATCCAAATGTTGACATTATTACTATTAAACACAAAATTATTTGACATAAAGTTAAAGAAAAATATATCAAAATATTTTTTAGTTATGTGATTTTAAATATATCATATAAAAAGTTGAATAATTCTTCATCGATTAAAGAATTGTCAGAAAAAGAAAAAAATATTCTTTCTTAAACAGATTAAAAGAAAAAGTGAAACAAATAAATTGAAACAGATGGATATAACATTATGTCTTCCATATTCAACAAGCTAGAGATACGTCATGTAATGACTATATAATCATATTTCCCTAAATGTTTCTCTGGCTAGCTCTACCTTTCCCTAAGTTTGTGACAACCACGCACTTACATCTTCTTGTTGGCGCATTTTGCACCTCTTTTTTTATATGTTCGAACCATTTCAGTCTTATTTTACTTGTTTTCTCTATTACTATCACCACCTTATTCTAAATATATTCATTCCTAATTTTATCTCTTCTAATATGTCATTAGCACAAGAGTATGTAATTACTAACAAAATGAAACTTTTCATATTAAATCATTTTCAAATATATATTCTATAAAAAATAACTTTATTATCTTTCAAAATAATGTTCTTTATTGATTCCATCTAGGCAAGTTTTTTTCTCTCTAGTGTAACAAATATTTGAATCATTTTTGTGAATAAAATGAATTTGTATACTATAAATCTACCTAGATTCATATTAAATTACTTCTCCGTCCACTTTTATTTGTCATGTTATGTTTTTCGAAAGTCAATTTTTGACTTATTTTCAAAGTTAAATTAGATTACATTAATTCAATTTTTTAAAGAAAAAAATTAGATATTCAAAAACTATACGAAAAGTACTATATATTGCAATTTTTTACATATCAATATGATGAAAAAATATATCCTAAAATATTAGTAAAATTTTTTATAGTTTAACTCTAAAAATGGGAAGTATGACAATTAATAGTGGACAGAGGAAGTATATTAATTGATCATAATTTAGAGCAAAATTATACAAATAATTAAATATATGATACCCTTTTGATGAGTGGAAAGGTCAAGTGGACTTATACTGTTGCAGACAAAAGACACATGTGACACACATTTTTCCACATACACAACGTGTCCACCTTTTGACAATTAGCGATTGATTCATCGATAATTAAAATTATGCAATTATTAATAATTTAAACACTAATTATATAAAAATTTAGTTGTGAACTAATAATATATTTAGATTTTTAATTACTGATAAATTTTAATTTTAATTCTTATGATAAATGATTCGTACATTTAATATTCAATTAATATATATTTTATGTTGAAATCATGTTATATTTTATTTTAAAAAGTGAGTAGTAATACAAATTTAATATAACATGTGAGTAATTAAACGATGAAACAATTAAATTTTTTAAAAATATGTGAATATTCATAAACAAAGTAATCAAAATTAACGTGTATATTTTAAGTAATTGAAAATTAAACGATTATTAAAATGTATCGATAGTTAGAAGAACTAAATAAACCATTTAGTTATTTAATATTTTTCTATTAAGTATAAAATAATACATAAATTGATCTGCACACACATATTTTAATTATGCGGGACTATAAAACACCAATCATAATATAAGGTATGCTAGTGTTAGTTTTTATGCATGAATAACTCTATTTCTAGCCATCAATCAAATACATAATTTTTTTTTCTCTTTTTCTTCTCGAATTTATCTTTAACTAAAAGTTTTGAATTTGAATTTTGAATATAATTTACCCCTACACAAAATTCTATGGCACGACTTTGAATTTAGTCAAGTTTTGATATATTTCTTTTAGTTTTCCATTTAGTATTTGGTACTTATATTGAAGTCCGATTATTTCAAATTTACACTGTGTAACCTTACTAAAGATTTATTTATATTCAAGACTTAAACTCGAATAAAAATGAAAAAAATACATATAGAGAATTTATTAATCAAAGTTTGAATTCGTCATATTCAATAAAAAGTTAGCAGCGGCTCGACACCGTTCGTGGTGCCCTCCTTGACTTTGGTTATTATTATTATTGTTTTTAAATTTTTATCTTGCGTTCAATATTTACATTAAAATTTAATTAAATTTAAATTTGTATAGACAAATCTCAATTGAAAGATAAAATGTTTCTTAATAAAAATAATTTCTTTAAAAATTAATGAACTATCACTATTAGAGAATCATTAATTTTTGATAATTTTTTTGATGAGTTTCCCCTTAAGCTCGTCAATGACATTTTTAACGACTTATAATTATTCGTCGAAGACCCTTTACCAACAAGCCGAATTTAGAGCATCCCTTTTTCAAATCTTTATTTTCGAAATTCAAAAATAAAATAAAATAAAATATGAGTATCTTTCTTAAATTAAAAGGAGGGATTTTTTATTTTTTTTAATTTGGTAAAATCAGAGCAAAAAAGATGAACCCTTGAGTTTATTCTTTTGTTCCTTCAATCTATGAACCACTCGATGTTGGCACATTTGCAGTATTCTTTTTCTTCGATGACCATGCTTTCGAATTTCGGAAAATAAATTCTTTCTTTCGTATTCAATCTTTTGTAGAAATTTAAAAATAGATGCGTAAACTTGGGTAAAACTTACCTGCATCGGGTGTATACACCAATTCAATACATGCATGCCATGTGTTTAAATCTATAGTTCATTTTACTTAACCTTAATAAAATAACATGCATTTTACTTCATTAAATCATATAATAATAAAAATTGCATTAGTTTGGTATAAACACTCGGTGCGGGTAAATTTTTTCCGCAAACTCGTTCATTCTTTTTGAACATGAAGACGATGTTTGAAATTCAATTAGAATAATATAGAACATGCCATCTAAATATTTTTTGCTACGATACACATGTTCAATATTATAATCAACTTCCACATTTAATTATTATTTAAACACTTTACTCCTTTTCTTTTCTTACGATAGACATTATTTGATGAATTGCACAAAAAAGATATCATTAATTCTATTTGATAATTGGTTATTATTATTATTATTATTTATAAAAAAAAAACTGAAGTGTTAGTTATGGGGGCTATTATAGCCATTTTCCATAAGTGGAGTGAAATGAAGAATAATCATTTCCTTACTTCCAAATAATTTGATTTGAGATTTCCTCCTTCTCAACTTATTTGGAATTGAGCCGTCATAGTATTTTTATCGAGTGGGCACCTAGCTACATGGATAAGTATCCATTTACTCTTCTTTTTTACTTTTTGTTATTCAATCAATGTTCAGAACTTATATTGAGAGCTCAATTAGTTCGGACTGTGCCGGGAAGTATTACTTTAGGTGTGAAACTTTTCTCCTTGTGGAATTGAATTGTCTGCAGTAACCACGACTCAAATTATGCAAATAACCCTAGCCGTTCTTTAGACGAGTTAGAGTATTCATCCAACACTTAATGGTGCTTAAATAGACTCAATTAGCACTTAGGGTAGATTAACTAATGAGTTACTCACTTAGCTAGCACCCCTTCTGGTGTGTTAGGCCCAAAAGATATTTTTACTAAGATGAATTTACTTGTAATCCTCAAAGCTATGTTGCTCAGACTCTTCAAAAATATCGGCGGTAGTATTGCCCGTGCCTCCAAAAATAGTGTATTTTTGGAGAATTTGGTACGGATACCGAAACGTTTTTGGAGAGTCAGAGCAACATGACTTCAAAGAAGCTTGAAGAATTTGCAGCTTTATTACAACACAAAAGGCAGAAGGAAAAACAAGAGAAATGAACAAACTCTAATAAACCAATAGTTATCTGTTACTGTACAAACTAACTGTAACTACAACTTTATCCTATTTTTCGTGTTACCTCCTATCACGCCTAAGGAGGATCAACGGTATTCTCACTTACTATCTACATAACTCGAACATTTGAACGTACCTAGTATTTTTTAGTCTGAATCACTATTTCCTTCTGTTAACTCTCCATCCTTCAAGGAATTGATTGAATCTTGCGAAAACTCGCTTTGATACTGTTGCACCACCAAAACCGATGCTGTAGTTGAAAATTCGGAACAAGTTAACAAGTTACCTAAAGGACCTAATTCTGGACAATCACTTTTTTTGTCCAATGCTAATACTACTTGACCCTCAGACATTCTTCCAACAAGAAACAGATTACATCGCTTATGTGCACGAATTAGTTCTGTAGTCCCTGCTGCATCCTTTACTAAATTCTCTTCATATTTGACTGAATCATTCTTGGAAATTTTGTGTTTTAAGTCGGTAAGCAACTCTTCATCCTTGGATTGTGCCTCGGGGCTATAAGTTTGATCTATATCTAAGGTGACACTCCCTCCAGCAACCTCGGGGTCCACTAGGAAACGAACCATGAGTAAGTTGATGCCAGGGTGCTCTGCCATACGCGTACCATAAGCAAGTGCTTCACGATCATCATGACCCCCGAAGAACAAGATGGTTACTTGAAAATCAACATTGCTAGCAGATACATGAGATACACCACCGAGTCCTCGGTCTACTAAGATACCAACTGAACAAGACGCATGCTGAAGAACTCTCCGGTTCATATGCCTAAGATCATCTCTTGTGGTTTCCAAACGTCCATCGATCCTTTGACGTTTATGGAATGGGAGAATTATCATGGCGACCCTTTTTCCCTCAGCACCAGCGATGATGTCCTCGTGCATGCTATTCATGGGAGAGATTGCAGTTGTAGGTCGGATAGAAACCTTACTAAGATGCTCAAAAGTCTCAAAAACAACAACAATTTGGTTAGAATCCGAAACCTCTCTTTTTTTCCAAAAAGGCAGTCCATTCTTTCTAGCCTTGTGGACCATCAGAATTGCTGAAGACCTTTCAGAAAGCTCCATGAGGTGCATTGCATAGACTCGGAGACCTTTCTTTGCAGTACCACGAGAAGCCTTGATAAGATTGATCATCGTGGGAAGACTCCTTGTGCTATGGAAACAGGTCAAAATTCGGAGTTGTTTGCTCGTGTCTTTCCTCCCAATCGTTCTGTGCTTGTATTCGGTTATAGCCAGTTTAGCTGGCTTGTACACTGATACTACTATAGGTGTTGTAATGAATGTTGTGAAGAGTGCCATCAAAACAATAATGGCAAATGTTTGATCATTCAATACCTGCAAAATTGAACATACAAAGTAAATTTTACGCGAAGTAAATTCAAAATCGATAAAAGTTTTAATCTATCTAAATTAAACATACCCCTCTGTCTTTTCCAATGTTAAGGACAGTTAGCTCCACTAGACCTTTAGTGTTCATTAAGAAACCAAGCATCACGGCCTCCTGAACAGGCATTTTGCACAAGAGCGAGACTAAAGTAGTGCCAACGATCTTCCCAAAACACGATGTAAATATGACTAAAACAAGAAGACCCCATGATTGTGCCCCTTGAATAGTCGCTATATTTGTTTTTAGTCCACTTGAGACGAAGTACAACGGAAGGAATAGACCGGATACAAGATCCTCAACTTTTACCACCAGAGCACCAAAAAATGGCCCTTCCTTTAGTACAAGTACTCTAAGCACAAAAGCCCCGAATAGGGCATGAATACCAATAGTGTCAGTAATGAATCCTGCAGCCAACATGGCTCTAAGTGTAGCGCAGACGTATAATTCATCAACTGGCTCACCCTCAGCACAACGTTTATCCATCCAGTTGAATATCGGAGGACCATTGACTAGGCAAAGCAAGACGAATCCAGTCCCACACAAAAGTACCCATACTGAAATAAGGGGTGAATTACTAGCACCTGAAAGGTAAATAGCAAGTGCAAGCAAAATCCAAGCAGCCACATCATTGATTGCTACAACAGACATGGCCATTTGACCAACATCAGTCGTTAAAAGCTTGAGTTCAGCCAGGATCCGAGCCAAGACAGGGAAGGCGGTGATGGAAAGGGATATTCCCATAAAGATTAGAAAAGGGCCTTGGCTAACTCCTTTAGCAATAGTTCCTCTAAGAACACATGATGTGCCTATTCCTAATGTGAAAGGGAGGCTAATTCCAGCAAGGGCAATAATAAGAGCTTTCTTTCCAGTACGATGAAGAGACCCTGGATCTAACTCGATCTCAACAAGGAAAAGAAAGAAGAGGAGGCCAAAGTTTGCCAAAGTATCTAATACTGTGAGGCTTCTTGGTGGAAATATTGCATTCAGATACTTCTGGTTCCGACCAAGTGCAGATGGACCGAGTAAAATTCCTCCCTGCCAAAATAGAGATCAATTTACAGTTAAACCTCTCAATAGTAGTCATCCATTATAACAACATTTCACTATAACAACCTAGTTTGATCTTTTAGAATTGACTTTCATTTTATGTTATTTTATAATTGCTATAGCAACCAAGACATATCCAGACAAATTACACTGTTGTAAAGAGGTTTGACTGTATACTGATAGTGTAAAACAGGAGAAAGACTTACGATAATCTCAGCAATGACACGAGGCTGTCTTAGAGGACTGAGGATAAAGGCGAGGACTCGAGTGAGTACAAGCACCAAACATATTTGTACAATGGCAAGTGAAAGTGCATAGTCCAATGGACTATCCCCTTGGAATACTCCATTAGATGTAGCTTTCATAGGTGATGGACATTTTGTTGTTGTAGTTGAAGCCATGTTTGAGCTTGAAGAAAACAAACTCATATCAACCAGAAAACATCATTTATCAATATCTGCACACCAAAAATCATGTAGAATCCAAAAATTAGATTTTTTTTCGCTTTAACTTGTCCATCTAGTCCTCCAATTTTGGGTATGCACAAGTAAGTATTCACACACATCCTACGTTGCATAATACATGCAGGATGCTATGTAAGTTGCCACGTAAAATGTAAGTTGCCACATAGGATGTGTGTGTCTATAATTTGTTTTTTTTTTTTTCAAATTTCACAATGAAATAGGACTAAGGCGCGCTAATTTCAAAATAGTCAAAGGTTATTTCGAAAAAATGAATAATTTTTACGGTCAAACATGTCTTTCCAGGCATAATTTTCCGGTGAAACGATTCATCATCCGCCCAACGCCACCACCCCAACCAAATCATTGCGCTCATTTCCTCTTCATATATATATATATAGAGAGAGAGAAACCTGAATGCCGGAGAGTTTGGAAAAAGTTGAAAGGGGAGAAAATATACATTTCCAAAAAGAAAAAATCTCTGCAAAAAATTGCAGATGAGAAACTTGGAATTAATAGCAAAGTCAATTTACAATGAAGACAAACTGAGAGTTTTAGAGAGAGAAAAAAAAATATAAATATATACATATATAGAGAGAGAAATATGGGGGAATGTGTGTTAAAGATTGCGCGATATAACACAAGCCTTCCATTAACTTTACTAAGTCGTTTGTTACTTGAGATAAAGGATAATAATTCCGTGATAAAATTTGTGACTAACTTTATTTTATATTTGATTTGAGAGGTATTAGCTAATCGTTAGATTATTTATCTCGATTATAATTTTCGTATTTGATTGTTTGGTTACATTGTAAAGAAGAAATAATTCTGTCACAATTTTGAAATCAAAAAATTTCAGATAATAGATAATCACACTTGTGATCCTTCAAATCTATATTGTTTGGGTATATATGTCAGATCCTTCAAACGAAGTGTATTTATTAAAATGACAATAATTTTGAAATTTCCGAACAACATGTTAGTGAAAAACTTACAAGATAACAAAAAATACAAGATTACAATTGAAAATAAAATTGAAGAAATAAATATCTTCAGGCTGAGGCGCGAATATCTCGCTCTCTTTAAGGAGATTCAAGCCCACTGCAACAAATATTTTTCACTAGTCCAGTAGTAGTCCTCTTGACTTGTCCCCTCCAAGATACAACAGCTTTCACAAAGTATAACTTAATAACTCTGGACAAGAGTTGAGTCCAAAACTCCACAAAAAAGAACACCTCCCTTCAACTAATAAGAACTCTCTTTTTTGACTAACTCTTTCACTCTATATTTTTCTTGTGTGTTATATATATCTCTCAAACCAAATGAAGACCACCACTATTTATACTAGAAGAAGTCTTCCTAGCAATTAATAGGAAGATAATGGGATAGTAAATAGTGAAGATAATGATATTAGGAGTTACATAGGTTACAAGGATAATAGAGGAATTAAGAATGACAATTAAGTAGGCACAAATGCCATCAACGGCATTTTGCATAACTGAAATGCATATGACATGGAATAATGCAGTAATGCATATGACACCAACTCCAATGGAGTAATGCAATAATAATTGAAAGTCAGCCAAATGCATGCAACGGTAAGGAAGAAACTGCCCACTAACTGCTGAAATAATCAGCATTCTTCTAACTCCAAAATAAAGTAAATTAATATATTAAAATATTAATATTAAAATGCTAACAACCAATAATCCCCCACTCAATTCAATATTAGATAAGAGAGTATATCAGCTGAAGGAAGACTACTATGCATAATGAAGGTGTGCTCTGCATTGAACCTCCACTTAGTGAAACAATAATTTTTTACTCCAGAGTCGTAATGATCTCAGACTTGAACTATGACTGCTTTAGGAAAATAAAATATTATTGCTCACACATAATAATCAAGGTGTTGACATGAGCTTTAAAAGATAGCACGTTATGGCCATGTGCTATCTCGGTTTCATAAGTGCTTTTGAGAATAAGCCAAATTCTCATAGGAAACGACCTACTTCCACACTCACATAGGTGAAATCCGTCGAGAGTGCTCCTGTATGTTTAACACTCCACCCATACGGACTATAAATATTCATTAAGAGTTTTATCAACTCAACCTTCACAAATCACTACAGGAACCAATGCACTCACATCATAGGGAGAGAATAAAAAGATAGTGCATTTTTCACAACAAATCATCATATGATTAGTTTTTCCCTTTGAACCTGATTATATGATCTCTAGTTCCCAGGTTAGGTTTCCTCATATATGACTCAAGGATTTATAGGTTTCGATCCTATCCCCCTCGATGTGCTCCATACCTTCTCTCTCGTTAAGGCCTTAGTAAGAGGATCTGCAAGATTATCACAAGATTTGACATAATCAACATTAATGGTACCATTTGTCAAATACGATCTTACATTACTGTGTTTCCTCCTTATAGGTCTGGATTTACCGTTGTAATAACGGTTTTGAACTCTACCAATCGCAGCGATTCTATCATAATGTATTAAAATAGGAGGAATTGGTTTTTCAAAATAAGTTATTTGAAACAGTAAATATCTTAACCAATTCGCTTCCTCACTAGCTGAAGCTAAAGCAATTAGTTCAACCTCCATGGTAGAGTTAGCAATTATAGTTTTTTTTTTTGATCTCCAACAAATAGCACCACCACCTAAAGTAAAGACATAACCTGTGGTAGAACACGAATCACCTGATAAAGTGTTCCAATCTGCATCACAAAAGCCTTCAAGTACAACATGATATTTTTTATAGAACAAACTACAATTTTTCGTTCCAATTAAATATCTCATAACTCTTGTTACAACATGCCAATGTTCATTACCTCGCTTGCTTGTAAACCTGCCAAGTACTCCTACTGCATATGCAATATCAGGCCTAGTGAAATCAGTCACATATCTCAAACTTCCAATTATGCTAGCATATTCCTTTTGATTTATTACAACATTTTCACTTTCAACAGGAAATAAGTGAACACTTGAATCAAAAGGAGTAGCAACATGCTTGCAATCAAGAAAGTTATATTTTTTCAAAATTTTCTCAACATAATGTGACTGGTCAAGAAAAATTCCATCACATGTTCTTGTTATTTTTATTCCAAGAATAAAATTTGCCTCACCAAGATCTTTTATATCAAAATGGCTTCTAAGAATATTCTTAGTTTCATCAATAACATTCATGTTAGAGCCAAAGATCAACAAATCATCAACATATAGGCAAATAATCACATGTGAATTATTCCAAGACTTATGATATATGCACTTATCACACTCATTTGTTTTAAAACCATTTTCAATCATGCAGGAATCAAATTTTTCATGCCATTGCTTTGGTGTCTGTTTCAAGCCATATAGGGATTTAGTAAGTTTACACACTTTGCTTTCTTGGCCTACTTCAACAAAAGACTCGGGTTGTTCCATATAAATTTCCTCATTTAGGTCTCCATTTAAAAAAGCAGTTTTTACATCCATTTGATGAATTTGCAAATCAAATATTGCTGCCATAGCAATTAAAAGTCTTATAGATGTAACTCTTGTTACCGGTGAAAAAGTATCAAAAAATTCTAGGCCTTCTAGTTGTTTAAAACCTTTTGCAACTAGTCTAGCCTTATATTTATCGATAGATCCATCCGGTTTCAACTTTTTCCGTAAGACCCATTTGCAACCAATAGTTTTACAACCCGGTGGTAAATCAACTAACTTTCAAGTTTTATTAGAAATCAGTGATTCCATTTCATCATTTACAGCCTCTTTCCAAAATATAGAATCATGTGAAGATAATGCTTTTTTCAAAGTGAGAGGGTCATCTCCAACATTAAACACATAAAAATCAGGACCAAACTATATTTCTACTCTAGTTCTTTTACTTCTTCTTAACTCAAAATCATCAATTTCTTTATTTTTTTAAAGTAGAAGTAGAAGAACTATGTAGTGACAAAATATTTTGTTCAATCCTTTGACCCCCACTATTTTTAAAATCAAAAGGAAATTTATTTTCATGAAAAATAGCATCACCCGATTCTATCACAATATTATCTTCAAGATTAAAAAATCTATAGGCTGTACTATTTGAAGCATAACCAAGAAAAGCACAAGTAGTAACTTTCTTACCTAACTTTGTAATCTTTGGACCCATTAGCCTCACAAAGGCTAGACAATCCCAAACTTGGCTTGTAACCTTTCCACATTTCAAAAGGTGTCAATTTAGACTTTTTATGAGGCACACGATTCAACACATAACAAGCAGTTAAAATAGCTTCACCCCAAAAATTTAAAGGTGCACGTGACTCAATAAGCATGACATTAGTCAATTCAACCAAAGTTTTATTTTTCCTTTCCGCTACTCCATTAGATGAAGGAGAATAAGGAGGAATATTTTCATGAATTATTACCAATGATCTAACAAAAGAATTAAACTCATTTGACTCATATTCACGGCCTCTATCACTTCTAATTCTTTTTATTTTTCTTCCAAACTAATTTTCAACCTCATGGAGATAAGTTTTGAAATTTTCAAAAGCATCACTTTTATTTTTCGTCAAGTAAACATATGTAAACTTAGAAAAATCATCAATGAAAGTGATAAAATATCTATTACCTCTATGAGTTAAAATTTCACCAAGTTCACAAATATTAGTATGAACTAATTCTAACAAATCAGTTTTTCTTTCAACTTGAAAATGAGGCCTTTTAGTGATTTTGGCTTTACTACAAGCCTCACATTTTTCAAAATTCTTTTTAATCATTGGGATTAATCCTAAACTACTCATGATTCCAACATAACGATCATTAATATGACACAAACGAGCATGCCAAAAATTAGTAGAAGAAAGCATATAAACAGAAGTAGAAACTTTATTCTTTTCAACATTCAATTTGAACATCCCATCACAAACATACCCCTTTCCCACAAAAATACCCTTCTTCACAATTACATATTGATCAGATTCAATAATCTGTTTAAAGCCTGCTTTATTAAGAAGAAAACTAGACATCAAATTTTTCCTCATAGAAGGAGTATAAAGTACATCTTTCAAAGCTAATACCCTTCTAGAAGTAAAACACAATTCGACATTTCCCGTTCCAAGCCCTTGAATAGTATGTGAATCACCAAGCATGATGGTTTTGGGCTCCTCAAAATGAGTATATTTTTTAAATCAGTCTTTGTCATAATAGACATGACGATTTGCACCAGAATCAACCCACCATCCATCAACATTCTCAACCATGTTTATGTCGGTAATCACCGCCACAAAAGGTTCTTCGGTAACGTTTGCTTGAAGGTTAGGACCACGTTTTTGGAATCTGCAAAATCGAGCAATATGCCCACTCTTGCCACAAACAAAGCACGGTCCCTTATCTTGAAATTGTTGATTTTGTGCTTGGTTATATTCACCACTATTTTTCTTGGGAGGTCTACCATTATTTTTCTTGAACTTTTTCTTCTTAGGCTTCAAAGAAATATTTTTGTGAGTTTCAGGAGTAACATTATTTGAAGTAATTAAAGATATTTTCAATTGTAGTAATCAAATCTCCTTAAAATTGTTAGTGAAAAACTTTAGATAATAAAAAAAAATACAAGATACAATTGAAAATAAGAAAAAAAAATAAATCTCTTGCAGGAGGCGCGCAATATCCTTTCTAAGGAGATTCAAGCCCACCCACAGTTAAGTTTTTTTCACCTGCCCAAAGAAGAGTTGTCCTCTTGTCTTCCAGATACAGCCTTATGTATAAGCAAACTACTACAACTCAGTACAAGAGGTTTCAAATAATGCAATAATAATTGAAAGTCAAAATTTTTGCAGCAGGTAAGAAAAAGCGCCCACTAATAAATATAAATAATTCTTCTATTCTTCACTCCAAAAAAATAAATATTAAATATATAAAATATTAAAAATAAAAACAACCAACCACATCAAACCAACCCAATTCATTAACCCACCAGCCCACCTCTTTCTTTAATTCTTTCCCATCCCAGCAAAAAACAACCCAACAACAATTCCAAAAGACCCCAGCGTACAATAATACATTACAACACCAAACCGACCAATTCCCCCTCGACCCGGCCCAAATTCCCAATCCTAATTAAACTACAGCAGCTTCAAACGAGGACAACATTCCAGTTCAACGTTACAGCAGTCTTCCTCGCTACAACAGCAGTAAAAAGCATCTGCCAGCCGTGTCTCCCGTCCTTGGGGCCGTGAGATCGCTCCGCGTGGCATGACAAGGATGGGAGATCGATCCCAACCGTCCATTCCCCTTTCCCCTTTCGGAATAGGGCGAAAATTTCAGAAAAAGTATGCCTCCCTTTAATGGTGAAAGGATTTGGATTTTGAATTTTGAATGACAAAAAATCTTACCCGAATTCCCTCCAAAATCGTGCCCTAATTCCTCTTATTTATCCTCCCCTTATTCATTGGAAAGGGGTAAGAGAGAAGAATTGAGATTTTTTTTTTTTGAGCAAAGTACTGAGAGTAACCTAAGCAAAATTAGCTGAAATATATAGGAGACGTTCAAAGCAGAGAATACTTTAGTTCCGATCGGAGTACTACATCTCTATTTCGTTTTGCCATCGGTTCCTTCAAGTTTTCGTTTGAGACTCGAGAGTTCGCCTTGGTCATTTTTAACGTTGTTCGCATTTGAGTTTTGTGGTAGGAAGGTCGTGGTTCTGCTCGCGCTGTCTCCATTTCGCTGCATTGAAAGAGGTAATACCTCTTCCATGGTGGCGTTCTCTTCGTCTCCTCCTCTGTCTCGATATGCTGTCTCCTAACGTTATAAAGTTCTTATTCTATGGCTGTTTGTTGTTAGTTATCGTTGGGTAGTCGATGTGATATATATGTCCCTTTGTGATTCCATTATGTGGTCGAGTTGAAGTTTTATAGATTTGCATCTAGTGTCGGTATTTCTCTGTTGCCCTATTTGGGATTTGACTCGTCATTCCTCTTCTCGAAGCTGCTGTTTGATGTCATTGAGGCTATATTATTGTATTTTTTACTGTGTTTTAACATCAGGAGATGCTGTGTTTTTAGGATTGTTATTGGCATGGAGTCATTATTCGCATAGGCTTAAGTTCTCCAAATACGTTGGTCTAGCGAGTCATATATGTCGTAGTTGCATTCTTATTCCAATGGTTTGTTTCTATTTGATATTTTTGGTTGTCTCTGGAGCATGTTACTGCCTAGCATGGCTTGTTCTATTCGTGTTTATGTCTCTATTTTGAGTAAAATTTTAGTCAAAAAACGCCTATCTTTGATGTTTAAAGTGTAAACTCCTTAGCATGCTTCCCTTATCTTTGTCTTGTCGTCTTTCTTGAGGTCTGTGTTAGTCTCTTCGAATATAGCATATTCTGTTTTAGCATTAAACACTAAGATTATGTTGCTATACTTGTGTTTAGCTTATGTTGGTTAACGCAACATTTCAAATATTAATTCAATGAGGATGTGATCTGCTTGTGTGGTTGGTCTGTGCATAAAAAATGTGAAATCTCTTTGGTTTGACTAATTTATATGGTTGAAGGTTCATTTCATTCAATTTAGTCTTGCGTTATTTATTTCACTAGGTTATGTCATTGCTTCTCTTCATACTGTTAGAAAATTACTTAATTTTAGCTAGCAAGTTTGATATTAGTGGTTTAATTTTGTTAGATTTGATCCCTTTGTGTCTTGTATTATCAGCTTCTGGAAAGAACATTAATTTTCCCTAGACTTTTGCTCTTTTACTGTTCATTGCCCTACATATATAAAAATATTAAGTCTTCATGAGTTTTTGCCTTTACTTTATTGTTTAAATGTTGTATTGTTAATGATTGATTGGCGTGTTTTTTTTTTTTCATTTTTTGTTTTATTTACTCCTTATTTTATTTATTTACTTTTATCTTATACCTTCATTTTTCTCCCCAAAATGCTAATCCTATAATTTGTTTGTCATTTTGCATGTAAAATCTGTCCAAGTCCTCACGGACTGTATCTTTGCATTTCCAAGGGGGCCATGGAGGCTCCAAAATTCTTTTACCGAGTCAGATCCCTCCGAAAATTTGATGAACAGGGTTTGGAGCAGATATACAAGATTGTATACACTACTATACATCTAGTGTATACGAAAGAGGGAAAATGGGCCTAAAGGCACCAAATTTCGAAAAATTGTATTTTTGTTACTTTGGGCCTAAGCCCCTCTCATATTGCTTGTTATTATTTTTGTTTGAAGTTTAGGACAGGTGCAGGTGACTCAAATGGGCCAAAGGCCCAAAATGAAAATAGGCCCAAATACTGGCCTAGGCTGACAGGAACCGCATTTGGGCCCAAGTCTCTTTCCCTCCTTGTTTTATAGTGTTTATTTACTTGTCAATATCTGCTACTAAATCTTCAGGTTTTAAAATTCAAATCCCCAAAAGATACCCGTTTTGATTTTATAAGTTAACTAAATCAATCACCTTTAACGATGCCTAAAAAATTAATTTTTGCAAGATAGCTCGCTTAGATAATACCTGAATATTTCCCTTTTCTCCCCTTTAAAACATTCCTAACTAAAATCGCTCAATTCAAATCAAGTTAGTCCACTTTTAGCCAAATAATTAATTGTCGGATAACTGCATATTAGCGGGCATTTCGGGTGCTTTCAAACCCTTCCCGAAATGTTAATAAGAACCTCGAACCCCCTTTTAAATATTCTTCAATTGATTTCCTATTTTAATCTTTTGAAGAACCAGTTTTCTTAATTTTACCTCAAAAATTAAGTGGCGACTCTTAAAATCAGTCAAAATGATATTTTCTTAATAAAAACAGTGACTACTACTTTTTCTTATTTTTTCGCGTTACGTTCAAGAGAATCAACAGTATTCTCACGTACTATCTACACAACTCGAACATTTGAAACTACTTAGTACTTTTTAGTTTGAATCACTATCTCCTTCTGTGAACTCTCTATCCTTCAAGGAATTGATTAAATCTTGAGATAGCTCGTTTCAATACTGTTGAACCGCTAAAACTGATGTTGTAGTTGAAAATTCGGGACAAGTTAACAAGTTACCTAAAGGACCTAATTTTGGACAATCACTCTTTTTATCCAACGCTGCTGCAACTTCACCCTCAGATATTCTTCCCACAAGAAACAGATTGCATCGGTTATATGCACAAATTAATTTTGTAGTCCCTGCAGCGTCCTTTACTAACTTCTCTTCATATTTTATCGAGTTGTTCTTAGAAAGTTTGTGTTTTAAGTCGGTAAGCAACTCTTCATCCTTAGATTGAGCCTCGGTGCTATAAGTTTGGTCCATATCTAAGGTGACGCTCCCTCCAACAACCTCGGGGTCTACTAGGAAACGAACCACGAGTAAGTTAATGCCAGGGTGCTCTGCCATATGCATACTATAAGCAAGTGCTTCGCGATCATCATGTCCCCCGAGGAACAAGATGGTTACTTTGAAATCAACATTGCTAGCAGATACATGAGATGCACCACCGAATCCTCGGTCTACCACTGAACAAGGTGCGTGCTGAAGAACTCTCTGGTTCACATGCCTAAGATCAGCTCTTGTTGTTTCCAAATGTCCATCAATCCTCTGATGCTTATGGAACGGGAGAATTATCATTTCGACCCTTTTTCTCTTAGCACCAGTAATGATGTCCTCGTGCATGGTACACATCGGAGAGATTGCAGTTGTAGGTCGGATAGACACCTTGCTGAGATTCTCAAACATCTCGAAAGCAACAACAATTTGATTAGAATCTGAATTGCTAACCATCAGAATTTTTTCTAGCCTTGTGGACCATCAGAATTGCTAAAGATCTTTCAAACAACTCTATAAGATACATTGCATAGACACGGAGTCCGTCGTTCGTTGTTGTACCACGAGAAGCCTCGATGAGATTGATCATTGTGGGAATGTTCTTCTTGCTATGGAAATAGGTCATGATTCAGAGTTGTTTGCTCGTCTTTCCTCTCAATCGTTCTGTTCTTGTACTTGGTTATAGCCAGTTTAGCTGGCTTATACACGGATACCACTATAGGGCTCGTGATGAACGTTGTAAAGAGTGCCATCAGAACCATGATGGCAAATGTTTGATCATTCAGTACCTGCAAGATTGAACATTCGAAACAATGTAAGCTTACAAGAAGTAAATTCAAAACCGATAAAAGTACTTTAGTCGATATAAATGAAACGTACCCCTCTATATTTTCCAATGTTGAGGACAATAAGCTCTTCTAGACCTTTAGTGTTCATCAAGAAACCAAGCGTAACAACCTCCTGAACAGGCATTTTGCATAATAGCGAGACCAAAAAAGTGCCAATGATCTTTCCAAAACACGACGTGAATATGACTAAACCAAGAAGACCCCATGATTGTGCCCCTTGAATAGTAGCTACATTCATCTTCGGTCCACTGGACACGAAGTACAATGGAAGGAATAAACCAGAAACAAGATCCTCAACTTTTTCCACCAGAGCAGCAGAAAAAGGCCCTTCCTTTGGTACAAGAATTACAAGCACAAAAGCCCCGAATAAGGCATGAATACCAATTGCATCAGTAACGAATTCTGCAACCAGCACAGCTCCAAATGTAGCACAGATGTATAACTCATCCACCGGCTCACCCTCAGGACAACGTTTTAGCCATCCAGTTGAATATCGGAGGAACAAGGACTATGCAAAGCAGGACAAATCCCGTCCCACACAAAAGTACCCATAGTGAAATAAGAGGTGAATGACTAGTACTTGAAAGGGCAATAGCGAGTGCAAGCAGAATCCAAGCAGCCACGATATTCACGACTGCAGCAGACATAGCCATTCGACCAACATCAGTCGTTAAGAGCTTTAACTCAGCTAGAATCGCGCCAAGACAGGGAAGGCAGTGATTGAAAGGCCTACTCCCACTGAAGACAAGAAAAAGGCCTTGACTAACACCTTTAGCAATAGTTCCTCTAAGAATGAATGAAGTACCTACTCTTAATCCAAAAGGGAGGCTAATCCCCGCGAGGGCGATACTAAGAGCTTTCTTTCCAGTACGACGAAGAGACCTTGGATCTAACTCGAGCCCAACAAGGAAAAGAAAGAAGAGAAGGCCAAAGTTTGCTAAAGTATCCAACACTGTGAGACTCTTTGGTGGAAATATTGCATTCAGATACTTCAGGTTCCTGCCAAGAGCAGATGGACCAAGTAGAATCCCTCCCTGCCAAAATCAAGATCAATCTACAGTCAGACCTCTCTATAACAACACATCACTATAACGGCTAAATAATGTTTGAACGAATTCTTCATGTTATGTTATATGATATATTCTCTCTAACAACATCTCGCTATAACAATCAGACAAACAAAGTGCACTAGCAAGTAATGTTACTTCTATACACTACTGTTTTCAAATAAGGCAAGTTGAATATTTCTACGACAAGTTAAAATACACTGATAGTATAAAAGGTGAGAAAAAGAACTTACTAATCTCAGCAATGACGTGGGGTTGTCTAAGTGGACGGAGAATATAGGCGAGGACTCGAGTGAGTACAAGCACCAACCATATTTGTACAATCGCAAGAGGAAGTGCATAGCCCAATGGATTATCCCCTTGAAATATTTCATTAGATGTAGCTTTCATAGGTTTTGGACATGCCGTTGTTAGTAAAATTATTCGTCCCTGTTAGAGACAGATTCAAGATTTAATAAAAATGTTGTTTATAAGTCACAATATGTTTTATTGATGTTAACAAGGCTCTATTGAAACACTATTCAAGAAAAATAAACGAAGGAAGATATTTATTTCATAAAACTGCGATAAATTGTTTAGTATGTTTTTTTTACTATATGAATTTAGCTTAATGACTCTATTTATAATGGTACGAAACCTAGTTTGACTAGATATTGGAAAACATATTTCCTATTTTTTTTTATATAACTTCGACGGCAAATCCTAGTTAGATATGGATCAAATAAATTAACAAACTAATATCTAATCCTAAACAATTTTGGTTTCTTAATATAAAAAAAAACATAGTAGTATGTAATTATAGACTTTTAAGGAAAAAGCAGGGGCAAAAGAGTAAATAACAAATGGTGTATTTATCGTAAGTTTTTTTTGTCTTTACAATGCAAATTCAATTTCATGACGTGCAAAATAATGGTAAATATTATTGTTCTGATTTTCTTTTTTACCATTTGTCTCAATTTTTGTGTCATTATTTTATTTTTAGTCAATTTCAGATTTTTTTATTTTTTTATATATATAGTATTCTATTTGTCTTAATTTATGTGGCACTATTTCTTTTTTAGTTAGTCCAAAAAAAAAAAGATATTTTTTAATAATAATTTAACTTTAAACTTCTTAGTTTGCATTTTGTAAACCGATCAAATAAGTAAACATACAAAAAATTAATGGACATTTAAAATATATATATAGTCAATTTAAAAGAATGATAATTTTTTATATTTAGTAAGTAATAATTTAACTTCAAAATATTTATTTTATCTAACGATCAGAACCTCACCCTTTCACCATCTCGTTCCTTGTCACTCCCGGAACCCCACTTTCCCACCTCATTTCATCTCTATAGTATTTTGCTAGTTTACATATTAATATATTCTTGAATAATATTTTTTTTATTTACTTACTGAATACTAGAAAATAAGTCAGAAATTTCTTTAATTTTCTAAAAAAAGATTCGTTCTTGTACTAACTATATCTTATATATACGATATATTTTTGTGACTTTATATAGAGAGGGAGGGGGAAGAGAGAAACCTGAATGCTGGAGAAAGTTGAATCTGCACAATAATTTTTCTTAAAATTTAAGAGGAATTGAGCAGATTTATTTATTATGAAAAGAAAAAATAAAAGAAAAAAGAAAAAGGAGATGAGAAACTCTCTTTTCCAAAAAGTGTGGAATCGATGGCTAAGTCAATTAACACAACCCCCATCCATTTTTATAGAGCCATGAATTTGGCATGTCCATGATTGGAAAAACTGCCAACCGACTCTTTTAAATTTTGAACAATTCGCTTATTTTGAATTATAAAAAAAGACTCAACAATTTATTTATTTTGAAATGAAAGAAGTATATATAATATTAGTTATATTTATATTTTCAAATAATTACGTATTTTATCATATATTGAGAAAGATACATCCAGATACATGTATATTTGTTACTAGTTGTGTATTTCAAATATATGTAAATCATGCTAGATACATTTATCTGTATCATTGTTTGTATCTAGTGTGATCCACATGTATTTAGGATATACCAAATACATAGGAGTGAGAGGGAGACCGACAAGATTTATCTATACAATACCAGATACATTGTAGAATTTATTAAAAGTGGAAACACTTCTTGTTATGAATTTTTTCATATTCAAATTTGAAACCTCAAATTAAATATAGAGGAACCACAGGGACAAAGTTAAAATTCGAGTTACGAGTTCAAATCACTTATAGCTTTGATCAGAACCCTATATTTAAGTTTTTTTAAAATCACTTAATTTATATATAACTAGTCAAATTACCCACGCTTCGTGCGGAAATTTACTATCATGAAATTTATAAAATAATACTTAAAACCTATCAGTCATTAAAACTAAAACATTATATTGTCTTACATACAAGATTACGTAGTAACAAACATTAATAATGTAAAGAAAAATGAAAACATCTTATCATTTATCCTTAATAACATAAACATAAATTAGTGACTATAAAAATACATATCAGGATCTGTAACTTAAGCAATGTGTCAGTGAGCTACTCAACGGGAGCAAAATACACAAATATTTAATTGTGAAGAAGGAGAAGAAGAAGAGTTTCAGAATTTTCGTTATTTTAAAATGAGAGGAAATCCCTCTATTTATAGACAACAAAAGGTAGTGTGAACAAATGTTTATTGTGCCTTATCGAAAATGTTACAACTATTTGGAAAAGTTGCAATCCTTCAGAAAGGTCACAACCTTTCATAAACATCACAACTTTTCATAAAAGATGCAATTCTTCATCGAAGTCGCAACTTTTCATAAAAGTCACAATTATTCATAAATGTCACAACTTTTCATGAAAGGGGAAGACTAGTTTCGAAAATAAATAAATTAAAAGGGAATTTTGGTTTGTAGTGGCGCCACATCGGCAGACCTAAGGTTATCCTTTATATATATATATATATATATATGATATGATTTATTCAGAACCTAATAAATTATTATTATTTTTTGAAATTATAACTTATAAATTCAAAATTCCAAATATATTTCTGATCACACCTACCCAAGACATCCCTAACTTGATGGATATGGAAATATTTCCTTTCACATAAAATAATCATTTTCTTTCTAACAAATTTTAGTAATTAAAAAGGTTGAACAATATGGATTACAAGCAATCTATACTTAGTATCAATGGATTTACTAATGAGGAAATTTGCTTTTAACTAAGATAAGTGAAAATAGAGAAATTTGTTGATTAAGACTTATAATAAATTAAAAAGAGCAACCTTCACATATAGCAAACACAAAAATCATATTTGTAAACATACTATGCCTATTTCGCTATCATATATACAAAAGAAGCTAGGCTATTTCGCTATACATGCATATAAAAGAAGCAATTGTATAATTTGTTGGCTCCTCTTCAGATTTGTATAATTTCGCTGGCAGGCCATTTGTATAAATTGTTTTCAGCCTCTCGTTTGTATAAATTGTTGGCAACCTCTCAATTCAATTTTATGTGTTTGTATATCTGTATAAAATTTGAATTTGTATACAATTGAATCGAAATGAACGTTTGTATCTTTCGCTTTATACAAACATAAATTATACATTATATTTTGTATAATATGTGTTTGTATAAAACGAGAAAAAGAGAAAGGCAAAAGAGAACTAGGTAGGGGAATTTTTGTATTGTATAATTATAAGTGTATATGACGAAGATATATATATTTGCATGTGTATATACAATTTTCTCTCGCTTTATACAATCAGAAACGCAATTGATACATTTCTGTTTGTATAAAGCGAGAGAGGCGAGGGAGAGACTGGCGAGCAAGAATTTGAGGGAGAGAGGTGACTGACAACAATTTGCTACGGGGCACAATTAAATCAAATTGTGGTTATAACATTTAATTTGAATTAATAGTTTGTGATTATATACAATTTTCCGAATAAAAAATACACAGTTAAGGGGAAACAGGAAATTAATTAAATTTCCACCAATTACTAATTAGTCAAAAATAGACGAATCAAACATGTGGAAATAAGCTACACAAGCAAAGCCACCCAAAAAAGGAATAGAACAATTAAGAAATTTTTTAAAAAAATAGACTTTCAGATATTAATGTTGTTTTTAAGAAGAACAATGGCTTTTCATATTCGTTTTTTTTTTTTTTTTAAAGTAACGCTTTTTAATGGCGTTTAATATGTTTTCACTCGTAGTATTAGCAATATTCTCGTAATTTCTTATTTTTTGATTTTTATTACTATGTATCTGTTATATTTTATGCTTTAGTTATCACAGTATTTTGTTGTTATTATTCCTCCTTGAATACTATACAATGTTTCTTTTTTTAAAAAATTTGTTATGTCTTTTTTTTTTTTTTACCAAACTACCGAAATACGTTATTTGAACCGAAGGTCTCTTGAAATTTTCAGACATCACCTTTAAGATTACATTGAATATGTTCTTTTAGTAATATTCATTCCAATTTTATTGGATCATAAAGATCTTTAAAATTGATTATCTGTACTTACTTTTTAGTCAACTGATTTGAAAAGAGAGGGGGGGAAATAGTTTTTATTAGCATTATTTCCATGAAGTTGACTATCTTCAATTATTATTGGAAAATATTAGCAATGAATGTAGCATACCAATGCACATTCCCTTTCTTCATGGTTGCATAACTCTTTTATATTTTTAAAATTTTAAAAACATTAACCAACTCATACTCCATGTATCTACACATACAGAATAATATATATATATGGAAAAAAATATGCACACCTGCTATTTATATCAAATCAATAAATACATGACAAATATTTTTTGGTTAAATATAGATGACTTCTATATTTGAGGGGAGAATGATCTAATTTATTTCATCAATTCAAATGAAGGTTTATTTCATCTAGACACCTTTAAAATATATGTATCACGTCAGTATCAAATGTCCACGAGACACAGTTAAAATAAATTGAGGTGTCTAAACATGTATTATCAAAATTAGAATGCTTAATTATCAGTTGCGACCAAATTAAATGTATATCTATTTATTATGCCTAGTTTAAAATAGGTAATGCATAAATTTATAGAGTTTGGGGCTTATTCCAACTAATTGGTGGAAGTTAGGTAGTTAGCTAAATGAGTCAAAATAGTGATGGGAGGATACATGAAGAATCAAACTATTTTTTATTCAGAATTCACTGACCCAACTAATTTATATTTACATTGTGGACGGCTCACTCCTCTCAGGGGTTTCATCATTTTCTGAATCTAAACGACGGAGTTGGAATTTTTAGTTTATGATAATCGTAATTGTTTTTGATAGTGGGTTTTATATAGATTTTATGGAAAATGGTTTCAAATGTTTTTGAACTATATATGCAACATTGAATAAAAATATCTTCAGTTAATAATTTGTTCTAAAAATATTCTTTGTCGTCAATAGTTTGGTCTAAAAATATCATTATTATTACTTAATGAGTCAAAATCTAAATACTAGTATTATTTTTTTCATTTTAAACACCTTCTTTTTCTAATAATAATTTTTAGGATTTGGTATTTGTTAATTTATATCTAAAATAATACGTTTAGTCAAAAAGTAATATAGAAATTGGTTTTCCTATATCTCATCAAAGTAGGTTTCGTACTATTATAAATTAAGAGTTTGTTATTAGCTATTTTCATGTAGTAGATAATGTATCTTAGAGTTTATTGAGTTTATCAATAAATAATTTCCACTATAAAATTTTCTATTTCTTAAAAATTAAATCTTGAATTCGCCTACAAACAATTTTACAACAACAATGGACTATACACTTCCACTTGCAATTATACAGATATGTTTGGTGCTTATACTTACTCGAGTCCTCGCCTATGTTCTCTATCCTCTAAGACAACCCCACGTCATTGCAGAGATTATTGCAAGTTCTTTCTCCATATTATATACTATTAGTGTATTTTAACTTGTCGTAGATATATTCAACTTGCCTTGTTAGAAAACAGTTAGTGTATAGTATTAACTTTACTTGCTAGTGCACTTTGTAATTTCTGAATATGTTATATTTCCCTTGTTTTTCCTTTTGCCCTTTGTGTTGTTGTTAAAGAAGTTCTTTGAAGTTTTATAGGTTGTTCAGAAATTCCAAAAATGTTAAGTGCAACCATATTGAAATCTTAAAAATGCACTATTTTTGAAGGGTCTCACGAGTGCCCAAACAAGATAAGTGTATCAATTACCCTAAATTTCTTTATTTCAAGATTGTCACAATTATCTCTTCCTTAACAATGTAGATTGTAGTCATTGATTCCATTATACATTTCGTTTCATCTTGAGAGGTTGGAGGGTGGAGAAGACATAATTAACCTGGAATGCTAATTGTGAAACTTGTTTGAGTTTTCCCTATTTTGGTTTTGCAAGGCTAATCCGAATTAATTTGTCTAATATGAATAATAAACTGCAATATTATAAAGGAAATATAATACATGGTAGAGTTATTATATATAAAAAAAGGTAGGATAAATGATAAAATAAAATTATTAAATAATAAGCAATAAAGTTAAAATGATAGAAAAAATAAGGTAATGACATGACCATATCAAACGCGCCGTTTCAATGAAAATAGGATTGACCTCTCATGTAGAGGCTTTCTTTATTGTATCGATCTTCTAGACTTTTCTCAGTCAAGCTTTATTGTTCCTTAATGTAATCTCGATCCATAGTTTAAGAATCTATTCTTTATAACCTAGTTTATATCCACAAATGACGTGAATCTATACCAACATCTTTCTGATTGTATAATATTCAGCTAAGTAACTTCATAACCTCGACACTTTTTTTCTTACTATAGCATAGGGCTAAGTGACTTCATAACCTCAATCTACTTTTTTCCTTAACGTATCATAGGCCTTTGTCGGGGATTTCGTCCCTTCACCTATAGACAGTGGCAGTTGTTCCATAATGATGTGATAAAATTTAAGTAGCAACTAAAACGTCGTATTTTTAAAAAGATTATACATTTTATGTATTAAATGATTCTTTGAACATAAGAAAAATGTGTTCAGCTGCACACTAGGCAGGCCTTGTTCTCAAAGGAGAAGTAAACCGCACTAGACAAACCTTGTAGACGAGATCGACCGAGAAAGTATGCAGGAAGTTTCGAAACTGAAATCTGTTGCTCAACCAACTCGACAACTTTATTATCAAAGAATTGTTGGAACAATTCCTTGAGTAGCATAGATTTAACTACACATTACACAGAGGGATATTACTCACAATAACTTTGTCCCAACCGATAAATCAAGCTTATTGACATGCATTATACTGCAAAAAATTGCCCAAGCCCAGTGCTAGAGTACATAATTATCACTTAACACAAGTTTTGTTGCAATGCCCCCAAATGAAATAATCACAAGAAAACGAGACAGTTCCAGAATTGCAAAACAAGTCTTTTTGGAGAAAATAAAATAGTAGTACACAAGCAAAGCGATGGATGATGATTTGAATTCAGTCTTTCGCCAATTCAGAATCCACACAGCGATGAACGAAGAGGGTAAATACAGGAAAAGGTTCCAACTGCTCAAGCAGCAACCTGACCGAATAGGCACTTGCGGATCTGCAATATTCAGGACAGCAACAAAAAAATTAACTAATTAAGCGTAATAATATATAAGTAACTGATCAAATGATGACAAGCTAATTAGTCTCAAGTCTCAATTAGCTTGTGACCTTAAACGGGTCAAGCACCAATATTACCTTAACAGATATATTATTTTAATTTTCAAGATTTCAGAAAGTCTCGACAAATGTTGTTAAACAACTGACCTGCCCTCGACCCAGATTAACTAAATTTAGTGGATGAAAATGATAAGGAGATGACAGTACAAATATTAAACCACATAGCTAAGAGGTACAACATGTCAATGAATTGAGCTGCAAAAGGCTATTCCATAGAGATCAATCACGAATAAGAACAGTAATCCTCTAAAATGCATATCAAGTTAAACAATGAACAGTTCAAGACACTTTGTAACTCATCTGAATAATAATTAAAATAATAAGAGATGGATAGACAGCTAAACTTGAGCAGTAGATCACGTACACTGGAGGAACAAAAATCAAAAGAATTGGCAAGACCAGACCACAGAAATCTGACAAGTATGAAGGAAAGGGCAGAAGGAAGTACCTCTGGTAGTTTTTTACGGAACACAACTTCCAATCTGGCATCAAGAGTGTTTTCACACACAATTTTCCCATCTCGAGAAGCCAACACCACTCCTCCGGAGCTGTGGGGATAAAGAGAGAGAAGTAGGTAAGAGGAATTACGTGATTTTTCAGTATGCTAATTTCTCCCAAAAGCAATAACACGCAAACAAGAGAAAGAAAGGAATCCATCCAACAGATGCTCATGAAAGTAAGGTTGTATAGAGCAGCTTACCAAGATGGACCATGCATATTATGATGTGATGGAGCAGGAGGAAGGTGGATTTCATCAACTATGATCTCAGGTTGATGGACGTTTGCCTTCTCTGCGTATTCTTCCTTTACTCCCTCCAGTACATGTTCAACCAGGTGTACGTCATGTTTCCGACAACGCAGAAGGACACAAGGCTCTTTAAGCCTAAGCAAACTCTGCAACAGAAAGAGTTGGTTTCAAATCATGCCTAAAGACTAAGCAATAATAAATTCAGTAAGCCATCCAGACAACATGAACAGTCCAGCCAATTACGGTCACAAACAACATAAAAGACAATAATTTTGTTGTTAATCATAGAATTGGGTTTGGTCATAGCACTCTAGACATTTAAATACTTGCAAAGAAGAAATTGCACGCTTCATATTACCGTGAGGGTAAGTGCTACAATTTTAGGTTCTGTTGAAGTTGAGCCTCAATTTTAGAAGTATCCAGAATGAAGGTAAGGTACCAGTAAAAGTTCCTTTTAATACTATCCAATTATATTTTGGTATCTAAAACTATAACATGATTCTAATAGGGTCTTAGACTTAAGACCCAGTCCAAACTTGAAGCAAGTGATATTCACAATTTTCATATTCTCATCCCACTGTAAAATACAGTAAATGCCATAAAAATCAAAAAAGGATTCATAATCTGGCGCCTAAGAGTTCAGATAACATGATGCTTATGACCACATCAATAGATGACTAATATTGGTCAACTTACACATATTATATCTTCTATATTATTCCTACTCGGTTTCTAAGATCTCATAGTTTAATCCAGAAAAAAGAAGAAGAAAACATCGTGTAGATTAACGTCCATCATACCTGAACAATAAGATCATGAAGAAGCTTCTTATAACCGCCGTGGTGGTGATGAAGAATAGAATCTATGATGCCGTGCTCATGATGGCTAACATTTAAGAGCTCCTTTGCTGCTGCCTCCTTCATGGTGTTAACCAAGTCATCCTGAGCTTGAAGAACTTTGATTCGAGAGGCATTGAGTTGCATGGAGTACTCACTACAAGAAGTACATTAAGAAGAAACTTTAAAGACTATGTCGGCCAATTGCAGTTCAAACTAGATAATTAAGCTGAATCACATAGCATGTAATTTTCGCAAAACAATAGCAATTAAAAATTTAAACTTCAGACCTAGTTCAACATGATCTGGCTTCCTACAGTCTACAGAAAAAGAACGTCGATAGGAAATCAACTTCAGACCAAATTTAACCATATGGCTTGTTCCAAAAAGAACTACTATACTCTAACTAACAAGAAGTACTAAAAAGGGTATTAATATTAATGGTAGCAGAGTACAACACTACAAAAGCTCCAAATAATACACAATACTTGTACTTACAGAAATACCCAGCAAAACCAACTGAAAAAGTACATCCATGATGTTCCAGACCAAGCATGAACAACACAAGAAGAAACCTGGATATACTAAAAGATAAAGAGGTAGTCTTAAGCTGCAAACTAAAATCTTAAGCTAAGACACCAAACAAAAGTAATCATTTTCATCCAAAATCAAGTGATAGCTTATATAGTTACGAAATAACGAATCAAATTGCTGTTACAGTCATAGTATTACTGAATATCTTCCCTTCACAGTTAGAGCACAACGGCATTTTGATGGCTAACAGAAATCAAATTGTAGCATTTGACCAGCAATATGAATTCCCAAACATAAAATCAAAGAACATTTTTTTCAATCCAATTTGACGTAAAGCACAAAATAATAACCCAACAACGAACCAAAACAAATGAGAAAAAATTACATCTTCTTGCGAACATCCACTTGTTTCTCTTTGCGTTCGTACTCTTGTCTGATCTTCTTCTTCTCTGCTTCCACTAGCTGCAACTTCTCGATGTTGAATTCCTAAGAAATAACCACATCCAAAGACCATTATTTCTCTAATTACCTTAAAAGGGACTCCAAAAATAGGCAGATCCAACTATCTCTATGTGAATTAAGAAGCACAGCTACTTTTAGCTGAAACTATATATATATATATATATATATATATATATATATATATATATATATATATATATATATAATTAAAACATTTCAACTCCAATTCAATACAAAAAAGTGGAAACTTTTTTTGACAATATATATATTTAGAACTTTTTACACCCGAACTACATATATAATTCAAAATTCCAAATAGTATGAATATCTTTACACTTAATATGACTCAGAACTGGTTACAGAAATTAGATAGTCAAAACTTTAGAGAAGTACAGATTTAAACTTTTTAGACGAATCACATATATAATTGGAGATTTTATAAAGATTTTATAAAGTACCATACATTTACAATTATTATCACAAAAATTATTGACAATAGATCCAAATTTTAAGGCTTTTTATGAACCACATATATAATTGGAGATTATAAAAAGCACCCTATAATTACATTTATTATCACAAAAATTAGTGACTGCAGCATTATTCACACTCGCCACTTTCCAAACAATGTCATTTAAAACTTTATAGACTCGAACAACATATTTAATTCAAAATTTTCTAAAAAGCATATACCTTTACACTTATTATCACAAATAATAGTGCTTGCTTCACTATTCACACTCATGACTTTAAATTTTGGATCCAGCTCTGACAAAGAACAATGCTAGATGCAGAAAATAGATAGTCAAAACATTCTGAAAAGTACACATTTAAAACTTTTTAGAGTCGAACACTCGAACAAGTTTCAAAAATTTTGAAAAGTACTATACTTCTACACTTATAATCACAAATAACACTCCGACTTCAAATTTTGGATCCACCTTCGACTCAAAACAATGCTAGATTGCAGAACTCAAATAGGCAAACTTTCTAAAAAGTGCTTCTTTAGACTCGAACAACATATATAACTCGAAATTTCTCAAAAGTACCATATAATTTATCACAAAAGTTAGTGACTACAGCACTATTCACACTTGCCTGACTTCAAATTTTGGATCCGATTATGAATCGGAACAATGCTCAATACATAAATAATAAAATTGAAATTCAATATAGGTCTTACTTCTTCAGCAGAAACGGAAATCTCATTAGCTTTTTCTTCCGCTTCCTGGCGGATGAATCTAACCATTTGCTGGATCTGCTTGGAGACATCGGCATCGTTCATTGTCGGAGCTGATTTCGGGTCGAAGTCAGGTCAACGATGTGATCCGATTAAGGCAATTTCGGTTTCTTTTAGCAGAGATAGAGAGGTTTTCGGAGAAGAAGAAGACAGGTAAGAGAGCCGAGTTGACAGTTCACATAATTTGTAGTATCCGATCTATCTACCCCATCTTTTATCATAAATTCCATTAGCCACCCCAAAACTTCTTTTAAATACATTTAGGTACATTTTTTTTGTTTTTAGGGGTTGAGAAATAAATTATCGGGATTAGTTATACTGCACTTTGGCATCCCATATGTGTTATTCCATAACCCTTAATGCGAGATAAAGATAACACTATAATTTTGGGACAAGTTATCGCCTGATATTATCACAATTAAACGTGGAATAAACTCATCTCAAAATTAATTCTGAAAATAATTATCTCTTATTCATTGTATCAAACAAGCCCTTAAAGAATCAAAACTAAATGTTATACCTAGAGTTGCCCAAAATAGCAAAATCTAGTCCACAAGTGCAACACGTTTAGGTCTTTAGGGTATGATACATCTAAAGTTACTAAGAACGTGATATTCGAAGATTAGGATAAAAAGTTAAAAAAATGAATACAAGTTCAAAGGGATTAAATTGCAACATTTACAGAACAATGGGGTTATAAATGAATATATAAAATAAAGTTACCAAACGAGTCACTGTACCTAAAATTTTCTTCTTCTTTGTGCCTATAAAACCCTTCTTCGTTTCACCAAACAAAAAACTCTACCATTTTCAGAAAAAAAAATCAAAATTGAGTAGGAGGATTTCTGAGGTATGAAACAATTCTGCTCTCGTTTTTCAAATTCTGATTATTTTCTGTATGTAATATTTGTATATGTGTTGCTATACATGTAAAAATCTTCGTTATATACTCGAACTGATTTAGGGTTTTGTTGCTGTTGTTGTTGTAATTAGGGATTTTTTGTACGGAAATGGCATCCAAGAGGATTCTGAAAGAGCTCAAGGATCTCCAGAAAGATCCTCCTACCTCTTGCAGTGCTGGTACCATCTATCTCTTTGCTCTTTTTTTTTTTTTAAAAAGTTATGTAGTATTTGTATATGAGTGATTGTTTTTTGTTTTGGGTTATCAAAAAATTGTTATTTGAACTGAGGGTATATTTGAGATGGATTCTTTAACTCCCAAACTCCACTTGTCCCTTGTGGAATTACACTGGGTATATTGTTGTTATGATTTTTTGATGGTTATTCCTTCCTTTTTTCCGAAATTGACTGATGTTTTGAGGATTAAGGTTGTGTGAGAATATTGTTGATGAAAAACACTTGTCTTCTTTTTTTAAACCAAAAGTTAAAAGCATTTAGTGATACATGATGTATTGACTAAGTATGGTTTGGTGAGAAAAAGTTTATCATGCATTTGTTCTTGCTGCAAACAAGTGAGTGGATGAAATTCTTTCTGTCTATTGATTCTCCTGGACGGGGTGAGTTCTTGCAGTGTTGGTACTGGCTCTAAATCTCTTTGTTCCCTTTTTTGTTCTGTAGTTTTCGTATATGAATGATTATTGTAGTGATTCTTTCCTTTATTTCAGTGAATTGGCTGGTGTGTTGACAAGGAAGGTTGTGTGAGAATACTGTTGATAAAATTGATGTATTAACTAACTGTTGTTAAGTGATGAAGTTGTAAAGGGTATGTGGTGCATCTGTTCTTGCTGCAAACACAGGCTTGGATAAAATTCTTTTTGGTTTATCAATCATTCTTGGTGGGGTGGGTAAAAAATAAAGAAATTGGCTGGTTGTTTTTAAAGATTATCTTTTTAGTTGCTTTCCTACATGATTCCTTGGTTATGATGTGGGGAGTGTGAAGAATTCAGGTTTTTTTTTGGGTTTGATCACACATTTTTTTCAGCATGAAGTGTTGTTGATTTTCATTCTCGCACGTTTTTTTGTTATTATGGTTTTGATGGATGGAAGAGAATAATGAAAAATGGTGCGTGAGTGTGGTTTTTTATTCTTCTTTTTTGCCATTTTCTTTTGCTGTTTGTATTAGGGAGGTAGCTTTGTGAAACTTGTTAAAGATCTATGTGTGGAATGTTGTTCTCTGATTATTGTGCTGTTGCTTGTATCAGGCCCAGTTGCGGAAGATATGTTTCACTGGCAAGCGACCCTTATGGGTCCATCTGACAGTCCTTATGCTGGTGGAGTGTTTCTTGTGACCATTCATTTTCCACCCGATTATCCATTTAAGCCTCCAAAGGTATCCCATCCACATAATGTGGGGTTACGTACGCATTTGCTTGCTAATCAATGCATTACTCCTACATCTTGCTGGGATCTTTTCTTAGTATGCTATTGTTTTCAGACTTGCAATTAAATATGCCAATTGGTTGCAAATTCTTTTTTTTTTTTTTTTCACAACAATATCTTAAGACAAGTACAGACGTTAGAGCTCATTTGCTAGGGAAAGAGCTGATCTTTTCCCCTTCATCAATTCAGAACTATTGTGTTAATGGGCCTTCTATAAAGCTCAAATTTATTGCTATTAGTTATGCCTTAAATTTAAGTTGATTGTAAAATCTACTTAGACTGGTCAATCAAACTGGTATCAAGAAAGCCCAACTTTTTCTGTGTATCTGCATTTTGCTAACATGGTAGTGATGGTATAGCTGCCTGTGAGTTTTCTTGTGTCCTTATTTGACTGCACTCCAGGACTTGCGAAAATTTTGAGACAGATCTGATATAATTTACTCAAAAGCTGCTGAAGAATGCTCTACTTTCATGTATTAGTGACAAGAAAGAGTTTGGTTTCTAGCTTGATTATTTAGTCAAGTGGTTTTCCAATTGTCTTTAGCTTTGCTTTGCTTGTGTGGAATCCACTGAAGTCATGAACTGTGTGGGAGAACGATTACACTTTAAATCTAAGAACAATGACTTGGATTTGGCTCAAAGAGATTGGTGAGTGCTTGATGCTTAGGAGTAATAACTGGGAGTTCTGAGGATTAAATCCTTGCTATACCACTCTCTATGAGCCAATCTGCTCCAACCTTGGTAAGCAGGTTTACTTGGCATTGTGGTTTGTGTGCTAGTTGCAGGCTGCTCTGTGATTTGTGGAGCGTGCACAAGTTGGTCTTGACACCATCGTCATCCAAAAAGACTAAGGATGACTTGAATTTCCCTTTTGGTTGAGTTCATGTTGTGTAACAAGCTATATTGTGAGATCTTGGAATTCTCTATACTTTTCAGTGTTGGTGCATGAATCACATGGTTTGAGAACATGCATATTATTAATTTCATTTAAAACCTTCACCTCATGAGTACTATGTTGAACCCTTAACTAGAGGGGAGACACTCTATTTTTCTTGTTGTTATCCTAGTGAATAATTTTGTTTTATTCCATACAGAATCCAACAATAGATTGACTTTCTTCATGTATTTTCTTAAAGTTGACTTGCCGTGCTCTTAGATTCATTTGCTATAGTGCACAAGTATTGCTGTCTCCCTAGACAATGTTCTGCAACGTGTATAGCCTTTTCTCTTCTTTATTCTTTTCCCTGTGAAAAATTCACACATCATTTATGCAACAATGTGCAGGTAGCTTTTAGGACAAAGGTTTTTCACCCAAACATCAACAGCAATGGCAGCATTTGCCTCGACATTCTGAAGGAACAATGGAGCCCGGCACTTACGATTTCCAAGGTTATTTCTGATATAGTTTCAGACACATTTGTTAATCTTTTTATTAAAGGAATGCAGTAATATTTTCCTTCTGTCAAGAGTGTAATTTAAGAAACTGAATAACAGTAGTTTCTCTGTTCCCAGTTTAAGTTGTTCTTGAGAAAGCTAAAAGAGGGTTAACATGTGGGCAGATCAAATTATACCCTGTTCATTTCAAGTGCATTAAACCATAAATTGATCTATCAAAATGCAGTCAAGAAAACAAATTATAGTGGGCGGATGTATGATGGTGGCTTATTCTGTTATCTATTTGCTTGCAGGTGCTGCTGTCAATCTGCTCTCTGCTAACGGACCCTAATCCTGATGATCCTTTGGTGCCCGAGATTGCTCATATGTACAAGACTGATAAAAGCAAGTATGAAGCAACTGCTCGGAGCTGGACCCAAAAGTATGCAATGGGTTAGTTGCTGCTCAGACCCATGTCCGGAGGGGGCTCCTTTCCCTCTGTGAGTTTGTGGTCATTGTCTATGACATATTAAGAAGTGTTTCTTTCTTCATGTATAATCAACTCGAGAGGAAAGCTTGAATTGTGGCCTCACTGTGAAACATTGAATTTGCTGTGTCTGTAAACCTTTAATGGCTTTTAAATCCTATGGATGGGTTCAAAATAGTAGACATTTGACCCTTGGCAACTGAAGTAAGTGATCTCTCTTACACAAAGGCAGTCCAAATCCTTAAAATGCTTAAATACTTTTCTGGTTAATTTTTTTGAAAAAAGCTGCAATTTCCCATGTGATGGTGGGTGTGTTTGGTCCGGAGGAAAATGTATGGAAAATATTTTCTAGGAAATAAGTGATTTTTGACTTATTTTCTTGTGTTCGGTAAGCTAGTAAAATATATTATCCTAAATACATTTTTTATATATTTAAGACAACTATGAAGCCAGTGGAGGGTGGATGGTTTTGAGCTTCAGAGGAGATAATGCAGTTGGGACGTTATTTTCCTTATTTTATGGAGCTTGCTTCTCTAAATAAAATATTTTTCAAAATTTTTGATCAATTAAACACGCCCCAAGTAGTCATCTTGTACTTTTTTCTTCTTAATTTCTGTTTCAATAATGGTGATGTTTGAATTAACTTACATGCACTAGACTAATTTATCATTAGTATAGGGATCGTACGACTTTGATGATCCAGGTTTGAATTATCTAGTGTTTTTATCTCTACATTGGATTTGAACATGAGACTCATAATTGGTGCATTTTTTTCTCTTGGGGTTATTTTATGCGTTTTAATTTGATTAAGTACGAAGTTTAAGAATATAGAAATATGTTGTTCATACAAGGGGTGTAAATAAAGGTAAAAAAGAATATTAAAATTTAAAAGTTGTAACATATAAAAAAAAGAATATTTCTTTTGACACAGAAAGTAAAGATAAATTGAAACAAGGGAGTAACACTTGCCTTAAGCTAATTTCTTTCATCAGCCAAAATGATCTTTTTACACTTACCTTATGAAAGCATATCTTCCCTAGTTTTGAATGTCTTGTCTAATCATCTAAAGTTGTGTCATTTCTTGTGATATCTTCACGTACACTTAAACATGGTACATGTGTCTGCATGCATCTCGATTAATTTTATAATGTATTGGATAAAATTGTATCTCAATTGATTTCGTAATGTTTTGGATAATTTTATCTGTACAAAGAACAATGAAAAAGCTCAACCAAGAGTGTTATATAAATATTGTTGGAACCTCAAAAAAGATATGCTCGTCAAAGTTAAATTGTTCCTAAATACGAATAGCTAAATATAAGTGTCCTAGGTATAATAACAATATGATTTCAAGAAAAACCTTGTAAAATTTTCCATAAACCTAGGCACTCACAACACCAATGATGTTCAATAAACCCATTATTTTTAGAAGTTAATTAAAAAGGAACGTCAGCAGCATGAACAAGGTATGTCACTGCCAAGGCCAACAACATTAATACACATGCAATCCCTTGGTCAATTGTTGTACCTGCAAAACAGTTCCAACACATCAATTAAAATACTTGTGTACAGAGATGGATTTACAATTTGAAACTTATGAGATTCTATAACGACCTCAAATTAATATACATTGTAATACATAAAAAGTCTGAGCAAAAAACTACTAATTTACGTGAAACCATAAGTGGTGTACTATAAGAAAATATTTGCATTTTGCAGCAAATTATACTGTACAACCCAGTGTAAATCTATTGCTCAAACTCTACAAAAATGTCGCCGGATATATATTTGGGTACTCCAATAATAATGCATTTTTTAGGATGCAACACGGGTGTGGAGACATTTTTAGAGAGTTTGAGCAACATATAGGGTGAACAAATACCAAAATATACATGTTCGACACAAACCAAAACTTGGATAGAAATGGATAAATAATGCTATCTATTCAATGAGAAAAAAATTGCAAGAGAATTCATGGGATTTGATATTTCCTTACCATCCAGAGAAGATAATTATTCATTAGATAAAACTTGGAATCTCAACAATAAATATGAATTTGTTATCTATGCTATGTACTTTGAGATCCCATCCAAACTTTCAAATATAAGTTCGATGTAGCAAATAATGAAAATGGTTCGTAACATATCGCATGAGTCCACATAATCCTCCTAATAGGCAGACAAACATGGGTGAGGATCAATAAGTTAGCTAAAGAAGTTGATGTTGAAGGAAAGAAGGCTAACATATTCACATCACAAAGCTATTGCATACCAAGATCTATCCACGACCATAATCAAATCACACCAAGAAATTGTCAAATTCAAAATGCAAACAAACAACAAACTAGAAACTCCGGCATCTAAGCAATGGATTCACCTTCACCAATTGTCTTCACAGTTCACACACACAGCTTCCAACAACTAACTAAGCGTTAATCACGAACAAGTTAGAATCGTTTATATGGATCCTTACTATTCATATTGCTCCATTCATACCCATTCTTATTCAATATTACAAATAAGAGTAATTTACCTAGCGTTAAGATTAAAAGATTCAACAAACATTGAACCAGCAGTAGAGCCACATGCAAACAAGGGGATTCAATACCAAAAAGTCATGAAGATGACCTTCTTAGACATGCATAAAATTTCTAATCACCTTAACATAAGAGAAATACAAGTTTAAATCCAAGTGTAGCCTTTTCTTAGATTCTTTTTGAATCCCCTTTCCGCAACCGATTGAATCTAATGTAAACATGTAAAAACAACAACAAATTCAGTGCGTTCCCACAAGTGGGAACTGGAGAGGGTGGGGTATAGGCATACCGTATTCCTACCTTTGTGGGGCAAGAGTTTGAGGTTGTTTTCAATAGACCTTAGAGAGCTATGATGAAAAAATCCAATGTAAACATACTAACAAAGGGGCAACCTGCATTAAACTCCCACTATGCCTGAGATTCAGGGAAGGACCGGACGCTTGGCTCTATTATAAGCCGTCACACCCTACATTTCTGCAAGAGGCTATTTCCACAAGCTCCAGCTATGCGCCAGATTTGGGAAGGACCAGACACAGGGGTCTATTCTAAGCCGCCTTACCCTACATTTCTGCAACCGGCTATTTCCACAAGCGCCTTACACTACATTTCTGCAAGAAACTATTTCCACATCTCAAACCACCAAGGCTCCCCTTTTGACATGACTAAAATTAAATCCAAACCTATCAATATAACATATGTATACATTTTTTTTTAAAAAAAAATAACATATATTCTCTTCCGGTATTGATCGATTTATTTTGCGTCCAAATTAATCAAACAAACAAATTCGAGCAGTCATGAATTTGGCGGATCCAGTATAATATCTGTCTCAAATTCAATACATACACATTACTACCCATTAATTGCTTTTGAATCATGAATCCTCACCCATTTTAATAAAGCAAAAAAAAACTTACCGTCGCTGGCCGGAGCAGGTGCCGGAGCTAAACCCTCTTGTGCCTGAACGGCCGGAAAAAAGGCCGAGAAAACCAAAGCAAATGCTACAACGAAACTGAAAAGCAATTTTCCAGATCTCATTGTCATTTTTGTATATTTTGCTAATCTCTCTTTCAATCAATGCCTTTCTTATTATTATTATTATTCTCTCTGCGAACAGCTTCCGACGAAGATCTCGAAAGAGAGCCGTAAGCAGAGAGAGAGATTATAGAGAGAAAATTGAGAAAAGTTTCCTTTTAAATCTCACAATAACAACATTTCCTTCTAGATTATTACAGTCGGATCGCGTCCAGTCTGGGCTTATACAATATGATGGGCGGGTTGGGTAACCAAGTTAATTACTTAGGTTCCCATTAGTTCTTTTTATTATGAATTTTACTAGATTTTAGATTTCGGATATATATACTTGATGTGTTTGTATACATTTATGTGTTTTAGATTTCGGATATATATATTTGATGTGTTCGTATACATGTATGTATCTCTGATATATAAGGTCAAAATTAGGTATAATTAGTTCTAGATATATTGTATTCACGTGGATTTGCATGTCTTTGACTCTTACGTTTGTCTTTCTCCTATATCACTTGTCTCGCTCTGTATATGATATTTTGGATACGTGTATCTAGTCTAGACACATGTATCTAATATAATACACATGTATCTGAGAATGATTCGCTTGTATCTAGGGATCTCGCCCGCGTCTTTTCCTATATATGATATCACAACTATATATGTGATGTATCGCAATGCTGTATAGCAATACATGATATGCGGAATTATTATGCAGTGTAAAGGACATTGCTTTTCATAATCCTTATAGCATTTTTGTATTCAAAATATTCTTGTATTCTGATAATTTTTATCTCATGAATATATACTATTAGTCGTATAGATCTATTGCTTATAGTTAAATAAGTTTTTTCTAAATCCTGTATGAATTTATCCAAGTTATATAAAGTTTGGCGATGTTTCCATGCTCTTCTTCTTACTAAATGTAAGTGGTATTGAATATGTTTCATTTTTTAAACATAATTTGATTTATAAAGGTTTAACATGATTGTTTAATTCCCTATAGGTACTAAGTATTTCTTTAAGTTTAAAGATAAAGATAAAAAATATGAATATAATTTGTTTTTGAAGATAATAACTATGAAATACAAAGTTTTAATGTATATACATTTCTCTCTTTCTTTCACTGAACAGTTCTTATCACCACCGCAGCAGTTCTCCTTTCAGGCTATGAACGGTTTTTCGCCTCAACGACCTCAGTCTACCGGCTACTTTCCTACCGTTCCTCCTTCAGGCGGAAGATTGTAACCTTCACTTAAAACTATTCTGAAAATTTGGAGAAGAGAGGTATACAAACCAAACTTTTTATTTCATAATTTTATCTTTACATACAAACCATACATATTCTTACATATCTAACACCATAAAAGAAATACTTTTTCCTGACGGGAAAAGTTTTTTACTCACTCCTAGAGGTACCTAACATTTTTCTTTATTGGGAAGTTTCTAGGGAAAATGTAGTGTACCCCTCTAGTGTGTTTTCAATCTCCTTTTATAGATGCAAGGAGGGATTAATTATTACATTTTTTGTTTTGCAGGGACTACTCTGAAAACTTTCATAATTATTCTTCCGTCCCTCAATCATAAATGATGATGGCTGACAGGATTTGATATCTCTTTTGATTAAAGAGATAGGCTTGAGAAGAGATAAGATTCCTTCTTTCCGTCTCTTTCTTCATGACGTAAGTGCTTACGTCTTCAGTTTTGTCTTCTTCTGACGGTTTACATTATTGCCTTTACAACTGTCTGTTCTCTACTGAGACTTTATTCAGATCCATCTTCATGTACTGAATGTTTGTGTTCTAGAAACTTGCAAGCAAGCTTTCAGGTTTCTTCCGTGGCTTCAAGTATGTGAAGCTCAATATCAAGGATCTTCTCCTTCAGAATTGAAGATTTGGTTTTTCCCTTAGTCATCAGAACCCAATTATGATCATGGTCTATGACTTTGTACTTTTCATTATAGAACCGTTTAAGATTGTTCGAGATTAGACCTGACACCTGTGTATTATCAGTTCTAATAATGAATTGTTTTGATAAAATGAAAGCTGAAAATTTCCTAATTCCTCTAACAATGGCTAATAATTCCTTTTCATTTGTGGAATATCTTGTTTCTATTTCATTGAAAGTACCACTTGTGTACTTGCAAATTTCATTTAAATCGGTTTGCAATAATGCTCTCCAATGATAATCAGAAACATCTGTTTGTAATACTAGATTATCACTTTCCTCTGGTAATCTTAGTTTTGGTAATTTAGAGCATTCCTCTTTTAATTGTTTGATACACTGTGTGTGTTCTTCAGTCCATCCAAGTCTATTGGATTTTCTTATCAATTTTTGGAGAATATTCCTTTTCCTTGGTAAGTCTGGAATAAATTCACCTACATAACTTGGACATCATAGAAATCTTTGTATTTCCTGTTTAGTTGTTAATTTATCAGGAAATTCTATTATCTTTCTCGAGATGTGAGATTGTAATTCTATTCCATTTTTTGAAATAGTCATTCCTAAGAATTCTATTTCATTTTTATTTATTTCTGCCTTTTTTTGGCTTAAAATGATTCAATTTTTTAAATATATTTCTGAAAATTCTTTTAGATGAGTTAAATGTTCTTGATATGTTTTAGAACATATTAGTATGTCATCGATATAGACTATAAGAAATTCCTTTTCAGAAAATATTTATAGAAATAATTTTTGATCCTAAAATTATTTCTACTTTTTCTTTTGACTGTGATAGTCTTTCTTTTATCCCTGTAATCCCTATCATAGAGATGTTATTTTCATTATCCCAATCTTTTATTAAAAAGGATTTTGCTAGACTGACTTCTGATCCATTGTCAATTTGACAGCAGGTTATTAATTTTGTATCATAGAATGTTAGCTCTATGAAAATTGAAGCCCGGAAAGATGTTTCTTTGGGCATTTAATTTTTTGGTATGAAACAAATTTCATTTTTATAACTCATTTCTATCCCCTTTTTTCCTATACTGTAGTCATTAAGACTATTAAGGAACATATTTCCTAGAATTAGATTGTGATTATCTCATGATTTGTAATTTAACAGGGAACTGTTATTCTTATAGTGTCTAACTGTATAGATAAATCTACCATATTTATACAACTAAAGTTATTTCCTTAAAAGGTTTTATAAATGTAAGGAATACCTTTGTATATTGGTAGTCCATCTAATAAAATACCTTTGATGTGATTTGCCGTAGCACCTATTTGTATCAAGATTTCTTTATTTTGCCATTCAACTCCGTTAAAATTCTTCTTGAAACTCTAGAAATGTTAGTGATTTCAATAATTTTTTAAATATATTTGTTGGAAATACTTTTCTTTATGGAGTTTCTTCCATATTCTAACGAAAGTCTAGGATTATTGCTAGAGCTTCCTATTTCGTTTGTTTTTCCAAAATGGATTTCATATTCTTTTGGAATAATTGCTTATTGAATTTCTGCTTCAACTATTCTTGCAATTCCTGTGCATTCCTGGTCTATTTCAATCATTTCTTTGTTTTTGTATACTCTACCATAATTAGAGTTTGTGACTGTATACAAGGCTTGGTAATATATACTCACGATATGATTACCTGGTTTGAATAGGTCATTTCTCTTAACCTAAAAATGTAAGCTTAATGAATTATTAAAGTCTGCATCCTTTAGTGAAATACAATACTTTGGATAATAGGTAAATAAGAGTTTGTTAGGCTAGGTTACCTTCAACTATACCAAGATTTATATATATATATATATATATATATAGGTGTATCTGTCTTAAAATTTGGTATCAAATTATTAATTAGTGAGATAATATGTAATTATTTATGTAATTATTTCAAACTATAGTGAGAACTAGTAAATATGATACGAATGTTTGTCTATCTAGTTTTCCCTATGAAAATGAACAAACAATACAAAACTCACTAGTTTAGGTTTTAATTACGTATGCTCATATTACTTTAGGAAAATACTTTTTCTATCATTTTTTTCCATCAGATACTCAGATCCATGTATCTCGAATGCACGTGGATCAAATTAGATGTAGTTTGTTGCATATGCAATGTATTCAAACGTGATTCACATGTAGTTGGATATACTGAGTCCCTCACTTGCCTCTCTTATGTATTTGTATTTCAAAATATATTTGATATAAAAAATACATGTTTTTAATATCAAAGATATATGTTTGCTTTCTCGTTCACTTCTCTCCTTATGCATATACATTTCAAAATGTATCTGAAATCAAAGATATATGTATCTAGTATTGACAAAAATAATGTATTTGTTTATATTCAAGTACAAAGATAGGAGGAGGGGGAGAGAGAGTAAAAAGAGAGGGAGAGAGAGAAAGAGAAGAAAGAGGGGGAGAGAATGAGCGTATGAAAGAGAAATTTGAAGGAGTGTACCTAACTTGAAAACTGGTATTAAATTATTAATTAATGAGATGATAAAATTATTTCAAACTAGAGACAAATTAGTATTATATGGTGGGAAAGTTTGTATAATTAGATATTTTTTTGTGAAAAATCCTATTTTATACCAATGATAAGGAAATATTGTCTCGATCTTAAATTATATATCGGATCAAATATAATTATCTCAAATTATTTATTATTTTTACTTTAAGGCATGTTAATTGTTTTTTTATTTTATTTTGTTCTTAATAGATGTTTGTCATTAATGGAGATAACATATAAATAGAATAAACATTCCATGCAAAGTTAAATATAAATAAGGGATAGTTATCAAATATCTCTCTTAAATAATACTTCACAAGGTAATTTAACCTCGCTTCGCGCGGGCATAAATAATCTTTCTATGCTTGTGAACAACCTTTCTAATAATCGACTATTATAAGAAAAAAAGAAGTAAATTTTAGTTGGTTTTTAGAACATTTCAAAAGATATTAGTAAATGATTTGACATTATCATGTATCTCAAGAATTGTAAATATACAATTAATGATTAAAGATATCTTTATATCTAATCATTTTTATCTTTTACATAATTTATCATAATATATGTTTGATGATATAATTGTCTTGTTTAAATTGAGTGACGTTTTTATGTAGCAATTAAACATCACTTTTTTTTATTATTTGTACATGAAAAATATAGAATCCGATAATGTTATGGTTACTTAATAATTTATATGAACAATCTGTTATTTTATTTACAAATCCCCCCGTTTTTGTTACTTTTCTCGGAAATAGTTTGACTAAACGGAGATAATTGTGAGCTACGCTTAAGTCTAAACCATATTCCTCATGGGATCGACCCTAACCTAAAAGTTAGTTTCTCTATTTGGCAACGACCGCTTATACTTCTTTTTGGAGGTGTAATTTGGGCGTATCATCATCCTCGAATGGGATTCAAGACATCACACGAAGGGTAGGAACTTAAACCTAACAGCCCAAAAAGAATGCAATCACATAAATGCACATATACAAGGAGGAAACATCAACTCCAAGCTACAACATTTTCAAAACATAATTCCGTAAGATATATATGCAGCCCATACTCAAATGCACATAAACATAAAGAAATCTATCAAATCAACTCATTTTCTCAAAATCAAGTTTTTCATGAACATTCATAGATGAGGAATCATGAGAATTTCTAAGACACATGAAACTAAAAGAGTAAACCATGAAGGACAGAATACCTCAAGCTAGAGTAGAGACAGAAGGAAAGAGATGAGGATACCGGAACATCATATCGGCCTCAGGCTCCCATGTATCATCCTCAACTAACAGATTCCTTTAAAGAACCTTCACAAAAGCAACTTCCTTGTTTCACAACTTCTTAACTTGTCGGTCCAAAATCTCAACCGAAACTTTTTTATAAGAAAGGTTCTCCTTAACTCCCAAACCTTTTAAGGGAACTATGGATGTCAGATATCTAGCACATTTCTTTAATCGAGATACATGGAAAGCTAGATGCACCAATGCCAAATCATTAGTCAAATCAAGTTCATAAGCAACTTTACCAAAACGCCTCAAAATCAATTATGGGCCCACATAATGGGGACTAAGTTTCCCTTTCTTCCCAAACCTCCTCACACACTTCATGGGTGAAATCTTCAAGTATACCCAATCATAAACATCAAACTAAAGGTCTCTCATTCTAACATCAGCATAGGACTTTTGCCGACTTTGAGACATTTTCAACCTTTCATTAATAAGCAGAATGTCACAACCTAAAGCACACCCTAGACATGACATGGCATATAAGACCCCAAGAGTCCCTACACAAGCCACATACATAAAAAATATAATAGAATCTAATGAGTTTAAAAGACAGTTTATATCATAAAAGAATGTTGTAAAAAATGAAGAGGAAGTCTACATAGTCTCGAAAGCCATCTATTACATCAAGAGTGATTGGGGCGTAACCCGTACATCACATACATACTCTAAAATATAAAAACAATAAGAAATAAAGGTTCATTCCTTGAAACATGAGGACTCACCAATCTTCAATATCTAATGAGTAATCCCTAGCCACGAAGATGCGAAATTGGAGCATCGGACCCTACATTAGTGAAACAATGTGCAAGAGTATGTGTTAGTACAAAAATGTAACATGTATGATAGCATTACATAAAAGTTATGAAATCATACCAAAAAGACATTTTTCATGATATGCAAAGACCAAGTCAAAACATAAGATAAGAGGGTTAGAAAACATAAATCGTAATCATGGTCAATGCAAGTAAAATCATCTTTAAAACACATGTGAAATAATTCTTGAAGTAACCTTAGATCATCATTATTGTGTGAAGTAGCCTCAACTGACATAAAGACCATATGAGCTATGACATGGAATCTGGTGTACTCTTCTCACACCAAAAAGTGAGTGTCCTACTTGCCAAGGAAGGACCATGAACTTCTAGCTTATGTGGATCCACTAGCTAATGTTTATCTTAAGACCATTATCCTATGTGGGCACATAGATATGGGATAAAGAGATTGCTACTAGAATTCCAGCTTCTAGCTACAGGAGAGCTTCCGTCTCAATATCCTCTCGGTGCTAAGCTTAAATCCCATGGAATAGTTATTAATCATAACTTGTCTTATCTTTAAGAGAATGGGTAGTCGCCGCTTGTCTTATCATAGGCTAGCTCCTTAGACCATGTGTGAGAATACCTTTCACCATCCATGATCTTTTCATAATAGCTTTTAAGACCAATAGTCATTCACTCCATGCTACAAATTCCCTACTACTAATGGAAATAGTTGTTAAATCGTGGTCTATAATCATTAATGGCATATCCGGATATCATACTAATCAAGAACTAATTTAGGAAAATAGCCCAAAAATCATTGAGGACAAATCTAGATGACATTCATGTCATGTGGCGAAGCTTCATAGAACATAACGATATCTCCATCCATAAGCTTTCTTGAGTCATAAGCATTACTTTCATAAACATACATTCTTTTCAATAATTTACAAGTTTCATCATGTTTTCAAATTCAATGCATCCCCAACTTTATTTACATCAATCTCATCAAAAGGACATGCATATCTTCATAAATTCATATTTGATGGTTTATAATCAAAATCATGGGTTATGCATGGGTTCATGGGAAATAAACTTAAAAACAAGTAATTACTTATATTCATGCATAAAAAGTCATGAAACAATCAATTGGATCAACATTGAAAGGAACACATGACATGGAAGAAAACCCTATCTTCAATTGGAGATTTCTAACTTGAAAATTGGAGAATTTAGGACTCTATGGAGGAAAGAGCTCCATAGCTGAAGACTATCATACCTTGGAGTTCAAAGACCAAAAGAAATTTTGTGAATTGGAGGTTTGATCTTAAAACCCTAAATTGACTTCTTCTTTCTTAGAGAGAGAAATATTTGAGAAGAGGAGCATGATGAACTTTTGAGAATTTGAGAGAATGAATTGTATTGGGGATTTTTGGGGTTAAAATCATTTATATTGGTCTTTTAATAAAGGGTAAAACGACATAGTATTTGTTAGAATAATTAGGAAAAGACCCCAAAGCCCTCATAAAAATAAGCTTCAACTCACGTTGACGAATCGGCCCACAGTCCATTTGTAAGACCACGGACCGTGCTGGTTCATCGTTGATTGAGTTCAGAGACCCTCTAATTGGACTCCTAACGACAAACCCATGTATGGTCAGTGGGTCCACTTATAGGTTGTACATGCCCAGTCGTAGGTATCTTTTTTTGACTCTAAAATTCCACTAAGTCTGGGATTGACTGACGAAGTCTACGTATGACTTGTACATTGGACAACAGACCATCCTAGTGAACCATTGGAAAGTACTGGAACTTGACATTTTTGGAAAACATTAGACTGCCACCCACGAAGAAACCTATGATGTGTGTGTCATTCTATGGGTCGTTGGTGGCTCCGTTGGGACTGGCACTAGATCCTGCAAATGTTTTTGAATCTGAGATGTTACAATATCTCCCCCCCTTGGGAATATTCATCCTCGAATAGAACTCAAACTAGCAGGCAAAGAGTTAGAGAGAAACTAACACCCAATCATTAATACAACTTTATCAAAATGCACATAACCAATGAGGAACCTCGACTCCAAGCTAAAACACGTTCAAAACATCTTTTCCATTAGGTCTATATGCAACTCAAACTCAAATGAACATAAACATGACGTAATCAATTAAACAAAATCATATTTTTGAAAAATCCAATTTTCATGAGCATTCATGCATGAGAAACATTAGAATGACTATGACACACAAGTCCTAAAGAGTGAATCGTGAGAGCTAAGGCCTCTAGCTATACTCGAAGATAGAAGGAGAGATAGGGATACTAAGAAATCTCATCGCCTTCGAACTTTCACCCACCAAACCAAAATAAGGAAATCTTCCAAAATCAACATAGTTCTACTCACACACCAACCATTAAGCACATTATCTCCCCCTTGGGAGTAAACCCCACTAGTCTTTTCAAATCCATCTCCCTCAACCCAAGCATAACACCAAAGTCTTAACAACCCTTGAACCATTGATGCAAGAAAAAACTTCAGAAGTTTCCACAAGGATTTCAATAACTAATCCAAACACCATCACCATACATGAATAAGACTTTACTCGACGTGGCTTATGAAACATCCTAGGACCTTTCTAAGCCTTGTTTTCTGATATAAAATTTGTCACGACCTAAAGTACACCCTAGACGTTAGATGGTGTATAAGACCCCAAGAGGCCCTACACAAGCCACTTAGCATACATAAACAAGATAATAGAATCTAACGAGTTAAAAAGACAATTTATATCATAAAAAAGTTTTGTGAAAAATGAAGCGAAAGTCTACATAGTCTGAAAAGACATCTATTACATCAAGAGTGATTGGGACGTAACGCGTACATCACATATAATCTCTAAAAATATAAAGACAATAAGCTATAATAAAGGTTCTTTCCTTGGAACATGAGGACTCACCAATCTTCAATATCTATTAATTGATCCCTAGCCATGAAGATGCGGAATAGGAGCGTCGGACACTACATTAGTGAAACAATGTGTAAGATTTTGCGTTAGTCCAAAAATGTACCTAGTATGATAGCAATGCATAAAAGTTATGAAATCATGCTAAAAGGACATTTTCGTGATATGCAAAGGCAAAGTCAAAAGAAAAGATAAGTGGGTTGGAAAACATAAATCGTAATCATGGTCAATGCAAGTAAAATCATCTTTAAAACAGATGTGAAATACTTCTTGAAGTAACCTTAGTTCATTATTATTGTGGGAAGTAGCATCAACCGACATAGAGACCATGTGAATTATTATATGGAATCCGGTCTACTCTTTTCACATCGAAAAGAGAGTGTTCTACTTGCCAAGGAAGAACCATGAACTTCTAGTTTACATGGATCCACTCATAAAATTCTATCTTAAGACCATCATCCATGGGGGTGCATAGGTATGGGATAATGAGATTGCTACTAGAAACCCGACCTTTATCTATGAGAGAGCATCCATCTAAATTTTATCCTAGTGCTAGGCATAAATCCCATGGAATAGTTATTAATATTAACTTGTCTTATCTTTAAGAGACATGGGTAGTCGTCGCTTATCTGATCATATGATAGAACCTTAGACCATGCGTGAGAAAACATTTCACCATCCATGATATTTTCATAATAGCTTTTAAGGCCCATAGCCATTCACTCCATGCTAGAAACACCCTTCTACTAATGGAAATAGTTTTTAAAATTGTGGTGTATAATAATTGATGGCATATTTGGAAACCATACTAATCAAGACCTAATTTAGGAAAATAGCTCGAAAAGCATTGAGGGAAAATCTAGATGTCAATCATGTCATGTGGCCAAGCTTCATAGAATATATAGATATCTTCATCCATAACCTTTCTTGAGTCATAAGCATTACTTTCATAAAACATCCATTCTTTTCAATAAGTCATAAGCTTCATCATATTTTCAAAGTCAATGCATCCTCAACGTCATTTAAATAAGTCTCATCAAAAGTACATGCATATCTTCATAAACTCATATTTCATGGTTTATAATAAAAATAACGCGTTGTGCATGGGATCATGGGAAATCAACTTAAAACATGCAATTACATTAATACATGCATAAAAGGTCATAAAACAATCAATTGGATCAACATTGAAAGGAACCCATGACACGGAAGAGAACCCTAACTTTAATTGGAGATTTCTAACTTGAAAATTGGAGAATTAGGACTCTATAGAGGAAAGAGCTCCATAGATGAAGACTATCTATCATACCTTGGATTTTAAAGTCCACAAGCAATTTTGTGAATTTGAGGCTTGATCTTAAAAGCCTACCTTGACTTCTTCTTCTTCCTTAGAGAGAGAAATATTTGAGAGGAGGAGCTTAATCAACTTTAATAATTTAAGAGAATGAGTTGTATTATGTATTTTTGGGGTTAAAATTGTTTATATAGGACTTCTAATAGAGGGTAAAATGACATAATATTTTTTAGAATAATTAGGAAAAAGACCCAAAAGCCCTCACAAAAAATTACCGACTCTCGTCGACGACCCAACCCACAGTCCATTGGTCAAACCACGGACCATATTTGTTAGTCGTCGATTGTGTTTAGAGACCCTCAAATTTGACTACCAATGATGGACCCATGTATGATTAGTGGTTCCACCTACGGGTCTACATGCCTAGTCGTTTATCTCCATTTTTTACTCTAAAATTCCATTAAGTCTACGACTAACCTACAAAGCCTACCTACGACTCCCTATGATCGGCAACCATAATAGGAGCATATTGAGACAATTGTGTAAACTTCAAAGAATATTTATTCACACACATGTTTCCTTGATGTAGGTTGATGAATTCAAGTATCTTTGCCTCCCTCATCTCAAGGGAAAACAACCTATCAAGGAAAGCAACCTTAAACTTTTCCCATAAATTGAGGTATTGTTGAGAGGTCATTATTCCCTTACCCTTACACTTGATTATGCATGAATTTTCTAGAATGATGATAATGTTGTTATGCTGATTGAAAGGCTATTCTCATGAAACACTATGAACAATAATGTGTAAGGCTTACTCACATGTTAATGATTGATTCTAAGGTTGAAAGAACATTCTCACTTTATTGAATCTATGAGCTATTTTATGAGTTATATTGAATGAAGGGTAAAGTATTCTTTCACACATGTAAATACAATTCAAGATTAACAATGTATAATTTGGGAAATAATGCTTAGCACCGAGAGGATATGGTCAATGAGGTAGAGGCCCTGCCATCAAAACAATAGGCTAGGTGATCTAGATTATTCTCATGAGATGGAAACTCCCACTCCAATACAATAGGTTGGGTTTCTAGAAACAATCTCCATATCCCATTACTATGTGCCCACATAGGTCTTTAGCTAGTGGATCCACCTAAAAGCTAAACATGTTAGTTCTACCTTAGGCAAGTAGGACACATTTTTTCGGTGTGGGGTTACATGACACCGTATTCCATGTCGCTCACATGGTCTATGTAGGTTATGGCTATTCCTTCCTATATGAAAAGATAATAAATAAGACATGAACTATACCTATGAATCTTTGATGAGTTTTACTTAGTAGGAGTGGGGGTATGGGATACTTCACTTTTACATTGCACAAGTAGACTTAGTAAGGTGTTATGGGGTAGTTTCTTTATGCTATGATGAGACATGAATGTATGAATGTATGTTGAATGGATGGTTACTATGAATGACTTTCCTTATGTCCAAAGTAATGTACATGACTATTTCCTTATGTATGACTATTGATTATGATGAGGTCTAAAAATGGTATCTGTGACTAAGGTAGCTTCAAATGAGTACTTAGTATGGTTGGTATTATGGGATGCCAACCATACATTGCACAAGTGTTCCTTAGAGTTGCTAAGGTGATGTGATGAGTCCACAAATTGGACTAATTTAGGGCTATATTTTGATAGAATTAGTGTCCTCAAATGTATATTTTGTCTCAATATCCGATGTAAATCCTTAAGTTTCAGGTATTTGGAGTTTGAGGCAAAGCATGGACACTACTTGGCAAGAAGGAACAAGGCGGATGAATATAATGAAGAAATGAAGACATGAAGATTGTCGAGCCCAGTTGGCGAGTTGTCGATTAGCCTGGAGATCGCCTTGTTTTCTAGTGTACTGAGCCCTGAAGGAAAAGATCAAGTTGGCGATGAAATGGAGCAGTCGGCGTGTCGCCGAGCAGTTTTGCAAAGCAGTACCATATCGCCCAATGACCCAAAATACGAAGAGGCTGAAGGCTAAAGTAAGAAGGCGATGAAATTGACCAAAAGGTAGATCGTTGAGTGTATCGGCGATCCCGACTAACTACGCCGAATGGCCCTCCGCAGCACAAATTTTCAAACAGTATAAATATTTGTTTTAAATTTCTAACTTAGTAACACTGCTATTATTCAAACTTTTTACAGTTTTTGAGAGAGTTTAAGTTTTAGAGGGTTTTGGAGATAAAATATACATTTGAGGAAACTGATATTGGTATAAATTTTTATCTCTTTTACATGTCTAGCTAAAACCCCAATTCTTGGGGTGTGATTTTGTGAATATAAGCTAAATTATATGTTGGGTCTTGCTTGTTGATGGTTTATTTGTTGTTTAAATTTGATTTTGTTTAGTAGTTGTGTAAGAACTTAATGGGATTGTAGTTGCAAATATGATTTCATCTTAGAGTTTTTGGCTTGCTCGAGAGAGAGGTCGTAAAACTAAGACTACTAAATAGATAGTTGGTGGTATTAGGTTGACATGCGTTCAGCTCGAGAGAGTGAATCCTAGACCTTCTTCCACATATTCAGCTCGAGAGAGTGAATGGGCTAAGGCGGAGGCTGTGCTTAATGCAGCAACTTGGTGTTCGAGAGAAACTGAGTTAATTCAGGGTAAGTTGCTCGAGAGAGAATTTATCCCCACTATAGTCTAGCCTAGTCACAAATACCCAACAATTTACTATCAAAAACATGTATCCGATAGTCTAGTTTAACCCGTATTCTTATCACATCCCAAGAATCCCGTCTCCATGTCTCATTTCCTTATATTTTTGCTCTTTTTAGTTGTTAATTAATACAAAGCCCCATTGATAATGGACGCTTGTGTCACCCCTTAGATTTAGTATGTTTTTATTTGTTAATATTTATAGCTATGACTAATTAGAACTTGATCTTATTTTTCTATTAATTATCAAAACGACTCCCTGTAGGAACGATCCCAACCCTTGGTTGGGTTATATCACTACACGCGATCATTTGGCACTTGAACCGAAATAGTGCCAATTGATTACGTCGAACATCAAAATGGCACCACTGCCGGGGAGTGGTGTTATTTGATAATTTGTAGTTAAGTAGGATTTCCTTCTTGTTAGTTGTAGTTTACTTAATTTTTAGTTTTGTCTTGCTTGTTTGTTTGTTGAGACCGAATAATGAGTATACATGATGGAGATGGTGAACCAATGGAGCACCTCCCGGTAGAAGCATTAAGGTTCAGGGATCACATCCTGACCTTCAAGCATCTAGAAGGAGAACTTTTTCATGATTCGTGTCTGAGGTTTAAAACACTATTGATACAATGCCCAACTCATGAGATCCCCAATCTAGTTCTACTGGAATGCTTCTATAGAAGCCTTAATTCTGGAAACAAAGGATTAATCGATCAATTTGTCCCTGGTGATTTTAGAAGATACTCTTATGAGACTGTAGCCAAATTCCTTGATCTTGTGGCCAACTCAAACAAGGAGGCTGAGAAGAACCAATACTTGGTCATCTTGCTGAGTCAGATGGATACCTTCGCCCAAAAAGTTGAGGAACTAGAAGTGCTGTCAAAAAAGGAGGGCAGATACATACCCCCTCAGAAGAGGAGAAAATCTACGAAAAATAAGAGTAGGCGTATCCATGATGCACTATTAATCATTCTCAAAAAATTCAATGAGCAGGAGAGAATGTTAGAAGAGATGAAGGAAGACGTAGAAGTGCTAAATCAGATGAGCGGTTCTCACTCTAGATCTATCCAGCTAATTGAAACTCTCTTGGGTCATGTGTCGCCTCAACTCCACCCAAATGAACAATTAGGGTCACCTAGTTGCACTAGGTTCAACCCTATAATGAGGTTTGAGTGGTAACGTGCTGTGATGTTAACTAACGCGCTGTTTGGGAGGCAACCCAAAACCCCTTATTGCTTTTTATTTGTGTTTTGGTAAAATAATGGTGTGTTGTTTGTATAGGTTCAAGTGCGGAAAGTGTTCGAAAAAGTGCAGGGTGGGATGCAATAGTTTTAGTCAGCGAGTCACCGAAAAGTTCGGCGAACCCGACCTAATCTGCCGTTTGACTCAAGACATCTTCAAATCAGAGTCTGTAAAACTCGGCAAGCCTAGGGCTATATTTTGATAGAATTAGTGTCCTCAAATGCATATTTTGTCTCAATATTTGATGTAAATCCTTAAGTTTCAGGTATTTAGAGTTTGAGGCAAAGCATGGACACTACTTGGCAAGAAGGAACAAGGCGGATGAAAAGAACAAAGAAATAAAGGCTTGAAGATCGCCGAGCCCAATTGGCGAGTCGCCGATCGGCTTGGAGATCACCTTTTGTTCCAGTGTGCTGTGCCCTGAAGGAAAAGATCAAGTTGGCGATAAAATGGAGCAGTCAGCGTGTCGCCGAGCAGTTCTGCGAAGCATTACCATATCGCCTAGCGACCCAAAATGTGAAGAGGCTGAGGGCTAAAGCAAGAAGGCGATGAAATCGACCAAAAGGCAGATCACCGAATGTATCGGCGATCCCGACTAACTGCGCCGAATGGTCCTCCGCAGCATAAATTTTCAAACACTATAAATACTTGCTTCAAATTTTTAGCTTAGTATCACTTCTACTATTCGAACTTTTTACAATTTTTGAGAGAGTTTAAGTTTTAGAGGGTTTTGGAGATTTTGTTCGAAGACCTTGAAGATTCAAAGGGTTTCAACTCCAAGAAATTGGACGTGGGTCTCGAAGATTCTTCACTCTTGACGTTTTTTAAGACTTAATTCTTCATACCCAGTTGATGGAAATTGATATTGGTATAAATTTTTTATCTCTTTTACATGTCTAGCTAAAACCCCAATTCTTGGGGTGTGATTTTGTGCATATGGGCTATATTATCTGTTGGGTCTTTTAAATATGATTTCATTTAGTAGTTGTGTATGAACTTAATGGGATTGTAGTTGCAAATACGATTTCATCTTAGTGTTTTTGGCTTGCTCGAGAGAGAGGTCGTAAAACTAAGACTACTAAATTGATAACCGGTGGTATTGGGTTGACATGGGTTCAGCTCGAGAGAGTGAATCCTAGTCCTTCTCCCACACATTCAGCTCGAGAGAGTGAATGGGCTAAGGCGGAGGCTATGCTTAATGCAGCAACTTGGTGTTTGAGAGAAACCGAGTTGATTCGGGGTAGGTTGCTCAAGAGAGAATTTACCCCACTATAGTCTAGCCTAGTCACAAATACTCAACAATTTACTATCAAAAGCATGTACCTGATAGTCTAGTTAAACCCATATTCCTATCACATCCCAAGAATCCCGTCTCCATATCTCGTTTCCTTATATTTTTTCTCTTTTTAGTTGTTAATTAATACAAACACCCATTGATAATTGACGTTTGCGTCACCCCTTAGATTTAGTATGTTTTTATTTGTTAATATTTATAGCTATGACTAATTAGAACTTGATCTTATTTTTCTATTAATTCTCAAAACCACTCCCTGTAGGAATGATCCCAACCCTTGGTTGGGTTATACACTACACGCGATCCTTTGGCACTTGAACTAAAATAGTGTCAGTTGATTACGTTGAACATCATGATGGTGTTACTATGTTTTGAAGTTAAATATGAATATGACTTATGTTTTACCTTGAAAGTGCATGTTGATTTCCAAACTTGAAAAATGCGTACTTTTGAACAAAAATGTCCTTTTTATCATATTTCAAGGATTTTATGCATGCTTTCATACTTAGTACTTTATGTGCTATACCATATCCTCTATATCTATTATGAGTGTAGGTTCCGATCGTTGAGACGTACTTCTACTTCCTTCAAGTAAAGCTTAGGTTGACTATTCCCTAGGCTTGGTGAGTCCTCAAGTTCGAGGACAAGATGTTATTGTTTCTAGCTTCTATTGTACTTTCAATATTCAAGACTATTGATGTAAAGGGCTATGTCCCTAAGATTTTATTCCTATGTTTTAGATGGTGATTGAGATAGGTCTAGACTCTTATGATTTTCTTTTATGAAAAAGAAGTTTGACTTCGATTGTAAAAGTTTTACATTTTTTTTGCATCATTCTTATGGCTTTATGTGTATTATTATGCTAAGGGCTTGTATGCAACCCCTTCGGGGTCAAGTACGTTGTGTTATGTCTAGGGGGTACCCCTGGGTCATGACAAATAAGGTAAATATGACTAGGATGACTTTAAGGTTATGCTTAGTGTGAAGGGTAGTATGGGATGCCTTTCATGTATTGCACAAGTGTGCTTTGAAGCTACATAGGAGTATGATGCCCTTGTGGTAGAAAGGCTTAATACTTAACCATGCATATAGACTATGATTAAGACGACCAAAAAAGGGATACTTGGCTTGGGTGGTATTATGGGATGCTATTCATGCTTTGCACATGTATGATTTTGAGGTTACTTGAGAATGATTCTATTATGTTATAGATGACTAAGAGTCAAGTAATACTTCTATTATGCTTATGTTGGAGACTTTGCTTATTATGATTATGATGTTGTCTCTTATGCTTATGATTTATGTTTTATGAAGTATTTCCTATGATTTTGGATTATGTCTTATATTGACTAACCCTTGTCTTATGCTCTTATGGTTATGCTAGCTAACATATTTAGTACATTTTGTACTAACGCATACTTTGTCTACATTCTAATCAAATGTAGGGTTTGGAGACTTGAGTGCTATCTTGAAGCTAGGTTTCTAAGGAGCTAAGGAGTTGAAGATCTTGGTGAGTCCTCATAGCTTCGAGGATAAAACCCACCATTTCCTTTATGTCATTATTTCATGTTTTTGAGACTATTGTATGGGCTGTGTCCCAAGAGTTTATTCTAAAGTTGTAGTAGATGGTTTGAGACAAAGTATAGAAAGACTTCCGCTTTCTTGTATGAAAATGACTTCGATTATAAAAAGTTTTAAATTTTTCGTATTTTTCTATTATCTTATATTCATGATATGCTAAGGGCTTGTATGAGACCCCTTTGGGATCAAGTACGCCGTGTTACTTCTAGGGTATACCCCTGGGTCGTGACAAAGACTCAAAACAAAATACTTTATATACATACACAACTCACAATTGATTCCACCAACATTATAAAGCAAATGTTACCTTCTTTGAAATCATTCTCATATGAAATAAATTTTTCAAGCATCATTAAGAGAAAATATTTCAAGCATCATTAAGAGAAAATATTTCATTTAAGGATAACTCAAAGCATCTCAAGTCAATGTCATCAACCTTTAGGTTTGCCTAAGGATTCACACGAATTTATCGCATTCATGCATCTCAATTGAAATAAAGACTTGGTCATTCACTTGAAGGATGTAATGCCGCTCACATAAGATAGAACCTCACTCACAATCATGAATATCATATCAAGGAATTATATATCATAATAATAAACTCACTCTCACAAAGAAAAATGATGAATGTAACCGTAAAAATTTGAGGTCACTAGGCAAAAAGCCTATTGCGACACGCCCGCCGCGGCAAGATATATAATATGAATTTGTGTTTTTCCAATTCATTTTGGATCCAAATATTTCTTCTAGGACATTTTCCTACACCTAAAAAGTTATTAAACATGGCTTTAATATAATTTTGACCTAGAAAGAGATAAGATTCGTCGGGGAGGTCGAAACATTTTAGTTTTATCTTTCTTGTCCATATTTATTTATGTTTGCAATTTTTTTGGATTATTTGTTGTAATTCCTCAATTTCTATATGGTGTTATACTTCTTATTCTAAGATTATGGTACGTTCATGATTGTTGTGGTATGAACTTGAATTGACATGTTAAGATAGTTATCGTCATGCTTCGGCTCGTGCGGTTACTTGCCCTGTTTTTAGATTAATTATTTGATTGTTTGATCACCTTTCAAATACTCTATGTGACTTGTAAATTGGACTCAAAAGAGAAAATTTGTGTGTGTAATAAGAAAAAAGTTGATCTTGATTGTAAACATTTTAAGGAATGGAGAATGATTCACTAATGTGGATAGGAATACACTTTTTAGCCTTGACCAATTACATATCATAGGCACTTCATTATCTACCAATGACCATATAAATAGATGCATTAGAAATATTCACGTATTCTTAGAGTTGTTGAAAAACTCTCAATTAATTATACTTTCAACCTGCAACTAGTAACCTGATAGAAAATCAGAGTCAGTTCAAGTGATTACTTAACATAATAGCTAGTGAAATCCATAACCTACTCGATTTCATCTCGTCAATAACATAAAAATATGATCTTAACAATATCAACCTGCATCTAGTAACCCGATAAAAAGTCAGAGTCAACTCAAGTGATTACTTAACATAATTGCTAGCGAATCCATAACCCTAGATCGATTTCATCTCGTCGATAGCATAAAAAATATTATATTCATATGTTAATTGTTCATTAGATAGCTTCTTTTTATTTTTAGTATTATTTAATCATATAATATGACCTTTGGATTTTATTGCTTGTTAATCGACAAGTCTTGTGGTACGATATTTGAATTTAAAATCTTATATTATGTATATGATCATGCACACCTGCGTATGCATTTGGATGCAATATACAATCATCATAAAGACTTTTAAGGTGTTAGTCTTTTATAAAAAGGAAATGATCGTGATACCCATTGTTATTTTGACTGCAATGTATACTCAAAGAAATTGGTTGTTTGAGTAACTATGTAAATTGTGAAATAAGTAACTTAACACAACTATTTTCAGGATGCATTATGTTACTTCCCATTTCAACAAAAGATGTTAATCATGGACATGGTTAGTTGTTAGAGTTGGAGAAAAATATAAAAGTGTGTGATATTGTTATTAGTGCGGACCTACAAGTAGTTGAGGGGGTTCTCGACAAATTTTTCTTATGTATATATATATAAAGTATTTTAAAGAATTTATGTCTATATATTGATTTTGAATCTTTTGAGTGTAAGTTGATTTAGTGGTTGAAGAGTTCAAAAACTCATCTTGAGATTCCATGTTCAAATCTTAGGCTTAACGTTTTTTCATACCCCTTAAATGGAAATCCTGGATCCGCACTTGTTACTAGTCAAAATATCAATGGTTTAGGATGAGGAATTGTGGAAAATGTTTCGTTATCCGTGAATGCACCTACCTTGTTGTTGAAAAGAAGTTGAACTAGATTTATTGCCTATTTGGATTAAGTTATTTTAGATGCTTTTGACTCTTAAGTACTCTCTTTGTCCCTAATTATTTGTCCAATTTTTTTTTATTTAGTTGTCCTTTTTATTTGTTTATTTTGACAAATTAAGAAAGGACAATTTTTTTTTGCCTATTATACCCTCAATTAAATAATTTTGAAAAAAGTAGAATTTCTTGAAAATCTTAAATTTTTAATTCACTTTATAATATTAATAGGAGTAAAATGGTAAACTCAGTATGACAATAATTGTTTTCTTAATATGTGTGTCAATTCAAAAGATGACGAGTAATTAGGAACTGAGAGCCTAGTTTTTAGTTTTAGGAATGTTTGGAAAAGTTATAAAGTGTTTTTAAGAATTTATTTTTAGGCCAGAAAATTCAAATTAGTCAAAATCAAAAATAGAATAGCATCTATTTATAATTTTCAACTTTTTAACTTATAAATAACCTTTTTATAAGTAGATGGAAAGAGAGGTTTAGTCGCAAATGAAACAAAGTTGTAAGAAGTCGTTGTTCACATTAGAAAGTTTCAATTTTTAAGCATGAATTATAAAAAGAAGGTTTGAACAATGTTTGATGTAGTTTTCTAGGAAAAAGAAGTCGATTACTTTATTCATAATATATAGATGATATAGATAAACAGCATACATGGAGGGACGAATTTTCGTTTTGTTTGACCATTTGTATGACTCTGACCAAATAGATAGAGGTGAATACAAGTTGGAAAAGTAATTAAAAAAATAAAAAAGGTCTTCTCCAACCCCAGCTGCTCCTTGTAGACTAGGACTATGATAAACCCCCAAAAATAGCTTCATTTTCAACATATTGTCCCCACCCCGCTCTCCATGGTTATTAAGCTTTAACCTTAAGTTTCCCTTCTTTCTCATAATATATGATATATTCATCCCTTTCTTTCACCTCAAATCTCATGTTTTTATCTTAATCCATGGACTCCTCTTATCAAATTGTTGCCAAGTCCAAACACCGCAACTATTACTCTGCTTTCCCTTCTTGTTTTCGACGCCCTATTGAAGTGGCTGCCACCGCTCTTCCTCTGCCGCAGCCACCAGTTGCAGTAACTACTAATCCCAATCTAGCCACCTCCCTCTACAACACCCACCTCGGTCCTTTTGCTTTAACTTGGTCACGCAACCTCTTTGGCATATCTTTTCACATCCATTTCCTCCTCAATGGCCTCTCTTCTGCTCATCTATCCCCTTCTTTTCACCTCCACATCAAGCCTTTTGTTTTCTGGAAGAAACACGGATCTAAGAAGCTCGATAACAATGTTCACATCTTTTGGGATCTTTCCAAAGCTAAATTCGGATCTGGCCCTGAACCTCGATCTGGATTCTACATCTCTGCTGTCGTTAACGGAGAAATGGTTCTTCTTGTCGGTGATTTACCCAAAGAAGCTTATTCAAGGACCCGAGCTAGAAAGCCAGATAAGTATTCGAATTCAAACATGGTGCTGAGAATGGAACATGTGTGTGGGAACAAACTGTACATAACAAAAGTAAAGTTTGGTGGAAAAGAGAGAGAAATCTCAATTGATTGCAAGATTGGGGAAGATCCAAGGTTGTATTTCAGTGTGGACAACAAAAGGGTGTTGCAGATTAAGCATTTGAAATGGAAATTCAGAGGGAATGAGAGAATTGAAGTAGATGGGGTTGGAGTAGTGGTGTCATGGGATGTGTATAACTGGTTGTTTGATGATGATGAAGATGGTTATGCTTTGTTCATGTTCAAATTTGAGAAATCAAGTTTGGATGAATTGAATAATGGAGTTGAGATGTGGTCCCAACAATCTTGTGGATTTGGGTTTGAGACAAAGATGATGAAGAAAGGTGTATTGAGAAGTTCATCATCTTCATCATCTTTGTCTTCAGCATCTTCAAGTTGTAGTAGCTCTGTAATGGAGTGGGCAAGCACAGAAGAAAATGAATTGAAGGATCCCTCTGGATTTTCTTTGCTGGTTTATGCTTGGAAGACCTGAAACTAACTTTTGACCTCATCCCATGTAATGTAAAATACATACATTAATAGGTGTATACAATTTTTCCATTCTCTCTAACATTGAATTGAATGCAACTCCTACTGTTCTATTTTTGTCTTGATTGTTTGATCAATGTAATAACTCTAGAAAAATACATATTCTTCTTCATTGATTTTACCAGTGCTACTTTATTTGTTCAAATTAATTCCCTTCTCCTCTAGGGCCACATCATTTTTGACTTAACAACATGAATATTGGGAATTAAAGTGCTCTTTAATAAAGGCAAGTTCGTACCTAAGATTTTTGCGTGAAAGAATAGCATTCTTATTTTTTCTTAAACAATTTGAACAACTTAAACTTGATGTAACCCAAACTACAGAAAAAATGTAGTCTCTTTTGGCAACTGAACGCACAGTGAAAGTTACCAACAGGATAGTATTTGGTCATGTCATCTTTAGTATAATCAGGTAGCACCTGCAAATTCATTATAACTTTCTTTTTTTTTTTAATCAATTTTCTGAGCTTATAGCTCCTTTATTTCAAAGCTCAATTCTGTACAAAAAGGGCAAGTCAAAATGACTCAACCCATAAAATAAAACTAAAACACCCACCCTAGTTAAGTGAAGTTGTCGGCTTCTAGATCTTGTTTCCTATCGGTAGGGCTTTGAAATTGAGTTCCCTCTTTTCCTCTTCATGCTGCTGCCTAAAGCTCTTTGGCATCCCGCTTTCCTCTCATTGTGGGTGATAAACGCCTACCACTTGGTCTCCGTGTCATCTTGTAGCTTAGAAAAGATATGCTTTCAGCTTGTTCACTCCCATGTCCGTCATTTTTTGATTTTCCATCCATTTTATATGGGCATAGCACATCTTGAAGTCTGATAGCTCTTGTGCATATGAAGTGTTTTGATATGCACAAGACTATATGTTTCTGACTCTTGTGCTTTGATCCTTCTTGTTTTGATCCTTAATGTTGAAATGTGTGACTTGTCAGCATTTAGTACCATTTTACACTCCACTGATAGTTGCTGGAAATTATTCCTTTGTATGCTTCCGTGTTTCTTGTATGCCTCATTAGCTTATTTATCTGCTAATTGCTTAGCCTCTCTGTAGACATGATTTACTACTGTGTTTGCTTCTATACTTAGAATCTGTATGTCTTCTATATCCTCTACGTGATTCTAGGGCACTTTCCATTCCTTTCTGATCATCTTTGTAATGCTCAGTGAGCCTGTTTCAACAATCACATTTGTAATGCTATTGTTTTTACAGAACTTTAGAGCACTAAGAATTGCCCTGACTTTCGCTTCCATACTTGTTGCCCGTCCTATCCTCTGTGCTTCCGCATGAATTAAATTTCCATCACTGTTCCTGACACAAAAACTATATGTGCTTTCTCCCGGATTTCCTCTGCTTTCCCCACACATCTGTGTTGCATTTCATCAATCCAGTTGGTGGCTTATTCCAGACCACAACATGATGATATAGTTTTGTCTTGTATCTCCTTAGCATCTCCACAATTCCTTCCCAGATATTAGGTGTTTTAATCTAAGGGTACAATGTCTTCATTAGTAGGAAAATGTTGTTTTGATACTGTTGAAGTGCATGTTCATAAGAAACATCTCTCCCATGTCTTCTTGCATTCCTTCTTTTCCATATCTCCCACATCACAATGACTGGGATGGGCTGGTATATCCTCCTTAGTTTGGGTCTATGAGATGTCACCCACTAATTAGTGACTGTTTGTTGTAGTCCTTCTCCAATTTTGATCCCTGCACAAGAAGCAAAATGCCTCCATAGCTTGTTGGCTATGGGGGCTGTTAGAAAAAGGTGTTTCATTGTTTCATGTTCATATCTTTCACAACAATAGCATCTGGAAGCCATACTGATTTTCATTCTTTTAAGATTGTCTTCTATGGCAATTCTGCCTTTCCAACACCTCCATAGAAGAAAATTTATCTTAAAAGGTTTAGGTGTTTGGTGTAGTCATATAGTGGTGAAGGATAGATAAAAACTTATTTTTAAAAAATAAAAACATAAAGCCAAAATTGCATTGCTTGTATCCTAAAATGTTAATATATTGCTTCAGGCATCTACTTACAAACTGAAGCACATGTCGATGACAAAACTAATAATGTCTAGTCAGATTTTGGTTTAGCATCAAACAAAAAATCTCAAACTATCAAATAAGGAGAGAACCTTCAAAATTGACATACTTGCTGAAGATGCAACAAAACTAATATGTAGGTATATTATTGCCAGAGTATATCTAACAAAGTACTTTACTTTTCACTATACCTTTATTAATATATCAGCATTTCACATATCCAAATGAAATAACATCCAAAAAAAAAAAATGTTCATCTAATACACAAATCTCAGAGCCAATCTGAGATCATTAAAACTCTTTAGTTAACCATCTTCATATTTCTTTAGAACATACATATGGTAAATTCATGTCATATGAAGCTTTAAAGGTTCGTCAGATCTAGAAAGAAATCTCATGTAATGCCATTGTCTATAATATAATATCAAAGTCTTCTCATAAGTTTTCTTGTAGGGAGAACCTGCATGACAACTCACCTTTTTAAGATCCAGGAACGAACTTAAAGTAATGGACATTCTGATTTGCCTTGCCTGAAGCTCTTGGATATAAGCCTTCTATGGACGTTTTGTTGTTCTTCTTTGATTCTCCAAATAACAGACTAACTGTTATGGACATTCAAACTAACAAATTTGTTTTAACTGTTGATCAGCTAAGTGCGAATACGTCGTCAAACTGAAGTCTCACCATATACATTCAGTTGAAGAGTAACGACTTTTAATTACCTCAACATTGGAGTTATTTCCTCTATTCACTCTTTAACATATCAAAAGAAAACAAAAAAATATTTTAATCCTTGACATTACACAAATTGCAAGTACTACTAAACAATACAAAAACAAATAGAACAAGGGTCATGCAAACCTTATACTCCCCCAGTTTCCCTTCTATGATCTAGTTACTATTGGGAGAGTTAAAGATGCTTTCGTTGAACATGACTTTGTCAAATAGATTAAAAATGTTTTGAGTTGTTAATCATGATGACTTATAATACTTTTTATTTAGTTTTTAAATATATACATTTATTCGCATTATGAATCAGGTCGCATATATTGGAATGTATATAGTAGTTCTTTGGAGACAGAAAAAGATAAATTGCCCACCATATAAAAAGGAAGAATATTATCCAGAGCTTCTATTGTCTGTATGGATCGATCATTTGCTAACCACAACTAGTTGAGTCTTGTCTCCTTTCACTTTGTCGTACGCAGAGGTATAATTCTCTTGCAAAGACAGAAACAAAAAGTGAGTAGTCTTTGTAAGAATTCAATTGTTGTTCCCACTTTATTATATAACTTGAGTACCTGATTGACATGCTACTCATGCGAAGCAATAACTTTATAGTTCAATCCAATTTTCACCAAGTATTTCACAAGCCTATTTAATTTAGGACATGAATATTTCTAGTAAAGAGTTTTTTTATAAGCAAAACACAGGCAAACTAATGAAGTTGGAAGACGTGGATTTGAAGTTCAAACATTGTACAAAATTGAAGAACTGAAACTTCAAATGGAGAAGGGATGAAATTAGCATAAAACTTCAAAACAAATTGTTGCACCTCAAAATAAGCCGGTAGAAAAATTAAGGTGGAGTAAATTAATTATGTAAATAAGACAAATGTACTTTGTTCAAGTTCACATTTAATATTGACGTCGTATTCTCAAAAACAGTCCACTTAGTTCTCAACTAAAAACTAAGTTCATTCACAATTTCATTTTGATATCAACAACTTTGAGATTCTAAACATAACTCAAGGCTCCTATATCGATTAGCTCTCACAATTCAACATTTAAGTATACCATCAACTATGGTTCTAGCATGACAACAAACTAAGACAATTTTATTCTCTTCTCTAACACCGTGTCTGTTATTACGCCAAACTCTTTAGATGACTCATTGTCACATTTGTTTCGTATCATACGGCAGGCACCTATGCGCTGCCCATTTCATTTTTCCTCCAATATATCCTCGCTGAAGTATGAGGCAGTATGTTAGACCAAATAGAGTAATATTGCAATTGAGGGGAAGAGAAGTTATCAGGAGGGAGTGAGAGATACTGACCAGACGAATGATGAAAAACGTACTATACCTGAATTTTGCTGCAAAAAGAGTGATGGTTTCATGGTGAAGTTAGCTTAATAGTGAATCTTAACTTAAACAAAAGTCACTTCCACAAACTTAACTGAAAATAGCATATCCATTTGCCTTTGAATCTGGAGAGTTGGGGGGACAAAAAAAGCTGAAAAACCTGCATACCATCTTTGTTAAACTCCCTCCTTCCTAGTTCCTAATAATTGGTCTTCCATACGGATTGAGAATCCAAAAAACTATTCTTTTCCAGTAACACCAAAATGAGGAATATAGTTTCTGCAATTAGACAATACTCAAACATCTAGAAATGTAAGGGTAGAAGTGGGGTTAGAAGATAACAAACTTAGCAAAAGTTGCAACATAATTCATGTAAATTTATTTTGCTCTTATAGTGCTATTTATCAATTCAAATTTCAGACATAGCCACTTAATTCAACGTTGATCTCGGGCACCAAGAAAGATAGCTCATTTAATAAGAATACCACGATGCTGACTATTACAAATTTCATTCACAATTTCCTTTTAATCTAATACAGATGACAAAGAACTTGAGAGGAAAAATAAAATGGAAAAAATGAGACTACAACAAACTGAATGTTAAACAAATAATCTATATGATCAACAAAATTCAAAAATAACACATGACTGACACAGAAGACTACAAAAGTTATCTGATGCATTATCAGATAATAAAGCTATGTAAATTTTGATGATAAAAAAATAATCATATTTTCACCGAAATGATAGAAAATGAAAATCGTAAGAGTGATTTTTCCATTGAATTTACTGGAGAAACATATAGGAAACTAATATTACATAGAATGGGATGTTGCTTACCAATGTATCAACAAACAAAAGGGAATGGGGGAATTATTAATTAATCTACATTCTTGTCTAATTAGCGTGTGAAATAAGAGGACGTCCTTTGAGATAGATTGGAAAAATCAATAACATATAAAATTTGAAAAAAATGAGGAAACAAAACTTATTCCGACCAAACGTAACTAAATTGTAGTGCTTGTCTTTCAAGAATAGATGCATGTTTGCCTGTACGATACATAAATCTGATGGACTACCCTTTGCATTGGAACAAATTAAAGGATGATTAATTGACTAACCTTTTATAAACTTTTTTGTTGGTGTGAAGATTTAGATTCAATAACTGATGGCACTATCTCTACCTTGCTTGTGCTGAACGGCTTCATCTTTTTAGCGTTTCTCTAGTTAATGCTTGACGGGAGAACATGTTCCTTTTCTATGTAGGATAGAACTTTATCCGGATGACTTCCTAAGCAGAATGCGGAATAGTCTATTCGACTATATCTGTTGTACATGATTAATGCATTGTAGCTGGTGCTGAAAACAAAAAGAAAAAATTGTAAGATTTAAATATCTTATGAGAAAAAGTTAGTATAAATATTTATAGGCGTTTACATGGTAGGAATGATTCAACTGTGGCAGAAATAGCCAAACGAACATGTATAAAGTATGCTGATACGTACAAATAAAGGACACCTTGACATAGGTTGTGCCAAATATGTCTTCTACTGTCAATGAGAGGAATTTTTCAGCTAGATCACCAGAAATACATGTTGTTTTCGAGCTACTGGCAACAATAAGATCAACTCGGAAGGTACAACTGGAACCATAGTGAGTTAATACTTAAAAATATTGCACGTATATGCTCGATTTTGTCAAAATAGAATTCATGTGTATGGCATATCACAATGCTAAGGCACTAAAGTTGTCTATCATTTGCACTTTGTGCATTCAAACTGCCTTCTATCTTTTGTACGCTTTTTCTTTTTGCAACCCAAATATTTCAGTACACAAAACTTTTCGATATCATTTGATATTAGCATTTTTACCACAATGTAGGGAACTCCAATTGCAGAGGAAAATGAAAATTACGTCTATATTACTGTATTCCATGAATAAGCCGAGCAAGTGTATACATCTGTAAAACTCATAGAAGTTTGTGATGTAATTTCTGCAATGGGGATAACCTTTTGGTAAACAGAAATCCCGATGAGAGGGGTGGATGACCTGGAGAAGCTGCCCAATGTATGGCTTGAAAGTATATCTTTATTTTTTTCCCTATCATCACACGAAATAAATTATTCAATGTGATATTCAAATCATATTAAATCTGGAGAGTTAAGAGTAAGAAGTCGGTACCAGTTGATGAGCTTCATTGCTTGTGAATAAGTAGGATTTATGTGTGTTGTCTAGTTGAATCTGGTCTGCACCGATAAACTTGTATGTGAAGCTTATCTGCATAATGTCCAATATCATCACCATACACAACTATTGCAATTTGTTGCTCATGTAAAGTTTAATAGCTTTTTGAGAGATGTGAGGAAGTAATATAATTATGCGAAGAAAATTAGATGTCATTACTATAGGTGAAAATACCTCATCGTGTTTCAAAATCAGATTTTGGAATCTGATTCTCCGGACTTTCTCGCCATTTGGCTTCACTGATTGCAGCACAAAATCAAAGAAAAACATTCTTTTCTATATCATAAAAGTGAGCAGATGGAGGACGAAGTCAACTACAAAAAGTTGTACCCTCTGCAACATTGCAAGTATCTTAGGCTTAAGTAGAGTGAGTTGCAAACTCAAAAAGCAAATTATAAGAAAAAATGGGGAAAAGGCACTAAATGGGATGACGTGCAGCTCAGGCATACTGACATGCATGTATATATCTAGCAAGAGATTATGTGAAAGAGTAAAAACCTAAAATTAAAGCAAAAAGGCACAATCATTCAAAGAAATTTAGAAGGAATAGGTATAAAACCAGTGAAGAAAGGCAAAAAAACATAGATTTGAGAGCTGTAATTTTACCATTACCACAAACATTAATCATAAACGATCTTACCTTTAGATGTAGAGTGAATTGGAAGAGACAAACATAGATTTGAGAGCTGTAATTGTAAAACAATTGTAAAAGTTGATCCATAACCAATAAATAAGTACACGCTTATAGTACCCACTAAGAAAACCTTGGGTACAATATCTAATTGCAGTGTTCGTCCTATCCCAACTCCAACTTCTAAATAAGAAATATGATCCTTGTGTAAAAAAATACAAGATACAAAGAAAACATATATTGTTTCCTTTTCTTGATTGAAGTTATTTAAATTTGTATTTATTATAAAATGTAGAATAATTTGAAAATACTTTATCCTATTTTTTGGTATAATATTTAAATCACCCCAAAATAAACGGAAGTTTCAATGGCCATGACAACATAGAATTAAAAAAGAACCAAACCATTCCAAAATTATTCTTTAGTTTGGTAAAAAAAACGATTAAGAAAAGAAATCCAAAATACAAAATAATTATAACCTTTTTTTTGTCAGTTTTATTACCAACCTCATACTTTCAACTTTGATCATTACAATTTCCAAAAAGTTTGATCAAGTTTCTCATTTTTTTTTGCAAAAAAAACTTTTTTTTTTGTTTTGTTTCAACTACCCCTTTATCATTAATTATACACAAATGATGGGGTTAGTTTTTTTCTAGCATTTTTAATTTTTTTTTTCTGGAGGTTATTATTATTATTATTATCCAGAAGGTGGTGATTTGATCTGATCAAGAATGGGTTCTTGCTGAATTTTTATTGGGTTTATTCTCAAAAAACCTAATAGAAATTCAGTATTTTTCTTGTTGAAAAAGGTGCAAACCCCATTTTTATTTGTAAGTGGCTTATTTTTGGGAAGATATTATTAAGGATATGTTCATTTCATGATAATCTATAGATTGATATCATGGATCCTAATTTGATACAATTTCTTGTTTTTAATATATAGTTTTAATGTTCAATAGATTGATATTCAATTCATGTTTAATAAAATAGAGATAGAGCATCAATTATGGGGAGAAGCACAACTTTTATGCATTGCAATTGTAGAATTCCTTGTTCTTTTTCCAAAAAAAGTTTAAATAACAATCATGTCCAACCAGCTTGCGTGCACCTCAAATATTTCATTAGGTGAGTGTTACTTTTCACCAGTATAGGCATCGAGCTACTTTGACCAACAAGGTTTGGTCAAATCCCAAACAAGACAAAAACACTAAGTGATTTCTTCCAATCTATTCAAGCCTTGATGGATGTATGTATAAAAATGTGCATGTGCTGGTAGGAGGTTGCCACTACCTCATGCATTAGTCGACAAGCGCGAAAGCTGGTTGGTCAGGACACCATGGTTATCAAAACAACTTTTTTTAAAGCATATTTGGGATTTGCATCTTGGCCTTCCATGATTTGGTGCAATTGTAGAATTCCATTGCATATTTTCACTTTATTAGTAATTTAGAGTTGGGCTTAATCGAACTTTTGTGGCTTTGTTATTATTGTAGGTCTTTCTCGTATTGAAGTTTTTTGCAACTCATAAAAGGTAAATGGATCAATTTAGGCAAATTGGTGAAGTAGTTGGGAGTTTGAAGGCTCTTATGGTGTTGAAAAATGATATCCAAATCAATCAAAGGCAATGTTGTTTTCTATTTGATATGTTTGTTCATTCTTTTGATACAATTTCTGAAGAAATCAAACATAATTTAAGGTTAAATGAGAGTAATATAAAGTGGAAAGCTCTTGAGCTGCCTATGAAAGAGCTTCATAGGATCTTTAAAGAAGGCGAATCGTACTTAAAATATTGTTTGGATGTTAAAGATTTGTGGGGGAAAGCCATAAGTCTCCATATGAACAGAGATTGTGTTGAGTTTCATATTCATAACTTGCTGTGTTGCTTCCCTGTTGTTATTGAAGCTATTGAGGCTGCTGCAGAAATCTCGGGGTTCGATGAGGAGGAAATGCAGCAGAGGAGAACCGCGTTAATGAGGAAATACGACAGGGAATTGATTGATCCGAGGTTTTTCCAGTGGATGTCTGGGAAGCAGTATTTGGTAAATCGCGAAATATGTTGCCGGTTGGAGAGTTGTTGGAAAGAGGATAGATGGTTGCTTATCGATGTGATAAGGCAAAAGAAAACAGAAACTTTGTTGAAGTATGAACAAAGGCTTGGAGACTTTTTGTTAAGGAAATTAGATGGTGTTGAACCAATTAACAAGATATTGTTGCCTAGTTCAATCTTAGTCGGATCAAACGATTATCATGTGAAGAGACGTTTAGGGTCGTGGGGTGGACATGTTAAGGAGATACAATGGTTAGGAGAGAGTTTTGCTCTGAGGAACTTTTTTGGAGAGGTTGAACCGTTACATGATGAGATTTCTTTGGTGTTTTCTTTATCCCATCCCAACATTCTGCAATATCACTGTGGTTTTTATGATGAAGAGAGGAAAGAAGGGTACCTTGTTATGGAGCTGATGAATGATACTCTTGCGACGTACATAAAAGATCATTCTGGTCAGAGGAAGAGACCGCCTTTTTCAACGTCTGCTGCAGCTGATATTATGCTTCAGATTGCAAAAGGGATGGAGTATCTGCATTCGAGAAAGATTTATCACGGAGAATTGAACCCATCTCATGTACTTCTTAGAGCGAGGAATTCCTCAGCAGAGAGCTATTTTCACGCGAAACTCAAAGGCTTCGGCTTAACTTCAATCAAAAGTACTTACAAGACTGCCAGCCACAATGCAGCTGATTCCGTTATATGGTTTGCCCCGGAAGTTCTTGCTGAACAAGAAAAACCAGGAAGCAAGTGTGCCTACAAGTACACAGAGAAAGCTGATGTTTATAGCTTCGGAATGATTTGTTTCCAAATTTTGACAGGGAAAGTTCCGTTTGATGAAGGACATTTGCAAGGGGAGAAAGTCGTGCGGAATATCAGAGCAGGGGAGAGGCCTCTCTTCCCATATCCTTCACCTAAATACCTTGTGAACTTAACAAGAAGATGTTGGCACACAAATCCAAATCTTCGTCCACGTTTCTCGTCTCTATGCAGGATTTTACGTTACATCAAGAAGGTCCTTGTCATAAATCCAGAACATGGCCAGCCTGAAACTGCCCCTCCACTTGTAGACTACTGTGATATTGAGGCAAGCTACTCGAAGAAGTTTGCTGAAGAGGAGAGCACGAGTTTGACCCCGGTATCACAGATTCCTTTTCAAATGTTTGCTTACCGGCTCATTGAGAAAGAGAAGATTTTTGGAAAGAACTGGGATCCATCAAATGATGGTTTTTCGGTCCATAGGAGAGCATCATTGCTGAGTGATGACGGGCAATTGTCTGCGATGGATGATCTCTTTCTTGCACCGAGTGATGGAAGGTCAGTTTGCTCCGAGATAATTGACAGGAAAGATTCAAGATTGTTTGATCAGAGGTCAGCTATCTCCGAGATACCACATAGAAGGTTTCTCTTATTCGATCAAACATCAGTTGGTTCTGAGAGTCCGGAGAGGAGATTCTCGTCTGTGGCAACAGCAGATGAAACACTTTTCTTTGCTGATAGTCCGGACAGGAAAGGAGCAGTATCGTCACCAATAGTTAATAGGTCACCACGCATTGACACACTAGAGAAAAAGATCATTTCATCGATTAGCAAGAACCGAAGACTCAAATTTTTAGCCAACCAAGAGAAGGCAATGTCTCCAAAAGCTGGTGATGAAAAACCTTCATCAAGCATAGCTGCTGCGCAAAATTTAGCATCTCCACCGACTTCAGAGGAGATGAAACCAGCTGAACAAAATTTAGTATCTCCACGGACTACAGAGACGAAGAAATCAGCTGTGCCAAATTTAGTATCTCCACGGACTACAGAGACAAAGAAATCAGCTGAGCCAAATTTAGTATCTCCACGGACTACAGAGACAAAGAAATCAGCTGAGCCAAATTTGGTATCTCCACGGACTACAGAGACGAAGAAATCAGCTGAGCAAAATGTAGTATCTCCTCCGATTACAGAGAAGAAAAATTTATCTTATGATCCGAAACCGATTAGTTCTGAGACTCAAGAAAAGAAAAATGAATCAGATGATCAGAAACTAATCAGTTCAGAGGCTCATGAGAAGAAACATTCATCTCATGATCAGAAATTACGACGTTCCAAGACTTTAGATCGGAAAAAGTCATTAGCTGCCAATGACAAACCACTTCATGACGAGGAAATGCAGAGGAAAAGTTTGAGAACCAGGAGAATAAACCAAAAGTTATTCAACATTGTAGATAAGAAAGTTCCTGAAGCTAATCAAATTTCAATGTCATCCAAAAATCACGAGAAAATTGCATCCAAGCCCATCAATCAAAAGACAGCTGTCAAGAAAGATTCATCACGCAACAAAGTGCAGGACACAAAGACTAGCACTATACCAGGTTTGCTCTTCTACTAACCCACCCCCACCCCTCAAACATACACAAAAAAACACCCCCCCCCCCCACCCCCACTTCAATTTTTTTTGTCTGGTTTTGACTTGACTCGAAATTTTAGAAAGTAAATAAGACTTTTGAATTTTGTGTCCAAAAAGTAAAGAGATATTCTTTTTTAAACAGGCTAAAAAAGGAAATTTAAACAAACAAATTGAAACGGAGGGGGTAGGTTTTATTTTGTCACTTGATTCTCAATCCGTCTGATGTTTTTATCTCAGTTGAATAGTTAGTGTCTGAGGACATCCAAACATGAGTCTAATATTAAATTGTTTATGCAGAGAAACTGATCGACGACTCACCAAGATCTTCACCAGCTAGAGTTAATAGAATACATTCATCGCCAATGTCTTCTCCAACACGATCCCCAATGACATATTCAAGATCACCAGCAATCACCTCAAAGGGATATGAATATCAATCCCCAAGTTCATCACCATTAAATCCATGTTCGCGATGTTCAAGAGTAAACCGAGAGTGCCAAACTTCAGGTATGAGCCCACATATACAGAGGAAAGCTCATACCTCTCATTCAGAGATAGCTTAGCTCTTCATCTGTCTTCCAATGCATGCTTGTACAGTTAAACCTCTCTATAACAACATCATTTTTATCCCGATAGTTTTTTGGTTGTTATTGCAAAATGCTGTTATAGGGAACATATTCCATAGAAAACATGACTGTTATAGAAGATGATTGTTATAAAGAGGTCTAACTGTACAACAATATTTGCACTTTGGATCAACGGGCCTGTTGAAAGAGCACCCGATGAGACATGTAGTCCCAGGTTAAAGCTAGAAAAGCTCCCCGGGTTTTCATGGGGACCTTTGTAATAAGATAACTATGAATTACTATATATACAGGTTTTCCACTTTCTGTATCTGTTTGTCAAAGCTCTCTTCACATTATTTTCTAGGTATAATACACAAACAAACACTCAAACTTGGCCTGAACACTCCGACTCGTCCCTACCATGTCTCGTGGACAATCAATGCTGCCGTGGGTGCACATTGTTAGTTGAAGTGTTCAACAGATACAATGGAGATGAGTTGAGATGTCTAGATGTGCATACTCAAAGTTGGAGTGTTTAGTTGTTAGTTGAGTTTCGAGACCAAGTTAAAGTGTCCATCTATTTATTATGTCTATCTTCACGACTTTCTTGATTTCGCAGTACTTGTAATACTCTTTCACATTAAACAAACTTGACATTTCTGATTCACATGAAATTGGTATAAAGGCAGTTCCCATCTGCATATAGGGTAAATTGTATAAATTTTCACCATCCGTTCAGTAAAATGGCGCAGGAAATATACCAAAGTTATAGTTATTGTTCAAATTTTCCATAGATGTAAAACAGATCGGTTGTATGTGAATATCTTGATGCAACTCTTGTTACAAAAGTGGTCACATATATCCCTACGTTTACAAAATTGGCTCACATATGCCTCTTACCGTTGTAAAAATGGTTCACATATATCTCTACCGTTACAAGAGTAATAAAATTAATTTTTTTTTTAATTTTTAATATTTAAAAAAAAAATCATGTATTTGATTCTTTTCACACATAAATTATTTTTTGACTTCTTTGATTATTATTATTTTAGTTTCTTGTTTTTATTTCATCTTTTCTTCCATTCTTTAATGTAAAGATAAGAGAAATACAAAAAAAAAAAATGTGAATGAAAAAAGAGAGAAAAATTTAAAACTAACTTTTTTGGGCCTATATTGTAATTTAATTTTTATATCTGTAAATTTTTTTGGGGGCATATATAATAAATTTTATAAGAAAATAAGTGGAAAAAATAAATTTGACCATCAAAATAATAAATTCAAATTAGTCGTTGAATTTAAAAAAAAAACGTATGAAAATGTTCAAATATACGCCTACATGGATTGTTTTTCTAATTAAAAAATTAACAAAAAAATAATTTCAAATTACTTTTTTCTCTCCCGTTAGAAGAAAAGAGTATGTATGAGTCATTTGTGTAAAGATAGGGTTATATATGAGCCACTTTCATAATAAGGGATATACTAGCTTTAAATGACAAAGTTGAGGAGTACATCATACCGTTCTCCATCTAGAAAACATGGGTGAAAGTATAAGTTCGGATACGGGTTCGATCAAACTCAAAGTTTTTCTTAAACATGTATGTATGTTTAAAAATTTATTAAATAGGTAAAAATATCAAATTTAGAACTCAGTTAGTAACACTTGAAGTTTTATTTTAGAATTCATAAAATCAAAATTTTGATTCCACCCTAGGGATATCTTTTGAGTAAAGTGAAAATCTTTTTAGAAATTATTAGAGTATGACTGAAAATTTGTTAAGTATTACAAATATCATAAAATAATATAATATTTTCCTTGTAAGATTAAGAAATGAGAAATATATGAGCAACTATTAAAGCCGGTTTATTATATTATCATGAAAATATTCTAGAATTATTTTACCTAAAAACTTTTAAAACAATATCAAAATCAAAATTATGACTTAAAGGAGGGTATATTAGTAATCGCTTGCGCAACCCATCGCCATGGATAAAGAACGTGCCACTCTTCCGTCATACATACCCATCGATGACTTCTCCGGCAACTCATCCATCGTTGCTCTTCCGTCATACATACCGCTGAGGTTTTTCCGATAATTCCTTTCCATCATCTCTATATATCATTTTTGCTCTTTTATTATGTTACTGAGTGATTTTGTATATTGTGATTTCTAATATTGTAATTGAATGTGTGGTATTGAGTTACCTTTTGGTCCAAATTATGTATTTGTCTTAAAAGATGTATTGAATATTAATAAACTATTAATTTAAAACTCAGTGACTTTAGTTTTTGGATAATCATTGTGAGTGGACCAATTTTCATGCACCTCAAAAAATTCAGTAACTTAAATGAATTAGAATCAGGAACCTATAATCAGGGGCGCTCAATAGAATGGATGACCTAAATCCAAAATTTAGAAAACTGTCTTACATTGATTTAATTTTTTTATGTATATTTTATTCTCAATATAACATTTCTTGTAATATTTTGTAAGACAAGAATAAACATATATAAATTATTATACGTTACATAACAACACAAATGTTTAAATCTCTCTTATTGGTTATACTTTTGAAAACTTTTCCAATATAGTCAACTGTTACATAAACTATTAAAATTATTCTAAAAGTGTTCAAAAATAAAATTAAAACTTCACTTCATTGAATATGCCAATTTGAGTATCATTTTTTTTTTATTTACATAATATTTCATAATACTTTTAAATACAAAAACCAATATTATAGTGATTGTTACATTTAGAATACATTCAATGTTGACATATTTTTCTAAATTTAATTATTTGATAGTCTATTTAGTTTAAGCTTCAAATGTTTAAGAAAACATCTCAAGGAATTGAAGACAATCTTATAAAATCAATATTAAAGCATGATTAATTCAAATTTATGTGAATTAGACAAATTAAGAAATAGAAAGTAACTATCAATTTAATTGTATATGATTTTTAATTATAATTACATCAATAATAAAATTTAAAAAATATGTGCATAATTAGTAAGAGATTACCAACAAACTATAGTAGAACCTCTCTAAATTATTACTCAATAAATTAATAAACTCTATAACATAATATTTTTCTTCGAGTCCCGACTTGGGCCAGTGAAAAAAATACCAATTTCGATAAGATAATATATTTTCAAAATACCCTATATAAATATATGGTCCCATTAATATTACAAATTAATAATTCTTTAAAGTTACAAAATTATCTAAGACAATTTAGTGAAATATAATTTTAGTGTCTTTTGTTAAAATTTAAATTTAATTGAAGTTCTTCTCTAATTTTCTATTGCATCCAAATGTTCTGATGTTGTCTTCTCGAACTGCATACAAAAATTGTGAAGAGTTCTAGACACGATAAGTGTTTCCTTATGTGTAACACCTCATAACTCTATTCTTAGAATTCGACTAGGTTGTCGTAAGTGTATCAACTTGGGTCGGATTATATACTACTTGTTCATATATGTTAAAGTCCATTTCTAAGTATTAAAGTGTTTTGGATTTGAGTTAAGGTAATAATGAACCTTTAGCACAAAGTCAAGTTGACAAGTTCCTAACAATTAAGTTTTTCGTGTAAATTCATTCAAGGATCAACTTCAATCAATCATACCTCTTAAAATATTAAAAAAAATTTGTAGCTTAATACCAACCAAATAAAAGGCCACCAAATAAAAGGCTTGGAAGTCTTCTTTCATCTGTTTTCGACCGTTTGTCAATCCAAGTTATGTGCTAAAAGTTATACCCATTTTCTTGGTAACTACGTAGTCTGCACGAACCAGCGCGCGGAGTGACCGTCCGCCGTGCGACCGTGTGGCAAAGGCATTGCTACTACTAGGTGTGCGTGAAGTGCCGCGCGATTAAGGCTTCAACTGCGCGACCGCGCACGCTTCCGAAAATTCTTTTAGTTTTCTCTTCTATTCACATTCTACGAGGGGTGTTTTCTTCTTTTCTTCATCCCAAAACCCTAACCACATTAACCTCTCCCAAAACCCTTATTCATTCAGATTTGATAAGTTACGATAAACTTTTCTCCTTTTTTTTCCTTCCCAACACTTGAAAGAACCAGACCTACAAGAATTTTAGAGATTTCAATCCCGATTCTTCCTCAAACTTCAAAGTTAAGGTAAGTAAGACTTCAATGAGAATTTTCCTTCGCTCTCATGCTTAAAGTATTTTGGTTCTCAATAATTTCACAAGATTATTGGAAGGGCTTTTATGACATTATGATCTTTCTTCAGTAAGCTATGTTTTTCATTGTTTCACTTTTATTTTGAAACCTTATGGTACTAATTTAGCATGATTTTTATGGTCATTCAAACTCTTATGGATTTTAAGCATGAAAACAAGCATGATATGAATTACAATCGAAATACAGGTTATCTTAAGATATGACTTTTGAGCTTAGCCTCATATATGATTCAAGATGATAAATGATTTTCATACCTATGAGCATTATATGAATATATATTATTTTGGGAGGATTATTTAGTACCGCGAGGATATGGGTTTACAAAACTCAAGTCCCATAACTACGCGTCAATGCAGGATTATGTTTCACCGCTTTGTCGATTGACCTTATGGCCCTAAGAGGCTCAGATTAGTGGATCCACATAGATATGATATGGTCTTATACTCTAGCAAGGTATAGGGCAGTCCTCCCAATTGGGTTAGCTGTTGGACATCATGAGCTCACATGATGTATGTCAGTTATAAGAAACTTCCCAATTATGCAAATTTTATGATATGTTTTTAGGTCTAGATGATTTATTTTAAGTATGTTATTTATGTATATGATTATGCAAGACTATTGAAAATGACTCAACTATATGCATATGTACTTTTGAAAAGAGATTTTTATGATACTTGATGATGGACTCCAATTGTTTTCTCTTCAAAACTTTTACTATATATATGATCTTGCAAATCTTATTTCACTATCTTGTGTATGATTTTTTAATTGATTATGCCAGTTTCCCCCCTTACTTACTTAGCACATTCTACGTACTGACGCATGTATTTCTCTGTGCTGCATCTTTTTATGATGTAGATCCCAATATTCGCACTCAGATTCGTGGCTAGTAAGGTTGCAGTACTTCCATTTAGCTTCTGGTGAGTCTTCCTCATTTGGAGACTCAATTGTTTTAGACTTTAGCTTTTTTCCTTATGTTGTGTTTGTTTTGAGGTAGTAAGGGGTTATGTCCTGGCAAACTTATATTTTCATTCTAAAGTAGTAGAGGCTTTATTCAGACATTAATAATATAGTCACATGGAGTTATTAATTCTTTATTAATCACATGTTTCAGCTTCCGCAATACTTCATATGATATGCCTGATATGTTAAGTCAAGGGTTAGCCCGAGATCATTTATAGCTCTAGGTATCGTGTCTCGACTGGGGTATAGACTCGCGTCGTGACATTATGCATAACTGATTCGGGATGTATTATATCGTCTTTAACTTCATCATCAAATTAAAATAATCGAGATTATTAACATCAATTTTATTGCGGTAATGCAGATTATTAATCACGACCTCAAATTCATGAATGTCGTTTTTGTAACAGGCTGTATTATACATATGCTTGTTCTATTCTTGTTATACTTGACATATCCTTATAGTATAGGTGAGGGACTATGTTTCTTATATGGTTGGTATTGGTTTAAACTAGCTTGGAAAGATATGATGTCTTGCACGTTTCAGCATGTGGTAAGCAAGTTAACTCCAACGGAAGTATTTAAACTCGAGACAGTAAGGTGGTAATACAAAGTTGAAAGTTAAGTGCTAAGGTAAAGCAAAAGGGATTAATGTTTAGAAAATGGAATAAAATAAGTGAGTTGTTTGCTTGACTTAACTAAGTTAGTAGGTGACAAATAGATGCATCACCTACTTTGACTTATTGACCAGTCCAAAGGACCAAGTAGGTGCATCACCTACTTGAGCTATATGGATCTAGTTAAAAAGGCCAAAGTTTATGGATCAGATTTGGGCCTATGCAAATGGACTCACTTGAGGCCCAAACTAAGTTAAATAAAAGGAAAATGAAATTAAAACCCAGTAGCCAAATCTGTCAAGGCCCAATGTAAGTTAAGCCCAACTAAGGAAAAGGGCAACTAGGTGAATCACCTACTTTGACCTTTTGAGCAGCTTGATGTACATAAGCAGGTGCATCACCTACTTGACCAATTAGTGGCTGAAAATAAAGCAAAAAGAAAGAAGTTATAGAGGATATTCTTAAGGTGAAGAAAGCTCAATATAAGATAAATATTAGCTGCTATTTCCACTCCATTTAAAAGTATAAATTTAGAATTAACTCTAGCTCTCTCTCTCTCTTCTCTTAAGGATTAAAACAAAAGCCTTAAATTTCTTCTAGGGTTCTTGAAGAAACCCTCATCTTTGCAAGTTAAGGTAAGTGAAAACACTTATGGATTTAGCTTAATTCTCCCATGGTTGATTAGGAAAACTTGTTATTCATGCTCAAGTATAAGTACAAGGGCAGAATGTGTCCACAAGTTACTGCTCACTTTCCTGGATTATTAAGATACTTTTCTCTTCTTCTTTGGTTTAAGTGTGAAGGGAAGTTGAAGTTCTTGAAGATTTCAAGTTAAAAGGAAAAGTTTCATAAATTGAGGTAAGGCGACTGCTCCTTTTTTTTGTCATCATTATGCATGAGTTTCAATGAAGAATTACATGATGTGTATTGTTGTTAAAAACCCAATGGATGGTGAGTTCAATATTTGGTTGCTATGATAAGGAACATTTTAGGCTATTTTATGCGTATATGTAGGGGCTGCATGGTTGATGTTGGGGAAAGGTGTGAATATTTTGTATGGAAATATAGGAGGGTGTGGTGATATATACACCACCAAACTGAATGTTGTGTAAGCTTACTACTCACTCCACGTTAGTATGCGGATGTAATTCGAGGAGAAGTAATTGAACAACGTCCTTCATATGATAAATTATGGGTCCACTGCCGAGCTACCATTTTTGTGAGGTTAAGTAGCCAAATGTGTTGATTAGCTACTAATACTAGTTTTACTTATCTCATTGTAGATTAATAATCTGAAAGGAAAGAGGTTAATTCCTATATCTAAGTATACGGCAAGGTATGTAAGGCTATTCGATTCAATATCCTTTGGCATGAAATCTGATACTTGCGATTAATATCAATGAAGTGAATTTCCTAAGTTCTATTCCTAGTAAAGGAAACATAGTGGCAGCGTACGATCTCCAAATAGCTAACAATATTTTCCCCCTTTCCTTAGTGTGTAGAAGTACTTCATTAAATGTTCATTACTCTACATTTGTATAATTATCCTCCTATGTGCTAATATAGAAATGGTATTTGCAACAGCAAGCTTGGTAAATTATCCTCTTAGTCAACTGAAGTTAATTGTGTCATTTAAGCTCACAAGTAATGCATTGATGTTACATAGCTCCTTATGTCATTGTTACAGCCTTGAAGTATTATTTCCATATCTTCTACTACTTGTCCGTAGTTCCAAATATAAAAAATGATTATGACCATCAAAACAACAATCTCAAAGACTAAAGAATATAAGTGAAGCAATATGTATAACTATGGGTGGCAGCCCAGGGGCAAATGCCTAGCATGGGTCGATCCCTACTGGTATAGAAGGGTGGAAGCTCATGGGCGAAAGCCTAGCATGGGCCGATCCCAATTGGTATAGAAGGATGACAGCTCAGGGGCAAAAGCCTAGTATGGACCGATCCCAATTTGTGTAATTATGAGGATAACATCCAGGGGTTAAAATGCCTAGCATGGGTCATCCTCTTCTACCACTGATCAGCTGACCATTCGTATCATATGCCTTATAAAGATCATAACACACAGAAAAGTAAAGAAATGAATGCAACATACATGATCCCACAAGAGTAACAAAGGTGGTCGTATTCCGATCTATGCACTTATATACATATACTTGATGTCATTTGAGCCTTGTTTTACATATGTTATTGCTTTATATATTTAGTACATTTTTTCGTACTGACGTCCCTTACGGGGACACTGCATTTCATGCTGCAGGCACAGGTACTTGATTTCACGTATCAGGACACTTCATCCAATTTTAAGTGTCAACGATCGCTAGTCAGTATAATAACCCAACTAAATGAGTTGGGGTCGAATCCCACAGGGAGTGGTACGTGCTTAAGACTCAATAGTAAAGTGCGAATATGTTCAAGCCAATCATAGGAGTAGACATTATCGAATAAAAACATAATTCAAATTTAGGGTGACACGAGTGTCAAATAAGGGGGTTTTGGTTCTATCAGCTACAACAACAACAAATAACACAAATTAACAAGTAATGAGACGGGTTCTTGGGATGTGATTCGATTATAAGCTAATATAGACAAATAGGTGATTGCAACTGATACTAAATAGTTGTAAATCAGTGAATAAGCTAGATTTTAGTGGGGATAAGATTTCTCTCGAACAATTTACCCCGAATCAAGTTGGTTTCTCTCGAACACCAAAAAGCAAACAATTAAGAACAACCTACACTTTAGTCCATTCACTCTCTCGAGCTGAATGTGTGGAAAAAGATTTAGGATTCACTCTCTCGAGCTGAACCCATGACAACCCAATACCGACAGACTATCAATTCAGTAATCTTGGTTTTAAAACCTCTCTCTCGAGCAAGCCAAAAACACTAAGGTAGAATTGCATTCGCAGCTACAACCCTTTAAATTAAACCACAATTACTGAATGAAATCACTTTCATGTAAATAATCAATTAGCAATACCCATAAGCTAAATCAGCCCATAATCACATAATCACACCCAAGAATTGGGGTTTTAGCTAGACATCATAAAAAGATAGAAATCGTTACCAAATTGTGTTTCCATCAACTGGGTAAGATTAATTTCGTCTTTACAAAGGTCCAAATTAAAGAATCTCAAAGACCCGCTTCCAATTTTTCAAAACTGGAAAACTTCAATTCTTCAAAGTTTAGGAAAAGTTTGTCTCAAAACTCAGAGTTCCATCTCTAAAACTGAAATTATTCTATATTATGAAAACTGATACTAAACTAAATATTAAAAAATGTATTTATAGTCGACAAAAGTATGCTGCGAAGGACCATTCGGCGCAGTAAGTTTGGATCGTCGACCAGCCCTTTGGTTAGTTCTATCGCCTTTTTGCTTTGGCCTTCAGCATCCTCAAGTTCTGTAACTTTGGGTAATCCAATCACTGCATCGCAGAACTTTTCAGCGACACGCCGACTGCTCCTTTCTCTCGCCCACTTGATTTTCTCCTTCAGGGCTTGGCACGCTGGAAATTTAGGCGAGGTAATAACCACTTGGCGACTCGCCAAATGGATTAGGTGATCAACATGCCTTCTTTTCTTCGTTCTTTCAACTGCCTTGTTCCTTTTTGCTCATTAATGTTCATGCTTTGTTCCTAAATCCAAATACCTGGAAATCAAGGATTTTACAGCAGTTATTGGCACAAAATAAGCATTTGAGAACACTTAATCTATCCAAATAAAGCCCTAAATGAGTCCAAATCGTGGACTCATTAGTACTCCAACCAATAGACCTCGTTAGTAAGAGCACATGTACTCAGCTGCTATTAGTAAAGCTCCAAGTTGATTCGGGGCTTACCGAGTTGTTGTCACCTAGTTTGTTGTTATATGATAGTTAAGGGTAAGGTGAGGCCTTTTCCTGCCCTAAACTAAGGTTTTCTACCTTTTAGAGGCTTTGTAGACTAATGTATGTAGTTCAGTCACGTCTTGTATCTTAACAAGTTGTGGCCTCAACGGCCAAGTCTTGTACATAAGTTTTGGGTCTACTTATGTTGGTTCGTATCGCTGCATCCTATGTGAACTTGTCACATCTTTAAGATTGTCATAGTTATATGCATAGTAAGCATAGGATACATGTTGGTTCTCTCAAGCCTTTAGGGCATCGGGTGTCTGTCCGTCTTAATGGGATTTGAGGCGTGACAGTTTTCACAAGAGGGTTCATTTAAATTCTCTTGAGGTTTAATCTCCGAACAATATAATTAAAATCAACCGTCATTGAATCTCAAAACACTCTTTAAATTAGTAAATATTAATTTATCGATTAACTAATACATCTACAAAATAATAATATCTAATGGTCCCAACACTATTAATTTAAAGAAGTTTTACCGTATTAAGAAAATTTTAATTAATAGTAGCAATAAATACATTAATTTTTTTTAATGTTAGGGTATTTTGTTTCTTCCAAGTGTGCTACTGGTTAATACGGTGCTTCTCAGTTCTCGCAATTATACTAACACTTCACCTCGCCTTCATCAGATCTGGTTGTCTCTTTTTAGGTACATATCTCCTTCATCTTTATCTGCTCAGTGCTTTTGATTCTTCGTTTAATCTTGCCTCTTCAGATGTATATATGTTTTCGAATTTGAGCCTACTGAATTTGGGGTTTTTTTTGCTTTTTGGGTGAATTGATGAGGCGTTTTAATGGAGGTCAGAGGCAGGGCTGGAGCTAGAGTAGAGTTTACAATTCGATACCACAAGTTATTAATTTGGAACTCACTAACTTAAATGAATTAGAATTTCGAATCCATAAGTTTACATTAGTGGTGTTATTTCTGCGTTATTTGAAGTTCATGTATTCCTAGATTTCAAGTTAATATGTATAATGATAACTTGGTCTGTAATCGAAACTGTGGATCCGGCCGTGCTCATTGTGTGATAGTTGGTTTAGGTTGCGATGTCTAGGGTTGGACTCACCCTTGGCGAAGTTGCTGAAAATTATATTGTATATAAAGGTGAAATTTTGGTCTAATAAATATATATAAAAGTATTGACACTTCTTGACACAAGTTAGAGGTTTAGTCTAGTGGTTACGAGTGTTCTAGCCTTGATGGCCTCATAATAATTTCTTTTAAGAACAAAAGTTTACTACAACCATAAACCATTGACACCCCTTCGTGAAAATCCTGGGTCTGCCACTGGCGATGTCAACAGAGGGTATTGTGATTCTTGTGAACAGAGTTTGTCAATTGCATTAAGATCAGAAAAAAGACAATCAACTGTTTTTTGAGATACTTTTATTAGGTTGCTTGCTATTTCTAGTGATGGAAAGTTTGGAACCCAATGTACATTTCGTGACATGGAGAGCGTATTGGACTCTTAATCTGGAACATCGAGTTTGAAACACTATTTGGATACAATGCATACAACTTATTGGGAGAAGATGTCAATGGTCATATTTAGGCATAATTATGCTTTCACTCTTGTAGAACATGAAAGCATTGGAACATTCATTCATATTTAAATCCAACAGGGAGACACATATTTGTTGTTACGAGTTCTAGATTATTTGTTGTAGGGACAATGGAGTTTACACTGTTTTGTTATCATTTTTGTGCTGTAATTTTGCACGGAAAACACTTCCATTGTGATTTTATGATCAAGCTACTTGGGTTAATTTCATGACTTGTTCCTTTTTGTAGGTTGTAGATGGCATTGGTTGTAATCTGTGGTCAGCCATGTGGCGGGAAATCAACAGCTGCAGCTTGTTTATCTGAAGCACTTAGACAAACGGAACCAGAACCATCTGTTAGAACTATAGATGAAACTTCATTTCATCTTAGTCGCAACCAAAGCTATGCGAACATGACCGAGGAAAAGAATTTAAGAGGTGTATTGAGGTCTGAAGTTGACAGATCTTTGTCAAAGGACAGTATAGTTTTAGTGGATTCTCTAAATAGCATCAAGGGCTATAGATATGAGTTATGGTGTTTGGCTAGAGCAGCGGGGATTAGATATTGTGTTGTCCATTGTGACGTTGATGAGCAATCTTGTAGAACATGGAACATCGAACGTCGTGAGAGAGGAGAACCATCTTATGATGATAATATATTTGAAGATCTTGTAAGAAGGTTTGAAAGGCCAGATAGCAAAAATAGATGGGATTCTCCATTGTTCGAATTATGGCCAGCTAAAGAAGGAATTGATAAATCATCAACAGCTATGGCTGATGCTGTTACCTATCTTACGAAAAAAGTAGACTCGAAAACGAAAGATGTTAAGATCCTACAGCCGACCATCGCAACACAGAGTGCACGTGGTTCTGAGGCAAATTCTTTATATGAGATGGACAGGGCAACACAAGAAATTACAAATGCTATTGTGGAAGCTCAGTCCCGCGCTCTTGGGGGTCCTCTCAATGGTGTGTCTCTTGGTCCAGGAATACCAACTATAGATATTTCAAGATCTGTCAGCCTGCCAGAGCTGCGTAGGCTACGACGAACTTTCATCAAACTTGCTGGACAGACAAGCTTGAGCGGCCCACCTCCTCCTTCAGATGCTGATAGTGCAAAAAGGATGTTTGTTGATTACTTAAACAGAGAACTAGGAAGTGGTTGAAGAATTATGTTACAATGAAGGTACACGTGGAGGTTCGATAGTTTTGACGGGTATAAATGGGCTACTTGAGTAACGGCAAGGACATTTTGGGACCAAACTGCAATGGTGGGTACAAGTATCCTATTTTTTTCAATAATCAAGGGGAATTATTGGCCCTTCTCTAAGCAAGGGCTGATTTGCAAGCAGGATAGATCAATCTTGACCAAGTACTGTAAAATTATATGCATTTATGGTATAAAGAATGTTTGTGGTGTATAATTTAACATGTTATACTATTTTATCCAGAATATTTATCTAAGCTTTACCCTTTACAATTACTTGTAGTTGGATGTTAAGTTCATTGGAAAATATTTGTCATATATTGATTAGTTTGGAGCAGACGCCAGACACAAATTAAAGGCTACATTATCTGATTGGAAGTTGAAGTTTTTGTTTGAATATATAATTTGGATTTTTTAAGTTGTATATATATTTTATAATATTCAAACCTATAAGCTGTGAAAACTATCAAAAATTCTTCAATTCTTATACAATCATACAGAAGGAGCAATCATAGTTCATAAATAAGATATCGCAATGATGAATGACATATCTTCATACTCCCTCCATTTCAAATTAATTGAATTGTTGAGAAATTTTTCATTTTGCAAATTAATTTAATTGTTCAATTTTCAAGACTACTTTTAGAATATTCTTCCAATTTTACCCTTCATTAGTTAGCATTGGAATTAGTTATTAATTAATGTTTAGTTATTTTAATCATAAATTTGACAATAATTAATAAGGGTAAAAATGAAAAGTTATGTCTAATTTATGTCTTAATCTTCTTTTCTTAAAGGGTGTGAAACACTTCAATAATTCAATTAATTTGGAATGGAAGGAGTACTTTTTTTTATGAATAAATTTGTGATTACAAACTTTAATATACTCATAATTTTATAAAGAGTAGTAACCATTTATTCTTTAATATAATCATATCACATCGTATAAACAGTTCATTCCCATTAAGCTTGAATCATTTTACAAAAATATAAAATTAGGACTGGGCATAAAATACTGTCGAAAACCGAATTACCAAACTCATTAGTGATATGATTATATTAAAGAATAGATAGTTACGATTCTTTATAAAATTATGAGTATTTTAAAGTTTGTAATCACAAACATTTATTCATAAAAGAAACATGAAGATATGTCATTCATTATTCCGATATCTTATTTATAAACTATGATTGCTAATTTGGTATAATTGTATAAGACTCGAAGAAATTTTCAAATGTGATGCAACCATATGCGATTTATAAATCAAATTCACCGATTGCAATTTATATGTCGTGATTGGATAACAATTCATAAGTCGTCGTTATAATGCGATATATTTATATGTCGCAAAATTTTTCAAGATTGAACATCAATCAGTGTTAATATATAATTATCACTATTACTTGGAACCATTTATGTTTTTTTTAAAAAAATTAGCCAAACCACCTTAACTTTCTAAAATAAATAGATACAGATATAAAAAAAAAAAAAATACTTTAGGCTTCTAAAATATTGGCAAATGCTATAAATTGATCAATGGATAAAGAAAAAATCGAAGGAAAATAACAACTATTAATGATGGATACATTCTTCACAACTTTGATTAAAAAGTATAAATCCAACATTAACATTTTAATTAATTCAATTTTCTATTATTATTTTTTGCTCAATATATACCCTTCTAGAATCATAGTTTTTATATTTTATAATTACAATATGTGAAATTAGAATTTAGAATAACGTCAATACAATGTCAAATTAAAATAAATGTTTTGGTTTTGTGATCCCCATTTTGTTTTTCTTCCTCTTTCACCTCTTTTAAAACTCCTTTTTTTCTTTTTCTTTGATTCAGATAAAATATCTTCATCTTTTCTCTCCCAAATTCAAGAAATATTTTGAGATAAACAGCTTTGGATAAAAATCCAGAAAATTGATTCTTCCCAATGAAAATAGTGAATTTTGCATGGTAATATATTTCTCTTTGATATCTCTTTTACTTTCATATATCTTCAATATGTTCATGGCCTATCTTGAATCTCTAGCTTCAAAAAAACATTTCAGATAATATATTTCCTATTGCATGGTAATCCTTCTTTATATATATATATATATATATATATATATATATATATATAAATGTTTTGGCTGAAAAATTGGTGACTATATTTTTTGTAATTGTGGTGTCCGGACAAACTAAGTTGTGTGCACCTCGACTAATTTAACCAGATGAAAAATTGGTGATATAGGAATATAGTGTGGGGCTTTGAATGAAAATAAATCAACAGATTCTTGAAAAAAAAGGAACAACCTCATTAAAAAGGATTTTTTATATTATAGCATATATATGATTTAGGTGAAATTTTTTCTAACAGCATAATGTCATAAATTGTTGGATGAATCTTGAAAAAAATATTCAGGTCTCTTCCAGATATTTACTTTTCTGTTTTAATTTGTTTCTTTTTCTTAAAGAGATATTATATATGTCATAATTTAGGGCGGGCTACTATTTTGATGCTAGCAGCATAGGTACCAGTTAACTCTGAGCATCAATGGAATGTTTGATTTGTTTGGTTATGACTCGCATTTTTTGCATCTATATTTGAATTCTTGGCTCCGTCACTGTTCACATCAAAACGAGTTATTTGAAAGTGTTTTTATTATGATTTGTTGATCCTGATTTTTCTTTAATTTAGGCCAGGCTACTATTTTGATGCGAGCAGCACAGGTACCAGTTAACTCTGAGCATTACTAGCCTTTGAAAATTCGGAGGCAGACATGACGAAAATAAGTTGGAAGGAATCAATGAAGGCATTTGGGAGTCATGTTGATCCTGAAAATGAAGAGCAGTGGAAATGGATGAAAATAGGTAATTATTCGATTCCAGAACAACCTCGACCCTTTGAATGTTATTGGAGGTTATGGGATAACGCGTTAGAGGCAAAAAGAAGGCAATATAAAGCGAATGTTCGAGCACAAATTTACCCCCAACGTGGTGGATTTATGTGGTATACAGAATGCCAATTGGTTCGCAGTAAGTTGCTGATACATCCTGTCAACAAGTGCTTAATGGTGGCAAAAACTTAATGTTAACTTGAGTAGTTCCAAGACCCCTTAATGAGTAAAATGACATTCAAGTTTTATATAATATGTTCATACCAATTAAGTGGACATAGAGGCGGATTTAGAATATTTTTTGTAGGTTCAACTGAACTCATTTCAGCTCGAACTATGTACACATAAGCAAAAAGAGTATAAAAAAGCATGCATATAATATGATCACACTCATTCTGAACCCACCGATTCTAAATCCTAGATTCGCCTTTGTGTATAATGGTGGCGAACCTTAAGAACCCTGTTGGTTTTGCTGTTTTCTATTGTTTGATAATGTATACGTGTAACATGTATTGTCTTATTGAGAACATGTTTTGTTGATTCAACTGAACTCATTGTTTTTTATGCAAACAATGTAAACATATGCAAAAAGAGTAAAACTCATTCTGAGCCTACTGATTCTATATCCTTGATTCGCCTCTGTGTTCTAATGGTGTCAGACCTAATTAGCAGCCTGTTTGGTTTTGTTTTTTTCCATCGTTTGATAATGTATTCGTTCTAAATCGTGTGCATTGTATTGTCTGGTTGACACAAAGTATGGTTAGACTATATCATTTGCTGTCGTTCAATAATATTTTCATGTGTTGTATGATTGTATTACAATGTATAACAACTTATACACAGTTAGATCCTTAATTACATCCCAATCCTCATGTAATCATAACAATAGAATGCACATTGAGATTATGTGACTTCAATAGTTTCTTGCACATGTTAAGCTACCTTTGTTGCTCAGACTCTTTAAAAATGCCGTCAGGTGCGTGTCAAATCCTCTGAAAGTAGTGCATTTTTTGATGATCGGACACGCATGCTGCATTATTTTTGGAGAGTCCAAGCAACATAGCCATTTATGCTTTGTTGTTTTTGGAGAGTCCGAGCAACAGTAAGAGAGTCCTAACTTGTAAAGTTCTGTTTGTTATTGCAGAAATTGAGAATAAAGTAAAAAGGATTGCAAAGCTAATCAAGAAAATAAACCAAGGTAGTAGAGAAGGAAATTTGAGGAGAAGATCAGAATTGCTTCAACTTGTTGATGAATTCCACAAACAGTACAAGTCCCTCTATTCGGTGTACGATAATCTCAGAGGGGAAGTAAGGAAAAAACTTAATGAAGAACATGAGGGCGATTTATCATCTCAATCTTCTTCATCGTGTTCGAATTCAGAATCATATTTTAGCCCCGAGGAATTGACCGCGAAAAGTAGTTCATCTTGTTCCAATTATGAGCCTCTTGATGAGGATGCTATTTTGAAGGACAAAGTTATAACTTCAAATATTGAAGTGAAGGGGGGAAGTGTCGATAGTTATGATATGGAAAATTTTGAGACACCGATGTCTTATAGCCGAGGGTCTGAGTCAGCGGAATTCTTCAAAGACTTGAGGATTCAAGGTGAAGAGAAGTTTATAGATGAATCTGAATGGTTCCAAGAGAAAGTAAAAGAAAAAGAAGACGAAATCTTGTATCTCACCGATGATTTTGAGCTTCGAGAGAAGGAGAGATTGTCTCAAATGAAGGGGTTAGAGGATCAAATTGCTAGTATGAAGGTTGAATTAAATAACTTATGTGTTCAAAAGAGAGAACTCGAAGAGCAACTCGGGTGCAAGTCGAATGAACTTCAGCAAATGGAAGATAGTAACTCGGGACTGCAATCTCGTGTGTTAGAGCTAGAAGCAACCTTCACAGAAATTGATGAAAATCTACTCAACTCAATGTCTAGAATAGATGATCTTATGGCAAAATCACACGTTCTTCAGCAAGAAGTGGATTGTTTAAACGCTGAAAAGCATGAATTGGAACAAAAGTTGTTAAATGAAACCAAGAAAGGATCAAAACAAGTCGAGGACTTGGCAGAAAAAGCACATTTTTCAGAACTACAGCACGTAAATGGTCCACTTCAGCAAGAAGTGGATCGTGTACGTGTTCAAAGGAATGACTTAGAACAAAAGTTGTTACATGAAACCAACAAAGGATCGAAACAAGTTAAGGACTTACATTTTTCAGAACTACAGAAATCTGATTTGGAGCTGTCACTCGAAAAGAAGTCTCACGAGGCATCTGACCGAGTTAAGGACTTAACAGAAAGGACTAATTATCTGCAACATGAGTTGGAAGCCTTAAGAAAACAGAATTGTGAACTAGAGTTGTCACTCCAAGAAAAAACTCAAGAACTATCAGAATGTCATCTTCAGATAGAAAATCTGAAAGGGGAACTAACGAGCACTACTTCATCCGAAAAGGGGCTAACAAAAGCAATGGAGGGCTTAAAATTGGAGGTGAACTCACTCATGGATGCAAAATGTGACATGGAAGAGAAGATAATGGATATGAATCAAGAAGCTTATCATTCAGAGTTACAAAAAGAAAAGCTGAATGATAAGATCATGGAATTGGAAACAAAACTATTAGGAAAAGAAGCAGAGGTGGGAATTCTTCAAAAGAAGCATGAGGCTTACATGAGCGATATGTCGGCTCAAGGTTCAACATTCACAGCGCGAATCAACAATATTCAAAAGCATCTGCAAACCGCGGAAACTGAAAAATCAAGATTTCAGTCTCAGCTTGAGAAGGAAAAACATGATTTTTCCCAAGGCCTTATGCAGATGGAAAAGAAAAATACCGAATTGACTATCAAGATCGCGGAGCAGGAGAAAACTTTAAGAGGGATGCAAGATGTTGTAAACAAGTCAAAAGGGGAACATAAGCAAATGCAAATCAAGTTAGAGGATTCCAAATTAAATTTCCACAATGCTGAAAGAAAACTAGGAGAAATGACGGAGGAACTACGCAAGTCATTTGAAGACAGTTTACGAATCTTGAGCAGAAGGATCCGCGTGGCAGAACAAATGCATATCGAGAGCAAGGAGTGGTACCAAAAAACCAGAAACTCGTACGAAAAAGAGAACAAAGATCTAAAAGAGAAAAATGCAAGAAATGAAATGGGGTTGAGGGGAATTAAGGATATATCGTTGACAGCTAGCGATATGTTAGGTTCACTAGACACTGTGGCACTAAAGTTTGAAGAATGCACTGCTCATTTCTTGAATCGAATATCAAAGAATTCGTGCGAGCTGCAATTTGTAAAAGATTGGGTGATGAGGAAAAATAAAGCAATGGAACACGTGAAAGATGACTTTGATTGCTTACTTGCACAATGTGATGACAAAGAATCTGAGATATTGAAGTACAGAGAGAAAGTTTGGAAGTCAGAGAACAAAGTTAGGGAACTAGAGAAGATGATCAAGGACAGAGACGAATCAGTGTTGTCTCTCAAGGAGGAAAAACGAGAGGCGATTAGGCAATTATGTGTATGGATTGATTATCATCGTAGTCGGTCTGATTACTATAAGAGGATCTTGCTAACTGAATTTGGCCGGAGGAGCGCTCCCTAGGAATGTTTTTTCCTTAAGAGCTATCAGTAACTTCTTTAGCCATAGTTACATGAGGAGATATAATAGCTCGTGTCCTTTTTTTCTTCTTTATACATCTGGTATCCGAAATCTACTGAGTTCAAATTTGCGCGGGCCAACTAAAGGGGTGAAGGCTCTTCTTACCAAGAGTTTAAATGTGCTTCTTACCAGGAGTTTCTTCGTTCCGATTAAACTAGAGAAAGTTGGAACCGCCATTTGCACGTTCAAGGACAGGAATTTGCTTAGATCAAGCCAAGAAGCTGATGTACAAGGTTAACAATCTTCCTGAGAATTGTAATCATTTGTTTTTTTTATGTACTCAATAGGTTTGTTCTTGTTAGAAAAGTATGATTGTATACTGAATAAAAGTGTTTGTGACACAAAATTAGTCAAGACACTTAAATAATTTTGGTGACAAAGCTATACTTTGCATTGTATATTTGGATTTGGGAATCAACTAAATCTCTTGTTGGAGAAAAGAGATTATGTTAAAGAATTCCATATGCAAGAACTGGTGTTGATGACTAATGTAAAGTTTTCTAAATATAACTTTATTTCTTCTCTTTTGTGATGAGTTTTCTAGTTTAAAGAATTCCATATGCAAGAATTGGATTTCTAGTAACTTATCTACGTAGTGAGCAACTTGAGAATATGCTCAGAAATTGTCAAAATTTTAGCCGGAAGTGTCTAGTAGGAATAATTTATCACATGTTTAGGGGCTCAATCAGAACAAACTATAGTTTGTGTCTAAATAAAAAATTAAATTGAACAAGTTTATGGATTGTCTATGTATTCCACCAAAAAAAAAGATAGAATTGGAAAATTACATGATAAGAGTAAATATATGCGCAATTTTTACCAAAATAGCAAGAGTTTGAAAAGTTATAATATATCGTTAGAGTTTGGGTGTTATTTCTTTTGCTCTGTATCTATTCCCTTGAAGTCGTATCCATTCGCTTTGTACCAGTGTATCAATTCATGTTGTATTGGTATGTTATGATACTGAGCCAACATAATAGATACATAGTGAAACCCTACACTGTATCACAAGTTTTTTTTAAGTAAACTATTTCTACGTTTGATAATTAGTCAAACTATGTCTATGATCAATAATTAGGGCTCAAATTAATGTTATTTATGAAATTTTCAAAGATCATAGACATAATAAGGCTCTAAAGGTATAGTTTTGATAATTGCGCTTCATAGCTATAGTTTTTTTTTTGCTATGGGGTTTTCGGTTTGTGTATTTCGCTTGTGAATATAGAAACAAGGTAAGTCTATACAAATTGTGTATTTATACATTTTAGAAATTTTTCAGAATTCTGTTTGTATATTTCTCTTGTCAATATACAAACATGATAATTTATTATGAATTTTCATAAATTGTATACAAATAGCTAGGATAAGTATTACAAATTCTGGATTTATACAATTAGTAATCGAATTATACAAATTCTGGATTAATACCATTAGAAACTGAATTATACGAATTCTGAATTATACAATTAGGAAATCAATTTTTTTTTTCGTAAAATTATAGCTACAGATTGAAAATAATCGAAACTATAGCTATATTACATAATATATTCTAGGTGTTTGTCATTTCGCGTAATTTTCCCTAATTTTTTCTTCTTTTTCTAAGGCTCTTGGGTCATCTTTATTTGAGTAGATTAGCCCAACTATGAATTGGTTCACAATAGTCCAGCAAGCCCATATTCAACTCCTCCCACTCTATCATTTATTTATGGTTGAGCCTTCATGTGTCTTTTCAACACACTGTAAAAAGAAGAAGCCATTGATGCAAAAATGCTGAACTGTTTACACCCTGTTTGGAAGAACCCCATCATTCTTGCTTCCTCTGCTTCACCATTTTTCCACAATTTGAGAAATACCAAACGGTTCACCTATGGGGAAAAAACAAGACTTTACAGCAAAAGATCAAGAATTGTGTGTGGTTTTTTGCCAGTTGATCCATGGGCACCAAATGTTGACTCACAGAGCATAGCTTCACAGCTATTTGCTTTTTCTCTGTTCCCTTATGTGGGTTTTTTGTACTTCATCACCAAATCCAAGACTGCCCCAAAGCTTACACTTTTTGGGTTTTATTTCTTGCTTGCTTTTGTGGGTGCCACAAGTAAGTCCATTCAATATTCTCCTTGTATATTTATTTTCTGTTATTCTATTGTTTTAGAGTATTCATCGTATTGTGTCTGTTAGGAAGAACCCCATTATTCTTGGTTCCTATGTTTCTCCATTTCTCAACTGTTGCCAAACAAATCCCAATTTTAGAAATACTACCAAACAACTCATCTGTGGTGAAAGTAGAAAACTTTATACTCCCTCCGTTTCAATTTGTTTGTTTAGTTTTGGCTTCGTACAGATATTGTGGAAGTAAAGAAAATTTTGTTTAATCGTAGTCTTAAACATGACATGTGGAAATTTGAAACTAAAGAGATCCCAAAAATTGAAGAGACATTCCTTTTGAAACCAACTAAAAAGGGAAGTAAGACAAATAAATTGATGAAACAAAGAGAATATTAATAGTGCCAGTTTTAATAGATTAACAATTTTCTTCGTAACCAGCAACCAAATGACCCCTTAAGAGTATTCATTATATTGTGTTTGTTTGGAAGAACCCTATTGTTATTGGTTTCTATGCTTTTCCATTTTTCAACTGTTACCAAACAATTATCAGTTTTAGAAATACTACCAAACAACTCAACTGTTGTGAAAGTAGAAAACATTGTAGTAAAAAAAGAGCAAGATTTGTGTGGATTTTTGCCTGTTGTTCCGTGGACACCAAATGTTGACTCACAGAGCTTAGCTTCACAGCTCTTTGCTTTTTTCTCCTCTCCCTTATGTAGGCTTTTTGTACTTCATCACCAAATCCAAAACTGCCCCAAAGCTTACATTTTTGGGGTTCTACATCTTGCTTGCTTTTGTGTAGTAAGACCTGCCAAGGTTGGGATAAGGTCTGCATACACTCTACCCTCCCCAGATCCCCAATCATTGAAATATTTGCCTTGCATAGGTATTGGGTTCAATGTGCTTGACCAATTCATGGTTAATGACTAGTTATGCATTTCATCAATGCTTTAACATTCTCTACCTAGAGCTTTGCATACTTAGATAAAAGAAGTAGTTGTGCGTAAATTTTGTCCACATACTTCTCTGCTTATGTTTTACATATCTACCTCATATTCTTCTTCAAAAAATACATATTTATACTGGTAATATCATTTTTAACTCCATTTGATTTGTTTTGACATTGTGTTCTTTCTGTTTCACCTCTTTTGTGCAGTTCCTGCTGGAATTTACGGTAACTTCGTCTCTCAGCAAAGAATCTATTGATTGTGTAAGAGGGTGTTTGGCTTAGCTTGACCAACTTTTAAGTAGTTTTCAGCCCTCAAGAGTGTTTGGATGTTTTAAAAATGACTTAAAAAAAGTTTAAAGTAGGTACCCCTACTTTTAATTTTTTAACTTAAAAGTTACTGAAGTTTGACTTTTTAAAACTACTTTTAAAAAGCTACTTTTTTTAAGCTAAGTCAAATGGGCCCTTCTAACTTAGAACTGTAATTCTAACTGACATGCTTTGGAACAGCGAAGGTGCATTATGGAACTTCTCTGTCCAACGTTGATTGGTTGCATGGAGGAGCTGAGTCACTGCTCACTTTAACCAACTTATTCATTGTGTTGGGGCTAAGGGAAGCTATTAGGAAAGCTGACAATCCTGAAGAAAGCAAAAACAATGATGTCTCCAGAATTAAAGAAGAGAAGAAGTCATCAATCTAGTTGACATGTACCTATCATCCTTTTGTTGTTTGTAGACATCTGTATATCAGCGGTTCAAAGAAAAATGTTGCTTTTTCTTTGCCCATCTGGTTTCGCTAGGTATATGCTGTTACTGAATGCTGCTCTGGACTCTTTTGTCCATTGTATTTTCACTGCAATGCATCATTAGAGAAAGATTGTTGTATAGATTGCATCAATCAATGTTATGAACAGTCAATGAAGCACATAGTTAATCGCCATCTTCTCTAGCTCTCATGCATATGCTGATTATTTTATCTGTTTAAGTTTATTATTCAAGTGGTCGTAGAAGTCTCTTGTAGTTTGTTAGTCTTCGAAATCTGTTACAATTTATTGTTCTTGTACTTCAATTATAGTATTATTTTGTTGTAGGTAATGTTCCCTTTTTTTCATAATGCTCTGTCATGCTGTCTTTAGTATTTTGTGGTCGCTTCTCCACTTCCGTTATTTCTTTTCCCGATCTACTTTGATATGCTTCTTCTTGAGCCAAGGGTCTATCGGAAACAACCTCTCGACCTTCCAAGGTAGGGTAAGGTCCACGTACACACTACCCTCCCCAGATTCACTTGTGGGATTACACTGAATATGTTGCTATTATATTTAAAAGGTGAACCTGGCCCCTTAGCTGTCTGTAGTTTGATAGAATTTATGAATGTTCAATAGCCTTTTGCATGAATATGCTCGAATTTCACTCAGCAACTTGGTGTCAATCAGCTGGAAGTTCAGCCGTTGAAGACAGTACACTATTGATACAAATATAATAGCTAGTTTCTAATCTGAGGCTAGTTTGCTATTAACTTTTGCAATCATATCCATATCTATATTAATTCCTAAAGAAGGGATAGTCAACCTCAACAAAGCAACTCGGTGATAATATCTGAACTGTTTGTTAGTCTTTATTGTCCTTTTCAAGAATATTAGCTTGGGTTCATTAGAAAAATATCAAATGAGAAGCTTGGATCTAGCTCCAAATGCTCTAGGGAAATCTCAACCATGATCAGAGAATTTGTTGTGAAAGTGTTGGCTGAGAATATATGGGCGAGGTCTGATTCTGAATGGTGCAAGTGATGAACATTCCAAAACCATTCATCTGGCAGCTGCTTGAGACTGAGAAGTAGTTCGATTCAGGGGTTGTAGGAGAGACAAAAGATGGTGAATAGCTGCTATCTATCAGATTATCATCAACATGGGAAATCTGGAAATGTCGATTTTCGTCTGTCAAACCAGAGAATGTTGAAGGCAAGGAGAAAGAACATGCGGTTTCATTCTTGTCCAAGTCATTAGTGTTGCCTCTCAGGTTTGATCTCAAGTTCATCAATATTTGATTTGAATATTGCCCTGTTTGATAATCGACTTGTTTCTTCAATTCTTGTTTCTCTGGCGATGTTGGGTTTATTGCAGAATAGGTAGCTTGATGACAATTATGGAAACCCCTGTATGTGATCTCAAATACAGTAGGATACTAGGATCATCATCTGACCTTTGCACTTGTTTTGCTGCCCAACAATTTTGCATGTACGATATGTGCATCTGTGGTGGCTTCTGCAAAACATATATAAACTTGGTATCAGAACATAGTTGTTATCTTAATTATGTACTTATAAAGCAGAATGACCAAAAGGAGATAAGAACATTTTATATTTGAAGTTGAATGTGCACATAAGCATGATCGTCTTTAATACATTTCTTTTGGTCTTTATATTGGAAAGAACTTCTCTATCCCACATAATTAGGGGATTGGACTGTTGAGCCACTCTATTTGAGTATTAACAGAGATTGCTCATAAGAAGAAAGAATTTTCTGAAGAAGCAATTCTTGATTTTTAGAAGTGGAAGCTACAGAGCTCAAGTAAGCTCTAAGCTGCTTAGCATGTTCTATTCCTTGAGTAAGCTCATTTATGAGTGTCTTCTATTCCCATGTTGAAAGAACAATCCATTTTAAAAGAAGGAATTGGAAAATAAAAAGGGAGTTATTGTGAAGCCTATAAAGGTGGAAGCTGCAATTCGCCTATACCGAGTTCTCCAACAACGGCTTAGTTTAGTAGCTTAACTCTTTCTCCTGACGTGACGCTTTGAGTTTCTTGCTCGAGTGAACTCAAAAAGGTATCTTCTCAATCGATGCAATACCCTTGAAGTTGCATGCACAGTAGGTAAGAGGAGTCTAGCATAACAGATTACAGGGACTTAGACACGATGTGAACCTACTTCACGAGTGGAATGTCATTGACAAAGAAAATTACCCCGAAAATGAGCACAATTTTGGGATACAGAAAAGGCTCATCTTTTTTTTTTTTTTTTTTTGAGTGTGTGGTTGGGGGTGGGGGGGTGCTTAAAGAGATTTTTGTTGGAGATGAATACTGAAGCAAAGCTGATAGAAACATTTGAATTTAAAAGGGAAATATCTGTAGTATAAATCATGAGAAAAGTGAACAAAAAGGCATGTGGATGACAAGGAAGTGGAGGGGAGTTTGAAAGTTGACTGCTGAAAAAAACAGTAATTCTACTTGGACTGGTGTTTGGTCAAACTCTCTTATAAGTAGTGAAAATAATGAGATTGCTAATAAGAAATTCCAAATATTGAGAGCTGACCATTTCAAAACTTCAATAGTCTATAAAAGAGAAATATGAGGTCTATAAAAGAATAGTTTAACTTACATACAGTAATAGACTAATAGTGTAAAGAAATTTTATACTATCAAATTATTTAGAAATCAATTACAGGTAAGTTTTTATATCAAGTGTGAGTTTAAATCCTAAAAATAATTTGATAACTCGAACTATGGTAAATAGAAGTAGGAGGTAATATTACAATATTGAGTCTTTTATGTGAAATTAAATGCACAGTCAAACCTCTCTATAACAACTATCTTTTGGAACAACACTTTATTATAATAGACAAGTTTTACTTTGGAATGATTATTTGTGTTACATTTAACCTCTCTATGCTTTAATAACATCTACCATTATAACAGGACACTCATTGTAAAAGTACCTTTCTATAATAAACAAGGGCCTCATCTTGATGCATCATCAGTGAGAGACTATTGTATAGATTGCATAAATCGATGTCATAATGTAAGCATTGAAGAACTTAGTTAATCACCATCTTCTGTGGCTCTCATACTTTTTCTGATGGTTTCTCTCATTCTTAAACTATTATATTTACTTATTAATCTGTTGGAATTTATTGTTGGGTTCTCCTGACTATCAAAATACCTGCTCCAAACAATTTCATGTAAATGGTGTGCTCTCTTTAATGGTTTAATTGCTAGTAATAGATTTTCTAATAGCTACACTATATTAGTCATTCTTGGTTCTATTGTCCATAAAAAGGGCAGCACGAAGGGTTCGGGGAACTCGTGACCTATAGTCACTAGAGACAGCTTTGTTTACCATTGCATCAGTGTACTGTCTGTTTGCAACAAGCCTAAGGGCTAGTGGCATCTTAGTGCCTGCAGTTTTAAGATTTAATGCTTTGTGGTTTCACGAATTGTTCTTCGTCTACTAATATGATATAGTAAGGAAAGATAAACTCAACATAGTTGGCTGTAGTTTATTAAAAATCTCGAATGTTCAATAACCAAGAATATGCTTTAATTTCACTTAGCAGCTTGATGTCAAATGACTGGAAGGTTCAGCCCTTGACACAGTAGACGATTGGTACAAATACGATAGCTAGTTTCTAATCCGTGGCTAATTTTTTGTTAATTTTTACAATCATAACTATACTAATTCCTAAAGGAGGGATCATCGACCTCAATAAAGTAACTTGGTGATAACATCCTAACTGTTTGTCTTTATTGTCCTTTATCTAGGGTATTACTAGATAGGTTCATGAGAAAAATTTGGGGTTATCGAATGGGAAGTTTGGATCCAGCTCCAAATGGTCAAGTGAAAAATCGCCCACAATTGGAGAACTCGTTGTGGAAGTGTTGGCTGAGAATATATCAGTGAGGTCTGATTCCGAATGGTGCAAGTTATGAACCATTCCGTAACCATTCATCTGGCTGCTGCTTGAGACTGAGAAGTAGTTTGATTCAGGTGTAGTAGGAGAGACAAAAGACGGTGAATAGCCGCTACCAATCAGATTGTCATCAACATGAGAAATCTGGAAATGTCGATTATCGTCTGTCATACCAGAAGAAAATGTTGGAACAAAGGAGAAATGACATGCTGCTGGGTCATTCTTGTCCAAGTCATTAGTATTGACTCTCAGGTTTGCTCTCAAATTCATCAACACTTGATTTGAATATTGCTGCCCTGTTGGATAAACGGCTTGGTTTTTGAATTCTTGTTTCTCTGGCGATGTTGGTTGTGGTGCAGAATAAGTAGTGTGATGACAATTATGGGAGCCTCGGTATGTGATATCGAATACTGTCGGATCATCATCTGATCTCTGCACTTGTTTTGTTGCCCAACAGTTTTGCATGTGACGATATGTGCATCTGTAGTAGCTTCTGCAAAACACATGTAAACTTGGTATCAGAACATAGGTTTCTATTCTTCAACTGATTTATGATTGAACCATAGTTAATCAATCGATTGAAAACTTCGTTTTTCGTTTTTATGAGTTAATGACTTTCATGCAGGTTAAAGAAGTTGACTCATTACCTAGGATATTTAGCTCTTAGAATATCCTTCTGTCCGTACTTTCTCCAGCTATATCCATCATCAGTAGGACCTTCAAATCCACTCTCCGCGCTGACTTTGACTTGTTCAGTCCATGTGGGCTGTGATTTTCTGCAATATCCATCAAGAACCAGGTTAGTTGACCTATGAAAATCAGCTACTGAAACGTTCTCCCTTTCATTTTATAGAGTAGTATTTGACTCGATACGGATTCCCAAAAAAAAAGACTTTTTGGCACATACCGAAAGTAGTATTCTTAGATCTTGTGATTTTAAACATGTCATGACATTTCTATAGCGACAAAAGCAGGTTATTAAAGGTAAAACGAGAAGTTTGAAGTTAGAGGAATTTTCTAAATATAGAAAAGCGTCATTTTTAATGGAATTTGATCTTCTACCTCTTTTTTGAAATATTGATAAGCTCTTGATGATCTTGGAAACTCCTTTTCTTGTCATCACTCTCAGGACTTCCATCAATGGATACCGAAGACTCGATTGCACCAGTTGATGGTGGTAGAGCCGGCGGGGATTGGACTGTTGAGCCTCCCCAGTTGAGAATCAACAGAGATTGCTCATAAGAAGAAAGAATCTTCTGAAGAAGCGATTCTTGATTCTCAAAAGTTGAAGCTGTAGAGTGGAAGTGTTCTCTAAGTTGCTTTGTGTGTTCAATCCCTTGAGTTAGCTCATTGATGAGCGTCTTGTATTCCCAGTTGAATGCACAATCCATTTTGAAAGACGGAATCGGAAAAGAAAGGGGGAGCTATTCTGAAATCTAGAAAGGCGGTCAATTGGTGTAATACACTTGACACGATGTGAACGTACTTATGAGCGGAATGTATCAACGAGCAACTCACTCCGAAAAAACAAGCACAATCTTGGGATATGGAAAAAGTTTTTTTTTTTTTTTTTTAGAATCTTGATGAGTTTTGTGATATTTGATGAAGAAGTTGAATGAATGAAACATTTGAATTTAAAAGGGAAGGAATTATAGTGAAACAAAAAGGCATGTGGAAAAAAATGGAGAGTTTGAAAGTTGACTGATGAAAACGAGTTATTCTAACGTGGACTGGTCTTTGGTCATAATAGTGAGAAAGTCCAAATGTTGAGTGCTGACCAATTCAAAACTTCAATAGTTAATCATCTTCAAATCTTGAAGATCGAGTTTCGGATTCAACCTTTTAATATGAAGTCGTTTTTATTTGGCGCGTTTTACTTTTTAATATGGAATTTCTAATCAACATTCTTAATTAAATGTTAAGTTTGAGTTTTAAGAATGAAATCGTATTTATTAATTGAAAAGTGTTTTACTTTTCAATATAGGATTTTTTCGTGTGAATATAAATTAATTAATTGAGTTTCAAGGAACATGGGAAATTGAAATAAAACAAAATATATGAGATTTATAAAAGAGTTTTAACTTATATATAATAACAATATAGTAATTAAAATACTTGTAATCATTATACAACAACTACAACAATATAATCTTATTACAAAATAACAAAATAATTTAGATATGCTATATAATAATATTATATATATTCTCTTGCCTCATCCTCACTAGTCACTCTTTGCATAATAACTGTAGAAACAGATAATAGTCCATTGGCCGACCAATTCAGACTCCACAACTAATTTTAATATTATAGGTCCAACTTCTTTTAAGATTCTTACTATTGAGCTTATATTTTTTATTATTTAATTTTAATAAACTTTACACAGAGATTTGTATTTCATGTTAAAAGCATTTGAATTTATAAGAACCGAAGTAGCGGACTCGGAATTATTATTAAGAGGCGTCAATAATTTTAATAAAAATATACTTATGAGGCTCGTATAACTAGAACCCACAACCTTAAGGAATTTTCATAACATTTTAACCACTAGATTAAATATTAAATTTGTGTTAAAAGGTGTCAAGGCTTATATATGTATTTATTAAATCAAAATTTGTCGCTGGACACTCCGTGGGTGAAGGTGGGTACGCCCCTGATTATTTACCGACATCAACAAGTTGAATCGATCCATGTGTATAATTCATTAAAGAAGAAAGCATTTTTTTAGGGAGGGAAATCATTATTTTCATAGCTCAAACTCCAATGGAGGTCTTCCACAATCAAGAATTGGAATACTAATTTCATCTGAATTCAATATTTTCAATATGGAGCATAAATTTATATATAAAAAATACTAAAATTACAATAAACAATAAATATGAACTCATAATTTTAAAAATACAAGATATTAATATTAAAAACTTTAAAAATTAAACTCATATAATCTAAATTTTGTATCTGCTTGTGTGTCCACTACTATCACTAAACCTTAATTAATATACATACTTTCTTACGACATTATTACGTAGCATTCCTTACGTAATAACTCTATGAATCTAGATACAAAAAATAAATAAAAGTCCAATAGCTGACCAATTCAAATCTCCCCCTCCCCCACATCATATATATATATATATATATATATATATATATATTTACGTGGCACACATAATGAAGGATAATCAGTTGAGCACCCTTCGTTGAAGAATAATATTATATTATATTAAAAAATATATAAATTATATAGATTTTAAAAAAATTAGATGTATATATTAAATTTTGAACATTCTTAACTAAATTTCTAAATTTTGTCATTGTGTATACATAACATTAATGATTGAGTCATAAGAAAATGTGGCTCTTTTTTAAAATCACTTTTAAGTCAAAGATTGAGGGTAAGAATAGTTATCTTTTGAGCAGACAAAACAAATAAAGCTTTGATTCTTCAAAGTTTAAACATTTCAGTCCACGTCCTAATTTTTTAATTTCAAATTAAAAAATTATCCACATTAAATATTTATATTAAATTAGTAGATGTACATATTATAATAGTTTGTTTCTATGAAGTCAATAGTTTATCGGAAACAATTTCTCTATCTCACACAAGATAGGAATAAGGTTTACATATATATACTCTACTCTTCCCAAAAATCCATACGTATGTTATATATTGTTGTTAAGTTCTAACCATTAATTCATTATTAAATAGAATTAACAATAGTTTTCTATTGTTAAATAGAATTAACAGTAACTTTGATCTGTCGTTTAGCAATATAAATTGTTCGTCTCTTTTAACTAATTAACAAGTTTGATTTTGTCAAAGTATAGAAAAAAACGAAACGTGGCATGTTATATATATATATATATATTTTCCTTTCTTGAAAAGATTGTACTTCTAGATTTCAACTAGCTAAGGTATAGTTCCTTTTATATATGTACCAACATTACTAAAAATAATAATTTGAAATTAGTGATAGATAAATTCTCTATTTCAATAGTAAAATTCATTATCAATTATATTTAACACACGAATCACCATGAATTATTAGACAAATTTGTTAGTACAAGCTATTTTATGAGAGATTAGTGATAATATTCATATGTGTTAGATTTTTTTTAGTATAGTGATGTAAATATAGTTTTTTTTTCTTTAACTGTTCTTTTTTTTTTTTTTGGATAGACTCTTAAATGGAATTGTTTACCAAATAAAGACAATTTGAAATCAACAATCACCAACCAAGAATATCTAGATGCTTCAATAAGCTTCTCCAAATATAATTTTTTCACTAGATGTTTGTTGTTGGTATTGTTTGTTTTTTTTTTTTGCTTTTTAGTTTCAAGAACTTGTACTTCCAGAAAATAAAAATTGTGGAAATGAGGATCCTAAAGTGATGGATTAGGAATTAAAAAAATTGGGACGACTTCATTTCCAATCTTAAGGTTATGAGTTTGAATCACTACACTTATAATTTTGGAGAAATAACTAGCAGAGGAGTTGACTTGGTCAATACGAGAGAGTCATACTTTGGACTCCTTTTTTCAAGAGAAACTATCGGAAAGCTCCTATGGCTTGGTACTTCCAAACCTGGTTGTCAGGACTTAGAGTAAAATCAGTTCTATTTTTAGGAAATCCCATCAATACTTAAGGGCTAAAAATGACGGATTCAAAATGGAGCTAGCATTGATTTCTAGTTCCACTCTGGCTCTCTAATATTCTTCTCATTGAAAGTACCCCCTCTTATTGGCCAGGTAAACTTCATACAAAAAGTTTTTGAAAGCTCTTGTAAATGTTTTGTAGTAGGAGGATCCAAAGTCCCTTCCTGAAGAGGTAGACACATAGTATCAATAAATATCCAAAGAGGGCAAAGTTGGAAGCTCTTGGAGAGAGGATATACATAAAAGTATGAGAGGTTAACAATAATGGGCTTAAAATGGAAGTATACGGAGGACGAGATTGTTGAAAGGGTAGTAGATAGTCTAGCATTGTATAGTTTTCTGTTAGTTCTTTTATTACTATTCCTCTATCATTTTATTCTTCGATTGCATTGATACTTGCTACTTCCTTTATTTGCTACTTGCTTTGTTTCAATTTTCATATTATTTGTCATGCTAATATTATTTTCTCCAGTATTTTCACTTGGGCTTTTTTATTACTGTACTCTCTTCTCTTGTATGCTTTAATCTTATACTTGTGCTGAGAGTACATCTTAAGAAACCTCTCTATATACATTCTCTATATACATAAGGTAGTAGTAAAGTCCGCATATACTGAAAGTTAAGAGGGGGGTGATCAAAATTCCTTTAGTCGACTGCCTGGATGGAGCAGTCGACTCACCTGCAAGTTAGTATCACAATATAAAAGTAATAACAGGAAGTAAATCAACACAAGATATTTTATACTAGTTCGGAACACCAGTATGGTGCCTACGTCTAGTCCCCTTGGGTTTCCTTTAGAGCCTTAGGAGAACTTAGGTGATACATATATTTGAACCTAGACTCCTATCTGATATGCAAATCAAATCTACTATTTTGGCACTACCTCTACCTGTAAAACCTAAGCTCAAAATCTTTCTTTATCTTTTCTTTTTCAATTGTTTGCTCAAGTGTGTACAAAGTTTATAAAAGATAAAAGAAGATTACAATATAAGTTCAAGTGAAGTTGCACACTTCACAACTAAGGCTAGTAGATGATTATATAGTGTTTGAGGACTGCTCTTGTTAAGGAATAACCCAAGGGTATTTCAAATCCTGGATCCTAGCTGAGTCCTTGATTTCGATTGGTTGATTCCTGTCCATATTAGATATGTGCATGAGTAAACCAATTTCTTCCTTCTTTGTAGATCTTCTTGTGATATTGATTTTCTTCCTTCTCTTGAAGATATTTATATGATCTTGATATGTTGCTGATTTTCCTTCTTTGAAGATCTTTTTGTAATCTTAATTATCTTCCTTCTCTTGAAGATATTTGTGTGATCTTGATACTTTGCTGATTTTCCTTCTTTGGAGATCTTCTTGTAATCTTGATTCTCTTCCTTCTCTTGAAGATATTTGTGTGATCTTGATACTTTGCTGATTTGATACTTTGCTGATTTCCTATCTTCCAGATCCTAGTTAGACGCAAGGATTGTGGTGACGTTGAATCTGTATCCCTTGAATGGTGGCTTTCCTTTCTTGTGTTGTTTTAGTAAGTGCACATTTCTTTCTTTCTTTCTTTCTGATAGTACTTTGACGTCTTGTCCATTCTTTTTGAATTTTTTGCCTGCAAATTTATCATGTGTCCTGTCTAATAAATTGTTGGGATAGTTCTCTCCCTTTGACATAATCAAAAAGAGATGGAGCAGACAAAATACGACAAATAACTAGAACAAATAGTAACACATAAAAAACCAGAGCAGGAAGGCATAACGCCTTCAATATACAATCCAAAACACACAAACGAGGGGACAGACCCCCACATAAATATTGTAAATCACATTAATGACAAGAAGAGATACCAAGACAATTACAGAGGAAACAAAATCTTTCCTCAAGCAGGGATTTTGTAAAAATATCAGTCAATTGATTTTCAAAATCGATAAATTCTAAGGAAAAATCACCATTATCAACATGATCATGAATAAATGATGCTTAATATCAATATGCTTAGCCCTAGAATGATGCATAATATATTTAGATAAACTAATAACACTAGTATTATTACAAAAAATAGGGACAAATTCATATGAAAGATCATAATCAAGTAATTGATGCATCATCCAAATAGTTAAGTACCACAACTTCTCATAACTAGATATTCTGATTTTGTTGTACATAAGGCAACCAAAGTTTGTTTCTTACTGTGCCAAGAGATCAGAGATTGACCTAGAATTTGGCAAGTACCACTGGTGCTTTTTCGATCATTTTTGTCACCTGTAAAATCAACATCTGAGTAGCCAATTAAATCAAAGTGAGAGAAGTGAGGGTACCATAACCCCAAATTCGTAGTTCCGATGAGATAGCGAATGATTCGCTTCACTGCAGTAAGGTGAGATTCTTTTGGAGCAGACTTAAAACGTGAACACTTGCATACGCTGAACATAATATCTGGTCGACTAGCAGTTAAATAGAGTAGAGATCCGACCATTCGTCGATACATTTTCTCTTCAACATATATTCCTGGTGCATTTATCTCAAGGCATATGGATGGATTCATGGGAGTTCCGTAAGCTTTTCCTTTTTTTTCCGACCCGAACTTCTTTATGAGTTCCATTGTGTATTTGGTTTGGCTAATAAAAGTTTCATTAGTCGACTGCTTAATTTGTAAGCTGAGAAAGAATATGAGCTTTCCCATTAGATTCATCTCAAATTCTCCCTTCATAAGATTAGCAAAACTCTCACATACAGAGGGGTTAGAGCTTTCAAAGATAATATCATCGACATAAATTTGAACTATTAAAATAAAAGATCCGGACCTTTGGATAAAAAGAGTTGTATCAATTTTTCCTCTTTAAAAATTGTTATAGAGTAAAAAATTGCTCAATCTTTCATACCAAGCTTTCGGGGCTTGTTTGAGACCATAAAGCGCTTTCGAGAGTTTATAAACATGATCAGGACAAGAAAAATTTTCACAACCAGGAGCTTGTTTAACAAAAACTTCTTCTTTGATAAAACCGTTTAAAAAAACACTTTTTACATCCATTTGTAACAGTTTGAAACGCTTAAAAGATGCATAAGCTAATGGAATTCAAATAGATTCTAACCTTGCTACCGGAGAAAAAGTTTCATCGTAATCAATCCCTTCCTGTTGGGAATATCCTTGAGCGACTAATCTTGCCTTGTTACGGATGACCTTACCTTCTTCATTGAGCTTGTTTCGAAAAACCCATTTAGTTCCGATTACGAAAAAGTTTTTGGGCCTTTCAGTGAGGGTCCACACTTGGTTTCTTTTGAATTGATCTAGTTCTTCCTTCATTGCTTGTATCTAGGATTCATCTTCCATGGCTTTATTTATACGTTTTGGTACAATCTGAGAGACGAGTGCTACAAAAGCTTGTTTCTTCAATGATGCTCTGGTGTGTAACGCATCATATGGTTTCTCTATGATGAAAGCATTAGGATAGCTAGCATTATGTCTCCATTCCCTAGAAGTTTCGATCTTGTCTACTATGATAGTCAACTTTGGTTCTGGGATAGTTGGCTTTTCTGTTGGGGTTTGAGCAAAATTATTTGGTAAACTTTCTGTATTTATTTTGGAAACAGTCTCATCATCAGTGGTTTCATCTTCTTGCATTCTTGAGTTAATGTCATAAAAAATGCATGAATAGATTCTTCAACTCTTAAAGTTCTTTTATTAAAAACTCGAAAAAGCTCTACTAAGAGGTGCATAACCCATAAAAATACCTTCGTCACTTCTTGGATCGAACTTACCAAAATTATTTTTACCATTTTTGTGAATGAAACATTACATCCAAAGATATGAAAGTAGTTGATGTTTGGTTTCTTTCCTCTCCAGAGATTGCAAGGAGTTTTCCTTAGGATAGGTTTGATGGGACACCTCTTAAGAATATGACAAGCAGTACTTACTGGTTCTACCCAAAAATGGTTAGGGAGATTTTGATCTAGTAACATTTTTTTAGTTGTATCTTGTAATGATCAATTTTTTTCTTTCTACCACTCCATTTTGCTGAGGTGATCTGGGTGAAGAGAAATTTTAATTGAAGTCATTTTGAGCACAAAAATCTTCAAATGTTGTATTTTCAAATTCGCCACCATGATCACTGTGAACAGTTGTAATAAAATAATCTGCCTCTCTTTGACTAAAGAGATCCATGTGAAGAAGTTGAAGGGGTTTAGAGGTACTTACCATATATTTTCCTTTAAAGGATGAGCGAGTTTGCTAGGCGAGTTGACATGCATCACAAATGATCCTTTTGGAAGTTCAATTTTGGAAGTTTGATAACTAGTTCTAATCTAAATAACTTCTCAAGAACATGCATTCTTGCCTGTCCAAGATTTCGGTGCCACAACTAAGGATCATTAGAAACTGCAGTAAGACATGTAATACTAGGGAGATCAACATCAATTAAGCTATATATATATATATATATATATATATATATATATATATATATATATATATATATATATATATATTATCAATTCGATCTCCGATTATGGAAAAGTTTCTTTCTGGATATTTGATTATACAACTCATTGTATTGAAGAAAACTTGAAACCCAGCGTCACATAGTTGACTAATGCTGAGGAGATTGTGCTTGAGTCCTTCAATAAGATATACTTCTACTAGATCACATGATGAGCTAAGGGTGATAGTTCCAACTCCTATTGCTTCTCCTTTTGCGTTATCTCCAAATCTTACAAATCCTCCAGCAATGTTTTTAATAGTTTTGAAATGTTCTCTCTTTCCACACATGTGTCTGGAGCATCAACTGTCAATTACCACATTCATTTTTTGTAGGTTTTCCTGGACTGCTCCTGCAAGACAAAGAGATTAATTTCTTATAGGTACCCAAGCATTCTTGGGTCCTTGAGGGTTAGTACTAACGACTTTTGGTCTCTAAATCCATTTTCCTGAAGAGAGTTTCTTGCAATTGAAGGATTTGTGACCAACAATTCCGCAGGTAAAACAAATAGGTTTAAAAGAAGATTTTGCAGAATTAAAAGAAGAGTTTTGAGAGGCATTCATGATTGATCTCACTGAGTTATGACTTGGTACTTCTTGATGCTATTTAATTGCATCTTGATTTCATCAAGTTCTTCCTGTAGGAGATCAACTTCAATCTGACTTGATTTGAGAAGGATTTGTCAGTCTTTCTTTTCTTGAGCAATTTTGTTATATTCGTCGATAACTTTCTGCAATTCATCTATGACCATATTCATAGAGTTTTGTAAATGATTACATTTAGAGTAGTCATGATGTCTTATCTCACTTGGTTCGCCCATTGTCATAAAACAGATATTTGTTGTTTCGTTCTGATCACATTCGAGTGCATTTTCATCGCTCTATGCTCCAAGACTCTTTAGATCATCATTTTTCCATTGGCCACTTCTTTTAAGTTCAGGGAAATTTTGTCTAATATGGCCAGGCTTTCCACACTAGTAACATTAGTCATCATATTTATGATAGTCATTGTTTCTATAGCCTTGTTGTGGCTTTTGTCTTTTCTGTCGCAACTTTTGTCTAACTTCTTTATTTATGAGGGCCATTCCACACTTTGAAATTTATCGATTTCTTCCTCGATCTCAGCCGTAAAGGCGACCGTTTTATTTTTATCATCCTTGTTATATTTGTTAATATGATTTTGTTCATAGTCTATCAGATTTTCACGAAGTTCATCATATGTCATCTTTTGCAAACCTCCATCTTCGAGAATAGCAACTTTAGTTTCCCAAGCTTTTGGAAGACTTATAATGAGTTTTCTAACTTGTAATTAATTTGAGTACACCATTCCTAGAGATTTGAGTTCGCAAACAATTTTGCTAAATCTTAAGAACATGTCATCTACATTCTCATTGTCTGCCATTTTGAACAATTCATATTCATTCACAGTAAGCTAATCTGAGCTTCATTTACTTTGCTAGTTCCTTCATAAGTTAATTTGAGTTTGTCCCATATTTCTTTTGCAGTTTCACATGTTGAAATCTTGTCGTATTCAACTCCGCTAACTGCACAATATAACAAACTTATTGCTCTCGCGTTAGTTTGGATTACCTCTTGTTGTTTATTTATGATGTCCAAGGATTCTAGATCAAAAGGCTTATCAGTGGTGTCTTTTCCTGTGAGTTCAGGGATTGGCTTCGACCCCTTTTTAATAACTATCCTTGCCTGAATATTATTTGAGGTAATGAAAATTCTGAATTTGTCCTTCTAATGAGAGTAATGGTGACCATTGAAGTAATGAGGTCGGTTTGACGAGTGTCCGTCTTGGAGGAGAGCATTTGAGAGTTTGCCATAGACCTTTGCTCACGTGTGGTTAAACATTTTTTTTGTGAGACCTGATCTGATACCAATTGAAAGTTAAGAAGGGGGTGAATTAAAATTCCTTTAGTCGACTTCCTGGATGGAGTAGTCGACTCAACTGCAAGTTAGTATCACAATATAAAAGTAATAACAAAATGTAAATCGATACAGGATATTTTATATTGGTTCGGAACACCGGTATGGTGCCTACGTCCAGTCCCTTTGGGTTTTAAGGGTTTCCTTTAAAGCTTGATGAGAACTTAGGTGATATATATATATATATTTGAACCTAGACTCCTATCTGATATACAAATCAGATCTGCTATTTTGGCACAACCTCTACCTATATAACATACACTCAAAATCTTTCTTTCTCTTTTTTTTTTCAATTGTTCACTCAAGTGTGTACAAAACTTTATGAAAGATAAAAGAAGATCACAATATAAGTTCAAGTGAAGTTGCACACTTCACAACTAAGGCTAGGAGAGGATTATATAATGTTTGAGGACTGCTTTTTTTAAGGAATGACCCAAGGGTATTTCAAATCAAAGATCCTAGTTGAGTCTTGATTTCGGTTAGTTGATTCATGTCCATATTAGATATGTGCATGATCAAGCCAATTTCTTCATTCTTTGGAGATCTTCTTGTGATCTTGATTTATTTTCCTTCTCTTGAAGATATTTATGTGATCTTGATACTTTGCTGATTTTCCTTCTTTAGAGATCTTGTAATCTTAATTTTCTTCCTTCTCTTGAAGATATTTGTGTGATCTTGATACTTTGTTGATTTTCCTTCTTTGGAGATCTTCTTGTAATCTTGATTCTCTTCCTTCTCTTGAAGATATTTGTGTGATCTTGATACTTTGCTAATTTCCTATCTTCCAAATCCTAGTCAGATGCTAGGATTGAGGTGACCTTGAATCTGTATCCCTTGAATGGTGGCTTTCCTTTCTTGTTGTTGCTTCAGTAAGTGTACATTGATTTCTTCCTTTCTAGTAGTACTTTGATGTCTTGTCCTTTCTTTTTGAATTTCTTGCTTGTGAATTTATCAACATATGGGATGAATATTTCATTATCAAAAGTAATCAGTTATATGAGGCTATCATATACACCATCATCATCTCTAAACCTCACTTCTGAAATTACATTATGTTATAGGCATATTATTATTATTTTTGATAAATAGCTCAACTTATTTAATCTTTAATTACCTACTATACATTGTGTACTTTTGATCCCTTTATGCATTGAAAATGATTTTTTCTTATTTGTTTGTCTTATTTTTTGTTGGTTTCTTTTAAAATGAATATAATTTTTTTGACAACTCTTTAATTTTAATTTTCCATGTGATATATTTTAAATCACAAGATTAAAATATATATTGACAAATTACACACGTCTTTAATTTAAAGTCACATAATTCATTTTTTCGAACAAATTAAAATAGAGGAAAACATTTTTTCTTTTGAAAAATAAATTCAATTCATTTCAAATTTTAAATATAGAAGGATCATTTCGGTCCTTCTCCCTAGCGGCAAACTTCCCAATCTTTCCCTCTTTTTTATAGTCAATTCTAGCTCTTACCTTCCCCAATTCCTTCAACTTTTCTTCTAGTGCTGCTTTGATTATGCCTTGAAATTGTAAGTTCCTTCTTCTCTAGTTTCAGCTAAATCTAGTTTTTTTGTGTTTTGATTTTCGCTTTGATTTTCACATTTCACTGTATTGGTTTGTTTGATTCAGTTTATTTCAACTTTCAAAGTAGTCATAATTTGTGGATTTAAGAAGCTTTTGCTTCTGGTTATGGAGATCTATTCAACCGCAATTGAAATCCATAAGTTGTGCGCCACACTTAATTATAAGTGGGAGGCTTTTGAGGCAGGTTAGAGAATCACTTTCTCATTTTGTTTGCTCTCCCCTTGGTACTGGTGCGCTTACAACCAAGCTAGTAAAATCTCCATGCGATTGCGATTCGACTATCGCGGATTTGGACTTTAAGTTGAACGAAGACATGACCGATGATAGTGTAGCCCGAAGGAATTTGGTTGCTTATGATTATACACGAACATAAGCTCATCCAAACTGTCTGTAGCTATATAAAATTTATGAATAATTAATAACTTTTTGCTATAATCTCCTTGAATTTCACTCAGCAGCTTGATGTCAAATTACCAGAAGTTCAGCCCTTGAAACAACACAGTAGACTATTGGTACTAATATCATAGCTAGTTTCTAATCTGCAACCAGTTAGATTTAATGCTAAATTTTGCATCTCGATAGAGTAACATGGTGATAAGATCAAAACTATTCATCCTTATCATCCTTTTGGGGAGTATTAGTTTCGGTCTGGGGATGTCGTTTTGTCCAAATGGAAAAATCGGGTCTAGCTCCAAATAATCTAGCAAACTCGCCACCCATTGAAGAACTTGTTGTGGAAGTGTTGGCGGAGATATCAGTGCGGTCTGAGTCTGAATGGTGCAAGTCGCGAAATAGTCCAATATCACTGAGGTATGATTCTGAATGGTCTAAGTTGTGAGCTATTCCAAGACCATTCATCTGGCAGCTAGAGACTGACAAGTAGTTTGATTCAGGGATTGTAGGAGGGACAAAAGATGATGAATATCCACCTACTATCACGTTGTGATGGCTGGCTTCTTTCTCTGGTGATGTTGCTTGTAGTGTAGAGTAAGTAACTTGGTAACTCAGACAATTATGGTTGTCGAAGTATGTGATCTCAAATACAGTAGGATCAACATCAGACTTTTGTATTTGTTTTGTTGCCCGACAGTTTTCAATGCGATGAAATTTACATCTGTAGTAGCCTCTGTAAAGATATGTAAAACTTGGCATCAATACATATGACTCTTGTTGTATGCTGTTGTTTTCTTAATTATGTACATATAAAGCAGCTGAACCACTAAGAGAGGATAAGAACTTGCGAAAATTAAAGGTGAGAAGTACATAGCATGATTTTTGTTAGTGCATTTATAGTTGGTATTGAAATTAAATGAATCTAAATACAGCAGAATGTATGTAAAGGATTCGCATAACGTACTTCAACTAAGTTAGGAATGAGTCATAGTTTATTGATTGAAAAGTTCGATTTTATTTTAAGTATTTTTTATGAATTTATGATTTTTATGCAGGGTAGTGAAATTGACTTATTACCTTGGAAACACAGATCCAAGAATATCTTTCTGCCCATACTTTGTCCAGCTATATCCATCATCCTGAGGACCTTCAACTTCACTCTCAGATCTGACTCTTACTTGTTTGGCAGAGTGTGTTTTTCTCCTGACACCCATAAAAACCAGGTAACTTCACATAGAAAAATAATTCCAGAACTGTAGTTAAAAGAAAGAAAGGGCTTTCAACACATATAGTTCTAGGACTTGCGGTTTTAAATTATGTTGCTCGGACTCTCAAAAATTGTTGTTGCACCTGTATTGAATCCTCTAAAAATATACTACTTTTGGAGGATGTGATACACGCGAGAAGAAGGCCATAAATAGTTCCTTAACTATAGGAGTATGTCTAAAATGGTCTCTCAACCTATGTTGTTCGGACTCTTTCAAAATATCGACGGGTGCATGTCAGATCCTCCAAAAATAGTGTATTTTTTTAAGGATCCGACACAGGTGCAACATCATTTTGGAGAGTCCGAGCAACTTAGCCCTTAACTATACTTTTGCCCGATTTAGTCCTTTAATTATTCAAAAACTTATCAGTTTTGGTTCCTTAACTATACACTTACTGGTTTTAGTCCTTTAAGTATTCAAAACTTATCTGTTTTGGTCCCTTAACTATACACTTACCGGTTTTAGTCATTTAAGTATTCAAAACTTATTTGCCCCCAAGGCCTAGCTCAAGTGGCAAAAGGTGGAGGATTTGTGGCTTAGGTCACAGGTTTAAGCCCCACACCATGCAAAGCGAAGTCCAGTATTTAAGTGGAGTAGGGTAGAGGGGCGGGCCCATTATCCACCGAGTTTAGAAGGATGTGATTGGTCCAAAGGGCGGGTCACAGACGGATTTCTGGGTTATAAAAAAAAAGTATTCAAAACTTATTTGGTTTGGTCCTTTAACTATACACTTACCGGTTTTAGTCCTTTAAGTATTCAAAAACTTATCAAGTTTGGTCTTTGTCCACTTTTTATACAAATAGCTTAGGTTTATAGTAGCGAAACTTTTCATGAAATTAAATCGTTAACCCATTTTTTAAGTTGTTTCTCTATTCTCGCTACTTTTTCTTCAAATTACTGTTAAGGAAAAGAACAGTAACCTGAACGATTCAAAATAAAATTAATGAGAAAAGAAGATATAAGTCCTAATTTTATTCAATGGAAGATAAAATGAAGCATATAATTGTTGCTAATGACTTGAATATGTTGTGTTCCCTTCTTTGGTGGTTAACGGTTCATACAGTGCAAATTTTTTTAATTTTTCTTTTCGTACAAAATAAAAATAAGAGATTTGATCTTATTATTCAAATTTCTCTACGTAAAATAAAATGAATAGAATAATAAAATCAATCTATTTAAAAATAATAATAAAAAAAAGTTGCAAATCTATCCGTTCAGAAATTTCATACTCTGAAAGATTAAACAAATTTCCTTCAATAAAATCGTTGGAGTACAAATTTTGGATTTAACGGGTAATATTTTTTTTTATAATAAAGTTTAGCATATTCAAGTCCTTAATAGCAATAATATGTTCCATTTTATCATCTGTTGAATAAATTTATGACTTTTATTTTCTTTTCTCGTGAATTTTATTTTAAATCATTGAGGTTAAGGTTCTTTGCATAAGAGTATTTTGAAGAAAAAGTAGCGGGGAAAGAGAAACAACTGAAAAAATTGCTAAGTGATTTAATTTTCTAGACATGAATTTCGTTAATATAAACTTAAATTATTTGTATAAAAAATGAACAAAGACTAAATCTAATAAGTTTTTAAATACTTAAGGGACTATAATTGATAAATGTATAATTAAGGGACTAAAACCAATAAATGTATAGTTAATGGATTAAATTTGATAAGTTTTAGAATAGTTGAAAGACTAAGTTCGACAAAAGTAAAGTTAATGGACTATTTTAGACCTATTCTTATAGTTAAGTGACTATTGATGGCCTTTTCTCTGATACACGCCCTTTGGAATTTTAAAGAGTAGTACCATAGATTCTAAACATACCGTCAAACTTTTGTATAACATGCATTATATATAATACTAGCATTACACTATATATAACAGTCAAATTTTCTTTGAAACCAATATTTTACCTTTATATAACAAATTTTTACCTATCACCAACAACCACTGTTGTAACGTTCACTCTTGCTATCTAATAACAACCTTATCCAAATATGTATGCATTTATTGTTTTATAATATAATAACTAAAATGCAATCTATTTTATGTAAAGTTTAATTCTCAGACCAACCAAGTGACCCCTAAGAACAAAAGGGGAAAGTGTCATATAAAATACTCCGTCCATTTTTATTTGTCTATTATTAACTTGACATGTCCTTTAAGGAGCAATATATAGAATAATAATTTTACTACATCATCTATTTAAACATAATAATTTCAATGCTTTTGAAAATGACTATAATTAATAATAAGGGTAAATTAGGAACTAGATAAATTATCTCACGAATTTTTAAGCTAGACATATAAAGGTTGACAATTTGACATCTACTCTTAGTATAGCAGACAAGTAAAAGTGGATGGAGAGAGTATAAAATACCTTCTTTTTGAAATATGTATGAGCTTCTGATGATCTTCGGAACTCCTTTTGTTGTCATCACTCCTAGGATTTACATCACCACATACCATTGATTCAATTGCAGGAGCTGCTGGAACGGATTGGACTGGTGAGCCACTCCATTTGAGAATTCACAGAGATTGCTCATAAGAAGAAAGAATCTTTTGCAGAAGCAATTCTGGAATCGCTTCAGAAGTGGAAGCTACGGAGCTCAGATAAGTTCTGAGCTGCTTAGTGTGTTCCATGCTTTGAGTTAGCTTATTGATGAGTGAGTCGTAATCCCAGCTCAAATCACCATCCATGTTAAAGACAAGGGTGTCTTTTAGTTTTCTTGATTGATGTTGATACCCCTGAACTGAAGTTGCACACTAAAACTTAGATTATACAGAATTATATGCAGCTTAGACCACGATATGAACTTATTTATGACTTATGAGTGAATTGCTATTGACAAAAGATTACCCGGAGAATTTAGGATGAGCAGTTGGTTAGATCTAATATAGCGGAAACGGTAAAAGTGAAGGTCTTAGAATGATTTTTGTGCGTGTTTAGACGTGTGGAAATTAATGAGACAAACTTTTGACCAATTCAAAACCTCCCTTTCCTTCTATTAGTAAGATGGAGGCCAATATTACAGATACAAAATTGGGGAACATTTTCATTTTAAGATTATATGATGCGAACTCTTAAACATCTTTACATGTTGTTTTTTCAAAACTAATAGAATAGTTGAACCCATTCTTGTGATTTCAAACAAACTAAACTCTCTTCTTCGATGAAAACCTAGTAAATCCCCTTTGTTTTTCCTTCAATTCGTTGTTAGTAATAACCATTGTTGTATTTTATTTAAGGTTGTATTGCATTGGAAAAATTGAAGAAATTGAAGAAATTGAAAGTAATGGTGTATTTTCTTTTCTACCGTGTTTTTGTTTTCGTATATTGTTGTTGAAGGTGTATATTGTTGTTGATTCCGCTTTCTTTATTTTCATTTTTAAGGTTTTGATTGGTAAAGTAAGGGGCTTTTTGTTTATTTTATTTTATTTATTATTTTTTTGAGATATGGACAACTATATTTTAACTTGTTTTCATCACGTGGGTGTGTTGTTGAAACCCTAACCCTACTTACCAAGAAGTAGATATATATGGTGTTGGCATAGATAAAGATTATTTTAGTCTTGTCGAGTTTTTCTCCTACACACTAAAGACCGGTATACAAATGTGAAGGGATTTAAGATAACAATGAATTAGTTAATTGTTAAAATTTGTGAAAGACTTGGTAGATGGTGATGAGCTTCATGTGTATGTGGTCCATGAAATTGATGAGTTGGAAGAATTGCTGCTTCTTGGTCTTTTACCAGTATAAATAGAATGATTGATTTGAATAAAGTTGATACAGAATCGCTGGAGGTGATACAAATCGTCAATGAAAATCATATTGTAGATACTATTCCGGATGAAGATGATTGAGAAATAAAAGAAATCCTAATCTTAGGAAGAAAAGAGATAGAGAAAAAAGCAATAACTAGATATTGGAATAAATAAGAAGGATAAATAGAGATGAGAAGTATATTGATAGATCGAATGTGATAGTGATGATATTTTGAACTTGGAATGATTTTTGAGAATGCTAAGGAATTTAGAAAGGCTTTGGCAAAATATGAAAACATTATCGATTAAGTTAAGGCCTAATGAAGCTCATAGAGAGCTAAATGTAAATTCAAAGAAAAATGCAAATGGTTGTGCTATGGTGCTATTGATAGGATTGTAACTTTATGATTAAGAATTACTATCCTATACACAAGTGTTTACCATCAAATAAGAACAAAATGTGTACAACTAAGTTCCTAGCAAGTAGATTCAAGGATGAAATAACTAAACAACCATCTTTGAGGATTTGAGAAATACGTAAAACAATTTGTTATAAGGCAAAGATGATGATTCTTAGAGAAAAAATATGGAATTTGCAAGGTTATGTGATTATATCATAAAACAAACCAATCAGGATGGATAAAGAAGAATTTGTTTGTGTACTTTTATGTATGCTTGGATGCATTGAAGAAAGGGTGGAAGGAAGGATGTAGAATAATAGGATTTGATGGATGTTTCAAGAAATGGAAACAATCAAATGTTTGAGACTAAACATAGTTTCTTTATCAACTACTTGTAATTGTCTATTACTTTTATAGTTATAGATATGTAGAAATGTATTTTATTTCTTGAATTGTATTTTATTTCTTGAATTGTATTTTATTGGAGTAAAAGATGGAAGGAGAGGAAAGGAGAGATGTTCCAAGCAGTGAAGTACAATGAGGAGCTTTACAAAATGAGCATACTTGGTAAGGAAATTAATGATGATTTATTGCATTATCCACAAGTGTCATGGGTTAAAGCATTCTTCCAAGAGCATTCCAAATGTGATGTAGTTGAAAATAACGTGTGAAACCTTTAACTCATGGATCTTATCATGTAGACACAAATCTATAATAACTATGTTGGAGGAAATTAGGAGAAAATTAATGATATGGTTAAGACACCGATATGTGATATTGCACCTATGGCTAGACTTATGTTGGAGAGAATAAGGAAAAGGCTAGGGCATGCAAGGTGCTTTGGAATGCTGATGTTGGGTTTGAGAGATTGGTGAGAGCGTATGGCATACATCTAACTGACTAATAGAGTTAGGCATTCCATGCCAACATGCTATTTCGTATAAGAAGGATACCTTCTTAGCTTATAGTCATTTCATTCAACCAATTCCAAATATGAAGATGTGGCACAAAACTAACAATTCAGATTCGAGCTCCCCGACCCTAAGAAATGCAAATAGAAGAAAGAGTAAGGATGAACCAAGAAAGAAGTATGGAAAGATGTCCAAACAAATTACTTGTTCCAAGTAAAACAATAAGGCCCACAAAAAGAAATATTGCAAGGTAAAATAATTTATTATTTGGTTGTGCCTTTTAAATTCTTGTTGAATGTAATAAAGAAACTTTATGTTTGATATTTAGGTTGGTGTCCATACTTAATAATTTGTGGTGATACCAAACAAGCCAACCACCACCATTTGTGGATACAAGTATTCGACAAGACAAAAAAAGGAAGAGTTTGGATCAAGTAATGTTGGATTTGGCATCTACACAGTGCAAGTAGAACTCAAATACTAAACGTAAGTTTGTCCTTAAATGAATGCAAGTTTATACCTATATTAATTTTAGTTTTCTTTAAAAAAAGCCACTGACTCTTCAAGTCGGATTATACCAACAGTTCAAGTTATAAGGATGCAAGTTTAACGGTTGGCTTTTTAAGCCTGAGAGCGAGATAGAAAAACAAGGAACACCAACTTAGAATATGTTGATTTTGGGCCTTATTTTGGTTATGCTAAGTTCACCAAATCTTTTAAAGATTTGAGGATCAAGATTATAAGTCTTTAATGGTTAGTGTTTAAAACATGATTATATAATCGTAGATTTATCAAACAAACCCCATTCTTGTTCCTTTCTATTGTAAATCAATTTATATATACCTTCTTTGAATAGGGTTTAAGATTCATTTAACCTAAGCCAAGAGATTACTTTATGATTTGTTAAAATTGAGGACTTGGCGGATAACCAATTGATATATTTCTCCATTCCGTTGAGCCTTCCATAGTTGAAATTTAAACTTCTTCAAGTTTAACTACTTGGATGTATGCAATTAAAGTTTAAGTAAGGCAAACAACTCGCAATGAAAAATGAAGGCATTTGATCCGATTACATTACTACATATTTTTCGGAGGTGATCCAACATCAAAATTCTACTAGATCTAACACCAAATACAACATCAAAATACTACTAGACAACACCTCAAGAACACTAACAATTAGGCTTCAATTTCCATATTCCAAACATCATAATAAATATATTTCTTGCTCGCTTTAATCTTTCATCAAAAACATTGACTTTCTTCAACAATCCATCTTCATACCAAAGAAAATAGTCACAACCACCCTTTTCTATAAAACCAATCAAAAATAATTAGACGCCAACAATTAATCATCTAATTGACTTTAAAAAACAAGGAAAACAAAGAATTTTACCTTTGAAATTCTACAAGTAAAAATCATTTAATTGGGTCCATGAAGTCTTTAATAGTGCTTCATTACCACACCTACAATATCGACCTTCATTCACAGATGCCATGGAAGAATTGGAGAAGCTTGACATCAAAATATTAAAGGCCAAGAAGTAAAGAAAGGTTGAAGAAGAGAAAAATTGGAAAAGAAGAGAGAAAATTGGGGTTTTAATTAGGGTATAATTGGAGAAAAAAATAATATAATGGATGATGTGGAGTAATATTACTTAAAATGAAAATAGATCACAGCTGCCAAAATCTTCAAAAAGTAACAATGGTTATTTGTATTTTGTTTGTATGTTACCATATGCCCACATACAATAATATATACTCCGCATACAAAAGAAATATCCTTTTTATGTGACAAAACTTGTGTTTTATAAATAGGCGCGTGCATATATATATATATACACACACACTAGGTTAGAAGTGTCAAAACTGAAAAGTTCTATGTTACGGTCAAAACTAAGAAATTTAAATCTAAAAATGTGAAAAGTATCACATAAAATAAAAAAGTTACTTATTTAACTTCCTAGACACTAGAAATATTTTTACATAAAATGGGATAAAGTATAATATAGCAAGGACCTATCCTACAACCTATAGGCAACTGTCCTATAAAGGCTCGAAAGGAAACTACTGCCATCTTGTATAAGCTAAAATATGCTTTACCTGGAAGGTGTAGAAAAAGGTGGAATAAGACATGGTCTATGAGTCTATGATACATATTGCTATTTTTTAAAAATTCAAATTTACGTTGAGAAGTTGCATATTGACTGTAAAATACTTTTAATAAAGATAATTTTACACTCTGATTAAGAATGAAGAAATATATGTCACCATATCATAATCCTTATCGGTATATTGTTATTTAATTATATTGAGGAAAAAATATCTGTAATATGGAATGTATTGGTCATTCCTATATTGATTACTGATTAAGACATAAACCTATAGAACTGGGAATGGGGAAACCACCTAGATATTCAAACTTAACACTTTAATAAGAAAACGTATTCGAATCTTTGGTTTTTTTTGTATCGACGTGGAGTGAAATTGCATAATTTTTATTTTTTGTTGGCTCATTCTGTGTTAGTAGTTAGATATTTGTTTTTAAATACGATTAATTTAAATTTATGTCACCAAAAAAATTATTAAATGCTCATGTTTGGTATGCAAACTAAATTATGATGGGATTATAATTTTTTAATTATTTGTTCTACTTGGCTCTTAAGGGTTAAAGAGAAAATAATTTCAAGTTTGATGGTATAGCATGAAATATCTCAAATTAAATTTTGGATTAGATTTCTAACCAAAAAATAATATTCCCTCCGTTTCACAAAGAATGACTTAGTTTGATTTAGCACGGAGTTTAAGAAAATAAAAAAGACTTTTAAATTTTGTGGTCATAAATTAAAGTTATGTCAAAAAGTACAAAATTGCCCTTTAATCTTGTGGCCTTAAACATGCCACGTGAAAAGCTAAAATAAAATGTTATCAAAAAAAGAAAAAAGTTACTCTTTTTGAAATAGACTAAAAAGGAAAGAAGGTCATTTTTTTTTAAACGGATGAATAATTATATTTGATGCGTATAAGATTCAGTTATAACCCCGAAAATATTAGCGGGTGATTTCAGTTCCAGCCACGTGGTGCTGGTAACCGAGTTGCCCGTTTGCCCCCATTAACCTCTCTTTCTATGCTACACCAACTGCCCGAACTGCCCGTCACCCCACCCTATATATACCGAATTCAATTCATCTTGTTTCAACAATTTTTACTTTTCACCATGGCGAAACTCTTCGTTGCTGTCCTTTTCCTCTTTTTCAACCTTTCACTTGCTCGTACTCCGTTTACTCAACCGGAAAATGACGTCACACACCTCAAACTTCCTTCGGAAAATGACGTCGTTATCCCTGAACTTCCTCATACTCTACCTGAATCAGATGATTCTGCGCCTGCTGTTAACATACCTAGTAAATCCGATCACGAAGACACTCGTTCCGTCCATCCGGTCCCGGCTACATTAGTCAGATTCCGGCCGATCAACCGTCGATTCAGGCTCCGATCTAGCCTACCGTTCCGCCTATGTCACCACCTGAAGCCGGGATCACAGCGCCAGATCCCTTTTGGTAATGATATGATACTGCCTTCTAAGAGAAACATTCACTTTGAGAAGTTTATGAACCGTATTGGTGTGCGTCAGATTCCGTCGGATCCGTTCAGTTTCCGCCACCATCGGTACAATGATAAGAAGATCTGGAAGTTCCTATACGATCGCGAGAATTTTGGGGAAATGAAATTGAAGGATAAATTACCTCATCACCACCATCACCATGACGAAAACGAAGACAATGATCACGAACAGAGGCAGTTCTCGATGTCTCAAATCAATCGTGAAAATCAAGGTAATTTTGGTGAGATTAAATCAAAAAATGAAAATCAATTTGTTGCTCATCAGGTTAATGATGAGTCTGACAAAAGATCAAAGCTTTATGCAAAGCACTATGAAATGAATTTGAGGAAGCGTTTTCATTATAACAATGGTGAAGAAGAAGAAAAAGCTAAGGAAGAGAATAAGTGGTATAAGAGGGAAAAGAAGAAAGGTGGATTCATGAGAGGTATTCGTAAGTTCTTGCATCACTACTTCGATTGAAGCATCTTTGCTTTGATATGCTGCATATTTGCGTTTTTGTGTTGTTTAAAAGAACTATAAAAGTATCTATATGTTTTGATGTTGTTGTAAATAATTTGCATCCATGTGAGATGTAATAGGAAATATAATAGTAGTAATTTATTACTCTATACTATATAATATACGTTTTGTAATATGTTGCCATATGATTGTACTAGACATTTGTAAATCTTGGCTTTTACAGAACAACTTTGTTTGGTAAAAAAGTCCTGTGAATAAAACATCCCGTGCTAGCAGGGTCTAGGGAAGGGCCACACACCCAAGGAGTGTGATGTTGCATGGCTCGAACCACTAAGCTGTAAAGTCACATAATTACATATAATTATGCTGGAATAAAATTCCTAAGCTTTGGATACCAACAGTAATCGTTATGCTTGGGTTCCATTAGAATGATCGATGTCGTCTCTTTCCTGCTCTCTCCCGTGCTACATAATCTGGAGTTAGTTAAATAACGGGTGCTATTGAATCTGTTTTTCTAGGGGAAAGCAATGATGATGTATCGAATGCCATGCCCTGATCGGCACTTTGGGAAGGAAAGAGGATTGGCATGAAGTAGGGCAGAAGAGGAGATTGAGATATCCTTTTATTGGATATCTTTTGCCTGCTTTCTGTGCCTTGATTGGTCTAATTCTTAAAAATCTTGATTGAACTACCTGAATAAAGTAAAAGAAATAGTTGTAGTTGATATGTATTCATTGAATCATGAATTGCAATGGACAAAGAGGATTTCTATAAATAGTGGTGGAACCAAAATTTTCACCAAGTAGAATTAAAATTATAAAGAAGTATATATAATCAGTACCTAAGGAGATCAACATAAAAATATCTAAACACATAAAAGAAAATTTTGACCTATCTATACCGTGATTTCGACTCCCCTGTACAAAAATATTTCTTCCCTTGCTTGTAACGCAATTTTAATTGATTTGTGATTTTGGTTTAGTTGATTAATTCAGTGCGGAGAGGTATCATACTAGCATTAACTTCCCAAATGGAAGAAAAATGACAAGATTCTCAAAATATAGCAGAGCATGTACCAGTTTGTTGGGTGCTGGTGACCTCTAGGATGGAAGGCCATAGGCTGATTTGAATTGCAACTCCAATGGACACTTTCTTGTTCCTGGGGCAAAGGCAGACTCAGAATTTGAGAGTAGTGCGGACACTACTGGTCTGTGGCTACAAAAAGGTATTGGAGTGGGAATCGAATTCAGGTCTGTGCACTTAAGGATCATTTGTGCACCCTGTATCAACCAATGAAACTACCTGACCCTTGTGAATGATAGTGCCAATCAAATTACATATATATGCGAATATCTTTTTTGAGGTTATCGGGGACACGTGACACTCCTACCCTAGGGGTAGCTCTGCCTCTGTCCTGGGGTGTGATGAAGATTGACATTGGAGTGAGAAATCCCAGAGAAAGGAGAAGTCTTGAGACCTTGTATAAAGCCTAGGCTGCACATTTTCTCCACACAAAGCCTTAATATTGATACTAAGATTTTAAGTTACCAGTTCTTTGAACCCACCCAGTACTTTAAAACATAAATTCATATGTAAGAATTCATTGATATTGCAATAAAGAATTGATTAGTCCAAGTTAGACCGAGAAGTAAGAGTTTGTAATTGAAGTCGGGGGGGCTGAATAGAGAAATTCTCTTCCCACATAGTGCTAAGAAGCATGATAACTTTTAAAATATATTGGGTTCAATTTTAAGGACCTTAAAGACTATTTATATAGCCTAATTCTTGGATCCGCTTCTGCTCACAGTCAAATATTTATAGATGTTTTATGGATTTTTTACTGGACTCATGTGAACTCACATATTACATTTAGCAAATAGCCCATATGATTGTACCAGCCCATTTTGAAAGTCCAACACAACGTCCAAGAGACCAGCCCATAAAAGGTTTGATGCTAAACTGTCCAATCCATTTAATTCCTCTTTTATCAGTCTTGGAAGTTGTCTTTCAGAGTAAACTGTTTTTGTGTCAAAAACTCAAAATTTCTTCTTGGTTGAGAAGACGTTTGAGAAATACTGAAAATGGTGCCTCATGAGTATCTCTAAGTGTATCTTCTACTGCATATTCTATTCCTTTTTATTTCACCAAGTTTTTAGTCAAGTAGAGGAGATTTTGTGACTATTACACATCCAAGTAATATACAAAATTTTCCCTGTAGTTTTGCCATGTCTTGTTTATACAACATCAAGAAGACATTCAACAAGGATAAAGGTTGAGCACATTTATCTACAAAGATAGTTATTAAATTGTTTGTATCATATAAAAAAATTCCACCCCCTAGAGTAGCTCTAAATATGAATAAGAAATGAAGCATTTGACTACTTCATGCATGCTTCCTTTGGCTCGGAGGATAGAGCTCAGTTGGTAGAGATCTTGCTCTTTCAATTGAGTCCTTGCGGTTACGGGTTGGATGTCTGATTGTCCTGATCTTGTACTTGAACCGGGCATTCAGTTTTCTAAGTAAAAATTGGTGAGAATAAAATAAAAATATAAACTAAATCTCCTTATTCTGCCATGAAACTAGAATTGCCAAGAAGGCAAGGACAATTGAAGTACTTTGACCACACTCACTGTTACTCTACCTCAATTCTCTATTTATCTATTTCTCCACAACACACATATTATTTGTTGCAAACCAAGCCTATGATATGTATTGACTCAGTTGTACCAATGGGCTCTAGGATTTGTCTTTGGGCTATGACACATTGTCCCAGAAGCATGTCTGTCATGTTAACTTGTGTGTTGTCTTATAGTATAACATGTTACTTCTCTCATTCTCTGATGTGATATTTGATAACGTTTAACATGTACCCCTATTTCAAAAGTTCGTCTGCATAGAAGTCTGTCAGTTCCTTTTCGTATATATTATGTATGCTCTTCTACCACAAAGAGCTAGTTGAGTTGATTACGTTTGTGCATGTAGTGTAGATGAAGCTTGACATATAATTGGCATATTCAGAGTAACATTATCAAACAATGACTAGTCTTAGAAATAAGGATAACCCAAAAAGGTCTTTTATGTTGCTGTTATATTATATATCAGACAAGCGATACTGAGGCATTCCCATCATCTACTCTGCACTTAGTGGATCACATTGTTCCACCACAGAAATTTGGACCATTTCTTTCTTTATTTGGATTTCTTGACTATTGGTAGAGAAATACAAATAGGTAGTGGAAATTTTAGGTTTAGCAAACATAAAAATAATAATTGTATGTTGTAGCTATAGTTTGCATAACAAATTTTATGTTTGCTATGGAGCATTAGATCTGTATAAAAATCGTGTATAAAAATCGTGACATCTGATTTGTATAAAATGCAGCGATTTGTATAAATCGGGCGTGTGTCTATAAAAATTGCGTTTGTATATGTATATGTTCTTTATGTTTGTATATCTGCATAAAATTTGAATTTGTATACAATTGAATCGAAATAAAACATTTGTATATCAAATATCTCTCTCGCGTTTTATACAACACAAATTATACATAGTAATTTGTATAATTTGTGGTTGTATAAAGCGAGAAAGAGAGAAAGGCAAAAGAGAACTGGTAGGGAAAGATCCGAATGACAAGTGTTTGCTACGGATTAGAATTAAATGAAACTATGGTTATAACATTTAATTTGAATTAATAGTTTGCTATTTTATACAATTTTCCTAAATAAATAGTTTGATTAATTAAAGTCATTGAACTAAAACTAATAAAATTTAATTATTTGTTAACGCTTAATATTTTATTAATAAGGTGTTATAGCAACACATTCTTATACTTTTATGTATAATACACACAAATCCAGAAATCAAACCAAATACCCAATTAATCTATACTTTTCGATCGTAGATGTAATAGAAGTATCCAATAATTTGGCTAAATTTGGCGTAGTTCTCACACCTATATTCACACCCCATGTTATGTTGATGGTTAAGTGATAGTAGTATATTCGAACACATGTCATGTATCTATTAATTTGGAGTAAATATCCTCATGTGAGTACATTTTTACCAAATAGAATAACATATATACAAATGATGTGTTTAACTTACCTCAGCTAATTTGAGATGGAAAATATCATTGATTGATTGATGATGATGAAAAGGGATATGAACTTTCTCTTTATGAAAGATCATTCTACAATATGGTTCAAAAGATACTAAACTTTATGAGTACTGGAATTAGATAAAATCCTTCATAATTTGATACAGAAAACTGGGAATGAACAGGTTATAATATCTCTGTTCATCCCATAGAGAAAAGTTAAAAAACAAGAGACTGATACTTGATTAATTTAAACAAAAGAAGTCATATAACTAAATAGCTACACATCTTCAAAATTAAACATTTACACTGCCCACAATATAAAAATGGTCTCTACCACATCTCAATAAGAGATTCTACAAATATCGAAAGCACTTTTAACCTAAAAGTCAAAAATTCAAGTCATGTGGAGGGTAAGCAGGGGTGCATCTACAGCCGAAGTTATGGGGTTGGTAAGATCCAATAGTTTTTTGCTCAACAAAAAAGGATTGTAATCGGAATTCATAAACTTAAAATTTTGAATCCTACTTACAAAGTCGGAATGACTTCTAGCTAGCCAGAACTGCCCATATCAACTCAGGATCAAAAGAAGGCATTGTTGCTAAGGAATAATCTTCGAACTCCGATTCCAGCACAGACCTTTCGAATTGATGTGTGATGCTAATGGCATGGCAGTTATCGTTCTCGGGCCCCATGGGGCAGTCACCAAGAACAGAGCAAGGTGATTTCTCAATATTCAAGAATCCATCATCAGAACTACTTTGTGAAATCACATCACTATGACTCCAACTTTCACTACCAACCAATGAAGAAGAAGAACAAGGTGATGAATCCAAATCCACATTTTTTGCAACTTTTTTCTCACTTTCAACAGTTTTCTTTCCACCCTTTTTAGCTCTCTCCCTTTTAACCTTCTGGCAAATAGCTTGAATCTTAGCATCCACAGAATTCTTCAAAGCATTCATCTTTGCACTATCTCCAAATCCCAACTCACTTGGATCGCGTAGATTTGGAAAGTTCAATCGTGCATATTCCCCACGAAGTTTATAGGCTGCTCTGTCATAAGCATAAGCTGCAGCCTCAGCATTGTCATAAGTTCCAAGCCAAACTCTCATTCTCTTCTGAGGAAGTCTTATTTCAGCCACCCATTTTCCCCAGTGCCTTTGTCTCACTCCTCTATATAACTTTTTCTTGTTTGGACTAACATATCTTTGTGAATATAATGATTCTTGAAGTGGTGTTTGTGTGGAAGTTGTTAGAATTGTGACATTTGCTCTATTTTGTTCCCAAAATTTTTGTGAATATAAAGATCCTTGAAGTGGGGTTTGTGTGGAAGTAGTTGGAATTGTGATATTTGTTCTATTTTGTTCCCAAAATTTTTGGAGCAAATCTTTTTGTCTGAGATAGACTGAAGAACATAGTGGTTCAAGAACAGGACTACTGGTAGTCATTTGGTTTTTTGGTTCTTGGCAATGAAAAAATATTGAGTCTAAAGTGTTGGTACTACTTGTTAATAGGATTTGAGATAAAGATGATCTAATTTGAGCAGCCTCATCAGATGTGTAAGACATGTTTTCTTGAATTCTGTTCATAGTTTCTTGATTTCCTCAAGAGAGACGAGTGATGTAGGAGAAAAGAGAAAACACAAAAAGGATACTAAAAAAAATTGTCCCTTTTGTTGAGATTTATAATACACTGATCCAAGAAAATTTGAGGGTGTGTTAAAAGTTGAAGAATTTGTTCATCAAAAAAATTGTCCCTTTTGTTGAGATTTATAATACACTGATCCAAGAAAATTTGAGGTGTGTTAAAAGTTGAAGAATTTGTTCTTGATGATTGGCTTGTATGAGGAAGAAAAATTGGAAATTCAGGGGAAGTTGGGATTTGGGAAAAAAAGATTTTTTGTGTATGATATCTATGGTGTGTGTGAAAGTTTGGTTTCCTCTCTGCTGTATTTATAGCTACAGAAAAGATCTTTTTTTCTCTTTCTTCTAAAGGTCCTTAACTTTTTGTTTTCAAAAGTTCAACATTTATGATTCACCTTTTCACTTTTTAGCTCTTTTGACAATCTCTGAACTACTACACATTCAATAACTAATGGAGTTGTTTACTGTGAGGTCTAAGTAATAATTTCAGGGATAATTTTATCTTACGTTTGTTTGAAAGTATTAGGTAGTCCTAAGATTATTTCTCATCTTTTATACTTTAGTGATGAGATAAGTTATCCTATATACATGGTGGAATAACTTGTTCCCAATCAAATGACTCCAAAGAGTATATATGTATTGTTTGACGTACAATAGATGGACATAATTGCAAGTAATCATATTTAAGATCATTGTTATAGCGGATTAAATAACATTGGAGGTGTAAAAAGTTTATTTTTGTAGTAAGGAAAATTAACCGAAAAATGAATGGGATCAAGAGGTTGATGGGTGTCGACAATCAGTGACAGAGTTAGAAATTTATATGTCGACAATCAGTGACAGAGTTAGAAATTTATATAAAAGGGAATTAAAAGATACTACAATGTTACACCTAACATTTGAACTTCATAAAAGGAGATTTAACCGTTTTTATAAAAAAAAAAATCTCTAGTTACACAACACAAGTTTTCAACCAGAGAATTTAGTTAAAGCCCCATAATTCTACCTGCCCTGCCTGTTGGCGGCTGAGTCAAGTGTCCCCGTAATGATTTATCTAGCACAACACTGAATGTTGAGGGTCTGTTAAAAATAATATATCTACCTCACAAAGATAAGATTAAGATAAGCGTATATTCTAACCTTTCCAAACTTCCCGTAAAACTGCATTGAATATGTTGTTGATTCTAAATCAAATAATTCAATTTTATGAGTTACATATTAAAGTAAAAATTCATATATTTTTTTAATCATAGCTTTAACTAATATTAAGTTCAAAGACATAAATGTGTTTTGCATTGAAGACAATGTTGTACAAGAAAGAAAAAAATATCTTAAAGAGAAAAATGTGTACCCCATAAACAGGCTATATATTGAGTAGAGAGTTTGGAAAATAAGCTTTAGAAGAACTCACATTCACAACTAACAACTGGTATGGACCCCAAAGGACTAATTCCGCAGGTGAAGTCTGAAAAAGAAAAATATATGCAGATTTTACCTCCGATGTATCCATGCCAACCTCAGAAAGAGTGGTCCTATGTGTATTTATTTTGGTTTAAATCCCCTATTTATTGATGAGATACAAAAAGCTACTTTATGTAGTATTTAATTTACTATGGCAGAATAGTCAGCAGTACTCATAGGACTTTTGAACAGTTGAGCTTCTTTCTTATATCTCCTATTTCCTGGCAGGGGAAATTTGTTTTATCTATATTTAATGGTTTTAATTTTGAAATTTACTGTTCCGATTAATTTAGATGTATCTCATTAAAAGTATAAGACGAGTTTTTATTAGGGGGTTTTCATTTGAAGGTCTCGAATTTGAGACAAAAAGTTAGATATTATGGATATGTTGATGTGAAAAATGGTTCAAGAAGTACCAACTTTGGAGGGTGGGGTGGGGGTGAATTGATTCACCGCAAAGCGGATGTTATATGCTTTAATTCTCGGGATAAGTATTGAAAACATCCCTAAATTTGACGTGAATTATTACTTTAGTCCTCCAACTATTAACAACCTTAAAAACACCCCTCTACTTGATTAAGTGAATTTTAAAAATACCCCTCTTATGCCACATGTGCATATATGTAGAATTTTCTGCTGACGTCGCGTAAACTTAGTTAGCAGTTTACTACTAAGTTTCAAAGATTGAATTTAGTTGTCAATCTTAGTTAGCTGGATAGAAAGATCACATTCATCACACTACTCTAATGTGTGTGTGAGATGAGACTAGTGTAAGAATGTAGAAAACGAGCAACACTAATGTAATAATGAAGCTAAATAGCGCAAATAAGTACCCAATATTTCAATATTCCACCAAATTTGGATATTGTCTCATTTTACAACAAGTAAAAATTGCATATTATACTCTATTATAAAGAAAAAAGTCAATAATAGTAAACACCCATTTTCATGAAAGGTTCTTGAGCCATTGTTGATTTTACTCTACATATAAATAAGAAATTAGAAACATGTAAACAAATTGAGGTGAATTTATAATTTAGATGAGATGAGACTGGAATAATGTTAGTATGTAATTTGAGGTGGATGATTTGAAGTTTAAAGATTTGTTACAATATACAATAATGATTGATTTAAACAATCATAACAATATACATAGTGAGTAATCTTATAAATGAATTTTGAGGAGGGTCAAGGTTGGTGTGTACAAATCTTAATCTTACCTCGGGAATATAGAGAGATTGTTCTAAAAAATCCTCAATTCAAATAACATGAATGATTAGGTTTAGAATCAATCTTCATAATTGCTTAGTGTCTCTTAATACATATATAAAGTATATGCAAAAACCTAATGAACTTTACTTGAACTCATATATTGTGGTATAGATTGCTTATGATGTAACTTGGAGAAGTTATTCACCATCATTGTAATTTCACTATTATAATAGGTTACATACCATTTTGTGTGGTTAAAATAATTATAAAACAAATAATAAAAATTAAAATAATTATGCTTTTGAAGACCAATTCTTCTAGTATGGATGATTGACCAAAAATGACATGAGTGGGTTAAAAACACACAAAAAAAAAGGCCCAAAACTTTCATTTCATTAAAGACGTAAAGCTAAATGGGCCCACATATCTTTCATTGAATGGCCTTTTGTAGACAGGGCTAATGTAGATATGGGCCCACATATCTTTTCATTTATAGCCCAAAAAGTTTTTCTCTGTATTTGAATGTGATACACACCTCCTCCCTCCAGAGTCAAATCTAAAACCGTACAATTTGTATTTTTATTTTTTGGTTTTTCACAAACTTTTTGATTTTATTTGTTTTTTTTTATCTTTTGATTATCTTCACAAATCCTACCTCATGTTCAAACTTTTTGCTTTTGTTGTATTTTTGCTATCCACCAAATTTTATATAAGCAATATCGATCAATTTGTTGAGAGTTACTATGAAAAATTATTGAGGGAATATTTACCTTTCATTTGTATTTTTTGTATGATGAGTTCAAGAAACTTTAATTTTTAGTTAGTATTGGGAGTAGTTATGATGATCAATCTTTAGTCATCTTTATATAAAAATGAAAAGTAATGTCTTGATATTTTTTTCTTAAACGGTGTATAATACCTGAATAATTTACTTATTTTGAAATAAAGGGAGTACATATTTATGGGAAGTCAATGGATTTGGTCTAATACTTTCCCTTCTTTTAAATCATTTTATTTAAAAACATCTTTTCTTAAAAAATGATTTACCGAAAAAAACTTCTCTATCTCATTCTTTTATACGTGAGAATATATTGAATATATTATTTTCAACGGTAGCCAAGAAAAAAAAAGTTTTTTTTGACATGACAAAGGAAATGTGCAAGGTGTGTGTGTTGGGTTGAGCGTGGGCGTGGGGGTGGGGGTGGGGGGTGGGGGAGGTGGTTGTTTAAAAAAGTGGGTTATTAATTAAAGAGGGGCCACTAATGCAAAAGTTGAGTCTTGGAAGTATTAGGGGGACTGAGTCCATATGGGAACGACAGCTCCCTTGGTCCCCCAAAATGGTCTAATCCCAAAAAGAACACGTCTCTACTTCATCCTTTATCTGACCAAAATAAATAAATATAATTATCTCAAAATGATGATGTAATTATGATATCATGCTTAGCACATATAAGATGGAAAAGGGTCATATTTATCCCAGTACTCTCATAAAAGGGTTATATTTGCCCTTTGTTGTACTTTTTTGATATATTTGCCCCTATTATCCAATTTTAGGCACATATTTTCCCTTAAACAATTAAGTGTCATGTCTCCTACTTTTATCATCTTACATGGCGCCTATGTGGCATATCTACATGGATATATATTTATTCCACCACAAATTTCTTCCTAATTTAATTATTAAATCAATCCATTATCTAAAACCCAACTCCTAATATTATTTCATTGTCACTTTTTCAGAGAAAAACACGATCTCTTGAACATTGTTAAGTTCAAAATGTTCAAGATAAAAAATAGTTGATACTTCTTCATTTTTTTATTGTTTTTTGGTCATTTAGTTTTTTTGTGGTTTCTGATTTATTGTGGCTATGATTTTTACTGTTTTCCAACAGTCCCAACAGAAGTGTGGTATACTGTTTTGAGATGAGAAGAGCAAGAAAGGATCTCTGTTGCTCTTTGCTCAAACTCGAAGCTTCTTTGTTGCTCGAACATATGGATGAGCAGCTTTGTTTATCTGTTAAAGGATTTTTCTCTGGAAAAAGTGAAAATGAAGTAATATTAGGAAATGGGTTTTATGTAATGGATGAATTTAATAATTAAATTAGGAGGAATATTTTGGTGGAATAAATAAATAAATAAATATGTGTATAGGTGTGCCACGTAGGTGCCATGTAGGATGATAAAAGTGGGAGACATGATACATAACGGTTCAAGGGTAAATATGTGCCTAAAGTTGGATGGTAGGGGCAAATATAACCCTTTTCAGAGAGTACAGGGATAAATATGACTCTTTTCCGCCTATAAAATTTGGTTATTATATGCGTTTATATATTTTTTTTCTAATTTTAATTTATGTGTGTGCTACACAAAAAGAGAATGAATTAGGTTTATGAACTTACAATATGTAATTCGATTATTTTAAAGATCATTTCATATATGTTTATTTTAAGCTGATTTGAAGTTTTGATAATTTAACAAACTTTCGAATCTAACAAAGGACCTGATCGAGGAAAGAGTGTGTACGTGAAAAAGATAAAAAAAACAGCTGTCTAAAAGCTGCCACAACTGCCAACTCTGTTGTGATTGGTGCATATTTTTTTCATAGCAGCAAGCTCAACCAATGGTTTGGTCCCAAGAGTTTGTGTCCATTTGATAATAGTCTCTTTTCAAAAGATAAACCTAAGTTTTGGCAAACAAAGTTTTGAATTCTAAAAATTCATAAGCTTATTGTTAGGGTTTTCCCCTGATTTTCTTACCATATTTGAGTTTTAATTTTCCCTTGAAGAAAAATTAAAACATTACCATAATTGCTTTTACTTATCATGAAAGGAAAATATAATTTTGGTTATTCTTTCCTTAGAGGAAAAGTTTGGAGCTCTATAAATTGAAGATCCTATAGCATAACACAATAGCATCCACAATGTAGTCATTTAAGAGTTTTGTTTATGGGAAGATTTTTCTCTCTACAACTTTACTATTTTAATTAGTTTTTAATATGTAGGTCAACTGGTCAAATTCCGTATAATAATATTTTGATTTTTAATATAAGTTTTTGTCATCTAATTTATCGATGTCATGATTTCCAATTGTAAGCTTCCGCATGACGCCCTAATCACTTTCGAACCCAACACTAACAAAGAAAAAGTCATCTTGATGAAGTGCACGTCTTTATTGTATTTTGAGCTTTGTGTCCTGTGTTCTTATATTGTTCTGCTCCTAAGTTATAAAGGATAGTAGATCGGTTGCTTGTCTAAGTCTTTAGGTTGAGTCGGATTAATTAGAGTTAGTTAATCAAATCATCTATGTTTTAGTCGAGCCTCTTTACATCATTGTTTTGATGTTCTCTTGGGTAGTTGTCTAGGAGTGTCAACTAGAGTTAGTTGATATGTGGGTGCAACAAAGTTGCTCCTTGTTTAGCTCTTATATCTTCGAGATCTGAGTTGGTGGCTAGAGTTTGCCTTGTTGGGTTCTTGAAATCTAGATCAACTAGAGTTAATTGGTTTAGTGGGCAATAAGGTTATTGCTTAGTTTTTGTAGTAGAGTTGCTACAGTGATGGAGAAGGGATTAAAGAGTTTTAATTCGTAGGATACAAGAGTTTGTAATCTGAAATTTTGTTTTGTATGAGTGAAATGAGTTTGGGCTGAAATCCTGTAAGTATAGGTCATGGTTTTCACCTCCCTTGAGCAAGGGGGTTTTTACGTAAAATTCTTGTACTTGATTTACTTTGAGTTATTCATTTTCCGCACTATTATTCTGTTGAGTGACCTGGTCCAGTGATCACTAGTTAACGCATTCATTCTAACAATATCGGATCAAACGGAAACTCAATTATATTATTGAAACTTTATCTATTTGTAAATAGTCAAAAAGGTGAATAAGATATCATTTTTAGTATGTTTTGAACTTTATAGATTACCTAATGTATATGATGATATATAGTAGTGAAAGTGTTTTTGGTAGTAACTGTTATTAAGGTAACAGTATTCAAAGAATTAAGGGATCGTTTGGTACAAAGATGCATAATGCAGGGATTACTAACGCATGATTTAGTAATATAGAGATTAGTAATGCAAGACTTAGTAATGCATGAATTAGTTTTTATCAAGTGTTTGATTTATTGTTTCCCACTTAATCTTATGTTTGGTTTAAAACTCTAGAAAAAATTTCTTTCCTATTATACCCTTGAGTTATTATCAGATTTTATATTTCATTTAACTAGTCAAGTTAAATACTAAAATATAAAAAAAATATATTATTATTATTACTGAGGTGTGATATGTCACTATAGACATCATTGATAGCACGGTATATTTCTAATTTTTTGTTGGTCAAATATACCTTAAACTTAACATAGATTTAAGGCTACTTAAATTGTTCAAATGTATAAAGCTTATTTTTAAAAAAAAAACAAATAGTTCAAGTGATTAATCGGTGAACTACATTTAAAACAAAAAACAAAAAAAATCAACCAATATAACAAATCAAGCATAGAGAAAAAAAAAATTAGTTTGTGAGATTATAAAATTACATGGAACGAATTTGGAGAATTTAAAAGAATATTTATAAATATTCTCATATAAATTTAAAAAAATAACATTAAATTACAAAAAAAAAAAATAGAAAAAAATATTTGGGGATAGTTTAATCATTTAGGGGTCTTATCCAAGGATTGTTAAACCTTGGATTAGATATCCCTCTCTTTTCTAGGGATAAAATAGCACATTGTATGAGGTATAACTAATCCATGTATTAGGTTAAATAAAATAACCAAACAATGTTTTTATTGGACTAAATTTTAATCCATGAACTATTTTGATTAATACCTTCTTCCAAACGGGTCCTAAGTGACTTAATTTGATAACATGGTCTATATGACACTATCATATATTCATGTCATATTATATTTAAAAGAGAAAATGGCCAAACGCCCCCTCAATCTATATTCGAATTTTCAACTACACACTTCAATTTTACGGGGGTTCTATTACCCCCCTGAAGTATTTAAAACTGAAATTATTACACCCTAAAAAGCCACAACCACATTTATGTTAGACATGTGAATATCACGCGCTTGACACCTGGAAATTTTATTTTTTTCACCTTTTTTTATAATTCTTTATTCTTTCCTCCTATATCTTCACCATACCCATTTTCACCATTATTGTAAAATCCAAATATCTTGGAGTTGCACTTGTGAGGAAGAGGGGTGAATAGTGATGGTGAGACTTGTTAAGAAGCTTTGTGGAAGATCTGAAAAACAAAGTAAAAAAAGTGAGAAAGAAGGAAAGAGAGGGGATGAATAGAGAAAGTGATGTTGCTATTAATGGAGATCATTGGATATGAGCACTATTCTCTTAGAGAAGATGAAGTGGAGACGACGATGTGTTCCACATCATTGTCATGTTGCTACTGGTGACAATTTTGAAGAGAAAAAGGTTGATTCACCGGCGATTGATCAATAAATAAAATTGAGAATATGCCTGAGATATAGTTGATTTATTGAAATTTGAGATTGATAATTAAAGGGTCTATTAGTAAGAAATATTTTTTTTTGGATGTTCAAATGAATTTGATTTAAATTCAGATAAATTTTTTTTCCCAATTAGATTCAAAGCTCTTTGGGGTGATATAAATGTATACTCATATCAATTTATCAATAGTTTATTAGATTGATTTTGCAAATTTGTTTAATAGAGAGTTTAAATTTTTTTCTTGAATCAAGAATGGTGAATTTGGTGAAGGTGGCGATGGTAGTAATGGTTTAGAGATGGTGAGTTTTGTTGTTATAATAATAATAATAATAATAATAATAATAATAATAATAATAATAATAATAATAATAATAATAATGATAATGATAATGATAATGATAATGATAATGATAATGATGATGATGATAATGATAATGATAATAATGATAATGATAATGATAATGATGATGATAATAATGATAATAATAATAATAATCATAATGATCATGATAATGATGATGATGATAATGATAATGATGATGATGATGATGATAATGATAATGATAATGATAATGATAATGATAATGATAATAATGATAATAATGATAATAATGATAATAATAATAATAATGATAATAATGATAATAATAATAATAATAATAATAATAATGATAATAATAATAATAATAATAATAATAATAATAATGATAATAATAATAATAATAATAATAATAATAATAATAATAATAATAATAATAATGTGTCAAACGGATCGCACAGCCTACTATAAGGTTCTTTTACAAATTTAAACAATTTTGGCATGATAATTAAGAATCCATATCCGGGTCCGCCCTTAGGGTAATCCAACGGTTTCAACCGGGTCCGCCCACAACACAGGGTAATCCAACGGATACATCCAGGTCCGCCCTTTCCAGGGTAATCCAACGGATCAAACTCATCTTTTATTACCAAGCCATAAATTATTCAAATTTGACCTTAATTTCAGCCATTTAAACCATCTTTCATAGTTACCATTCCATTAAATTATAATAATCTAGTATGATATAGTTCAACACAACAATTTAGCCTATCATTAGGCTAAGTAACAACAACACAAGGAATAAGTAAAAGAAAAGAAATAGTACCTGTAAACAAACTCCAAAATTATGCAAACCAAATTGAAAATTTTTATTCAAACTCGAAAATATTTTACAAAGAGAGTATTTTAGAGAGATAGAGAGAGAGGGATTTTTAAAACCTGCCTCCAAACTAAAACATAAGCCTCCTTATATAGAGGTCTAGAAGGGTAAAAATGTAAAAACACAATGGCCCACACACTTTACATTGGCCAATAATAAAAAGATAAGGCCGACACACCCCTATGGCCTTCACACAACTTTCATGTGGCCGACAAACTTTAAATGGCCACTATCTATCTTTATTAAAGATGAATAATCTTTATTAAAGATAACAACTTTATTAAAGTTTATTGGCATTTTCTGCATTTGTCTTCATATCTTTTCCTTGCCTTTGCTCTTGGCTTTGTCTGAAGAAGATTCTTCTACTTGCTCTTGAAACTTCATGAAAAGAGCGTCAATATCAATTTCTTCATCTTCACTTTGGCCTTCTCCTGCCACGCACATTTCATCATCATTGTTTGTGTGACTGCCCGAGGTCATTGACATATCATCTCCAATTTCTATATCTAAATTCTTCATCAAGTCTTTCTTTGCTTCCTCCATGTATAAGGCTATTATTTCAGACTTGGACATTAGGCCTTTTTGCATTTGAACTTTTCTTGCAATTTGTTTAAAAGGACTAAGATTATGATCTTGTGGTGTAGAAATTTCCTTAATATGATATTTACTAATTGTTACATTTATTAAATCTAATATTTCATGGCCATGTATTTTGCCATCAAGATCCTTGCTTATTAGCTTACTCCAAAACTTTGTATGAAAAGTCCTTTGTAAGCACGGAAATCCTTCTGAAGTAGTACTGACTTCCACATTCCATTTCATTATCCATGGAATAGAAAATTCTATGAAAAAAATACATAACTGACATCCCTTCAAAGAATATATTATCTTTCTCCAGACTTATAAGTTTAGGGGAGATATCTACACATTCCAAGTATAATTGTTTGTATTGTTCCGGTAAAATCTTTATAGATGGACCATATAACATCCACCATTTGCAAAACCAATTTGGAATTGTCTGTGTATAAATATTTGCACAGATCTTTATGAACCATGAATGCTTTTTATTAGCATTCTCATATAATAAAGCTTTATTAAAGCTATCCACATAATCCCAATAATTATATTTTACTGCAATTTTTTGTTCCGGATGAATATAATCCTTTTCCTTTAAAGGACTCATTCCCCATTCTTCTAGAGAAAGAATTCTTTTTATAATCATCTTGGAAAAGTTATAAACTTTTTTAGTATTAGCAGGGTAAAAATGTTGAAATTCAGCTGACCCTGTTGCTGAGAGTATCATCTCATAATGTATCATGCATTTGTATGCAGTCATAGTATAACAGACTGTATCCAAATACCTATTCATTAAGTGCCATGGGTCATCTCTCCATCTTAAATCATGATTTTCTAAAAGAAGTATAACTTCCTTTCTCTCATTTATATCAAAGACTTCTATATTTTCTTCTTCTGATATTACAGTTAAGTATGTCCTTGGAATATCCTCCTGATTTTGCTTAGATTTTATAAAATCCATGAATTCTTTATACATTGGGTGATTTATATTCAAACCACCTGTATTTGATGAGCTAGACGCTGTCTGGTTTGACGAGCTAGACGCTGCCACCAATGTCTTATTACCCATTTGGGCGAGGATATTACCTCCCCTTCCTCTATTGCTTCGTCCTCCACCTCTTCCCCTGGTAAAGGGCCATGAAGGTCTCATGCCTGAAAAGAAAGACATTTTATGATTAATTTAAATATTCCCTAGTAAGAAAATCAGGAAGACTATTATCTTCACCTTTTTTATAAACAATATCAAAATCAAATAGTGCTAGTAACGCTTGCCATCTAGCAAACATCTGTTTAGAAACATCATGTTTACAATCTTTATTAAACATAAACCTAGCTGCTTGACAATCAGTTTTTACTATAAATTTCTGATTATAAAGATCACCTTGAAATTTTAAAACACTTTTCACAATAGCTAAGATTTCTTTAGCTACCATGGCATAATTCTTTTGAGATGGATTCCATTTCCCAGAATAAAATTGTACAATATAATGGCATTTATTATCAGGGCAATACTGAGTAAAAACACCTCCAAATCCTATATCTGAGGCATCTGTTTCCACTGTCTTTTCCCAATTAGGATTTGCCAAAGTAAGACATGGAAGGTTTTTAACTTTATCTTTTATCCTTTTAACAGCTTTAGTATGATCATTTGACCATGCTTTAAGATTTTTCTTAAGCCTGTCATATAAAATAGCTGTATCCAGGGCTAAATCTTTTATAAAAGGTGCTACATAATTGAGACTATCAAGGAATCTCTGCAATTGGGTTTTGTTAGTAATTTCATCAGAAAACTTAGAAGCGAATTCAATACTTCTATTAATAGGACTAATTTTTCCTTTTTCTATATGATGACCCAAAAATCTCACTTTTGTTTGGAATAAAGCCATTTTTGGAGCAGATATAACCAAACCATTTTGAATAATAATTTTTCTGAATAAATCAAGATGCTTAAAATGAGTTTCTATATTTTTTGAAAATACAAGAATATCATCTATATAAACAATGATGAAATTACTGTAAGGCATAAAAATATCATTCATAATTTTTTGAAATTCCGATGGAGCGTTCTTTAACCCAAAAGGCATTACGTTCCATTCGAATTGACCCATAGGGACATTAAAAGCAGTTTTAAACCTGTCAGACTCGCTTATTTGAATCTGTCAATATCCTGATTTTAAATCAAATTTAGAAAATATAATAGCATCATAAACTCTATCAAGCAAATCTTTTTTATTAGGGATAGGATACCTAATCCATCTAAGAGCTTTATTAAGCGGTTTATAATTTATAACCAATCTGGGGGCACCTCTTTCTTGCTCAGCATGTTTATTAACATAAAAAATTGTACAAGACCAAGGAGACTTTGAATGCCTTATAAGTCCTTTCTGCAATAAAGATTCAATTTCCTTTTTACATAATTCCAAATATTCAGAATTCATCTGGCATGGCCTAGCTTTAGTAGGAATATTATCCTCATTAAAATCATCTTCATATGGAAGACTAACAACATGCTTTTTCCTATTCCAAAAAGCATTTGGATGATCTCCACAAATATCAAGGGAGAACTGATTTTTTAGAATATCAATCTTTTCCTGTAATTTAGGATCTTGTAAAATAGTATCAACCTCAATGCTATTAATTTCTCCTTTAAGAAAATTCATTTGATTATTTTTTAAAATCATTTTTGATGTTAACTCATTTAACATTCTAGTAAAAGGTTTAGTAATAAATTCTAATTTAAAAGGTTTATTATTCCAAGTACCTATTATTTTTTTTATTATCCCAATATGTAAGGGGGAAAATATCATTTATAAAAGGTACTCCTAAAATAATTTGGTTAGTAATATCTTTAACCAAAACAAAGCTTTGGGGAACACATTGCTTTCCTTTACAAATAAAAGCCTTAGGTAATTTGAATTCAATATTCATAATAATAATAATAATAATAATAATAATAATAATAATAATAATAATAATAATAATAATAATAATAATAATAATAATAAAAATACATATTTTTTCTAAAAAGATATCAAAAATAAAATTTTAATATTTACTTTTGGAGTTCACTCTCTCAAAGAGAGTGAGATACACTCACTTTGCCAGCTATGCATTTAGGGTGGTAATAATTTCAGTTTGAAACACTTCAGAGGAGTGATAGGACTCCTATGAAATTAAAGTATGTAGTTGGAAATCAGAATATAGATTGAGGGGCCTTTTTACCATTTTCTCTATTTAAAATCATAAAATATGTAGGTTATATTTGGTACCTTGCGTATTTTTACCTTAATGACATATTTTTGATTGAGAATAGAACTCAAAAAGGAAAATAAAGACTTTGAGAATTTGCAATCCTTTTATTTCTTCTGTTTATTAATAATTGATAACGATATCCAAATGTTATGACCTGATAATAAGAATTTCCGCCAGTTATACCAACTAAGAGGGTGAAGCCTCTCTTCCAAGATGTTCTCAATACTTAGCTAGTTAGGACTTTGAACTAGGAACCATCCGTTAATATGAAGAGATTCTAACTATTCCATCACGATTCTTATTAGTAAATATATAGTATTAAATATTTTTATTTATAACTTGGAGTATAATAGTCATGTGTCTTTAATTAATATTTTATATTATGTTATAATGTATGTTCTCTATAACATATTATAAGGAAGAAAATATCGGAACAACCAACATCGTTATAGAAATGAGTCAAATGAGTCATGACTATGCTTTCAGTTGAGGCGATGAGCACATAACAAATTTTGTAGTCCTTTAAATTTTAATGTTCAAAAAATGTACTCTTCATATTGGAAAGGACCATTTTATTCAATAATAATATAATATTGTGATTCACTTGTTATATCTAGCAAATGTTTGCCAAAGAATTAAATTACACATGCAATATGTAGTGGATAAAATTCTTCATTTATTAAGATTTGGTCCCCTCTTATCGTAATATAAATCTCCATGTTCGTTTTCTTGGATATTGAAATTCATAGCTGTATTTATTTATTTTTTTGGTTGAAATTGACATCATGATTCATCAAGAAATAGAAAGAACAAGAAACACCTTAGACATCAAAATCTAATAAAATCACTCCTGTCTTTTCTTTTGATTGTTTCTTCAACGTTTTCCTATTTTATATTTTGTATTCATTTTAAACTCCTGACTAATTTAAATTTGTATGGTGCAATCTATTAAAAAATGGATGTTTCCTTTAGTGACGACTAAAGGATCCTTGAAATAAGTTTTTTAGTGACTAAAGATTATTCATAGTAACTCGATAGAGTTGCTACGGAAAAACCCCATTACGGTGTTTGTAGTTGTGTTATCTTATATCATCAAAGGAGGGAAAAATAAAAATACATTTTTTTGATAATATTTTAGTCTAAAAAAACTTAAGCTATTATATGAAGTATATTTTATTTATTTAATTATATCTTCGATAAGCTCGTAAAAGACTACAAGACCCAATAATTTCTTAGTTTCTTAGAATTCATGTCCAGTCAAATTCAAATATATAAATTAAAATGACGAGAATATTATGTATCGAATTTCGAATTGTGTTTTATCTATTCATATTGGACTAAAATAGAGAAGGGAATGACTAAATTGTCTAGTCAAGGACTCGAAGGGTCACTATTTATTTTCATGTAAATGAGTTGTCAATTCTTCATGGAATAGTTTTGAAAAAAGGTATATTTTGGACCTAAAGAAAAAAAAGGTCGGTTTTTGACAAATTTTATCATTTTCTAGGCATTGAAACCGATCTTTGTTTGTTTTCTTATGATTTGCAGACATTTTTGCCACTCCAAATTCTTGTTATTACTAAACGTATTCTTAGTGGCTATTCAATTCTAATTAATGTATTAAGTGATTAGATTAATTGAAGTATAACGTGGTGCTATTTATATCCTATTCCGAATGTTTTTCCAATTAAAAGAATCTCAAATTTTTTATTGCTCTCACATATATTCCTTGAATATCTGGTACATTACAAATGAACATTATTCAATGGGAGGAATGCATCTGAGAGGGGATATAAATTCGAAAGGATAAAGATATATCAGAGAGAGGATAGAGATATATCCGAGAGGGGATAGGGATGTCTAAAAGCGATTGTTGTAATTTTTTTAAAATGATAGGAAATTTTAGAGACTATAATAACTTAAGTTGTATATTTATGTAATTCGTTAATTTAGTAACTAGCAAACAATACTTTAGAGTGAAGTCATTCGACATATTCTTTTGTTGGTTCTTCACCTAGCGTCAGAATCTTTGTTTGGGCTTGGGTAATTCAAATTTACATAGATTCTATTTTAGGGTGCAAAACGCTCACTATTAAAGCTGATTATATTTTTGAAGTTTGAGTTTGAGATGTCTGATTAAAAATGAAGAAATATTTATCATTAGAGCTGTCAATATGTGCTAGCCCATCCCATCCGGGTTAACTCATATGGGCTTTGAAATTTGACAATTGGGCTAGCCCATTTTTTGTGTGGGCCAGAAAATGGTCGGATCAGCCCACAAGTATGTGGGCTACGGGCTTTGCCGGGCCAACTATCTTTTCTTAAAAGTATATTTTTCATAATTTTTTAAATTAAATTATAATTTAAAAATATTATCATAAATATCGACAAGACAATATTACATGGTGTTAGTGTTACTACTTGTTAATAAAATTATCTTTATAATATTTATTAAGTTTGATTTCAAGTAAAGGCATAAATAGTTAAATAGAAATACTAACTTAATTGTTTTTCAATGATCATAATAAAACACAAAAACTATGACAATATTCCATAGGCAATTGCCTATGTAGTGATTCCCTAGAATTTTTAGGAATTTTTTGTTTTTATGTAGTACATATTTTATAAACATAATTTGTATTTAAACTGTAGTATTTCAAATTTTAAACAAATTTTGAGTTTAGACTCTTATTTTATTTTTTTAATTAATTTTTATTTGGCCCACGGGCCGGCCCTATCCATATTTCTCAAGCCCTACAAATCGGCAGGCTTATTCAGGCCGGGCTAAAAAGTTCTTTTCTTAAATGGGCTCCAAAAATCATAGCTCAGCCCTATAAAATCACGGATTAGGCTAGACCGGCCCAACGGACCTAGCCCATATTGACGGCTCTATTTACCATGAAGGGCAAAGCTAAAGGGGAGCAATAGAGTTCATTTGAACTTCTTAAGCCGAAAAGATTACTATGTATATGTAAAGTCTACATTATTTTATTCAATGAAAACCCTCGACACAATCCAAGAACTCTTCGCATGGTCAATTCTTGGCCTTGTCTTCGAGAAATAGTTACAAACTTACAAGTTACAATCACGAAATTTCAAACTTCATATCAATATCTTGGAGTTTTTCTTTTAGTAATTGAAGCTTTGAGCTAGCTTTTAATTATTGAGTTGAAAAGTGATTACTCGTGTAAATAGGATTTCTTGGGATTGTGTCTTTACAAGTAGTATTGTAACTGATGCAATGGTGTCCTAAGAATATTTGAAACATATATATTTTAAAGTAATATAATAAAGTATTTTTCTGAAAAAGAAAAGTGATTACTCGTGAATTTTACCGGATGGTTCGTGTATAAAGGGATTTACTATGTGTATATTTATATATAGTACTATCCTCAATTATTCAAAAACTAATACAAACTCATCGTTGAGAATTGATATGCAATTCTTGAACTTGATTGTCGCTATTTTTGTCATATAGCTTAATGAGCAAACTTAATAACCCATTTTTTTTAGCTAGAATTCTTACAATTTTCTAGAATTCAACTTGAAAATTTTGAAATTCAAAGAACTCCAAAAACCTATTTTTCCAATTTTCACCCCAGATCACTCACAAACATTCAAAAAAAAATTTCAATAAGTATTAATGTTCAAATACAACTCCGTGTTCATATACCATTTTCATCTTTGAAAACAAATATGGCTTTTCTTAAAATTTCACAATTTCTCTGTCCAAACACCCACTATTGGTTTGTGCAATAACATAATCTAATGACATAATTCAATGTATTCCTTGATAATTAACTAAAGCAAATTAATAAGAAATAAGATTCCCATGTGTTACAGGGTCTGATCCAGTTTTGGATAAAACAATCTCATATTCTTTGAGTGATATATACAGTACTAAAACAAAAAACATAAAAAGAGGTAGGTTTAGTTAAAAAGAAAAGGTGCTAATTTCAAGCATTGCAAGTTCATTTAGCATCCTTGTACATGGTGTCAATCACATCCTGCACAAAGTTAAATCAAATTAGAAAAGAACATGTACACAAAAAACAGCTTATGAAATGTATTTCCGTTACGTGAATTTCATAAACTGATTGCACATAGAACGATATATAACAATAACGTAATAACAAGTATGCCTCAGGTCTAAACAGGTAAGGATCGTCTGTATGGATCCACACTAGGTCCAAGAAATTATACGTCTTTCTAGACTAATTCCTTCTAGATATAGCCAAGAAAAAAATGTTAAGAACAATCTTGGGCATTGAGGATTATTGATCATGCTATGAACAAAATAACCAATATTTCTGCTCATAAACATGAACTAGTCTTTGGGTAGTCCACTAGAAGAAAAGGACCTAGGGTCTAACTCAACTTCAAAAGTTAGCTCACATGGTGAGAAATGCCCAAGACCGAGACAATAACCCAACCAATGAGGTACATTTTAAAACTAAATGTCAACAACGGGTTAAAGAACACAAGATCATTGGTCATATGTCTACTCCTCTTATATCCATTAAAACAATATTGTTAGCTAGGCGAAGGAGCATGCAACATACTGTTTTCCCCGCAACAGACGAATATAATAGCAGTGAAATAATAGGAAGACAAAAGAGAAAATGGAAACGCTTGGATGTGGACCAAGAACACCAACAACTATGCTTTAGTCCCAAACAAGTTGGAGTCGTCTAGATAAAGGATATCACCACAACATTCACACGTAGATCAAAGAGAATGTACCTTGTAGTATTTGAGCAATTGTGGTCTTTTCTTCTTAAATGTTGGAGTCAGGAGGTCACGTTCCATGTCAAATGGAACTGGATCAAGGTGTAGAGCTTTTATGAACTCAAATCCCTTCAGCTGCAAAGAAAATAAGTCATGTTTACCTAGGCTTGCCTGTTTCTGCAAAACATCAAATTATGAAAAACAACCACGGAGGCCAAAGAGAAGCTAACCTTCTTTTCTTTTCCAGCTTTTGTGAGCTCCCCTAGTATGTGCTCTTTCACCTTTGAATTTTCACATAGGGAATTAAAATCCCCTGAGAGGCCATTCTGTTTGGCCCATTTTTCAACCTGTTGTTTACTTGGATTAACAACAGCAACAAGGAAAGACTCAAAGCTGCTCCCATATACCCATACCTGAAGCCAATAAAGAAGAAAAAACTGAGAATCACAGAATCTAAAGTGGAAATAACTGTGCTACTACTAGACCATATTATCTAATCCTAGAGAACCAATAATGCAGCTGCTATTCAGAGCCAAGCGACCCTTCAAAAGTTTGTCAATCAAGATGAGATGCAGCATGAGCTGAAGAGGCTCAACGAACTCGACTAACTAGAGATGATGAAGGCTTCTGTCTCTATAGAACATTAAAATAATGAACAGGTTTACCAATATGCTCTGTTCTTTATGAATATTCGTTGTATTATGCCCAAAAACTTTCTATCAAACATTAATAGTGAGCATGGCTAACCATGAACGGAGTGAAGGGGGCCCAAAATTATATATGCATTCCATCTCATCATTACAGAATTAATTAAACATTAAAGAATGAGATTTTGAAATGAATAATGCTTCTTTCTTTTAACAGCATAGTGTTCACACAGATAGATCACAGGCAGTGAACACAGCAGATGGAAAATTTCAACCTTATTTGTTCAGAAAATAAATTGCACTCATGAAGTCACCAAGTTGCTATAGTTAAGAGGCCAATGCATCTAATTGGGATTACTTACTGATTCAATAACAGGATTATTGCCAAATACATTCTCCAAATTTTCGACTGCAACATATTCTCCTTGTGATAGCTTGAAAATATTCTTCATGCGATCAATTATCTTCAAGCTGCCATTTGGTTGCCACTCACCAATATCCCCTGACAAGATTTTTTGGAGCAAGTTCAATTAAAAAATTTTAACAAGTGGGACAGTTATCAGTTCAAGCAAATTCTTTTTCCAGAAAAACCTGTATGGAACCATCCATCAATCAAGACTTCTTTTGTCAGATCCTCACGCTTGTAGTAACCAGAAAACACAGTGTCTCCCCTCACACATATTTCTCCACGTGGTGTGCTTGAAAGAGCATCATATTCCATTTCAGGAACGGACACCAAGCATACATCCACATTGGGCACCGGAGGACCAACAGTACCAAGCATATCAAACTGGTTGGGTAGTGATACAAATGTACCAGCACATGTTTCAGTAAGACCTAAAAGTAAAATGCTGAATCATCAGCTTTGGCAAGAACACACAACTAGCAAATCATCAGGAACAACAATCCATTACTCAGGCAATATAAAGAAACCAACGAATTTCTCATCCATATTTTAAAAATCTAAAATAAGATTACAGTATAGACATAAATGACAGCTAAATGTATATGTATCACTATAATTTTTCCGAAGTTGCTTCGTTATGTTCAAAAACGGTTTGCAAGATGAGTTATGTTCTTATGTCCAAATCTTAGCAACAAATGACTTCTCTAACCAGGACCATAAATCTACTTGGCATACCACTAACACTTCATTATTGCTTCACAAAGTTTCTAGATTTAAACTGCACATACTACAAAGAAAGCTTCCAAATATTGACTTAGAGCTTTTCAATAAGTCTATACAACCAAATACCTTAAGTAATTTACTTAAAATTGTTTGTCACATTGAATGGTTATAAACACCATTTTAATTATTTCCTCAACTTTACCGAGGGAGTTACTTTTTATCTTATCTTTCAAAACCGGCTCGAGTCAGCCCACATGGAACGAACCCAAGACCACCCAATGTCCAACACACGTTTATTCGTGTTAAACAATAAAAGCCAACAATCTCTCAATACTGACAAAAGTATGCATCAAATTTCAGCTAAGTTAACATTATGCTGACAGATGAGTGCAGAGGAAATTTGAGAGGAAGGTTTAAGTTTTAAATCATAGGGAAACAAACATCACTTATTTTAGTTTTCAATTGAATATAACATGTTGGGTCTACGGAGAGATGATGTCAAATTCATTTTATTAATACCATTATGGTAATAGATGTAGGCTTAGAGAAGTCTCTGGTCAGTTATGCTGCTCGGACTTTTCAAAATTGTCAACGGGTGCATATTGGATTCTCCAAAAGTAGTGTTTTTTTGGAGAATCCAACACGGATGCAGCATCAAAAGTGAAGAGTCAACGCAACGTGGTCAAAACTGAGAATGAGCTCATATCTTCTGTCAAGTCCCAGTACTTGCCAAATGTCAATAAATTACTCCCCATAGAATACAAGCTACAGAAATGCCAAATTTCAGAACAATTCAAGCAGAAACCTAAATTACCATGCTAGATTTCTTTCTGTAAAACTACAATAGAAGCTTTTCTGCCGAATAGTTTAAAAGGTTACTTACTTCAGCTATAGTCAACACTCAGACAGGACAACTACTGATGTCACTTATGACTAGATTATAAACCATGAGATTTATCACATCTTTTACAAAAAAAAAAGTAAAATAACTAAGCAAATTAAGCCTGTTGATTTTTTTTGGGATGGAGTAAGACAATAAGTTTAACACCATAGATGGAATTAATGTGAGGATTAGAATAAAATACCATATCCTTGAAGAACATGAGCACATGCTACAACTCGCAGAAAAGCTTCTACATGAGAAGAGAGGGGTGCTGCTCCAGATAATATAAGGCGTACTTTGCCTCCTAGCCCATCTCTTACCTAAGAAATCAGCAAAAGCAACCAAATTTTCATATCTAGTGGTACGACAGGAAGCAAATTTAGAAGATGTATTAGCTGCTGCAAGAGTATCTACACCACCTTACTGAAAACAACTTTGTCAGATATTGGAGATGCTTCGTGATACTTACACCCATCCTTCAAATATTGAAGTTTTCTGCAGAATTAAAAAATGTAGGTAAGGTAAAGGCTCCAAAAGAAAATGCCTCAAATGAGTTCCAATATTCATATTATACCAAAAACTGGGAACGAATTTCTTCTCAAATATACAGAATGCAACCAATTGCACTTCTATGGAAAATCAATTCGAAAATGAAAAAGCTTGTAGTGACTCACAGAACTAATCTCTACATTTGGAAGTAGCATAGAAAGTGCTAGAATTGTATAAGAGTACAGGTATAAATCCAACAATGTGAAACACCTATATTATGCCAGACAAGTAAAATGGTATTTCCAAAAATCAAAAGGGACCATCATCAGATACATCTTTTTCCAACCATAGATACAGTGCCTTCCCTGGCAACAGATACACATTAAGACAATTGAAGCACTTCAAAGCTCAAACGTTGAGTTTAAAATACTGATGTTTGCATCAACTAAAAAAGTTGCCATCTCTTTGAGAAATATGGAACAGAACTTACCGAGCATATGCAATATTGAACAGGGTGCTTCTTAGCCGACCCCCTGAAGAAATTTTCTGTTGCAAACCTGAGAATGCTCGTTGCAATTAGTCAAATGACCCAGAATCTTAAGACTCAAAGTGCACAAAGTCAAAAGCATACTTGAGAGAAAGAAGCAAATTCCACAGAGAACAACAGTAAATCCCACATCTTATTGTCTCTAACAGAAGATGATTGTATCCTTATTATTGCGTGAATAACCTTATCTAAAAGTTTAAACTGTTAGATAAGATAAGATTATTATGTGCTTATTATATAGCTGCAATACACTTCATTGTGTGGGGATCTGATTCTTTTTCTTAAGTCGAGCACATTGAAATTTTGTTGATGTGTGGCATTGACTCAGGCTTAGGACATCGGTTTGTTCTGATTTATATTCAGATCTGAGGGAAGAAGAATGGAGTGAATTGGCTTGTTCCTAGTAAAATAATTTATAGAAAGTACATGTTTCCATAGGTGTAAAAGTATTAAAGAAAAATGCACTTCATATGTTATGTGTTATAGTGTTACTTCTACTTGTACTAAAACTCTTTAATAGTGTATCAATAATTCAAGCTTCTGGTAGACACAGTTTCATCAATTAACCGATATTGTCCGTAAATAGCACACAACATGAGCCTTAAGCATTTATAATGTGGGTTAGCTCATCCATAATTGGGGTAAAACAAGTACCAGCTTAAAGTAAATATCTAATAAACCACGCCCATGGATAACTCCTTAGAATCTGCTTTCACACTTGTGATGGTTCCTGATTATCCGTCGGAATCTAGGTACTATTTCTCCACTCATGGCATCTTTCTGCTCCTTAATATGACGGTGAATAGTTTGTATTACTTTGTAAGCCATAAAACACCAACTTCTGCAAGATAATTCCAAACCTCTAAAAGAGTTACTATCTGGAGCACAAGTGTTTCTAACCCTCATATTTTTCATGGCATCCTTCATTTCCATAAGCATAATCTACAACGTAGCTAAAGTTTATGTCTTGCGCTAATGTGTGGAGATCTGTAAAGTTATAGAAAGAACACTTGTAGTAGCATCTAAGGATGTGGCTTATTGGTCAATAAATCAAATCCTAGTAGAGGAGAAAGGCATTAGGTGATCTTTTCTCTTCTGTCTAAGCATTGGCGTGTGGAGTTACTCAATACTTGTGTTGATGGAGGTTGCAGGTATCCACTGAAATAGTCTAGGTGCGCAAAATTTGGCTCAGACATCATTGTTATATAGAAAAAATAATGCTTCTATTATTAATTTTATGTCTACACACTTTCTGTGTAAGTCACATCTAAAGTACATTGGTATTCCAGTAAAACAAATAGATTTTCATAAGAAAAGGAGGTCAACATTAGTAATTGGGTGGAAAGGTTTGAAACTTTATATGAATCAATTTATAAGGGAGGTTAAGATATTACCTGAATATATTCTGTCTAATACCCGAGGTACCGCACAGAAGACAGTTGGTCTCAGCTCTCCAAGGTCTTCAGTTAGTAATTTGACATCCTGCAAACATGATAAGAAATGCATAAGATAAGCTCTTACAACATTTCATGAAAGAGATGGACATCTTACCCCTCGCCAAAATCCTATTGAGGCGCCATGCCTAATGAAACATTCTTCAATCGCCCGATCAAAGATATGCGCCAAGGGAAGATATGAGAGATATACATCATTCATTGTCAGCTGCAATACAAAAAGGTTAGATAAAACTTAAGACACATTTTCAAGCAAAAGTAAAACTCTCAGTATGCTTTACCAAAACACATGCAAATAAAAAGAAGATATATCTCACCGCCTCATTTACACTCTCAAGAAACCGCTTCACTCCAGCTATAAGAGTAACAATGCTATTATTTGAGATCATCACACCCTTGGGTTCTCCGGTTGTTCCACTGGTATACATTATTGTACAGATATCCTTCTTCTCTTTCAGTGGAAGATCATACTGATTTTTGCTTCCCTGCACATATTGAGAAGTGTGATGTTTAGGTTAAAGAATAATCAAGGTTATATAAGTATGTGATGTTCAACAAAATGTAGGGAAGTGGTGCATCAATCATTATATTCCCAGTGAATGAATGACCTTGTTGCCTAAAAAGTTTTAATAAAAACAATCATTTCTTTGTCCATAGTTTGTGTCTAAGCCCCCCACTCATTTATTGAACAAATTCTCTATAGGCCAAGCATATGGCAGTACTAGGAAGTGCGGAACTAGACTTCAACCAAGAACCTGTGCCTTAGTAATTTTATATACTCTCTATTTCAGTTTTTTTGTCTTCTTTCCTTTCCTTTTTAGTCTGTTTCAAAAAGAATGTCACTTTCTATATTTAACAACTCCTTTACCCTCCAATATCTTACCTGGCATATTTAAACAAATGACATTTTGGTACATTGCACACATCTTTAGTTTAAGACCACAAGATTCAAAAGTCTTCTTTATTTTTTTAGACTTTGTACCGAGTCAAATGAAGAAAAACAAATTGAAACGGAAGGAGTAATTAATTTCCTATCCTCCAACTCATAGGGGACTATTTCTTCACATATTTGTCTATAATCCGGTGCACAGCCAAACATGAATATTTTGATAGTAAATGAAATTGACGAGTCAACTGGATGACTAACAAACAAGCATGCACAAACAAAAATCACCCAAACTGCTTGGTGAAATTTCTGCAGAAACTTGAAAATTGTGAAGCTAGAACCCGATATCTAACTAGCTTTTCGTAAGTCCCTAGTCTTATCCGATTCAAACCAATGGAAGCATAATTCACCAGTTGGAAGGAACGTAGAAAAACAAATCAAAAATAGAATAAGATCATCCAGAGCAAGTGTTATACCAAGGCAATCTGAATGAACCATAAGAACTCCTAATAAAGGTCTGAGTCTCCCAACCCAAGCAACATCCTTTGACTTCATCTCAAGCAGAAACTTCCTGAAGTGATCAACTAACCTATTGAAAGAAAATCTGGACTAGTGTATGATTTAACCCATTCACTTTGCTGTCAAGGCGATTGCCGAAACTGCACATCTTCAAAACAGCGGGAGAAGGATTTGATATGTTGATATTCAGAAAGATCGAGATTAGGAAAACTATCATGCATGAATACTGATAACATTACTAAGTGAGGGAAAGGAAAAGTTCAATTTTACTGCCAGCTAGTCTATATAGGTTCTTCTTAGCAGGTCATTCAACAAAAGTGTTAAACTTACTACAATTTCACCAAACTATTGGAAACAACAGACCAAGAATAATTATCAATTACATAAGTAGCCCCACATCTAAGAGTAGAAACATCAAGAATAAATGTGGAGAAGAATTTGAAGGTTGATTCTGAGACAAGGAAAACCTAGCAAAAACTGAAATAATGAAATATTAAACAAAAATGTGTAAATTGGAATCAATCGCAAGTCAACATGTAAATCTATTTGCACTAGCTTCCGCTTCCTTTTTTTCAGGATCCAAAGATCTTTATTTCCCCTTTTTGCCCCGTGTTAGAAGTCACATGAAGATTACAACACGCTACTGGTAACCCTTAAACAGCCATTAGAGAAATCTGAACAGAAAGATAAAAGTTGAAAAGAGAACTCTTACTACTTGCAGAAACTCATCCCAGGAATAAAGAGACACTCCAAACTTTCCAATCTCATCCTTTTGTTGAGGAGTCACTTCCCCAAAACTCACAACCGCTGTTGATAAAGAACAGGAAACAATTGCCATTAACATGAGGTACTTCATACTTCCGAAAAAGAAACAAAATTACAGATGACTTACTCTTCAAGTACTTCGCAGCATTTGGAAATGTTTTCAAAAGCTGAAAAGGCATAAGAGAACAATTCTAGTAAAAATCACACCCCTGAATGTTCAAGAACATAGCTCCAAATTCAACACTAGTGAACTTCTTAACGAACAATCTCTTGGAAAGTTATTCTTGAAATTTCTCTTGTCAATTATTCAATTTATTGGAACAATTTTTCCAAAATCTATACTAATCAAAAGTTCTAAAAATATGATGTCCAAGTCTGAAACATTTACATATTTTTAAAACAGCATAGAAGTTCAAACAGATGATACTTTGTCCTGCATGGGTGAGTTAATTTCACTTCCACACTTGATATATCAATGAGACTTGAGTAGAAAGTCATGTATACCTAGCATGGAGATCAACATGCTTAAAGAGTCCCGGACATGATGTTTGAGAAGTTAATACAATGTCTATTAAAGGTTAACTCCTAAAATGCATACCTCGGGAACCTTTTTCTCCTCAACAAAAGCAATTGCAACCTCTGCATGGGAAATGATAAATTCCACTGCACCAGCACCTGAAGACATAAAAAGATAGTTATTAAATATTAGTTATTACATTGGCATGTGAATCCTTCTTCTAAGAAAGAAACTGAAAATAAAAAGGCATGACTGGTAAATGTGATAGCCTCTTGGTAGTCAAACTCCACCATCATGCATCACATTACAATGAGCCTAGGACATTTCTATTATTTTTAAGAGTACCACTAGGATAATAATTCTATCACAAGGAGAGCGTGGAACCACTATTTGCACAAAGGAAAATGTGTACCCAAGGTGTCATACAGAGGGACACAGTAAAGTCCATGAGCATTGCATGCCTGCATTAAAAAGTTGCTATCAGAGACAATAAGAACTATCCTAGCAAACAATAGATATAATAAACAGAAACAAATAGAGAGTGAGCAGCGAAGATAGGATCATAAATATATGAAACCCAGATAAACTGAAAGTGCACTTGGAAATAAGAGCAGTGAGAGAGGAGTTTTTTTTTACTTCTCTGGTAGTTTAAATTGAATTGGATTTATATAAATATATCGTACTTTTTAAAAAGAAATCAACTGACATCCCTATTGTGGCAGAAAATTCAAGCAATTTAATAATACAGATGTACTGATGTAGTCCAAAGATCTGTTTCTTCGTTTCGTAGAACAAAAAGTCATCCTTATTATGGCAGAATACTGATATTTTTGGAGCATGAAGGGAAAGCATGAAAATAAAGAGGACTGGTATAGAAAAAAAGATATGTGTGATAGAATTTAACAAATTGAAGGATCCAGAATCAGATTGAATAAAAAAAGTGTTACTAAAAGGAAGCACAGAATAATCCATAAGTTGAAGTAGGTATACAACTCATAAAAAATCTGAAGGGAGGAAACTATGTTCAAGTCAAAGAAATGGACTTGCTGATATCACATAATTAAATGTTCAACCAATTTACATGATACTAGAAACTAGTAAATGTAATAACTAAGCCAATAGGATCCTCATTTAGAGGTAAAATGGAAGCCGTTAATGAGTCCCAAACCCACGTTCTTATCCAAGTATTTGATAATGCTTAAAAGTGGTGTTTATTCATGTCAATTAAGATCTCTGATTGAATAACTTATAAAAAAATTAAGACAAGTGATCATTCAAATGAGCTTAGTATTAAGGAAAGAGGGGAAAATGGATGTGACATTCAGCTTTCAAAAATTTATCCCCAGTATCTTCAAGAATTGAAAAGATAGCCAGAAAGAACAACTGATTAGTAGACGTCCAATCCAAACGTTATCATGCTATGAGTAAATATGTCCATGTTATCAGGCAAATCAAGAGCTGTGCCAATATATGTGACAAGAAGAATCATACTAATAGAATTTCAACGGAGACCAGACAATTAGCAAAAAAGAAAACGTAACAAATAACATGAAACACTCCAGACATACACAAATTTAGCAACAGAAACAAGCAATACCTCCATGCTGATAATCCACTCAGTGCAATTGGCACCAAAAATACCACATTTCCCTCCCTAATATAAGATGTCAAATTAACAGGAGGTAAGCTACTAATTGAAATGAATACTCAAGGGGAATATATCAACATGTGAAAGTACAAAAATAAACAAAGGACAAAGAGACACATGAATTACAAAAAGGATAAGAACAACATACCCCAATGATGGGAAAAATGAACAGCCAAGGAGGATGATAATCCACATTTAATCATGGAACTAAACTTATGTACTCCAAAGTGCTGAAAAAGTGCATTAAAAGGTGCCTGCCATTTCTTGAGAGCCTAAGTGGACCTTCGAGTAAGGGGCACACTGATTTTTAATTGGCTCCTAGTCCTATTAGAACTAGGCAATAAACAAAAAGCTAAACTCCACTAGCTACACTGCTACAGTATTCAATGATGAAACTTTATCATTAGCATTGTTCTCTTGTCACCAAAATTATCAGCATAATATAATACCATATAGAGTTGAGAACTTACTTTTTCTACACCACAGTTTCGGATGGAGTTCCCTACTTTTATGACAATGTCATACACTTCTTTGTAAGTCTTCCACACATACTTTCCAGGCTGAAGATAAGAGCAACAAATGCAAAATTCGGCTAATTTGAATCAGAAAACAGAATTCTTCTGGAAGTTGAAATTAATGCATAATACTTAAAGTAAAATATACCTTCCCATCCACAATCTTACGGTGGCCAAGCATTTGGTTGTTAGGATATTTCTCCACTGACAAACTATGACATAGACAAGAAAACATCTTTAAGTTCTAATATTAGAAAAAGAATTTTTTTAAGCGTCATCATCAACTAAAAGTAAGATTAACAATGACGCTACATCATGCCAAGGCTAATGCAAGTTCAGTACAATGACAAGATTTTGGATGAACTTTTTATTCTGAATAGAAGAGTATTATATAAATAAAGCTCAATTTCACTGAAGAAAGAGTAGAAGGCGTGCCATAACTCTAAGCAGCCTCTCTGGAAACCACACAATTAGAAGTATCATAAGCAGAGTTCCGTTAAGGGTTTTCTCGGGAACTGGCAAATAATAGTTGAGATTAACCGAGTAGTCATCGTGTGCATGTAACGTTGCATAGATAGAATGACAATGACTTCATTGACACATGTTTTCTGGTAACATGAACTGAGTGATATTTCTGGTTCAAGAGTATCCAACACATGTATGTCTTATAATGTTTAAGGCAGTATGATGTCTTTGATGTGTCAAGTGCAACTACCCTCCACATTTGCCATTTAGTATTGGAAAGCAAGCTTTTTGCGAACATAATTAACAGCCAACGGGCGGAGATAGCAGCTTTTTACTTGAATTAAGGAGGTCTAAAGATTTTGCAATAAGGAAAAAAGATGTCAAAATCAATCTGGGAACTACACATTACTCATCAAAAATACAAAAAGACTACACCTTTATTGTAAAACTAAACCAAAATGTTCAGACATAGTATTCCCTTTGTCTCAATTTATAAGACACTCTTTGATGTTAAGATGTCCGAAATGTTCGACACCATTCTATTTCTATAACACTTTTTTATCAACCTTTTCAAATCTTAAATTTCGGAGTGTTAAATTTTTCTATCAAATGAACTTTTCAACTATTACTGTAGCATTTCACTCCACTATCATAAAGATATATATAGAAGTCAAAACAACAGCTTAGGCTCCATATGAGACAAAGGGAAAACCTTATCTTACAAAAATTAGTAAAAGTGAAGATTTTGCAATACTCATTACATGTATAAAAGCTAAAAGACTACACTTTTTCTCTTTGCTAACTCATCCAATAAATACAAAGGCAAATATTAAAATCAGATCAATCAAATTACTAGGTGAAAGGTGAAATCCACCTGGAGTAAGCTGACCCGAACTGACCCAAACACCAGAGTTATTTCAAAAAGAAATAAATCCACATGCAATTTAGTCAAAAAATTTGCAGTAACACAAACATAATTCTTTTCCAAAAATGTATTTCCTCGATTAAATAAACCGGTTTTTCACCTTCTAAAAATCTTACCGGAAAATATCCCAACAACTGTCCAAGCCTTCAATCGGCGGTGGAAAACCGTCCTTCGCGAATAAACTCCGATAAACCGGTCCGACTGACGGCTTTCCATCTTTCGCTGGCTTCGCCGGCTCCACTTCGATGATAAATTTCTCCGCCATCTCCGATTCCTCTGTATAAAAAAAAATTCAAAAATCGCACAAATCGTCAATATAAATAGATTTTCGCGTTCGACTTTCACCAAATCGAGTGAAAAAAAGTGCAATTTTCGTGCAAATCACCAATATCTTGTAGTTTTTCACGTTTAATTTCGCCAAATCAAGTGAAAGAATTAGTGCAATTTAGGTGAACGGATTAAATCTTAATACATATTTTGATGAATTTTATTAGTATATAATTCAAAGGATAATGTGAGATTACAGCGAAAATGGGATTTTTGAGAACAGAATTACGAGTCTTACGGAGAAATTTTCAGTGTTCTATGCGCAATATATAACTGTATATATATATATAGAAGAGAAGAATATTCCTCCATGCAGGGCAAACTATTTTTACGTACCAAGCCCTTATATAAAAAGTGGAGTTAGGAGCACTAATCCTCCTGCAATTTTTTAAGAAATTGGATTATAAGGTCTATTATATATAATTTTATCTTTTTTTTTGCAAGACACTTCTTTAAGGAATAAATCACAAAAATTTATTATACGCAATTTTATATATTTTTACGTGAGATTGTTTTTATAATTCAAACATGTTTTCAGATCTTGTATGTAGTCTTATTTTATACTCCTACGTAAGGTTATTTTTATGCTTCGAACATGTGACCTTTATACCAAGCTTTTATATTTTTATAAAATTTCTCCGATTACAATTATCTATTGTACACAATCTTATTTTACATTTTTGCATAAGGCTGTTGAAAGAATATATAGAAATATACTAAAAAGGATCGTGAGAAATTTTCTGGATTTTGTATTTCTTCCACCTCCCACTACAAAGCTACTGTACAAGCAAATATATCCGGAACTTCCTAGGGATTGAGAATGGTCATAAAATAAACTGCCTAGTACATACATCTGTGTAGCATAAAATAGGACATGTATTATTTCCAGAGTACTCTACTCTAAAATATGTGTACATGTATATGTATTTACAAGGAAATTGTTCTACTAGAACTAGACCTCTATTGTTTCTGTTGTTGAAGCCCATAATGAATAAATCAATCCAATAATATAGTTGGACTTATGTTCTGATCCAAAGGCAAATCAATAGCCTGCTTCTTCACTCAACTTCTCTCTTTGTTGAGCAAATTAAGTCACCGGAAACAGCTGTTTTTATAGTTCGAATATGTGACCTCGTACCAAGCTCTTATATTTAAGGCGCACTCATCATATAATATGATCAGTTACTACTATAACTTTCTGAATATTAAAATCAAAATACTTATACTTTTAATATTAGGATATTTAACATTACACTCGTTATAATGTATATTTATAATAAATTAAGTACGTTAAACATAATTATATTGCATAGATATTTAATGTAATTAACTCTATATTTAATTGTCTATTTTAAACGTCCATGTAATGATTCAATTTCAGTTACACTTTATGTATTTTACGTTTAGATGGTAATATCCCTAACAAAACATATAAATAATTATTTTTAATATACTTGGTTACGTATATACCTATAGGAGGTGTAAATATAAAATTTTTATAATTTAAAAGTACATGTATTTAATTTTTAAATGTAGCAAGTATATTCGAAACTGGGTCATATATAAGGATTTTTGTTTAATAAATCATGTAATTTAAAAGCGGTCAAGAATTCTGTCAATTGTAGCCTAATGATCCATGAAGTGGATTGAAAACCATGAGGTCTCAAGTTCAATTTTGATTCCATCCAAGGCAAAAATCACTAGGTGATATCTTCTCATTTTCAAGTATTAGTAGATAGAGTTATTCAGTACATGTACTAACATGGACAACACGTATCCTGTAAAAATAATTAAGGTGCGCACGAGTTGGTCCATGCTCATAGAGAAAACTTTAGATTTAAAATACAACTTACTTATACATAGAGAACTTGGAAAATATAACATTGTTCTCCTTTCTCTTCGAGTTCCAATATGAAATTCTAACAAAAATCCAACTCAAACTCTTCGCCAAATTTTCTCAAAATTAGCATATAAACTCCAAATAATATCCTCAAGCATTTGCAATGACACTCGATCTAAATAAATAACAATTTTGCAAAATTCAATTTTCCACAAAAATTCATGTAGAAGTAACAAGCAAAACAGACATCATATTAAAGTAATAACGTGATACAACACAACAAGTAATAATCATCCAAACAAATCGTTAGTGAAAATTCTAACTCTGTCAAAGGCTGGTAGATATGCAAACTGCAAAGGAAGAAACTAAAAAATGGAATTGTTTATTACACCAACTATGCATCTTGTGCTGCAGTATATATTCTGGTCATCATTACAAATTTTCTGTGAGTAAACAATATTTATAGAATGCCTATATTCATATTAAAATTGAAACAAAACAAAAAAGAACACTATGTTTCTGATGGTATCTCTATGAATCTCTACATTCTCAAGAATCATGAACTTTGTGGAAAAAATGAGCTTCTGCAACAATTATCTTGACTAATATAACTAATTGTGTATACGCGCCATCAATAACCAATAACTAGCGATCTGCTTGACCAATTTTTCACTTTCAATCATACGTGTTCATCGCCTCTTCTTGTTGTTCTTTCTTCTTTTTACCTGTTTCTCCAAGGTTGCAATCCTTTGACCAAGAACATAGTGTGATGATGATGATGATGACGATGATGATGATAAACCTTGACTTGTGGGTTCTGATGCCACAGCAGGCGATGATTGCACGTGCTGTTGTTCTGCTATTTGCTTATGCGCTGCAGCATATTTCTTGAGAGTTTCGAAAAATGGGAGTCCCGGTTTTTGTTCAGATTTAGGAGTGACAGGTATTATAGGAACGCCAAGAAACTTCTTAACTGCGGGTCTTTTAACCACTGACAAACAAGAAGACACAAGATTATAAGTTAAACATGTTGACAAGGAGATGAATGCTTCTGCAGGAAATGAACCAAAATATACTAACCTAATCCGTATGAGAGTGAAAATAGATTTGAGGTCATCCAATAGCAGAATACTGCCTGCAATGAAACAAGCGCATCCTTAACGTTAATGGTACGATTCATCAACATAACAATATGACAAATGAAACAATAAACCAAGCAAGAACTCAAATCAATACCAAACGCGAAGCACATAACATTTACAAGGATTATGTGGCACATAAAGAATTATCAAACAAACATGACAGCTCGCACGCACCAAAAAAAACACGTTCTAAAGAGAAGTGAAAAGAGCTAGCACACACATGGAAGCACATACAAGGGACGAGACCTACATGAACTCGATAAATACATCTAAATGGACTAGAACAAAATAAAATAAAACTAACAAACATACGGTTTTAAAGTTTTTCTTCGGGGACTACCTATCTGAAAGAAATACCAAATCTTAGATAGGTTTTTTCTTAAGATAACAACTCCAAGGATAAAATGATGCTTTCTTGATGAGACCGTGCCTATTGATAACCTCAAGTGAAGTCCATTGAGGCTCTCATAGCAACATTTGCATTTGGCTAATCACATCGACAATGTCATTCACGAAAATGCACCAGCACATCAGAATAACATCTATGCTAGAAGTTATGCAGCAAGAGGTGCTTTAATGTCATTGACAATCCAGTTGCATGCTCATAAGACTAAAACCAGATTTTATGATAAAGCATACCTGAGCACATGCAAGCAATTTCCCAAGGATAAATTTCACTAGGTCACGAAGACAAAATTGTGATGATAAAATAGATCATGGATGAGACTAAGAAAAAGTAACACCCTTGGCAGTGTGGCATATATGAAATGGCTGAAAATATGTCTGCAACAGGATAAAAGGAATAAGAGTTGGGATCACAGTTTGTGACACCATACATAAACCAACTACAAACATGAGTGTTGCGGCTAAATAGGCATGGATTGAGAAAGGTGAATTGTCTAGGTGTTCAATAATTAGTTTTCATGTTTGTAATGTGACTAATAATTATTGGGCACCCATGTTTGTAACTTGAATACACCATGAATAGTTATTGGGCACTCATGTTTGTAACTTGACTAATAATGTGGTAAAAAGAACCAAATGCATATTGGTAAGGCTCAGAAAAGAATTGCAGACCACCGAAGAAAAAGAATAAAGGGAAGAAAGTTATTTTATTCATCTAGATTTCCTTCATCAAACGGTCCATTAATCTTCTGAAAAGGAATTGCATCGCCACCCAATTCAAATATCACATTTAATTAATCTAAAAGGCAAACAGCTGATGAGAGATCGTCCACAAGGCTCTGTTAACTTTTTCATTACTAAATATATGATGCCACTCTTTTCTTATGCAGGTAGTTATGGAAGAAATATTCAGGGATATACTCAACAATCAAAAACAAAAGATAATGCATGTTCTCAATCAGGAAACTGATGTAAAGTTCTACCTCAGATTCCTCAAAACGTAGGGAAATAGGATTGATACATGATAAAATCATTATACATGAGTTGGTTTGGATTATTTACCTTGGGAAAACCAGCAGTAAATGGGATAGTTAATGCAGCAAAGGCCCGTGAGACATTTTTTATAGTTTTAGCTGAAGGATTTCCTTCCAGTCCTTCTTGAGCATTGCACTGAGAAAGAATAAACTCTGGTTAACAAAAATGTCCAGAAATTACATTGTGTGAAGATATCTCGATAAAGACAGCAGGATTTGTTAACAACTAGTAAAGAACTGAGCTTGATATCAACATAAACAGGATAATCTTTATGCACTTTCAGTATTGCCCCACAAAATAAATCAAATGTGGAAATTTGAGGGAGACATGCAAGCAAGCAACATAATTGAGGCACTATACCAGAGTCAGATTTAAAGGTGATAGAAAGCAGGCATTGTGAACCTAGAATAAAAAGGAGACCAGTGCCAAAACACCAGGAAGCATCTAATCATTAAATTACACATGAGCTTAAAACATTATCTCCATGTTGATGCATGATTGCATTCAAGACAAACAAGCAATGTCCAGCCAAGTAGCATGATTTAACAAGAGAAATTAAGATCAATATGATGCAACAACATAAGTAATCAAGACTGTCAAGAGCTTGAGGTCAAAGCTCAAATTACGCAGAATTTTAGTCTCTAAATTTACAATCGTTTCAATTAATCTCTTTAGGAAAATTTACCCTAGCCGGTATTCCCCTGTTTAAATTATTAACTGAATATCTACTCTCTCATAAGAAAATAAAAATAAAAAGGGGAAGTTCTCTATACATCCTAAACTGTAAACAGCATCATCAAGCCTCTGCAATCGTCCAGAATAATGCTCCATTAGAGAACAGGAAAAGGTATAGTCAATGAAGTCACCATAAAGTAATGCACTGAAAAAAAAAACAAGGACAACTCACCTCCACCGTTATCCAGAAAGTCAATGCCGTCAAAACTGGGAAGATGTACATACTATCTGTAACAGTTAAATCAGTAAACCATAATACTCCCCCCTGTTTGAAAGAAGGGACTTTTTCCACCATGTTTGAAATCTGCATTTTAAGGTGATAAATGAAGTCTAAATGATGAAAATAGTTGGGACGGAAATAGACAGCAGAGAGGGGATAATCTTACAGCCATAAAGAAACTGACAAAGATTGGCCCTTGTATTAAAATTCCTTTTAAGGGAGTGAAGGGTGTAACTCCATATCTGAAAGAATGTCATAGATTTCGTAGGTCAATAATCATATGAAATAATCAACTTAAACATCACTTCTATACAAGTACTATTATCATCATTTATAAAATCATGGCAGGTGCTAGAAAGAGCTAGTGGCAAACCCAGAATTTTCAAGTCACGGTTGCTCAACTGTCTTTAATGTAGAGTTGTATACTTCTTGAGATTGGGTGCTTTAACCCAGAATTTTATGTTATTACTCCCTCGGTCCCCAATTTATGTGACAGTGTTTGACTGGCACAAGGTTCAAGAAAGAAAGGAAGGTTTTTGAAATTTGTGGTCTAAAATAAGCCATAGATATTTGGGTAGCTATAAATCATCTCATTAAGGATAAAATGGGGAGTTAAAAATTAAATTATTACTAAATATAGAAAGGTGTCATTTTTTTGGGGACCGAGTAAAAAGAAAAGAGTGTCCCAAAAATTGGGACAGGGGGAGTACTTATTTCCTATATAAAAGTCAAGTGTTTGGGTTTTATACAAACAAGCACCCAATAGAACATCTAAGGAGGCAATAGAAACCAGGAAAGGCCAACTCCAGAAGTAGGGTAAATGTCTGAAGGATCATCAGCACTGAACTTCTAAGAAATAGGAAGTCCCTACATGATTAAATAAAGGAATGGATACCCAAAAAGCCCATTTTATATCTTTAGAAGTGTTGATTGATGACCTGAATACCAGTCTCAATTAAATTTTTATTCATTTTTGTCAGTTCCTCGTTAGAGTCCTGTAGGTGCAAATTGCAATTATGATCCTTTAAGAGGAGAAATTAAGATGATCTACTCAAACTATTTGCATGTCGAATCTACATGTATCAGGACAACCATTTAGAAGTTCAACTGTAGTTGAATGAAAAACAAATGTTAGAATAAGAGGAAAAATGTACACGGTAATTAAAAAGTTAACCACAAAAGTAAATTTGCATAGTCTTTACGGGAGAAAAGAAAAAAAGCGAATTTGTGGGTATGCCTCCATATGAGAAGCTAGTTATGTTTTATCAGCTACACCAGGTGCAACTGAAACAAGTCATACAATAGTCGCTGGATCATTAACTAAAAGTTGCTTACTCCTTCATAGCTGCCTGCATTCTTTGTTGACCTTCAGCCACAGCTACTGGAGCCATACCCTAGTAAAAAGGTAAAAACTTTAATAAGGCAATTCTAACATGCTAGCTTATTAGAAGGAAAATGTCAGTAGAGGTAGAAAACCAAATCAGTATGGACGCATTGATCTATTGGCTAATTCAGAAAAATATACATCTATTTGTAGTTAGTAAATAAGAGATGATAATAACGAGAGGGTCTAGAGTCCAAGAATATTGTAAGAAAGCACAAAGGCACGGCGCAATAATTAGTGAATTCTATTAAAATATCCAACTGGATGACATAAACAAATAGGTGTCTCATCACTAAAAAGCATTACAATGAGGTCAAATAATGTCGGACAATGGCTGGCCCTACCAAAAGGGACCGAAGAAAAGAATCATATTAAAACCTACCCTATTTTGCATCTCTTCGTTAATTTCATCCAGTTTTGGCTTCAGAATCTGCAGAAAACATGCTTGTTAGTAAAATAAATGGATGGACAGTGAATTCCACCCGAAAAAAGCGAAACAGGATAAATAGCCAAAAAAATCGAAATTACAGAAGATAATAGACCATAATAAATTAATGGAAATAACTATGATTCTTTAAAGGAAGATTTGATTCAGATGAGCAAATAGTAGGTTAATTCAACATTTTAACAAAGTGAATAAAAGTTCACGAGAACTCTGACTAAGTGAATTTCAGATAGCAGGTCTCACATCAAATAAATAGAAGGATTGTGATAAGTTGATGACCAACGTAAAATAGTCGAACTTTAAATATCTACTGAGCTAAGAGAAGGGAACCCAATCATCACTGTTTGTTTCAGATTACAGAGAAGCATAACCACCTTACTCCTCAGACTTTGCAAAGACACTTTTCATTATGCAAAACATGTGTATGCTGAATAAAACCAGTTCACCAAATAATTTGTGAAATGCCTCAAGTACCATCCCATATCCCTCCAATAAATGCTTTATATGACCATGAAGGTAATAATGCTTGTTTTATGCAACTTACAACTGGAAAACACATGTCATATGTTTGTACTTGCAGGTAGCAGTTCCTACTAATGAACTGCTAACACTAAAATATGAAGACATTTGAAGTTTGATTGAGGACTGCAAAGAATTCTGTTACAGCAACTAAAAATGGGTTTTATTTCATAAACTATCTACAAGGCACTATGCTGTCTTCACTTTGTTTTTTTGATAGGTTACAACTTACGACACTATTTTTAATGCAGGGATACTATCATGTATCTCACTCAAAGTTCATAGGCTCGTAGCTAGGACTCCTATCCTACTTAAAAGCAATAGTCTCAATACAGCTGCTTCACAATTATATTTAGGAGCACGAAAGATCAAGAACAACTAAAAAAGAATCTACAACATAGTAAAAATGGAAGCCTTCATGTTAGGGTTTGCAAATGTCCTTATGCCCAATCAAGAAAGTTGGAAATCAACTGAACGCATCTTTTGTTGCGAACAATGTGAAGGTATATGAGGTGAGCAAAAAGCCTTTCCCCGGATCCTGGTATTAACTCAAAAAGAGTATTTATCCATCACCTACTTCATTTGCTGAGCTTCCTCTTTTTCTAAGACAACACCTTTGCCACCGGCCCACCGCTCAACTTAAATTTCTGACTTACTTTCCACTTTCTTTCCTGAAACTTTAAGATAAACCAGTATCCTAAATGGGCCTTAAGATCCTATTCAACGGTCACCAGTGCATTAAAATGGTTACCAGAAACTGCCTTAATAAGTTAATAAATAAACAAAGAGACACGTAAAAAATAAACTTGGAAAGGCTCCTCGAGCTTCTGAAATGCCTTACAATCCTTGCAGGTTTGGAAAGAATTGACAGGAGTGCTTAAGCAAGACAAAGGTTAAGATGCATTACAGAGAAACTTACCGCAAATTTTGTAGTAGCCTTGAGCTGATTAATCATCAATGGAAGAGTTATACATCGAATAACAATAGTTGTAGCGATAATTGATGCCCACCTAGAGAAAATTCAAATTTCCAAAACAAAGTGGTCAGTCATTTTGTCACAACATATAGCACAAGTTGATTTCAACTTGTCAATGTTATATTACAACAAAGACAGAAACAAACTGTGTATGTTAAGGTTTCCCAAGGCATTTCAGATGAAATATTTCTTCCATCCGTTGAAATTCTGAGAAAAACTCTCATAAACAAAAATTAAAAGCACCCTAAAGTTACAACAAGAAAAGAGAGAGCTTCAACGTAAGTAAATAGATTCATAAACCTTTTTCTTTATGACAGGAAAGACTTCAGGAACATGTTTCCTTTCCCTCATTAATCCAAAAAAAATGGGAATGAGTTGTTTATGGATCAAGGGTGTGTTCGGTATGGAGAAAATATTTTCCATGATTAGTTGGTATCAAATTTTTTAAAAAACACCTTGTCTAAACAAGTTACTTTAGAATGATGTAAATGACTACACGGGTGAAAGCAGGAAAAACAAAATCCATGAGTGGCATCTCATTCTTCCCCCATCCTCCAACACACCCAATCCCACCCCAACCCCCCAGAGCCCCCACCTCACTCTTCTACCCCCTTCCCTCACCTTTATAGCATTTGCCTAAATTTTATATAAATATTTTTGGGACAATATTTTGTACTTACTTACCAAATACCAGAAAATAAGTAAGAAAACAACTTATTTTCCAAGAAAACGTTTTCTTTCATACCAAATACACCCCAAACTATCCCTCGAATTTATTGAACAAGGAATAACTATACCACTCTCTTTCCTATACAGTACTACATCAATTGAAAGAAGCAATATCCTGCAAAACATACCAATCAAACCCAGTAAAAATATGAACATAATCGATCAAATACTGCAATGCCTTCACCGGCAAATACGAGTCCGCAGCAGCAATTGCCACCTCATTCACTGCTGGAACTTGAGAAGCTACTGCTTCAACAGCCTTATCAGCCAGCTCAGCAACTTCACTGATGTACTCTATCTTCTCTGCTCCTCCACCAACTCTACTAGACATACTCCTGGTAAACATAGGCCCCGAATTCATCGGAATCATGAGGCGTGAAGGGAAAAATCTCCGATTTTGAAATGGGTTTTTAGAGCCATTAAAACTGTTAATTTCACTTCTGGCATAATGGGGTTGAATAAAACTGGAAATTCTTGGATTTTCACAACTGGGTAAGTCGTGGGTTTTACGATCATCATCATGGGTGTAACAAATTGCTGGAGAAGCTCCTTTTTGCTGATAAAGAAACTTAGCTCTTATTGTTAAGCTTCGCCGATAAGCCATTTGATTTGCTTCCTTCAAAATATGAACTTCTTTAGCTGAAAAAATAGTAATTCAAACACCAAAGACTACAACAACAACAGCATACCCAGTACAATCAGTGGTAGAGACAAGATTTTTACTGAAGGCATTTAAAATATGAAGAAGTAAACACACAAAAAAGTCAAAAAGGGGTTTCAATATCTACTAGATATACATAAAAAATCATTTCAACCATGTAGAAACAGTAAAAAAAACAAATTGCAGAAATGGGTTCAAATGAACACCTTGACCCGTCCCCAAGTATAATCCCACTGCTACACAGACCTTACCCCTACTTTACGAAGGTAAAATGGTTGTTTCCGATAGACTCTTGGCTCAAGAAAGACTAAACCTTTATAAACATTATACAATTATGACGCACAGAAAAATACAAAATGATTAAAGAATACCAAAATAACACTATCCGAATCCAGTTATACTTAAATTATTAATTCAAACACCAAAGACTACCTACAACAACAACATACCCGTTATAATCTCACAAGTGGAGTTTGGAAGGGTAGTGGAGCATGAACGCAGTCTTATGATACACAATTAAGGAGTTAGAGATAGATTTAGCCTTCCGGAAAGTAGTTAATTCTGTTAGTCAGCTACAGTGAAAGCAATTAGGCAATTATAAATTTATAACTGATTTCTGTTAGATTAGTGAATCACTAGCTGTACATTTCAGTCATTCAATTACTATGTAGTTTGTAATCAACTCATTGTACAATCATATATGAAAATACAAAATTCTTCTCTCGTAATTCTTCTTCTCCAACTATCTTCTCAAGGTTACTCCTGAAACAGTAATTCGATCCTCGAATTCATTGAGAATTCCTGCAATCGAGTAACATCTTATCCCTATCTTATGAAGGTAAAGGGGATGTTTCCGATATACCCTCGGCTCAAGAAAGACTAAACCTTTATAATCCCCACACAGAAAAAATACAAAATAATTGAAGCATACCAAAATAACACTATATACTCAAATTAGTAATTCGAACACCAAAGACTACTATTACAACAACATACCCAGTATAATCTCATAAGTGGAGTCTAGAGAGGGTAGTGTGTACAGAGTCTAACCCCTACCTCTAAAAGGTAAAAAGAGAGTTGTTTTCAATAGACCCTCGGCTCAAGAAAGACTAAACCTTATAATCATTCAGCAATTATGAGACATAAAAAATACAAAATCATTAAAGAACACCAAAGTAATACTACCCAGATTTAGTTTAAACTCAAATTCAAGATCCCCATTTGGGGGAAAATAAAAATAATTGAACTTGTGCTTCCATCGATTGAAATTGGTGATGCCTACAAATTTAATAATAATACAATAGAAGAAGAGTACTAAAGATTGAGGACTTACAGTTAATTAAATGTTATGGTTGGAGTTGGATCCAACAAGCAACTGAAACAGGGGAAGAGGGTTCAGGCGTGGGGTTTAAGGTTTAAGGTTATGCATTTCAAAAAGATAAAATGACAAAAATGGTCCCTTAAGTTTCAGGTAAGTACAAAAAAAGTTCTTTTAAGTAATGATTTAGTCTATTGAAAAAACCCGACTATAATTGGTTTGGTTTGGTTTTAACTAAAAAAATTATATATATTTATTTTTAATTTTATTTTTTACAAAAAAATGTTTATTAATATATAATTTATATATTTTTCTTAATCTTTCTCACAATTTTATGTTTAATATTAGTGGACTTGGGCTACATAGTTGACTTGAGCCCACTTGTTATTTTTAGAAATAAACAAAAGCCCAAATAAATTATACAACCCTATATAATATTCTCTATCTCATTTAACAAAGGTCATTAGGATTTAGGTCAGCAGCTCTTCAACTTCAAAGGCATAGTCACTGTTAGGTTTCACTCAGCTATTAGGGCATATATTGAGCTCGTCTTTTCGATTTTAGTTCAAATCATCATCAACTCATCTTAATCTAGTAATTGCTACTAACTCGTTTTTAGATATTTTTTTTTAGATATTTTTCTTGTATTGTCATTGTCAACAACATCACAATTTTGGATAGTTGAATCATAGATATAAACCTAAAAATTATACATCTTGGTGTCCATATCTATGGTGTGTTAAGCTTAGCAACAAGATGATAATTTTTTTTGTTTATAAGTTTCACTTTTCTCTCTTTACTTATGTTGTTTCAATGCAATGAAAAAGGGGCAAGTGTTCCACTCATTGCTTTTGGTTCCATTTGTATGGAGGTTTTGTCTTAAACATCGTGATGGTCATGAGAGATAAGGAAAAACAAGTGATAGAGATAAAAATTAAGAGACTATTAGATTTTGATAGCATATACATCAAACTTTTCTAACCAAATATTTTGTACTCCTATATTTGTATCTGTTTTGGTTTCAAAGTGAAATATACTTCTAAGTCTTGTGAACAATACTTGAATGGAAGTTTTGTTGAAACGCAATCTTGTATCAGAATACTAATAACTATTGTTATGTATATGCAATTTTCTTTTGGATGGAAACTACAGGATGTAGAGGTGATTATTAATATTCCTTCAACTATGTCGACAATATCTCAACAACAAGGTAAAGTATCTAGAAACATCTCAAATTTGGAATCATTTCTCCAAGTTTATTGTTAAAGGAGGTAAATGTAGGGCAAAATGTAATTATTGTACTAAAACATTTCGTTATGGAATCATTTAATCGTGAAATGTCTCAAGTCTCCATTTAAGTCCGATAAGAGGCAAACAACATTAAAACCTATCAAAAGAGGTTGGCCAAAAGTGGTTCCAAAATGGGTGTTTTATATGGATGAAATTAAGAGAGAAATTGCCGAATTTATAATTATTGATGAACAAGAGAAGGATTCAAAAATTAATGGCTAAAGCCTTTCCAAATTTTGAAGTACCTTCTCGTAAGCTGTGTCTGCTCGACATTGTCGATTTATCAAGAGAAAGAAAAGCAAGGAGCTTATAAAAACCAACGTGTTTGTCTTACGATGATACATGGACGCCAATCCAAAATTATACTTATATTGGATTGATGATCAATGGAATCTACAAAGAGAATTCTTAATTTTTTCAAACACCTCACAAAGTGAGACTATTGGATTGAGGATTGCTTATTAGGTCATTGAGAACTTGTTTTGGATAATCTAATGCCATTAAGAGTTTAAAGGCGTATTGAAGATTGGAAAGGGATAATGTTTGAAAATCGTTTACATGTTAGATGTAATGTTCATATTTTAAACTTGATTGTAAAAGAAATTTGATGAACAAATTGAGCCTATTTCTCATATAAAGTGCTATAAAATATGTCAAGTCTTCTTCTTCAAGATTTGCTACTTTTAAGTCCATTGTTGAGAAAGTTAAGATTGACACCGTGGTCTTGTAAAATGGGATGTTGAGACTAGATGGTGGATAAAGCTTTGAAATTTGAAAAAGCTTTTACAAGAATGTATGTGGATGACCGTAATTATCAAAAGCAATGTCGAAATAAATACAACAACAAAAATCCATCAAATGATTGGAAGAATGTGAAAGCTTTGTGAAGTTTCTTCATATTTTCTATCCAACTTTAAAATTTTATATTCTACTTCTTACTCTTTCTTTCATGATTTTTTCAATCTCCGAAATGATATTATCAAGTATACTAAACATGATGATCTCATTTTAGTTGATATGGCAACAAGAATGAAATCCAAGATGGATAAATATTGGGGTAAGTTTGTTGGATCCTAGATACAAGATGCAATATGTAGAGTATATTCTTTCTATTGCATATGACTCTTTGATGGGAAGATTAAAGTCTCAAGATGTGAGAGATGTTTTGAATCTCTTATATAATCACTACAATTGTTCTTGCTCTGAAGGTCCTAATGAAAATATTGAAAATGATAATTGTGTGATGGGTGAATCTAGTGATTTGTTGCAATCTCAGTGGGAGAAACACATGAAAAAAGAGGGATTTGTTGTAAAAAAATCTGATCTGGAAATATACTTGAAAGATGATATAGTGAAGGTCAATGATTTTAATATTATGAGTTGGTGAAAAGTTTCGTCTAGTAGATACCAATTGTTGCGAAAATTGCTAGGGATATCCTTTCTATTCCTATTTCTACTGGTCGAATTCTTGATAGTTATCGAAGTTCTTTATCTCCAAAAATGGTAGAAGCACTTATTTGCACTTAACAATGGCTACGATCGCCTTCTAAAGAATGCAAGCTTGAAGATATATTAGAGGAAGTCCAGAAAATTGAGGAAATTGAAGAAGGTAACTTATATATTCAAATTGTTATTAAAAATGATTCTGCTTTTGAATGTTATTAGTTCATTCTTTTGTGATTGTTAATTACCAAATTACTATTTGCTTTAAATAGCAATAAGAACTAAGGACTAAACATCAACTTAGTTTATCCATTGCTAATCAACTTAATTGATTTGTATTGTCTACTTTGATGGTTTTGGAAAATATGTATAGAAGATCTCACTTCAAAAATGTTTTGTTCCTCTAGGTACAAGGTCCTAGGTTGTAAGTGATGATGGTGTAGAATTTAAAGATTTGAATGTAAATAACTTGTATTAACTTTTGACGACAATATTTTGACTATGCAAATTGTTTAAGCCACTATGTTACTTTCATGAATTTCTCGAATGTTAATGAATCACTCTTGATTATTGATACTATTTTATGATTTTTGTCCAAAATAGTAATAGTAGTGATTTTTTGAGAATTTGTGTTCCAAATAGAATGGAGAATTGCCTAATGAACTCATGGGCTTGCAATGCCAAAAGAAACTACCTAATGCTTTTCTAGGATGAAAAATCATGTTAGTGTTCAACGTTTTTTTTTAAATCACTAAAAGAACACAAGCTCTTTAGTCTTTATCAAAAAACCCGAGAAAACCCGAATAACCCGAGAAAATTGAATAACCCGAACCAACCTGAAATTGAAAAAATCCGACTATTATTGGTTTGGTTTGGTTTATATATATTTTAACCTGATACAAATGGTTTGATTTGGTTTTTAAAAAATCCGAACCAACCCGGTGATGTACACTCCTACTTTTAAGTATTGACTAAACATTTTTGGTTCTTTGAGTTTGTCAAAAGTTAATAATTTTAGTCTCCGATAAATATTTACCGAACTTCATATGTCAGTTTGATGTTCATTGTAGAAAAAAAATACTCGTCATAGACATCAATAAAGTCTTATTAAATCCTAAAAAATATGTAAATTGAGGAGAAAACTTTTTTTGATGTTTATACAATAAGCAGTACGAACTGAAATGAAGTTAAAATTTTTTAAGGTTAAAGTGACTTCACAGTATGACACGTCTCATTCCAGATTAGCCAAATACTTATGTTGGATGGATTAGCATCCACCTCCTCTTCGAATGTGTTTTCAATAACATGATATTTCTTCTGTGTTAAGTGGTCCTATATCATTTCTTCTTTTTATGATATGTTAATCTATATAAATCGAAAACACGAATATTTGAATCATAGAATCAAAATGGCTAAACATCTATATATTTAGATATTGTTATAACAACAGATTTATATTCAAGTAATATGATACTTCTCACCTTTCAATGTTAACTCCGTCTCAATTTGTCTCTATATATATTCGTTTTTGCTACACACGTTAACACCCTTATCAATAATAATAATGACAATATAACTAATAATAATAAGCAAAACTTGGATGGCGGTAGTAATGCAATTTCTAGCTAGCTAATGGGAAAAGAATATTTTTTCCAAGAATGATAAAGTACCAAGTGGGAAAAAAATAAATGTTCTTACTAGTAATGCAATTATAGCTAGCTATTGGAAAAGAATATTCAACAAATTATTTATATATTATAAATATTTAATGCTTTAGTGAGACAAAAATGTGACATGTTGGACTAGCAATATATATTAGTAGTCTCTTTCCATGAAACTTAGTACCGACATTTTTTACACATAAAAAGGTAAGCTATTTATTACATAATGCTTTTAATATTTTTAAATTATTAACTATCAACATATATTTACACTTCTTTTTTATCTAATTTTAAATATTTAAATTTGATTAAACGACTTCACAATTGCTAAAGAAGTTCCAAAAATCATCAAATTTCAAGTTTCAATTTGGATAAAAATCAATATATATGTTCAGTCATCAAAAATAAAATCTTCTCTAATTCATTTTTTCTCTTATTGAGTCTGATTCATATTATGAATAATGTCACATAATTTAAAAAGAAACGAAACATTATATATATATATATATATATTAGATTCATATCATATTTAATAAAAATATAACTTAGACTAGTGTTTGAATTCAATAAGTGACATGAAGGTGGTGCAACACGGTACGTACTATGCTCTTTAGCATGTCCTGGAAGGACGCGTGGCAGTTGGCAATAACGAGTTCAATATTTTATGTATAACAAAAAAACAAACACTTATTATCATCGTGTAAGTTTCGAGAAAGGATCGCACTTCTTACAAATAATTTCTTAAAAGAATTTAATCATATACACAATCAATTATCAATAATATATGAAGAATTGTATCCTCAATGTAAACTAATTTTTATTCAGTTTTCAATACTTAATTTGAGCGCTAACTAATATAAATTTGTATCGAAAAATCTTATTCAGAAACATAGGTAACATAGAAATTATGAATACACCAAAATAAAACATATTTTTTTTTATCGAAGACGACTTCATTAATTCTATCACATAGTATTATTTTATATGTGCTTTATTCTTTCTCTATAAAAAGTCTAATGAACCATTAACACATGCATATACTACACACTTCACAACTCTCTCTCTCTCTCTCTCTCTCTCTCTTCTTTCTCTCTCTAAATTATTGTCTTTTGGCTGATTTTTTCTTTGCTTCACAAAATCTTCAACTTTCTCAGCTCATAAGAAAGAAAAAAATACTAATAATGGGGAATTGCATGGAAACATGTTTATTACAAAGAGAAGAAGAATTAGAGGATCAAATTGTTCATGAACAAGAAATGGAGGGTGAAATTGTCAAAACTAAAGAAAATGTGGTGGAGAAAAATAATATTATGAGAATGAAGATGGTTTTGAGTAAAGAAGAATTGGAAAGTTTATTGGTTCAATTGAAACTTAATGAAGGGAAAAATTTAGAGGAATTATTGGGAGAAATTGAAATGGAAAGAAGAAGAAAAGAAAATAATATAAGTGATTATAAGTGGAAACCATCTTTAGAAAGTATTATGGAGAGCCCTGAAATTCAAGAGATGGTGGATAGATCATGAGATTAATTAAAAAATGAAGCTCGATGCACAAAGTATCTCGTGTTAGTAATGATTGTATCTCAAGAGATGTGATTTAAACCGTCTACGATCTAATTCAAACATTATAAATTATTTTCATGACTTAAATTTGTGACCTATAAATCACAGGAGATAATTTTATTATTGTTCTAAAGCTTCCTTGATAAATATTGAGATTGCCTCCAAAAAAAATAAAAAAATGCACATTTTTGTCTATTTTTTTTTTCCTTATTTGTTCAATTCTTTTTCTACTGTAATACTCTATATATTGAATTTCCCATTAGTTAGTACTTTGTTATGTAGTTTTTGAGTTTTGTGTTGGTAATTTTTCTAGTTTTATTAAACCTTGTTTGAATGGTTATTGTTATCTATGATATTATATTGTATTGTTAGTTTAATATAATAATTGTTTTGATAGTTACTTAAATTTTATTGTATTGTATCGCTTAGATTCATTGTTAGATAACGATAAAGAATCTCATTTGTGTAACATCAATTCTAAATGCTTGAAGAATTATGTGTATAAAAAATTGAATTTAATAAATTGAAGAGCTGATGATTCTAAATGCTTGAAGAATTATGTGTAGAAAAAAAATTAAATTTAATAAAAATTAAATGTTACATTTTTTAAAGACCCAAAGTTGTTAAAATATCATTAATAGCCTTAAGGTGTTTGTCCACCTACCAAATCCTTTCACATGTAATCATATTTGACCTTGATTAGTAACCATTGAAAAAGAGAGGAAAAATGAGTTGCTAATGAATAAAAAACGAAGCAAATAGAGAAACAAATTCAATCAATTCATATATTTAAAATAATCATTCAATCCTTGAGAATCTCCCGCCCTTTATTTTATTTTAGTTTATATATATCTTTAAATAATCATTTTAATCAATAGTTAAGTTTTGTTAACTTCAGGTATCAAAATCTCACACTTTAAATAATAGAAGGATAAATGTGCATAGTCAAATAACACAAGGACTTTAAAACTAGCATATGCAATTATACATGAACTAAAACACCTATTTCCCCTATATTTTATTTTACTTTTTCATATTAGCTCTATCTCGTACACTTTTCTTGTAGGTTTATTATTCAAAGTTAACCTGTAATATTATGTAACGACAAAGAATGATACAAAATGAATACAATACAGTATATTATGAAACAATACGTAACAACCATCCAAACAGAGAGTAAATATTTGATATTTCATATATATTGATAAAATAATGTTTTCAAATACTTTTATTACATTTTAAATAGTGGCTATTTTCTTAATAACTCTGAGGAAATAGGCTATATTTTGAAGAATTCCTAATACTTTTCTGGCTTTAGAAATTCGTTTGGCTACAGACTTTTTTTCTCTTACAATCGAAGAAGAAAGCAATGGGTGGAGCGCAGGCAATGAAGAGAATTCCACGAATCAAATTTCCACAGAGGCATTCAAAGCCTTCTGGTATGCCCCATCTACTTTTCAGCTTTTGGGGTTCTGTAATTTTTATCTGAATTTATGAATATGTTGATGGATTCTTGATTTGGTTGATTTTTTTTTTTTTTTGCTAATTTGGTTTTGGCTTATGTTTTAGAGTTAAATGGTAGAGAAGATTCGTTTAGTTGACCCCAATTAGTTTGTAATTGAAGCAAAGTTGATTGATTGATTGATTGATACCTTTTTGGTTAGTTATAGTTATGACTTATGTTCAGTTTTAATCAAATGATAAAACTGTGAAAAAGTAGCTGGTGAAGAAGAGAGCTGGGGGTGTGGGGTTAAGGATCAATAATTTTTGCTTCGACTTTCGAAAAATGAGTAATTTGATAATTTGATCTTCCGAAAGGGTTCATAGAAATTTCTAATTTAGAGTTTGTGGTTGGTTTAGAAAGTTTCATTTGTGGATCTAGGACATTTAGCTTGGAGCAATTCCTCAGCAAGTTTATTCCTTTGTGAATTTATACCCCGTTATACTAGATTATATTTAAAGAGTCATTATTGAACTGAAAAATGCTAAAATTTTGTTCTTTCTGTTAAAAAACTAGAAATAAAAACCAATTTACAAGTAGTTTAACAAAAAGGAATCGTCTTTATTTTCCGCTTTGTTCCTTTCTTTTGCAAAATTCCCCATGTTTCTGTTTTATACCAGAATGGTATAGATGATTGACGTAGTCAATGCCAATTAATTTGGGGTTGAAGCAAAGTTGATTGATTGATTGTTTTTTGTTAACCTTTTCGAGTGTTCAGTTTCAATCAAATAATAAAATTGTGAAAGAGTTCGTGGTAATTAAGAGGGGTTGGGGGATGGCGGTTCAGGATCAATAGTTTTGCTTCGAGTGATGAGTAATTTGTTAGATTTGGTCCTTTTGGTAAATGAGCTTAAAAGGGTTCATAGAAATTGTTGTCGGTTGGTTGAGAACATCCCGTTTCCTCTGCAAATTCATTCTTTTGTGAATTTATACCATGTTACTAGAATACGCGAGTGCATTTAAAGTCATTATTGACTAGAAAAATGCTAAATAATTGCGTTCTTGTTTTCAAAAACTATAAATGAGGACTAAATTTCTAGTAGCTTAACAAAAAGGACGCATCTTTATTTTCCCTTCTATTCATTTTCTTTTGAAAAATTCTCTTTATTTCAATCTTAGAGCAGAATGATATAGATGATTCATGTAGCTTAGTCCAGTCCTATTTTGGGATTGAAGCAAAGTTGATTGATTGATTGCTTTTTGTTTACTTATAGTTGTGTTTAGTTTCAATCGCGTAATATAACATGAAAGAATTGCCGGTAAGAAAGAGGGGGTGGGGGTGGGATGGTGGTTCAGGATCCCTAATTTTGCTTCGAGTGATGAGTATCTATTAGATTTGATTGTTTGGTGAATTAACTAGTTTTGAAAGTGTTTGTAAAGTGTGTCTAAACATGTGTCGCAGTTGGTTGAGAAAGTACCAGTTGGGGATCCTACGGTATTCACTAGGAGCAATTCTTCTGCAAGTTTTTGTTTGTGAATTTATACCACGTTACTAGAATACCCAATTACATCGATAGTCATCTTTTTTTTCTCTTTAATCCATCTTCATATGAAAATTCCCTTTATTTCAATATGAGGGAGGAAGTTTCTTCCTTTAAGATGTCCTTTAGGATATGAATAGGAAATGATGTTTCTTTTGAGGAAAAATCATTTTAATACAATAGTAGATGATGCTATAGTTGTAGCCGATAAGGGTTATGACTTCAGACTTCGGATTTTACTTTTTCTTGTTATTCTAAAAAAAAGAGATTACTTTTTTTTTCTTGTTATTTAGTTTGTGCATGAGTTTGATGGCTTTTAGATTTTTCCAATGTACTGCATCCTTTGAGACTTGGACAAGCAACATCTATTCATCTACTTGAAGTTTGGTCTTCAAGGTAGTCCAAAAGCTATCAAACAGCTTAACACATTAGTTTATAATCTCAGATCTTCTAATTAGGCAGTTCACTGGAGTTTCACCATTCAAACTGTCAAGAGATTTACTGTCGATGTTGTATTCTATGCAAGTTTTGCTTGTAGAATTTAATGTCCCTCTATGTTGGAGGAGACTTGAATGAAAAATATTTTGGAAATATACATGATCTCTTCCTTGCTTCTTCTCCGTTCTCCTTCTTTTTCCTTTTCATAGCTCTTTAGATTCTCTACTCTTTCCTCACTGTTTCAGCACTTCATTACATATTGTCCAGCCCCTGAACAGTCTTAAATACCCTCATTTCGACTTTGTCCTCTCCTTGAAAATCTTGTTATTGGACATTAGCACATTATATCTGCAAGTTAAAGTCTGATAGGTTGTGGCAAGTAAAAGGCTTCTAGTACTCATAGGTTGTGGCAAGTAAAAGGCTTTCATGTTGGCAAAAGTTTATAAATTTATTATATTGGCTATGGATGGTTTCAGGAGAAGTAGAGGTAGACCAAAGAAATATTTGGGAGAGGTGATTTGGCAAAACATGACACAATTTTAGCTTACCGAGGACATGACCTTAGCTAGGAGGTTGTGGAGGACACAAATTAGGGTAGACGAATAGTAGATAGGAGTGCATTGTCTTGCTGTCCATCATACTAGTAGTTGCAGTATTACTCTTGTAGTTTCTTGTCCTTCGGTTTTGTTACTATTTGTTGCTTTTTGTACTTTGACTATCGTATTATTGTGTTGTAGTACTATATTGTTGCTATTTGTTGTTTCTTGTACCTCAATTACTTCCTTTTCTAGACTGCTTTGGACTGTTTTTTTTCTTGAACCGAGGGTCTATCTGAAACAACCTCTCTGAGTAAGGTCTGCGTATGCTCTAACCTCCCCAGACCCCACTTTGTGAGACTGCAATAGGTATGTTGTTGTTGCCATTATTATGGTAAGTCTCATCAATCTAGTCCTTGCTTTTCAGTAGTATGTATCACTGAGCTTTTCTGGCTACATATATTTACTTGTAGTTTTCCTTATCAGTAGCTTAAATATGGCCCTTGAATGCTGATGGAGATTAATGGCTATTAGTACATGGGAGAAACTTGTAGGGGTGCTAACTTACACTATCTCTCAACTCTCAACGTATCCTCCTTCCAACCTGCCCTATCTATTGTCCTATATCACCATTGTGTTGGTCTTAATTGACTGCAGGTCCATTTTGTGCTTTATTCGTCCCACATCTTAGGTACCATCGTTCACCAATTTGTGGTTAGTCTAAGGAGTTGAAGACTGTATAAACAATTTCACGTTCTATGGTGAATTCACAAGTTGTGGGGATTACCAGGAAAAAGCACAAATTGTTTATAGCTGCCAGATTCCAAATTGTTCTATGGTGAATTCACAAGTTGTAGCAAGATTCCAAGTGCACCACTTATATCTAGAGTCGAATCTCATATGGTCACTCAATTAATAATTATTATATCAGAAAGTCACTTTTTCTGTTGAAAAAGATAGGAATCAAGAAAAAAGACAAGTTTTCGGAAATAATAACTATTAGTTGAGCGACCATATGAGAAATCAACACCTTATATCTGCCAGTCCAAAAGTTTAGTGGTGTAACTGACTGCTATAACCCATTGTGATAGTGTAAAATCATATCACATCATTCCTCTTTCTGTTTAATTTATCTTTTCAATCCTGGGTTTAGGACTGTATATATTCTTTTTCATGGCGCCTCAGTCCTATGCTTGTCATGCTTGCTTGTTACTATCTTGTTTTTCTGTTCTTTTTGAGATCTAGTAAACAGTGTGAATCTGGTTTGTTTAAGAGGGAGAATGGGTTTTATTGATTATTGATTACTAATGCGTTTAGCTTTTAACTGAATATATCTTACTTCATCCAAAAAACACTTGTACACCTTTCTTTCTTTTCCTTTTTTTTTTTTTTTCAAACAACACATGAAAATTCTTTTATCCTGCAGGTACCACATCACAGAATTCCCAACATCAGAAAACTCCATCAGCTGAAGAAACTCCTCGAACATTTTTCTCAAGGTCCCCACCTAGCATGTCTGTTGCAGGGAAGGCTTCTGATCAACCCAAAAGAACACCAGTTACTCCGGAGGAAATTGACTCCATTCTGGTACAGTCTTGAACTTATTGACATTTTCATACAGGCAATTTGTGTTAGCTAGAGGCCTTTGCCTTTTTAATTATTTTTCTTTTTTCTTGGTCACCGTGATGTCCGGGCTTGAGGTAGGCCAAAGAAGTATTAAGGAGAGGTGATTAGACAAGATATGGTGCATTTTCAGCTTATTGAGGACATGACCTTAAATAGGAGGTTATGGAGGTCGCGCGGATTAGGGTAGAAGGTTGGTAGGTGGTTGAACATTGTCTAGCTATCCGACGAGATAGGCTTGGTGCACTGTACCTGTTTCCCCGTTCATACCAGTAGTAGTAACATTTTTCTCGCAGTTACCTGTCTTATTATTTTTGTTACTGCTCAGGTAAGTCTGTCCACCTAGGTATGGACAAATGGGAAGAAATCACCTAGTGTTTTTTTGCCTCGCTGGAATTTGAACACGAGACCTCATGATTCTCAACTCACTTCATCAACCACTATGTCACTCCCTTGAGTGCTATTTAATTGGCTTCTTTGAGTGAGATTGTTACTAGGGAAGCAAATATGAAACTGGAAGAACATGGAAAGGATGTGTACTTGCTGTCTGTCAAAAGTGTGTGTCTCTCTCTCACGGCACATGCTGAACATAAGATGTAGACTTAGGCAATGAATCCCAGCCTACTTATATGACAGATAATGCACCATGATTGAGTAACTTCTAGCCAGTGGTGTTTGAAGAATCGTGTGTAAAAATCCCAAACATGAACTGAGAATCAAAATAACCTTTCGAACATGGACTGGAAAACAAAATGACATTCTATTGAAATGTAGTATTTGCCTCTTTTGTTATGCTTTCAATTTGTTCATCTCTCTAGTTGTTTTTTCCTTTTGGCAGTTGGGTGGCTGCATCTAACTTCAAAGCAAATTACCTTCAGAGAGAAGACACAGACGCTTATGTTAAGTGACTGGTTGACTATAGTTTCGTGTTTATGTTTTAGCTGTTGTACTTCTTGAAACCAGTGACCCTTTTCAGCAACCGATGTTTCTGATTAATGATTGTTAATAATTCGTTATGCACGGGATGGTTATCGAGACCTGGATTGGCAAACTATCGTGTACATTGATAGGCTTTATTCTTTGGTACAGAATGTAACCATTTGCAGACACTGCATGATAAGATTTCTCTACCATCTGGCTAGAGAAATTTGTTATTTGCAGACATTGCATGATAACTTTTAGTCCTGTCAAATATCTAGAACTTAGTGGTAGGCTGTGTACATCACACTGGGTGTGAGCCTCCCCCAGACCATGCTAACGTGGGATGCTTTACATGTTGCCCAAATATAGAGAACTTACAGACGACTCCGGCTTTGCTGGGATTGTAGCATAGTAGTGGTCGTTATTATAGACGCTGCATGATGAGATTTTCTATCAACCAGTCAAAGAATTTGTAGAACTTCATTAACAAATTGTGCATGGAATCTTCAACTTTTTTGAAATGAAATTTATATATTTGTAAACAACGTAAATAGTACTATAAGTCACAATAATTGATAATTCAAAATGTTTAAAAGATCTATGAAAAATATACGGTTAAAGTAGACTTGTTTGAATCTCGAAATTCAAAAAGTGCCACATAAAATGAGACGGAGGAAGTAATATTTTTAAGGTAATCGTCCTAAAATTGACAACCCATAAAATTTTAATGCAAGTGCAATGTAACATGAAAATGAGAATAGAAATCAAAGGGGTAAAGGTATAACAATGATGTAAAGAATCAAAGAATTAACTTAGGAACAATCAAAGAATAAGAATGATTACTCGATAATTTAGGATAAGTAAATTTGTTTTTTTGTTTTTTTTTTGTATTTTCAGGCTCGAATCTAAGACATCTGATAAATATTTCGACACTTGTTTGCATGCAACTTTCCACGATGTAGCATGTTTGTTACAGTTTCAACTGAACTTAATATTTTGACATAATGTGTACTAAACATTAAAAAATGAATTTTCATCATTATAAAGATCAATAAATTGAATTGTAAATTTTTTAAACTAATTAAAAATAAAAAGTATATATAGTAACATAATACAAATTTCACAAGCAACGAATCTGATTCATTAATTCAGCCCAACAACTTCGGGCCCAGATTTTGACCCAGCCAAAGCCCAAACTCTCTCTTCTACCACGCTCCCACTCATCGCGTGTATTCACGTGTTCAGTACTTATAACAGGATTTAACTAAATTTAAAAGCTCACTCAACTGATCATTCCTTTCTTCTTTTACTCTTCACAAAAAAAAAAAAAACAGAGTGCATTAGATTTGTGTTTTTTTTCTTCTTCTTCTTCTTCTTCATCTGTTTACGTATCGAATCGGAATTTTTGTTTGTTTGAAAGATGAATTCTCAGATTTGTAGATCTGCTTCACGAGCTACCAAGTCTCTGTTCAGTTCAAGTTCTCGTGTTTTTTCAGGTAAATTTTTCGTTTCATTCCTCCTTAAATTTCAAATGTTTCTTCCTTCTTCACTTCCTCGCCTAATTTTTCATGTATATATAGCAAAATTTATCAATCTATATGTGTATGTGTGTGGTGCAAAGACTGATTTTCAATCTATGTGCATTTCCAGCTTGGTCTATTTATGTGTATGTGTGCAGACTGATTTCAAAATTCTCGTGCATTATCGAGCTCGGTGTGTGTAATTGTGCGTTGATTTGAAATCTTAGATGTTCTATTATGACTGCCTTTAGCACCATTGATGTGTTTGATCTATCTATGTGTGTGGTCAAAGACTGATTTCAGTGCTCGTGCATCTTCGAACTCGCTGTGTGTGTGTTTGATCTGCCTGGGGGGAAGCATTGAGATTTTCGATCATGATATATATTTCTAGAAAAAAATTATCAACCTATAAGTATGTGTGTTCACAGACTGATTTCAACTGACCTGGCTTTGCTCATTAGACACAATATGTTTGGCTTGCCCTATTTGCAGGGGGACGAGCAGCGGCTGCAGCAGCCACAGTTTCTTTGAGAGGAGTTGTGCCTTCTTTAGCTTCATATGGCAGGACTAAATCCCCGAATTCGTCTACAGGTTGGATCTCGGGTATCCTTGCCCTTCCTGCAGCAGGTTGGTATCTTATAACTTACCTATGTTGAAGGTTACTGCTAAATTTTTTTCTGTCCTTTGCGAATGCGCCTCTTTGGTGAAAATTTGAATTTTCTGTATGCCATGACTAACAAAAGAAATAGGAACCTCTAGTCTAATTTCGTTTATTCCTCCGTCTTTATCATATAGCTTACATGCTCCAGGAGCAAGAAGCGCATGCTGCTGAGGTACATTATTATCGCTCTTCCTATGAATCGATGTGTTATATCTTGCATTTATCGTTATAGTCAAACCTCTTCATAACAACGTCGTGTTTTTTTTGGCTGCTATAGTGAGATGTTATAGAAAATGTAGTATAACATAATATGATAGTTGGTTCCAAAGAAAACTAGGTTGTTATAGTGAAATGTTATTATAGAAAATGATTGTTATAAAGAGGTCTGACTATATTTGCATTCTTTACCACAACTGACACGGCACATTTTCTTACAAGATGGAGCGCACCTTCATCGCCATCAAGCCAGATGGAGTGCAAAGAGGCTTGGTATGTGAATTCCATGAACTATCTTTGTCCCTCTTGCATCCATGATATGCAGATATAGAGTTCTCTATCGAATTGGCTAAGAAAGTTTCATTCCATTACAGATTTCAGAAATCCTATCACGCTTTGAGCACAAGGGTTTCAAGCTAGTTGCGATCAAAATTGTGGTTCCGTCTAAGGATTTTGCTCAAAAGCATTATCATGACCTTAAAGAGAGACCATTTTTTAATGGTCTATGTGGTTTCCTTAGCTCTGGCCCTGTCGTAGCAATGGTTAGCTAGATTGAATTTAGCTAAGTCTAACTTTACTTGTTTGCCAAAGAGTTTCACTTTAAATACATCATAATCGAATTCTAGGTATGGGAAGGCGAAGGAGTGATTAAATATGGAAGGAAGCTTATCGGAGCTACAGATCCACAGAAGTCAGAACCCGGAACAATTAGAGGCGACTTAGCTGTTGTAGTCGGAAGGTACCAAAACTTCTTCTGTTAATTCCATAGTTAGGCTCCGTTTAAGATTAAGACGTTTGAATCTGAACAAGATGAGTTGCTTTCCAGGAACATTATCCATGGGAGTGATGGACCCGAGACAGCCAAGGACGAGATCAAACTATGGTTCAAACCAGAAGAGTTGGTTAAATACACAAGCAATGCTGAGAAGTGGATATACGGTGTGAACTGAACAAAAGTCGTTTTTCTTAATTTAAACCATGATTAACTCCGAATGAATACTCGGAAACTATTGATTATATGAATAAATCTGATGACCATTTCCCTTAGAGTAGCAATGTAACCTTTAGCAAACTGTTATTTAGATGGTTCAAATAATCAAATGTTGCTGAACCTTGTCAATTGCATTTTCCGTTTTGGTGCGCCAACCGCCAAGCTGAGAGAGATGTTCTTTCTCCTCGTTCAAATTATTGACAATGACTCTCTTTCCACCCGAAAATCTTTGTAAGCCAGGAAGATTGTTTGAAAACTTGTTTGTATTCTATGTTTACATCAAACCTATGAATGCAAGATATTTATGTTTAAGACCATGGTTAAGCAATGCATATTAGCTTTCCAATGCAATACTATTATATTTAAGATTATTATCAATTGCCAATGGAAGAAGGTGTTGGGAAAGACAAGGGCAGCGGAATAATACCCAAATCTAAACTTTCCCTTTCAATTTGAACCAAGAGAAGACAAACCAAATCAAGCAATATGAAGAATGGACAGCAAGTATTCAACCAAACTAAAGCAATAAGATAAGAACAAGCTAATCACACAAGACACAACGATTTAACGTGGAAAACCCTTCGATGTGAAGAGCAAAAAAACTACGGGACCAAAAGCTCCACTATAAACACCAAGAGTTACAAAATTATTCTCCAAAATTGGCCACAAAACAAGCGCCAAACAACGAGCAACAACAAATCAAGATTGCACCAAAATTAGAGAATTAAAGAAGAAATTTCACCCAAAAACGCGCTACTGTTCACGCCCTCAAATCAGAAGCTACAGACCTCCAAATCCGATCTCCACCGTTGAATTGCAAGAACCAGATGCTGAGAACTCCCAGTTCAAATTTGAGCACGATCCAACGATTAACAAAGCGAAAACTTTGTCTGAAGCGGACTGCCTGAACAGAAAATTTCCAGAAGCAAAACGGGATTTTTCTCTCAATCGCTAAAACGAATCTCTCTTGATTTTTCTCTCTTGTGTTTCTGAAAAATAAGACCAAATAAGCCTTATATATGCCACATAATATTTGGGTTATGAGCTAAAGTGGGCTGATCCTAATGAGACTTTTATTTATCCACATAGGAAGGGGAAAAAAAGATCCTAAACCCAACAGAAGGTTTGAATACATAGCAACATTAAGCAAGACGTACGTGTTTGTTTTCTTCAAACCCTATTCCCCTCTTGTTCGCTGTTATTAAGGGATCTCGGTTAATTTGTCAAATGCTCGACAGGCCGCTACATTAATGATGCTTTATGTTTGTCAATCAAGTTTGTTCAGTGATATTCCCAATCCATACTAGAATATATATAGGTGGCACGATTTCAATTGTTGTCTTGCTGGATAATTGTTTTCTATGAAGATCGTATACGAGGCTAAACCTCTTTGAAAATTAAATTTCACCACTTGCAAAGAACAAATATACATAAAAACAAAACAAAGACAAGTTATTTCCAACTAAAACACAATTAAACTGAATTAGATTGAACTTGAGAAATTCTTAGAAATGGGAATAGGACAGACGGTTAACCTCCCTAAATCTTCCCATTTCTAAAAGTCCTCAAGTTCGGACAAGCGGTCAACCTCCTGAAGAAAGTAACGCGCATAGATCATGTAAGATAGGATGCAGTGTTGCAAACCACTCGTCAAACTTCAGGTGATAGTTTCACACCTCTCCTAAAGAATGGACAGAGGGAGGGAGCTCTTTATTGTATTGCATTGCATTATTTTGATAAATAAATGTGTTCGAATAAATTGCACAGTTTCGCTTTTACATGCGACCTTATATATGTAATTTGAAGAGTAAACTTACAATATTATAAATATACGGGATAAAATTATTAAAAAAAAATTAAGATATATATTACTAATATATGCATTTGTTGTTCATCTTGTATTCCTAAGATACTTAGAACAAAACTTTGAAGAACTTGGTAGGAAACAACAAAGTTTAAAGAGTATTTTCAAACTAGAAAATTGAAAATAGTAGAGAAAATAGAATCAGAAACAGATTAAAAACAATATAAAAATATTTTTCTCAAAGAAAGAAAATCAAGCCCACTGAATGCACAATGTTCCCTTAAGAAAATTATTTCCCTCAAGTACCCGAGATTAATGGAATATATACTCCCAGGATAGAACGATCTTACTCACCAGTGTATCGGTACCTAAAACCATGGTGTCAGCGAACCACTCAACGGCAGTAAAGTACACTTAGAATACTAGATTTAGTAGTAGTAGAAGAAGTCCAGAAAAATCCGTTCAACTAAAATGAGAGGAAATCCCTCAATTTATAGAAAACAAAAGGTAGTGTGAAAAGGTTCTTATTGTGCCTTACCGAAAAGGTCACAAACCTTTAGAAAAGTTACAATCTTTCAGAAAGGTCACAACCTTTCATAAAAGTCACAACTTTTCATAAAAGTCGCAACTCTTCATTTTCCATTCATACCTTTTAAAACCCAACAACATTAGTTATACATAGGTTGAAAAAGTGTACCAAACAAGATACTAGTAATAGACAAAGTTAATGCATGTATTAAAGACACAATTGTCCCTCAAAAACTTTTCCACAACAAATTTTTTTTTAAAAGAAATTATGCAATGCACGATACTTTAGCACACCAAACCAAATGCTTCATAAGAAAAATCTCAACATAACTAATGCACAATATTTTACATTATTATTATACACTCTACCAAACGATCCCTATAGTTTAGATAGGTAAAGAGAACAATTAATTCTTAAGGTATAAAACTTACGAAAAAATAATAGTTTATGTGTGTTTTTGATGATTAATTTTTTAAAATAACAATACAATACTCTTTGTGTTCGTTTTTACTTGTCAAGTACTTCAAAAATAGATTATTATTTTTTTTAATTTTACTTGTCACTTTTAACAAATCATAAAAAACAATCTTTTATGTGTTTTACCTTCGATATTAGTTACTTATTTACTCTTATTACTCATTATTTCTTAAGAAGCGTGTAGCATCATAGTGGATAAGCATGAACGGAAGAAGTATAGTCCAATGAGTAACAACTAACAACCATCCAAACAAGAAATAAAAGGAGCACGTGATTTGTTCGTGCTCGATCCAATAATCAAACAGTGTACCGCCTCTACATATATAAATTCCTGAATAGATAGAATTTCATAGTTGTTTCACCAATATTTTTCATCACTCTAAATTCGCCGTCTTTTTCTTCTCAAAAAATCGAAACCCTAGCATTCAACGTCAGCTCTATTCAGGAAGTTCATCAACTTCTATTCGATTTCACAAACATAAACAGGTTTACTTTTGTTACCATTTTTTTCTGCAATTTTTGCATATTTTTGAGGCAGATTGTGTTTCTCACGAGCTCTTTTTATCCTTTTTTAAAAATTTATTGTTATGTCTGTGTTTTTATGCGCAAAAAGTTCCGTATGAGTGTTAATTTTGCTTCAATTAGTTTAATTTCTTTTGATTTTGTGGTAATTAGAAACTAATTTGTTTGATGATTTCTTTATACATCCTTCTGTTATTTGGATTTGAGGAATTTTATGAATATTCCTGAAGTTGCAGTTGACGATACCAAATAGTTGAAAGTAAGGCTCAGTTGTTAATGCTGTGTATGTCACAATTATTAGATAAGGAGAATCTGTAGTGTTTTTGCTCCTCACGAGCTGTTTTTATCCTTTTTTTAGTATGTTCATGATGTTATGCTCAAAAGAAGTAGTGAATGAGTGAAGGATTTGCTCTAATTAGTTCAATTTCTTTTGATGTTGTGGTTATCAGAGACCTAATTTGTTTGGTGCTTTCATTTTACATCCTTGTCTTCTGTGGATTTGAGGAATTTTATGAAAATTGAGAAGTTACAGTTGACGATACCAAATACTTGACAGAGGCTTAGTTGTTAATGTTGTGTTAGTCATAATTATTAAGTAAGGAGCACTAGTGTTTCTGCAATTTTTGAGACAGTTTGCACGTTCTCAGCTCTTTTTGTTTCTGCAATTTTCGTGTTGTTTAGCTCAAAAGGCTTCCCTAGAGTGAAAATTTGCTTTAGTTATTTGTTAAATTTTTGGATTTTGTGGTTATCAGCGACTTAGTTTCACCTTTCAGGTTTGCTTCACTATTACAGATACTTTTTTTGATGATTTCGTTTTACAACTTTTTGTTAGGAAGACGTGAGAAATTTGTATTAAATGGATGACAGTAAGTCCTAGTTTTAAGAGTTGTTATGTCACTATGAGATAAGGAGGATCTACACTGTTTTAAGTGAACACTTAATAAGCTGATTGTGAAGAGATCTGAGCAGATAGAGCAGAATATGTGTACTGACTTCGTATAGCTAATGGCCCACTAGCTTGAGGTGTAGTTGCTGCTACTGAAACCTGGAACCTATTCTTTATTTTTTAGTATGTTTTATTATGAGGTGATTTATTTCCTAGAAGAAGCTATGATGTAGTTACTGTTTCTAAGAATGTGTATCGATGCTTTCTTTGTTGTGCTAGCTTATTAGATGGGAATGTCTAGATTCTAGATGGAATTTGGAGAAACTGGTAGGGGTATATGAGCGTGGATTTAGTTTCATCCTTGGTTCCTTAAAAGACGTTAGGTGGAGTGAAGTGTTGGCATCTAGTTTCTAGATATCAATGAGAGCTTGATTTATGAGCAGAGTACCTGATTATTTCTGTGCTTTAGTTGTTGTTGGGATTATAAAAACTTAAAAAGGCTGAATGCTGCGGAGATGTGTTGCAATTTTTGAGGTGGTGTGTAAAAACTACTGAAACTTCTGATTATGGGCGGGACATGTTTATTTTTGGGCAGTTGCTCTAACTTGTCTATTTGAGCAGTTGCTTTGTCCCTTTGGTAAATATCGTCAAGTTTCTCCATTGTTTAGTGTTATAGCTTGTGCTAGTTATGCGATTATTCTTCCGTTGATAAAAAAAGGTTCTTAAAATATTAAGTACTGTTACAAAAAACAGTTTTGAGGTCAGAGAAAAAATGAACGATGACGTTGCCATTAACTCTAATACGTAATTTTTGTTTGCTGTAAACTTTGTCCCAATAGAACTCTTCTCATATAACTGCATTCCTGCATGATTATTTGTCTGATTGTCAGATTAAACTAAAGTATTTTGTTACCTTCCTTCACCTGCAGCAAGAAAGGGACAAGGAGGGGCAGGGCAATAGTTCTTGTTTCGTCGTTGGTTTTTATTCTCTGTATTTTGTTACCTTCCTTCACCTGCAGCAAGAAAGGGACAAGGAGGGGCAGGGCAATAGTTCTTGTTTCGTCGTTGGTTTTTATTCTCTGTATTTTGTAACCTATCTTTTCCCTGAGCTGATATTTCTTCTTCACATGTTCAGCGTTATCCACATCCTTCTCCTCATTGATCAATTCAATGTGTCATATACTTCCATCTTCTTTTGACGACTTTGATTTTTCCTTCTATGCATGCATCTTCAGCTGTCCTTTACATTTAGTTGGATATTTCTATGTTATATTCAGTTGACTGATTTTCCTCCCCTCTCAGATGGCAGCAAAAATACTGACAACTGAGACTATTGCACTTACAGAGAAGAAAATGGACATGACATTAGGTAAGCATGCCAGCTATATATGTTTTATGTCTTTTGGTTTGCTTCCTCTTTTGCTGATAGTCACTTGATGGTTGCAGACGATATCATCAAGATGTCCAAGACAAACACAACCAAAACTAAGAAGCAAAGAGTTTCGGTAAGCACACCACTGTCTTGACCATTTAGTGTTTATTTCAGCTTTTGTCAACTTGATTTGGAACATTTTTAAACATCTATCGTCTGCTACTTTGCAGAATAGAAGCCAAAAGTTTTCTAATAACATGGCTCAGGATAAATCTGCTAAGATACAAAGGTTTATGGACACAAGATCATCTATGAGACAGGTACTCTTCAAAATTGGTGCAACCTATGAGGATTTTGATGGATTCTTTTTCATATTTGTGAATGTTGAACACTTAAGACACTCTTTGTGTTGATATTCTTCTTCTTAGGGGGCTCTTGCTCAAAGAAGATCAAATTTTCAGGGAGACCAGTTTCCTTTGGCAACTGAGGCTGCCAGAAGGGCGGCAGTTGCTCCTATTCGCAATAGGGCTTTCAATCAAAGCCAGGCAGTGAATGTAAATAAACAGAGGTGTGTATTGAATTGTGAAGTTAATATATGATAAAGTTTGTTGTTTGTTAATTCCCTGGACAGGCATATGTCAAATCTGGAGTAACAATTGAACTCTCATTTGATGCAGGTAAATTGTGGTCCTATTTATTGTAGATGAATTTGCCGTGTGTCTCTCCTTCATTTTATATACTTCAAAAGCATGTTGTTCCCTGTTAATCCGGTTGGGAGACATTCAAGTTGCAGTCTTTGGAAGTTTGTTCAAGTGTCGAATGATGGTTATTTTCCCTCAGAAAAGTTACATCCTTCTACAACATGTTGGTCGACTTCAGTTTGTTGTGCATGTGTTGTATTTGAGTTCTACTCTTTTTAAGTTGGTATCAGGACACTCCAAGATGTAGAACTCTTAATGTGGATTTGAAGTGCATCTGGGAGCTGGCATAAAGATATGTTAAAATGAGATATTCCCTGTGTTGGGGTAACTGCATAGTTTCCAAGGATTTGTCTGGTAGAGACAACATCATGGGGTATATGATGATGACTTGTTAGTTTGAGGTTTTGGAATGGTAGTTTCATATGAACGGATGCCCTTGGATAACTTTGTCCCATGGCAACTCAATTCTATGGAAATTGATTATCAGTGATTTTCTTTTGGGTACAGAAAGGATGTCCTGATGGAAGATTCTGTTTGAAGTGACTCAACTATTTCACAATGAATTGTCCTTGAATTCCCCCCGGGTTTTGGATTATCAATTCTTTCTCATTTTCTTTCCTCTTCAAAGTGCCAAATTTTTTGTTGATTAGAAGTTTGGGGAGGCATGGAGCATGACAAATGTCTTTGAATTTCTTTTTGGGATATTAATAAGCAATTCTTCCTCATTTTCTTTCCTCTGCCCAACCATCAGAATTTATGTTGATAAGAAGTTTGGGAAGGCATGGAGCATGACACATGGCATTCATCAGATTTCTTTCAGCAATGAGTTTGCGAGGCTGCTGTGCATTTTAAGTTTTGCCTTCTACACCTTACACAAACATTTTTGTATTATTTTGTGGGTGCATTGGTACTATTGATTGTTGAAATTGTTGTTGCGGTTCACGTAAATGGTGATACTTCTCTTTGTGTGGGCGTGTATCCAACTCTTGTTTGTGCTGTAACCTCATGGCAGTGTTTTGGAGGATAGAGATTGCATGTTGTACTTAAGCTCTTTAACATAAACAGTTAGGTTTGTGGGACGTGTTGGGGGCTTTAAATTTTGTGTTGAATTATGTAATGTTGGGAAGTTTGCTGCAACTCTATTGAAGCAGTTCTAGTTTCGTGGTGAAAGCCGTTCTGCTGAAGTTAGGAGTACTATTGGATATTTGACTGATGAAAGTTGTCCAAAAACCCAAGAGGATATTTCTTCCACATCTGTGTTTCTGTTAGTTCTAGTTTGGACTTTGTTTCCTTCCGGTGGGGGATGAGCTGAAAGCTATCAATTTTTGTTTTGGATGCCGCTACTGTTTCTAAGGTTTGGCTAGTTGAGAAGTTTTAATTTGAGGACCAATGGTAAGTTGGAAGTAAAAAAACTATACGTGCATAATGATTTCACTGGGAATGTCCTCTGCATCTTTGTGCTGCTCACCCTTTAGTTAGTAATCTGCGGATAAGCACTTCTCCCTACAGTCTCTTCAATTCTCTTTTTTGTTACTTGTGCAGGTTTGGGGCTCCTCCAGTTCAGAAGAGTGCTGCAAATGGTGGCAGGTTTATTGCTAAGGTAAGAGAGATTTAACTGTAACTTATATGAATTCTTCCTTTATAACTTATGAAGGTCCTCTGTTATCTATTTCCTCCCATTGGACGCCTTGATTTCGTGCCGAGTTTTGCAGCTGGGGACTGTATTACTGAAGGTGTTCCAATTTTCTGTTCATCTACTTCATCAGTTCTTACGTCCTGCATTGCCTTCGTGATGTCATTGATCTTGTAGATCAGCTAGCATAGAACTTGGCAAGTTCTGGAAAAAATGTAACAAGGTTTCTGTTTTGTTTGTAGCAACAAAAGCAGGAAGTCAAGCCAGTGTCAAAGCAGAGGCCTCAGACATTAGATTCTCTATTTGCAAATATGAAGGAACAGAGGATGAAAATGCAATCTCAGCAGAACAACACACCAAAGAGAAATGGAGGTGGTCAGCATGTAGCGCCATGGGCTAGGGGTCGTTTTGGCAAGTGAGGAGACCGGTGCTTAAGCAGTGGATCCATATGTCATTGCAACATAGCACTTTTAGGTTGTTTTATGAGGAAGTGATAGCAGAGCTCCACGCCAGCTGATCCGTGAGCTATTGCTCGGTTTGGTCTTCTTTGTGTAACTCAGTGCAGCCTAGATGTTGTCTTTTCTGGAAGAATGACGAGAACTGTTTGGAACATGTGATTCCATTTCGCTTTATTCTATCCATATTAGAAACTTGTACAGCATTTCTTAGTTTTGGAGTCTGTTTGGATGGACTAATTTTTGGTTCTCTTAAGCATAATAGTTTTAAAGTTGGGTAAAATAAGGAAGTGTTGATAAAAACTTGTTTTTAAGTTGAGATAACAAAAATAATTCAGAAGTCGTTAGGAATCCTAATTTATTGCTACTGATTTATATACATTATAAGTTATAAGCCCATTCAAACATGCTTTTGGTTTGATTTATGTGTTTTTGTTGTGTTTAGATAAGCTTTGTATTCCTAATGAAGGGGAGGGAGGCATTTATTCCTACTTTTGGCTCAAGTACATTTGGCAGTAAAAGATGGGTATGTCTTTTTGGTTCTTCATAATTTCTTCCCACATTATTTGATGGCACGTCAGTAGTTGTAGCTGAAAGAAGGTGAAACTGTTTTTGAGTCGCAGGAGTTATGTTGCTTGGACTTTGACATGATGGAGCCCCAACTTTACCTGCGAGAGGCACGGGGTTCGATTCTCCGCACCTTCATTTGAGTTATTTTAATCATTTTTTGAATTTTTCATCGGATGTTCAGTACCTTATTATATGAGGCCTAATTAAGTCAACATTCCTATTATATGAGGCCTAATTAATTTGAAAAGTCTTGCTTGAAGATAAATGCTCCCTATATTCTTGAAGGGTAGTAGCCATGTTGCCACTTTTATAACTCAGAAATCCTTGTAAATCTCATCATTCTTTTGTGTATTTACCACAAAATTAGGAAATGTAGTTGTGATATCCCTGAAAAATAATGAAATTCAAAATTCAGTAAAATGATCATCAATTTGATAAAGCAATTAAAAGTAGCTTTTACTTGCTACTTTTCGGTCATGTTTTTTTATAGGGAGTTTTAAATTTATAAGTAAAATTTTAAAACAATTAAATTTCACGATAGCGATTATACATGTCATCACCCCGCACCGAAAAATTGACTTTTCGGTCATATGTATTCTCTGAGCAATTCAAACATAGTTCTATTAATTTAACATGACAAAAGCAATAATTTCATGACTTAATTGTTATAATAGCTAAATTACTTACTTTAATGTGATGATATATATATATATATATATATATTAACTTTATTGTTATAACGGGTAAAGTGTATATATATAGTGGAGGATTAGAGAATTACTTGAGATATGGAATTGTCATATTTTTCAACAAAGATGGATTATGAGCTACAAAATTATTCCACTCTTCTATATCTATCTTTCCATCCCCTTTAGAATCTGCATCTTCAATTGTCTTCATCGACAAAAAAAATTTAATTAGCACTAAATATGGGTTAGTTAAGAGTATAAATATATGTTAATGACAATATTTTGTGTAAGTTGCATGTAATTAAATGACACATAATTACTTATTCACGCTAGATGTTTATATCAAACTAAACAACTTAATATTTGTAGTTAAAATATATGTCACCTAAATCAAATGTTCCGGAGCCAAAAGGGCAAAAAAAAAAGAGCAAAATTTGGATTGAAGGATGGATGCCATGAAATCGTTGGTTGGAAGGCGCACACTGACATGCTCCTTGTAAGGCGTATGTTGACATGTGCCTTGTAAGATGCACACTGACATGTGTCTTACAAGGCTCATACTGACATGCGCCTTAATAGTTAATCCATTTTATCTTGGGAGGAATTAATCTACACACTCAGATACTTGAAGGGGTTAAATTTCTTAAAGATATACCGTGGATCCTATGGACTCGAACTTTTATTTTATGTCTTTCAATTTCATCTTTTTCTATTTCTGTTTTAGTGACCTGAATATAGGAGATAACATAATTAATGGCAAACAACTTGTGTTGCCAAAATAGAAAAAATCCCTCTCTAATAATATTTAACAACGAATTATTAAAAAAAGGGCTAACCCATCGGTGGCCCCCTAAACTTGGCACGAAATTTCACTTAGACACCTCAACTGGACGATGTTTATTTTAGACACCCCATGTCATGTCCTGCTGTGTCATTTTGACACTTTCTGCTGAGATGGCATAGCAAGTGTGATATACTCACTGGACGCACGTGAGAGCCTCATTTTACCAAATTTTTTTTTTCTTCTTCTTCTTCCCCATTTTTTGGCTGCCATTTTCCAAGCTTAAACTTTTTCCATGGTGAAATAAATTTGACGATGCCACAAACAAAAAGTGAATTCTGGCGCCCATAAATTTTAAGCTTAAATACTTTCACTTATTTTATTGTCCTTCTTCCTCCTCAAAATAATTTGAGAAAATCAACATAAAATTCAACAAGAAAAAAACACACTCAGAAATGGCAAGAAATCATATTTTCAATTATCAAATCCTACATTCACAACAATTTGGGTGGGGGAGGGTCAGGGATGGTGGTGGGTGGAGAAGAAAATCTGGGTGAGAGAGAGGGGTTGGGGTTTGAGGTGGGGGTGAGGGTGGGTAGTAGAGAAGACAATTTGGGGTGGGGTGTATAATTTTCTTTTTATTAAAAGTGGTTTTTTTTTAATTATTTAATTAAAGAAATGCCACATGTCAATGAGTCATTGGTAGTTTTTTTCCTACTCAAGATTCATTATTTAATAATTATTTACACACACCTTACAAATGTGGCAAATTGACGTGTCAAAATGACACAACCTAAAATGAACATCGTCCAGTGAAATTTCGATGGATTAGCCCTTAAAAAAATATTGTTAGCTACAGCTTATGTTGCGAATTGCGATAGATTAGCAATGAATTTTATTGCGTACCTTGTTGATAATTACTTCAACTATATCATCAGTGAGTATCAATTCTGACTCATATAATAGCCCAAAAATAAGCTCCTTCACCTAAATTCAAATTAAATTCAAGAAAAAAAAATCAGAAAATTATCTTAGTGAAATAAACTAAGGATTATCTAGCTTCTAATAAATGTCATATTTTATGAATAAATGAATATTACTTTACCTCTTCACGTCCAATAAATCCTGTTTGCCATATATCATATAGTTTAAATGCAACTGCAATATCAGAAACCATAATTTCAATTGATTGGTACAACGATTTTTTAAAATAATTTGAAAAATATGACTTTTATTTTTTGGTTTTTCAGTATTTCGGTTAAGGAGAGTAAAAAATATTTTTTGAAAAAGCCTTTATTACTGATAGTGTTTGATGAAACTTTTGAGTACTTTTGAGTACTTTTAAAGATCAATAATAATATGAAAGTGTTAGTAAAAGCAACAATAAAAACGACTTCCATCCAAAAATAAAGAAAATTATTTTTTGTGACAAATGGTTTCCCGAAAAATATTTTCTAACAATCAAATATTAGAAAATAACGTTTTCAAAAAATAGTTTCCTTACCAGCAATTTTTTCTCCTTGAGAAGCATCAGGATGAAAGATGCTTAGTGTACGGATAAATTCCCCAACGTCAATTAGCCCATCCTTGTTGGAGTCAAACAAGTTGAACATCTACACGTAATACTCGAGTTTTACGGATTTAACTGGGTTCATTATTTTAAAAAATTTGAGTTATATATACATTTACAGATAATAATATATAGATAATAATTCTAATGTGTTGTATAATTATAAGATTATGTTTATTAATTTGAATCTACTGACTCTATATTATACTTACTCTAAATTTAAGACACGTTTTCGAACTCCGAATGAAACTAAAATTACAGGAGTTTTACGGATTTAACTGAATTCATTATTTTCAAAAATTCGAGTTATGTATACATCTACAAATAATAATTCTGATGTGTTGTATAATTATAAGATTATGATTATTAATTTGAATCTATTGACTCTATATTATACTTACTCTAAATTTAAGATACGTTGTCCTGACTCCAGATGCAACTAAACTTTTATTGCATGTGGTTTGAATTATGTCATATATTTATACAGATTTTAGATTCTGAATTCAACTCTATTGCACTATAATATTTGCTCATTAAACTATAGCTATGATCGGTATGCTTTAGAAAACAATGTACATACCGGAAGAATGAGGGTCATTGCAATATAGGATCGGATCTAAGACAAGTTCTACATGTTCAACTGAACCTATTACATTCCATTCGAATTATAAATACCAACAAAAAAATAAAAAAGTAAAACATGTTATAATACCAAGATCATGTTCATTCTGAATTCAATAACTTTAAATCTTGAATTCATCGATGTACAGTAAGAACATGAGCTAAGTAGAAGTTGGCTCACCCTGTCTGAAAACAGTGAATGCTTCCTGTTATCTCTGAATAATCCAAGCTGGAACTCTTCCTGTAACAAAAATAATGTTAACAATTTTTTAAAAAAGAAATTGGGAATTAGACTTTTAATTATGATTAAATATATAATTAAGGAAAAAATTATAAGAAAGAAATTAGAATTAGTACTTTGCTAATAAAGCCATCATTGCAAATTGAACAACTTAATTTTCTGAAGAGTTCAGTTAATGACTTCACATCTTCCAAAGAAACTGCAAATCACAAAATAATATTTTTTTTCAGTCATAAAATAAAGTTAATGTTAAGATGATGATGATGATGATGATGATAATAATAATAATAATAAGGGGGAACCCATCGGTGGCCCCCTAAACTTGGCACGAAATTTCACTTAGACATCCCAACTGGACGATGTTCATTTTAGACACCTCAGGTAGGATTCCGTTGTGTCATTTTGACACTTTTCGCTGACATGGCATTGGTAAGTGTAATACACCCAAAATCAGCTCGTGAAGGGGCTCTTTTTCAGGCCAAAAAAATAATATTTAAAAGGTTTTTACTATTCTTCTTCCTCATTCTCTCCTCCACCACACACCATCCATTTACCACCGCTGCCACCATCACTATTAATACAATCAAATTAATTTTTTTTATTTATTCAGTTCCGAAAATCACCACAACCATCGTCATCTTCTCATTCTTATTCTTTAGATCCAACAATTACAACTTTTATTACAATCTTTCAAGTTCAGTGCTACACACCATTGTACATCTATTACACCCATCAAGTTCATTTATGCAGATATTCATTCTAAACGGCAGGGACTACAATGTACAAATAATACATAGTATTCGTATCTGTGCTCCTTTTATAGTTTTATTCCTTTTGGAGGCATTGTAATATTAGATACACAATTAAAAAGCATGAAATTGATAACATACAAATTAAATCTACATCAAAAAAAAATGGAAATCTGAATTTAATAAAAACCCCCAAAAAGAAAAAAAAGCAAAATAAGAAATTAGGGATAAAGAGGAGGTGCCGGAAAAGTTTGGAAGAATGAGGAAGAAGGGGTGGGATAGTTTGGTGTGGTTTTAGAAACTAAATGCTTTTATTTATTATTTTTGGCTGAAAATTAATTTTTCCTTATAATGTATTTTTAAAGTATTATTTTGTACTTAAATATCACGTGTCTTTCCTTAATTAGCCATTATATTACATTATTCGTGAGTGTGTTACACGCACAATGTAATTTTTGCGGATTGTCAAAAAAGTGTCAAAATGACACAACGGAATCCTACATGAGGTGTCTAAAATGAACATCATCCAGTTGAGGTGCCTAAGTGAAATTTCGTGCCAAGTTTAGGGGGGCACCGATGGGTTCCCCTAATAATAATAATAATAATAATAATAATAAATAAAAAAGGAGGAGAAAATTACAATGTGTTTGTGCTGCTAGTAAAGCTTGATCTTCATTTATTCTTTCTTGTTTCCTTAAAGCACAACCCATTTTATGATATTTTTGTGTTGTAAAGGCTACCCCCTTCTCTCTCTCTCTCTCTATATATATAATAGGAATTAATTTTATTCCACGTGATGAAAAAACGAAAAAAGTCATCCAATTTGATCACGGTACGTTATTAACATGATAAAATAAAATAACGTAGAGTCTTGAGTAACTGGCCAACTAAAGTCGCTGAGGTAGTAGTGATAAATCATGTTAATAAAATGAGTCTTATAGAAAGTCCATCTATTCCTAATCTCAAGTGGAAATAAAAAAAATCGATCCATTTATAATCCTAATCTCTTTATATCTCATTCTCTCTCTCTCTCTCTATATATATATATATGTAAGTAACACTCCTATATTAATATCTCAAACATATAAAAATCATCATTTGAAAATATTATGAGCCGAATGATCATCGAAAATAATCTAAAAATTACTTACACATTGTCCTCCTTTTGAAATTTATGTTTTTCTATTTTTTTGAAAATATGATAAGTCGATAATCTATAGAAAACATCTTAAACTTTTTCAAAATAGAAATAAAAATATATATACACCCCCTTCTCAAACGTATCACTTATGAGATTTATCTTAGTGTATCTTTTGAAAATATCTGGAAAGTCTGCTTTTGACCTTGAAACAAGAGAAATTGATAGTAACACATTTTATTAGCTAGCCTTATAATGACTTTCATAATGTGGAAAATTGAAACCACCCAAACTTTTTTCACAAATTGAATTTAAGGATAATGTTGTATGTGCGTTAAATATTACTACTAAGATTTTTCTACCGTTAAGGCCACGTTGTTTTTGCTGTTAATTCAATATTTAAAATTCAAATATTAAGAAAACCAGCAAAATAAAATAGTTGATTCTTCTATAATATTCCTTTTCTTTTTCAAATTCATTATAATAGTGACTCATATATACATTTATCGTTATAAAAGTGGTGACATATACCCCTACCATTATAGAAGATCGTTCCAAAAAACGGCTCACATATATCCTTTTCATCTAAAGGAGGTGAAAAAAATAATTTTGAATTTGTTTTTTGGATTTTTAATTTTTAAAAAGTCCATGAAGGGGTATGTATGATCTTTTTCACACAAATTATTTTTGACTTCTCTGATTATAATTATTTGAGTTTCTTATTCTTATTTTTTTTTTCTTTCATCGTTAGTGTAAAAAATTGAGAAATAAAAAGAAAGAAGTGTCAATCGAGAAAGTAAGAAAAAAAATTAAACTTAATATATTTTGTGCTATATTGTAATTTTAAAACTATTTTTTGCGGCTATATTTTAATTTAGTTTTTATATTTGTAAAACAAATTTTTGGTATCTATAATAAATTTTATAAGAAATTAGTGAAAAAATAAATTTAATCATCAAAATAATAAATTCAAATTAGCCGTTAAATCAAAGAAGTCAAAGAAAATACGTGTCAGAAGGATCAAATATATTCTTACATGGAACTTTTTAAATAATAATTTAAAATTAATTTATTTTCACTTCCATTATATGTGAGCTATTTGTGAAATAGTAAGCGTATATATGAATCATTTTTATAACGAGAGATATATCAACTCTAAATGACAATGTTAACAAGTATATTAACCCTTTTCCCTTTCCATAAAGCTATACAAGACAAGAGAATTAAAAGAATTGCAATTTGCATGAATACCTTGAATTTGGGATAAAAGCAATAAATTGGAAAAAAGTAAAATGAGAACCATAAATTAGGCATCATTTGTACATCGTTCATTTAATACTTTTATAATTCATAATCTCAATAAAGGCCTATCATCTTTGCATAAAACGTCAAATATGAATGTATTCTTTACAAGCACGACATATAGTACCTATTTAAATTGATTAACAACGTTTTTTTTTTTTTTTTGGTGGGGATGGCGGTTGGTGTGAAAAGGTGGTTAGTTGAATAATTTTTATCGAAAAATTATTCATTGAACATCTTTTGTCGATTATATTGTGTTTATAGAAAATGATAGTGCGAATATAAGTCGAAATTAGTTACTTCTTGGAGTTTGAGATATCGAATAATACGTTATAAATTACAATTATTTATATTTATTTCTCGAACAATCCACACATATTTCAATTTTTTAACTTGATAAAAATTAAGTTTTGTGGCTTTATTATTATACTTTCTCCGTCCCATATTAGATGGACATTTTCTATTTTACATGATAATTAAGAAATCATTAATAGATTGACTAACTTTACTATTTTACCCTTTGTTTATATTAATTAGTCTGTTGAAAAAAAAAAATCTTAGATTTTAAAATTTTGTTTAAACTTTCAAAGGTCATATTAATTATAAGGGCAAAATAAGAAAATTTAATTAATATTATTCCAATTTAATAAATAATTAAGTAAAATAAAATATATATTTTTAATAAAATATCCATCTAATATGCGACGGAGAGAGAGAGAGAAAGAGTAATAGGTAAAGTTTGGTTACCATAGGTGAAAGTTAACCCATGTGATGTATAATTCACCAGCGAACTTAAAGATCAGGAATCTAGATTCCTAGTGTTATTACTATTCAGATAAGAATCATGATAATCATAAATTGGACTATTACTAGTATTAATATTGTTATTGCCTAGGTGAGAGTAAATTGAATAGTGAAGGAAAGACTATATATTATAGGGAAAAGGGCAAAAAATATCTAACTATGCGAAAGGAATAAAAATGTCATTCGTTTGTAGTTTGGTTCAAAAATATCCGTATCGTCAATATTTTGGTCCAAAAATGTCCTTATTGTTATTTAATGGGTCAAAAATACTCATTTTTCAAATAAATATATCGTTTATTTTATTTTCAACACATTTTTTCTAATAATATTTTTTTTAAAATTAGCAAATGTTTATCTTACTTCAATTCAGAAAATAAAATAAAAAATACTTTCACCTTCACCATTAAATACTTATTTTTCAAATTATTTTTCAAAATATAATATTAAACATCATTTTATTAAAATAGTTTGATAAACTTATATTAATAATTATTTCCGTAATGAGTGTGTCTAAGTAAAAAATGACAAATCATAATCATATGTTAAGTGTTCGATAAAAATCATAAAATAGTTTAAGTGAATACTTTAACTTTTGTTTAGGTATTTATTTTCATTAGAGAAAATGGATAAAGAATAAAAACAAACCAATAGAATTACGTTTAAATGCATTCGTGTGTGCTGTCTGCTCCTCTTTGTTTCATAATAATAAAATATTAGTTTGTATTATTATACCTAACTTTACAGATTGACACCTGTATTTCAATTTAATTAAAATTAAACAGCCAGTATAATTATATTTTAGTGTTAGCTTGCTAGCTTGCCACTTATTAACTAGCAATGAATTTTAGAATTTTAAATAGAAGATGATGACACAAAGCATGACGTATAAACCATGGCTTCAATGTTTAATATACTATATTCATTTGGAGGTGTTTCTTTTTGTTGTAAAAATTAAACTTTTAGTACAAATTGACTGATTTCTTAATTATTTTTTAGTGTTCAATGAGTTAGTAAGTAGATAAAAAATATTATTTTAAAAATATTTATATATAATTTGACAAAATATTATATAAATCAATGAAGTGTGGAGCGAGGAGTGGAGAGTGGGATATGAAGTGACAAGGGGTGAGATGGTCAAGGAATGAGGTCGAGGGCATTTTATGGGTGGAAAGAGATAATAACTTTGAAATATAATTTATAAAACTTCAATATTTTGAAAGAAAATTACTTCATATCTAGCATAACTGTAATAATAATTGTGTGAAACTTCATTTTATCTAACAAGTTAATGAGATCCAAAATATATGGACTCAAACATACAAAAGTTGGATCCACCTATTTGTGAGGCAAAAAGGAGTCTCACACAATTCGAATGTCTTATCCCTCCCATCTATCTTTTTATTTTTATTTTTTTTTATAACAATAGTGTTCATTGTTTTAATACAATTCTTTCACGATCCAAATTCATGACACACATTATGTAATTGGACTCAATATAACGGGTCTAATGGATTTGACTCTAATTCTACGTCATTATTGAGCCTAAAAGTATGTGTACATATAAATTTATGTCATGTCTTATAAAATTTTCACTTGTCTCTCTTATTCCGGTTATAGAATTTATTTAAGGTGTGATATGTACCTCTTCTTTAAAAACTTATTTTTCTTGACTAGTCCTCTATTATGAGCATTACCTTGATTATTTTGTTATATACTTATTAGAAACTACCTTTCATTAATCCCAAATATTGGATAATGATTTTTTGTCCAACAATTTTGACATTAAAAAGATGTTTCTGCTAGAATTTGAATTTTGCTTGTTAATTAATTTATCAATTGTTAGATCACACCTTGACCTTAAAAAGAACACGTCTACATAAGATCTTTACACTTTCCTATTACATTAAATTATTATAAATAAGCATCCAGTTATATCTTAATCATAAATATATGAATTAAATTAAACTTCGTAAGAAAATAAAACAAAATGGAGCTATGGTTTTTGCTCACTTGGACTATATAATTGTGGATCACACCTCTATTATATCGTTGCTTTGTTTCTTTCCCCTGCTTATGCTTATGATCTCAACCCTCTACAAGATATATGTGTTGCAGTTAACAACTCTAAGGCTTCGGGTGAATCATCGTTATATAGTTTTTGTTTGCGAACAAGGCATAGTTGTTATATGTTGTATTGATATATGAATAATATGCTTAGCCAGTAGCGGATCCACATAACAACTTGTGGGTTCACGGGTTAGCTTTTGTTTAGACTATGCATATATATTAAGAAATTTACTAAATATCTATAAACATTTGATTGTGAATCTGAAGTTATTGTAGGAACTCATTAACTTTAAATTCTGGTGCTTAGCTTCGTTTTATTTGACTTGTGCAGTTTTAGTGAATGGAAAGATTTGCAAAGACCCAAAGCTTGCAAAAACGGATGATTTCTTTGCTTCAGGTCTTAATGTTAGTGGAAATGCAGTGCCTCAGTTAGGCTTTGCTGTAAATATTGTGGATGTAAACAAGATGCCTGGACTTAACACTTGGTATTTCTATTGTTCGTGCTGACTTGGAACCACAGGGTCTCTCTCCACTTCACATGCACCCTCGAGCTACTGAGCTTATAACTATCCTAGAGGGTACTATCTATGCAGGATTTCTTGCCCCTGATGCTGCAAGCATCTTTAAGAGTCGTCTCTTCTCTAAAATCATGAATCCTGGTGATGTGTTTGTGATCCCACAGGGGCTTATTCACTTCTAGTATAACGTGGGACACAAAAATGCTACTCTGCTTGCTTCTTTCAATAGTCAAAATCCTGGAGTCGTCATGATTCCTAGTACAATCTTTGCTTCAGATCCACCTATTCTGGACGATGTTCTTGCTAAAGGCTTCCGGCTTAATAAGAAAGTGATTAATGAACTTCGAAAGAAATTCTCCTAGATTATGACATTACAAATATTATTGTGTGTTTACTGATTGTGGCATTGAGCTCGGTTGGCGAGGCAGTTGTCTAATTCCTATTCAGACTTCACCTTTGTCCCTCCTAAACACGACATATTTGCAGAACATAATGAATAAATAGTGATAATCGTGATGAATATGATAGATTTAAAGCGCAATAGACAAATAAGCACCAGATATAAACCTCAAGAATACAAAAGAATCCCCCGTAACTAATCTCTTCGAGGAAACAAAGGTACTCCACCCTGTGGTAAGTAAATGCCTCCGGGGTTGACCTGTTAGTCAAGAATCAAGAGTGAGCAGTTGGGCCATATAACAATTTGATAAAGTTTCATCGCTATCATCTTTTTGTTGTTGTCAAACCAAATTGGACACTACGAGTTGTCAAATAATTACCTCTAAATATATGTTTAAAGTGCCACTCGAAGCCATGAAGGTCCTTGGCAACCAATTCCTGTGCTGGAGTCGTTTGGGTCATGTCCTGCATTAAAAAATATAACATCACAAAATGGACAGGTAATGGATCATTTTCTCAAAATGGACAGACGATCGAATGTAACGACAAAGGATCAAATATATTACCAGGGGAGGCAGGCATTCGTTAGTATGTTTCCTGAGAATGGAAAATCCACCGTGAGTGCTCGTATCAAATGCAGTTAGAACCTTGCAGAAGAAATGAACTTTGGGCCTCATAGGCTCGGGCACGGACGGATGAGGACTAGTCGGCTCAACTTGCTAAATTGGATGAAAGCAATTATAAGAAAATTGGCCAACAGAACATAAAAGACCAAGTGAACACAACAGAGTTTCATACAAGCAAGAAAGTAGGTTCTTTAAGTTCTTACATCTGCTTCGGGCAACAAAGCAATCTGCGCATAAACCTCATCAGTATCTTGCTCAGCCTACAACAAATTTTCAATGAGAAAGTCCTCATTTTAACTTCTTTTTTCTTCAGAAATGACCTGGAATTAGCTACGAACTTCGTCGCTAATCTACGTCTAAATAGCTCGTAGCTAACAACATTATTTGATTGTAGTTCAACTCCAAAATTTGTTTGTTGCTAATTCTTCTGTTTTTTAGTAATTTATATATGCATGAACCTAATACATAGAAACATTACTGTTTAACTAAACTAACCAAGAAAACGGTGAAAGTACAGCTAATTACCAGAAGTTGAATGTGAAGAACGCGACAAAGGATCTTTGGTTGCAGATTGAACAATGGTATTCTCTGATTCAGCTCCTGATTTGTTGATGCCTCCAACTATTCATACCACAAAATCAAACTCAGAAACAAACAACAATAACGAATATGGCAAAGGGACACGTATTCTCATAATGTATTTGATATAGAGCAACTTTATCCTCCGTTTCAAAAGTGTCTCGTTCGTAACCATGCTGGTAGCCAAATGGCCCAGAGTTTCCATTGTTGGCTAATGGAAACCGTTTTCCCTATTAAAAATTTCGGTTTATTTTATATGACCGAAAAAATGCCACCTATTAATAATTAAAATTGCTCAAGATGAAATCTACTATAGCCCGTGCAATTCGTTGAGTTGGAAATCTATTATTTGTACTTATTTGGTGAATCTTTTTACACATATACAGGGTTCTGAACACAAATTGCTGGTTTAGATCGGCCTATAACTTATGCACCAAATCCGCTTATTGGGCCCCACTAAATCCAAATTTCGCACCGAACAATCTAGTAAGCACTCCATAACAAAGGCGATTTCATACCAAGTAGAGCTCCATCACGAGACCATTGGTTAGGTACGAAAGGAGTACGTACCACTCCACCACAAACCTTGTTACTTCTGCCTCTGATTCAAAACCAAATTAATACCTATAATACCCGCATTGGGACCACTTAATCCACATTCAAACTTGAAAGTCCACTAAAGTGCTCACTAACAAAGGCAATTCCATTCCCAACAGAGCTCGAACACGAAACCTCTTGTTGTTAAGGATGAAATGTATACTTACCACACCACCATTCCACCTCTGATTCAAAACCAAAACTGAAACAAATTTATACCTACACTTACCCGCATTGGGACCACTAAATCCGCATTCACACTGGAAAGTACCTCAAACCACTCCTTAACAAAAACAACTCCGTATTCAACAGAGGTGAACACGAGACCTCTAGTTAAATCCAAAAGAGTACATACTACTCCACCACAACCCTCCTAAAACCAAACTTGAAACAAAAAGAAGAAAAAAAAATACATACTTGTTCCATGTGACCTTGTGGGAAATAGTAAACCCTTTCTTCATTTTTTGGAACATCAACTAATGGACCTGCACACAATCGCCATAACTCTTGGTACAATTCATTTTCACCTGAAACTTTTTCCAAAAACAAATTCAAAAGTAAACATTTTTACTAAAAAAAAAAAAAAAGCTGAATTCTTTAATAATACCCCAAAAAAATTAAAAAATAAATAAAAATCAAACCTTCAGCTGCTGAGAAATTGTGTTGCTGATGCTGCTGGTTTGACATAAAATACCCTTTATTCTCCATTAAAATGGAATTCTGAATCAGAAATCTACAATGGCTCAAAAATTCCTTAACTTTTTGTAGGCTAAATTAACTTCATTTCTCTATATGAGTATCAATTTTTTGGCAATAGATGTTCTTGAACTATATATAATGAAAAAAAATCTAAAAAAATTATGACTAAAAGTTTGTATCTTTGTCACAAATGAAAATTAGATACAATTTTAGAATTAGGAACTCTAAATCTTGCATTTACACAAAATAAATTTCTAAGTAATAATAAATAGAGTTAAAAAGAAAAAAAAAATTGCATATTTTTGGAAACCCTTTAAAACGGACGAGTTAAAGCTGAAAACTTTTCTAATTCCGCCGGCGGTAACGGAAGCTGCCGGTGATCGGTGATAGTAACCGGCCGTTCAAAAACAGAGCTTTTTCTTGTTGTTTCAGAGTTCAGAGAAGTAGATATACAGAGTATAGTTTAAACATGTGTTTGGTTTAAAGTTATACATAAGTGCTTCGAAAAGAGTGTGAGGTTAGTTTTGTCAATTTGACATAATACATAAATATTTCTTTTAACTCGTCATCGGATAGCATTTATATAAATATAAGTAGACACATAAATTCTATGTGACATAATACAATTAATTTTATGCAAATTGTTGTATAAGACGTCACTCAGGATATTACATATTCAGAGTTATATATAAGTGTAAGTGTATGTTTATGCACATCAAAAAATTAGAGGGTTAAAGAGTCATATATAAGTTTACATTTATGTATTATATCTATTAATTTTGATATAAAAATAGGGTGAATTTATCGACATCTACTTAAACTTACCAGTATTTAGATATTCATATTATAATAATCTATTCCGATTTAAACATCCGAACATATGAAAAATGCTCATGTTAGACACCTTCGGCTCCTATTCTAGAAAAAATTATGCATGCATTCTCAAGTGTCTAGACATAAATAAATTATATAATAAAATACAACATCTCCTTTAATTATATGCACAAACATCAATTAAAACATATTCTAAAGTTTTACAGCTTGTTAATGATGAATGTTTATAACACAACAAGATGTTATATTTTAAGTTGTTAACTTAATTATTTATGTGATAAACGATTGAGAATAATTTCAAAAACTTTGAATTAAAAATATTTGAATAAGAACATTTTATTACTTCATCGGTTCACCTATACTTGTCGGTTATTTATAAAATAAATTTTCATTCTTATTAGTCACTTTTGACATATCAAGAAAAAACAATTGTTTTTTTTCATACTTTCACCTTCACCATTAAATACTTATTTTCCAAATCATTTTTCAAAATATAATATTAAACATCATTTTATTGAAATAGTTTGATAAAGTACTTATATCAATAATTATTTTTGTAACGAGTGTTTCAAGTAAAAAATGACAAATCATAATCATATGTTAAGTGTTCGATAAAAAACATAAAATAGTTTAAGTGAATACTTTAACTTTTGTTTAGGTATTTATTTTCATTAGAGAAAATGGATAAAGAATAAAAACAAACCAATAGAATTACGTTTAAATGCATTCGTGTGTACTGTCTGCTCCTCTTTGTTTCATAATAATAAAAATATTAGTTTGTATTATTATACCTAACTTTACAGATTGACACCTGTATTTCAATTTAATTAAAATTAAACAGCCAGTATAATTATATTTTAGTGTTAGGATTTAGAGCTAAACAATTTCAACGTATGAATATTGAATACTTCATTTTTAACTTGGTTTCTTAACGTGCACATATTTTTAGGTGACAAACTTATTTTTTTACAAAATAAGTAATTATGTGGAAGCTGATAATATATAGTTATAAAATTGTGTTTTATATTGAATATTAGAATTTAGAAAAACAACTTTGAAGCGTGTTATTTTAAACAAGGCATAATATATAATTACATTTCATTAAAATTAGAATACTTATAATTATTTTTTAAAAACATACTAAATTAAAAGTGTACCACATATAAATAAAGATAAATGAAGTATTATAATGAGTTATAATATATCGATGTGAAGACAATCATGGGCAAATAGGAATATTTACTAGTCAAGTGGATATTTATTTAACCCTCTTAATATTGCTTCTACATAAGCAAATGATGATTATTGGAAATTAAGGAAAAAATAATAATTGAGTGGCATACATTATATATCCCTAGGATTGGATTAAAGTCGAAAGTCTATGAGAAACAACATTTTTATTTTTCACATAAAAGTAGGAGTAATAAAGATCGCATACGTTTCACTTTCTCTAAATCTCACTTGTGAAATCATATTAAGTATATTATTATTGTTCAATTGTATATATTAAAGTTTTCTTTATTTCACAGGTAATTTGAGTCGAAAATAATAAATTCAGTTAAATCTGCGGAACCTGTTCTGGATCCTCCACTTTGACATAGGTTAGCTTGCTAGCTTGCCACTTATTAACTAGCAATGAATTTTAGAATTTTAAATAGAAGATGATGACACAAGGCATGACGTATAAACCATGGCTTCAATGTTTAATATACTATATTTATTTAGTGGTGTTTCTTTTTGTTGTAAAAATTAAACTTTTAGTACCAAAAAAAAGAGTTAATTATAGTATGTTAACAAATAACAGGACAGTTTCATGCTACTTTATTACTATGCCATATGCATCTATCTCTTGTCCAATATTATTAGTTTGGGTATCTTTTTCTTTAATTTGTTTTAGAGGTTAGATGAGGATCTAGAGTGGGAGTAGGAAGTAAAATTGACTGATTTCTTAATTATTTTTTAGTGTTCAATGAATTAGTAAGTAGATAAAAAATATTATTTTAAAAATATTTATATATAATCTGACAAAATATTATATGAATCAATGAAGTGCGAAGCGAGGAGTGGAGAGTGGGCTATGAAGTGACAAGGGGTGAGATGGTCAAGGAATGAGAGTTGAGGGCATTTGATGGGTGGAAAGAGATAATAACTTTGAAATATAATTTATAAAACTTCAATTTTTTGAAAGAAAATTATTTCATATCTAGCATAACTGTGATAATAATTGTGTGAAACTTCGTTTTATCTAACAAGTTAATGAGATCCAAAATATATGGACTCAAACATACAAAAGTTGGATCCACCTATTTGTGAGGCAAAAAGAAGTCTCACACAATTCGAATGTCTTATCCCTCCTATCTATCTTTTTTTTTTTTTATAACAATAGTATTCATTGTTTCAATACAATTCTCTCACGATCCAAATTCATGACACAAATTATTCAATTGGACTCAATATAACGGGTCTTATGGATTTGTCTCTAATTCTACGTCATTATTGAGCCCAAAAGTATGTGTACATATAAATTTATGTCATGTCTTATAAAATTTTCACTTGTCTCTCTTATTCCGGTATAGAATTTATTTAAGGTGTGATATGTACCTCTTCTTTAAAAACTTATTAGTTATTTTTCTTGACTAGTCCTCTATTATGAGCGTCATAATTTTGTGCATACCTTGATTATTTTGTTATATACTTATTAGTAACTACCTTTCATTAACCCCAAATATTGGATAATGATTTTTTGTCCAACAATTTTGACATTAAAAAGATGTTTCTGCTAGATTTGAATTCTGATTGTTAATTAATTTATCAATTGTTAGATCACAGACCTTAAAAAAAACACGTCTACATAAGATCTTTACACTTTCCTATTACATTAAATTATTATAAATAAGCATCCAATTATATCTTAATCAGAAATATATGAATTAAATTAAACTTTGTAAGAAAATAAAACAAAATGGAGCTATGGCTTTTGCTCACTTGGACTATATAATTGTGGATCACACCTCGTTAATGTTTGGATTATCATATGGGCTTGAAAGTCTGGCTTCCCAAAGTCCACTTTTGCTTCAGCCCATACTACCATTGTGTTTGTAAGGAAATAGAAGTGTTGTTTCATGTGCAATAAAGAGAGTTTACGAGAGAAAAATCATGTCGATTTAATCCAGGCGGATAATATCATGTCATATTAAAAGTATTTAGATTGAATTAGTGCAACAAGTGATATCTAACCGAATTAATAATTTTGGCAAGATGGACATGAAGATAGCATAGTAATGGCGTGAGATTCAACATAATGTTTTTGCATCATCTAAGAACTGGTTTATTATCTTTATTTATAGCTTTGAAGATACATCGTGCATAGAAAAACACACACCAAAAAAGAAGAAGTGACCATTAGATCAATGATTCATGAAAAATTTACTTTGAGAAAAAAATTGTGAAATTAGTGAATAAAATTTCATATTAATATTTAAAACAAAAGAATAAGCTATAATATATAATGACATTCTTAATAATGCAAAATCTTTTTTTCCCCAAAAAAAGTTAAGCTAATTTAATTTAAACTGTTAATATCATATCATGTTAATTGTTTAAAAAAAACTTGGACTAAGTAAACTTTGGGTCGACTGTTTCCACATGAATTGACATGTCTAAGTGCACCTCTCACAGATTGAAGCTTAACTTAGCAACTAAGCAAATAAATAAATAAATAAATAAGGAATATTCCTTTTGCTTTCATTAAAATTTCTTTTATTTTTCCTTTTTCAATGAATATACTTTTCGCTGTCTCGCCTTAATAAATTGCGAGCCAAAAAGATTGACATATTTTTTAGACTGATAAAATTTTGAAAAAGATGAAGGTATATGATATTTTAGGTAAATTTTATATTTAAAATGAGAGAAAACATAAAGAATCTTATAATTATATCACAAATTTACTTATTAGGCATTTTTAAGTTTGATAGTAATGTAATTCAAAGAAATAAATTTGTAAGATATGTTATGTTGCACTATCACGAAAGATACTTGTTATATGTTTAAAATATGAAAAAATAATGTCAGAGCCAGACACTCCCTCAGTACAATAGCGAAGACAATCTTAATAAGAATGTTGAACCCTTATAAGGGAGTGTATGTGACGCCCAATACGAAGAACAAACCAATTAAAATAAGAATTGATTGGATTTTATGCCGACAAACTTCTATAAAAAGATGTGTATGATACTTTAGGTGAATCTATATTTAAATGGTGTAAAGATGGGTTTTGGGTGTGATTCAACCCAAAATGTTAGCTTATAAGTTAATTGTGCAAGTCTATGTAAGGAGACCAATTGTCCTCTGTTTTTTGAGATGGAGCACGGACAATATAATATGGGGCCCCAACATTGGCGAACAAAGAATTGAGGTAAGCCCATTCTGATTTCACGTAATAAAATGAATTTTAGGTCTAATTCAACTGTAACAACTAACATATAAAGTGAGGATAGTCCAGATCTATATAAAAAAATCGATTGCCCATCACTTTTTTGATATGACTTCTTAACAAATGGGAGAAGAAAATGAAGGGCTTCATAAAACAAATCATAAGTTAAGTGATGTTCATATTTTTAAAACAAATTCGTGAGGTTTAGTAGGTCAAAGTGAACAATACATAATTTATTTCAACCTGTAGGTAATAATTTATGTAAAGGCACATGTTAGTATTTAAATATTTATATTTATACTAACTAATAATTAAATTATAAAAGAAGTTATTAATCATTATTTTTTGTGCCCCTAATAATTATTTATTACAGAGTATTGACTTGACATAAGACTTAAGAAGCAGCAAATGATAGACATAATTTTATCAAATTACCTTTATTAAATATAAAGAATTTACGCAAATCTCATAATGTAAGAAATAAGAACTAATTACATTTTAACCCTAAACTTTTTCAAATTACAAAAATTCCTTAAATTTGGTGGAATTCAGATGCATCTCAAAATGTTTCGATACTTCGTGTCTCGGTTTTGAATACATCGCTCAGCGTCTCGATACATCGGATCTCGATTTCGAATACATCGTTCAATGTCCCGATACATCACGTTTTGGTTTTGGATACATCACACAATGTCCTGAGACATTACGTAAAGTAATGTATCAGAGCATACAAGTAGGGCTGGGCGTTCGGTCGGTTCGGTTCGGTTTGTAAATTTTGGTTCGGTTTTTTCGGTTTTCGGTTTGGCAAAATATGAAACCAAACCAAACTGAAATAAATTCGGTTTGGTTCGGTTATTACAATTTCGGTTCGGTTTGATTTTCGATTTAACCAAATTTAATTAACGCGGCCTGTGATTTGCTGCATGACTGCATCAATACAATGAAAAGAACTAAAATAAGTCCAACTAAAGTATAAGGCACGATTTGCCAAGATATGAAAATGCCTCACAAACCCCACAAGGCCACAATAGAGCTATCTTCAAACTATTTGACATATGTTTTGGAGTTTGGACTAGTCTGCGGGACAATGAGGATAGTGCAGATTTTTTTTTTTTTTTTTGACACACTAAGTTTTCAGTTATTTCATTTGAAACACTCACTACTTGGACAATTCGCAATGGGTATAGTACGGTGTGATACTGCAAGTTATGCAAACTCAAAAGCTATGATATATAACATAGTTGCAACTTGGGATCAAACAATTTTCACTCACAGATAACGACAACAGAAACATTTGGGATAAATTGAAAGAACCACCAAGGCAACTTTTGTCACCAAAATTTCAAAACAAGAACTAGAAAACTAAAATTCAAACAAGTCTGTAATATATAGTCTCCAAAAGAGCGAGAAACGAGCTCAATGTCATTTCCATCCAATACAAGCTCGTCCTTAACCTTCTCAGATCGAACAACGGCTAATGAGGAGAGTGCAGAGACATAATGCAAGGTAAACAGCATTGCAATTTACAGCAATGCAAGGTAAACAACATTGCAAAAAGAGAGGACTTGTTAATAATAGAGTTAGTTACAAACTAAAGTGAAAAGTCCAGCTGCCAGTAGACAGCATTGCAATTTACAGCAAGCCAGCAACCAAATTTTACCAACAAAACATTGTTGCAACTTGCAACCTCCACACTCCAATGCAATAGCTCTCAAGTTCCAACAAATAGCATTCAAGAAAATAACAAAACATTGATGTGTCTGCGAGAAAATAGAACTCTTTAGACAAATGATCTACATTTCATAATAAAATATATAAAACTATCAAGCAAGTTATGTAAATAAGTTCTTTACTTACCCTCACACGGGCCGTTACCATGCATCACTAGTTGATAGTTGAACTTACAAGTTGCAATTATATATCAATAATACTAGATTCAGTCCCACTACAAGCAAAATCTAAAAAAATATGAAAGAATTTGTTAGTTGTTAAGAAACATAAGTAAGAAAATTATTTTCAATATAATTAATACAAATACCAAAATCTTACCAAGTTCAAGTTGCTCAAGATACTCTAAATCTTCCTCAATATTGATTGGAAAAGGCTCACTTCTAAGCCAATCTTGAACACAAATAAGAGATTGCACAAGTTTAGGAGTTAATGAACTCCTAAAGGGATCAAGAACACGATCTCCTTTGAATGCACATTCCGCGACACTTGAAATGGGAATGGCTAACACATCACGAACCATCTCCGCGAGAATAGGAAATCTCGGCTCATTTACTTTCCACCACATTAATATATCAAAGCCATCATTATCTGGCTCAATATCTTCAGCAAGATATCTTTCCAATTCTGACTTACTACCTGAACTTCCACTAACTTCTTTATGCTTCTCAAATTGTTGTTTTGTTCTCATTCTTCCTCTATTTACAAAGTTGCCAGAACCACTCACATTAGATATACTTGATGAGTTGTCAGATGAAATGGGTGAAGATGGTACATGTAAAGAGCTTTTTGAGGATTTCTCAACATAATAATCAAACAATTTGTTCATGTATTTTTTCACTTCTGAACATAGCTTGTCCCCAACTTCTTTTCCAAACATATCCACAATTGCAAATGGAACATAATCAAGCTTGTTACGGGGATCCAACACGGATGAAATAAAGATCATCTTGTTCATTTTATGTGGTTCACCCCAATACTTCTTGAACTTTTCCTTCATATTTTTTGCCATTTCTTTCAAATTACCATCTTCATTTTCCATCATCTCTTTCAAAATAAGATTAAGTTCAGCAATTTCAACAAAGTGTGTATTGCTAGTGACATAATTAGAACCAGAGACCTTCAAAGTAAGCTCATAAAAAGTTTCAAGAAATTTCACCATTGACCTCACATTTTTCCAGTCAACACTTGTAAGAATATTTGCACTAGTTCCATCTTCATCACTAGTTCTACCTTCATCTTCAGAAGAAACAGAACCAAAGGTACGAAGATGATTCAAGTATCCAATATCATAAAAACTATATCTTTCAAATGCTAGCTCAAAATGTTGTGCTACATCAAGCATCGAATATGTAGAGTTCCACCTAGTAGGAACATCTAAACACAATGATTTCTTACAAGTTATCAATTGAGATTCACAACATTCTTTGAACTTTCTAAGTCTTGCAGGAGATTGTTTAATGTACTTCACGGCTTGTCTCACTAGCTTGACAGACTTACCAATTTCCTTCAACCCATCTTGCACAATAAGATTAAGGATATGTGCCATACACCTCACATGAAGATGTTCACCATCCATAATGTTAGTTCCCCAATTACTCAATTGTTTAGACATTTCTTTCACAGTAACATTATTAGAACTAGCATTATCAACTGTAATAGTAAACACATTATCCAAACCCCATTCAAGCAAACAATTAGTAATGCAAGCCACCATATCCCCGCCCTTATGACTAGAAATAGGACAAAAATTTATTATTCTTTTATGCAAAGTCCAATTTCTATCTATAAAGTATCAAACACATGTAGTTGATTTTTGTATAGAGGTCCAAGTATGTAAGACAAACTCTTGGACGTGCTTCTTTGAAAACCTTCTTCAAAAGTTGTCTTTCTTCAAGGTATAGTTCATAACAATCTCGTCACGGTTCTACGAGAAGGAATATGAAATTGTGGCAATCAGAATCATGAAGTTTTAAAACCCTCTTTCTCAACAAAACTAAACGGTAGCTCATCAACAATTATCATTTTGGCTAAAGCTCTCCTACTTTGTGCTTGGTCAAATTTCCAAGTGCTAATCACCCTCCTTTGCTCCCATTGAAGATGGTAGAAAATTAATTAGATTTTGACCTTTATCTATGGTGTCACGAGGAAATTTAGGACATATTCTCATATGATTATTCATTGATGACGTACCATTACTCAATGTAGAAGATAAGGTTTCTCACAATACTTGCATTTGGCTTTCTTAGCTCCACTTTCATCGTTGAACTTGTCAAAATGCTTCCAACAAGCTACTGGTTCCATGATTTTTCTTTTATTTGAAGTATCAACATCAACTTCAACCTCATCGAGATGAAGTGTTAGGTATCTTGTCATTTGTTTCACTTATCCTACTTCGCTTGTGTCATCTCCAGAAAAAGTGAAGCAAACAAGAATAATAACAATCGAAAGATGCGATGCATTCTGAAATCACAATTCACACAAATAATCACAAAGTTGCATACTTGTATTGAATGATTAAACTCACGCAGTTCAGAACTTAGAAGAACAATAATCACGCAGAAAACCTCTTTATGCAAATACAAACTACATGACTAAAACTGAAGTACAGGGAAAACCTCTTTATGCTCATATAAGCAGCAAATAGACATTTGACAATGGGTGAGAAACCAAAGAAAACTTAGATCCATATTTCTTAACATGTTTCTTCTTTTATCAACAGCTGTGGTTGGTCAAGGATTTGTTGCAGTTAACATAACATTCCAAAACACAGCATGAGCAATCAATCATCAAGTAGTTGCAGTTAGAAATGGTGCAGATTTATCCATATTCTATAGCTGCAGCTTCTAAGGGTACCAAGACACGTTATATTATATGTACATTCACTCAGACAATTTTACAGAGAATGTGACATTTATGGCACAATCGATTTCTGCAGTTTTCCAGAATTCCAACATGGCAACATATACCCGAAACTCCCTTTACAAAATCAGTTCAATGCAATCACAGCACAAGGCAGAACAGATCCAAATCAAAACACTGGTGTGTACGACATTAGCGGCAGAATCTTGCAAACCTGTTGATAAGAAAGGGGATGAATAACTGCACACTTTCGAAGCAATCGTGAGTAATTGATTATCGACAAAGAGGAGTAGCACTCAACGTCGGCGAGCACCGCGCAGCAAGACAACGAAATGAGGCGAAAGATGAGAGATGAGAGTTGAGAGACGTGGTCGGAGCCGCGGCGTAACTAAGAGGCTGAGACGAGACGACACGAGAGATGAGAGATGCCCTACGGTGGTCGACTGGTTGCCTGGTTGTCGTGGTCGGTGGTCTCAAGTCTCAACTCTCAATTCTCAAATTAGGGAATAGGGAATTAGGGATTGCTATTTGCTAAGCCTAAATTCAAATAGGAATTTGGGCTTGAAATTTAGACTTGAAAGTTTTTATTAAAGGAATGGGCTGGCCTGGGACTGGGTAAAGTCAAGATTTAAGAATATTATATATATATATATATATATATATATAATTTCGGTTTTTCGGTTAACCGATTTTTTAAGCTAAAAAACCGAAAACCGAAATATTAAAATTCAAAACCGAAACCGACCGAAATAACCGAAAAACCGAAACCGAAATTTAAAAAAAATTGGTTCGGCCGGTTTTTTCGGTTTTAACCATATTATGCCCAGCCCTACATACAAGAGAGTACAGATTTTTGTAATTTTTTCAAATGGTTCCTTAAATATAAGTCATATAAACATTGAAAAATGAATAGTATATAATAGTAAAGGTAAAATAGAGACAAAATGATATATTCATTGATTTTATAAAATAGACAAGTATTGTTGGACATCCCAAAATAATATCCTAGTACATTGGAGCCCCGACTAGGGGTGAACAAAACCGAACCGCAAACCGAACCAAACCGCGAACCGAGTCAAACCGAAAAAAAAACCCGACTAGTGGTTTGGTTTGACTTGGTTTGGTATTGAAAAAAAAAACCCGACTATAATTGGTTTGGTTTGGTTTTAACTAAAAAAAAGTCAACCCGAGACCAAACCAACCCGACATTATATATATTTATTTTTAATTTTATTTTATACAAAAAAATGTTTATTAATATATAATTTATATATTTTTCTTAATCTTTCTCACAATTTTATGTTTAATATTAGTGGACTTGGGCTACATAGACTTGAGCCCACTTATTATTTTTAGAAATAAACAAAAGCCCAAATAAATTATACAACCCTATATAATATTCTCTATCTCATTTAACAAAGGTTATTAGGATTTGGGGCAGCTGCTCTTCACTTCATAAGCATAGTCATTGTTAGGTTTCACTCAACTATTAGGGCATACATTGAGCTCGTCTTTTCGATTCTAGTTCAAATCATCATCAACTCATCTTAATCTAGGTAAGTAATTGCTACTAACTCGTTTTTAGATTTTTTTAGATATTTTTCTTGTATTGCCATTGTCAACAACATCACAATTTTGGATAGTTGAATCATAGATATAAACCTAAAATTATACATCTTGGTGTCCATATCCATGGTGTGCTAAGCTTAGCAACAAGATGATGATAATTTTTGTATATAAGTTTCACTTTTCTCTCTTTACTTATGTTGTTTCAATGCAATGAAAAAGGGCAAGTGTTCCACTCATTGGTTTTGGTTCCATTTGTATGGAGGTTTTGTATTGTAAACATCGTGATGGTCCGCAGAGATAAGGAAAAACAAGTGATAGAGATAAAAAATTAAGAGACTATTAGATTTTGATAGCAATAGCAAGTAATATACATCAAACTTTTCTAACCAAATATTTTGTACTCCTATATTTGTATCTTTTGGTTTCAAAGTGAAATATACTTCTAAGTCTTGTGAACAATACTTGAATGGAAGTTTTGTTGAAACACAATCTTGTATCGAATACTAATTACTATTGTTATGTATGTGCAGAATTTTCTTTTTGGATGGAAACTACACCTTCTATAACGGATGTAGAGATTACTATAAAAATTCCTTCAACTATATCGACAATATCTCAACAACAAGGTAAATTATCTCCACATCGACGCACACCTCCTAAGAAGCAAAAAAGATCAGCTCCTCCGGTCGCTCCTAACTCTGGAACTACATGTAGAGAAAAAACTCAAATTTGGAATCATTTCTCCAAGTTTATTGTTAAAGGAGGTAAATGTAGGCAAAATGTAATTATTGTACTAAAACATTTTCTGCCTACAGTGTAAATGGGACGACTACATTATGGAATCATTTAAATGTGAAATGTCTCAAGTCTCCTTTTAATTCCGATAAGAGTCAAACAACATTATAACCTATCAAAAGAGGTTGGCTAGAAAGTGGTTCCACTGAAAAAGGGGTGTTTTATATGGATGAAATTAAGAGAGCAATTGCGAATTTATAATTATTGATGAACAACCGTTTAGAGTTGAGGAGAAGGATTCAAAATTAATGGCTAAAGCCTTTCCAAATTTTGAAGTACCTTCTCGTAACATTGTCTAAGGATTTATCAAGAAGAAAGAAAAGCTTAAGGAGCTTATAAAAACCAACGTGTTTGTCTTACCGATGATACATGGACGCCAATCCAAAATTATACTTATATGGTTGTCACCGCATTGGATTGATGATCAATGGAATCTACAAAAGAGAATTCTTAATTTTTTCAAACACCGGATCACAAAGGTGAGACTATTGCCGGATTGAGGATTGCTTATTAGGTTGGGGCATTGAGAACTTGTTTACTGATGACCTTGGATAATGCAACCGCAACGATCGCCATTAAGAGTTTAAAGGGGCGTATTGAAGATTGGAAAGGGGTAATGTTTGAAAATCAGTTTTTACATGTTAGATGTAATGCTCATATTTTAAACTTGATTGTAAAAGAGGGGTTGGATGAACAAATTGAGCCTATTTCTCATATAAGAAGTGCTATAAAATATGTCAAGTCTTCTTCTTCAAGATTTGCTACTTTTAAGTCCGTTGTTGAGAAAGTTAAGATTGACACCCGTGGTCTTGTAAGTCTAGATGTTGAGACTAGATGGAACTCGACATACACAATGTTGGATAAAGCTTTGAAATTTGAAAAAGCTTTTACAAGAATGTATGTGGATGACCTTATCAAAAGCAATGTCGAAATAAATACAACAACAAAAATCCATCAATGATGATTGGAAGAATGTGAAAGCTTTTGTGAAGTTTCTTCATATTTTCTATCGTGCAACTTTAAAATTTTCGCAAAATTATATTCTACTTCTCACTCTTTCTTTCATGATTTTTTCAATCTCCGAAATGATATTATCAAGTATACTAAACATGATGATCTCATTTTGGTTGATATGGCAACAAGAATGAAATCCAAGATGGATAAATATTGGGGTAAGTTTGAGAGTATGAATATGTTACTAATGGTTCTTTGTTGTGTTGGATCCTAGATACAAGATGCAATATGTAGAGTATATTCTTTCTATGGCATATGGCTCTTTGATGGGAAGATTAAAGTCTCAAGATGTGAGAGATGTTTTGAATCTCTTATATAATCACTACAATTGTTCTTGCTCAAGGTCCTAATGAAAATATTGAAAATGATAATTGTGTGATGGGTGAATCTAGTGATTTGTTGCAATCTCGGAGAAACACATGAAAAAGAGGATTTGTTGTAAAAATCGATCCGAAATATACTTGAAAGATGATATAGTGAAGATCAATGATTTTAATATTTTGAGTTGGTGGAAAGTTTCAGATACCCAATTGTTGCGAAAATTGCTAGGGATATCCTTTCTATTCCTATTTCTTCCGAGTCGACTTTTAGTACAGTGGTCGAATTCTTGATAGTTATCGGTTCTTTATCTCCAAAAACGGTAGAAGCACTTATTTGCACTCAACAATGGCTACGATCGCCTCTAAAGAATGCAAGCTTGAAGATATATTAGAGGAAGTCCGAAAATTGAGGAAATTGAAGAAGGTAACTTTTTATATTCAAATTGTTATTAAAAATGATTCTGCTTTTGAATGTTATTTAGTATTCAATTTGTTTCAATTCTTTCGTAATACCCGACTCACCTTTGAGGATTGATTAGCCAGTTGATGTACTTTAATTTCACTACATGGAACAAAGGTATTAGTTCATTCTTTTGTGATTGTTAATTACCAAATTACTATTTGCTTTAAATAGCAATAAGAACTAAGGACTAAACATCAACTTAGTTAATCCATTGCTAATCAACTTAATTGATTTATATTGTTTACTTTGCTATGGTTTTTGGAAAATATGTATAGAAGATCTCACTTCAAAATGTTTTGTTCCTCTAGGTACAAGGTCCTGTAAGTGATGATGGTGTAGAATTTAAAGATTTGAATGTAAATAACTTGTATTAACTTTTGATGACAATATTTTGACTATGCAAATTGTTTAAGCCACTATGTTACTTTCATGAATTTCTCGAATGTTAATGAATCACTCTTGATTATTGATACTATTTTATGATTTTTGTCCAAAATAGTAATAGTAGTAGTTTTTTGAGAATTTGTGTTCCAAATAGAATGGAGAATTGCCTAATGAACTCATGGGCTTGCAATGCCAAAAGAAACTACCTAATGCTTTTCTAGGATGAAAAATCATGTTAGTGTTCAACGTTTTTTTTAAATCACTAAAAGAACACAAGCTCTTTAGTCTTTATCAAAAAACCCGAGAAAAACCGAATAACCCGAGAAAATTGAATAACCCGAACCAACCCGAAATTGAAAAAATCCAACTATTATTGGTTTGGTTTGGTTTATATATATTTTAACCCGATACAAATGGTTTGATTTGGTTTTTAAAAAATCCGAACCAACCCGGTGATGTACACCCCTAGCCCCGACTAAACTTGGATCGCACACTACAGGGCCCATTCGGGAATGACACTCCTAATAGGATTTTCGAATACACATTGTAGGGCCCATTCAAAGTGCGCTCCAACAAAATTTTCTCAATATCGACTCAAACTTGAAATATCTTATTAAAGAGTGAACAAGGCTCATCACTGCACTACAATCTGTGTAGCGAGTATAATGTAATTAAGTATTACTACTCCTTCCGTCCCATTTTATGTGGTATTATTTTCTTTTTGGTCAGTCCCAAAAAGAATGTCACATTTCTTTATATGGTTAGTAATTAAAGGTACAATTCCTATTTTACCATTGTTAGTCTCACTTAATCTTAAAGATTGTACTCCAATACATTTATGAGGAGAAAGAAAAGTAAATCTACCTTTTAATATGACTATTTTTTGAAAGGGTAATTTAATAAACATTTCAAAATTTTCACTTATTTCATAAATTCTGTGTCATGCCAAATGTTATCACATAAGATGGCATGGAGGGAGTACGATTTAACACCACTAAGTTTTTCCACGAAATTTGCCTCTACCGCGTTTACTGACTCCACCCTTCCTTATAAAACCCAACCACTTCTTTGAGCTTTGTTCATCTGTACATCTCACTCTTTTAGTCCAAAATTGAATCTTTACAGACAAATTATCATCTGGGGTTTAGTGAAAAAGCCCTTTTTCCACTGTTGTTTTAGACCAAGATTGAATCATTATAGAAAAATTTTCATCTGGGGTTCAGTAAAAAGGGGGGAAAATGGAGAACAATCAGTCTTCTTTCTACCAATTCAGTGATCTTCTTCGTTTACATACAAACAACTTAGTAAATTTGTCTTCAAATGATTCAATTTGGAGTAGCAATTATGTATCTAAAAGGCCTGAAGAAAGAAGAAACTTTGATATCAGAGTAGGTGGTATGATTAACTCTGTTAGTTCTTTAAATCCATCAAAAAATTTGAATTCAGATTACAATCTTTTTAGTAATGATGGTTGGAAGATTGCTGACATGGCGGCGGCGGCGGCGGCAGCTGGTGGTGGCTCAGCCGTGAAAGGTTGTGGTGGGGTTGGTTTAAATGGTGGATTTAATAATGGGTTTACACAAACCCTATGAATTTTAACAATATTATGGTGAACTCAAAAGGGGTTAATAGTAACAAGAGAAATGGGAAAAATGGTATTTTTGAGGGTGATTATGGATTTGTGAATAAATTTGGAAAGAAAAATAACAAGATTAATAGAGAGAGTAATAAGGATTTGGGTGCTAACAATAATAGTAGTGAGAATAAGAAGTTCAAGACTTTGCCAGCATCAGAATCTTTACCAAAACATGAAACTGTTGGTGGATATATTTTTGTTTGCAACAATGATACTATGCATGAAAATCTCAAAAGGGAGCTCTTTGGTGAGTTTTCTCAATCTTTTGTGTTTCAGTTACCGCATTATTTCGTTGTTGTTACCATTCTTGTTTTGGATGCCCTCTACTGCTTTTCGTATTAATTGACCTGTTTCCTCCACTGCCATATTTCCTTTTTTCATAACTACTATGATATTTGTTGCACTTAAGCCGAGGGTCTTGCGGAAACTGCCTCTCTACCTATACTTGTGGGATTACACCGGATATGTTGTTGTTGTTTTGAGCTTTTTCGGTCGGACCTCTTTATAACAGTTTTCCTCTTACTATAACTGTCAAGTTTTCTTTGGGACTGACTTTTTATACCATGTTATATTATATATTTCTGTATAACAGCCTTTTGCTATAGTAGCCAAAAAATATTAAGATGAACATGCAGTTATAGAGAGGTAGGTTTGACTGTATTCTAGATTGTTCTTAATTGTTATAATCAGTTGAACTTTGATGCTGTTGGCTAAAGACTTAAAAAGTAGTGGTTTTTGTAAATGGATGCAATTACGTTATGTTAATTGGATACTTTGATTGATTTAGTAAATGGACCTACTTAGAATAGAATGGAATGATTAATATAGCTGATCCCAACTGTTTTGGAATTGGTAATGGAACATAGGAGATTTTGTGATGCGTTGTTCCAATAGGAGAACGTTCAATTGTTTCATATACGAGAAATTTGCACTGCTTGTATTCGCCATTAAGCTCAGTATTCAGTAATATGAGTTTCACAGCCAGAGATGTGGATAAAAATAGTATATAACTAAGATGAATCTACGAATACTATAACTGGTGTGGATATATGGGATTATATAGTCAACGTCAATTTATTTGAGATTAAGGTGTAGTTGAACAATTTGTTGTCGTTGCATAGAGCATTCTAGTTATACTTCAGCTCACACAACGAAATAATAAGTAAAATTGACATTGTCTGATCTCTGATCGTGTTATATTTCAGGCTTGCCACCTTGTTGCAGGGATTCAGTTTGGGAGGACAAGAAGAACGCTGGTGAATCACGCTTTCCTGCTCAGGTAAGAAAAGTTCAATAAAGCTGTTAGATTTTGTGCATATTTTCCTTCAGATATTTGAATGCCATCGTAAGGATAAACAATATCTGGTCACCTAAAAGAAGGGGCAGCCCTTTCTCCCCTCGAAGAGGCCCGATAGAGTGTGTGTGTGTGATGTAGCCCCTGCGCGCCGCAAGCATCAGTGACCTTTACCCCTGGTGATTGTGAGACAATTTTACCGTTGCTCTAGGCCTCATTTACCAAATTACATATGAACATATATCTGATTTAATGGGAAAAGGAATTCAAATCAAACTGAATTGAGGTTCCTGTTTTGTTGATTGAGACTTTCTACCTTGGTCTCGAAACGAATCAAGACTTACTTATCATATTTATTTCATTTACGTGTATAGGTGCGCGTCGTGACAAGGAAAATTTGTGAACCACTTGAAGAGGACTCATATATATTAACTTTATTGTTATAACGGGTAAAGTGTATATATATAGTGGAGGATTAGAGAATTACTTGAGATATGGAATTGTCATATTTTTCAACAAAGATGGATTATGAGCTACAAAACTTGAGGATCAAACCAAAAGGGCAAAATTTGGATTGAAGGATGGATGTCATGAAATCGTTGGTTGGAAGGCGCACACTGACATGCTCCTTGTAAGGCGTATGTTGACATGCGCCTTGTAAGATGCACACTGACATGTGTCTTACAAGGCTCATACTGACATGCGCCTTAATAGTTAATCCGTTTTATCTTGGAAGGAATTAATTTACAAACTCAGATACTTGAAGGGATTAAATTTCTTAAAGATATACAGTGGATCCTATGGACTCGGATTTTAATTTTCTATCTTTTAATTTCATCTTTTTCTAGTTTTGTTTTACTGACCTGAATATAAGAGATAACATAATTAATGGCAAACAACTTGTGTTGCCAAAATAGCAAAAATCCCTCTCTAATATTATTTAACAACGAATTATTAAAAAAATATTGCTAGCTACAGCTTATGTTGCGAATTGCAATAGATTAGCAACGAATTTTATTGCATACCTTGTTGATAATTACTTCAACTATATCATCAGTGAGTATCAATTCTGACTCATATAATAGCCCAAAAATAAGCTCCTTCACCTAAATTCAAATTAAATTCAAGAAAAAAAGTCAGAAAATTATCATAGTGAAATAAATTAAGGCTTATCTAGCTTCTAATAAATGTCATATTGTATGAATAAATGAATATTACTTTACCTCTTCACGTCCAATAAAGCCTGTTTGCCATATATCATATAGTTCAAATGCAACTGCAATATCAGAAACCATAATTTCATTTGATTGGTACGACGAAAGTTATTTTTTGAAATAATTTGAAAAATATGACTTTTTTTTTTTGGTTTTTCAGTATTTCGGTTAAGGAGAGTAAAAAATATTTTTTGAAAAAGCGTTTATTACAAATAGTGTTTGATGAAACTTTTGAGTACTTTTAAAGATCAATAATAATATGAAAGTGTTAGTAAAAGCAGCATATTGTTAAGAAAAACGACTTCCATCCAAAAATAAAGAAAATTATTTTTTGTGAATAATGGTTTCCCGAAAATATAAAAATATTTTCTAACAATCAAATATTAGAAAATAATGTTTTTCGAAAAATAGTTTCCTTACCAGCAATTTTTTCTGCTTGAGAAGCATCAGGATGAAAGATGCTTAGTGTACGGATAAATTCTCCAACGTCAATTAGCCCATCCTTGTTGGAGTCAAACAAGTTGAACATCTACACGTAATACACGAGTTTTACGGATTTAACTGAATTCATTATTTTCAAAAATTTGAGTTATATATACATTTACAGATAATAATATACAGATAATAATTCTAATGTGTTATATAATTATAAGATTATGTTTATTAATTTGAATCTACTGACTCTATATTATACTTACTCTAAATTTAAGACACGTTCTCCTGAACTCCGAATGCAACTAAAATTACAGGAGTTTTACGGATTTAACTGAATTCATTATTTTCAAAAATTCGAGTTATGTATACATATACAAATAATAATTCTGATGTGTTGTATAGTTATAAGATTATGATTATTAATTTGAATCTATTGACTCTATATTATACTTACTCTAAATTTAAGACACGAAAGGAACAAAAATGCCCTCCGTTTGTAGTTTGGTTCAAAAATATCCTTACCGTCAATACTTTGGTCCAAAAATGTCCTTGTTGTTATTTAATGGGTCAAAAATACTCATTTTTCAAATAAATATATTGTTTATTTTATTTTCAACACATTTTTTTCTAATAATATTTTTAAAAAATTAGCAAATGTTTATCTTACTTCAATTCAGAAAATAAAATAAAAAATGAAAATATTTCTTATTTTAATAAAAAAAATTATTAGAATTATTTTTTTATCGTTATATAAATATAAATCAATGATGGATATATACTAGGATTTTATATATATGACATGTATTATCTGTCGAAAGGGTATATGAAGTTATTCTATTTTAATTGATAAAATGAGATTAAGAAGAAAAAAATATTTCCTACATTTTTTATTTGTTAAAGTGATTTTAAAAGAAAGAAAACAAGAACATGATTTTTTAATAATATTTTAATTATGAAGAAGATGTGTTTAAAAAGGGAAAATATATATATATATGTATTTGAAAAATGGCATTTTTGACCCATTTAGTAACTATAGGGGCATTTCTGGACCAAAGTATTGACTGCAAGGGCATTTTTGAACTAAAATATTGACGGCAACGGCATATTTGAGTCAAACTATAAACGGAGGGCATTTTTGTTCCTTTCACATAGTTTAAGGGCATTTTTGACCCATTTGCCTATATTATATACAACTACCTATCTAATTTAGCCATTTATATAGATTATCGGTGAATTTCAAATATCAGATGATTAAATAAATATATAACTACTTTGCAAATTTAGCTATTTATATAGATTGTAGGTAAATTTCAAATATTAAATGATTAATTATAAAAAGATTTAGACAATTTATATGAAAATAAGAGATCAAGCTAAATACAATTCACTCTCTAATAGCAAAAATAATATTCATCATTATTCATACAAAGAAGCATAACATATTCCACCTAAATTCCTATAAACATAGAAATGAAAATATCTAAGATGACAATTTTCCCCTCATTAGATCAGGGCTGATCATTTTTCTAGGGCTTGCAAATAGGGGTGGAGCTAGAGGGCCGGAAAATTACAATATATGTATAACGTTAAAATTATATATAGTGGATGGTGAAAATCACGTTGGCGCTATTGTTGTGTCAATCCACTATAATGAGATCAAAATACTTTAGTAATCTTATGCGTAGTCAAATCTAATCTACCTTCTACAACGAACCATTTTTTCGCTACTCCACTTCTTTTCATCTCGATATATACTTGAAATTCATTGTCTGACTAATTCAAATTTGAGGCACGTGGGATACAAACCATCATCGAAGGCTCAGAAATCATGTTAACAACATAGTAAAAGATCCTTGTACATACCACGACGGTCCATTTTTTTCGCTACTCCACTTCTCATCATCTCAATATATACTCGAAAATTATTTTCTGATTAATTCAAATTCGTGTCACGTGGGCCCACGTCATCATCTAGGGCTGCTAGTAGAAGATTGATCCAATGCAAGTATTTTATTTTGCTTTTCATTGGGCAATTTATATACACTAGGAAGAGTTGATTTCCAATTTACTCCACAAGAAGTACTTCTTGTATGTTTTGCAATTGAACTTGTATTTGCAGCTATTCTCATTTGTTCAATTAAGGCCTCAGTATTCCCTTCCTCTGAAAAAATTTCCTCTAGTTGTTGGGGATTGATAATTAACTTCACTCTCCAAACACCTATACATATGAAATAGAAAATAAAACTTTTGACGCACAAAAATAACTTTCCTTAAAGAGATATTGTTTGTATAATATATGGTATGTTGTCTGGACTTTAAAAATATCGATGAATGTGTGTCGAACTCTTTATAAATAGGGTATTTTTAGAGAAATCAATACAAGTTTAACAATATTTTTGAAGAATCTGAACAACAATTATATTATTTGAGGACTTGCAATAAAGTCATTGTATACATTGATTTTTGACCCGACACAAGTACAAGAAAGAAAAAGAAAAACTAAATTTTAAAACTTTTAGTCTTAAAAGTGCCATAATATTCCTGTAACTAGCAACAATAAAAGTTAGATGTTGAGAGTGTGAGTTTCATACCTAAACTATCACTTTTTGAGATAAGTGTCAAAAATACACCTAAACTATACCTTATTTTTTAGTTTCATACCTAAACTATTGAGAGTGTGAATTTCATACCTAAACTATCATTTTTTAGTTTGAGAAACACATCTCTCTCTTTTATATCACTCTCGTCATGGTGTGTGTAATACACTCTCTCTTTTATTTTAAAAAATTGTCACATCACACTCCACATGGATAAAACATTCAACATTGACAAAAATTAAAAAAATTATTAGTATTAGTTAAAATTAAAATTATTATCCAAAAAATAATATTTCTTTTATAAAATAAAATGTAAAATATTTTTCTTACCCCACTCAATCACTTCCTCTCACCCCCCCCCAACCCCCACCCCCGGCTTTTATTTATTTATGTTATAATCGGTACACAAGTAGATTTTTTTTTTTCTAAAAATATATGTACGTACATATCTAACACAAAATGAGAAAAATGTAAAAAAAAAAAAAATAGGAGCAGAGGGTTAAATAGGATGGGGTAAAATTTCTATTTTTTTAAAAATAAAATAATATCAATTTTTTTTTGTGGGGAGGGGGGGGGGGGGAGGGGGGGAATGAGTGTGTGGTTTTGTTTTTGGGAGGGGGGGGGGGGAGGTTAAGTATAAATTTTATTAAAGATTATTTTTTAAAAAAAGAATGGGGGATTGTTGGCGGCGGGGAGAGGGGGGTACGTGGAGGAGGTGGTGGAGTGAGGTAAGAAAAATAATTTAATTTTTTTTAAAATACTTTTTTGGATATTACTCCTAAATCCTAATACTTTAATCTTTAATTTTTAATTAATATTAATAGTTTATTATTTAATTTTTGTCAAGATGGAATATTTTATCCATGTAAAATGACATGTATCTAGATTTTTTTCAAATATAAGAGAGAGTGCATTACACACACCACTGAGGTGTGTTTCTCAAACTAAAAAGTGATAGTTTAGATATGAAACTCACACTCTCAATAGTTTAGGTATGAAACTCAAAAATAAGAGATAGTTTAGATGTGTTTTTGACACTTATCTCTGTTTTTTTTGGTTAAAAGTTAGTTAAATGTTGTTTGAACTTTTACAAAAAATATCATCGGATGCATTTCAAATTCTCTAGAAATTATTTTCCAATTATCTATGCTTCTCAAACGCACTAACTAAGCTCTCCATAGAAGTTCAAGGAAGTAAAGTTGCATACTACTGGAAAGAGATGGGCTTTCTCCATTCTATTTCTTGAGGGCTATTGATTTCGGATTTGAGACTTTGCTTGCTTACTTTCATGCTTCCTTCAGCTACTTAAGGTCTAAGGTAAGGGGCACTCCTAACATAGATTACCATTCTAATTTGTCTTTGTTGGTAGATATATGCGCTTAATTAGTTACCTGAATTAAAGAGGACTCGTGAATATGTTGGTGAACCTGAATTCTCCAAAAATAACACTTTTTTTATGGATCTAACACAATCACAATATTATCGAAAAGTACGAACAGCAAAGCTAGTTATAAACATAAAGTTCCTAATTATCAACGTTGCTTGGGCTTTTTGAAAATGTCATTGGATGCATATTAAATCCTTCAAAAAGCAATACATATTATGTAAAACACGATAATGGTACGACATTTTCAGAAAGTCCAAGCAACCACAGTAAAGTTATAAAACATAAGGTTTCTAAGTGATCTATGTTACTCAAACTCTTTATAAAACATGACAACGACACCACATTTTCATAAAGTCCGAGCAACAATAGTAAAGTTATAAAACAATAAGGTTTCTAAGTGATCTATATTGCTCCAACTCTTTTTAAAAATGTAATAAAGTCAAATCCTCCAAAATAAACATAAACTTGATAACATTTTTGAAAAAAGTCCGAGCAACAAAATAAAAAAATAAAGTGTCACATAAAATAAAACAGAACGAGAACACCAACCTTCTCGTTGAGCAGGCAAAACTTCCATTGCTGACCCTTTTGTCAAGCTCGACGAAACTCGAATTTGCTCTGTTTTTTCTTCTTCTACTAAAATGGGCTCTGTTTTATTTTGAATTACAGGATGAAGATAGTAAAATTGTCCATCAAGGAGCAATTCTTGATTATGTAATGGAGAAGACAAACAATTTGAACTGAAAATGTTGTAACCTGGGAATTCATTTAGAACTTGTCGAACTAATTTGGGACCTTTAAGGTTTAATATTTCACCTGAATCTGTCATAACACGAGCAAAATTTAAATCTGATGATTTTCTTGAATCTGTTACTGCTTTCATTGAACAATTGCAGTTCCCCATTGATGTAAAAAGTTCAAGGAAATTTTTATTTTTTTGTGTGTGTATTCAATTAATGAAAGAGAATTACTTTTGTTTGTGAGAATGTGTGTGTATATATATATATATATATATAGTTTGGATTTCGAGTCAAATGTCTATCGAAAATTATTTTTGTGTCTACCGATGTAAAAGTAAGATTTGTGTGTATTCTATTCTTTGTTTGAATTCTGCTTGTGGGATTATATTGGCTATGTTAATGTTGTTATAGTTTTGAATTTCGAGAGTCAAATCTTTTATTTTGATCGTGAATTAAGATTTCACTTGTGTTTTTTTTGTGTTCTGGTTAATTATCACATTATTTTATTGTTATTGTTGATTTTTCTTATGTTTGTTGTGTAATGCTCTCAATTTTACCTTATTTCGTTGTTGTTACTATTCTCATATATGTATTCCCTTTTGGAGAGTCAATTTCTTTTTTGACCGTTCATTTGGATTTTAGCTGTGTTTTTTGTGCTCTGATTAATTATCTCATTATTTCGTTGCTTTATTGTTCTTTCTCCTATTTGTTGTGTATTATTATTATTTTTGCATTATTTTGTTGTTATTATTTCTTCTACGTCTCTATTTCTTTTTTCAAATTGTTTGAAATTTTTTTATTAAAGTCAATAGTTTATCAAAAACATCTCTGTCGATGGGTAACATTGAATATGTTGTTTTTGGATATATATACCATCTTTATGTTTTTTCTAAAAATAATATACATATTTATAAATTACGAACATATAAGAAATTACAAAAATTAATATTTAAAAATATATAAGTAAATTACAATTTCATATTTAACTTTTTGAAATTCGAACTATATATCATGTGAATATAAACAAAAGGAATAGTACAAATAGTTAGTGTGACAAGAATCTTTTAGCTAAATTCAAGGGAGTCACGGATTTAGATGGACAAGGAGACAAGGGGGTGAGGAGTTGGTGTACTCAAGGAAAATTTATTAGTACTTCTATATTTTTTTTTTACCACCGATGAATGTGACGAGATGAATAAAATTTATTTTTTCTTAATAAAAAGTCTCTGTTTCGAGTTATAAGAATGAAAAAATTTATAGTTGGTAACATTTTTGGGTAAAATTCATAAAAAACGATTTCAGTTCCTATAATTGAAAAATGATTATTGTTATGCAGTTTCAAATTTCACACGTAAAACTCCCAATAGCCGTTTAGATAAAATTCACAAATAATTACTTTTCGATCCTTGTAATTGAAAAATAACTATTTTTCATCTAGCATTTCCCCATTAAAAAAAACTTCGAGCAACACAAATTTAAAATAATCAAACTGATAAATTTTAAATAAAAAAATATTATGTGTATTGAGGAGGCAGAAATTTCAGCAAGTTGTTTTTATCTTTTTGAAAATTTGAATGCAAATTTAATGGATTAGACCGTTGGAATAATAATGCATTAATAATGGATGAAGTACATGCAGATGATCCTAGGCCTTGGAATCTCATATTTCCCTGTCCCATGTTAAATGGGCATTTTTTATTTTACACAATGATTAAAAAAAATAATAATAAATTAACTAACTTTACTATTTTACTTTTGTTTATATTAATTAGCCTTTTGAAAAGAAAAAAAAAAATTGGATCTTCAAAAATTGTTTAAACTTCCAAATGTCATATTAATTGTAGAGGTAAAATAGGAAAAGTTAATTAATTCTATCTTGATTTAGTAAGTGCTCAAGTAATATGAGACAAATATTTTTAGTAAAATGCTCATTTAATATGAAATAGAAGAAGTATAAAAGAGTTTAATAATACATGTCATTAAAAGATAATTACAAGTAATTGTTCACGATAAACAAAATTAGTAAATTTAGAATATCATAATAATAAATTAAAATGCTATAACAAATTAAAATATGTTAAGACATTTTCTAAAAGTTCTTTACACGTAATTGAGAAAAGGATTAAAAATTAGTAGATTGTTTGTAGTTGGATACATCTAGTTGTAATTAGGGGTAGAGCTAAACACACATGACGAAATTCAATTCATCGAAAGATTATATTATGTATACGTTTTCAATAATATATACAAAAATATTGACTAAGCATTCAACATAAGTAACTATAAAAATAAAGACAATCAAATATTCAACGATTTAGAAATTTTGAGTCCTCCATTGAATCACGTATTCAAATAGTAAAATGTAGTCTAATATTTTTTTTAAAAAAATTCTTATATAAAATTCTGACAGAAGATTCTGTCACTAACATACTGTAATTTATCATTGACATTTCAAATGTATCCTGACGTGGCATTTAATTAGTACCGGGGGGAGTGTATACATATATATTCCAATAAAAACAACTACATGTGAAGAACAAATTAAAGTAAAAAAGTGGATCGTCCCAAATATTTTTATTTGAAGTGAAAACAAAATCATTAACGGCTGATCATATATTTAAATTAAATCACACAAACAAGTTGAGATAAAATTGATAATTGTTTAAGGTAATTGTAATTTTATAATTTAAAGTTACAATATATATAACTATTATAATCAGTCAAAACATACTGATAGTATTTTATAAGATGTTTAAGTTATATTACATGATACATTAATAGATCAACTCTTTTAATACTATTAAGTTGTCTTCACATACCTTGGTTATTTTTAAGATTACAATTTTTTTACTTTTATAGTATAAAAGAAGTGGACTCTTTGAAGAAATTAAACTCAAAAGAAAGAAACATAATGAAACATTATTTATTTTCTTATTAAAATTAAGCAATTATGAGTATACTTGGGTGGAAATTTTCTCAGTAGAGAGCACTTTATATTTTTTATTGGGTTTATGTGATGCTAACTCAAATTAATAGAGCGAGTGGATTCTAAATATAGGTGATTTAAACACAACAAAAAAAAAAACGGTAATTGAAGGTACATTTGTTTTCCTTGATTATTTTTCTGAAACTATTGGGAAAAATAGAAGGTATAATTCTATCATATTGATTATATATTGAGTATACATAGATAATAATTAGTAAAAATATTTTTGACGATCGGCTAAAAATGTCAAGATCTCAAATAATAAAGCGGATAGTCCAAAACAATAAGGTTCTAACTGGGCCACGTTCTAGTACACCCCACTAGCCAACCCAATTTGTAGATTTTGTTAACTTTAAGAAACTTTTCTATAGTTTCAATTAGGGATATACATGATCGGATTGGTTCGAATTTTTCAAATATAAAATCAAATCATTTGTGTTGGATTTTTAAATTTATAAACAAAACCAAATCAATAAAACTCAGGTTTTTCAACCTTGTTTTTTTCGGGTTTTTCGGATTTTCGGGTTTTTTTGGATTTTTCTGGTAAAGTATTCATACCAACATATAATTTACTTGTATTTTAAATATTTCTTTAGTCCTACCAAAATACAACTATCATAGGTGTTTCTTAAGAAAATAACACAAAATATGATATGATTAATGACACTAAAATATCCAACAAAAAAATAATAATGAAATCGCGTATAACAAATATTGTAAATTAATAAGTCATAATTAAAAAGTACGAAAGCATGCTAAAATAAGTTTAATAAGTATTAGTTACATGACTAAATATTAAAGGAAATTAAAATTTGATTATGTATTTTAATTGTCTAAACCTATGTAAAACTAAAGAACAAATATTCAATATTATTGTCATTCTTAGTGTTGAATTGATTTTCTTTTTGCATTAGTATTAATTTGATTTTGATTTAAGTTTTATTATAATTACCAACATCTATGGACTACAATTTTTATTGGACGACCATTAAGAATTCTAACTTTCAAACATGAAATAATATATTAAAAAATAAAAACTATGAAGAAGTATAAGAAATATTTAAAAAGTAAATCAAAGTAAATATTTTTACGTATAAAATAAAATTTTAAAATTATATATATAACGTCGGGTTGATTTTTTTTACTTAAAACCAAACCAACCCAAATATAGTCGGGTTTTATTTTCAATACCAAATCAAGTCAAACCAAACCACTAGTCGGGTTTCTTTTTCGGTTTGACTCGGTTTGCGATTTGGTTTGGTTTTCAGTTCGATTTTGTACACCCCTAATTTCAGTAGAGAAAAAAAGGTGGAATTGTGGAATTAAGGACTCGCTAATTGGGGCAGAGTTACAATTCAGCTTATAGATCTGATAAAACTTAATAGTTTTTGGCCAAAAGTTATATTTGTATTTAAAATTCACTTAATAAGTATAAATAATTTATCTATAACGTAATAAGTTGTCTTTTTTAGAATTAAGAAACGACAGATCAAAATAAAAAGACTTAATAAAAAAGGGCCCAACCGGGTTCGAACCGATGACCTCTTGATCTGCAGTCAAATGCTCTACCACTGAGCTATGGACCCTAGTTGTTTGTAGAAATGTTCTTATATTTACATGAAAGGATTAATATATATTCGCATTTGGTGTTTATTTTAAATTAATGAATGCTAGACATTTGTCTTTAATACATATATTTATCATTTAACTATGGTTAAAGTGATATGCATTCTCACTTAAAATTTTACACTTATAAGGTTAAATTATTTGATTTGATGTAGATAACTGATGCAGGTAGTAAAGAAATAAATGATTTTTGAAACTTATGTTTGAGATATGTCATAAAGTTATACGGTTATAACATTTGTGTAACTATAAAATCTCCTTTTTGATACTAAATTATGAGGGTCAATTTAAATAATTGTTTAGAGATTTTAAATGTATCATTCTTTCTAAAATAGATTGATAAAAAAAAAAAATTAATGTCCTTCGCTTTAAAATGACAAAGGGTAGTTTAGTAGGTTGTTCCCTCTTCTTAATTTCCTCTTATGAAGAAAAATTAAAGTCTGACTTACTTGAAATTGAGACGTAACTATTGACTTGTACTAGTAGACACAGACAACTAACAAAAAGGAGAAATAACACAAAAACTTTACGACAGCTAAACCTACGTCCTAGAGAGGAAGAAGAAAAAAAGATATTTGAGACAAAGTCAGCATTATTAATTTGTCACAAGTCAAAATTTCTACTATTTTAATTAGAAGTTAGATTAGATGAGCTCCCAACCATCACCTTCTTTTTCAACACTAATCGTAAGAAACAAGGAAAAATTAAAAAGAAAAACCAAGTCTTCTATGATGATGTCAAAATCCGCTCTTATTTGTATTTATTTAGTAATAAATTCATCACATGATCTTTCTTTTCTATTATTTTCAAGTACTTCTATTTTAAAAAAAAAAAATATCAATCTACACATATACATCGTTTTGACGATGTCATTAGTTGGTTTGACAATTTTATTTATTGTTACTAGATAACTTTTTCCTTACCCTAGACCAACAAAATTAGTCTTTTCGAATCTTGATCCAGAAAAGTTTTTTTTTTTTTTTACTGATTTGGATACTTTCTTCGTTTTATTTTATATAAAGGTTTTACTATTTAAAGAGATAAAACAATCTTTTCTTCGATAATAATTTTCTCAATTTTTTTAAAAGTATTTTTAAATCATTAAGTGTGAACTTATTCACATAAACTAAAATAGAAGAAATATTAAATAAATGAAGAGTTACTATATATGCATGTCTCTAATTAAAAACTATTTTATACAAGTTAGGAAAAAGGAGATTTTCATATATAATGATATGACACCAGAAGATAAGCTTACATTCTACCAAAACCATTAAGTTGATTAAATCAAAAGTGATGTGCCTAATTAATAACTCATCAACAAACTTGTTCCAATTTTGTAAGAAAACAGTTCAACAATTCTACTAGCTACTTTCCAACTACTTTCTTTGAATACTCCTTCTAGAAACATGAGAAAATGTTTAATCCACACATCATGCATAACTAAGACTTTTGGGGCATTTACTAGCATGGGTTGTGGTGCATTGGTGAAAGTGTATCACCCTTAACCAGGGGTCTCGGGTTCGAGCCCTGGGTATGTAGAAAATATTGTTGGGAGCACCACCCCTGAATGGGCTCTGCAAAGCACGATTCAAATTTAGTCAGAGCTCTAATATAGACTCCGAACACCGGGTGGAAACAAAAAAAGACTTTGGGGCATTTTCCAATTTTACTTTGGAGTTTGTTCTAACTAAACAAGAATGTCTAATAATGATTACTGAATTTAATCTCAAGCAAAAAGAGAAAAAGAGAAACACATCCAGAGCACAAACTTAAACAAAATTTAACTAATCATTACTTTTATTATATGTAACAATAACAAAACCTGTTGGATTACAAAATAGTTATTAATCTGCAAATTAAAAAGAGCTATATATTGTCTATATATCACATCTATTGCCTATGTACAATAGACTTTTCAATTTAACAAACTATTCAGTATATTTTTCTCAGCAAAAATGTCCAGCAGAGAGAGGGCCTGCAAATCCAAAAACATAATTTTCATGTTAAAACAAATTGTCTCATATGCACACTATAATATATAAATGGAGCCTTGTAGAATCTATATTGCTCGGAGTCTCGAAAAATATTGTCAAGTGTGTGTCGGATCCTCCAAAAACTCTGCATTTTTAGGAGGATATGAAGCAGGTGCGGCAACATTTTTGGAGAGTCCAAGCAACATAGTATACAGTCTCTTGTTCGATTTTTTTTTTTTTTCAAGAGGATAATAATCACCTCTGGAATGTTTAGTTCAAGGCGAAACTTAGGACCGTCGTAATGGTGAAGAATTGGCCTGAATGAGTCCTCTTCAAGTGGTTCACAAATTTTCCTTGTCACGATGCGCACCTATACACGTAAATGAAATAAATATGATAAGTCTCGATTCGTTTCGAGACCAAGGTAGAAAGTCTCAATCAACAAAACAGGAACCTCAATTCAGTTTGATTTGAATTCCTTTTCCCATTAAATCAGATATATGTTCATATGTAATTTGGTAAATGAAGCCCTGGAGCAATGGTAAAATTGTCTCCGTCACCGGTTATGGGTTCGAGTCACTGATGCTTGCGTCAAGGCAGGCTGTCTACATCACACACCTCTCATGTGCGGCCCTTCACGAGGGACGAAAGGGCTGCCCCTTCTTTTAGGTGACCAGATATTGTTTATCCTTATGATGGCATTCAAATATCTTAAGGAAAATCTGCACAAAATCTAACAGCTTTATTGAACTTTTCTGACCTGAGCAGGAAAGCGTGATTCACCAGCGTTCTTCTTGTCCTCCCAAGCTGTAGGATCAATGTTAGACCCACCGAAGCTTGCAGCCTACAAAACCGATCCATGTATTGAGTTAAATGACCAAACAAAACAAAAGAGGAATTCTAATCCAACAAAATTGAGAGATATACGGCATGGTAAAATAGAGAAACAAACCTCAAAAATTCCGTGAAGCTGGTGGGTCGAGTAGTTGTAGAGGAAAAGAGGCAACCCCGGTGTTATTTGGCGAACTGAATCCCTGTAACGAGGTGGCAAGCCTGAAATATAACACGATCAGAGATCAGAAAAATGTCAATTTTACTTATTATTTCGTTGTGTGAGCTGAAGTATAACTAGAATGCTCTATGCAACGACAACAAATCGATCAACTACACCTTAATCTCAAATTAGTTGACGTTGACTATATAATCCCATATATCCACGCCAGTTATAGTATTCGTAGATTCATCTTAGTTATACTATTTTTATCCACATCTCTGGCTGTGAAACTCATATTACTGAATACTGAGCTTAATGGTGAATACAAGCAGTGCAAATTTCTCGTATATGAAACAATTGAACGTTCTCCTATTGGAACAACGCATCACAAAAACTCCTGTGTTCCATTACCAATTCCAAAACAGTTGGGATCAGCTATATTAATCATTCCATTCTATTCTAAGTAGGTCCATTTACTAAATCAATCAAAGTATCCAATTAACATAACGTAATTGCAGCCATTTACAAAAACCACTACTTTAAGTCTTTAACCAACAACATCAAAGTTCAACTGATTATAACAATTAAGAACAATCTAGAATACAGTCAAACCTCTCTATAACTGCATGTTCATCTTAATATTTTTTGGCTACTATAGCAAAAGGCTGTTATACAGAAATATATAATATAACATAGTATAAAAAGTCAGTCCCAGAGAAAACTTGACAGTTATAGTAAAACGAAAACTGTTATAAAGAGGTCGGACCGAAAAAGCTCAAAACAACAACAACATATCCGGTGTAATCACACAAGTATAGGTAGGGAGGCAGTTTCCGCAAGACCCTAAGCTTAAGTGCAACAAATATCACAGTAGTTATGAAAAAAGGAAATATGACAGTGGAGGAAACAGGTCAATTAATACGAAAAGCAGTAGAGGGCATCCAAAACAAGAATGGTAACAACAACGAAATAATGCGGTAACTGAAACACAAAAGATTGAGAAAACTCACCAAAGAGCTCCCTTTTGAGATTTTCATGCATAGTATCATTGTTGCAAACAAAAATATATCCACCAACAGTTTCATTTTTTGGTAAAGATTCTGATGCTGGCAAAGTCTTGAACTTCTTATTCTCACTACTATTATTATTAGCACCCAAATCCTTATTACTCTCTCTATTAATCTTGTTATTTTTCTTTCCAAATTTATTCACAAATCCATAATCACCCTCAAAAATACCATTTTTCCCATTTCTCTTGTTACTATTAACCCCTTTTGAGTTCACCATAATATTGTTAAAATTCATAGGGTTTGTGTAAACCCCTTTATTAAATCCACCATTTAAACCAACCCCACCACAACCTTTCACGGCTGAGCCACCACCACCAGCTGCCGCCGCCGCCGCCGCCATGTCAGCAATCTTCCAACCATCATTACTAAAAAGATTGTAATCTGAATTCAAATTTTTTGATGGATTTAAAGAACTAACAGAGTTAATCATACCACCTACTCTGATATCAAAGTTTCTTCTTTCTTCAGGCCTTTTAGATACATAATTGCTACTCCAAATTGAATCATTTGAAGACAAATTTACTAAGTTGTTTGTATGTAAACGAAGATTATCACTGAATTGGTAGAAAGAAGACTGATTGTTCTCCATTTTCCTCCCTTTTTACTGAACCCCAGATGAAAATTTTTCTATAATGATTCAATCTTGGTCTAAAACAACAGTGGAAAAAGGGCTTTTTCACTAAACCCCAGATGATAATTTGTCTGTAAAGATTCAATTTTGGACTAAAAGAGTGAAATTTACAGATGAACAAAGCTCAAAGAAGTGGTTGGGTTTTATAAGGAAGGGGTGGAGTCAGTAAACGCGGTAGAGGCAAATTTCGTAGAAATGAGAGGAATTAGGAGTGGAAAAACTTAGTCGTGTTAAATCGTAATCCCTCCATCCCATCTTATGTGACAACATTTGGCATGGCACGGAGTTTATGAAATAAGTGAAGACTTTGAAATATTTATCAAATTACCCTTTCAAGAAATAGTCATATTAAAAAGTAGATTCACTTTTCTCTCTCCTCATAAATGTATTGAAGTATTATCTTTAAGATTAAGTGGGATCAACAAGGGTAAAATAGAAATTGTACCTTTAATTACTAACCATATAAGAAAATGTGACATTCTTTTTGGACTGACCAAAAAGAAAATAATACCACATAAAATGAGATGGAAGGAGTAGTAATACTTAATTACATTATACTCGCTACACAGATTGTAGTGCAGTGATGAGCCTTGTTCACTCTTTAATAAGATATTTCAAGTTTGAGTCGATATTGAGAAAATTTTGTTGGAGCGTCACTTTGAATAGGCCCTACAGTGTGTATTCGAAAATCCTATTAGGAGTGTCATTCCCGAATGGGCCCTGTAGTGTGCGATCCAAATTTAGTCAGAGCTCTAATGTACTAGGATATTATTTTGGGATGTCCAACAATACTTGTCTATTTTATAAATCAATGAATATACCATTTTGTCTCTATTTTACCTTTACTATTATATACTATTCATTTTTCAATGTTTATATGACTTATATTTAAGGAAAAATTACCTAATTACACAACTTATTTTATCATATTCTCTAAAATTCTCTACCATTTGAAAAAATTACAAAAATCTCTACTCTCTCGTATTCTCGGATACATCACTTTACGCAATGTCTCAGGACATTGTGTGATGTATCCAAAATCGAGACGTGATGTATCGAGACGTTGAGCGATGTATTCGAAGTTGAGACCCGATGTATCGGAATGTTGAGCGATGTATTCGAAACCAAGACACGATGTATCAAAACATTTTGGAATGTATCCGAATTCCACCAAATTTAAGGAATTTTTGTAATTTGGAAAAGTTAAGGGATAAAATGTAATTAGTTCTTATTTCTTAACATTATGAGATTTGCGTAAATTCCTTATATTTAATAAAGGTGATTTGATAAAATTATCCCTATCATTTACTGTTTTTTAAGTCTTATGTCAAGTCAACACTCCGTAATAAATAATTATTAGCTGCTCATAAAATAATGATTAATAATTTCTTTTATAATTTAATTATTAGTTAGTATAAATATAAATAGTTAAATAACATGTGCCTTTACATAAATTATTACCTACAGGTTGAAATAAATTATGTATTGTTCACTTTGATCTACTAAACCTCACGAATTTGTTTTAAAAATATGAACATCACTTAACTTATGATTTGTTTTATGAAGCCCTTCATTTTCTTCTCCCATTTGTTAAGAAGTCGCATCAAAAAAGTGATGGGCAATCGATCTTCTTGTATAGATCTGGACTATTCTTACTTTATATGCTAGTTGTTAGAGTTGAATTAGACCTAAAATTCATTTTATTACGTGAAATCAGAATGGGCTCACCTCAATTCTTCGTTCGCCAATGTTGGGGCCCCATATTATATTGTCCGTGCTCCATCTCAAAAAATAGATGGACAATTGGTCTCCTTACATAGACTTGCACAATTAACTTATAAGCTCGCATTTTGGGTTGAATCACACCCAAAACCCATCTTTACACCATTTAAATATAGATTCACCTAAAGTATCATGTACATCTTTTTATAAAAGTTTGTTGGCATAAAATCCAATCAATTCTTATTTTAATTGGTTTGCTCTTCGTATTGGGCATCACATACACTCCCTTATAAGGGTTCAACATTCTTAGTAAGATTGTCTTCGCTATCGTATTGAGGGAGTGTCTGGCTCTGACATTATTTTTTCATATTTTAAACATATAACAAGTATCTTTTGTGATAGCGCAACATAACATATCTTACAAATTTATTTCTTTGAATTATATTACTATCAAACTTAAAAATGCCTGATAAGTAAATTTGTGATATAATTGTAAGATTCTTTATGTTTTCTCTCATTCAAATATAAAATTTACCTAAAATATCATATACCTTCATCTTTTTCAGAAAAATTTCAGTCTAAAAAATATGTCAATCTTTTTGGCTCGCAATTTATTAAGGCGAGACAGCGAAAAGTTTATTCATTGAAAAAGGAAAAATAAAAGAAATTTTAATGAAAGCAAAAGGAAGAAAGTAGTCATTTCACTTTTTAGTGTGGGGGTTACTTTAGGTGAGCTAATCAAAGAGTGAATGGTGACATAAAAACACGGTTTAGAAGAAGAAGACATTAAAGTTGAGTTTTGATTTACTTGTTCTCAAGAGAGGAAAAAGAAAAAAGAAATCAAAACGTCATTATTAATTAATTAATGTATGTATGTATGTATAAGTAGTTCAATTATACCATCAAACTGTTTTTTTTTTAAAAAAAAAGAATTACTATGTGATCAAACAATTGGTGTGGAGAATTTATTTTTTTTGTAATTTCTTTTAAGATTTGTGAGGTTTATACTCAAGAAAATATTTTAATTTTTAATCAAGTGTTGAAATTAACTTGTAAGAGTTGAACTTAAGGACAATTATAGGGTTGGGTGATAATTAGGAGATAATTAAAAGAGATAACCACAATATGATAGATTTCATAATATGTTTAGCTGAATTTCCAAAATTTGTTTAGTTAGGGGAAAAAAAGTAATTTTTTTTTAAAATACTATTAAAAATAATCAGTTATATTTGATTAATCAATTTAAATATTTTTTTATTAATATAATAATATTAATTTATGCTTAATTAAGATTTTAAAATTAGTTCTTGGAAAATGCTCCTTTTTATGCTTCTGAAAACCAATGTTTATTTTATTATAATAAAAAAAAAATGATCAAACACCTCAACAACTCAACTTTTTAAAATAACCATTTTTTCCAAAAATAATATTTTGTTTTTCAAACAATTGACCAAATAAGTTATACTATTCATATCCTCTAACATCCATCTAGAAGATCATATTTATTCTATTAGATTGGGTTTCAAAATTAAGAAAAAAGCAAATGGGTGAGGTAATATTCCTTATTTATTTATTTGTTTATTTATTGTTTTGCTTAGTTGCTAAGTTAAGCTTCAATCTGCGAGAGGTGCACTTAGACATGTCAATTCATGTGGAAACAGTCGACCCAAAGTTTACTTAGTCCAAGTTTTTTTTTTTAAACAATTAACATGATATGATATTAACCGTTTAAATTAAATTAGCTTAATTTTTTTTGGAGCAAAAAAGATTTTGCATTATTAAGAATGTCTTTATATATTATAAGTAACTTATTCTTTTGTTTTAAATATTAATATGAAATTTAATTCACTGATTTCACAATTTTTTTCTGAAAGTAAATTTTTCATGAATCATTGATCTAATGGTCACTTCTTCTTTTTTGGTGTGTGTATTTCTATGCTCGATGCATCTTCAAAGCTATAAATAAAGATAATAAACCAGTTCTTAGATGATGCAAAAACATTATGTTGAATCTCACGCCATTACTATGCTATCTTCATGTCCATCTTGCCAAAATTATTAATTTGGTTAGATATCACTTGTTGCACTAATTCAATCCAAATACTTATAATATGACATGATATTATCCGCATGGATTAAATCGACACGATTTTTCTCTCGTAAATTCTCTTTATTGAACATGAAACAACACTTCTATTTCCTTACAAACACAATGGTAGTATGGGCTGAAGCAAAAGTGGACTTTGGGAAGCCCAACTTTCAAGCCCATATGATAATCCAAACATTAATGAGGTGTGATCCACAATTATATAGTCCAAGTGAGCAAAAACCATAGCTCCATTTTGTTTTATTTTCTTACAAAGTTTAATTTAATTCATATATTTCTGATTAAGATATAATTGGATGCTTATTTATAATAATTTAATGTAATAGAAAAGTGTAAAGATCTTATGTAGACGTGTTTTTTTTAAGGTCAAGGTGTGATCTAACAATTGATAAATTAATTAACAATCAAAATTCAAATTCTAGCAGAAACATTTTTTAATGTCAAAATTGTTGGACAAAAAAATCATTATCCAATATTTGGGGTTAATGAAATGTAGTTACTAATAAGTATATAACAAAACAATCAAGGTATGCACAAAATTATGATGCTCATAATAGAGGACTAGTCAAGAAAAATAACTAGTAAGTTTTTAAAGAAGAGGTACATATCACACCTTAAATAAATTCTATACCGGAATAAGAGAGACAAGTGAAAATTTTATAAGACATGACATAAATTTATATGTACACATACTTTTGGGCTCAATAATGACGTAGAATTAGAGACAAATCCATAAGACCCGTTATATTGAGTCCAATTGAATAATTTGTGTCATGAATTTGGATCGTGAGAGAATTGTATTGAAACAATGAATACTATTGTTATAAAAAAAATAAAAATAAAAAGATAGATAGGAGGGATAAGACATTCGAATTGTGTGAGACTTCTTTTTGCATCACAAATAGGTGGATCCAACTTTTGTATGTTTGAGTCCAATATATTTTGGATCTCATTAACTTGTTAGATAAAACGAAGTTTCACACAATTATTATCACAGTTATGCTAGATATGAAATAATTTTCTTTCAAAAAATTGAAGTTTTATAAATTATATTTCAAAGTCATTAGCTCTTTCCACCCGTCAAATGCCCTCAACTCTCATTCCTTGACCATCTCACCCCTTGCCACTTCATAGCCCACTCTCCACTCCTCGCTCAGCACTTCATTGATTCATATAATATTTTGTCAGATTATATATAAAAAGTTTTAAAATAGTATTTTTTATCTACTTACTAACTCATTGAACACTAAAAAATAATTAAGAAATCAGTCAATTTTACTTCCTACTCCCACTCTAGATCCTCATCTAACCTCTAAAACAAATTAAAGAAAAAGATACCCCAACTAATAATATTGGTCAAGAGAAAGATGCATATGGCATAGAAATAAAGTAGCATGAAGCTGTCCTGTTATTTGTTTACATACTATAATTAACTCTTTTTTTTGGTACTAAAAGTTGAATTTTTACAACAAAAAGAAACACCACTAAATAAATATAGTATATTAAACATTGAAGCCATGGTTTATACGTCATGCCTTGTGTCATCATCTTCTATTTAAAATTCTAAAATTCATTGCTAGTTAATAAGTGGCAAGCTAGCAAGCTAACCTATGTCAAAGTGGAGGATCCAGAACAGGTTCCGCAGATTTAATTGAATTTATTATTTTTTACTCAAATTATCTGTGAAATAAAGAAAATTTTAATATATACAATTAAACAATAATAATATACTTAATATGATTTCACAAGTGAGATTTAGAGAAAGTGAAACGTGTGCGATCTTTAGTACTCTTACTTTTATGTGAAGAATAAAAATGTTGTTTCTGATAGACTTTCGACTTTAATCCAATCCTAGGGATATATAATGTATGCCACTCAATTATTATTTTTTCCTTAATTTCCAATAATCATCATTTGCTTATGTAGAAGCAATATTAAGAGGGTTAAATAAATATCCACTTGACTAGTAAATATTCCTATTTGCCCATGATTGTCTTCACATCGATATATTATAACTCATTATAATACTTCATTTATCTTTATTTATATGTGGTACACTTTTAATTTAGTATGTTTTTAAAAAATAATTATAAGTATTCTAATTTTAATGAAATGTTTTATAATTATATATTATGCCTTGTTTAAAATAACACGCTTCAAAGTTGTTGTTTGTCTAAATTCTAATATTCAATATAAAACACAATTTACAGCTTCCACATAATTACTTATTTTGTAAAAAAAAGTTTGTCACCTAAAAATATGTGCACGTTAAGAAACCAAGTTAAAAATGAAGTATTCAATATTCATACGTTGAAATTGTTTAGCTCTAAATCCTAACACTAAAATATAATTATACTGGCTGTTTAATTTTAATTAAATTGAAATACAGGTGTCAATCTGTAAAGTTAGGTATAATAATACAAACTAATATTTTTATTATTATGAAACAAAGAGGAGCAGACAGTACACACGAATGCATTTAAACGTAATTCTATTGGTTTGTTTTTATTCTTTATCCATTTTCTCTAATGAAAATAAATACCTAAACAAAAGTTAAAGTATTCACTTAAACTATTTTATGTTTTTTATCGAACACTCAACATATGATTATGATTTGTCATTTTTTACTTGAAACACTCGTTACGAAAATAATTATTGATATAAGTACTTTATCAAACTATTTCAATAAAATGATGTTTAATATTATATTTTGAAAAATGATTTGGAAAATAAGTATTTAATGGTGAAGGTGAGAGTATGAAAAACAACAATTGTTTTTTCTTGATATGTCAAAAGTGACTAATAAGAATGAAAATTTATTTTAGAAGTAACTGACAAGTAAAGGTGAACGGATGAAGTAAGAAAATGTTCTTATTCAAATATTTTTAATTCAAAGTTTTTGAAATTATTCTCAATCGTTTATCACATAAATAATTAAGTTAACAACTTAAAATATAACACCTTGTTGTGTTATAAATAGTCATCTTTAACAAGCTGTAAAACTTTAGAATATGTTTTAATTGATGTTCGAGCATATAATTAAAGGAGATGTTATATTTTATTATATAATTTATTTATGTCTAGACACTTGAGAATGCATGCATAATTTTTTCTAGAATATGAGCCGAAGGTGTCTAACATGAGCATTTTTCATATGTTTGGATGTTTAAATCAGAATAGATTTTTATAATATGAATATCTAAATAAAATTTACTGGTAAGTTTAAGTAGACGTCGATGAATTCACCCTATTTTTATATCAAAATTAATAGATATAATACATAAATGTAAACTTATATATGACTCTTTAACCCTCTAATTTTTTGATATGCATAAACATACACTTACACTTATATATAACTCTGAATATGTAATATCCTGAGTGACGTCTTATACAACAATTTGTATAATATTAACTGTATTATGTCACATAGAATTTATGTGTCTACTTATATTTATATAAATGCTATCCGATGACGAGTTAAAAGAAATATTTATGTATTATGTCAAATTGACAAAACTAACCTCACACTCTTTTCGAAGCACTTATATATAACTTTAAACCAAACACATGTTTAAATTATGCACTGTATATCTACTTCTCTGAAACAAGAAGAAAAAGCTCTGTTTTTGAACGGCCGGTTACTATCACCGATCACCGGCCGCTTCCGTTACCGCCGGCGGAATTAGAAAAGTTTTCAGCTTTAACTCGTCCGTTTGAAAGGGTGTCCAAAATTATGCAATTTTTTTTTCTTTTTAACTCTATTTATTATTACTAAGAAATTTGTTTTGTGTAAATGCAAGATTTAGAGTTCCTAATTCTAAAATTGTATCTAATTTTCATTTGTGACAAAGATACAAACTTTTAGTCATAATTTTTTTAGATTTTTTTTCATTATATATAGTTCAAGAACATCCATTGCCAAAAAAATTGATACCCATGTAGAGAAATGAAGTTAATTTAGCCTACAAAAAGTTAAGGAGTTTTTGAGCCATTGTAGATTTCTGATTCAGAATTCCATTTTAATGGAGAATAAAGGGTATTTTATGTCAAACCAGCAGCATCAGCAACACAATTTCTCAGCAGCTGAAGGTTTGATTTTTATTTATTTTTTAATTTTTTTGGGGTATTATTAAACAATTCAGCTATTTTTATTTTTTTTTTTTTTTTTTTTAGTAAAAATGTTTACTTTTGAATTTGTTTTTGGAAAAAGTTTCAGGTGAAAATCAATTGTACCAAGAGTTATGGAGAATGTGTGCAGGTCCATTAGTTGATGTTCCAAAAAATGAAGAAAGGGTTTACTATTTCCCACAAGGTCACATGGAACAAGTATGTATTTTTTCTTCTTCTTTTTGTTTCAAGTTTGGTTTTAGGAGGGTTATGGTGGAGTGGTATGTACTCTTTCGGATTTAACTAGAGGTCTCGTGTTCACCTCTGTTGAATACGGAGTTGTTTTTGTTAAGGAGTGGTTTAAGGTACTTTCCCGTGTGAATGCGGATTTAGTGGTCCCAATGCGGGTAAGTGTAGGTATAAATTTGTTTCAGTTTTGGTTTTGAATCAGAGGTAGAATGGTGGTGTGGTAAATACACATTTCATCCTTAACAACAAGAGGTTTCGTGTTCGAGCTCTGTTGGGCATGGAATTGCCTTTGTTAGTGAGCACTTTACTGGACTTTCAAGTTTGAATGCGGATTAAGTGGTCCCAATGCGGGTATTATAGGTATTAATTTGGTTTTGAATCAGAGGCAGAAGTAACAAGGTTTGTGGTGGAGTGACGCATTCTTTCAGATTTAACCAAAGGTCTCGTGATAGAGCCCTACTTGGTATGAAATCGCCTTTGTTATGGAGTGCTTACTAGATTGTTCGGTGCGAAATTTGGATTTAGTGGGGCCCAATAAGCGGATGTGGTGCATAAGTTATAGGCAGATCTAAACCAGCAATTTTTGTTCAGAACCCTGTATATGTGTAAAAAGATTCACCAAATAAGTACAAATAATAGATTTCCAACTCAACGAATTGCACGGGCTATAGTGGATTTCATCTTGAGGAATTTTAATTATTAATAGGTGGCATTTTTTTGGTCATATAAAATAAACCGAAATTTTTAATAGGGAAAACTGTTTCCATTAGCCAACAATGGAAACTCTGGGCCATTTGGCTACCAGCATGGTTACGAACGAGACACTTTTGAAACGGAGGATAAAGTTGCTCTATATCAAATACATTATGAGAATACGTGTCCCTTTGCCATATTCGTTATTGTTGTTTGTTTCTGAGTTTGATTTTGTGGTATAAATAGTTGGAGGCATCAACAAATCAGGAGCTGAATCAGAGAATACCATTGTTCAATCTGCAACCAAAGATCCTTTGTCGTGTTCTTCACATTCAACTTCTGGTAATTAGCTGTACTTTCACCGTTTTCTTGGTTAGTTTAGTTAAACAGTAGTGTTTCTGTGTATTAGGTTCATGCATATATAAATTACTAAAAAAAACAAGAATTAGCAACAAACAAATTTTGTAGTTGAACTACAATCAAATAATTTTGTTAGCTACGAGCTATTTAGACGTAGATTAGCGACGAAGTTCGTAGCTAATTCCAGGTCATTTCTGAAGAAAAGGGAAGTTATAATGAGGACTTTCTCATTGAAAATTTGTTGTAGGCTGAGCAAGATACTGATGAGGTTTATGCGCAGATTGCTTTGTTGCCCGAAGCAGATGTAAGAACTTAAAGAACCTACTTTCTTGCTTGTATGAAACTCTGTTGTGTTCACTTGGTCTTTTATGTTCTGTTGGCCAATTTTCTTATAATTGCTTTCATCCAATTTAGCAAGTTGAGCCGACTAGTCCTGATCCATCCCTGCCCGAGCCTATGAGGCCCAAAGTTCATTTCTTCTGCAAGGTTCTAACTGCATCTGATACGAGCACTCACGGTGGATTTTCCATTCTCAGGAAACATGCTAACGAATGCCTGCCTCCCCTGGTAATATATTTGATCCTTTGTTGTTACATTCTATAGTCTGTCCATTTTGAGAAAATGATCCATTACCTGTCCATTTTGTGATGTTATATTTTTTAATGCAGGACATGACCCAAACGACTCCAGCACAGGAATTGGTTGCCAAGGACCTTCATGGCTTCGAGTGGCACTTTAAACATATATTTAGAGGTAATTATTTGACAACTCATAGTGTCCAATTTGGTTTGACAACAACAAAAAGATGATAGCGATGAAACTTTATCAAATTGTTATATGGCCCAACTGCTCACTCTTGATTCTTGACTAACAGGCCAACCCCGGAGGCATTTACTTACCACAGGGTGGAGTACCTTTGTTTCCTCGAAGAGATTAGTTACGGGGGATTCTTTTGTATTCTTGAGGTTTATATCTGGTGCTTATTTGTCTATTGCGCTTTAAATCTATCATATTCATCACGATTATCACTATTTATTCATTATGTTCTGCAAATATGTCGTGTTTAGGAGGGACAAAGGTGAAGTCCGAATAGGAATTAGACGACTTGCTCGCCAACCGAGCTCAATGCCACAATCAGTGATTTCAAGTCAGAGCATGCACCTAGGAGTGTTAGCTACTGCATCTCATGCTGTGACAACCCAGACTATGTTTGTCGTTTATTACAAACCGAGGTTTCTCTTATGCATCTCTTTTCTTAAAAGATTGAACTTTAGATGTCAAGGGGAGCCTTCGCGCAACTGGTAAAATTGTTACCATGTAATCAAGAAAGAGGTCATGGATTCAAGCTGTGGAAACAACCTCTTGCAGAAATGCAGGGTAAGGCTGCATGCAATAGACCCTTGTGGTCCGGCACTTCCCTAGGCCTCTTGCATAGCGGGAGCTTAATGCACCGGGCTGCCCTTATTATGTCCTTTCAGCAATGTTGAAATTAGTTATTATTTTTTTTTTTGGGTGAGAATATGCTAAATGTTGCCTATGTTCTCAATATTGTGCGTGGAAAATCTTCAGAACAAGTCAGTTTATCGTAGGCCTAAACAAATATCTTGAGGCTGTTAATCATCGGTATTCAGTTGGCATGAGATTCAAGATGAATTTTGAAGGGGAAGAGATTCCTGAGAAAAGGTGGTAAAACATCAACTTTGTTGAAGCGAATTAACGAGATGTTTCTCTACCGTATAAAGTTGCTCAATATGCTGCATTTCTGATCTCTATTATATTTTTTCTTCGGTTGTTCCTTCGTAATTTTCCAGATTTACAGGTACCATAGTAGGAGTTGAAGATAGTTCCTCACAGTGGAAAGATTCAAAATGGCGATCATTGAAGGTGGATATAATTTGGCTGTTGTCGACATTGAATCAATACATTTGGATTGATGTAAAATTTCATTATTTTTCTTCCATCTTTCCAGGTTCAATGGGATGAGCCTGCATCTGTTTCAAGACCTGACAGAGTTTCTCCTTGGGACATCGAACCATTTGTGGCATTAGTCGCTACTCCTCTCGTTCCACCAATGGGGGTGAAGAATAAAAGGCATCGAGCACATAATGAACCCAAAGCTTCAGGTGGAAACAAGCATATTCATAATCCATGGCATGTTGTTTAACCTTTTTAGTCATCCAATTTGGTTTTCTATTTGCATTTTCTTGATTATTACTCCGTTATTTTCCTGCTAGAACCTGTTCCTGCAGCTGCACTAGCCGCTTGGATTCCTTCAACGCAATTTAACCCTGTTATTGAAGGACAAAGTAGTGATAATCCATTTTCCTTGCATACTTCACAAACAAATTCAATTTCCAACAGTACTTGTAAGGCTCGTGAAGATGAAATTTGGTCAGCTTCTAAAGTAAGTGCTTCTTTGAATATGCTTTTGGATGAGACAGAAGCCAGTAAAAGTGCTTCACCTCGGCCTGCTTTTCCAAGCTTTGCGTCCTCACAATTCGGAAAGCAGAACGATCTCCTGCTTCCTAGTCTAGACGATGAGAGAAAACGTGATACAATTACATCCTGTAGATTGTTTGGTATTGACTTGAAATGTCCCTCATTTGGTTCTGTAAATGAGAATCCGCCTCTAGAACCAGCCAACATCTCCGATGGCTCTGCTGAAGGGTGCTCTGGAAACATGACTTCTGCTGGTGATTCAGAAGACAACTCTGGCCTTTCAAGAGATTCCGAAGATCAGAAGCAAGAGCAGCTGAATCCGCCACCAAAGGAGGTTCACATCAAGCAGATTTCTTCCACCAGAACTCGCACCAAGGTATGAAAACCAAAACAAGAAAGTAAATTGCGTTTTTCCATGTTTGTTACTACTCCAAAGACGTCAATAGAAATAAAAATATTTTTTTAACTTACATGAATTCCTTGAGAAGGTTCAAATGCAAGGGGTAGCTGTGGGACGTGCTGTGGATTTAACAAAACTGAATGGATACGATGAGCTCCTAAAGGAACTTGAAGAGATGTTCGATATCCAGGAAGAGCTCCACGCACAAAATAAATGGGAGATCATTTTTACAGATGATGAAGGTGATATGATGCTTATGGGTGATTATCCTTGGCCGTAAGTGTTCCTTTCTTCATTTACAACTTAAAATTAGAAATATGTAGCTCATATGCAAATCCAGGATTTGAAGTTCACGGGTTCCTACAACGACCTCAAGTTAATATATATAATAATAATTGGGCTCACAGTCAAATATTTATGTATACTTAGTGAATTTCTTAATACATATATGGTTCACGTGACCTGTAAACTCATAAGCTAGATCTGCCTGTGAATTATAGTTACATGTAAGATCTCTCATACTTTGCATATCATAATATGGTGCTCAATTATTCACAGAGAGTTCTGCAACATCGCGAAGAGGATCTTCATTTGTTCTAGTCAAGACATGAAAAGTTTCAGTGCAGGAACCAAATCGCCGTCTTGTTTAGAAAGTGAAACAACTACTTCAACATGAAAATTTGGAAGAGAGTAAAGGTTGCAACTTGCCTTTCTAAATTGAATCCTTTGTACTAAAATTTCTCATAAGCTACACTACTTACATCTGTCAGGAGCGAAGACTCCATTTCGTCCTTGATCGCGTTTTCCCAATTGTGACCTTCATTTCTTAAAAAGTTTCGGCCTTGTTGACTTCCAACAGGTATCTGCAATCTTCTATAATAACGCTTAGAGGATGAGACTCTATGTCGTCTTGTTGAATAAGCTTGGCAACAAGCAAATAGTTGAATCTTTTTTCATCATTTAGTGGAGTTAGTATTAGAACCTTGTGTATATGTAATTTAATGATTCTGGTGGAAGTTTGATTGTTGTATCTCTGTAGTTGTACTTACTCAAGTGGGGTTGTTGCAACAGGAAAAACTTACTTACACCGAGTGTTTATGTAAAATCAATAAGTATATGAGGCGTATATTCTATATATACGCGTTTATCGCTTAAATTTGTTTGATTTAAATGCATTCTCACCTCATTTTGTCACTTAATAACAATTGCATATTCATATGGTTTGGTGTAAATGTTGGGTTTTAAAGGTGTGAATAGAAAATGAAGAGTTGTGACTCTCTTGAAGGGTTGTGACTTTGTCGAAGGGTTGTGACCTCAATGAAAGGTTGTGTCTTTTCTAAAGGGTTGTGACCGTATCCTTTCTTAAAGGTTGTTCTTTTTCCAAAAACGTGTGATCTTTTACCCTTTGTTGGCTATAAATAGAGATTTTCTTTCATTTTTCAGCATTGAATTCTTCCTTTCTTCTGCATACATTTCTTACAAAACAAAATCGATCGTGTATGTGATTCGTTGTTGTCTTTTTGAGTTCGTTGAAATTATTGAAGTTTGAGGTATCACTACTTTAATGGTTAATCCATTTTATTTTGGGAGGAATTAATCTATAATCTCGGGTACTTGAGGGGATTAAATTTCTCAAGGACACATAGTGGGTTCTATGGATTCGGATAGTTCTTTTCGTTTTCTTTTCATATTTTTATTAAACATCGTATGTGGTTGAATATTTAACATATTTTCATCTTTATCATTCTTCCGAGTTTATCGTGATATAATACTTATTATTTTAAGGGGTCGTTTAGTAGAGTGTATAAAAATAATGCTCAATAGAGCGTATTAGTAATGCTTGTATTAGTTATACTTGCATTAGTTATGCATAAATTATTTCTTATGCATTGTTTGGTTTGTTGTATTAAAAATAGTATGCATTGTATAAAAATATTTATTTATAAAAGTATCCTTCACAATTATGGTGGAAAAGATGTAAAAGTGTTTTTGAGGGGTAATTGAGTCTTTAACTATGCATGATAATGCATGTATTAATTAAATCATTTGCATTGCTAATACCTAGAAATCCATGATATTAGTAATACATTCCTCAATACACAATAGAGTGTATAGCATTAGTTATACATAGCATGAAAAAATGCACCAAACAAAGGACTACTAATACATATAGTTAATGCATGCATTATTTTTGCTAATACACTCTACCAAATGATTTAAGTTTTATGCAACGATAGTGCATAGTATAATTACACCATCAAGTCATTTAAAAGGTAATTGTAACTAATAACATAACTCGTTTAATTAATAATATTGATTTGTTTTGCTTAGAATAAATGGGAGTAGGAATTATTAGTAACATACTATAATATGTAGGTTAAAATAACATTCGAGTGTAAATAGTTCATTATATTGGCATTGTATATGTATATATATATACTAGATAAGCATGACCTGTGTCAACACGGGCCTAACACTTCATATTTTCAAGTAGTTGATGCTTTACATTGTCATTTGGTGATGAAGGATAAGCTTATATGCTAGGATCATCGACACAAGCAGAAGACATATATACAAAAATGATAAAGCTATGATAGATACATTTTCAAATATGTATGTTGGCAGAATCAGATGTACAAACCAAAGTAATATGTGTTGCTTCTACTTACCACTGAATCTATCACATAGATTGTATATTGTCTTTACAAAGTTGTTGGCTCAATCAATTTTTATTTCTTAAAACGATTAGCGACTGACATTCCTAATCAATTTTTATTTCTTAATACTTCACAATTAATGTTAATAGATATATGTGACTAAAATTTTGATAAATACCATAGTATGTGTAGGAGTGCATCTCACCAACTTTCCACGAAGTCACCATTTTGAGAAGAAGAAAAAAACTGAAAGTTCATTTTATTTTTTAAAAAAGATCATACAATTGCATCTCAATATTTTAGGCTAAACAAAAATTCATTTATCTGTATTTACATCATCAAATATTTTCAACGTCTTCATTTTAATGACTTAGAGCCCGTTTGGATTGGCTTAAAAAAGTACTTAGCTTTTAAGTCAATAATAAAAAATCAAACTGAAATGGCTTTTTAAGTCAAAAAATAAAAAGTAGAGCGAGACCTACATTTGGTTTTTGATTTATTTTAAGTCATTTTTGTCCTTGTCAAACCGTTCCTAACTTATTTTAAGTTTTTTTTATTTTATATTTGTCAAACACTTCTAGAAGTTAAAAACTGACTTAAATGTAGGTTTGACCAACTTTTAACTCAATTCAAACACCCTCTTAAACACTAACACCTACTCAATAATAGCATATAAGTTATATAATTGATGATGTATTCCTGGTAAGGCTTGTTTACATAATATTTAAGAGGTACGTAGGTGCATAAATCGTGCAAGATTAGTTATCCAAAAGTAAGATCATCTTTACATTTAAAACAGAAAACTGCTTAATTGTTTTGGACATTTCATCACACTTTAGTAGTGTAAGAAGTTCTTCCTTTAGATTCCATAACAACACCAAAAGCACATAGATTCCATCAATAAAACATGAAGAGTTAAATCAAATATGAACAATTCTTATCCCTAAACACTAAACTAAGATGAAAATGAAAAATAGAAAGCTAAAGATAACTTCAGAGGTTATTTCGTGATGATTGAAACCAAGGTTAATCAGAAATTTTCTTTCCTCAAATTTCAACTATGTCAAACGAATATATTCTAAAATTCCAAGGAACAGAAGATTTGAGAATGAAAAAGAACGAACAACACTTTAAACTACACAAGTTCAAAGGAGAAGGACCAAAAAATCAATACAGACCATCAATATAGGAAAAATTGAGAATTTTTAATTTAGTACAACTAATAAAGATTCTTGTACAACTCTAGAGTGCAGTGTTAGTACACCTACACTCTCATTTCTAAATAAGAGTAAAATATATATGTATGCTATTTCTGGTTAAAAACCAAGAGCATATATGTATAATTGGTCAGAGAGATTTTGTCATCCTTGGTGAAATATAGAGAGTGAGAAAAAAATGACTTAATATAGATGATAATGTGAATTTACGAGGATACAAGATTAGATAAGATTATTTGTCAGTACATCAACCAAAAAAATATAAATATAAACAACATACATTAAGAGTAAAATAGAAAAAAATAATTTGAGATGATTTAATCATATAGTGTGAACTGATGCATGACCATCACATGCACCAGTCTTGAAGTTATGCATGATTATTTAATTCTGGCCGTTACGTTGGCTATTACATCACAAAAATTATTTTATTATTTTATAGGAGTTTTCATCTTTTTTGCTTATTTGATAACTCGAATTTCTAATCTTAGGGACAGAAATAAAGTTGAGTATAATCCGAACAAATTCATCTTATTTAATCTATGAGAACTCACATTGCGAACTCCAAATTATTTTATCAGATGCATAATTATTATTGTTATTATGATATACATAACAATATACCTTTTTGATGAAGACGGTTCAACTGATCATTAATGGTATCTCCAAGCCTCTACCTACTACCTATGACTTAATTATGAGTACTATTTTTCGTAAGAGCTCCTATAAATAGTAGGACTTCTCAAACTCATATTACATCGATCTAAATTAATTTATCGATCTTCTTTGAACATTCCTATCTAAAATCATATATAGTATAGCGGTCCGAATCAATCCATTTTTCAAGAAAACAAAATTTCAAAGATAAGATAAAAAATAAGCGCGGGTTGGAAAAAATTTAAATTTTAATTAATTTAATAATAATTATATTATAAATATATCGAAGTTTTTACACGGGAACGGGCGTGTTCGTTCGGTCCAAAAAATTAGTAGAATCCGAGTATAGCACCACAACAAATGGAAACTGCCGCCGCCACGGCGACTACCGTTGATGGTCCTTATCACTCCTTCAAAATCATGCATAAACACATGTACCTCAACCGTGCATTTGCTCTTATTTACACCTTTGCCATTTTGTCTCTCTTTTATTACCATATAATAAAAATATTTAATTATCATTCCATGTTAATTATCATAATTACCCTCTTCATGTTAATTTCTGACATAATCTTAGCTTTTATGTGGTTCACTTCTCAGTCGTTCCGCACGCGCCCTATAGCGCGTGAAGAATTCCTCGAAATGCTTGAAAAATTTGAGGATGATTTCCCCGCGCTTGATGTTTTTATATGTACGGCGGATCCGTACAGGGAGCCACCGGGCAATTTAGCCAACACGGTTCTGTCCGTGTTGGCATATGATTACCCGATAGAGAAGCTCTCGATTTACGTGTCGGATGACGGTAGATCAGAGCTTACTCTGTTCGCTCTCGCGGAGGCCGCAAGACTTGGTGTACACTGGTTGCCGTTTTGCAGGGAAAATGGAGTAGTGGAAAGGTGTCCAGATGCATATTTCAGTTCTGATAATTATGCAGAAAATTCCCAGTTGCATAAAATTAAGGTATTTTATATTTGTTGCGTTTCAGTTTGTTTGTCATGATTTGACTTGTGGCAAAGTTAAAAAAAGAAACAAAGACGTTTAAAATTTGTAACTTTAAATATATTATTCCTATAACATTGTTCGATTATAAAAGGGTTAAGGCATAAGTACCCCTAGACTACACCGAAATTCTATAGATGCACCTTATTCAAACCTATTTTTTTTTTGTAATTTTGTACACTTTTTTGAATTTTGGCATCCAAACATCTCCCATGCGCCTCAACTGCGTGAAGTCATGGAGTGTGCCACGTAAGCCAAAAGGTGTACAAAATTACAAAAAAAAAAATCGAGGTAATAAGACATTAGTTTAATTAAGATGTGTTGCTGCATTTTAGATCATAATCTAGGAGTACTTGTGCCTTTTCTCATTATAAAATATTTGAAACTTATAGTCTTAAAATATCATAAGTAATATTTATGACAAGATAAAAAAACAAAAATATAAATCAAACATATATCATTCTTTTTGGAACAGATTAATCTAACCGGAGCACCTAATGTTCCACCTTTTCTTCCCCCTAATAGTAAAAAAAGTATATCTAGAAGTAGTTTGTTTGGTTCATTCATTACTTGCCATACATGAACAATAATTGAACTTTAAATAATATCTATTTTTCAAATTGATATAATAGTATATAATATATTTTTTTACGTTATGAATGATATTAATTGAACTTAAAATAATATATATGAGCAATAGTTATTTTTGTATGTATCCATGCAGTTGATGTATGAAAACATGATTACTTTTTTTTTCATCTTCTTCCTCATTTTTAATCATCTCCCAAAACTTAAACTCCTTTTATGGAGAAATAAATTTGATAATAAAATGAATTTGAACTCATTGGACTTATAATATTATGATATAATAAAAATTAAAAGAAGACATGTGAAAGACCCCTATCGTGTAAGAAGAAGAAAAAAAAAAAGTCATGAATTCATCTGAATAATCTCAAATTAGATTTGAGTAGTGGTATGTTTGTTATTCCCTAATATTAAAAAAAGTATATGTAGAAGTACTTTGTTTGGTTCATTCATTACTTGCCATACATGAGCAATAATTGAACTTTAAATAATATCTATTTTTAAAATTGATATGATAGTATATAGTATATTTTTTACGTTATGAATGTATATTAATTGAACTTAAAATAATATATATGAGCAATAATTATTTTTGTATGTATCCATGCATTTGATGTATGAAAACATGATTACTAGAATAAATAATGTTGTGGAGAGAGGAAAGTAAATGAAGAGTATATAAGCAATGAGGATGAACAACAAGTTTATAGCAAATATTCATCTGATGGATTTATTCCCCATCATCATCCCTCTATTATTCAGGTTTGAGTTTCTTTAAGTCGAGAATTTATTAAAAATAATTTTCTATTTATATATAAGGTAACTAGGAATAAGATCAATTTGCGCATATATATATACACTACAACAAATATGATATATAGCTATGAAATTATTAGCTACGACATTAAATTCGTCACTAATTGTTCGCTTTTAGTGACAAAATTTACTTTTCGTGCTTAACTATATGGGACACATACTTTTAGTGACGAAACATAAAAATCCCTAACAAAGTTTCGTCCACTTAAGTTTCCCACCAAAAAATTAATTGGTGCCATTTGCTAAGTAGTGTTAGTCACGAATTTAAAGTTATCGGTGACACATTATTTCGTCACTAATAATGTATCTAATTCATGACAAATTATTTTTTGTCTTAAAATTTATTAATTTTTGGACACAAAAAAATTTAAATATGTTGTTACAACATCGACAAATTAGAGTTCGTAGTTAAATATTATAAGTTTTAGCCATAAAAATTTAGATTTAATTATGATATTTATTTTCGTCACTAATAATATATATAATTGGTGATAAAGATTTTATTGTCTCTAATCAACCTGTGATTTAGTGACAACAAAAAATTGTCACAAAATGTAAGGTGTTAAATAGTGACGATATAAAATTTGTAGTGAATAATTCAACTATTTGGTACAAAAAAAATTCATAGCTAAATAAAAATTTTTTTGGCTACAATTGTTCATAATAACAAGTGACAACTTACAAAAAGAATAATACAAGTGCTTCATAAGAAATAGATAGAGTCCATTCGTTATTTGGCGAGGGAAAATATTAAAACCAAAGAATTCGGTCAATTTTGTAAAAATGAAATAGTTCAATTCATCAATTTTCTTAAATTATGCAATTATAAAATGCATCATTTGAAAAATACAATCCAAGTCATAAGTACTGTGAGTGGGGTACGGTTCTACCACTAGATCGCTAATATTTGTTGGTTTAACACTTTTATTTTTTTATTTGATACACTTTAATCGATAAAGACGATAGAAAAATAACTTCTCAAGTCTTGGTGCTAATTTTTGTGTGTGTCTATTAACTTGTGATTGGTAAACTGCGTAGACTAAGTCGATCTATTTGTTTATGTCTAAAAATATGTACATATTTAATTTTAATTCCACATTCATACATAGAGCAACTATACAGAGATAACATTGCCTTACAAACTTAGACTTTGCAAAGGTGTGAAATATTTCATGAATTTCTATTAACTTTTTTCATCAGTTTGAAAATTGAAATAAACTAAAAATGAAAGCACAAATGAAAGAAATGAACCAACTAATATTTCAAATATATTACGACGAAGTACTATGATTATGGGTATCATTTTTTTAAAAGAATTGATTTACTGATCAAATTGAATCGATTATTCAATTTTTTTAATAAAGCGAAAGTTTTATTTTATATAAATTTATAATTGTACTGAGTAATTTTTAAAATTTATAAAAATAAATAAATAAAATGACAGAATCGTAGTGAATATATCTAAAGATATTTTAAAAAATATACAATTTAATTAAAATATAATCTACATTTGAATGAATTGTGCGTGGTAAATTTCATACATTTGTGTACGTGTATAAATAATCATATAATATATTATTTCTACATAAGTTAAATTTGAAAGAAGTGAATGAAGTTAAAAATAAAATAAAAATGAGAGACAATTGGGAGTTGATCGGATGGTAAGCACACCTCACTTCCAACCTTAAGGTTGTGAGTTTGAGTCCCCAAAAAAGCACAATGTGGGAGCTCTTGGGAAGAAGTTAAAAAAAATTGAGATGGGATCACAAGACAATTAACCTTTTTTATAATAATAAATTTCTCCCTAAATAATACATTTAAGAACGAAATATTTTTGTGTATATAAAATATAGTTATTAGTGACAAAATTAGATTTTGTTCAATTAAGAAATACATATAACTTTAGAGACAATTGATATCGTCACTGATTGAAGTAAAATAATTAGCGACGATGTAATTTTGTCAGTAGTAATAACCTTTTTAGTGACAAAGCATACTATTAACTACAAAAAAATATACTTTTTACGACAAATAAAGTTGTCACAAATTTTTAAGCATTTGGGGACGATTTTTCTTTTTGTAGTTAATATAATACTTTTAGCGAAGAAGCACTAAATCGTCTTTGTATACTTTTAGCTACACACATTTAGTGACGACTGATTGACGAATTAATTTTCGTCTCACAAGATTTTAGTGACGAAATATGATTTATAAATGACGAAATTATTTGTCCCTGATAATTGAATTTGTTGTAGTGATATATATATATATATATCTTATTTTTCTCAGACCTCACTTTGTAATATCATATATAATATATGTTATTATTGTTGTCAAGGATAAACTAAAGCTCTAATATACATGTGAGTTAAGAATTACTTATTACATATGTATACATGACAAATAAATTATATTTTTAAAAATTTAGAACTCATAAACTAATCAAACTTTTATAATCCATATTTGATTTGAGGTAGCTAAATATATTAGATGAACTCACTATATTATAATGAGTTTACATTTTATATACTTACATGTAGGAAGTATTAATTTGTAGAATGTATTAAACTTACAAGCATTAGCATGTAAAAAATGTTCATACAATTAGGTCGTTTATCAAGCTGCAGAGGCGGATTCATGCATGATTTGTAATTTGTGATTTTTGAATTATACTTTATTTTGATTTACTATAATCTATACGTATCAGATAAATTTTAGTTACAAACATAAAGTTTGAGTCGAAACTATTAACTTTTGTTGAACTCGTCTAACTTTAAGGCTGGCTACGGCCCTATTAGGTTGTTTATGAGGCCTAGGTATATTACACATATAATATAACTTGGTAGTGAATAGTGATTGTATATAATCCTTTCATAATATAACTCACTCTCCTTTTAACCCAAAATTCTTCAAGCAGGTTTTATTGGCAAACAACAAAGACAAAGACATTACAAATGTTTTTATGCCAAATCTTGTCTATATTTCCAGGCAAAAAAGCAAGACTTCCCCTCACCATTTCAAAGCAGGGGCACTAAATGTTCTGGTAAGCTAGTATCTTAAAACATGCCATAACATTTGTGGAAAAATAGTCGCAGTTCTAAAGTTTCGAATTCCACAAAATGAAACTCTAAGATAATGTCATGTAGTTTCACTTATTGTGTAATTTGAAATTTCATAACAATGACTATTTTTCAAGAATATGACTGAAAAATGTCAGTGGACGCTATTTAATTTCTACTAATATTTGACACTTCTTGCCTTTAACATACATGTACAATTGTGAGGCGCTAAAAGTTTCTCATTCAAGGGTAAACTGAGAAGTTTAAGATTAAATTATTTTCAGATATAGTCATTTCAATCTAATGATTAATAAAGAAATAATGTCGCATAAACTGATATGATGGGACTAAATGTTTTATTCTCTTTTCCCTTTGTTAAATGAATCATGCTCAATATGAATACTTATTGAAAATTGATTTAAATTATTTTTTGTTATTATTTTAATATTTGAAGCTTCGAGTATTGGGGATTATGACAAATGGGCCTATAATCTTAACATTGGACTGTGACATGTACTCCAATGATCCATCAACTCCTAAACGGGCTTTATGTTACTTCTTGGACCAATCTCTCTGGCCCAATTTAGCATTTGTTCACACACCGCAACGATTTCATGGGCTTAATTGGGCCGATATCTATGCAAGTGAGTTTAAAGCTCTGGCCCATGCAAATCCAATGGGCATGGATGGACTTTGTGGCCCAAATTATATGGGTACCGGGTGCTTTTTCAAACGGCGGGCTTTTTTTGGTGGGCCGCCATCGTTCGTGCAACAAGAAATGATTCAAGATCATGTTGTGAACAAGCCCATTGAGGCCCAAACGATTCTAGAGCAAGCTCACCAAATGGCAAGTTTCAACTATGAGAACCAAACTAATTGGGGTTTCAAGGTATGTTGCACAAGTCATAGTTCTTTTTTTTATTTGAACTATGTAGGTTCGAGTTCAGAATTCTACTACAACTTATGATTTATTAAATTCAAACTTAGCTATTTATACTGGTTTAATCTTTTAGCTTGTATACATGGTCTGAATAAAAAATATGAGTTTGAATGAACCCATACCTTATCCAGTATGTTGAATATATTCACTCACAATAGTTACATAAAAATCTATAAAATAGAGAAAGGCAGAATGCCTATGATGTGTATGTGTCGGATGAACCAAATCCAGTAGAAAAATTGGTCATTGAACGCTATTTACAATGGCTAGGAGGAGGCCAATAGTCAAATATGACCTAACGTCATAATATCGTAGTTTGAATTATGACCTCTTGACTACTCCACGATCACAACGAAACAAGTCTTTACACTTCTTAGCATAGCAAAAAACACAAAAAAAAAATTGTTGTAGACAATACTAACAACCAAAAGATATGCAGATGGGCTTTAGATATGGATCATTGGTGGAGGACATTTACACTGGTTATCAACTTCATTGTGAAGGTTGGAAATCAATATTTTGCAACCCTAAAAGGCCAGCATTTTTAGGACATGTACCTCTATCACTCAATGATGTGCTTATTCAAATGAAGAGATGGGCTGTGGGCCTCCTTGAAGTGGCTTTATCAAAAAACAACCCACTTACATTTGGTATGGGCCATTTGGGCCCAATAATGGCCCAATGTTACATTCACTATACATTTTGGCCCATTCACTCCATACCCATTACCATCTATGCTTTGCTTCCTCAACTCACTCTTCTATGTGGAGTTCCCATTTTACCAAAGGTATCTCTTGATTTATCTACTCTTTTTTTTTTTGGAGATATCATTTTTGGTATAACTTTGATATTTGATTAAATAAATTTAACTTTTAATTAATTAAAATGTGTGTTTTAGTCCCATTAGTATATCTTGCATTTGGACTCTTTTTAGAACTATAATACCATCAAACACGGAATAATAATGCATGCTTAACATACTACAAGAGTAAATACATGGTGAAATAGATAATAAATATGGTAACTTTGTGAATATACACAAGGAAAAGGTATCAGAAGTACACATTTCAATTAATTGAAGGTTAAATATGTTTAATCAGATATCACAAGGAATAAAATAAGAATTTATCGATAACTAAGGGACCAAAAGTGCTATTAATCTTCTTCTTTTTTTAACTAATCATGATATTAGATCTTCACTAGAATTATTGTAAGTGTAAAATATGCTTTCATAAGCTCACATTTTTATATAATATTGACTTCAATTCAGATCTCTAGTCCATGGTCTTTCTTGCATATTTTTCTATTTCTTGGAGCATACATGCAAGACTACTGCTTAAATTTTGCATCAACGTCACAAGGATCGTTACGAAGGTGGTGGAGTGATTAAAGAATGTGGATAATAAGGGGTTTATCATCCTTTCCAATTGGAATTATCGAGTACTTAATGAAACGTATGGGTATAGTCACTCAGAAATTCAACGTAACAAGCAAAGTAGTTGATCATGATCAAGTTACAAGGTATAATCGAGGAATTATAGAGTTTGGAGTTGCTTCCCCTATGTTTGTGGCATTAGTAACAACATCAATTATCAATTTAATGGCATTTGCCAAAGCATTGGTGAGTTATTACAAAGGGGAAAGCTTTGATGGATTATTTCTCAACACTCTTACTGCTTGTTTTGGAGTAGTAAATTGTTTGCCAATATATGAAGCTATGGTTTTAAGAGTTGATAAAGGAAGAATGCCCATCAAAATTACTATCATCTCTACATTTTTAGCTTTGTGTCTTTACATAATTTGTTTATTTCTTGTGGGACATATGTAACATTATGCTCAAGTCTTTTTAGTATAGTTTTCTTACCAATATTTAGTGTTTTTTGTAACATCAATAAAGGACTACTTTTTGCCAAATAAATTCAATGTTACATGGTCTAATTCTGATGATAGGAATTAACGATGGATAACTTTTGTCCCTAAATAACAATGAACTAGTTAGCGACGATTTTTTTATAGCTAACTTCTATCTCAAGGAGCATGCAATAACACAATCAATAGGTGAATCTTTTTCCGCACTTTAAACAGAAGGGTATTGATATATACATTTGATGTTCAGTATTGAATGTTTACGTGCCATCTGACTTGAAAAGATGATCCGTAAGCTCTCCCTCTTGAAAACTAGCTAATCAAAAGGGGGCATTTTTTCCATTTTACTTTTTTGAAAGCTACTTCCATAACCCCCAAAAATAAAAACTATCCATGTAAGAGTATATTATATAGTTCCATATTTGCACATCCCCTATTAATGCTATTCTATTAATGGTTTTTTAATTAATATAGATAATGCTAGCATATCTCAATACTTTAATGTTTCACTAGATTGAGAAAATTTATCTACCTTAGCTAGTTCTCACTCCACATGAACCTATACTACTATTTTTTTAGTGGAAACTAAAGATCACCAATTATATATACACATTAGGTTGACTATTGAAATATATTGCTAAAAAGATTATTATAATTTATACCGTTCATTTCAGTTTATGTGGCACCATTTGACTAGGTAGAAAATTTAAGAAAGAAAGAAAAATAGACTTTTTTATTTTATTTTTGTGGTCTAAAACAAACCTTGATTAGATACTTGTTTTGACTGTAAATCATTTCATTAAGGATTAATTTTTTTTTAAAAAAAATAAGTTATTTCTAATTAGAGAAAAGTACCATTCATTTCGAAATAGCCTAAAAAACGAAAATGTGTCATAAATTTGAACGAGTAAGTATTGTTTTTCTTTATAGTGTTCTACTGATGTGGTATACCACTAATTAAACCCTTAGATTATCCATAATCAACCACCAACTGGTTCAATTTTTACATGTATTTTATCATATGTAATTGATGGATCTTGTTTTTAAAGTTGAAGATTACACAATGATCTCATCAATAGCTTACGTAGCCAAAAGATTTTATATATATATATATATATGCAGTAATTTTAATTACACTAAACATTGAAAACCCAACTACATCATAATCTTAATTAAGAGACATTGAGATCATCTTTTGAAATTTATTTTGATATTCAAAGTGGTGTGTGGAAGGAAGGAAGGAAGGAAGAGAAGCGTACGGAGGCTAATGAATATAATTAAAGAAGATACATATTTAAAGTAGTTAATTTATTTACATACAATTTATTTTTTTTTAAAAAATTGAATAGAAAATGTTCAATAGAAAACACTTTATTGTATATACTGTACATGTACAAATAATCAATTGAAATAAATTATAATTCAAGTGTTTAAATAAAATTTAATATTTTCAAGTTCAAGGGACTATATATATATATATGTATTAAGCCAACATAGAATGATTCATATTTATACATCAAATATTCTTAAGAATGTGCATTTTAGCAAGTATTGTGCTTCTTTCTTTTTGAAAAAAATGTTGTGCAATTTTTTATTTCAATTAACAATAATTTGCTTTCTTCATAGGGAAGTTTGGAGATTTTTTCTTTAATTTCTCAAAGTTGATGGTTGCCAATTTGACCACCATCACTTATTCTTTTGCGGTAAAATATTCCTAATCTCCTTAAGGTGCTCCAAGCTATTTTTTTGACATACAAAAATCTTTAATTAAATTTGATGCCATGTGTGTAAATATTTATGCTAAAATCATCCAAGAACATGTTTTATTTTATTATAAAAATTGGAGTGAAATATTTTAAAATATTCTTGAATATAAGAATATTATTTGCTTTTTTTGGTGGTTTCTAAATTTTTATTCTTAAAAATTATAGACGTGAGAAGTTAACTCTCAGAGGCATAGGCGGAGCCAGGAATTCTATCAATGGGTTCAAAGAAAAATTAAACACGCTAATATTATCACTTAAACTCACTTAAGCGAAATCTTGAACCCCCTCAACCTTTGGGCTACTCCTTTGATATATATTCAGGTGGTTCAATTTTAAATATATACATGTACAAAAAAAATCGATCTTATATATAGTGTAATTTTTTTATCGAGGGGGGTCGGATGACCTCCCGGGAGCACTGTACATCTGCCACTGCTCGGAGGAGTTGATGTTAAATAATTATTTTATCGTATGTTTACGTTGATTCAATACATTTAATTTTAATGAACCAAAATTAAAATAAGAATGCATATCACTTAAATAATTATGACTAAGTAATTGTGTATGAAAAATATATGTTTTATATTTATTGGTGGAATATAAATATTTGATGTGAGTAAATTTTTATCGATTTAAATTTAAAGACATATATTTAATGGTCCCTTGTGTTTTAGACAATATAACCATTGAGAAAAGAAATAGAAAAGGACAACATATGCATTCAGTAAATGCTTTTTATTTTTTTCTAAAATACATAAAACTTCTTGGATATTAAGGATGTATTATATTTTCTTTTTTCTTTGTAATAATCTTTTTTTTTAAAAAATTCAAAAAAATTCAAAAGAATATGCTTCTTTATTCATTCACTAAATAGAAGAAAGATACATAGATGTGTCGTTTAATTTGATCTCAACTGACATATATGTTCTTTACCCTAGATATGCATAAGTAGACATTTATGTATTATGCCCAAATAAAAAAATCACAAATTTTATGTACACACGTATAACCTATAGGAAATTGTTCATTTTAAGAGATCTCATGTATTGGTCTTTGAAAAAAAATGAATAGATATCGAGCAAGAGTTAGAAATTGACATATGAATTCAATCAAATTCAGCAGCTTTATTAGTTTAAAATGTTAATTTTATATTAATTATAAAAGAACATTCAATGTGTACACAAGTTAAATTCAGAATATTATAATCTACATTTTTAAGTACACATAATAATTATCTAATGGTTAGGAAGATAATGGTGGCAATGATAGATGATTAAGACAAAGGCTAATTAGTTGGAAAGGACTAAGCAACTAAATGCCAAACAAATAGGGAGCATATTTTATAATAATATGGAACCAATTGTGCCAGATTTTATGGGTGATCAAACTCTAAAATATAATGTTAATTCTATCTGAAAATAGTTAAGAGCCTGTTTGACATTGTTGTTGAGAGCTCAAATTAAGAAATTTAAAAAAATTAGGTAAACTGCTTTTTTTTAAAGTAAGTAATTTTTTTTGTTGGAAAATTTAAAATTTCCGCTTAAAATGCATGCAAGGTATGTACAAAAATTATTTTTTTTAAAGTCTAAAATATCTCTTCCATATATATATATATATATATATATATATATATATATATATATATATATATATATATATATATATATATATATATATATATATATATATATATATATATATTATTATTATTATTATTATTATTAATTAATTAACATATTTCACATGCTTGGTTAAGTTCCATTTAATAATTTTATTTTTTATATTATATTTTACGTTTATGTATTATTATTTTACGTATTATTTTGCAGGATTAGAAAAAAAAAAGGTAACAACAATTTTTTGCAAGATTAGAAAAAAATAACAATTAAAGATTCCAGCTCTTTTAAAAAATGTATTATATTGATTGAAAATTTAAATATGAACATTTTTATTTAATAAAAATAAAAATTTAATTTATTTTTTTGTAATAGATGTTTCAACTAGTTTATCTCTATAAAATAATCTTAATATTAAAACTGTATTAATATTTGTCTTTTATCGTAATTTGACTCTCAAAAACACTTTTAAAAAAGGACTAGTCAAACACAATTGTTTTTTTTTTCAAAAGCACTTTCCTGAAAAGTTATTTTTAAAAAAGTGTTAATGAAAATAAGCAGTTTTTAACAGCAATGTCAAACAAGCTATATATATATATTAACATTACGAATATTTTTTACACTATCAATATAGATTAACATTTTTATCAAGTTGTATGTCCGTTAATGTTTATCTTAGAAATTTATATAACACACATATTTATAAATTTATTAAATACTTTATTAAATATTTGAATATAAATTCATATATGATTGTAGTATTAACTTGAGGTTGTTATCACAATTTTTAAACTATAAATTTTAGATCCCCTGGGCATATAAGTGGTCTGATTATAGATTTTTTTTTTTTTTTACAGAATTAATGCATAGACTAGTGATATGATTAGGACAGTAATTATAGAGATAGTGACACTAAAATTCCAAAACCTTATTTGCAGTCAAGAATAATGCTTTAAGTTTTTTATTTTATTTTTAATGACTCTAAGTTAAAAGTAAATGAGTAAATGTGTTTTTTTCTTCAAACATTTTGGAATATAAATTTAAATGACGCAAAACTCGTTATTATTTATTATTTCATTTCTCGTGGGTCCTTTTAGGTGTATGAAAGTTACATATAAAAAATAAATTAAGAAATAAAATAAATAAATAAATAATAATAATAATAATAATAATAATAATAATAATAATAATAATAATAATAATAATATGTAACTTTCATTGACCAAAATGGAGGTCGAGAAAACACTTTTTTTTTTCATGGATTAAGACAATTCAGAGGTTTGAGCTTCCAATTCCAATAGTTAGTAATGTAGACGGATTTAGAATATAAATTTTGTGGATTCGAATTTAAATTCTACCAAATTAGTTACGTGTTCTGTTGGTTTCGAAATTTATTATTTATATTTATTTAGTGAAGTTTCTACATAATCATTATTATATATATAAATCCTTAATTTATTTTGTAGGTCTGTTTTCGATTAATACTCCATATTATTTGTCTCATAACTCATAAGAAATATTTTACACCTTTTAATAAAGAGTATTTGTTTAAATTATGCTTATACTTTCTTAACATCTCTCATAACTAACATTTTTTTAATTGAGCAACTTGAAGCACGCTAATTTGACAAGCTTACCATTCTAGACCATAGGTTTAATCTTTGAGAATGAAGTCATATTTAATAAAAAGTGTGACATCTTCTGTAATAAAATATTTCGACTGAATTCAAATTAATCAAACAAAAACTTTTAATATTCATATTTTTAACAATAGTTTTATTGGGTGGACAACTTATAATGTTGAGTTTTTCATCATCAATATGGACCCCTTATAGAACAATTTTAATGGGGTCCTCAAATTCTAGTCTACTCCAAATTGGAATTTTCAATATTTGCTCCCAATGATTGAGGTTAATTATATATTTATTTTAACCATCATATCATATATATAAAATCATGTTAAATCAATTTTTGTTCTCTTACTTAGTAGATGGTAATAAATTTGTGTTTTCTCTTCCCATGAGAATGGAACTAGTACTATAATTATCGAAAGTCTTTCTTTTATTAATAAAGTTCCTTTTAATTACCTATTTTACACACTCTATTCAATATTCATGAAAAACAATCAAATCGAAGGTTTCTAAATACTTGTATTTATTATTCAATGAATGACTGATAAAGAATTCACTGATTTTAGTCTAATTCAATTATAATTTTGGATACTTTATAGTTGTGTGTGTGTGTGTATATATATATATATATATATATATAAGACTGATCAAATGGAATTAATTGAAGTGTTATATTATTAACAAAAGATTAGCAAACTAATCACCATCCACAGTAATGAAGCATTCAAGAGTAGTAAAGTAGGTTTACTTTTTATTATTTAATAATGACTTTAAAGTACATAATTTTCCTTTATATATAATAATATGAATAAGGAATACTAACACAGACTCCATTTTGTGATTTTGATTTCTCGCTACTTGTTTTTTTTTAAAGCCAATAAAATTTAATATTTAGAAAAACAACTAAATCATCAAGTCCCAATAAGAACTAAATTATTTAAAACACAAAACAAAGTTGTTAACTTTTTATCTACTTATTATTTCTTCATTATTATTATTATTATTAGGCTGGGTAGTAATTTGAAGACCGCAATAGCCGACAAACCACACATGAGTATGAGTTGTAAATCGCACTAGGCAAGTCTTATGTGATAGACTCGATTCAGAAAGCATTGAGGGAGAGTTGTTTCCGAGTCATCCATGTGGATGACCATCCTCTAAACTAACCAAGTCATCCCGAATGACACTTTTGAGGTTTTAATTAGGGTATATTGTCTTTTTTTTCCATGGAGTCTTTGATATTATTTGAGGTTTATAGTAATTTGAATTTGAGCTGAATAAGACTTATTAAGAAAGCGTTTGTAATCATGATATTAATCATTTTTAAGATTTGAGATCTTTAACAAAGAATGAAAATTTGATTGTAAATACAAATTTATCCTTGATTAAAAAATTTATGTTCAAATCTTGTTAAGTACATAATCTTCTTTTTTAGAAAATATTTTACAATATAGGATTTCTCAGATCTAATCGAATGATTAAAAAGTTAAAAACTAGATAAAATTAAAGAGGGAAAATAATACAATGTTTCCTCAAGTCATCAATTTATTATAAATGAGGATGTCTTTTTCGACCAACTACAAATTAATTTTAAAATTAAGAAAAATAAATAAAAGAAAGCATATGATTATTTTAAAATTTCTATGAACGATTACGTCACTATTGAAAATCACTTTTTTGCTTAAAAAATTCTTTTGGTTCCCTTTAAATTTTAATGGGTCTCCTAAAGCAATTTCTTTATCTGTCCACCTTCCTGTAATTTGCACGAAATAAAAAAAAAAAAACAGAAATAAAAGCTTATACAACAGAAATTTCCTCAATTTTTTTTTATGGATATTAAGGGGTGGTTCAGTTGGAAATAACATATTCCAAAATTAATTATTTTGGAATAATTAACTTTCATCATGTGATTAATACGATTGAAATTTTTTCTCTCTTAATTAGAGGTGTTGAGTTTGAGATCATGAAAATCCACCTCTGGAAGTGGTCAGGTTCAAGCCCATAGAAATGAAGAAAAAGAAATGAGTTATGTAATGCGATTAGATTATGCAGAAATGAAATATCAAGTGAAACACTACAAAAAATATGTAAATTTAAACCAATATGACTCATAAGGTGGTTGAAATTCATCTATCCTTGTACATATATTTTGAATTTGAGATTATAGAACTCCAGTCATGGAAGTGAAAAAATAAACGAATTATACAATGCGAAATCAAATTACATGCATATCAAATATCGAGTGAAAAAACAAAAAGAATATATGAATCTTGATTAGTTGATTCTACCATAAAAGTAAATCATAAACAAATAACTTCTCCGAATACATTTTGATAACGTGAACTTTAAATTCTGAATTTGTATCGGATTTCGATACGATATGGTTGATAGTGATTTGATACACAGAATAATCCCTTAAACTTTTTGCAAGTTGCAATTCATTAGATTCCAAGTTTTTTTTTTCTTATAGAATCAGACTCAGCCAATTGCCATTAAACATATTTTCCCTTTCTTCTCCACTCGCCACATAACAAAATCTCTGAGAAAAAGCAAAAAATCTGGAGAAAAAATTGAACAAAAATGTCGGAACCGGAAGGAGGAATGACTCAAAATCACCTTCCGAAGTCAAAGGAGTTGACTCCTCCGCCGCATACGGCGGCGATGGCGCCGGTGACGGAGAGAGAGTCGATGATGATGGATCTCGATTTTGATATTGACGCTTCCTGGTCTTTTGATCAGATTTTTGCTGCTGCTGCGGCGGTTTCATCGAATCCTGCGTCTCCGTTCCTTCCTTGTTCTCCTCTTTGGGCTTTTCCCGATGATAACGATGAAAAACCTGCCGGAAATGGACTTTCCGGTGCTCTACGTATCTCCGGCCACCCTAGATTTGTCGCTTGTATGTAAGCCTTTGGTTTGGTTTAAGCTGTTTTGGTTTTGAGAAATCATTTGAGAAACTTTGGAGTAAAGTTAGTTGACTTTTTGTTCTTGCTGCAAATTTAGGTGACCTTTTTAGGCTTTTTCAAATTTAGGTAGCATTTGATTTAGTTTTTACAAAAAAAAAAAAAACTTAAATTTGCTAATTTTGATTAGAAAAAACAGTATCAAACAAACACTTCTGCAAGCAAAAGCTTTTTAAAAGTATGCAAACTTTAGCTTTTGCAGAAACAGAAACAAAGGAAAGCTGAAAGATTGCCGAATTGGGAAATCTTAGTAGCTCAGTTAATTGGTTGGTTAATTGAACTTTCACCTTGTTGGTGGGTTCGATTCTCTACCTTGTAATCTCCTCCACCATTTCCCTTTCCGCTACCACCATTTTTTTTAAATTCTTCTCAGAAAAGAAAGATTGCAGAATTGGATACCATATTTGCACAATCTGAATTGAATCTATTGAAATTCAGTTTAGAGAATATTATTTTCAAGACATTACTTATTCCCACCATTTTATTCACATCATGTTTAACGAATTTGATTCTAGGGAGAGCAATAATTACACAGTGAGATTAGTTAGATTTGTTTTCTTCATTTTCTTTCCATTTTTGTTTCCTTGATTAGGGATCATGTGGTTTTGTTCTTTCATAATTTATGAACATAGATGCTACTATATTACTTAAGATTATAAAAATATGTAAATAAGTATGAAAAGAATTTTATTTTCTTAGATTTTAATGTAACATCATATGCAAATCATATCTTAATATTAGGGACATTGGTTGAGTGATAATTAAAAGAAAGACACAATCATTTATTGGTTTAGTATAAACAACCTGTGAATATATATTAGAGCAGGAAAGTTTCTGCAGAGTTGTGCCCATCTCTGTTTAGCAATCAGATAGTAGATAAAGAACACGCTGGACATCAGAGTGTTAATACAATGTCAAAAGTACTTCTTGTAATGAAATCTCTTGCTTACTGATGAACAAAATATGTAGAAATATTTCTCGTCTCTGTAGATAAGAATAGAATGTGAACTGAGTCTGTTTTTTCTTGATGAATTCAGTATTATAAGCATATAGAATCTTCACATAGTACTTATCAAAAAAGAGAAAAAGATGACTTCACATAGTAAAACATTAAAGCTATGCTGTCACTCTTGTGTAATTGTTTTCTCAATAGCTTAGATTGTGGATATACAAGAGTGAAACTTTTTTCCATCGTAAACTTCATAATGAACTAGTTGTAGTCTTTCTATTAATAGATTTTTCCATGAGTAGCTTTGCTTTCTGATGTATGAACTTATTGTTAGTTTGTCCCTGTGAAAATGGGATAAATGAGTTGAATGTGCATCATTGGCTGGGAACACACAATGAGAGAGTAATCTATTTGCCTCATTTTTGGAGCAGACACTGGTGATATAGAGGCTACAACTGAAACTGTCTCTGTCAACGCTGATAAGGGACGACTTCCTCCACCAATTTCAGGACTAATACCTGGAGATAATCCAGATGGGTCTTGTATAATCAAGGAGAGGATGACACAAGCGCTCCGATACTTAAAGGAATCCACAGGAGAGCGAGTCTTAGCTCAGGTCTGGGCACCTGTAAAGGAAGCTGGTCGGTCTGTACTCACAACTTCAGGGCAGCCCTTTGTTCTTGACCCAGAGTGTAATGGGCTTCATCAATATCGAACGGTTTCTCTGATGTATATGTTTGCTGCGGATGGAGAGACTGATGGAGTTCTTGGACTTCCGGGCCGTGTCTTCCGCCTTAAGTTGCCTGAATGGACACCAAATGTGCAATACTACTCCAGTAAAGAGTTCCCTCGGCTTGATCATGCTCTGCATTACAATGTCCGAGGAACTTTAGCGCTGCCTGTATTTGAACCATCTGGACGATCTTGTGTTGGTGTACTGGAACTCATAATGACCTCTCAGAAGATCAACTATGCTGCTGAGGTGGATAAAGTATGCAAAGCACTGGAGGTTGGTTCTTTTAACCCTTGTGTAAATTTTTTAATTCACATATCTCATGTTAGATGTCCTATCTTTCAATGATATTGGATCTTGTGTTTCTGCATTATCTGTATGAGAAAGTGTTAGAACTAGCATTTATAGCATCTATTGTACCATGAGAGGCTGAGATTTTGTTTGTTGGAAATTTGTTCACAATTCAATCGTGCACTCAATAGGAATTATTTGATAGTGTTGTTGGCTTTCAAAGGTGCATTTGGACATGTATTGTGCAGTCTTCACATGGCATGACATCTATCTGCAAGAGTAATCCAATTATTGTGGTTACTTATGTAGGGTATTAATTTTTTTTGAGTAGATAAGCACGTCTTTCATCTAAACCAAATGTGTTCATCATCTTTTCTTGCCTTTTCTTTTTTCGAGATGAGCTCTCTTTGGTTAATCTAATTCTACTTTCTGCAGGCTGTAAATTTGAAAAGTTCAGATATATTGGACCACCCAAACACTCAGGTGAGGACCAGTTGTGTAAAATTTTCTCAGTTAAGTGGTTGTTTAATCATTTTTCTGAACAGGTCTATGTGATGGGGTATATGAACCAGATCTGCAATGAAGGTCGGCAGAATGCATTGGTTGACATCTTGGAGATACTAACTGCGGTATGTGAAACATACAAACTGCCTCTGGCTCAGACATGGGTTCCATGCAGGCATCGCAGTGTTCTGGCTGATGGTGGTGGGTTGAAAAAGAGCTGCAGTAGTTTCGATGGGAGCTGCATGGGACAGATCTGTATGTCCACAACAGATGTAGCATTTTATGTGGTTGATGCTCGCATGTGGGGTTTCCGTGATGCCTGTGCGGAGCATCATTTACAAAGGGGACAGGGAGTTGCTGGAAGAGCATACGCTTCACGAAAATCATGCTATTGTGAAGACATCACAAAATTTTGCAAAATCGAGTACCCTTTGGTACATTATGCACGCATGTTTGGGTTGACCAGTTGTTTTGCAATATGCTTACGGAGCAGTCACACTGCCAATGATGATTATATTCTGGAATTTTTTCTGCCACCGAATTCTGGGGATTACAGTGACCAGCAGGCTTTGCTTAACTCACTCTTATTGACAATGAAGCAGCACTTCAGGAGTCTCAGCATTGCTTCCGGAGGGGAACTTGAGCATGACTGGAGTTCAGTTGAGATTATTCAGGCTTCCATGGAAGAAAAAATTGACGCAAAGCCTGAATCTGTACCAACACCAATAACTTCTCCTCAACTGACTAGTTTACCAAATGGATGGATGCATCTTGATCCAGTGGGAGAGCAGCAGTCAGCAGTAGGATCCAATGTTTCTAAAGGTGCAAGGAGCACAAGTGGTACAGGTGAAGCCCCTAACCATGTATCTAACTCCGACAATAAAATGTCTGGAAAGAAATCAGAGAGAAAACGTGGAAAAGCTGAGAAAACAATTAGCTTAGAGGTTTTGCAGCAGTATTTTGCTGGAAGTCTCAAGGATGCTGCAAAGAGTCTTGGGGGTAAGTTCTTGATTTGAAATACTTTTTGTTGACCAAATCGCTCATATAAACATATCTCTTTTATTTCCTTTTTTTTTTTTTTTAAAGCTATTCTCATCAATGTTCTTGCAACAACAGTTTGCCCTACCACAATGAAACGCATATGTAGGCAGCATGGGATCTCTAGATGGCCATCTCGCAAGATAAATAAGGTCAATCGTTCCCTTTCAAAGCTAAAGTGTGTAATTGAATCCGTTCAAGGAGCCGAAGGTGCATTTACTCTGACTTCACTGGCACCAAATTCACTTCCTGCTGCTGTTAGTTCAATTTCTTGGCCTGCTGGTGCAAATGTTTCCAATCTACCAAGTTCACCATCGTCTAAACCTTCAGTATTTCCTGAGGAGAAGAATGAGTTCTTCCACCATGGAACACCAGAAAGTCACATAGAAGCTGAACCCTCAAATCAAATGCTAGGAGGCAGGGTGGTCAGGAAGGAAGAATTCACTCCTCTGCAGAACGGTTTTCTGCATGCAGAAGGCACACGTAAGTCCAGAACAGGGAGTGTATCAAGAGAAGAGAGCGCAGGGACACCTACGTCCCATGGTTCATGCCAAGGAAGTCCTTACGCTGGAAATGAATTCTCCCCTCAGAACGAGCTGGTTAATTCACCAGCACATGAGTCGTGCATGAAAGTGGGAGGCTCTCTGGAAGCAGCTCGTCAGACCACAAAAGAAATCAACTTATCTTCTGCATACCTAATGCCTCGGCCTATTATTCCAAAACACACCCAGGAACCATTTGGAGGAATGCTAGTTGAGGATGCAGGCAGCTCTCACGATCTGAGAAATCTTTGTTCACCTAGAGACGCTCTGGTTGACGAACGTGTCCCGGACTACAATTTGACGAACCCACCTTTTTCTGATGCAACTGCTAAGGACCCCGTTTATATTCCCCCTGACGCAATACAACAATATTCTGCCTGGCCTGAAGTGACATCCGTTACAATAAAAGCAACATATAAGGAAGACATCATAAGATTTCGGCATTGTTTAAATTCTGGTACAGTTAAGTTGAAGGAAGAAGTAGCAAAGAGGCTTAAGTTTGAGCTTGGTACTTTCGACATCAAGTATCTAGACGATGATCTTGAGTTAGTTCCGATTTCTTGTGATGCTGATTTGCAGGAATGTGTTGATATCTCAAGATCATCGGGCAGCTGTATCGTGAGGTTGTTGATTCATGATATTATGTCCAACCTAGGGAGCTCCTGTGAGAGCTCAGGTAAATGATAAAGAAATTAGGCTGTAAATACATAAAAAACTAGTGAAGTAATTATTGTAATACTAGGATGTGTAAATTTTGATTGACAGGTTCTCTGTAATTGTAACAAATTTCCAATTGTATCAAGTCTCTGAGGTAATATATTGTGTTTTCTTGTTTCTTTTGCTTCAGAACAAATTCATTACTTAAAATTTCCTCCCTTTTTTCTATAACCGTAGTTTACGGTCAATTTGCACCCACCTCGATAAAATTTTACGTGATACCTGCTATCTTATCTCTTTGAGTAGTAAATCTTGATGAAGGTACGGAATATTTCATCTTTTTGGCAAGTATGTACCGATGAAACTGTTGGTATGCACACATTCAAGAGGCCCGTTAATATTTTGGTATTATCGCTACAAAGAAAGCTTTCGGATTTTTCATGGGATCAAAACTTAATAAATTTCGAACTTTCTATTCTATATCTGTTGCAACTAGTATTTGAGTGTTTTTGCTTGAGTTGTACGAAATGAAAGTATCATATATGGTTCTCATAGGGGGAGTTTCATCTATCCCAATAATGTATATGATTAGTTCGAAGAACAATTGGTCTAACACTACTTTTTTATAAACAAGGAAAGAAAGGACGAGAAATCCATCCCATTTGACTTAAGTTTTCACCTAAACTTGATTGTATCACACCTCAATAATTCATATTAATATATATGAAACTGAAAGGCAACTTGTTAAACTAATTCATCTAATATAATTTGACAATATAGATGTATTATTATCAAAGTATTTTAAGCTACATATTAAACAATACAACAACAACCACATATCCCATGCATAATAAACAACACTATTATCATAAATAAAAAAATATGAGCATGTTAGATACTTCATTAAAAATTTATAGAGCATGCTTCTAAGTTTAAATTTTAATTAGTCGGATTCAAAAAAGTACAAACACAGGGGGTGTGAAAAAACCAAAAAAGAAAAGAAAAAATCAATATAATAGAAACAACTACAACTCTCCGTAGTATCATATTTGCTAGTCAACTTGTTAAAATATTTCATTAAACATAATTTAACAATTATATAGATGTATTTTGATAAGTAATTACAGAGAAAACAATATCATTATCATAACTATATCACTACAAAAAAAAAAAGAAAAAAAAGACTATGTTAGATGTTAACATTTTAATAAAGATCTTATATTACTTTTTGTCTCAATATAGTAGATTATGTAGTCCGTGAAATTAGTTGAGTTATGTTTAAGTTGATCCAAATATTAAAAATATTACGGAAAATACTTTGTCACAAACAATCTGACCTTCTCACTTAAGAATATGTTTTATAGAGAATTTTCATAGCTTGACTGTCCTAAATGATATCTCACCCGATATAGGTGTGTTTCCCAGAATTTAATAAGTTTTTTCTAGTATAAAACTAAACCAGACAAAGATTCAATATAAACCAAACACAAGAATATTGGATAAAGAATATTTGTATTTGTCACTTTCTCCCTTCCTTCACCAAAGAAATGGACAGGCATTTAGAGATTTAAAAAAAAGAAAAAAAAAAAGACAAAATAAGAGTTGCTTATGGCCGAACTTTTCAATGGTCATTGAAAAAAAAATGAATTTAATAATGTTGAAAGAATTAAGATATTGTAATGGCTATTCAAATGGTCATTTAGAGAGGAATTAAAGATGATTAATGACTAATCAATAAAAGATATTTACCCACAATAAATGTATTTAAAAACTACTTAATAAAGAATGAACCTAGACACAAGTATGAATACTTCCTTTTGAGATTTCTTAATTATTTTTCCAATAATATCATAGTTGTCACAATATTTTTGACATAATACATAAACATACCATTAAAATTGGTCTCAACTCACAAGCAAATATATCGAATTTTAAAGTACATATCTAGATACATCTATAGTTAAACATTTCAACTCGTTTTCATGGTGTCTCGTGTACACTCAATACTCACGTGGTACATAAATTTTAAAGATATTTAAATACTTATAAATTTGAGTGTTTAACTAACACAATAAAAAATACAAATTGAGATGTCTAATTTGCAATACTCTTTTCAGAGTGATCTTTCTCAATTTTGAAATAAAAAAAAACCTAATTTAAAGCAAAATTCGCAATAACTTCTAATAACTCGTTCATTTTCAACCTGTGCTGGAGTAGGGGTGGATGTAACTAAGTGGTCCTCCTCTTACCTTACAAGAGAAAGCTCCAAGGATTAAATTATTAATTATTTATAAAGATAAAACTTTTTTTTTTCAAAATTTATAGAAAAATAATTTCAAATTCTCATTTGGCAACTATACACTAGTACACCATTGGCTTACCAAAAATTGACCATATATTATACTATATATACACAAGTAACTGATAATCATCGCCATTTTTTCGGAGCAACCCACCTTTCAGATCTCTGATTAAGGTACGATTTTGATTAATTTATTTAAATTTAGATGCAAAGTATGTTATTTGATTTGGACTGTTGGAATCTTTACAGTTTTTTTTTTTTTTTTTGTTAAAATTGATGTTTGTTGAACTCAGTTATTATCGATTTTAAGGTCGGAATATGTATGTTTTTGATTTCTGATGTATGGGTCATGTAGAAATGAAACTTCTACGAACTATAATTTCACGAAGTGGAACTTCTGAAAAGAAATGTTTATTGAAGAAATTTTGTCTCTTCCTATTTTTTATAAACTAGTGTATATATTTGTGTTTCGTGCTGTCATAAAAATAATTTATAAAAATATTAATATCCCGATAATTAGTTTAAGTAGGATCAGTTCTATTACAAAATATATATTTTTTTCATTTGGTGTAACTACTCGACTGAATTCGAATTTGTGTCAGAAAATTCTACATTAGGGGTAAAAAGTGTTCTCTAACAAAGACGACTCCATACCTAGGGAGACTCGAACCTATACCTCTTGGTTAAGGATGAATGAGTACTTACTACTCCACCATAATTCTTGTTGGTTTATTACAAAATATATATTATGCCTTTCATCCAATAAGAATAAGAATTATACTGAATATAATGTATCAATAATGTTGGAATTAATAATGTTAGGGTTAATTATGCTGTGATTATTCTTTATCCATTATTTGGTTCAACGTATTAAGGACAGTAATTTTTTATTTTTTAATATATAATGCTAATATAACGATTTGCTATTTATTATGTTTGGAACGTTTAAGGAAGAGAAAAAGATGTACTAAAAATGTGTGATTATTGAGTTTTTTTAAAAAAAACATAATTACATAAACAAATGAATAAGAAAAAGTAAAATTGAAAAGAAAAAAAAAAAGAAGGAAAAAAGATACATATAAGATGACAGTAATTGATTTTGACTTGTTTTCTAAAACAAATGGAACTTTTGTAAAGCAATAAGTTGGAAAACTGAGCACTGTGAGGGAGTTATGAAAATTGCAATTGCAATCATTTTTGCTACTTGTTCCTGTGTGAGTCCACTTAAATTGCCGGTTTCACGTCTGGATAAATAAGGAGGGTAGCAGTAGGCCAACACTAGTCAATTCAGTCATTAGAAAATGTTGAAAACTGCTAATGTTAGAGAACCATAAGTATTGATTAGTAGAATGAAACTTGTTCAGAAGAAACAATATAGATAGTGAAGATCCATATAATCTACCACAACTAGCTTGTGATTGAGACATATTTGATGCTGTTGATTAAGATTGACTCAGAAGATTTGGTTGTATTAGATTTTAATCATTGCATATAAGAAACTGATTATTGTAACTGCTTTGATCCACATTTTTGCAACCTCGTTTTTGGTCAGCGTATTTTCTTATCAATGTTGGCTTGATGCACTTCTCGCGTTGATTGTGGTTGTATATTGAAGTTGTTTTAGTTCCAACTCTATTCGGATTCATTTAAGTGCTTAATCTTCGCGCTCAATTGCTATGTGTTCTGTTTTTGCTGCTTCTGCCTGCTGGTATGTTAGCATAGTAACATGATATCTCGTGTTTTGACTTCGAATACTGAATACTTGTGTTAAATTGCAGGAAATTCAACACAGTGTATCACGTATGGCTAGCTTCAAGGCATTTTTGAAGAGTCCTGTTGGCCCCAAAACAACTCATTTTTGGGGTCCCATAGGCAACTGGGGATTTATCATTGCTGTACACTTATCTAGAGTACATAATATTATAACATGATGTTCGTTTCTTTTGGTCGACATTGTACATGAGTTATCTTTACGTACATTGCAGGGACTCGTAGACACACAGAAACCCCCAGAAATGATATCAGGCAACATGACCTCAGGTATATGACTTTTCTGTTTAAACAGATGCTGGCTTTAACGATTAATACATTCATCTTCTTTTCTTTCTGATAATGCAGTAATGTGTGTGTATTCTGCACTGTTCATGAGATTTGCATGGATGGTACAGCCTCGTAATTATCTACTAATGGTATCCCATGCCTCGAATGAGACTGTGCAACTTTATCAGTTATCACGTTGGGCAAAAAGTCAAGGGTAAGCGATTACCCTAACTTTACTACTTTGTTTTGTGTGTACAGTTGCAATTTTACGAGTATATGTTTTGCAAATATATGCTACCAATCATTTCCCCATCGTACGTGCAGATATTTGCAGAAGAAAGCAGACAAAGCAGAGTGATCTAGTGTTCTTTCCTGTTTTATTCTGGACATGTGTATAGTTTTGGTAATTTTCGATATCTCTATTTGCACAGATTATTGTCCTTGATCATCCAAGAGCTGAACTAGGAGCTCAAAGTATTACATATGCCTCAGTAAATAGCATAATTTGAATGGCAAGAAATGTTAGTATGGAAGAATTTAATATATTTGTGATTTCACCCCGTGCAAGGCTGTCTCGCCTCACTAGCATTTGATCTGAAAAAACTCCATGTGGGATTAGATCATTTGCCTCGTAAATATGGCCTTTAGCTAATCCTCACATCATGTGCTAGCTTTTAGGTTTAAGTTAAGCGCAAGGTCCATTTCTTATCATATTATCAGAGTCATACCCATCTCAATGTTTGGTTTACTCAAATTAAGTTGAGCATCCATATTATATTGTTCATGCTTCAGATATCCAGTGACTTTTAGCTGTCATGTGCACCACAAAGTCTAAATCAAGATAAAGGAACAAAGATATGATCTGTAGCACAATAGCAGTAGGTGAAGGCTGTTGCTTCTATTTGTTGTTATTTCTTGTCTTTGTTCCTATACTGAAGAGGGGAGCGGGGTTGGGTGCTACGAAAGGAAAATGGTCCCATCGACGTTGAGCTAATGACTCAAAATCATTAGAATATGGGCCTTCCAAACATGAAGTTAAACACTAGCCTCGTTGCTCGTCTTTTGGGCTGCTCCAGAGTCTGTCTTCTCAACCAGGTCCAGTTTTCCTTGAGCTAGTCTTTCTGCTATCTGTCTCCCAGTATACTTGTAATAGGTGGCATAAAGCATTAGTTGTGCTAGCCCCAGCATTGCTCCCATCACATTTGCTGTCTGAAATAAAGAAGTGAAAATTTTAGAGCAATCAAGAAGAATTTAACTTAACTTATATACGTTGAGTGAAAAATACTCACAAGAAGGTAGAAGTCGACACGGACGATGGCATAAGCAGTCCAACTTATGCTGCATAGAAAGGAGAAAAAGGAAAGATAGAAGGGCATGTACTCCACACTCTCGGTTTTTATCACCAATTTCTACAATAGTAAAAAGTATCAGAAGTTCTCTATATATTCCACTGACATATAAATCTCACACATATGCTAAGGCTGGAGCCAAGAGGGATGCAAAGGGGACCGATCTGAAACCCTGGCCCTTCGCTGGAAAATTACACGGTATATATATATACAAAGTCAATTTATTTTTGTTGAATTCATATAGTGAACATTCTAGAAAAAACAGTAAGTATGTAAAAAGGGAAATTATATATTTACCATGATGGTCAAAGGAGAAGCATACATCAAAATATTTCCCACCATGCAAATAGTACCAACAATTGTGGATCTTTTTTTGTGGCAATGGACAAGAGTTATGACAAGAATGGCAAGTGAACCAATGAACACAATTTCACTTAAGATGATGAAGAAAATTTTCATCCTTTTTTCCTTTTTAGAGTACAACATAAATAGCATCAAGTACACCATGTCAATGGCAAGTCCAATTCCATTAATGGTCATGATAAAAAGGCTTCCTTCTTGTTGAATCCATGGAAGTCCATATAAAAGCCAAAGGCCACAGTTTAGGAATGCAACAATGTATGGAAATGGTGAGAATTTCTCCACTGATTTCTTCTTCCACATATGAATAAATGTAGGCCTAAAAAAAAGTTTAAGAAGTTAATGAGCAAGAGGTGAACAAGTTTAGATTCAAACAAGTCTATCTTTGATTGTAAATTTTTCATAGATCTTTTAGACATTTTGAATTATCAATTATTGTGACTTATAATACGTTTTACTTAGTTTACAAATATATAAATTTCATTTAAAAAAAGTTGAAAATTCCTTGTGCAAATTTGGATCAAACTTAAACTGTTTGACTCTCGAAAAACGAAAAGTGTCATATAAATTGGGACAGAGGGAATACTAATTTGCTTATTTCACGTGGATATTAAGTAAATTTAACAACTACTATGCTTCGGTCCCAAACAAGAGTGATCTGTCATTGACTATAAGTAACAAAACAACAACAAACATAGTGCAATGCCACAGAGTGGAATCTGAAGAGAGTAAAGTGTGTGCAGATTTTAAGGTAGAATATAAGTAAACAAGACATAACGAAACAAATTCAAGCCATATATACAAACACATCCTTTAAATTATCTTGAGAACTCAATAAATGGAGAAACATGTATATAGCTTGCTTACAAGGGTGAAAGCAACAAGATGAATGCATTGATGCTTCCTGAAATAAACATATCAAAAGTCATATCAACAAAACAAAATGAGAAACAATTCATCAGGTGAGTGTATTTGTGTGTATAATTGTTTTTGATAGGGTAGAAAGCTATGTTGCTCTAATTCTTCAAAAACACCAGTTGACACGTGCGTCATGCTGTGACGGATCCTCTAAAAGTGCACTTGTCATATCCAAAACTAGTGTGCTTTTAGAGGATCCGACACAGCTAACACTACATTTTTGAAGAGTTCAAGCAATAAAGATAGAAAGTGACTCCAAGAAAAATAAAATTTCATCACCCAACAAACTTAAGAAATAGAGGAAACTAACCAAAAAGACCAAAAGCAACATGAGCATGCTCTCTATCAATAGCCATGTCAATGAAGAAAAAGAGAGGAACAAATGCTAAATTGGGAGGAGGGTGTGGGGAAATGAAAAAAAAAACACCAAATAAATTGGGGAAAAGAGAATTAATTATTTTTTGCATGTATTATAGTTAGTCAAAGATAAAACTACTCATCAATTAATTATTATTATTATTTTTGCTTACACTAAATTCGAAGCCAAACTTATACAGTTATACTTATTTTTTCTTTTGTTTTCATTCTGGATTGAGGTTACCCTCCAATCTTTTGAAGTCAAAGTATTCACATTTAATCGTTTATTTTGGATTTTGCAATCCTTCTTAAAGAACAATAATTAATATGTATTTTATTAAAACACTTATGTAATTTTAAATCATGAGAAATTATTTAGAGATGTTAAAAGTAAAATAGAAACAAGATATTATTATTTTTTTGTTAAAAATAACAAAGAAAAGTAAAAATTATTTTTGAAAGACATTAAAATAGAGAAAAAAAAACATAAAATGACACCTGAAGTTGACCTAAATTTTCAAAAAGACACCTAAAGTTTGTGAGCGTCCTATTATTCCCATGGAACTATTTCAAATCACAATAAATAATATCTTTTGACCCATTTTCACAATAGTTGTGTTCTCACATATGATAGGCGCGTGGAGGAGTAAAAATACACCCCAAACCAGTGTAAAAATGTCATGTGGCACTGACAATTTGAATTTTCTTCTTTACTAAAAGACCGACTTTCCATCTTCTCCAAAACCTCCATTGATAGATGTTGAAGAGCTTTCCATCTACAGCCAAAAAAAATAAATTATTCCCCATCCTCAATGAAATTATCATCTAGCTTTACTAGCTTCAATTTCTTACTTTTATTTTATTTAAAAGTTATGAAATCAACTAATTTGTACATCTTGAAAGTGCAATTGCAAACAAATTTTAAAACTAAATCAGTGAAGAAACATTCAAACTCAAATCAGTCCTAAACTAACACTACATACACATGAATAATAGATAACACAAAAAGAAAATAACAACAAATCACTATAAAGATGATTTTACAAGAAATCACTACTATATAAAAAGAACATTTTTTAACAAAAAATTGCATTCAAATCAAGAAACAATTAACATGCCAGCCTTCACTTTTTCGTTTTGACTCCATAATTCAAGAAATTATCTCCGCAAAACAAATTTATTGTGACTATTGACATGCCTTAGGGTTTTGATCATCCAAGAGAGAGAGAGGAGTGAAAATCTAAAAGGTTTTAGGGTTAAATGGAGCGGGTCATCATTAAAATATGAATGAATCGAAATTTTATTCAATTTTTACTAAATAGATTTGAAAAAATATGTAATTATATTATGAATTGGGGTGAGATTCATGCTCAAGCACTAAAAAGTGTGTATTTATTGTGATTCTAAAATGTTTTATGGAATTATAAGACGTCCGCAAAGTTAAGGCGTCTTTTTAAAAATTTGAAATAATTTCAGGTGTCATTTTATATCTTTTCTCTTAAAATAAATAAAAGTGAATGAAGGGAGTAATTATTTTAGAAATTTGTTTTGATTTTGGAGCATTATATTTCATTGGAATTTGTATCCTTCAAGACGTCACCCAATAATTAGCTAAATCTTTTTGTCCCACAATAATTACTACATCCGTTCGTTTTTAACTGTCATAGTTTTTCTTTTTAAAGTTAAATGATAGTAATCATTTTGACTAACAATTTATAATGTATTTTTTCATCATATCGATATGTAAATTTGTAATTTATAATATTTTTCGTATAGTTTTTGAATATCAAATTTTTCTATTTAAAATATCAAATTAATGTAATCGAATGTAACTTTGAAAATTATTCAAATTGACTTTCGAAAAGCGTAACATGACAATTAAAAGTGAACAAAGGAAATATTATCTAAGAAATTCAACACAAGAAATGATAATTTCATTTTTTTTTATTTGTCACATATTCTATTTTACTAGAGTTAATTGGGTTAATTTTTATTTAAATTAAATTAATTTAATACATTTAAATTTTAAATTTGAATAATTGAAAACTACGTGAAACATACCTGTAAGGAGTATTTTTTTTTAAAAAAATATTAGTATTATGAAAAAGTTACAACTTAATATTAATCAAAATAAATATAATTTGGCTTTCAAAAATCACAAGAAATAAGTAAAAGTAACTTGAGGGAGTAACAAATAAGAACAATTTTATTCAACTTGCTAATAAGTTAAAACCAACACTTATTTTGTGATGAAAAAGCTCGCATACAACTAAGTAACTGATCAGATGTAACCGCCATTGACACGAATAATCTGTCCATTCACCCATTCAGAAGCATCGCCGGCCAAAAATCCGACGACCGGAGCAACATCCTCCGACTGACCAAGTCTTCCATGTGGACACTCATCAATCACCTTCTTCACTTTCTCCTCCGTTGCTCCATCGAAAAACATATCCGTCGCTATCGGTCCCGGCGCCACACAATTCGCCGTTATTCCTGTTCCTTTTAGTTCCTTCGCCAGTATTTTCACCAGTGCTTCCACCGCCGCCTTCGACGCCGTGTACGCACCGTTCCCAGCCCGAAATGACACCGTCGCAGATGACGTCACACATATAATCCTTCCTCCGCCTCCGCCGAGGCGTTTGATCATTCTGTTCGCAGCTTCCTTACAGCATAAAAAGGATCCACGAGTATTCACGCTAAAAGTCCAATCGAAATCCTCGAGATCTGTGCTCATAATCGTTGGATGCTTTTCGTCGCACACGGCGGCGGAGTTCACTAAGATGTTCACCGGAGATTGAAAAGCTAATTCAGCAGCGTCAAATAGGGATTTCACTTCGTCTGGATCTGAGATATTAGCTTTAACGGCGACAGCGACGGCAGATGCGGCGGAATTATTCATGGATTTATTAGAATTGATTTGAGATACGGCGTCGTCGGCTAGAGTAGTGGAGTTTGAGGAGGATTAGTTGATGATGAGCTTAGCACCGAGAGAAGCTAAATGAAGTGCAATCGCTTTTCCGATGCCGCGAGAAGATCCGGTAACGATGGCTACCTGATTTTCGAGCGGCAATTTTTGAGCAGGTACGTTTTCGTTTGATTCCGCCATGAATGAAGAAATTAAAGCTTTGAAACTACTGCTACTAAGGAAGATAAATCAATCGAACCAGTCGATGATTTATAAAATCGATCAAACTGATGATTAAAAATTCTTTGTTCATCGGGAAGATAATTTATCCTTTTCTCAATTCGATTTTTTTAAAAATGCAAATCTTATGATTTGTTTAAAATATCATATGATTCGAAATTCCAACGGTACCTTACACCTTGTTTTAAAATATCACAATACTCCCTTCGTCTCATTTTATATGACACTTTTGTAAGTTTATTTATAGATCTCTTAATACTTTTTATGTAATTTATAAATCTATAAATTTCATTTCAAAAAAATTGAAGATTTCATGCATAAATTCCTGATCAAATTTAAACAGTTTAAAACGTAAAATGAAAAGTGTCACATAAATTGGGACACAAGAAGTATTATTTATAGTACATTTTATATTAGTTCTACCTCTTATTATACTTTTATTATCAATTTATCATTTAAATCGTTAATATTAATACGTGACATTATCACAGAGAATGATACAATCTATTCAAATACCATATTTATTAAAACAATACACAACAACACAACCACAATTCACGTTACAATACATATAATTATACATATGAAACAATAGGTCCATCCAAACAAAGTGTGAAAAAAAATAACAATCACATATAATTAATAATATCCTAAAGCTCGAATGAACACCAATAATTCATCTAATAAATTCAAACTTATTTTATTTACATACTCTTCCTATGAAATTATCTAAATTTCTCTCTGATGATCCTTCAGCTCTTAATGCATTCTCTAACGTTTTCTTCACTTCCTTAATTGCATTTCTACACTCATCACTCAATTTTCCGTACATAAAATTGTGTATTTTCTCTGAAATTTCAACCTTAGTAATTGGATTTTTATCGCACAAATTAAGTTCGATCTTCCAATCATCGACTGCGAATTTTTGATTAGTAAATTGATCAGTGAGCAAAGGGAAATAAAGCAATGGAATCTCATTCCAAAATCGAGTTTCGGCCACAATGAATCAAGAATCCTCCGATTATTGAGTGAGTCAACACTTGTTTCTGACAACACCAAGGTACGACAAAACCACGACCACAAATTTCTCCTTCAAAATCTTTAGATAAAGGGTTCGGGTCATAGGAACTTACAATATCGGGTCGGAGCACCCAAATAAATCTAACTTTACTTAATGATAAACCATAAGCTATCTCAACAAGGTCATTTTTTGGTAATATGGGCATAGCTACCAAATGACACGTATAAAACAGTTGCATGTTGTTGTAAGTCGAGCCAGTGGGTGCAGTCGGACTCGAACCACATGCTAGTAGTCACACTGCTCTTGGTGAACTCGGGTGGGAAGATAGGTCCTATCGTGTAAAATGGCTTTTCAATTTGTAGAGCTGATATAAGATGTGTTTGGTATGAAGGAAAATATTTTTCAAAAAATATTTTTTAATTTTCTCACGTTTGGTTGGATAAAATGTTATGAAAAATCAACTCATTTTCCTCAAATTTGAGAAAAATGACTTTCCTTCAAAACTTAAGGAAAACATTTTTCAAAACTTCATTTTTTTAAAGGTTGTTTTTAAAAAATGTTTTTAACTTAAAAAAAAAATTTAAAACTTGTTTTTAAAAAATGTTTTTGAACTTCAATTTTTTTACCCCACCCTCACTCCTACCACCACTACCCCCAAGAAAAAATATTAAAAGTCATTTTTAAAAGAAATTTCTAATTTCAATTTTTTATTTTTTTACCCATCCCCACCCCCTACCCTTGCCCCCCATCAGCCCCCCACCCCCTTCAAAAAAATAATAATTTAAGTTTGTTTTAAAAAAATATTTTTAACTTCAAAATTTCATTTTTTCAACCCTACCCTCTACCCCCTCCACCCAACCCCTACCAGCTCCCCCACCCACCCACCCAGCCCATACCAGCCCCACAACCCCCCCAAAAAATATTTTTAAGTTTGTTTTTAAAAAATATTTTCTAATTCAAAATTTTATTTTTTCACCCCTATCCTCGACCCCTCCCCCCCTACCTCCAAAAAAAAAAATTTAAGTTTGTTTTTAAAAAGTATTTTCAATTTGAAGATAAAAGTTCATATTTCATAGCCAATTTTCCAGGAAACACAAAGAAAGAATCAGCAATCAAACAGTTCACTAGAGGATCTAATTTTGACTCCATAATTTTCACCAAAGCTTCTTCAACATGAGCTGAGTACACATGTAATAAAGAAGCCATGAATGGTCATGGTTCAATGACCTATCGAAATTTACTGGTAGCCCATCAGACACCATCATATAACGTATATCTAGGTCTTGATGACCTTGAACGCTTATAAATATGTCGATATTACTATTCTTTTGTGCAAGCTTGATTGCTAGATGGATTGTGGGAATAAGTTTAGCATGACCTTGTAGTGAATAACATACTAATATTGCATGAGGTTTTGGGCTTGAACCCATCATTTGTTGTACTATATGCAGTTGACAAATTAAAGTTTGAAGAGGTAATGAGAGAGAACTACGTTTTGTAATGGATGAACATAAGCAAGAATAAGCCTTACTTTTGAAATGGTACTATATATAGCCATATAGGGAAGTCAGTGTATGCAAAGTATCATGATATACTTGGGGTTGCTAGAAATTTCATTAAAATAATAATATACTCTCTGTAATTTCATAAGTTGAATTGAAGAAGGATAGGAGAGAGCAAGATAATAATACAAAGCATGGTAGCAAGTAAGGGTGTAATGGACGGGTTGATTTGGGTTTTTCAAATATCAAATCAAATTATTTATGTCGGATTTTTAAATCCATAAACCAAATCAAATTAATAAAATTCAAAATTTTCAACCTTGGGTTTTTTCTATAATTATTCATACAAACATATAATTAATTTGTGCTTCAAATATTTCTTTAGTCCTACCAAAATACAACTATCAAAGGTGTTTATTAAGAAAATAACACAAAACAAGCGATGAGTGATGACACTAAAATACTGATCAACAAAAAATAATAATGAAAGTGCATAAAACAAATCTTGCAAATTAATAAGTTATAATGAAAATGATCATAATTTAAAAGTACTAAATCATGCTAAAATAAGTCTAATAAGTATTAATTATATGACTAAATATTAAAGAAAAATTAAAATTAGATTATGTATTTTAATTGTCTAAACCAATGTAAAACTAAAAAACAAATATTCAACATTATTATGTTCATTCTTAATGTTGAACTGATTTTTTTTGTTAGCATTAGTATGAATTTGATTTTGATTTGAGCTTTTTAGAATTACTAACATTATATGGAGTATGACCTTCATTGGACTATTCAAAATCCTAAGTTTGTATTTAGAAATTATATCAAAGTAATATTTTTATATAATATAAAATAAAATTTTAAAACTATGTACATAGTGTCGGGTTGGTTGGGTCTCGGGTTGATTTTTTAGTTAAGACCAACCTAAGTATAGTCGGATATTTTTTTTTTCGATTTGACTCTTTTACAGTTTAATTTGATTTTCAATTCGATCTTGTACACCCTCAATAACAACAAAATATAGTACCAAAATATAAAGCAATTGAAGCACCATGTAGTCAACATGTAGCAAAATACAAATAGAAGAAAATGAATAACACGATTACTAAATAATACTATTAATAAGGCACAGCGTCGAGAAAGCTATCCCCTGCCTCTCTCACACAATGCGACAACATTTCGCGATATAATTTTTTTGAAATATAATTTTCCGATGAAGAATATTCAACTTTGCATCTTATGTGGCTCTGCTGCTACTCCTAAATTTATTAAAATTTCCCTTCCTTCATTTTTTCTTCCTTTTATCATTTGGAATTTGGATAATAATCCCAACAGAAATGTTGTCACCAAATGACATAATACCCATATCAGCTATACTAAAAGACATTTTCTCTAACATCAGATCTTTGTAATTTACTTCCATAGATAAACATTGATTGATTTTGTTGAAACTGAAAGTAAAATTTGGAGGAAAAAATGACAACAGAAACATCTTCAAATTACAAACCGATAAACAAAATGAAAACAAAGATGAATGACAATTTAGAAGGACAACAACCAATAGGCTTCACCAGATTATAATGATATTAGCTTAGCTTCCTATACATACCTCTACAATGTTACAGAAAATTTCTTGCTAGACAGAATCAACTTCTGAACCCAAAGGCAGACCACTTCTTTGACGAAGTCTCCTTCTTCGTCGTCCTTTTAGAGGTTGGATCAATAAGATTTTCTAAGGATTTCGGGTTTTTGTTCCGAGATCTGCCTGCTTCTTTCAATAATTCAGCCAGCCTCTTTTTCTCATCGTTGAAATCAGGATTTGCAGTTCCAAGTTTTTCTTCTCTCAGTTTAAGAACGTACTCCAGAATCTCAATAGCGTCATCCACTCTGTATGTTACATAAAATGTCAGACCAAACTTAACATAAAAAATACGCTTTGAAAGGTATATAGAGGCAACCAAACCAGAATGTCTTTTCTCTAATGACGATAGAGAGGTCATTTTCATTAGTGGAATAGAAGTAGAGCAACATATCGGTCTATCCTACCACGAATGTAACCTCTAAGCACTCAATGCATATGGATTTGGTACATGAGCATGACAATTCATAATGTATAATAAACCACAAAATAAATGTAAGATACTTGTGATATATTGCTACTTCAATCCTTACGGGTTCTTTGTTTCATCTAGAGATGTAAAAGAAAATGCTCAAATATTAATATTACCTTCCAATAGCATCATAAGTGGCGGCAAGATTGCTATAAACACCAAGGGTATCTTGATGACAATGGCCACACTCCTGTTCCAGAATTTCTCTAGCTTCTTCGAATAACTCAGCAGCCTCATCTATTTTAAACAATTGTACAGAAGACAACCCCATCTGATTTAAAACAACTCCGAAGAAAGCTGATTTCCTCTCTCCACTGGCTCTAAGTTTAACTACTGCATTTTCAAAGGAACTCCGTGCCTCTTCATACCTCCCGACCATATAAAACATAACACCCATTCGTGCTTCTATGCCAGCAATGGTACTTTGCTGTCCTGGTTTATCCTCTAAGAGTTTCATTGCCTTGAGCAGCAGTTTTAGGGCCTCCTCGGGTTCATTAAATAACTCATATATTGCTGAAATTTCCATCAATCCACTGGCGATATCTTCAGGGATTGTTCCAGGTACAGGTTTTGCATATATTCTGAGGGCATTCTCACAATAGGATCTGGATTCCCTCAGTTTTCCTGTCTTGTAGTATAGGTCAGCCAGCCTTACATAGACAGATGCAACTGAAGGATGGTTGTCACCCTTAGATGATTTGAAAACAGTGAGAGCCTTCTGATAGGAGAAGACGGCCTCATCAAAACGAGACAACGACAAGTAGATGTTCCCTATTCCAACATCAATAGCTGCGACCTCAGTTTCCTGTCCATTGGCAATCATAGCCATGTTGGCAAGTACAAGGTGCTCAAGGGCTGACTCATAATCTCCTTTAGCCTCACATATTAGACCCATCAATCGACGATCAGCTGCCTCTTCAAGAGAAGCTGGAGGACTGTGCACACGATGGATTTCCAGTGTTTTCTTGCACAAACTCTCGGCCTCATCAAACTGCATTGCCTGAACATGGGCCTCAGCCAAGTACCTACAATTCCAGTTTAGCTGTGTCAGAATAATTAAAGCCAAGAAAACACATCGCCAACTTGAAATCGAATGATTGTCAAAGGCTTATTGACCTCAATTAGAAGCATCTGTTAACTAAGTTTTACAATGAATTCATCTGCCTTGCAGTAAAATATTTTTGTCTATCCAATTTCTTCGTCCAATTCGATTATTGAGAAATACGAGCTACAATATTTGGAAATATACAAGTAACAAAAGGTTTATCCCGTCTTCAAATGCCAGAACCACTTCTACAGATAAACATATAACATAAGAACTAAAACACTAAAAATGCAAAATTCGAGAAGACTTCAAAAAGCAATGAGATAAGATACATTACCTACAAGTCTCTGCGACTCTTGGATCTGTGTCTCCCAATGCTTCCATCTGTGTTTTCAAACCTTCCTTGTAAGACTCGATCGACCGATCCAACTGTCCTAGCATAGAATACGTATCACCAAGCTGCATATACCCTGAGAAGGCCGCAAGAGCATGATCCGCACCTCTTGAAACCTCCGGCACCTTAATCGCCGTTTCTAGCACCGGAATAGCATCATCAAATCTCACCAAACTACAATAAATAGCTGCCACAACGTGCAGACTCATAGCTAGATCCAAACTCGGCTCACCGTCAACCGCGCACCTCTCAAACGACTTCGCAGCTCGTAAAGCATAGTCTAGTGCTTTATTCGGTCCTTCGCCGGAGGCAATGGTGTCACGCGCTAGCTTTAACAGGAACGGTCCTAGATCCGGATTGTCAAGAGATGACTCGTCGATTTCAACCTTCTCCGGCGGAGATTTCTTCTTTCCGGAGCTCCGATCCGGAGATGGCTTCGCCCGTGAAGTTGACGGTGATGGAGGTCGTCGTGGCGCAGGTGAGTTTGTTTTCGGGTTAACTTGTTCGGATCTACCAGAACCCGGCCCGTTTTGGCCGTGGTTCTCATTGGAAACTGATATTCTCAATGCCGGAGTTTCCGGCGGAGTTTTGATTGAAACTAAACCCGGCATTACAACAGCTCGAAAATGCAAAAAAAGGAAAATCACACTCTTTGCTTAAGAAGTTAATTAATCTAAATTTGGCAGACTATAATCTGTTGTATTAAGCAGTGATTTTGTGATTAGTGAATAGTGAAGAGGTAATTAGTAGGATAATTAAGGAGAGAAAATGAGATTAATTAGAGAGAAAATGAAATTTAGCTAACGTAAACCAACTGTTAAGAAAATTAAAACATTGAGGTGAGGAGAAGGCAAAGAAAGACTTTGAGTGGACTTAATACTGAAAAAATATTAAGCCAGCTCAGATTTGTGCCGTTGTAAAGTGGGCCCAATTATGATGACGTGGGTTCAATCTGAGCTGGAAGGTATCATTTTTTTATTTGAGAAATTTTCATAAATATTTAGCTTAATTATCCAAAATGGATATATATATATATATATATCAAATCAATAAATATATGTTATGTACATTGTAGATATAATTCCCTCTTTTGATTGTAGTTAGTTAATATATATATATATTTTTAATCATCATTTAATCAAAGACAAATTGGTATAATTTTGATGTAAATATGTATCTATCTTGTACAAATGTATCATTTAATCAAAGTTAAAATACTTATTTGCATCAAATTAACTATTTTTAGTTAAACAATTTAAAATTAAAGTGAGAATAAATGTATGTGTGTAAGATAGTTATTTTGTATATTTATTAGTGTGATGTAAAGACCAAAGAAATAAGTTTTTATGGATCCCAATTATAATGCATGTGTAAATTAGATATTATTTTAATTAATATTATAAGAATACTTTGTGGTTTCAACTTTTTTTTAAAAAACTAATAATTGTATCTTTAAATATAATAAAATAAATAATTGACGAGCATAGTTTGGTGAAAGTATTATTGTAGGTTGTTACATGGCATAATGTTGTCTTAAATCATATAGTCGTTCCATGATTAGTATAATTAGACAAGTTTTAGCTTATGACTTTGAGTGAAACAAATGCAAGCTATTGCAATAGTTGGGTTTTGATATATTTATTGATGGAATAGATAAGACGGTTATCAATAAAGATTACGATAAAATGATAAATAGTTTTTAGTTCTTAGATTATGAGTGTAAAATTGTCTTTCTATAGAACATTTATTCTAATATAAGATATTTTAGTTCAATATATATTCAATCAGATTCTAATGAAATTTATAAATATAAATATCGGGTAAAAAAAAATACATTAGATGCGTTACGTGTATGAAGATAGATGAGATATTTGTCCAAAGCAACTTTGGATTCTTGGATTACTTTGGACACACTCACAATTATGAGTATCATTTGAGATTCTATAGAAACTATAGGATATAATTAGGTTACTTTTATTGGAATTAAATAACTTAAGATACCATTCTCACCGTCTTTTCTCTCTACACACATGTGCTGGATCATACTGATTTCTTTCAATTTGTTGAAGATTTTAGTTGATAAAAAAAAAATTAAGAGTTGCAACAACAATATGCTAATTAACCATTATATTTTTGTTCTTTTTTTCACATACGACGAGTGAAATTTTTAATTAGTGAAAGTAACATTCCACTAATTTTCAGTAATTATTAGCAGTTAAAGTTCACAAGTTCTTATAATATATAATGTAATAACTTAGCTTACAAAACAAATATTTAAAAATATCATAAGGCGTGATTTTTTTCGTATGTTTACTTTATTATATTTTTGAATTATTTTAGTGAAAAAATTGATTCAATCACAAGAACAATTAAGGAGTCATTTGATAGCTAGTAAAGAGACAACTTATTGTATATATGTCGAATGCTTATTTTGAACACTCTAATATTTTTAAAATAACAACATCAGAAGCATAACCTAATCAATTAAGTTCAGGAGCGCATCGCCAGTGAATACTCGTTGGCATCTCTTTTTTGGGGATGGGCGTAAATGATGATGGACCTTAATTAGTTGCCAATTTTTGGGCCAACAAGTTGATAGCGACCTCATTCTCTTACAACTTAAAAGTTTCGTCTTAAATGTTAGGTTCCACTATCTCTTGTATTTGGACACTGGGCTTTTTATTTTACACATCGATACTTTGAATTTTGAAATAATTTTAGATATGTAGTGACTTTAAATATATTTGCTTGAAGTTCGGTAAAAAATGACAAAACGTCAGCCACATATGATTGAACTAGAGGACATGTAACTTCATACGCCACAAATCTAAAATTGTTCTGAAGTAACTAGACGTATATTTTACACAGTGCAAATATGAATGAGAATTTCATTAAATATACATGTACTTATAAAGTTGAAATTGAAAGTTATATATGAGTGTGGTTACACTTGCATACTGCATCTGCCTTATAGCTGTCTGCATTTAGTTTACAAATTTTATGGTGCGTGGATCCTATGCCACCACAAAATATTTGATTGAATTAAAATATAGATATATGCCATTTTCTGAACCTTTTTGTATGATGTGATGTTATTCAAATATTACCAAATAAACATTAATTCATCCTAATTTAACTGTTTGTTTAAAGGGGAAATAAAATAGTTTAAAACATGAGACAAAGTAAATAGAAAGGATATATAAGAGCATGACTTGTGTCATTTTTACAAGGTTAATCACTTAATTATAAGGCATAAAATATAAAAAGACATTCAAACTTGGTCTCAGATATCATGAAAATACTCTAAGTATAACTTGTCTTCATTGTGTCAGTTTGAAACTCCAACTACAAAATTATTATCTAGACATTTTTAAATTTTATGCCACATTAGCATTGGATATCCACCAGACACCATAAAGACAAGTTAACGTATTTATTTATCAATTAGGATCTGGAGTAATTAAAATTTATAAATATGTACTTTCAATCGAGATGTGTGATAAAATTTCTTACATTTACAATGACTATAATCTAAAAACTCATGGTTCTCTTTTTCCTTTTCTCTGGTTATTCCTCTCTCTCCTCTATCGTGGAAATTCCCAAAATTCTATGCATATATTTTTTTTTGTTTCTCATTTGATGTTTGAGTCCATATCAAAGTTTCGATTAAATCTGAATTGCGCATTACAAGGCTTATTTGGTGGCACTCCCAACAAGATTTTCTCTATACTCAAGGTTCAAACTCAAAACCTCTAATAAGAGTAAAATAGTCCTGCCACTATACCACAATCTACGTTGGTTATGTATATGCCTTTAATGTACCCCAAGCAACTTGAAAGTACACACCTAAAGTGTCAAAACTAATAAATAAGGTTGTTCCCTAGTCCTTATTAAAGGCTGCCCAACAACTTGAAATTCACCACTTACACTAATAAAAAGAAATACTGGTAAAGATTTGAATGGTCACAAACCAATATATGATCCAGATTATTGTACGTTACTTCATTTGGATGTATAAAATAAAATAATTATAAGGGAACTTTTAGACTTATCATTATAATTCAATCATCAATATATATATATATATATATATATATATATATATATATATATATATATAAAAGCTAAAAATAAAATTACTAACTAGACGTTAGATAAAAAGTACTACATTAATTAAAGTATTGACTCTTGATCAAACACGAATAGTGTCACATAAAGTGGAACATCCCATATATTTTTACAATGAACACAAAAATAGAAGCAAAATATTTTGAACACTAAATACTTGCACTAGACTATAATATTACATCAACATTGGATCATCTTGATTATAACATTTTTCAGAAATAAGTTGAAGATATTCTTCATAAACCTTCTCCAACATGCTTTCATTTGAAAGATCACAAAATCCATCTAGTAGTACTTCATCAAATAACAAATTTGAAGCACAAGGAATAAATGAAACCTCTTTTATTTTACCCTCAACATTCTCATCATTGGTAATAACATTAATCTTCTTGTTGTTATTATCACCTTCTTCATAACTATCTGAGGGCGAAGCTATGTTGCTTTGGCTCTTTAAAAATGCAGACAGGTGTATAGATCCTTCAGAAATAGTGCATTTTTTAAGGACCTGACACGGTTGAGGCAACATTTTAGGTGAGTCGGAACAACATAAGGATGAATTGATCAATAATGCAACATCTTCAACACTAGAATTCCTTATAAGTCCAGAGGAAAGTCTAATTGGCTTTGGGACAAACACAACTTGAGGGGTGTCTAAAGATTGGTCTTTTTTCTTATTATTTTTCTTCTTTTTGTCTTGGTTTTTTCTTGGATTTTCTGTTTTGGGCTTTTTCTTGGGCTCTTTTTTGGGGGAAACTTTGTGCACTCTGTGGAGTTTGGGCTGAATTCCAGCAATTTTGAGCTTCTTGATTACATGAGTGTTCCAGTAATTCTTGATTTCATTGTCGGTTCGACCAGGTAATCGACCAGCTATGATTGACCAACGATTGCCCAAAAGAGAATGAAGCCTTATTATAAGATCTTCTTCATCTTGGCTGAAATTTCCTCTCTTGATTCCTGGCCTTAGATAATTCATCCATCTTAACCTACAACTCTTCCCACATCTAAGTAGCCCTAAAAAGTTCAACTCGATATTAATTATACAAAAATATTACAAGTAGGGGAGAAGCTACATATCGTATGTCATAACTTAGTAGCTTTGGATAGATATTAAATTTGTGTTAGAGCACAATAAATTATCTTTACTAGAATTTAAAATTGTGGCATAAATAGAAACTAAAATACTTTTTGAAAAAATAAAATTAATATATTAAAAGTTAAAAATAATATTAGCAAATTGGAGGGTGTTGCAACTAAATTTTAGAGTGATATAATAATAATAATAATAATAATAATAATAATAATAATAATAATAATAATAATAATAATAATAATAATAATAATAAGTGTTAATCGCAATAAATATTATGAAGTTAAAAAAAATCAAATGCTAAAAAAAATGACAAACATTAACCAATATTCTTAACAATGTGATTTTTTTTTTTTATAGTGTATGAGCTTTGACCAAAAGTCAATAATATTCCCATATTATGAGTATTTAAGAGCCAAACAGGATTCTAGAAACTAACTAACACACATAAAAACATAAAATGTGAAAGATATTATTCGAACTCTTTAAGATTATCAATAAATATGTCTCAAATCTTTTAAAAATAGTACATTTCTAAAAATCCAACACAAATACGATAACATTTTTAATGAATCTGATCAACATAAAACTCGAAGTGCAAAGGCATATACCAGCTTTATTGGGCAAGTTTCTCCATTGGCCTTCACCATTTTCCTTAATATAATTTTTAAGTAATAAGTCTTCTTTTGTAGACCATGGACCTTTACGAAGCCCCTCTTTAGCACAACATGGTGCTCTCCCCATTTCTTTTTGCTCACTATATAATATAAAATACTTTTATTTGGACAAAAATAAAATAGAACTTCTCAATATATATAATGAGATAAGAAATACCTAGAGACAAAAAGTGTAAGACTTAAAAACGATAGACATTTAATGCATTTATTTAGTTTTTTTCTTTAAAAAAATTTAAATGCAAGGAGTATTAGTGGTCTTCTTAGCTCCACATGCTACTAAATATAAATAGATTGTAGTTGAGATGATCTGTTCATCTGAATTCAGTACTTTTGATATAAACGTAAAAATTTATTAAAATTTTGTTAAATATTAATCTAGATTAGAACTCATACATATACCAAAATAATGAGCTCCATATTATAACACTTAAAATTAAATTTAAATTCTGAATTCGATTCTAATGTACGAGAAAAATATATGAAAGATGAAGAAAACGCCACAAAGGTTGGAGTAAATTAAAGTCGTGTCCTTTTAGAAGCCACGAGATCCACTTCAGGCACATTAAATACTGATGGGACAAATAGAGATAATATTATGAAGTTGTTCTTTACTACTATATACTCCTATTAATTGGAAATATTAAGACCTAGTATATTTCATTCATATTAATTATATATTCTAATATAAAACGTTTAAGTTAAGTACGACATTTCATCTAATTTCATAACATATTTGATGTTATCTCTTAACGATATGAGTATCGGATGGATTTGTGTATATTATGACTATTTAATTTAATAGTGTGTTCGTTATATTTTAATGAGCATAAATATTGAGTAATTCTATTTTGTTATTTTCTATCAGCACATTTATAACATCAACTTACAGATACAAATATAAGATCAATTTATATATATTTCGACTAATTTTAGGAAATATTTTTTTTACCTATAAGGTGGATATCAAATTACTTATTTGGGACCCCTCATTATTATTTCTTGTTTGTAGTATTCATTTATTCCTTTTGTCATAGAGGCAAATGATCATAATTCATAGGGAAGAGATTGAATCTAATGAAAGAATTAATAGATAATAATACCTCTTTACCACTTGCATCATTTGGGCAAGGACTTTATACTATCCACGTCCTTTTTTGGTTACCATGATTTTCTTTTGAGAGTTAAACGATAAGAAATTTAATTAACATTTTATGATATATTTTTCATCATATTGATATACAAAAAGTTGTATTTTATAGTACTTTTTGTATAGTTATTGAATATCCGAATTTTTAATTTAAAATATCGAATTAACGTAATCTAATTTAACTTTAAAAATTAGTTAAGTTTACTTTGAAAAACGCAATATGATAACTAAAAAGGCACAAAGGGTGTACTAATATTTCTTCTGATTTGAAGTTCTATTTTTAAAATAGTTTGTTTATTGTACTGTTCATCCATATTGTAATGGTTTTTTTTCTTTTTGATATCACTTTATTTTAACCTGTAATATAGTAGAAAATTATCATTTTTACCAAGTTTTCAATTGTATTTTAGTACAAAGTAGTCATAAATACTGTACCGGGCAAAGTGTTAGTCAATTAAAAACGTTCATATTCAAAAGATGAATAAATCAAAAATACGAATACTTAGGTAAATATGTAGACATATTATAGAATAGATATGATAAAATTTTATATATATACAAGCAAGATGGAAATGACTTCAATTTCGTGAAGGATAAAATAAGAAAAGCAAGACGGAAATTAATAAAATGCTAGTAGAATATTTTTTAGCATTTTTTTTTTTATCGAACTTTATGAGGCTACCTACTTATATTTATTTGCTGCTATTGATAAGCTTGCAGTCTGGTTATCTCATTTGCTCAGAAAATTTGGATGGGTGCTGCAATTGACTTTTCCACGTGTCTGAGTATTATTTGCTGAGAAATTTTAGTCTGAAATATTAAGTCAGAAAAAAAGAATTTAAAAATAAGAAAGGTTTGAGTCAAAATATTTTTTTAAAAAATACATGAAAAGGTTTAAAAGATTCTAACATATATTTTGACTCTACTACATATTTTTTAAAAATACATGAAAAGTATATCATATATAAAAATGATAGTATTGTCAGAGGGTGTGGTGGAATTATTGAAATCTCTATTACATAATTTTAGGTACGTAACGTGAAAATGAAGAAACTTTTATGAGGGAGCAATTTTTACCTCTTGTGGTGGATTTATTAGGCATAAATTCAAATTAATCGAATCGATGAATCTCAATCCGTCAAATTGAAGAAGAAAAAATAAGAGTAAAGTTTAAGTTCCACATTTCCTCTTTGATCATGGTCATATCATATTTGACAATTCTAGGACCCACAAGACTGTGACAAATCATATTATATGGAGTAAATTTGACCTCTTAATTAAGCCAAAGTAGAATAATTCAAATTAATGATGATTTGAGTATGGGTGGTCAACAATTATATGGTCGTTTAATTTTATCCCATCGATAGGATAGCTTTGCTTACCTCATAAGATATATTTGTTTATCTCATCTATCGTTAGAAGTCGTTTGTTCACGTTATATACTATTTATGCGGTGAATAATAATATAATTTTGTTATATTAATATAGCCATAGTTGCATAAAATTACCTTTACGATTATTCAAATATCGTTTACATTGTCAATGTACTAAATTTACACTTATTCAAGAAAGGTATAATACATAAATATACTTGGATTCAACTGACATATATGCTCTCTAACTTTGAGTGTGAATAATAATATAAATTTGTTATGTTGTGAAAAATAATATAGCCGTAGTTGCATACAATTACCTTTACGATTATTCAAATATAGTTTACACTGTCAATGTACTAAATTTACACTTATTCAAGAAAGGTATAATACGTAAATATACTTGGATTCAACTGACATATATGTTCTCTAACTTTGAGTGTGCACAAGTAGACACTTGTATAAAAATTGAACAAGTAAGCACACACATCACAAATTGTCATGTAGGACGAATGTATCTATTTGTTCAATTTCATATAAGTTTAAGTGTCTATCCAAAGTTAAAGGGCACGTTTATGTATTATGTCTTCGGAAATAAGCTTCAAACTTTCACTCTTCTAACTTAAAATAAATATCACAATTTACAGCTCAAATTCAAAAGACTAGAACTGAACAAATGAATAATGATATTTGTACTATGATTTTTATATATGTGAATAATAATTACATATATAGACTAGTATATGCTCAAGGCACAAAATGTAATATAACCTATTGGATATCATATTTTCTTTGTGTTGAAACAATTTTTGGTAACAGAGCCAAGAATTGATATAAATTTACAAGCAAGAGAGAACGGAAAAAATCTCAGGCTTTTGTCTGTGGCAGAATTCGAAATTGCCTAATCCAGGCATTAGACGTTGCGCTCTTACCACTAGACTGAAGATCCCCGGGGGAAGAAAGAATCTCAGAAACGAATAGGCAATCCGTGGTTGAGGAATGTTCTAATGCATCCATCCAATCCTGCGGTGACAACCACGAGACCCCACAAATGACTTGAACTCAATGCACTTTGCCATGCACTCTTCAAGATCTTGTATTCAGATTTACATATAGAAGGGGAGACAGTTGCAGGAGGACTTGATTCGGGTAGTTTCTCCTCCGGCCACGTTGCAGAGCTCTTTAGTAGAGAATCTACGAAAGACGCACGTCCCAAGGAGAAGCAATCTTGTAAAGATGAAGTCTTTGAGCATGAGTTCTCATTGACATCACCGTTTGCTAAAACATTTCCTGGTAGTGTTGTCACTGGGTTGGTTTTAAAGCCAGACCAAGGTATGGCAACTGATGCATTTTGGGAAAAGAAACTCTCAGATGAACGGACTTTCTTTGGTTGGCTAGTCGCCCCGTCCTCATGACTATAGTTCCAGATATAAACATTTGAATCCTCAGTGACTGCGAGAATGTGTTTCCCATCCGATGTGAATGATGCAGGACATTGGCTATCCAAATTTTTAGTTCCTGGACATGCAGCAGAGACAACAGTTTCAGAAAATCTACGCAAAAAAGTCTTGTCAGAAAGCTGCTCGCTTACAAAAGTTAAGCCAAAGCATGATGAAAACAAGAACTTGGTGGGGGACGGGTTGGTAGAGGGTACGCAACCAACACACCTTTGAATTTGCAGATGACGTTGGATCCACAAAGTATTCTAACTTGGGAATCAGCAGAAGTAACCATGACTTTGCTCGAGTCATTCGGGCAGTACTGCATGATGAAACTCTACGTCAGTTCTCAAGAGGGGGATATAATCAGTACAAGAAACCATTCTTGTGAAAAGTAAGGAAACGAAAACAAATGGTTACCTGAAATCCAGTTACTCTCTTGTTAGTAAGCTTCTTTTTTCCTTGCAGGCATACCTGAAGGCCCATTTGAAAACGATTACCTAACACACAGAAATGATAGTCCATTAATGTGAATTGGCTGATGGAGTAGAATGTAACAAGATAAGATAATATATCAGAGTAAAAACGCCGAGTGATGGAAACTCAGCTGCACAAACAGTTCACTTAAATATAAATGCATTTGAAGACAACTCAAAACAGATGGAGAACACAACTCCCTCCCCTCCATTTTTCCCTTCTCTTGCATAGCAATATTGCACTCACAAAATACAATTTTACAGTACCATTCCAGTGGTTAACTTCCTTTCTTTACTTCTCAAGCAGGACAATGAATTCTTGATGAGTATTATATGGAAATCATAGCTTGCAAAGTGCAGTTAGAAGTTTAGAGAAGTTAACTGTATTACAATGATAACTTCCCTTCTTTACTTCTCGAGCAGGATAATGAATTCTCGATGAGTAATATATGGAAATCATAACTTGCAAAGTGCAGTTAGAAGTTTAGAGAAGTATACTGCATGATTATATGCTTTTCTATCATGATGACCTACTCTAGCAATTTAGTCAGGGGACAAAAAAGTCAGTTACCAGAATTGTTCTATTCTCAGAGCTAATATCGCAAGCATTTATATGCAAATCAGAGAGAAAATGGAAGAACTAGAAAAAAGTGTCAAGAAAAGACAAGCTACCGTACCAACAACATCATAAAAACGGCAATTGCCATCCATATATCCCACAACACCTCCCTGCACCAATCACAAGCAAGAAACTCAAATAAGTTCCAAAACCAAGTCCAATCTTTAAGAAGGTTTAAAAAAGAAGCAAAGTGATCAAACCTTTCCATCAGGACTATAACAAACAGCTGTCACTATTTCCTTTACATCAGTCCAATCAATCACTCGACACCCATGCACCTCCCAGAGACGTACTTTCCCATCTATTGAGCCACTAATGAAATAATTATCATCCATGGGATTGAACTCTACACAAGTGACTGTATCCAAGTATGACATGGGCAGATGTATGAGATGAGAATCCAGTTTACAGTTTAGAAAAATACTTCAGCAAGAAGAGTGAAAACACAGAAATGGCTCACCATAATTATTGTGCGAATAAACACCAAGGCATTTATCATGTCCAACTTGCCAGAGACGAGCTGTTTTATCAACAGAAGATGACAGCAGATACTGCAGCAAATAATGTTCGTACAAGAATTACGGTTTATTCATGTTGGATGATATTTTATAAAGCTGTAAAATATACTCTCTTCATTCACTTTTACTTGTCCATAATGGACTTTGCACTCCCCTTAAGAAGTAATAAATGAAGTGCATACTTTACTTTAATGCCCGTGACTATTAGCATTTCAAAAGATCTTGAAAAATGATTTGGAGAATGAGTAGTTAATGTTAAGGGTAAAACAGAAAGTGAACAGAGAGAGTATTTAGCAAACTTAAGCCAATGAGATTATATTATACTGACCCCATTTTTGGACCATGAGAGGGCCAATACTTCACCGGTATGCCCACGGAACTCGTGGATTGGTTTCTCCATAATCCGGAATAACTTTGGCGGGAGTACAACACAAGCTGATTCTGATGATTTTCTCATCATTTTCATTCCATTGATCTTCTCTCTGTTGTCATTGAGAGAAGCTAATTTGGAAAAATGATTCAGTGAGAAGTATAAACAAGAGGGGTCAATATCCTGAACATTGAAGTTTTTAGACATCTCATCCTCAATCACTCTCCAAATGCGCACAGTGCCATCTTTGCCAGCACTTGCCAAGTATTGGCCACAAGGACTGAACTTCATTGTTATGATGGAGCCTTCATGTGCCAGGAATTCTTGGCCTGTGTAAAGTGAGGACAGTTCTTTTGACTCCTTCTTACTTGTTTGGACCCGAACTCTTTGAGTATCAGCCTCTGTCTTTGTCCTCACTTTGTGTAGGGTGCCAACAGTAAGTTTTTGAAGCAAACTTCTCACTTTCGTCTTTGTATTAACCATACTAAATCCCTTCATATCTCTATGGAGCAACTGTTGAACCAAAGCCGATGAGCCAAGAGTTCTTGTAAACTCTTCAATAGTGAATATCTTGTTTGTACCTACTTCACGTAGTTGGCTAAGCATGCCATCCTTGCCTAATTCATCTGCAACAAACTCTGATCCATTGTCCAGATTCCTAATTTTCCAATACATTGGATCCTCTACAGCATCCTCCTCCAATTCTAGAGCTTCATTTGACTCGAAAGATTGGGAAGATCTGCCAGAGAAAAAATTGCCTTCAGCATCTGAACTTGCCAGCACAGTCTCATTGTCATCCCTAATTCGATCAGTACTTGTCTTTCTTTCATCAGAGCAATCAGATCTGTCGCAATTCGAGTTCAAACCCATCCATTTCAAGAATCTATGGCGGCGCTCATCAACACTTTCAGGATCCTGAGTCCAAAATTCATATCCCAAAGCACGTTCGGAAATCTCATTACGAGTGCAAGCATCAGAACCATCCGAACCCAAATCAGAGAGAGAACCGGTCTCAGCACGTATATCAAAGAAACTATCTTCTTCAGTCTCACTGTAAGTTCCCATCATTCTTCGAATTCAACTACTCCTTGAAAGAACAGAAAATCAAATCAGAAGCCAAACTTCAAAAGCAAGATTTCTTTTTTTAAAATTGTCAATCAAACTGGAAAGATCGCTAAAAAACAACCTATTTCTTTAATTCACACCAAAAGAAATCTTTAGAGTCTAAAATCCCCATATGAACAAGAACTGAGCATAAAAAATCCCCAATTATGATAAAAGAAAATATGCAACACCCACAATAAAGAAAAGAAAAAAACAGATCTTTCAAAAGGATAATCAAGCAACCAAGTCAACATGAAAATACAGTAACCAAAAAATTGAATCCCCAACAAGGTATTTAAAAACAAACTATACATAGTCAACAAAAAAAACTAACATAAACATGCTTGTACTTCTACAAATTCAAAGTTAAAAAAAAAATAAAAAAATTGCTTACCTTAACTAC